>BSBM01000378.1:9130500-10474000 GCA_027924585.1 Larix kaempferi | reverse complement strand
TAGGAGTTGGTCAAGGAGCCTGCGGTATAGGTGGTCGTTGAGAACCCATATTTTGGAAGGGAAAAAAAGTGGGCTTGGAGCGTTTTTGGGCTACAATCTTGTCTTCTGCCAACTTAGCCAACCCTAGGGCTTCCATCATTGTGTTGGGACAGAACATTTTGACCTCAGAGTGGATGGCATCCTTTAGACCACTGATAAAACAACTCCGGTAAAAGTCATCAGACAATCCTTCGGTGTGGTTGGATAGGTTCTCAAATTCGGTTTGATACTCTCTCATAGTGCCAATTTGGCGAAGTTTAGTGAGGGCTCCTGTGAAGTCATCAAAAGCACTAGGACCAAATCATTGCAAAAGGAGCTAGCAAAAGTCTAGCCATTTTGGCTCTGCATGAGCCTTGATGTACCAACGGTACCATTGAAGAGCTTCCTGTTCCAAATGAAAGGATGCCAGCGGAACTTTGTTGACATCAAAAGTATTATCCAGATTGAAATATTGTTCTGCATGATAGATCCATCCAATTGGATTGGTACCATTGAAGCGAGGAAAATCAAGCTTTGGACCACGGAAATTGCTGGAAGAAGAGAACCCATTGTCTAATGAAGACTCGGACTGCCGTTTGTTGTTCATAGCTAAATGTTCAAGATGGAGGTCGAGAAATTTTTCATCCAGATCCTGGAGTTCGGCTTGGATGGCTGCAAGTGCATCCTCCATGGTTTTTTCTCCTACACGGGTGACAACCATAACCAAGAGGTTTTTTTTTTTTTTTTTTTTGACTGGGTAGGAAAACAAAAACAGAAACTACTTCAGTAAAGGAAAATATGGACTTGGGAAAAAATCTGAAGGGTAATTGGGGTTTGACTAGGTTTTGGACACTGTCGAATAGACAGGGAAGCAAAAATGAGGATTTCAGAAGCGGGGTGAAAGAATGAGAAAATTTGGCAGAGGGGAACAAAGAAGCAGAATTCAGAAAGGAACTCTGTGGTAAAATTTGAAGGTGATTGGGTGAAATCCGAGGAAGTTATGGCAAACCCTAAAAATAGACAAATGTGGGATTTCAGGATTTGGGAAGGGGAATTGGGGATAGGGTCCTCAGGAATGAAATATGGGATGACAGGGGTTCCCCAAAAATTTCAAGGGAAACAGAGTGAAAACAAGGGAGATATGGAGAAAAAACTGAATTTTAAAGGGATCTGAAATGGCGTCGAATGGATTGAAAACGGCTGGATCTGGAACGGCTTGCAAAATGGATCTGAACGACTGGATCTAAAATGACACAGTAATGATCGACAACATTTCAGCTGAAAATAGATATGGACCCCATGTATGTGCGGCTTCCTAACAGTTCAGGGGTTTCACTCGGCCACCAATGCTGTCTGACGGCTTGTGTATTGGGGCAGTACCCCTCACTCCACGGCTCAGGTAAAACTGATAACCGCTTTGCCACAAATGACAGCTCTTGGTTTATCTCACGGGTGGGAACTAGTCAATCAGGTAGGGGTCATTGCCCTTTTCGCTGGCAGGTCCTCTCAATGGGCTAGCTACTTCGGAGTTCCCGTGGTACTCCTCACAATGAGTTTTAGGGCTTATGCCCAAGTACTTCCCACAGTTAAGCGGATAGGGATTATTCCCAAATCCGAACCTGCAACAGATGCGAAAAAAATTTTTGGCAGAAATTTCACCCAGCGAGCCCAAGAAAGTGCTTTGATACCAGATGTGATGCACTTGCAACAATTAACTAATAAGAATATGCGAAATAGCAGAAATGACAGAACTCAGAATCACTTTTATATTGATCACAGGCCACTTCGAGGGGGCAACCTCCTATGAGCAAGCTAAATACAAATAACTTCACTGTGCCTTCATAGGTCTCAACACACACTTATATACTAAGTCTAGGCGCCAATACTATGGGTCAAAACCATGGGCCACTACAAACTATGGATCAACAATACTACGGGCGACTTACAAAGCATATGCACCAACAACAATAACATAAACTATTGATCAACAAATACTACGGGACGACTTACAAAGCATATGCATGCCACAACAATATACTAACAAAGTAAAGACATGGGTTCCTAACAGAAACATAAAGGATGAAATCCTTCGAGAAATCAGGAGGTGAAATCAATGGAGTAGAATTCAAGGCTTGTTTTAATGCTTCAAAATCCATTTGTGGTTGTTTGTCCCAAACGAAGGGAACGTGGGTCCAAAGCAAGCGAAGGAAACCATGGAATTTCGTAGCATAGTCAGTAGGGAAAATTTTAGGGGCAAAATTTAGCCCATGGGCTATTTTTCAGCCTTTTTTTCCAAAATATGATTCGCCAATTTGACTTTTTTTCAAAGGTGATTCACCCAAATTCCATGGGATATTTTTTTTTAACTCTAGAAATCACCAAAATTGTCCAGAAATAATATAAAGTCCTTAGAAATTTGAATATTTTTACAAAAACAATCACCAAACTTTTTTGTTTGCTATTTTAAGAATTGGTAAGATTCGCCAAGGTTTTTACACTTTGAGAAAATTATGGATCCTTAAAATTTTCCCTGATAGTCAGGAATAAAGAGACTGAGGAAATTGGCTTTGCCTTGAAGGATTTTTAATTGGAATAATGTACGTGGGGGTGGGAGAACAAGAATGTCTTGAAAATTCAAGGTGTCGACAGTGATTCCTTTCTGGGAAAAAATAAAACTCAATAACCAGCCGGAAGGAATGCAAAAAACACACTTGAGGGGGTTCAAGCAAATGTTATATTTGCGACAATGCAAAAATACTTGTCAAAAACCGTTCAGGTGGTCGGATGGTTTCTTGGATAGAGTGGTGAGATTGTCCAAGTACACAAGGATAATGTGGACCAAGTTGTGAAAACAAAAGGTAGTTTCCCACTTAAATGTGGCACCAGCATTTTTAAGACCAAATGGCATGACGCGATAGGAAAAGGTGCCACATGGAGTAGTAAAGGCAGTCTTATACTTATCCTCTTTATGGATTTGAATATGGTTGTAGACAGAGACACCATCCATGAAGGATAGGATCTCATGACTCACACATACATCAATGAGTTGATCGATGAAAGGCGTAGGAAAGTTGTCTTTGGGACAAGCTAAATTCAGATCATGAAAATTAGTATAGACGCGTATGGTGACCTGGTTTTTGTTAATCGACACTGGATTGGAAACCCATGTGGTGTGATCAATGGGGTAAATGAACTTAGCTTGACGCAATTTTTCAATTTTGGCCTTCACTACGGATAGCTTTGAGGAGTTAATGGGCCGATTCTTTTGGCAGACACGAGGGATGTCAAGCCAAGTATCAATATGGTGTTCAACAATGGCGGGGTCAAGACCAGACATCTCAGTATATGACCAAGAAAAAACAACATGGAACTATTGTAAGAGTTTCTTATAGGTGGCCACTTCATAGGGAGTACACGAGGCACCTAATGTAATGTTCTCAACTACACTCGGTATGATGGAAATATTGACCTTGATGGTGGGAAAAATGTTAGCCATGTTACCTTCTTTGAAGGCATCATGAGCTGGGATGGGGATCTTAAACCAATCCACTTGGCTATGGATGAAGTCTTTTGACTCGACCAAAAGTTGATTGGCCGTAATAGGGGTGGATTCCTTGGGAATAAAGTAGGCTCTATGATGCATGTCATCCCAATGGAAGTTAGGTGTGGTTAGGGCTTCAAGAATTTATTCGTCACTTGGAAAAAAATTGTGTGAAAATATCATAAGAGATAGAGTTGGAGGGCGGGTTAATGGTTGGTTTTCCACTTGTGGAAATCAGATAAATAGTGTTAACCTCTATCGAGGAGGAGGATTCGGGCAAGTGAATCTCCTTGATGGTAGTAATGGATGATTCTAAAGAATATTGACTCATTTTGTGAAGCACCAACCGATACTTTGGTAAATCAGGTGTGAGGAACCTGCAACAATTAATTAATGAAAATGCACGAGATATCAGAAATAACATAACTCATAATCCATTTATTGATTGTGGGCCACTTCGAGGGGGAAACTTCCTTTGAGAAAGCTCAATACAAATAACTTCACAGTGCCGTCATTGGCCTTAACACACACTTAATTACTAAGTCTATGCCCAATACTATGGTTCAATACCATGGAACATATAATACTATGGGACGAATTACAAATCATATGCGTCTAATACCGTCAATACCATGGGATAATACAAACTATGGATCAACAAATACTATGGGACAACTTACAAAGCATATGCGTCCGACAACAATATACTAACAAAGTAAAGAGAAGGGTTGACATGGGTTCCTAACATCCCCTCTCCCTTAGCAAAAGCTTTGTCCTCAAAGCTTTAGAGGTGAAAATTGATGCAGAATCTGAAGGAGTGGTTCTCCTGTACCATCCCTTGGTTGCATTGCGTGCCACTGAATTAATACCTCTATGTTAAATTGAGAGAGAAGATGACACCTTTTGAGTTTCAGGGAGGATTGCTTGGAAGGTTGTAGACGAAGAAGAACCATATCATCTTCTTGAAAAGTGCGCTCAGAAATGTGCTGATCGGCTTGTTGTTTCATTCGAATTCTTTCCATGTGAAGATTGTCTTACAAAATGAGAAGAATCTGATCGTGGTTTCAAAGAACCGAATTAATTTCCTGAACTGGTGAACTGCTGAGGGTGTATGGAAGAAGAACTAGCGGTTCCTGACCATAGATTGCTTCATATGGAGTCATTTTAGATGTGGTATTGTACCACCAGAGCCCTTCAAGGAAATCCATAGAAATATCTGTCGAAATCTGTGTAGGGATGGGCAATGGTTCGAGCAATCCCAGAAGGAGTGTCGTTTCACCCTTGTTGACTTGGAAAGTATCACATTCAACCACCATCTGTTGAATTGTCATTTTCAGTCCCTGCCAAAAGAAGTTACACTGTTCCTGATCATATGTTTTGAGGAATCCAGGATGCCCTGTCGATGGAAAAGCATGGAGTTGATATAATACATAACCCTATTGAATAGATTGCAACCAATTTGGAACAAGCATAGAAATAGATGAAAGAGAAACTAGGTCATCAAATGTGCGAGAAGGAGCATCCGCCACCAAATTTTCTTACCCTTCTTGTAAGTAATCTCATAGGCCTAACCCATGAGTTGGCTAACCCATTTTAGGTGTGCTGGGGAGGAGACCCGTAGTTCCATGAAATTTTTTAGACTCCGGTGATCAGTCTTGATGCATAAATAATTTCCTAATAGGTATGGCTGCCACTTCTGTACTACATGAAAAATATCCATCATTTCCTTCTGAGATGTAGAGGCGGCGAAATTCTTACCGGAAAGGTCTCTGGAAGGCAGCAATCCCACTGGTTCAGCAAAGACACCTGCATATCTATCCAAGAGAGTAGTGGAGACCGTTGATGGGTGCATATGAATGGAATGGAGTTGAGCGATGACACCATTTGAATTCTTCTTAAAGATCTTTTCTAGGTGATGTGAACTGATGATGCGGAGAGACCCTGGTTGCAAGCCCGTAAATGTCTGTTTTTCCCATTAACTGAAAACGGCATCCAAAGTTCAGCAAAATCCCATAAGATGGGGCCAAGTGTGCGTAAGCATTGAGCGCCCAAACCCACATCACAACCACCTAAGGACAAGGAAAATATGTCAGAGCGCGGGTTATAATATTCCATAGAGACATGCGAATTGCGAAACTTCCCCTTGCAAGGTAAGGTGTCCCCATTGGCAATCATGACTTCAAAGTTGGAGAAAGGATGGACAAAAAAATCAGCTTGTTTGGGGATCTGAGGATTAATGAAGTTATGAGTGCTACCAGAATCAATGAGTATTCTAAGAGGGAGCTTCTTGAAGTAATCCCCAACCCGCATTGTTTGTGGGGTGGTGACTTTGGCTAAAGCATGGAGAGATATCTCTAGGTGGTCACCCGGAGATGGAGGGTCAACAGGAGGCTGCTGAATGTCAACCTGATCATCTGGTGTATCTAGAGATTCACCAAGTTCAGAGGCAGGTGGAAAATCCACATCCAATAGATAGAGCTTTTTCTCAGCACATCTATGTCCCCGATTGAATTTCTCATCACAATTATAACAAAGCCATTTTTCTCTATGTGCTCGCATCTCTGCTTCAGACAAATGCTTGATAGGAGTTGGTCGAGGAGTTGGCGTGATGGCAGGTCGTTGGAAACCATATTTCTGAATGGAACAAAAGTGGAGTTGGAGCATTGTTTGGATGCGATCTCGACCTCCGCCAACTTATCCAACCCTAGGAATTCCATCATTGTGTTGGGACAAAACATTTTAACCTGCGAGCGGATTTCATCCTTGAGACCACTAATAAAACAACTCTTGTAGAATTCATCAGACAATCCTTCTGTGTGATTGGCTAGTTTCTCAAATTTTTTCTGATACTCTCTCACAGTGCCAATTTGGTGAAGTTTAGTGGGTGCTCCTGTGAAGTCATCAAAAGCACTAGGAACAAATCGTTGCAAAAGGAGTTGGCAAAAATCTGTTCAGTTTAGCTCATCATGAGCTTTGATGTACCAACGGTACCATTGAAGGGCTTCCTATTCCAAATGAAAGGATGCAAGTGGAACTTTGTGGACATCAAACGTATTATGTAGACTAGAATATTGTTCTTCCTGGTATATCCATCCAGTCAGATTAGTACCATTGAAGCGAGGAAAATCAAGCTTTGGCCCACGAAAATTGCTGGAAGAAGAGAATCTAGTGGCTACAGAAGATTCTGGCTGTCGTTTATTGTTCAGGGATGAATGCTGAAGATGGAGGATAAGAAATTGTGCATCCATATTTTGGAGTTTGGTTTTGAGGGCGGAAAGCTCTTCATCCATGATTTGTGCTCCTGTGCGGGTGACAACCATAACCAAGAGTTTTATTTTTATTTTTGTGAATGGGTAGAGAAACAAAATAGAAGTCTCTTTAGTAAAGGAAAATTTGGATTTGGGAAAAACTCTAATGGGTGATTGAGGTTTGACTAGGTTTTGGACACTTTCTGATGGACAAGGAAGAAGAAAATGGGGATTTCAGAAGCGGGGTGAAAGAATGAGAAAATTTGTCAGAGAGAGACAAAGAAGCATAAATAGGAAATGAATAGTGTGGCAAAATTTGAAGGCGATTGGGGAAAAATTGAAGAAGTTATGGAAAACCCTAAAAAAACAAATGTGGGTTTTTTGGCGTAGGGAAGTGGAATTTGGGATAGGGTCCTCAGGAATGAAATATGCAGAATGGGATTGCTGGGATGTCAGTGAAGTTTCAAGGGAAGGGAACAACGTGGAAGTGATTGAAAACATATGCAACGACTCTAGATATGCAACGACTCTAGATATGCAACGAATCTAGATATGCAATGACTTTGGATATGGATCTGCAACGGATCTGGATCTGGATCTACAACAGATTTGGATATGTATATGCAACGACTCTAGATATGCAACAAATATGGATATGGATCTGCAATGGATCTATATTTGGATCTACAACGGATCTAGATATGGATTTGGATATGGATATGGATCTAGATCTGGATATGGATCTGGATCAGGATCTGGATAGATGTGATCTGCTATTGATCAGCTGGAAATAGATATGGACCCCATGTATGCTTGGCTTCCTAACATTTCAGGGGATTCACTCGTCCACCAATGCTATCTGACAACTTGCATATTGGGGCAGTACCCCTCACTCCATGGCTCAGGTAAAATTGACAGCCACTTTTCCACAAACGACAACTCTTGGTTTTCCTCAGGGGTGGGAACTAGTCAATCAGGTAGGGTTCGGGGCGCTTTTCCCTGGCAGGTCCTCTCAATGGGATAGCTACTTTTGGGTTCCTTTGGTACTCCTCACAATGATTTTTAGGGCTTGTAAAGAGAATGGTTGACAAGGGTTCCTAACATTAGGATAATGATGGGAGTAGTGTTCTTAGACTCCGCATATGGCGCATGAGTGTTAGTGCGTAATGATTTGTTATGCGGTGGGGGGGGTGGTTGGTAGTTCAACAACCAATATAGTTGGGTCACTGTCCAATGTATTTATGTGTTCTTGAAGGTTGGGAAAGTGCAAACAGTTATTGGTGGCCTGTCCCAAATAATCACACAAGGAACACTTGGGAGGTGCATGGTTTTAGTTGCATTAGGTGCAATATGAGTTTGTGTGGCTTTTCCCCCAACATTCTTGGATGGTTGAGGGAAGGTGTTTGAGGTAGATGTTTCTAAAACCCCGAGATGTGGATGATTGGTGGTGGTGATTGGTTGAACAGGTTGAAGAACGACTTGTGGTGTTGAAGTGGGATTTGGGGCAGGTAAATACCACATGAGAAGTCCTGACATCAATCCCGGGAGATTCAGTGTGGCCGTGATAGGCATACTTACTACCCTTGATGGTGGAAACAAGAATGGGATTGTGTGGATCGGTGTGGATATCACGTGGCTAGGTACCGATGGCGGTTAGGTTTGAATTGGAATTTGAGGGTGAGCGAACGATTTACTTGAAGAAATGGTAAACAAGTTAGATATCTCAATGGCCAGAGGAGGATGGGGTAAGAAATTAAAGGTGGATACCATTGGATTATTTGAATAAATTCCAAGCCTGACGGGGGAAGTCAAAGGGGTAGCACACAAATTACAGGTTGTTCAACCATGGGGAGGACATCCTCGGTTGTAGCGGGTACATTCAGGTCATAGTAAGTGACCTATTCTATTTTAACAAACCGTCCCTCATGACAGAACATCATAAGCCGAGACACAGATGAAGCAATAGCCTTCATGGCATACATGTAGCTTCGTCCTAAGATTAGGTTGTAGTCAAGCTGTGCGTTGATGACTTTAATGTCAATCGAGATAGTTTTGCTAGCTAATTGGATTGGAACATTAGCCAGAAGGCCTTGTGGCTGAGATGAACGACCATCATAAGCACGTAGGGAAGTTGTGGATGGATGTAGGGGAGGGGATCCTATCTTTTTCCACATGAATGTAGACATGACGCATATAGAGGCACCCTCGTCGATAATGCATCGATGGATAACAAGGTTCCATATTGAAACATAGACTTGAAATGTTAAGGTGGAAGGCATGCAAGGTTAATATTGGTCTAATTCAAATGCCATCATTTATGAGTCGGAAGGGTCAATCACACCTATGGTAGATAACATTTTTTTTACAATGTGATGAGAATTTATTTAAAACTTCTAAGGCTGACATAGCCGCAGGGGATTGGGCTAAATCATCTACGATATTGTAATTGTTGGCAACACGAGCATTGGGGTTGTTATTGATGCAGTGTAGAGGAAATCGAGGTGATTTGGGGTCTCCCTCGAGTGCTGGTGGGGGAAGACGTAAAGACTGGTATATGTGAAGAGTGGTAGTGGCCTTGTTTGTTGGAATGGTCTCAGTGTTTGAACCATACTAGTTACGGCGTGTTTGAAGGTTAATATCAACTGAAGACATCATTAAGAGGTGGTGAGTTGTAATACCCCTATTTTGACCTTAGAGTTTATTGGATTCCATGTAAATAATGTATAAATGCAATCTGTGTTTTCCCTAGTGTGGAGCTCAAGGCCAAGGCCCTACTAGTGGATGCTTAGGTTTAATTACATAAGCAAGTATTTGACAGTTTGATTATACATGTGTTGTTAATCCATGAGATATTGTAAATGATGTAATTATTAAATATTGCAATAAAAATACCAAGAAAATGGCTAAGGAGGCAACCAATGAGATGGGGCCATGTGTATCCACTAGGAAGAGGTGAGGGGGTTATGGGATTAGAACCCATTCTACCACATGTCCATTTGTGAACCCATTTGACTCCCCATGATGACATTAATGCAGCTGTAAGAGGGTGATTGAGAAAACCAATCCATGAATTTGATGGAGCATGGAGCGACCCTAAAATTCGTATGGAAGGGTATGGATCTATTTTTTACTTGTTCCTTAAACCACTCTAAACTTGGGAATTCACTCATCCTGAACGTTATTCCATTGTTGATGAACAACCTAATTCATTCACACATTGCAAAGCCTAGTCATGAAGAAAGCAAGAGAAAATCGTGATTTTGGGTGTGCAGATTTGTAGAGCCGAGAATGCACAAGAAAACCCTATGTAGGAAGTGATCCGGTTGGGACAGCCTTAGATCAGACCGTGGGGATGAATTACAGAGCTGGGACGGATTAGAGAACCCATGAGAAAAAATTAGATATGTTTTTCCGAGGACCGAGTCACGGGGAAGAGCCTAGGCCGTGACCCTATGAAGAACCAGCTTGTATAATAGAGAAGAATGTCAACCTAGAGTTGGATCTGCTTGATAAACCCAGTGAAGGATGAAAGTCTCATGAAAACAACATTTGGAGCTTTTTATTCCTACCCTGAATAACACTGTAGGGAAGGGGCCTTGAGGGACTGTGTAGCAGAGAAGAGGGCCTTCCTTGTGTTGGGTGAGGTAGGTAATGTGGGTGCCATGTTTCCTGAGTGATCTAAGATGCATGTAGCTCTGTGGGTGAGCTCACTGGATTAGAAACATCCTCCTTGTTTCCCTTGTATGCTTGATAATCCCAACTGTATGTTGGATTAGCATTGGGATGGAACCTTGACTGTGAGAGATCCCTCCTTAGTGGATACACAACCCATCTTGGGGGTGGTCTCTCAGCTGCAAGAGTAGAGGCTGGACAAAGACCTAAGGTTGGGTGGAAAGTTGTCCTCACTTAGCCAGTTGCTTGGGCAACTTCATTTCCAAGGATAAGTACTTATGTGGTGTAAAAATGATGCTAGTTTCCCTTATGTTGTGTTATGTTTGTATGCTCAATATTATTGAATGAAGAATTACATGAGATTGTATCAATAGGGAACTATGCATGGGTTTAAATATTAGAATGAATGCATGTCTAAATTTTTCATCATTTACTTGAATGTAATGTATGGCTAACCTTGCAAGTTGTAGGTGTATTGACTAGTTCTAGTTTCATTATATGTGTTTATTTATGAATTACATTCACCCTTAAGAGGGATGGATCTACCTCGCCTGGACTTGGGAAAGGAATTGGATAGCCCCTGTGGTGTTTTAGGAATCCTCTGTGGGTCAGGTGAAGGGAGAAGTCATGGCAGGGGGTATGAAGAGTTCCTTGCATAAGGATAAAGGAACATGGAGAAGGTTATGGATAGAGTTTCAGTTGGAAAAATGGTAAGGTTGGAGTGCTCATATGGGGTCCAAAAGATTTCCAACGATATCGGACTTGTCCAATTTGGACCAAGGATGAGGGTGTTGAATATGATTTTCATTGATGTCAAAGGAGTTCAATAATGACAAAGGAATAACCAAGGACATAATGGCAGGGTGAACTCAGTGGAATACAAAGGAATGACAAAGAAAGTGATAACATGGCATGTAAGTGATGACATGGGATGTATGATTATATGACGTGTGATGAGGATGGAAATTCACATGATAGTGTTTTGGTGCTATCATCAAGTCATTGTTGCAATCTAACATCATTATGGAAAAGTATGACAAGTTTGTGAAAATTTGGAAATTGACCAAGTATGGAAAAAGTAGTCAAAACTGCTCTAAGAAAATACCCGCCATAATTCATGGTTTGAGAAAAATGACCGCACCATCATACCAGGATATAGCTTGTTGAAGTGTCTATCTATTCATGGTATCAATTTGCTTTAATAATTTATGAGGAGAAAGTTATAGGTATGCCAAAATAGGGTTTCAGACTAGAGGAAGTGAAACTAACTAAGTAGCCTAAGGAAAATGCCCGCACCATGTGGTCAAGCTGTAGTTTGTTGATTTGTCTACCTGACCATGGTCTCATTTTTCCTTAAGCATGTATGAGGAGAAATTTATAAGTCTTCCAAAATAGGGTTTCAGGATAAACTTTGGAGAAATTCCTAAAAATGACTATGTGTTGGAAAATTGGCTTAGGTGGCCTTGGGGAAATGCCCACCATAGTTTGTGGCTTGAAGAAAATGCCCACACCATATGGTCATCTTGTAGGTTGGTGTTTTTCCTACTTGACCATGTTCACATATTGAATTGAAAGTTCCTGAGGGAGAAGTTATGGATCTACCAAAACAATGTTTTAGGCAGATTCGACCAAGTCTAGGAAAGTCCAAAAATTGTCTAAGTGTAAAATCACTAAAAATTCCTAAGTCACCTCAATAAAATGCCCGCCATTTCTTGTGGTTGATGTATTAAAATATTTTGAGAGTATGGATCTCAATAATGTTGTATAGTGCATCCAACCATATCATTGTCTTGAACAAAGAGTCTCTGAGGAAGAAGATATTGATTTGCCAAAAGTGCCTCCCAGCTTGATTTGCACTACTTCAGTAAAATGCCCACCGAGGAGAGAGAAAGAGGTTTCAAGGGGCGAAATTGGTTTGGATAGAATCCCCTATTTGGCCCCTATCCAATGGATGTCTCACACTTCAAAATTGATGAAAAGAAAAATATCATTATATTAACCTAGGGTTTGATAATTTTTTCTAAGTGGCAAATCAACAGTTTGGAAGGCCACTTTCAATGCCCACCAGATAATGGGTGTGTGTTACTTAGTTCATATTTTGACATGGTCTTGTTCATCATTGAAGTAGCTATCCATTCATGCTTGTATTTTTCTTTATGGTGATCACATGAGGAAGAAATCAATTTGCCAACGTGAAGAAAAAGTGTTTAATATATTAAAGACAAAAGTTTGTCTAAGTGTCAAACTCACATGGGTCAAAGCCCATTTGGAAATTCCCGAAAGGAGGGGTTCTTTTGCTAATAAAATTCATCAGGTAGCATGGTCTTGTTCCCTAATGATTTGGCCACCCATCCATGGATTCAATTTCCCCCTTGGTGCTCACACGTGCAAGATTTTGTCCTGCCAAAATAGGTGAAAAATAAGTTTAAACAAACACCTTATGTTGTGCCCGCATAGGCTTAAGGGTAAGACCACAGGGGCTTAAGGTTAAAGCCCGTAAGAGCTTGTAAAATGCCCACAGGGGCTATGTGATGCCCGCAAGGTCTAAGGAGTATGCCTATAGGATCATATTCCTGTAGGCAAGTGAAAATTCCCACAAAAGGGATTAATATGCCCACAAAGAGGGCTAAGGATGCCCGCAAGGGATAAAGATTCCCACAAGGGATTTTGAAAATCCCACTGAGGCTTAAATACCCACAAAGGAGCTAGGATATTCCCATCTTAATGATGCCCACATGGGTGAGCCCGCAAAGGAGGAAAGGAAGCCCGTAGACATGAGATAGAGGAAGCCCACATGCATGAGATAGAGGAATCCCGGAGTTTGAGAGAGAGGAATCCTTCAAGCTTAAGATGGAGGAATCCTATAGGCCTAAGATGATCAAAAAGTTTTAATTAATTTAATTAATTAAAAAATCAGTAATAAAGAGAGTTATAAATTAAAGGTTAATTAACAGGGATTTGAAGAGACACAAGTGTGAAAAGACACATCTTCAGATTGAAGAGATACATTGTTTCAAAGATGAAATAGATAATATATAAACGAACATTTTGAAGTGGAAAGAAGCTTCCTTAGCAGTTCACATTGAAGGTTTAGGTAGAAAAAGAAATGAAGTGTATGTTGGATTTTGGGATGTATATCTGAAGCAGCATTGAGATCAAAGGAAGAGACCAGAAGGTTTGCACATTCAAGATGAAGAATGGCATAACATAAGTCAAAGAATAGAAGGTGTATGCATCCTAGATCTATATAGCAACAAGAGAAGAAGAAGAAGAAACAAGAAGTATATATGATAGAATTGAAGAAAGAAAGATCAGGAAGTTATAGAAAGATATCAGGGAGGTAGGGTGGTGCTAGGGCAGGCTACATACCTGAAAGGGGATTGTAGCCTCCTTCCAGTAGTGGCTAGTAAATAGGATGTTGGTGCATCCTAGCAGTTGTAGCTGACAAAATAGGGTGTTGGTGCATCCTTAAGTTGTAGCTGATAATTTGGGTGTTGGTGCATCCATCAAGTTAGTGCTTGCAAACTATTGTAAATATAATTTTGAAGTATTTAAAGAGTTTGTGGTTTTCCCAATAAGGCTTCCATGATAAAAATTTTGTTCTGTGTATCTTGTTGATTCCATGTTTTAATTAAGTTTAATAAGTGGTTTAAAATGGTAAAAAGTTAACAATACTGATTCACCCCCCTTCTCAGTATTGACCAATATTCCAACAATTTTTATTAGAGCATGATCCTTCACTACATTCTAAACTACTAGAAGGAAGACCCTATTAAAAACCACTATGGATCAACAAGAAGGAATTTCACCCTATAGAGATACAGTACTTGGTAATGAAGAATATGCATATTGGAGCATGAGAATGAGTGCATACTTACAATCATTAGGATGGGGTGTATGGAATTCAGTAATATCTGATTATATCCCACCAAAAAGAATAAGGACTACATCTTAGAAAGAGTCCAAGAAAAATAACTCAATAGAAATGGAGGCCATACTTGATGGACTATCTCAACCCATCAAATACAAGATAGGACAATGCATCTCAGCTAAGGAAATTTGAGTCAAATTGGAGAACCTTTATTCAGTCAAAGAAATAGTAAAAGAAAACCTTGCTATTTTCAAGAATGATAGTGAAGAAAATTGCAATCATAAGGGAGATCAAAAGAATAAAATCATATGCAAGAAAAGGTTTAATGACAGGAATAAATTCTTCTATTCCATGGACGATAGTAAATATGAAGAGATTAGTGAAGCTGAAGAAAATCTATTCATGAAGACAATAACTTTAGAAGATAATTTAGGTATGGAAGGAAAGGTGGACCTAAAAGTAGAATTCATAAGTACCCTTGAAGAATTGAGAAAGAGCAGATTGGAGAACAATTCCTTGAAAGAAAATTTGTCAAAATACCAAGAAGAGCAGAAAACAAAAGAAGAGGAAATCAAGACCCTCCAAGAGGAGCTGCATAAGTCAAAACAACAAACATTGGCTAGCATGAGAGAGGCCGAGAGCTTAAGACAAGAATTTTCTAACTTCAAGAAAGAAGTAAAGAATCTAGAAGACCACATGAAAGAAGCTGAGAGCTTAAAACAGCAAGTTGCTAACTTCAAGAAATAAGTAAAGAAGCTCGAAGACCACATGAACGAGGCTGATAACTTAAGACAAGAATGTAGTCTACTTAGAAAGAAGATTGATGAAGAAACTATTAAATCAAAATTTGAGAACAACTCAAAGGTCTTAGATGAAATCCTAAGCAGGCAAAGACCATCAAGTGACAAAACTGGATTTGGTTATGACAAAGAAAATATTCCAGAATATTTTTCTCTTACACTCCAAGATAGAAATGAAAGTAGCTATGATACTACACTCAAAATACCAATTAAGAAGGATAGTCAGAAGTCTGCTCCCTCATCTCATAATAAAGACAAAACTTATGTGATACCTAAAAGACCAATGACAAGAAGAGTACAACAGATATTTTTTGGGCATTGCTACCCATGTAAAAATTTTGGACATATGGCTAGAGAATGTAATTTGAGGAAGAATGATTCAATAAAAATTCAAGAACAAAGGAAGGGATGGAAGAAGATGGAAGTTGTGAAGTAGGAAGATCAAAGACTCCTCAAATATAAAGGAAGGTTCTATGGATATTGTCACTACTGTCACAAGTTTGGTCACAAGGTTGTTAATTGCAGAACCAAGGGAAAAGATGAAAGTACGAAATCCAAGAAACCAAGAAGGTCAATAAGCAGTGTACCCCATGGAAAGATGTGGAGAAGAAAGGAATACTACAAGGAGTCAGAGGAAATACAGATTCCAAGCATCAATGTAGTTTCCAAAGATGATGTTCGGCATAATAGTGTTGTAGATAAGAATGACATCCATTATGATAGAAATCAAGATGAAGATGAAGAATACACTGATGGGGAGAAGGATTATGAAATCCTCTTCTAAAAAGTCTCTCATGAGCTAAAAGAGAACCCTGAAAGTAGCATTAGAGGGGATCATATACTCAAGGGGAGTAAAATATCAGAAAATTGCAATTGGAAGTAATTAAGATAATTTGGTAAATACAAAATGTTATCTTAATTAAGGACATAAGAAGTGAGTGGCTCCTACAAGAATTGTCTATATACTCTAAACATAGTAAGGAAGGATTGTTGAAAGAAAAAAATGGGATTTAGACACATATCAGTTGATGAAGTTCTTTCTGAATTTTCCTCTTGGAAGTATATTGTATATGAAAGCGTAGCAAATCCCATTGTTGAAAGTGTACTAGAAATTTCTTTCCATCAAAAGAAAAGGTTTGATGAGTAACAAAGATGACATTATGAGACTCTCGGTGAGATGATGTGCAAAGCAGTGCATAGAATTCCAACACTACTCACACATAGAAATATTTCTTTGGATAGTCATCACATTGATTTGAAGTAACTATGAAAGACTCATTAAAAGAGAAGAAGGAAGCACTATGATAGGGGGAGTCTATGAAATCATCATCCAGGTCCTCATTCAAAGACTAGCTACAAGATGATCACCAGGTTACCCTAACAAAGTGTTAGAAAAAACAGGATCGCATAGTAATAACAATAAACAGAAATGCAAATATAATCACATACACATTACAAGAGAGACACAGATATATTGTGGTTCACCCCAAGATGGGATACGTCCACACTGAAGTTACCAGTCCTTATTATTATACCGTCCAACAAAGTGAAGGGATACAATCTACAGCATAGCCACTGCACTTCCTCTTCACTGTCTCATAGTCTCTCTTCTTGATCTCAGAGATCTTTACAATGCATAATACCTAATACATAAACCCTAGCCGTGTTACAATGTCTTTATTTTATAAGAGAAATACAATGGGAAAATACCACGGGTTACCCAAAACCATGGGCCCGAAAACTATTGGCGAAAATAGCCCCAAATTTTTTTCTCAGGGTCGTTTCCCCTGAACCCCCATTTCTCGGGGGAACTGCCCCCAAACCCCAAGGTGGGGGAATGAGTGTATAGTTCTATGGGGTGCACGGCTAAGACAATATCATCTATGAGACTGGAAGATCTGGATCCACAACCAACAATCTTCCACTTGGAGACTGATCACAACAACTCCACCGCTGCTATACTTGCTGGACCTTGGACTTGGAAACTTTCTCATCTTCACCTTCATGCTAGAATGCCAACTGAAACTGAGCAGGAACTCAGTTTCTCTCTGGTCACTACCTTTGTGAACATGTCTGTAGGATTCTATCTAGTATGTATCTTTTCTAGCTTCAACAATTCATCTTCCAGAATAGAGCATATGAAATGGTACTTGAGCTGTATATGTTTAGTCCTGGAATGGAATGCCGAGTTCTTTGCAAGATGAATGGCACTCTGGCTGTCACTATACAACCTGCTATCCTTTTGCGTCTTACCCACTTCCTCCATAAACCTCTACAACCAAATCATTTCTTTACTAGCCTCTGTAATAGCAACATACTCTGCTTCCGTTGTTGAAAGTGCAACAACCTTTTGCAATCTCGAAATCCAACTTACTGCTATTCCACCTACAGTAAACACATACCCTATGGTGCTCCTCCTTCTATTTTTATCACCTGCCATATCTGCATCAACATATCCCTGTAGAATAGTGTCTGAACCTTCAAAACATAATGCCATAGTGGAAGTACCTCTCAAATACCTGAGAATCCACTGTACTTCCTTCCAATGTTCTTTACCTGGATTGTTCATATATCTGCTCATAACTCCCACTGCATGTGCAATATCTGGTCTTGTGCACACCATGGAATACATCAAACTGCCAACTGCTGATTGATAGGGAATCTTGGACATGTAATCTGTCTCTTCTTGTGTCTTGGGACACATTTCCTTACTTAGACTGAAATGGATGGCCAAAGGTGTACTAATTGGTTTTCCATTCTGCATTCTAAACCTCTC
Organism: Larix kaempferi; assembly: GCA_027924585.1. Taxonomy (NCBI): domain Eukaryota; kingdom Viridiplantae; phylum Streptophyta; class Pinopsida; order Pinales; family Pinaceae; genus Larix; species Larix kaempferi. The sequence goes on along the minus strand of BSBM01000378.1, from coordinate 10,456,074 downwards.
CAACACCTTTTGTATGTACTCACCCTGAGACAATGTCAATTTGTGATTTTTCCTGTCTCTTGTTATTATCATACCAAGGATTTGCTTTGCAGCACCCAAATCCTTCATCGCAAATGAATTAGCTAACTTCCTTTTGAGCACATTTATATCCTGCATGTTAGACCCTGCAACAAGCATGTCATCCACATACAATAACAAGATAATATAACTTCCATTATCTATCCTCTTGAAGTAAACACAGTGGTCAGAATGACATCTACTATAACCTTGTTCTGTCATAAACCTATCAAATTTTAAATACCACTGCCTTGGAGCTTGCTTCAAGCCATACAAGCTCTTTTTCAACTTGCATACCAAGTTCTCCTTACCTTTGACCTTAGACCCTTGTGGTTGCGGCATATATATCTCTTCCTCCAAATCCCCATGGAGAAATTATGTTTTTACATCTAACTATTCAAGATGCAAATCTTCTACCACCACTAGACTTAAAATAGTCCTAATTGAAGTCATCTTAACAATAGGAGAAAATATTTCATCAAAATCTATACCTTTCTTATGTGCAAATGCCTTTACAACAAGTATCTCCTTATACCGCTTCTTACCTCCTTCTTCTTCCTTCAACCTGTAAATCCACTTGTTCTGCAATGCTCTTTTACCAGTAGGCAAATGAACCAAATCCCAAGTCTGGTTTCCTACCAATGAGTCCATCTCCTCATTCATGCATTTCTCCCACCTCTTTCTAGTTTCCACTTGCATTGCTTCTTCATAACACTCTGGTTCACCAGCATTAGTCATCAATAAATAATACATTGAAGGAGAGTATCGTTTAGGGAGTCTACTTAACCTAGTAGATCTTCATGTAGTTGTAGGAGTTTCAGGTACTTGCTGCTATTCTTGATTTTCTGGCACCTTTGGAATTTCATTTTCTTCAATTTCATCAAGTATTGTGTACTCTGCGATTTCCTTTTCTTGTTTCTTTCCCTGCAACTAATCTTTATACATGAACTTTTCATTGAATATCACATCTCTACTCCTGATGATTTTGTTATTTTCATAATCCCATAAGCGATAACCAAATTCATCAACCCCATATCCAATAAAGGTACATTTTTTGGATTTAGCTTCAAGCTTTGTTCTATTATCTTTATCAATATGGACAAACGCTTCACAACCAAACGTTCTCAGAAATGAATAGTTTACCTTTTTACCTGTCCATGCCTCCTTTGGAATACCACCATCCAAAGCACTTGAAGGTCCTCTGTGTAGCTAGGGTTTTCACCCTAGCTTGTGCAAATGAACACCTACTAAGGAGAAGGGCCTCCTTAGTAGTAGTTCAATAATCAGTAAGTTTAAACAATAAAACAGTAAAATCTAAGCTAACATGTGCATCAACAGAAATAAAAAATAACAATATAATAGAAAGTTTCTTTTTGTATTATGATATGATCAAGATTGCATTTACCTCAAGTGTTGAGGTTGGTGGAGCTCTTGCAACAGTCCAGGAGGGTTGCTTCTGTGCTCCAATGGGTTCCTTCTCCTTCTCCAAGGTGTTTGAATAATGGGCCAAAAGGGGCACTCAAATGGGAAAAACTAGTTCAAATGGTAAGCTAGGGTTTTAAGAGTGATTTTGGCAGAGTGAGGACAGGAAAGATTGTGGATGTGAAATGGGGAGCCTCCATCACCTATTTATAGGTTTTTAGTGGTGGAGTGTTGACCCATGGTTTTTGGCACCATATGGTTTAGGTCAATTGTATAGGGTTTTTGCTTCATTTTTCCCTCTTTTTTTAATATTTTTTATTCCCTTTTATTTGATTTTTGGGAATTTAGAGCCTTTTTAGAGGATTTTTGCTATTTTTTTAGGAAATTTAAATTATTTTGGGGGAAAAATGGGTTTTTTGGCCTTTTGGTGACTTTTTAATGGTTTTTTAAGGTTTTGGAGGCCAATATGGTAGGAAATATAGACAAATGAGTCATGTAATGAGGGAGATGATATGGTGAGCACTTTTTGTCTGTTAACAGATTGCCCCTTGATGTGTGAGGGCAGGAGCTCATCACATGGCCGATAGACATCATAGGTCTTTTATGGTTTTCCTGGGAGGTGGAGAGGAGAAGAAACGAACTAGAGCCCGGAACAACAGTCCCAAACAAACTGCAAAAACTAAAAATACATGAACTCAATAATGAATGAGGAATATTCTCAATATATGGACAAGGCGGGCATACCCATGCTAGTATCAAGATATATAAAATAACAATGAGACCCAAAAAATGGGGACCTGAAAGATACGTAGAGAACCACTGTGTACATCATAAGGGTCTGGAGGGGACACAAATATGGGACATACTACTGGGATGACCATGTCTGAGTTGAAGAACTGATACACTGGAATAACAATAGTGGTGCTGAGTGTGTTACCGGAGGAACCGATGAACTATAGGATCATAATGATGGGGAGTCATACCCTCAATGGTACACTGAACTGTAGTTGAACTAGGTACTCAAAGAAGCATCTGAGTGAGTGGCTTCCAAATACAATCGCCAACGCAACCCAGATATTCATGGGAACATATAATTGGGTGTTCCAAGGTGACTCACCAATGTGCTAGAGTCGGGGGAATTCCGGGGTCTTCGACAAATAACTGAAGGGATATACACCCTGCATGAATCTCAACGATGCGATCAAGGTGTTGAAGTTGAGCATGTGAGAAACAACCATTCGGAGAGGCACTGAGGACTCCACTCAAAATGGTCTATAGGCACTCACCACAAATGGTGATGGGTCCAAGGCGCAGGGACCTCTGGGCCTATCCTCTGGAATAGATGGGCTGTCGTTGATAGAGGGATACCTGCAACTATCAAGGCAATGATGTTTCCTTGATAGGAGCACGAGGTGGATAACCGAAGTGTGAGAGGAATGATGGTAGGACTGACATAATGGGGAGGTGGGGAATAACTGGGAAAATAGAGTGGGTGGACTCAAACTTCCTTTGTTCAGAGTATGATGGCGGGGGATGATTGGGAAGCATATGAAACTGACTGGTGGGAAGGGAATCATAGTTTTGAAGGAACCAGGGATGGTGACTAGAATGAGGGAGACTTAAGTTGGTGTAGGATGGAAGGAGACTCGGAGGGTGGTATATCGCAAAATACTGTAAACAAAGGCGACCTTATGGGGGGTGCTGCCGAGATGATGGATCATAGTGCCGAGAGGCACCAGTGGGGACTTCTTCATTGTTTAAGGAACTAGAAGAAGTGTGCTCAAAATGGTACTGTCATGTGGATTTATACGAGCCCAGGATAGTTCGTGCTCATGATTGCTTTCAATTTTAAGGAGTCTGAAAGTGATAAGAAGACTCTGAAATAATGGAATGGTACCGTCGTGTGGATTTGTACGATCCCATGACGATTCCTGCTCATGGTTGCTTTCAATTTTAGAGAGTCTGAAAGCAATAAGAAGACTCCAGGGGGGGTTCTTTTTCGTGTGTTAATCTCCAAGGCCTGAAAAACCATAAAAGGATACAATGAAGAACTCTTCTGGTCGGTGTGACTAGAGTATTCCTTTTTCGTAATTAGTCTACTAGGTCTGGAAAAGGGTTAAACTTATACCAGATAGATGCCCTTTCAGGAACTTTAACGAGCATGAAAGGAAGAAAGATTGCTCGGTGATCTTTTCATTCTTTTAGGAGTCAGAAAAGAGCTTAACAGAAACTCCCTAAGTTCCTTTTTCGTAATGGAATTGTCCAGCTCGAAAAAGAGATAAAATTATACCGAACAAAAGGAATGGCCAAGCAAGGAGAGAGTATTCAATATAGGGACATCGTTGAGAACCAAGAACGAGTGTTGGGGGGGAACACTGGTGGCGTCTCCTTGTGGGATGGTGAATGGTGGAAAAATAATGAAATAATTGCAGTATGAATGAAGTGTATGGCTCATGTATAAATGTGTAACAATTCAATGGCAGCCGATGTAGCATGCAAACCGAGGCAGCAAGGTGTTGGGACACAATGTTGAAACTGTTTCTAGTGAGAGCGAGAAATGATCTCAAGCATCATCACGAGCTCGGAAAACTGAATCTGGTGATATAAAAAGCGTCAAAAATGGATAACGACCGAGGTGGCACATAAACCGAGATGACTAGGGGTTGATGAAAAATGCCCGAAAAATCTGGGGGTGAGAGTGAGAAATTATCTCAAGCATCATCACGGGCTCGGAAAACTGAATCCGATGGTATAAGGAATGCTAAAAACTAACAACGGCCGATGTGGTGTGCAAATCGAGATGGCGACGTGTATGGAAAAAATTCCAAAAACCGGTTTCGGAGAAAAATAGAAACCGAGTCGACCATTCTGAAGGTCTCATCATTCTAATTCCAGTGGTGGAAACGGTTTGGAAAAAAGATTCCGTATGGATCCATAATGGCCAAATCAAGAAAAAGTAAACTCTCTATAAATAGTAAGTGGACCCATAATGCCAAGTGTCATTTGTGTGGTTGACTTTGACAGGAGAGTGTTGTGGGCCAGAGCGGATTTGGCATTTCTGGGCGATTGGATCGGTCGATTTCATTTCTGTGAGTTGTAGGTATTTTATTGAACTCATACATTTAATTTTTTCTTGATTCAGGTGGGTAGTGGGTTCTCAGGGGGGGTTGTACAGTCCACGTGGGTGTGGATCGTGGGTTTCAAGGCGATGGTTGTTAGGATATTTAGACACTTAGGAGTTAATTAAGATCAACTTGTGTAATATATCCGTTAGGGATAGTGTGTTTCTTTAGTATGCATTAGTATACATTTGTAAATACTTAATCCGAGGGTCACGATATGTTCCCGACATAGAGTGATCCGACGGCTCAACTTCTCTTAGATCATACTTAACCTTGATTCGTGGCTTAACATTCGATTGGTCCATGATCTCTATTTAAAGAGCATGGATGGTCATTGTTTAGTTGATCGATTATGAGAAACACATTTGTAACTTTCTTTCTTTGCATAATAAATTGTCTCGTAGAAGCTATTTGGCCGGGGCCGTGGAGTGTTTCCCTCAAGAGGGTTTAAACCACGTCAAAACATCAGTGTGTTGATCTGTGGTCTATTTATGTGAAGTGGTTGCTCTTGGTGTTCAGTCCTTTGGTAGTACCCTATGTACCCAAACATGGTATCGGAACTTTTATGAAGAGCCGCTTCCGGTTATGATCTAGATCTTGAACTATTGTTGCCAAAACTCAAAAGGGTTTTTGGTTCTGGTATTTCTATGCATTTATGTGCTATGGGAGGTGTTCCATTGTGTCTGGAGCATCGTTTCCATTGGGAAATAGTTTTCGTTTGATTGAAAATAGTTCCCAGTTGCTCCAGAAACGTGTATTTCATCAGATCTGAAGGTATAATGTTACAGTGACGCATTTTTTTATTTTCTATTTTTAAAAGAAAAAATCTCATATTTTATCATTTTTTACTGTTAGATTTTTTTGGGGGGTTCGGATTGTTGCTTTCCCGTCTGCGTATACTCTTTGTTGTGCACCTTGAGCGATCTCGGCAAATCAAAAACATAAAGGGAAAGGGTTTTTCTCGGCTGCGTATGCTCTCTGCCGTGCACCTTGTGCGATCTCGGCAAATCAGAAACAGAGAGAAAACGTAGACTTTTCGGGCAAGCTAACGAGATCTAACTCCATAAGTGTGGAATTTTTTTTTGTTTCGATTTGTAGTGTGTTTTGCAGGAAAACAGGTAAGCACGCAAACTAAGCAAGAAGAGTAAAAAAAAAAAAAAAACCCTTCCTCATTTCCATATTTTACATACCTTTTAATCTATCTCACTTAGTTCAAAGTTGCTTTATTCCTTATGAGGTCTTAAGTTCAAGTCTTAGGAAGTTGCTTTTAAAAAAAAAGTGCATGCAGTTTTTATTTTCAAGTTACTTTATTGTAAAAGTGCATCTCACTTAAATAATAAAAAATAAAAATAAAAGTGAGTCACTTAAGTTCTTTTTTATTGTTGCACTATTTAAAAGTAATATCATTGTAAAAGTGAAATCACTTATTTTACAAAAGTGGTTCACTTAAAGCAACTCTCTTGTAAAGTGATTGTCAAAAGGTTCATCTTGGGAAGAGGGGGGTTCTTTTTTTGCTAGACATTCTCTAGCTGCCACATCACTATTGGAGACATCTTCAACAGTTTCTTTGTTCAAGCATAACTTCATCATACAGAGTCAGTTTTTAGTGCCGTTTTTTTTTAAACCACCTATTTTTTCGAGCTCTTCACATCTAGACTATTGGTTTATACTTTTACAACTATTAATTTACAAATATGGCTTCCCCTGTGATATTCTACTTAACAGTTCCAACTATTTGTCATGGAAATTCCGTATGGAGGATGTTCTACGAAGTAGGGGACTTTTCAGAATTACCTCCGGGAAAGAAACATAACCCACTAATGATGATAAGAAAATAAAATGGGCAAATAGATGTGACGAAGCTCGTGGATTGGTTGGGATGTCAATCTCTACTAATTTACGATTCCACATATCTGGAATTGATGAACCTGATGCTACTTGGGACAAGTTTGAATCTGTGTTTGATAAAAACAATGAAATTCGAGGTCACCAACTCGAAAATGAGTTGATTTCTTTAAATCCAAGTGACTTTTCATGCATTCAATATTATTTATCTAAGTACAAAACTCTTAAATTCTTATGTGCTGAATGTAAGATTAAGAGGGAAGACAAACAATGCATTTATCATATTCTTTCCAAACTTGGACTTGCATATTCTATTTTTGTATCTACATTTTACTCCATGAAAGAATCCTTGAATGCAGCTAGCTATCAAGACCCTAGTCTTGAATCCTTTTGTGATTCCTTGATTAGAGAGAAAGATAAACTCATTCATCTTGGAATAATCAACAATGCAGATACATCTAGGAAAGCCTTATTGTCTCAACAGAAAGAAAAGTCCAAGCCTCCCAAGAAACAAAATTTTTGCAATAATAAGTCAAACAAGGGTCCAAAACCCTCTCAGTTAGCTCCTTCTTTAAAAAATGACAAAGGATCCAGGCCAAAAGGCAAGAAGACTGAGCGTCATTGCAATTATTGTGGGAAAGATAATCATGATGAATCTAAGTGTTTCAAGAAGATGGCAGCCTTGGAAGCAGCAATGAAGAAGCACTACATCAGCCTAGATTCACCTTTAGAATCTACCTCTCATGGACATTCACTTTGTGCTTCTGGTTATTCTTATAATGCATCTTCTTCTTCTACTTCAAATGAATGGCTTATTGATTCTAGAGCATCTTATCATATGGCTAAGGATCAAGCCATCTTTTCTACTATGCATGAATGTAACACCAAACAAATATTTGTTGGTGATGATATATCTCTAAGTGTTGTAGGAGCTGGAACAGTTCTAGTAGATAATGGTCATTTTAGTGATATACTATGTGTTCCAAGAATTTCTTGCAATTTGTTATCAGTCTATCAGATCACTCATTCTGGTGAAGGTAAAACTGTGACCTTTACACCTCACCAAGTTGTAATCAAGGATTTTAAAGATCCTCAACAGGTCCTAGCCAGGGTATTTTTTAAGGATTCTAATATTATACTTAAGTATAGTATTCTAGGTGATTACTTTGGATTGAAAAAAACATATATTTAGATAGGTAAGCGAATATCAAATATGAAACCTGCAATTTACTATTGAAATGGGTAAATTTTGGCGAATATTATGATAAAAAAACATATTTAATGTAAATATAGGCGATATTAGAGATTAAAAATGACCAAATAACGAATTTATTTTTTGTAAAAAAGCCCAAAAAATAGCCAATTGGCTAAATTTCACCCCTAAAAATTACCATGGTCCTAGCTACCGGAATTGCTGATGATATTACCAGGTTGTACAAGTTTAACAACTTTGGGTCATCACCTTTCCCTTCAGTTTTTGTTGCTCATAGTGATAACTTGAGAAAACTTTGGCATAAGCGATTTGGTTACTTAAATTATTGTTCATTGCAACAATTATGTAAAGACAATATGGTGACAGATCTTTCGATGGTATCTTGCAGGGATGGTGTTTATTCTGGTTGTGTACTCAAAAAACATCATCGGGACAGTTTTGACAAACGTGCCTCTTGGCACGCCTCGGTTCCCTTGGAGCTTGTGCATAGTGACTTGTGTGGTCCTCTTCCATTTGCTTCCTTTTCTGGTTTCAAATATTTCTTAACTTTCATTAATGATTACACCAGACGCACTTGGGTTTATTTCCTAAAACTTAAGAGCGAAGTATTTAACATGTTCTTGGCCTATAAGGCCCTTGTGGAAAAACAATCTGGTCATCAAATTATTAAGTTAAGATCTGACAATGGAGGAGAATATGTTAACAAAAAGTTCACTACTTTCTGCACTGAAAAAGGCATCCAACAACAGCACACTGTTCCATATACGCCAAAACAAAATGGTGTAGCTGAGAGGAAGAACCGCACTTTAAAAGAAATGGCTAATTGTATGATCCAATCTAAGGGACTAAGTCTTCAATTTTGGGCTGAAGCCATTAATTGTGCAAATTACATAGTTAATCACACCCCCACTAAAGCATTACAAGATATAACACCAGAAGAAGCATGGAGTAAAAATAAACCTGATGTAAGTCACTTCCGTGTGTTTGGTAGTGAAGCATGGGCTCACATTCCGGATGAAAAATGGAAAGCATTGCAGCCTAAAAGTGAAAAGTGCATATTTGTTGGATATTCCGAAGATGTAAAAGGTTATAGACTTCTTCAACCACATTCTCATGATATAATCATTGGAAGAGATGTTAAATTTGATGAAAATATCTTGGCCTGCAAGCCTAACTTGGTGATTGTGCCATCCTTGGTGTTAGCACTTAGATTTTATCCCAGTTGTAAAAGAATAACACCTAAGGTAACTTATTTCAAACCAAACTTTAGGTAGAAAACTTAGCCATTTTTTCCACCAGAGAGGGCTCTCTCACAAGATATATGTAAAGGCTAAAAATATATAGAAATACGCTCAAAATTTCTCAAAAGAATTTACTTGGTTGAAAAGGAAACAAGAAACATTGGGCATGGAGTCAACTTTCAAATATTTACCATGCTAGCAAGAGATTTATGCCAAACAGATTTCCACAGAGGCAAGATAGCGACCATATCACAGTCGATTTGATTTTGCAAGTGGTATAGAAAGAAATAATGACAGTCCATCAACAATAGGCATCTAACTAGGATGAATCCATTGTCAACTTTGGAGAAATAGTGGATACTTAAATGCGATAAAACGAGGCATAACCAGTATGAATCCCGATTTATTTCAAACATTCATTTAAGTATAGAAGAAAAACATAATGGGAGATATAACAAAGAAAGTAGACATGCACATATAAAGATAAGGAAAAAAATAGACTGTAAAAATGGTCAACACATGAATCTCTGGTTTCAAAAGATAGGTATTTCCACTATACGGCCTTTTATTTATCAAAAATTTGACTTCAAAACATATCGTCTCTCAAAGAGTTTCCAACCCTTTCAAAAATGACTCTCATTGTCTTTTATATAAAATTTGAAAGAAGCTTGACATAACTGCTTCTTTTAACTAGTAACTGAAAATGTCTTAACTTGAAAGATAACTATCTTTAAACAATAGATAACTGTCTTCAAACAATATTACAAATTTTTAAAATAAAAGCATCATTTTTGCCACTTGGCAAAAATTCTGAATGTATCTATGAATGGACAGAATATCTTGTCCTTCCATATTTGTCCACATAGTTCCATTGGTCGGCCGTGGGTAAATCATAAATGGTCATTTCCTTCACCAGGACTCGCATTTCAAGGTGACCTGTATAGACACATCTTTATCCTTCTGTCACAATTGTTGATCTCCACTAGTCTTCAGAGCTCCCAGGAACAACGACACATAGACAAAATGTCGTTATTTGAAAACTCTTTTGTTTTATATAAGCCCTTTTTCTTAACTTTCTGGCAGCTTTCCAAATGTACTTTAATATCCAATCGTTGATCATAGGCCTTTTGATTTGAGCCGTTAGATCTTGCGCCCCTTTATTTCCCATGGTGGTATCCGCGATCCCAAGAATGGTTTTCTTCTCCGGTTTTCACTGTGTGCGGATCAACCATTTTCTGACACCTGTCAGAGTGGTTTAATTACCGCAACCACTCTTTCCTCTATTGAGTGCGCACTTCCCATGATGCGGATGAATCTTAGCCATAGATTTTGTGCGAATGTATATTGTCCCTTCGATTTATGTCAACATGTGGCGTATTCCCTTGCGCCTTCTGCATCTGCCACGTGCTATGGCCCGCCCCGTATTATCCTTTGGTGGTTCCGCACGGTGTTGTAGTGGTTTGTGATACCACTATCATGTTGATGCGGATCAATAAAAGTGAGACACGTACCCGACGGTATTATGTCCACAACCACTCACCAATATTTGCAAACGATCTTTTGGGTGGTGCAGGAAACCATGACAACCATTGATCTTTATTATTGTCATCTCCGCCATTGAAAATTCACTAAGACTTAACCTCTTCAATAATTACTTTCGGACTTTGCATATGTAGGTTTTTCTTTGTTGATTTTGTATTATGACCCTTTATTTCAACCCATCCATAGTAAATTCACTTCTTTTGGATATTTTTGACAAATCTTTTAGGGTTTGAGTATTTTCAAATATAGTGTCAACACTTGGCTTACGAGCCTGATTCGGCGTTTGTGCCTTCTTATTCTTCTTCTTCCAACTTCCTTGATAGGTTTCCAACTCCAGTTTCTGATGATGACAGTGAGGATGAAAATCCACCTCCGCCTGCTCATGTTCCGCTAGTTGCACCAGCACAAGTGCTTCCTTGATGGGTCTGTTCAACATGTGAAGCAGCTGGTGATCTTGCCAGTGATCCTAGAGATCAACGTCGAACACGTTCTTAGTTTCAGTAAGCCTCTTCTCTTTTGGCTCAAGTTTCCAAGAATCATGATCCAAAAACTTTTGCAGAAGCTTCAGGGAATCCAGATTGGGATGCAGCCATGGATGAAGAATATCGTTCCTTAGTGGCGAACGATACTTGGGATCTTGTACCTCTTCCAAAAGGAAGAAAACTTGTCAGATGTAAATGGGTCTATAGAACTAAGTATGCATCAGATGGAAATGTTGAATGACTTAAGGAAAGGTTAGTTGCCAAAGGTTTTTCTCAAGTTGAAGGGATTGACTACAATGAAACCTTTGCTCCCATCGCAAAAATGAACTCCATTCGCCTTCTTCTTTTCCTTGCAGCCTTACATAACTGGGAAGTCCATCAAATGGATGTCAAGTCTGCCTTCTTACATGGTGATTTACAGGAGGAAATTTACATGGAACAACCTCGTGGATATGTTCAGAATAACTCTAGCCTTGTCTGCCGCCTTAAGAAATCCTTATATGGCCTTAAGCAAGCTCCTAGAGCTTGGTATGCCAAAATGGATAACTTTCTCCTTGACAGTGGTTTTTCTAGATGCCATTCTGACCCCAATGTCTATACCAAGAAAGTAGGAAACCATCTCATCATACTTGTTCTATATGTTGATAACCTTATTCTTACTAGTAGTGACTCTAAGCTTATAACCCATGTGAAATCTAGTCTTAAACAAAATTTTGAAATGTCAGACTTAGGACATTTGCATTATTTTCTTGGTCTCCAAGTCCTGCAAACCAAAGAAGGAATCTTTCTTTCTCAGTCTAAGTATGCTTGTGACCTTCTTCGTTGCTTTCACATGGAAGATTGTACACCAACCCCTTTTCCCTTCCAGTCTGGAGTCAAACTTTCTCACACTTGTACTTCACCTGAAGTCGATGCCACCTTGTATCGTCAGCTTGCTGGTAGTCTCTTATACTTGACTCATTCCCGTCCTGACCTTTCCTTTTCCGTTGGTCGTGTTGCCCGTTATATGCAGACACCTCATGAAAGTCACTGGAAAGCAGCTAAAAGAATACTTCAATATATTCGAGGTACAGTTCAGTTTGGGATTCATTATAGTACAGGGGGGAAACCTTTGTTGGTTGGTTTCACTGATTCAGATTGGGCCGGCGATCCTGATGATCGAAAGTCTATTGCAGGTTATGTTTTCAGTCTGGGATCTGGATCTATCACTTGGGCTTGTAAGAAACAACAAGCTCTTGCTCTTTCTTCAGCAGAAGCAGAATATCGAGCCATAGTTAATGCCAGTCAGGAAGCTTTATGGCTTCGACAGATCCTTTCATAGTTTGGATTCGAGCAGCAGCAGCCTACTCCACTTTGGTGCGACAATCAAAGTGCCATCAAGCTTGCCAAAGATCCAGTTCTACATCAACGCAACAAACACATTGAGCTACATATGCACTTCATCAGAAATATTGTTCATGATTGTGTTCTTGAAGTGCTCTTTTTCCCTACAGATGATCAAGTTGCAAACATCTTCACCAAGTCTCTTACAGAAGCGAAGTTTTCTAAACTTCGATCTATGTTAGGAGTTCAGGAACTTGTCATTAGGGGGAGACAGGCTCTAATGCCTCCTTCCTTCTCCTAATAGTGTCACTTTTGTAAATCCTTCAATCCTATCCCAAGTTGTTTTTAAGGGGGGATGTTAGGATATTTAGACACTTAGAAGTTAGTTAAGATCAACTTGTGTAATATATCTGTTAGGGATAGTGTGTTTCTTTAGTATGCATTTATAAATACTTAATCCGACAGTCATGATATGTTCCCGACATAGAGTGATCCGATGGCTCAACTTCTCTTAGATCATACCTAACCTTGATCTGTGGCTTAACACCCGATTGGTCCACGATCTCTATTTAAAGAGCATGGAGGGTCATTGTTTAGTTGATCAATTATGAGAAACTCATTTGTAACTTTCTTTCTTTGCATAATAAATTGTCCCATAGAAGCTATTTGGCCGGGTCCATGGAGTGTTTCCATCAAGAGGGTTTAAACCATGTCAAAACATTGGTGTGTTGATCTGTGATATGTTTGTGTGAAGTGGTTGCTCTTGGTGTTCAGTCCTTTGGTAGTACCCTGTGTACTCGAACAATGGCCGCGATCTGTGATCGCAACTGTGGCCTCCACAGCTGCGATACGCGATCGCGGCTATGGCCTGGGTAGTTGCGATCCGCGCCCACGGCTATGGCTTGGATAGCCATGATCTGCGATTGCGACTGTGGCCTGGATAGCAACGATCTACGATCGCAGCTGTGGGCCCCACAGGAGCGATCTGGGACCGTGGCTGTAGTCCCGATAGCCGCGATTTGGGATCGCGACATTGGGCCCCACAGCCGTGAGCTGGATCGGGATTGTGGAGTTATACTGTGGGGGATGATGGTTTATTAGATGATGTTCTGATGAGTTTTCATTGTGGGATTGACAGGATGCCGAGAGTACACTAGAGAGAGCGTGAGATACCTGACGATCTAATGGACTATATACAAGATGAACGACATGTCCGGGGGACCTTGGGGCTGTGCAGACTGTTGAAGTTTGCATAGGTGTCGATGATGCATTCAGCAGCACTACTGCTGAACAAGTTGGTGGGATTCTGGGAGCCCAATAGTTTGTGCTTCATGGTGCAGGGGGAGAGGTGGGCTAGTACTTCATGCAGGATCTCTATTTGCAGTGGTTGCAGCTGCCGTTGACCTTTTATGACTATCCATACAGTGGTATGGACTACCAGCGAGATTCGGAGGCACCACGATCCCCAGGGCAGGATTGGGGCCCAGATGGTATGTATCTAGCTTGTGCTTGATGGTTTTATATTGGAAGTTTTGATGTTAGATATATATGATGATTTTGACTAGTTACGATTTGGTTTGATGCAGATGTGGGACCGCTGCCACCACTAGGGCATAGGGAGCATCGAGGACATATAGCAGTGCCAGCCTTTCCATATCGGAGGGAGGTACAACAACGGGATGCAGAGGAGACTTTGGAGGCCTTGCGAGTTACCTTCGATTGGCTACTGGTTGGGGTCTCTGATGAGGGGTGGAGGGAGCTAGATTGGGATGTAGTTGAGGCCTGTCACGAGGCTCCACAGGATTGGCGGTCTATCTTGATTTGGGTGGCAGTTATGGACAAGGAGAGGAGGGGTCAGGAGCGACAGCGGGATGAGGAGGATCCAAAGGAGGACCTGGAGGAGGAGCAAGGAGAGGATGAGTCCGCAGCAAAGGAGGCTGGCGAGGAGGGTTTAGATGGGGGATATGACTCTCATTAGGGAGTACTGGGGACTCCCCCCGATGTGTATGGGCATTCAGGATTTTTTGTATATACGGCATGTATTTTATGACAGGGATGTTCTTGGGGCTCCTTGATGTATATGTTTTGTATAGTTGAGTGCTGGGACACTCATGACATGTATATGATGATGATATATTTATATATATATACACATGGATGCATTTTTTGTGGTGATTATTTTGGTGTACGCACGTGGATGCGCTTGTATTGTCTTCTATTATTTTATTGCACGTGGATGCAAATTATGTGTTATGATAGCCATGTGGATGCCCCTATATGGTTTTGTGTTATGTTATTGCACATGGATGCAAATGGTTTGTGATGATAGGCACATGGATGCTCGTTGTTGTAAATGCAGTGGATTTTTATATGTTTTTTGAAGTGATGATTATGCATAATGGATGATTTACATGGTGTGATTGATATGCCAGTTGAGGATGTTTTTAGCCATTTGATTTGCGACACTATTCTGGGCTCTTGGGACATGGGTGAATGTTATGGATTCAAACTGTCGGCTTAGCTATTTTGTGCGCAAGAACTTTCTGAAGAGGTAAGGATCACGCACCTGGTAGTAGTTGTTGAGCTGGGAGACAAGCAGCTGGGAGTCAAAGAACACATGAAGGTGACAGATACCCATCTGAAGGGAAATAGTCAGGAGACCGGTCACAACATCATACTCGACCTGGTTATTGGTAGTAGCGCCTATGCACATTCCGTCAAGGTGAATCAACTCATGTGAAGGGGAATATAAGACCCACGCTGCAGAGGCCAGGTTTGGAGACCAGTGACTTGCTCCATCGACGAAGCCAATGTAATAAGGTGGAAGAGGGTTCATCTGTGATCATGCAAAAATGATGAATGTAAGGTTGCAGTAAAAAAGTGGAAAACAAAAAGAAAGCAAACTGTACAATACGGACCAACGGGTCCGCCGAGTTGTTAAGGATAAAAGCGTTTAAGATGCAACCCATTATGGGGGTTGCGCAAGGGGTGGCCTTCTGAGTTAGTTAGAATATATGCCCCATGCCTAAAGCAGGTATGCACTATGTAAGGTCCTTGCTAGATGGATTTGAACTTCCCTTTACTAGTCTTGTCATGAGCTTCGTCGTAAACGAGGACTAGATCGCCTTCATGGAAAGGGCATGGGTGGACATGTTTGTCATAACCAGCTTCAGAGCAGTTCTTGGCAGATTCAATGGTTTGGAAGGTTGCATGATGGTCCTCATTAGCTTGTTCTAATAACAATAGGCGTTGTTCAAGTGGGGAGGTGTCGAGGAGAAGTTCAATAGCGATGTGTAGGGCAGGGATCTGACACTAGATGGGGAGGACAGATTCGACACCGTGAACTAAGTGAAAAGGGGTGAAACCGGTGGCAGTCTTAGTGGATGTACGGTAAGCCCATAAGGCTGGGAAAAGCATGTGATGCCAATCGGACTTATGTCGGTCAACAGTGCGTTGGAGGATTTTTTTCAAAATTTTGTTAATGGCCTCAACCTGGTCGTTCCCTTTGCAGTAGTAAACAAAGGCATACTGATGTTTGAACTTAAGGAGAGTTGACAGCTCGCGCCAAATGGCATCTTCAAAATGTGAACCATGGTCTGAGACAAGCTGTTTTGGGACCCCAAATCGCGTAATAACATGGTTAAAAAAGAAACGGGCAGCAGTGTCGGCTTTATAGTTGAAGGTGGGCATGGCTTCAGCCCATTTGGTGAAGTAGTCGACGGCGAAAATGATGTACTTATGGTCGTTTGCGGATGAGGGTTTATATTCCATGAAGTCGATGGCCCATTTGCAAAAAGGGCCAACAGTGATGACTCGGTGGAGTGGAGTGGGTGGCATCTGGGCCTTAGGGGAAAAGAGTTAGCAGTTATGGCAATGCTTGACTGCTGTGATGCATTCGGTAAACAGTGTGGGCTAGAAGTATCTAGCGCGGATGACCTTCTGGGCGGTGGCCATCCCTGAGAAATGTTCACCGCAGGCATTGCTATGACAGTCGTTTAGGACTTGTTCGGCTTCCTCGTCTGTAAGGCAACGACGGAGGATACTATCAACTCCTCACCGGTAAAGGACATCACCCAAGAGGAGATATCGAGAGTTGTGGTGACGGATATGACGACATCCATCATGATTTATGTCTGGTCGAAACTTCTGCGTGCGAAGGTATAGCAGAATATCACCGTACCATGGGTCATCTGACGACATGATGAACAAATGATTGTCTGGTAACTCATCGGAGATCGGCGGGGATGAAAAAAGGGATGGGAGGTCGGTTATGAGTTGCGCAAGCGCGAGGGATTTAGTACTCTTAGGGGTTGTAATAGGTGAGTTGATCAAAATAAGAATGAAAAGTTAGAGCTAGTGCATACAGATGTATGGGGACCAGCTCAGGTACAATCTCTTGGTGGCTCTCATTATTATGTTACATTTATTGATGATGCAACTAGGAAAACTTAGTTTTATTGCATTAGATAGAAATCTGATGTGTTTGCTACTTTTAAAAGTGGAAAGCTTTGGTTGAGAATGAGAGAAGAAAAAGGTTAAAGTGTCTCAGATATGATAATGGAGCTGAGTACTGCGACAAGGAGTTTGATAGTTACTGTTCATACCATGGGATTCATAGAGAGAAGACAGTCCTAAGAACACCACAAGAAAATGGTGTGTCTGAAAGGATGAACAAAACGATCATGGAGCGTGCAAGGTGTATGAGATTGCATGCAGGGTTGCCCTTATAGTTTTGAGCAGATGCTATAAATACTGTTGTTTATTTAATAAAAAGAGTGTTAACACCCAAAAAGTGCTCACCATCTCATCTCCCTCATTACATGACTCATTTGCCTATATTTTCTACCATATTTGCCTCCAAAACCTTAAAAAATCATTAAAAAGCCACCAAAAGGCCAAAAAACCCCTTTTTCCCCAAAAATAATTTAAGTTTCCTAAAAAAATAGCAAAAATCCTCTAAAAAGGCCCTAAATTCCCCCCCCCCCAAAAAAAAGGGAATAAAAAAATATAAAAAAAGAGGAAAAAGAGAGAAAAATGAAGCAAAGTGTTAGGAACCTATGTCAAACCTTCTCTTTACTATGTTAGTATATTGTTGTTGGACGCATATGCTTTGTAAGTTGTCCCGTAGTATTTGTTGATCCGTAGTTTATATTAGCCCATAGTATTGACCCATAGTATTGGACGCATATGCTTTGTAAGTCATCCCGTAGTATTATATGTCCCATGGTTTTGACTCATAGTATTGGGCATAGACTTAGTATATAAGTGTGTGTTGAGGTCATTGAAGGCACCGTGAAGTTAATTGTATTGAGCTTGCTCAAAGGAGGTTGCCCCCTCGAAGTGGCCCGTGATCAATATAAAAGCGATTCTATTCTATTATTTCTGATATCTCGTGTATTTGCATTAATTAATTATTGTAGGTACATTTCATCTGGTATCAGAGCACTTTCCTTGGCACAAGTGGAAATTTTTTTTCTTTTTTTGGGTGGCGACTTTCAGATCAATTTCTGAAACTTTTTGCACAAAATCAGAAGAAACCGATTGCATATCTGAATTCCTCTTTCAAAAATACGCAGTTTCAAAAAAAAAATCATCTCATTTGGAGTTCTAAAAGTGGAGATATCGCAGATTTAAAATCAGCAATTTTTCAGAATTTCGGTGACGGCTGCGAAAATTGTGGCGAGCAAATCTTTTGACCGAGTGCCCAAATTTCTATTTCGCTTTCATGGGTAGAAGCAGAGTGGTTGTTCCAGTTCCGAAAACATGCTATAATAGCGATTCTGAGCAATATAGATCCGGTTTTTGAACATCAGGTGGAATTTCTGCCCAAAGTTTTTCTGTTGCAGGTTCGGATTTGGGAATCATCCCTATCCACTTAACTGTGGGAAGTACTTGGGAATAAGCCCTAAAAATCATCGTGAGGAGTACCATAGGAACCCCGAAGTAGCTGGCCCATTGAGAGGACCTGCCAGCGAAAAGGGCAACGACCCCTACCTGATTGACTAGTTCTGACCCGTGAGGTAAACCAAGAGCTATCGTTTGTGGCAAAGCGGTTATCAGTTTTACCTGAGCCGTGGAGTGAGGGGTACTGCCCCAATACGCAAGCCGTCAGACAGCATTGGTGGCCGAGTGAAACCCTTGAACTGTTAGGAAGCCGCACATACCTGGGGTCCATATCTACTTTCAGCTGAACTATTGTTGATCACTGTTGCGCCGTTTCAGATCGATTTGCAAGCCGTTCCAGATTCAGCCGTTTTCAATCCATTCGGCGTTGTTCCGGATCTCTTTTGAGTCGTAGCCACTCCAGTCTAAAAAAAAAAAAAAAAAACTGGTTATGGTTGTCACCCGTGCAGTAGCAAACACCATGGAGGAAGCACTTGCAGCCATCCAAACCAAACTCCAAGATCTGGATGAAAAATTTCTCAGCCTCCATCTTCAGCATTCAGCCATGAACAATAACCGACAGCCATAATCTTTTGCAACCATTGGGTTCTCTTCTTCCAACAATTTTCATGGACCGAAGCTTGATTTTCCTCGCTTCAATGGTACTGATCCGACTGGATGGATATACCGAGCAGAACAATATTTCAGTTTGCATAATACTTTTGATGTCCAGAAAGTTCCACTTGCATCCTTTCATTTGGAACAGGAAGCCCTTCAATGGTACCGTTGGTACATCAAAGCTCATCCTGATCCAAACTGGACAGATTTTTGCCAACTCATTTTGCTACTATTTGGCCCTAGTGCTTTTGATGATTTCACAGGAGCACTCACTAAACTTCACCAAATTGGCACCGTGAGAGAGTATCAGACAGAATTTGAGAAATTGGCCAATCACACAGAAGGATTGTCTGATGAATTCTACAGGAGTTGTTTTATAAGTGGTCTCAAGGATGAAATTCGCTCAGAGGTCAAAATGTTTTGTCCCAACACAATGATGGAAGTCCTAGGGTTGGCTAAGCTGGCTGAGGACAAGATTGTAGCTCAACAACGCTCCAAACCCACCCTTGTTCCCTTCAGAAATATGGGTTCCCAACGACCTCCCATCACGCCTTCTCCTCAACCAACTCCTATCAAGCATTTGTCTGAAATAGAAGTGCAGGCACGCCGAGAAAAAGGGCTTTGCTATAATTGTGATGAGAAATTCACTCGAGGACGTAGATGTGTTCAACAAAAGCTCTATCTCTTGGATGTGGATTCTCTGCCTGCCTTAGAACTTGGTGAAGCAGCTACAGATACAGTGGATGATCAGATCGACATTCAACACCCGCATGTTGACACCCCATTTTAGGACGACCCACCTGAGATCTCTCTCCATGCTGTAACCGGCGTCACCACCCCACAAACAATGCGGGTCAGGGGATACTTCAAGAAGCTCCCTCTTACCATACTCATTTATTCTGGTAGCACTCATAATTTCATTGACCCTCGGATTGCCAAACAGGCTGATTGTTTTGTCCATCCTTGCTCCAGCTTTGAAGTCATGGTTTCCAATGGGGGCACCTTACCTTGCAAGGGGAAGTGTCACAATGTGCGTATCTCTATGGAAGATTATAACCTACGCTCTGACATGTTTGCCTTGCCCTTAGGCGGATGTGATGTGGTTTTGGGCGTTCAATGGTTACGCACACTTGGCCCCATCTTATGGGATTTTGCTGAACTTTGGATGCAGTTTAAAGTCAATGGGGCACAACACAAAGTTATGGGCTTACAACCAGGGTCTCTCTGCATCATCAGTTCACATCGCCTGGAAAAAAGCCTTAAGAAGAATTCACATGGTGTCATCACTCAGCTCAATTCCATTCAGATGCACCCATCAACAGTCTCCACTACTTCCTTGGATAGATATGCAGATATCTTTGCTGAACCAATGCGCTTGCTGTCTTCAAGAGACCTTTCCGGTAAGAATGTAGCCACATCTACCTCTCAGCAGGAAATGATGGCTATTTTGCATGCAGTACAGAAGTGGCAGCCATACCTATTAGGGAATTATTTCTGCATCAAGACTGATCTCCCGAGTCTGGAAATTTTTTTGGACCAATGGGTCTCCTCCCCACCACACCTGCAATGGGTTATCCAACTCATGGGTTCTCCCTATGTGATCACTTACAAGAAGGGTAAGGACAATATGGTGGAAGATGCTCATTCTCGCACAATTGATGACCCAGTTTCTCTTACAGCTCTTTCTCTGCTTGTTCCAAATTGGTTGCAATATGTTCAACAGGGCTATCTCTTCTATGAACTCCATGCTTCTTCATCAACAGGGCACTTTGGGTTCTGCAAAATGTATGACCGGGAACAATGTAACTTCTTTTGGTCAGGACTAAAAACGACAAATCAACAGATGGTGGCTAACGATGATACTTTCCAAGTCAACAAGGGGGAAACGACACTCCTTTCGGGATTGCTCAAACGCTTGCCTATCCCTACACAACTTTGGCCAACTATTTCTATGGATTTCCTAGCAGCGCTCTGGTGGTACAATACCACATCTCAAAGGACACCATATGAAGCAGTCTATGGAAAAACACCGCCTGTTCTTCTTCCATACACCCTTAGCAGCTCTCCAGTTCAGGAAATTGACTTGGTTCTTCGAAACCGCGATCAGATTCTTCTCATTCTGCAGGACAATCTTCACATGGCCAGAATTCGCCTGAAACAACAAGCCGATCAGCACCGTTCTGAGCGCATTTTCCACGCAGCTGACAGGGTTCTTCTTCATCTACAGCCTTCCAAGCAATCCTCCTTGACACTCCAAAGGCGTCAGTGGCCCGAAATGCAAACCGAGGATGCTACCGGGGAACCACTCCTTCAGATTCTGTAGCAATTTCTCCAACCAAAGCTTTGAGGACAAAGCTTTTTTTAAGGGAGAGGGGATGTTAGGAACCTATGTCAAACCTTCTCTTTACTATGTTAGTATATTGTTGTTGGACGCATATGCTTTGTAAGTTGTCCCGTAGTATTTGTTGATCCGTAGTTTATATTAGCCCATAGTATTGACCCATAGTATTGGACGCATATGCTTTGTAAGTCATCCCGTAGTATTATATGTCCCATGGTTTTGACTCATAGTATTGGGCATAGACTTAGTATATAAGTGTGTGTTGAGGTCATTGAAGGCACCGTGAAGTTAATTGTATTGAGCTTGCTCAAAGGAGGTTGCCCCCCTCGAAGTGGCCCGTGATCAATATAAAAGCGATTCTATTCTATTATTTCTGATATCTCGTGTATTTGCATTAATTAATTATTGTAGGTACATTTCACAAAGGGGTTCTCAAGGTGTTTGAATAATGGGCCAAAGGGGTTCTCAAATGGGAAAAACTAGCTCAAATGGTAAGCTAGGGTTTCAAGAGTGATTTTGGCATAGTGAAGATAGGAAAGATTGTGGATGTGAAATGGGGAGCCTCCATCACCTATTTATAGGTTTTTAGGGGTGGAGTGTTGACCCATGGTTTTTGGCACCATATGGTTTAGGTCAATTGTATAGGGTTTTTGCTTCCTTTTTCCCTCTTTTTCCTCTTTTTTTATATTTTTTTATTCCCTTTTTTTTGGGGGGGGGATTTAGGGCCTTTTTAGAGGATTTTTGCTATTTTTTTAGGAAATTTAAATTATTTTTGAGGAAAAAGGGGTTTTTTGGCCTTTTGGTGGCTTTTTAATGATTTTTTGAGGTTTTGGAGGCAAATATGGTAGGAAATATAGACAAATGAGTCATGTAATGAGGGAGATGAGATGGTGATCACTTTTTGGGTGTTAACACTCTTTTTATTAAATAAACAACAGTATTTATAGCATCCGCCCAAAACTATAAGGGCAACCCTACATGCAATCTCATACACCTTGCACGCTCCATAATCGTTTTGTTCATCCTTTCAGACACACCATTTTCTTGTGGTGTTCTTGGGACTATCTTCTCTCTATGAATCCCATGGTATGAACAGTAACTATCAAACTCCTTGTCGCAGTACTCAACAACATTATCATATCTGAGACACTTTAACCTTTTTCCTGTCTCATTCTCAACCAAAGCTTTCCACTTTTAAAAGTAGCAAACACATCAGATTTCTATCTAATGCAATGAAACCAAGTTTTCCTAGTTGCATCATCAATAAATGTAACATAATAATGAGAGCCACCAAGAGATTGTACCTGAGCTAGTCCCCATACATCTGTATGCACTAGCTCTAACTTTTCATTCTTATGAGTTGCACAAGCCCGAGGGATTTAGTACTCTAAGAGGGGAGATCAAAGGGCTTCGAATGCAGCTTGCGCTTGGTCATCCCAAACAAAGGGTATGTGAGTACGAAGCAAACGTAAGAAACCATGAACTGTGGTGGCATAATCAGGAATGAAGCGGCGGAGGAAATTAGATTTCCCCTATAAACTCTGCACCTACCGAAGCATGCGTGGTGCGGGAAGGTCTAATATGGCTTGAAGTTTGAGGGGTTCCATAGCGATTCCTTTGTAGGAAACAATGAAACCTAACAACCGGCCTACCAGAATGCAAAAGGCACACTTGAGTGGGTTCAAGCTGATCTGATACTTGCGACAATGTAGAAAAACTTGTCGGAGGTTGTTAAGGTGGTCGTATCATTTCTTGGAATGTGCTATGAGATCGTCAAGATAGACTAATAGGATATGGACCAAGTCATAAAAACAATAGGTCATGGCCCACTGGAAGGTGGCACCAGCATTTTTAAGGCCGAAAGGCATGACACGATAGGAAAAGGTGCCCCATGGGGTGGTAAAGGCAATCTTGTATTGATCTTCCTTGTGGATTTGAATCTAGTTATACCCATAGAAACCATCCATGAAGGATAGGACTTCATGCCCCGCATACGCATCTATGAGTTGGTCAATAAATGGCATGGGAAAGTTGTCTTTGGGACATGCTCGGTTTAAATCGTGGAAGTCAGTACATAGTCTGATGGTGCCTTGTTTCTTGTTAACAAGGACGGGGTTAGAAACCCAAGTGGTGTACGCAATAGGATAAATGAATCCTACTGCGTGAAGTTTCTCAATCTTTGCTTTAATGGCTGGGAGTTTTGATGGATGAATGAGGCATTGTTTCTGGAGAATGGGGGGCACATCTGGCCACGTGTCAATGTGGTGCTCTATGATAGCGGGGTCAAGACCAAGCATTTCGGTGTAGCGCCAGGAAAAGACATCGCGGAACTCCTGAAAAAGTTTTTTGTACTCTCCAATCTCATATTCAGTGTTGGAGGCTCCTAACATAATGAGTTCAGGAGCACCGGCTAGGGCAGAGATATCAATGTGGATTGTGGGTGAGATATTGGCCATGTTACCTTCCTTGAAGGCATCGGGAGCAGGAATGGGCTCTTTAAACCAGTCGAATTTGGTGGGGAGGAAATCTTTAGACTCAACCAAAAATTGGGTGGCTATGGTGGGGGAGGACTCCTCTGAGAGGAAATAGAAACGATGGTGCATATCCTCCCAGGGGTGATTAGGTGTGATAAGAGCCTTGAGAATCTCCTCATCATTGTGGAAACTTGCTGTCGTCAAATCGGTTGACAAGGGATCACTAGTAGTAGAGATCATATAAATGGTATTGACCTCTCCTATTGGCGAAGATTATGGGGGATGGATCTCTTCAATGGTGGGGGGATACATTTCGAGGTCCAAGTTGTTCAAATCGTAGAGAGCGGCTCTGTAATCTGGGAGATAAAGATAGTGATGTGATTAATGGTCATAAATACCACATATGGCACAAGGGTGGTTGGTACGCAGTGATTTATCGCAAGGCTTAGGGGTAGGGTTGAGTTGGACAACCGGGATGTTGGGGTCGTCATCAAGCATTTTCATGTGCTCTTGTAATGCGGGTAATTATGGACATTAATGGGTAGAATGGCCCAACTCATCAACCAAAGAGCATTTGGGAAAAGTGCGAAATGCGGGGGGGTTCTTAATTGTTTTGGGCGAGGGTAGAGTGGTGTATGGTTGTGGGCCTCTGCCCCCAGTGTGCTTGATAAGAGGGGATGGATTGGTGGATGAGGAAGGAGTAGTGACAGTAGGAGGTGGTTGACTAGTAGTGGTGATGGTTTGCACCGGTTGTAGGACGACATTTGGTGTCGGAGGGGAAATGGGAGGCATGAGATACCACATAGGTAGTCCTAAAGTTAACCCAGGGAGGCTGAGAGTGGCCATAACCGGGGCGCTTACTACTCCCGAAGGGGGGAATAGGAAGGGGATTGTATGAATGGGTGTAACACCAACATGACTAGGTACCAATGGTGGTTGGGGTAGCAAGGGCGGTTGATGGTTGTGTGTTTGTGTATTGTGGGAGAGGGTACATAAGTCAGATCTTTTGGTCGTTGGTGACGGGGGTGGAATGGATTGGAATGTGGAAATCATCGACGTATCTGAGTAGAATCCAGGTCCAAATGAGGAAACCAATGAGGTAGATGCACCGCAAACAGGTTGTTCAAACATGGGAAGAACGTTTTTGGGTGTAGCGGGGGCATTGGGATCGTAATAGGTGAGTTGATCAATCTTGACCACATGTCCTTCATGGGGGGACATCATGGTACGAAAAATGGATGAGGCAAACGCCTGCATGGCGTACATGTAACTACGGCCAAGGAAGAGGTTATAATTAAGTTGGGCATTGATGACTTCTATGTCAATAAGCACCATTTTACCATCCAACTGGACGGGGACATTAGCTAAGAGACCTTGGGGTTGAGCCGAATGGCCGTCGTAGGCTCGCAACGCAATGGTGGACTGCTGGAGAGTAGGGGATCCCAACTTCTTCCAAACGAATGTGGACATAACGCATGTGGAGGCACCCTCATCGATGATGCACCGATGGATGACAAGATTCCAAATGGATACAGAAACTTGAAACGCTAATGTGGAAGGCAGACATGGTTCGGATTGGTCCAAATCAAAGGCCATCATTTGTGAATCAGTTGGGTCGATAGCACCAATGGCTGATAACAAATTCTTGTGCTGTGTAGGACCGTTTTTTAAGACCTCTAACGCAGACATGGCTGTGGGGGACTGAGCTAAGTCATCCACAATGTTGTAATTAGACACAGTGCGAGCATTGGGGTTATTGTTGATGCAGTGAAGTGGGAAGCGAGGGGCTTTTGAGGCGCTGTCTAATGGGGCCGGAGGTATTCGTAATGACTCATCAGTGGGAAGAGCATTAGTGGTTTTTTCGACGGGAGGGGCTTCAGGAGTGGAGCCATATTGGTTCCAATGGGTTTGAAGGTTGACATCGGTGGATGACATCATTAACAAGTGATGGGTACCTGAGTTTAGCATGGGTTGATCAGGAGCTACATAAGTGATTTGTTGTTGTGGAGGTGCGTTTCCTTGAGGGGGATCTAATGGTTGAGTATTCGCCACTCCTTGGGTTGGTAAAGGGTTCTGTAACACCAAGGGTTGAGTCTAAGGTGGCGGGGGGTTAGGTGTCGCCTGAGGTGCCGCGTGCCCTTGGCAGTGGGCATCATCGATCTAGAGTTGTCGGGCCCGCTCCAAATGTGGGCAGGCATGTGTGTAATGTCCATAGACCCCGCAAATAGAACAAGGATGGTTCATTCACAAATTAGGGTTTTTGGCTTGCTTGGGTGGCCTATCATGGTTTTGGTTGGTAGGTTCCCCGTTATTATTGTTTGGGGGGTTAGGTGGCTGGACGCCTTGGTTTGGAGGAGGGTTGTTCCCGCGGTTACGTCCTTTATCGTGGTTTTGCTGGCCTTGTTGGCGTTGGTTATTTTGGTTAGGCTACAGATTTTGTTGCGCATACACTTGCCCTTGGGAAACATGTGGGTTCTGGGGTTGTGCAGGTGCGAGAGCAGGCTACGGCGGATAATAAGTGGGTGGAAAGGTGCAGGTGCTAGACCTTGTGGGGGTTGTTGATACGTCTGTGTGACGGGTGGTTGATTTGCCGCAGGTGTTTCCTGTGGTGGATAATAAGTCGGGGGGGCTTGAGATGATACAGGAGCGTCCACGACATGCAGGTGGTAATATGGTTGAGGTGCAACCAGGGGAGTGTAAGCGGGGGATGCATGGCTGAAGCACTGAGGTGGACATGAGGGTCCATGGGAATGATGGTTATGTGACATGGGAGCATATGAATTGGTTGCTCCAGAGTGGGATGTATCCCACGAAAGGTCGGGGCCATTACTAGTTCTTGTTATGGAAAAGGGTTGGTTATGCGATGCAATACGGCCAATGATGCCATTGGTGGCATGGGATGCCCCCAGCACATCGTTTCAGGAGGAATTTCCGCGGGGGGAATCGAGTATGATGGTATATAAGTAACCATATTGAGCATGGATAAGGTCAAACTGTTGGGCTTTTAGGATGGCTTCTTCCTCGGACTGGGGTCGCTCGGATGCCACATCCTTGGCAATGAAGAGAAGGAGATATTTTAGAAACCAATATAAGAAGATATGGTCATCTAACTTGATTTTACACAGGCTTCAGCATTGGTGCCATTCATGAATGTGGTCAGTGATGTGGGTGGCCGTATTCTGTCTGTAAGACAGTAGGATGTTAACTCCCGCGTCATAGCGGATAGGTAACTAAAAGAACTGTAGGAAGGTCGAGGCGAGGGAAGTAAAGGTGGCATGGGTCCCATGGGGCTGCTCGATGTACCACTTGGCTGTAGAGCCAGTTAGAGTGCGTTGTAAGAGACGGAGGCAGACAAAGTCATCCACTATGGAGTTGGAGGAACACCATAGATGGAAGGACATAATATGGTTCTAGGGGTCTTCACCTGCCTTTCCCTCAAACTTAGAGATGTTTGATGGGAGCTTGGTGGGCATGTGAGGCCACGTAGGATCATGTCTAATGGGATCGTTAGTCAGTCTGGCCAAGTCAGGAAGGTTGAGACTAGCCATGAATGGAAAACTAGTAGAAGGATGTGACATGCTGGTGGTGGTGGCCACGTTAGGGCCGATGCCCCCAAGTGTGAGAGCTAGGTTCAGGTTAGGTATGTTGCCCCCAGGTGGGGGAACTAAGGTGGTATGGGAGGGTCCTGTGCCACCAAGTGTAGTGTGAGTCATCAGTGGGGTTGGGTTGGGTATGCTAGCCACTGGAATTGGCACAGTAACCAGAATGGTGGGTGTGGGCCCTATCGAGGGCATACCCAAAGTAGGTGTGGTGGTCGGGGTGGTTGTGGACGCTCCACCAATGGTCCCTCCAAAGAACGGGTTGGAAGTCATGCTATCCATGGGGCTGGTTGGTGTAGTGTAAGTGGGGTTCTCAGACTCTCCCTCAGAATCAGATGTGAAATAAGGGGCGTCAGAGCCGGGGGACGGAGCTCTATGTCGTCAACGAGTAGAGTCAAGTGATGAAACTCGAGGTTTATGACGAGTGGTATCAATTGATGAATCTCTACGTCTATGATGGGTGATGTCAAGTGAACCATGCTGCAGGGGCTTACCCCAGAGGCGCCTGGAGTGTCTCGGTGACTCAATGGTGACAGATGGTGTCAAATATCTGGGGGTTGTGTCGAGTGAAAAATAGCTCAAAAAACCTAATGTAGCCGAGTCTGCAAAAGGAGAGCGCAAAAAAGATGGAACTCAGGCCAACAACCAGCTCGAAACGCTCACTGTAATAGCTATGTTACAATAAGTGGAGCATAAACAACAATGGTCAGAATACCAACTAGCAGCAAGTTTCCTAAAAGAATAAAAATAGTGGACTCGCTAGACCAAAGGGAGGTAAGGGAGCATGCAAACACCTAGCTAAATAGTATTCTGACTCAACCAGACATATCCTCTGCAAGGTGATGAAATCCAAGTCAGACAATATGGATAGTAGAGCCAAGTGGCTAAAGATATCCCCCTACCAGGAGGGACACCAGGTAAGACAATCCTAGAAGAAAGGCAACTAAGATACCCCGTTCAGGACACATCCAGAAAGGTGAATCTGCAGCTCCGGTCCTATCACCGTGTGGGCCTAAAAAAGAATCACCACACGTAGACCAATGAGTAGGTAGCCTTTGGTTACTGAATGGATTGCGGTATTCCACTCAGGCCTCTAGAACCAGTCTGGCTACTTCAACCCTCCTAAGGGAGAGGCCCTCTGATAAATTGGTTGTGACCGTGTCAAAAAATACTAGGAGATTTTGGTTCCCTAATGGACAACAACTATGTCTCAAGTGTAAGTGACTGAGGGGTGTTATTTGGATGTCTATCCCCCATGTCCTACATAACTACAATATTCTTATGTGTTCCCCAAGTGGGGTTAGAATGTTGGTTGTGTTAAGTAGTATTTTAAGGCTCACTTGAATTAGGTGACAGAGTGTGTGCGTGTGAGGTAATGAACCCAATCAAAAGTACCATGGGGTGGGAAAATTTTTAACCAATAATAATAATGCATAAATTTAACTTGCAAGGCAAAATTTTCTTTTTTCAATGTAAATGCTTAAACTTTAAAAAAATCTGTAAATGGAACAGAAAGCAAACTGTAGAAAAAGGCTGTAGGTAAGTGTGGCTGCAGACAGAACAGGTGGTTGTACAGGTGCAAAAAATATTGCAGCAAAATTTTGGGTTCAAAAAAGGGAAAAAATGCAGAAAGCAGATCGTAGGTCTGTGAATGAAACGCGCAGCCTAGAGCGCGGCTGTAGAGGTGCAACCTGAGGTCAGATAGTGGGTCTGTGGCCGAAAGGTGTGGTTTGGGGCACGATTGTAGGGATAAACCCTACAACTGGATTGCGGGTTTGGGGTCAAGCGGTGTGGTCTGGGCGTGGCTAAAGGGGGAAGAGCTGCGGTCGAATCGCGGGTTTACGGCCATAATGTGTGCTTTGGAGTGCGGAAAAGGGGCAGAAAGCCGTGGTCAGATCACAGGTCAGGGGTTAAAAACTGCGGTCTGGGATGTGGGAAAGAGGTAGAATGCTGTGCTCAGGTCGCGGGAAAAGAGTAAACAGTTGTGATTTGGATCGTGGAAAGACGGCCGAAAGCTATGATCTGGGTCGTGCCTGCAAAGATCAGAACCGCGATCTGCGGCGGAAAACCCAACTGGCCGAAGCCATAGCATAACTGGGAAAACAAAAAAATACTTGCAAAAAACTAAAAACTTTACAAAAATTTAACCAGAAATTCAAAGGAACCCTGGTGGAGTCACCAAAACTGTAGCTAGGGTTTTCACCCTAGCTTGTGCAAATGAGCACCTGCTAAGGAAAAGGGCCTCCTTAGTAGCAGTTCAATAAACAGTAAATTTAAACAGTAAAACAGTAAAATCTAAACTAACATGTGCATCAACAGAAATAAAAAATAGCAATATAATAGAAAGTTTCTTTTTGTATTATGATATGATCAAGATTACATTTACCTCAAGTGTTGAGGTTGGTGGAGCTCTTGCAGTAGTTCAGAAGGGCTGCTTCCGTGCTCCAATGGGTTCCGTCTCCTTCTCCAAGGTGTTTGAATAATGGGCCAAAGGGGTTCTCAAATGGGAAAAACTAGCTCAAATGGTAAGCTAGGGTTTCAAGAGTGATTTTGGCATAGTGAAGATAGGAAAGATTGTGGATGTGAAATGGGGAGCCTCCATCACCTATTTATAGGTTTTTAGTGGTGGAGTGTTGACCCATGGTTTTTGGCACCATATGGTTTAGGTTAATTGTATAGGGTTTTTGCTTCCTTTTTTCCTCTTTTTTTATATTTTTTTATTCCTTTTTTTTTATTTTTGGGAATTTAGGGCCTTTTTAGAGGATTTTTGCTATTTTTTTAGGAAACTTAAATTATTTTGGGGGAAAAAGGGGTTTTTTGGCCTTTTGGTGGCTTTTTAATGATTTTTTAAGGTTTTGGAGGCAAATATGGTAGGAAATATAGACAAATGAGTCATGTAATGAGGGAGATGAGATGGTGAGCACTTTTTGGGTGTTAACACTCTTTTTATTAAATAAACAACGGTATTTATAGCATCCGCCCAAAACTATAAGGGAAACCCTGCATGCAATCTCATACACCTTGCACGCTCCATGATCATTTTGTTCATCCTTTCAGACACACCATTTTCTTGTGGTGTTCCTGGGACTGTCTTCTCTATATGAATCCCATGGTATGAACAGTAACTATCAAACTCCTTGTCGCAGTACTCAGCTCCATTATCATATCTGAGACACTTTAACCTTTTTCCTGTCTCATTCTCAACCAAAGCTTTCCACTTTTAAAAGTAGCAAACACATCAGATTTCTATCTAATGCAATAAAACCAAGTTTTCCTAGTTGCATCATCAATAAATGTAACATAATAATGAGAGCCACCAAGAGATTGTACCTGAGATGGTCCCCATACATCTGTATGCACTAGCTATAACTTTTCATTCTTATTTTGTTTCCCAACCCTGAGAAATATGACTCTCTTATGTTTTCCATAAACACAGTTTTCACAGAATTCCAAACTTACCTACTTCAAATCTGGCAGCAACTTCCTTGAGTGGAGAATCTGCATCCCCTTCTCACTCATGTGGCCAAGCCTATGATGCCACAATGCTGTATCTGTTCCTGTGGAAGCTAACGAGATAGAATGGTCAGTATTATGAGGACATAAATACAACATACCTACCATGTCTCCTTTTGCTCACCATTGATTCTTTAGTGATCTTCCACCACTTTTCTCCAAATGTAGATAGACAGCCGCCATCTCCCAACTTCCCTGTTGAGATCAGATTTCTTTTCATAGCGGTAATATGCCTTACATCTTTCAACAACCAATCAGTTCCATTCTTAACTTTTATCCATACCTTACCCATTCCAACAATTTTACATGGCTCATCATCACCCAATAAAACATGTCCAAAAATTCATGGAACATAATCATGAAAGTATTTCCTATGGGGTGTAGCATGACATGAAGCCCCTGAATCTACTAACTAATAATCACTAGTATTATCTAATGCAAGAATCAAAGCATCTTGTAACACATCACCTGCTACATTTGCTTCCTGGGTAGTTTCGTGTTGTGCATCTCCTTTCTTCTTTAGAGATCTGCGGTCTTTCTTCAGATGCCCTTTCTTTCCACAGTTTCAGCACTCTATTTTTCCCAGTCTGGACTTGGATCTGCCCATTTTAGAATTGCCACGATTACCTTGGTTCTTTCCTCTCTCCTTTTGTCTTCCCCTGCTCTCCATGGTCAACGCATTACCTGGTATCTCACCTGTGCTTTTTCTTTGCATTTCCTCGCTAAAAATAACACCAATAACATCATCAAATTTCAAGGTGTTTGAACCAGAGACAGAGTTACTTATAGACATGACCAAGCTATTCCATCTTTTTGGTAATGAACACAAGATTAGAATAGCCCTAACCTCATCATCAAAGTTTACACTTACAGAACTTAGTTGATTTGTAACCGTATTAAACTCATTTAAATGATCAGTAACAGATCCACCTTCAAACATCTTCATATTAAATAAATGCTTCATTAAAAATACCTTGTTGGAGGACGAGGTTTTTTCATACAACTTACCCAGTGCGCTCATCAAACCCTCCGTTGTCATTTCTTTTAAGATATTGAAAACCACCGATGAAGCCAAGCTTAGGTGTATTTTTCCGAGATCCTTTCTATCAAGAACCTCCCATTCTTCGTCCTTCATGGCCACTGGTTGCTTTGCTCTTTCTCCCAACAGCAGGAATAGATCCTTCTGGTACTGATAGTACTCCATTTGCATCTTCCATAACTAGAAATTTTGGCCATTAAACTTCTTGACCTTAAACTTTCCTTCTTTTGCCATTTCTCCCACTCGAACCAGAAACCCTAGCTTCCCGTGGGTTTATTTGCCAAATAGACCTTTGGCTCTGATACCAATTGTTAGAAAAAATAGGATTGCAGAGCATTAACAATAAACAGAAATGCAAATATAATCACACATACACATTACAAGAGAGACACGGCTATATCGTGGTTCACCCCAAGATGGGCTACGTCGATACTGAAGTTGCCAGTCCTTATTATTATACCGTCCAACAAAGTGAAGGGATACAACCTGCAGCACAACTGCTGCACTTCCTCTTCACTGTCTCACAGTCTCTCTTCTTGATCTCAGAGATATTTACAATGCATAATACCTAATACATCAACTCTAGCCGTGTTACAGTGTCTTTCTTTTATAAGGTAAATACAATGGAAAAATACCATGGGTTACACAAAACCATGGGCCTGAAAACTATTGGCGAAAACAACCCCAAAAGTTTTTCTCAGGGGTGTTTCCCCCAAACTGCCATTTCTCGAGGGCGTTGCCCCCGGACCCCTGTTCGCAGGGGCTCCGCCCCCTCACCCCCGTAACTCGTGGGTGTTGCCCTCGATCCCCAAGGTGGGGGAATGAGTGTAAAGTCCTCTGGGGTGCATGACTAAGACAATATCATATATGAGACTGGAAGATCTAGCTCCACAACCAACACAAAGTCGTCAGCACCAAGTCCAAAAATAATAAGAGAAAAAGAAGCAAAAGAAGAGAAGTTGTCAAAAGGAAGAAGGATAGAAATTCTCTATCAAGATGGTTACAACAAAAGGCATAATAGGTTATCCTTTGTCATTGTTTTCAAAGGAGGAGAATATTTAGATGTTTCCATCAATGCCAAAGGGGGAGAATGTTGAATATGATTGTCATTGATGTCAAAGGTGTTCAATATTGACAAAGGAATAACCAAAGACATAATGGCAGGGTGAACTTAGTGGAAGACAAAGGAATGAAAAAGAAAGTGATGACATGGCATGTATGATGGTATGACATGTGTGATGAGGATGTAAAGTCACATGATAGTGTTCTGGTGCTATCATCAAGTTAGTGTTGCAATCTGACATCATTCTGGAAAAGTATGACAAGTTTGTGAAAATTTGGAAATTGACTATGGAAAAAGTAGTCAAAACTTCTCTAATAAAATGCCCGCCATAATTTATGGTTTGAGAAAAATGCTTACATCATCATACTAGGTTATAGCTTGTTGAAGTGGCTATCTATTCATGGTCTCATTTTGATTTAATAATTTATGGGGAGAAAGTTATAGGCCTTCCAAAACAGGGTTTCAGACCAGAGGAAGTGAAACTAACTAAGTAGCCTTAGGAAAATACCTATTATAAATCATAGGTTAAAGTAAATGCCTGCACCATATGGTCAGGCTGTAGTTTGTTTATTTGTATACCTGACCATGATCTCAGTTTTCTTTAAGCATGTCTGAGGACAAATTTATAAGTCTTCCAAAATAGGGTTTCAGGATAAACTTTGGAGAAATTCCTAAAAATGACTAAGTGTTAGAAAACTGGCTTAGGTGGCCTTAGGGAAATGCCCACCATAGTTTGCGGGTTGAATGAAAATGCCCGCACCATATGCTCATCTTGTAGGTTGGTTTTTTTTCTACTTGACCATGTTCTCATCTTGACTTGAAAGTCCCTGAGGGAGAAGTTATGGATCTACTAAAACAGTGTTTTAGGCAGATTGGACCAAGTCTAGGAAAGTCCAAAAATTGTCTAATTGTAAAATCACTAAAACTGCCTAAGTCAGCTCAGTAAAATGCCCTCCATCTATTGTGGTTGACCTCTTAAAATATTTTGAGAGTATGGATCGCTAGAATGTTGTATGGTGCATCCAACCATATCATTGGCTTGACCAAAGAGTCTTCGAGGAAAAAGATATTGATCTGCCAAAAGTGCCTCCAAGCTTGATTTGCACTACTTCAGTAAAATGCCCGCCGAAAAGAAAGAAAGAGGTTTCAAGGGGTGAAGTTGGTTTGGATAGAATCCCCTAGTTGGACCCTATCCAGTGGATGTCTCACACTTCAAAATTGATGAAAAGAAAAATCTCATTATATTAACCTAGGGTTTGATCATTTTGCCTAAGTGACAAATCAATAGTTTGGAAGGCCACTTTCAAATGCCCGCCAGATGATGGGTGTTTGTTACTTAGTTCATATTTTGGCAT
This sequence comes from Larix kaempferi, assembly GCA_027924585.1. Classification (NCBI taxonomy): domain Eukaryota; kingdom Viridiplantae; phylum Streptophyta; class Pinopsida; order Pinales; family Pinaceae; genus Larix; species Larix kaempferi. The sequence continues at coordinate 10,421,942 of BSBM01000378.1, read as the reverse complement.
GGTCTTGTTCATCATTGAAGTAGCTATCCATTCATGCTTGTATTTTTCTTTATGGTGATCACATGAGGAAGAAATCAATCTGCCAAAGTGAAGGAAAAGTGTTTAACATATTAAAGACAAAAATTTGTATAAGTGTCAAACTCACATTGCTCAGAGGCCATTTGGAAATTCCCGCAAGGATGGGTTCTTTTGTTGATAAAATTCATCAGTTAGCATGGTCTTGTTCCCTAATGATTTGGCCATCCATCCATGGATTCAGTTTCCCCCTTGGTGCTCACATGTGCGAGATTTTGGCCTGCCAAAATAGGTGAAAAATAAGGTTAAACGAACACCTTATGTTATGCCCACAAAGGATTAAGGGTAAGACCATAGGGGCTTAAGGTTAAATCCCACAGGGGCTTAGTTATGCCCGCAAGGGCTTAAGCTATTCCCACAAGGGCTTGTAAAATGCCCGCAGGGGCTATGTGATGCCTGGAAGGGAGAATGAGTATGCCCATAGGCTCATATGCCCACAGGCAAGTGAAAATGCCCGCAAAAGGGCTTAATATGCCCGCAAAGAGGGCTAAGGATGCCCGCAAGGGATAAAGATGCCCATAAGGGCTTGTGAAAATCCCGCTAAGGCTTAAATACTTGCAAAGGGGTTAAGATATTCCCACAAAGGAGCCAGGATATGCCCGCAGGGGCTTAATGATGTCCGCATGGGTGAGCCCGCATAGAATGAAGCCTGCAAGAGTGATGGCCGAAAGGTGAGCCCGCGTAAGGAAGCCCGCAGGGAGTCCTCAAAGGAGGAAAGGAAGCCTACAGGCGTGAGATAGAGGAATCCCATAGGCGTGAGATAGAGGAAGCCCGCAGTTTGAGAGAAAGGAAGCCCGCAAGCTTAAGATGGAGGAATCCCACAGGCCTGATATGATCACAAAGTTTTAATTAATTAAAAAATCAGTAATAAATAGAGTTATAAATTAAAGGTTAATCAACAAGGATTCGAAGAGACATGAGTGTGAAAAGACACATCTTCAGACTGAAGAGATACACTATTTCAAAGATGAAATAGATAATATATAAACAAACATCTGAAGTGGAAAGACGATACCTCAGCAGTTCACATTGAAGGTTCAGGTAGAACAAGAAATGAAGTGTATGCTGTATTTTGGCATGTATATCTGAAGCAACATTGAGATCAGAGGAAGAGACCAGAAGGTTTTCACATTCAAGATGAAGAATGACATAACATAAGTCAGATAATAGATGGGAAGAATAGAAGTTGTCTGCAGCCCAGATCTATATAGCAGCAAGAGAAGAAGAAGAAGCAAGAATTATATATGACAAAATTGAAGAAAGAAAGATATGGAAGTTATAGAAACATATCAGGGAGGTAGGGTGGTGCTAGGGAAGGCTACATGCCTAAAAGGGGATTGTATCCTCCTTCTAGTAGTGGCTGGTAAATAGGATGTTGGTGCATCCTGCCAAGTGTAGCTGAAAAAACTGGGTGTTGGTGCATCCTTCAGCTGTAGCTGAGAATTTAGGTGTTGGTGCATCCAGCAAGTTGGTGCTTGCAAACTATTGTAAATATAATTTTGCAGTATAGAAAGAGTTTGTGGTTTTCCCAATTGGGCTTCCACGATAAAATTTGTGTTCTGTGTATCTTGTTGATTCCATGTTTTAATTAAGTTTAATAAGTGGTTTAAAATGGTAAAAAGTTAACAATATTGATTCACCCCCCCTCTTAGTATTGACCAATATTCCAATAGAGGGAGTTATCACCTCAGAAGTGTGCCTTAGAATCTTGAGGTGCAGGTGTCTATGGTCCCAACCTTTCCACATCTGCAATACAGATTGCAGATTGCGGAGGTCAAGGACTGATCATTGGAGCGGCATAGTTGTACTTACACCTTTCAGCAAGTTGCGGGAGTTGGAAGGGTGAGTTCAACAAAATTGGAGCATGGGAGTTCCGCCTTTCCACATCCGCAAAGTGGGTTGCAGATTGCGGATGTTGGAAGTCCAACTTCCATGGGGCTAGCGCATTGAACTTCCACGTTTCTGCATCAACAAGCGCATTTTGGATTGCGGATTAGTTGGAGGTTATTTTTCCTGGGCTACAAAATAAGGTTCCTGCATTCCAACATTTGCAATGCGGGTTGCATATTGTGGAATTGTGGAGGAGTAAGGCCTCTGGGACGACACTTGGAGGATTTCGACTTTCGAGTTCTGCATGCGAATTGCGGAACTAGGAAGTCAAATGGGTAATTCCAAGTTCGTGGATTGACTTCTGGATTCCGACTTCCGCATTGCGGATTGTGGAAGTCAAGAGCGCAATTTCGTCGAAGGAATGAATTTGGCAAGCCGATTGCCAAGTTTCGCATGCGAATTGTGGAACACAGAATGGGGATTGCAGATTGAAGGTGCAAAATAGAAGAATTTGGAAAACAAAGTGACATAGGGTCTCCCATGGCCCTTGAAGGCCGCCAATTAGGTCGGGGAACTTGTAATGAGTACCCGAGTCAATGGTTTGACTAATAGGATTAGCATAAGTAACTGATTGTTGTGGTGCGGTAGCCCCGTGAGGCAGAGCCAAAGGTTGGGTGGCTATGAACCCTTGCGTAGGTAGGGGGTTCTAAAACACCGCAGGTTGTGTGTGGGGTTGCAGGGGATTTGGTGGTACCGGAGGTGCAGCATGTCCTTAATGTTGGGCATCATCACTCCAGAGTTGGCGAGCTCGCATAAGATGGGGTCATTTGTTTGTGTAATGGACATATAACCCACAAATAGAACATGGGTATTTTGTATGTACGTTGGGGTTTTTACCTTACCGAGGTGGTCAATCAGGATTTTGGTTAGTCGATGTGGGCCCATTATTATCAGGAGGGTTTGGTGGTGGACCGCCTCTGCCGGGAGGATAGTCATTTCCTCGATTACATCCGTGTCCCCTATTTTGTTGTCCTTGTTGGTTCCATTGGGAAGGATGGTTATGTGGTTGGTTTTGTTGGACATAAAATTTCCCATGGGGAACGAGATGATTTTGTGATTGGGCGGGTACTGGGGAAGCCTCCTGTTGATAGTTGTAAGCAGGAGGAATTGGAGGTTGCGCAGGTGCAACTAGTGGATGGTAATAGGAGGGTGGTGCAGCAGGGGGGGTGTATGCTGGTGGGGTATGACCGTAGAAATGTGCCTGACAAGAAGGTCCATGTATATGGGGGTCTTGGGCCGGGGGTACATACGAATGTGTTGCTCCAGAATGGGCCATGGCGTGCGAAAGGTCAGGACCACAACTCATGGCGGGTTGTGTGGAACTAGGCGTAGGATTATAAGAAGGGGTAGAGGCAGGAGGCATATGGACATATGGTTGACTGGTAGATGCAACATGTCCAATAATGTTGTTAGCAGCATGGGATTCCCCTAGTGCGTCCTTCCTAGAGGAATCGCTATGAGGAGTATAAAGTAAAATAGTGTAAAGGTATCCCGATTGTGTGCAGATAAGGTCAAATTGTTGGGATTTAAGTATGGCTTCTTCTTCAACTTGGGGTCATTTAGATGCCACATCCTTTGCGATAACTGGTATGAGGGACTTCAAAAACCAATCTAAAAAGATACAGTCATATAAATTGATCTTGCACAAACTACGGTGACGACGCCACTCATGGATGTGGTTAGTGATGTGGGTAGTCATTTTCTATCTGCAATATAGGAATATCTCAACATTAGCATCATAGTGGATAGGGAGCTGGAAGAACTGCAGGAAAGTCGAAGCAAGGGAAGCAAACATGGGGTGTGTACCATGTGGCTAGTCAATATACCACTTGGTTGTAGCACCAATGAGTGTCCGTTGTAAAAGGCATAAGAAGATTGAGTCATCCTTTATGGATTTGGAGGAACACGATAAGTGGAAGGACATGATATGGTTCTGGTGTCCTCACCACCATTTCCTTCAAACTTTGGGATGTATGAAGGGATTTTGATAGGCATGGGAGACCAAGTAGGGTCATGTCGGATCAGATCGTTAATCAATATGGCCATATCAGGTAGGTTGAGACTATCCATGAATGGAAAAGCAGAAGGAGGATGTGACATAGTCGAAGGGGCCTGTGTGATAGGCATGGCGGTGATCGTGGGGCCACCTCCACCAAGCATTGGTGCATAAGCATGAGTCATAATTGGGATCGAGGGACCTCCAGTAAGGTAAGAGTGATCTGAAAAGAGGGGCTGGTACCCCCAAGGGGACCACTGGTGACTAAAGGGACGGTGTTCAGGGTAGGTCCGCTACCAATTGGTATAGAAGTAGTAGTTGTAGTTCCAGGCGTAGGTCATGTAGATGGCATAGTAGGGATGGATACTGAAGTGGTAGCGGGGCTAGTGGTGGATCCACTGTCGACAATACTGCCGTAAAATGGGTTGGGATTCATGCCGGCCATGGGGCTAGAAGGAACTGTGTATATGGGTAAATATGACTCAGATTCATAGGTGTAATAAGGGGCGTCGGGATGAATATTCGACGACGAAGATGTGTGCCTCAAGGGAGCGTGACGAATGGGGTCCAATGGATCGTACTACGGGGATTACCCCCATAGGCGACGTGAGTGTCATGGTGAATCAATGATGACATGTGTAAAAGTGTTAAAGAGATATGGTGGATAAAATGCTAAAAAATCCTAGTGCAACCATGCGTGAAAAAGGAGAGCTTGTAAAAAGACGGCACCCAGGCCAACAACAGGCTCAAAAACACATTCTGCAACAATGTGCTACAACAGGAGGAGCAACAATAAAATGGTCAGAATACCAACAAGCAGAACTCCTAGTATAAAAAAGACTCATTAACCTTGGGGGGTATAGGAGCATCCAAACACCTATCTAAAAGATATGGAAGCTCACACAAATTGCATCCCCTATAGGGTGATGAAATCCGCATTCAGAAAATACGAAATGTAGAACCAAATGGATAAAGGATATTCTTATACCGAGAGGGACTCTGGGTAGAAGATTCCTAGAAGAATGGAAACTAAGATACCCCGTTCATGGCACGTCCGGAAAGGTGTCCCGCAGCTTCAATTCTTTGGTCCTCACACACTCAGTATGTGCACCAGCATGCATGACCAGAACAACAAGTAGGTGTCCTTTAGTACAGAATGAAGAGCAGTATTCCACTCAGACTTCCGGAACTAGTCTTGCCACTTTCCCTCTTAAGGGAGAGACCCCCCGACAAATCGGTGTCAACCATACCAATAAATAATAGGGGATTTTGGCTCCCTAAAGGAGAACAACTATGTTTCAAATGGGTATGACAAATGGGGTGTTATTTGGATGCCTAAATCCCATGTCCTACCTAGATACAAAAATTTTTTTGGGTCCCCAAGTGGGGTTAATATGTGTTGTATTAATCCAATTTTAGTCTTCCTTGAATTATAGGGAGTGTGTGGGTGCACAAGTGGTGTAAACCCAATATCGCTCGAAGTAAATGATGAAATAAACAACTGAGACTAAAATAAAAGTACTAACTGCTATCTATGTGATAAATGAACTTGCTAAAATATAGTGCAAGAGATAGCAATGCACTAAGGAGAAGCGCAAAGTAAAATGTCTCAAATGTTACAGCTTCAAACAACAGGACAGTACCAATGGAAAATGGGTGCAGGAAAACAAGGGATTGCTGGTGCAGCCAAGGTCAAGGAAAAAATAGGTGCAAGGTGGGGCTTTGAAGGAAAAATTCATGCTCTAGGCGCTATAGGTTGCAAAGATCGCACTGAAACAAAAAAACAAAAATCTGGAAAAAGGGCACGGGTTTGGGCTCAAAAGGCACAATTGAGGCGCAAGTTTTAGGCTTAGAGGCGTGTGGAGCGTGCGGGTTGCAGGCCAAAAGGCGCATGTGGTGTGCGATTTTTCAGGAAGAAATGCGCACTAAGCGCTCAGGTTGCAGGCTGCAAGGAGTGCTCGAGGCATGAGTTGCGGGCCGAAAGTCATGCTCTAGAGCATACGTTTTGGGCCAGAAGTCGCGTTCAAGGCGCATGTTTAAGGGCGAAAAGTCACGCTTTGCAACATGGAAAGGTTAACCTGCAGTCACGGTCCAGGATGTAAAAATAGAAATAATGAAGGGTATTGCAAAGGAAAGGGCTAGATCTGCAAGTACAGGGCCCAAAGCTAGGGCGAAAAATTAAAATGCAAGCCAAACAACAAGTATAAAACTAAAAATAACTACTCATCATACCAAACCACATATCTATGGAATTGACTTGGTTGGAGTCACCAAAACTATAGCTAGTGTTTTCACACCAGCCTATGCAAAAGGAAACCTACTAAGGATTATGGAACCCTTAGTAACAATCTCGTGAATATATAATGTGTGACTGTAAAATAAAAATAAAAATAAATATAACTAATTACTGCAGTAGAAATAACAAATAAATAGGAACCCATGAAATGTATTTTGTATTATGTTGCAAACAATGCTTTACATTAAAGAGTTACCTCAGAAGGTGAGTAGATGGGGGCCCTCACAGTTGTACGAAGAGTAGTTCCCTGGGTCTCCAAGGGTCCTTTCTCTTGTTCGAATGTTCAAGTGGTGGCCAAGACTCAACTGAATGGGAACAAAAGCCCAAAGGGATAGGCTAGAGTTTAATATGAATTTTGGAATCATAAGGGTAGGAAGAGTTTATCATTTCTTTTAAATGGGGGGCCTCCGTCACCTTTTTATAGAAATTTTGGGTGGTGGAGTATTGACCCATGGTATCAGGAAACCACTAGTATTGGTTTGTGGTATTTTAAGTTTTCTCTCCTTTTTCTTTTATTTTGAATAATTTCCCCCTTTTCTTTTTCGTTTTTGGGGATTTTGACCATTTTTTGAAGTATTTTCATTAATCGATGAGGGAAATAATTATTTTTTGCCCATTTTCTTACCAATTTAGGTATTTTTGGGTTTTTAGAGGCCAAAAATGTAGGAAAAAGGGATAAATGTATTATGTGACTAGGGGGATGAGCTAGGTGAACAATGTTTGGGTGTTAACAAGGGGTATGGTAAAGGTAAAGGTCACAGTTCAACAAAGAAATTTTGTTATTTTGAAATGGATCCATAATGACATATTTATGGGTTAAAATAAAATGAGTCAAATATTATGTCTAGTGAAAGCATCATGCAAAAGGTCAAAGGAATGTCATAGTGATTATGAAAAAAGGACATTGGATTTACCAATATTTAGATAGCTTTGTAAAATTAATTTGGGGGAAAAGAAATATATGAAAATAAAAGAGCTAAGATATCACGTGGGAAACCATGTCAACTTTGTTGCATACCATCTTAATACAATAAGTGTAATCTCACTTTGAGCCAATCTACATTATGCCACCCATACCATCATAACGTTGAGTAATAAATCATGCATTGTTCTTTGTTAGCCATCTAAATACCTATGAGATACTTACAACCTGCACATCACATATGCCGAAACATAAAACCATCGATTGTGCATTGTTATTCAAACATTTCATAGAATTCAAAGACTCTGTGTAATGACCCTCTGGTTTATCCCATGGACATATTATTGTTGTTATTATGTTGGATATTATGGAACAAGGTGCCAAGTCTATGGTTTGCACATTATTATTATTTTTATTATGTTGAGCATTATTAATTAATAAAACTAAATAATCGGATCGACCGATGCCATGAAAAAGAGTATGATGAACCATGATGTTATGATAAAGGGGTTGTGGGAAAAGTGTTACCTTGTGTTTTGACCTATGTGGATATGATACACCCTTCTTGTGGACTTGGTGGACCCTCTCGATTTATGCACCCTAATGTGTTAGGCTACCCCTTGGTTTTTATTTTATTATGTTATTAATTTTATTTGGAGTTAGAGTTTTTCCCTCACCTAATGTGCCCTCTTGAGAAGTGTAACTCCCATTTTACTAATTTGGGAATGAAAATCCTCCCTTATGTATCCCTCTCTCCCCGCAATTCGAATTTCTCTTGGGAAATGGGATTTGGGTGGATGGGAGCTATTCTCTCTTGTTGGTTATGCATTCTCTTGGCTCTTGTTTTTCTATGGTACTAGTGTGATTGGTTTTGGTTTCTCTTGACATGAGGTTTTGCTGGTTGGTGTGCCCTTGCTGAGCCTGTGCCCAATTTGAGTTACTTTGGAATTGTCATTGTTTTGTCATGGAATTCCCTCTAGAGATCATGGATTGGAAGTGACGTGGAATCCACTTTCCATTGGATTTGAGGTTGGACTGATATATTTCTAAATCTTTTTTCCTAGAGCCACTGGAATTTCCCTAGAGTGGAATTCGACGAAGAATTTCCATTGGGTTGTGGTTGGACTTATTTCTCCTGGAATTGCCACTGGAGATCCTGAATTGGAAGTGATGTGGAATACACTTTCCATTGGATTGTGGTTGGACCAATTTTAGATGGGTTTTTTGTTTGAGTGCACTCTTTCTTGTGGCATCATGGTTTCGGCTCAGGGTTTACCATTGCAAAGTGAGTTTTGGCTTGCATTGTGTCTACGACTAGGTCGAACGTGGCACGGTCGATTTCAATTGCATATTTTGAAAGATAAGTACTTTATTTCATGTTTATTTGAATTACTTGGCTCTTATCTAATTCTTATACGGTTTCACATGAAATACATGAGAAAGTATATGAGCTAATTATGGAAGAAATCTCTCATACATTTTAGTTACATTATTCTACAAGTTTTGGGGAAAAATAACTATCTAGTTTTTGGTATTTTGTGAGCAAGTGTTTGAGAAAAATGTTTATTTGGAACCTCTGCTACATATCTGATAATTGCTCCTCTGATATTTATATTATGTGTACTTTTATTTTTCAATATCTTAGGAATGAGGAAATGATTAGGTTGGGAAAGATCCAAGCCAAAGGAGAAATTTTTGTGATTTTGAAACCCTAGCCATGGTCGCCTCCCATCGATCCTTGACCCATCGATCTAGCCACAGAGGAGCTACGCTGCCCCAACCTTGGAACGCCTCACGACCCCACGCCATTGTGCTTTTAGTAGAGCCCGACTTCCACTAGATCGCTAGCCATCGATTTAGGTCACCACGGGAAGATAGAACATCCCGCTCACTAAAGAAGCATGAAAGATTCAGGAGTAGGACTACGCGACTACTGCGATCAAGTAAATTCTGGAAGGATTCGGGCCCTCTGGCCCCATGCTTCTTTTCTAAGAAACCAAACCCTATTCCGAGAAACTAGTTGCAAACGCTAAAGGGAAATCAGATGGATGCCCTTCCTACCTAGAAACCATCAAGCACAGATACTCATGCATCGCTTAGAAGGATTCATGCTTTTCGGGAACAACATGAAAAAAATAAAATTCCAAAAGAGTTGTAGAGTTTCCCATTCTTTGTGAAATTGCTCTCTAGAATAGCGAACTGTTTATGCATGCATGCAGCAGATCCTGTCGCCAAGCTCTTGCTCAATTTTTCAGCTCAGACCCGAGATCCCCAAGCCTCATTTCAGACTCTTGTTCCAGAACCGCTACCTAGAGGAGGACGCCAAGCTAAGAGACTCTGGAATCATATGAGATTCGACCACCTCCTTGGTGGCAGGCCTCAGTGGAGGGGACATAGACTCTTCTTCAAAACATCTTCCTAAATACCTAACCTTCAAAGCAGCAGTGAAGAGCTCTGGAGTCGGAGAAATGAGCTCAAGCCAGAAGGCGTTATCAGGCTCAGCCTACATTGTAGAACACTTGGTAATACACCCACAGCGAAGCTGTAGAGCATAGAGGCCATAGCCATAGGGTCTAATCTCTGATTTACAACCATCATCTACAGATTTAGTGGCTTTTGGCCCTCTGCTAAAATTCTCCAAGACTGGATACAACACTACTGGAAAATGAAGCCAGAAATCTTATTTTGTTCTAAAGGGTATTTTATAGCAAATTTCGAGTCAAAGGAGGACTGCAACAACATAATAGAACACAGGCCATGGTTCTCGCGAGGATCAGGGCTATCTATGGAACATTGTTTTATGGGGTTTGATCCTTTGTCACCCCCTTCTATGGTCACATCCATCTGGGTAAGATTACTGAATCTACCTCTACATCTCTGGTCGTTGAACTCCCTAACCACGGTTAGGAATGCGTTAGGAAGATTTCTCAAGATGGATACAGATCGAATCTCAAAATTTCTAAGGTCGTTTGCCCGGATTTGTGTGGAGTTGGTTCACAGAGGCCTGCTAGACAAAATATTTATAGACTGGGGAGGAGACAAACCCCATCTACAAGTCTTAGACTATGAGAATACAGCGTTAAGATGTCATTCTTGTCAACAACCAAGGCATCTCCAAGAAGCTTTCCCATCCACTTTGGTCTCTTCCTTTAACAAACGACCACAATGCTAGCACAAAGGCAGAAAAATCAAGAAGACCTTGACTACGCAAAAGACCCTGACTGTGCAGAAGACTGGCTACACCAAAAGCACCCCCGTCCCTCCTGCTTTGACTCAGCCGCATTCTGCTCCGGATTTTGACATGACGACAAAATCCCCTAACACTTGTTTCGAGGGTGAATATCTCAATGATAGATCAATGATTTCTACTTTGGGCATGGGAGGTCAAAAGCGACCTCATGAATCGTATTACTCAGACAACGACAAGGAAGCAAATTTAAGCATTCAGAAGAACGCAGAAGACCCTTCGACACAACAGTTAACTATAATCCCAATCTCATCGGAACCAGACAAATTGGTTGGGTGGATTGATGTTTGAAGAAAGAAAAAGGACCCATGCGGGGTGTCTCATGGACCCGCTTTATGTATTAAAATCGGGGATGTTTCATTCATAGTAGTATCTGTTAATTTGGCTCAGAAAATTCGTTTTCTGTGAGCAGTAGGTTTTGAAGAAAAGGCCATAGGCTTGAATTTGTATCACTATGTACTTTTTGACTGATTATTAGAAGCTTTCACAACTAGCTTACAAAAAAAAATCTTAGGAATGATTGGAAACACCTCTCTACAGTGTTTCTAGCCTCTATTCTAAAACAAGTTCACCGATTGGGTTGTTGTATGTAGTTTCGATAGTTGGCATGTGAAATGTTTGAGAAAATTCATGATTGAGATAAATGATACTATATATTATAATTTCCCTTGAAATGTATGAATAAATATGTGTAAGAGTTCCTAGATAGTTCTAGATTTGATTATCGAAATCCTAGTTTTGTTTCCATTCACTAGCTCCTTCGAAAGAATTGTTTTAAATGGATTTATGACTTTGCATGAGAAGTGTTTGAAGAAATTTTTACATGATTTATACCTATGATAATAATTATAATACATGGTATTCATATTTGGAATGGATTTTGAATGTCTCTTTAAATTTTTTATGCATTTATCTTACTTGATTCCTCAATTTCTAGACAATTTGGAGAAGTAGATTTAGCCAGTTTGATGAATTAATAAGAGTACTGTTATGAGTGGAAATATGCAGATATTTGGTTGTAGTGGACATATGATATGATTTCCATGAGCTACAGTAGTAAATAATTTCTTATTGTTTTGCATTTGGAAACTAGAAACGGAAACTAGATTCAAATCGGTGGAAATTGGTAACTAGTTGGTAGATTGAATCTGTGTTTTCATAATTTTTGGAATGTACAACCATGTAATATGTTTTTGGTACTTTAATTTTTATATATAATTATATTTTCCATATCTTTTCCCTCCCCTCCATGTGCTCTGGAATTCAGTACAATTGATTGGGTTAAATTCCTAGCAGTGTTTATTAACTAGTTGCACTGATTTAACTTGAAAGAACCATCGTTTATGTGAAAGGATATTAGCTGCAAATGAATTTTTATTTGGATGTATGTGCATTCTTAAATATATGTATAATTTCTATAGGTTCACTTTTTGGTTCATTTTCATGGTTGTGTGTTGAATTCATGCAAGACTAGCTGTTTGTGTTAAATACTAGTTAACTAGTCTTGTGGAGTCATTTTCATAATTGTTTTGTTTAAGTAATTGGAAAATGATAATTAGGAATTATTTATATGATATTAGGTGTTAATTATCCATTTTTATTGATAAATTATGATTCGGTGATAAACAAATGAATTTATGTTAAGTGTCGTCAATTATGCGCTAAGTGTTGCAATTAGCACACTAATTACTAATTAATCATGATTAATTGCAAATGACATTTTTAGGTGAAAGTAACATGTGTTATCTCTTGGGATGGATGCATAATGATGTTATCATAGTGTTCGATAATATTTCCCAACCTTGTTTCAATTTTCTTGATCAGTTATGGATTTTATTTAAATTTATTTGGAATTATCGATATGTTGTCATAATTAAATTGTAGAAAAAGAAATTAAATATTTATAAAATTATTCCGCTGTGCTAAAATATTATAATTATCCCTAGAGATATAATAATATGTCCCTAATACCCTTCGATATCCTCAGGGGAATTACACTCTGTAAGTGTTGAAAACCCCAAGAAGAAATTAAGTCAGCTACAGACCTAGGCTAGGGTAATGACTTAAGAAGTTAAAGAGATGTTTCACTAAGGGGTATTAAATATTTGCAGAAAAAAATTACATCATGAGGGGGTGTGGAAACTCTTTACCAGCTAATATGTTTTGGCCAAAAAGTGTGGTCAACACCCTTTTCATGTGGACCCATAATATAGTTGTTGGTGATACCTCTCAAAAAAATCACCTCTAGCCCCTCATTGTATTGAGATAAGTCAAGGATAACACTTTGGTGAGATATCAAGTGGTACCATGGTTAGTACTTGGTACACAACAACCACTGTTGGAAAAATGTATAAGATGGAAAATAAGTGGAAAAGGTTTGTTGAATCAATTGATAATCTTGAAAACGGATGTGTTGAATTCCCCACCAAGATTAACCAACATAATTCCCAATGGATAGAGAATCAAATTGTTCATCTTCAAAATGGTTAGGATCACTAATGGCCTCCATAAAGGGCAACGGTCTAGAACTCCACATGGATCTTACCATAAAGTCATATTTAGTGGATGAAGATCCACACCCTAATACATTATTTCATTATAACCATAGGCACCATACACCCTTTCATGATCACAATTAATGACAACACTTTCCAAAAGTGGAAATGAATAACTTTGATAGTTCTAATCCATTAGGATGGGTTACGCAAATGGAACACTAGTTTTCTCTCCATGGCGTTATTTATGACCTATATAAATTAAAATTGGGGTATTATATTTGGCTTTAGAAAGTTATATGGCTCCTATAAAATCATCTAATGCATTAGACAAGTGGCATGTAAGCCAACTCTTCCATCCCACTCTAAGATTCATCCAATGTTTCATGTGTCTTATCTCAAGAAGGTGGTGGGATCAAATTGGAAATTGAAAACCAACTTACTAGAACTTGATAAAAAGGATCCATTTAGCCATATCCAAATGTAGTACTAGATACCATAGAGCATCAATTCCACTAGCACATGCTCTGAGAAGTGTTTTTCAAGTGGAAAGATATATATATATCCAAAAGATATCACATGAGAACCAACAATGATTCTACAATAAATTCCTCACCTTTAGCCTTGAGGACAATGCTAATTTTAAGAAGGGGGGGACTTTTAGGATCCTAACCTAACCTACCCACTTTAGGCTACCTAGGAGTTAGTCAATTAATTTATGTGGACATCTTGTTTTAATAAGGCTTGTTAGATGGTAGTGGATAGTTATGTAATGTAAATGAGTCATCTTTATTAATTGAGGCTCACTAAGTAGTTTGTACTGATTAATGATAAGACCATGAGTAGTTAGAGTTTTTCTATTGAGATCCTATTTAAAGATATAGGAGGATATGTATTATTTTTTCAAATATGGTTTTATTTGGAGCTTTCCTCAGTCAAAGGTTTCCCCACCTTAAGAGGAAAGTCAACATTGCTTTCTTTCTCTGATTATATTAAAATAATGGTTTATTTAACATATTTTATCTTAATTGCCTCCTGTATTTGTTTTCTACATTTATAATATTTGTATACTTAGTTGTGTTCCAAGTTTAAGGGTTAAGGAACACTATAAAATTTCAACAATTCTCTTTGATGCTCTTGTATTACTATTTGAAACTTCTAATTTCAATGAATTATTTCAAGTTTCCATGGTTTTTTCCTTAATTTCTAAAAAATGCATTTTCTTTAGAAATAATATTATTGTGCGAAAATCATAATTAATAGTGTCCTTTGGTTTAGTACATTTCACTAAAAAATTACGTGTTTTTTTAAATCCCTTTAACTAGGATGGACCAAAACTAGTAGAGATGAAGGAGAGGTTTCAATTTTTGTAAGTTTGTTTTTTATACTTAGTTGAACGAAGTTTTAAGTAGGGCATCATTCATTTCACTTAACATTCATATTATATCAATTATGTTTATTGATATCATAATATCTAAACAAAAAATTTAGCCACTCATAATTACAACTTAGAGGTCAATGTAAACTAATTTTTTTGTTTTGGAGTTGTTTTTTTACAGAAAATCTTGTGAATATTAAGAGGAATGGTTTAACTCGAAGAAGGGATGATGAACCATAGAACCAACATTTTCTTTAAATAATAATTAATATAATTTATTATGAGATCAATTAACAACATATGATAATCCAAACATGAAATTTCATTAAAACTAAAGATAATAGAAAAATGTAACTATGTTTTGTTTATACAAGGCCCTATCATCACTAACTAGGGTTGCCTAACTTGAAGAAGAGCCAAGATGGTTTGAATTAAAATGTGACCATTATTTGAGAGCGGTTCTAAGAAATTTAACCTTTTAAAATTTTCTTATTTAACTTGGAGCACTCTATGATTTTAGTATGAAAATGCAAATAAGGAACACTTAATAAGGATGTATACATGATTATAAAATCAAGGTAAAAGAATTCTACAAGAAGCACCTTACTAGACAAATCTTAAAAGGAACTACTGCGGTCCAAATGATGGCTGCTTACACATGAAAAAATGGAAATTAGAGAATCAAAACTAACATATACTTAGAGTATGATCAGATTTATTCTCATTCAATCATCAAGCCTGGGTACATGGAGACGACATAAAAAACCACATTTTCTTCCAAAAAGTACTTTTTATCCAAACTTGCAAAAAAGTGGGAAGCTTTTCGTTAAATAGTTGGACCTTAATAGTGTAATACATTTTCAATTACAGTAAATTCTTCTAATTGTTCCATTAAAATATAAATATGATAAAAAATGACATCACTAGGCCAAGGTATGGAATTGTTTCAATAAAGAACTTAGGTCTTTTTACTACATATTTCTCTAATCGATCAAAAACAACTTCTATATCATATCTTTATGCCTTGTCCAATTTAGTGTATTTGGCATTCGCATGTAAGGAATTCACTTTCATAAATCAATTATTCATATTGGGGTTATCTATTAGCAATCATGTTAAATTATGAGAAGCAAAAAGTGAATTGGTGTAAAGTTATGAATATTCCCTTGACTATACACTATTCAAGAGCACTACATGATAGTATTTGTGTTCTCTTTATTAGAGAACAATTATATATTTAAGTCTAACTATGTGGAGTTTGTATGCTTCATAGCTAGAAAATTGGAAAGTTTCATTGAACAATATCATAATTAGGAAGTTTAATATAATGATATCATTGGAACACTTTGTTTTTCACGATTGTAGTTTGTTATCACAAGTAGGAACTAATTTCAATGAATACTATTTTTACATATTGGAATATTTGTAGTTTGTTGTCACAAGTAGGAACTAATTTCAATGAATACTATTTTTACATATTGGAATATTTTTAAATTTATTCGATATGCCCATTATTATGTATAAACTACATGAATTTGATAGGGTATGCCCATGATTATAAATAAACAAAATAGATAAACTACATGGATTTGGTAGGGTAGTATTCATATTTATATATTTACATTTAATATCTTTATTATTTGGAATTTTAGGATTAATTTGGTAAGTTTGTAATGTGAACATATGGTTGGCATGACACCAAAATTATTCCTAGGTATGAATACAAGTTTTCATTCTAGGTTTGTGGTTGTATTATCAGCACCGGTTCTAAGATCATGATTATTTTGTCTTTTTTTTTCATCCATAAATCAAACATTTTAATTTGGTTTTAATTTAGGTTTTTCTTGGTAGGAGGTGGAGGATCAATTTTAAGAGTGTATGTGATATTAAAACTAAAAGTGGCATAATTTGTAGTAATTAGTAGCATTCACAAATACTTACTAATTGATACTTGTGATCTAATGGAACTATTGTTCGTTTATAAATTGATGATAATATGATTATAGTAAATCTTTTTTAATCCAAAATTTCTATATAGTTTTTTAGTTTATTGTCTATTAGTAGTAAAAATAAATATTATGTGGTTGACGAAATTGCTTCATGTCATGAGCAATTTGGATAGGTAATATTTGTATTCTATATAATAAGAGACTAAATGATACATTCTAAAAATCCTTTACATTGAAAATCTCTTTTATAATTCTAGGAGTTAAAAACTGCATCTAAATCTAGTTGCTATAGCTCTAAAACAAGAGTGACAACTACCTTAAGGAACAATCGTAGTGAAATCTATTGGTGTCATTTTATAGTATTCAATGTTGTGCACCTCTCTATACTTTCATGTTCTACTAATGATGCTACTTATTAAAAATAATGACATGCCAATGGGCCGCATATCTCATTTATGTTTCCCAAACTACACAATCAACATGCAATGCACTTTTTTGTCAAATCCCACTAGCACAATTGGTTTCGATGAGCCTCATCCTGCATGGTGACTTGAGTTCGAACCTTGAAAGTTTGCTAGGAGGAGTCACTTAAAAATGAAACCATGTTAAGGGTTGGTGTCGCCCAAGCTGGGTGCAAGCTCTGGGTGATTTTGATTGCGTAGACCACAGGCTAGCCCCACAAGTCATGCACACTAGCAAACAAAAAAAAACATGTAATGCACTTTTTAAATCTATATTGGAAGATTTTGTTGCTCATTGAAAAATGAACAATACTATACAATTGTATTCTTTTATATAGAGAATTCCCTTTCATTTTCAAAATCCTTTCAAAATTCTTTAAACATAGTAAACATATCCACCGAAGTACCTTATGACCTTAACCTAGAATTTTTTCCAAGAGTATTAAAAGTGTGTGCCCCAATGACTATGGATTGTTTTCTTGCTATCAAAGTTGTTGAATAGTTTTTGAGTCATAAGGACCTACTTATATGATTATATTTCCAAGGTAGTCTACAAAATATGTTTTTATTACAAAATGAGGAAAATTTGCCAAAATCATAAAAAAACTTGTAATTGTCTGACATGGATCAGAAAAGAAAATGTTATTTTATGGATATGCAACAAATTCTTAGGTTATTTTGTGGATTAGGCTTGTAAGTTTTAAACCTTTGAAGTGAAATAATGCAACAAATTCTTAAGAAAAATAGAGATTGCATGATGGCACACACATAGTACACGGAGTTTTACCCTATAAAAATTTAAAGGGAAAAACTTAACAAAACTTAGAACCACACCACTATCTTTCTCATTGTGTTTCTTAACCATTCACAATACAATATTTAGTATTTTGCAACATCCAAAACCCTAATATGTTAACCTGGATGAGATTTAGAACTCAATCCCTTAACCGAGATTAATTCACATTTTCTGATAAAATAGCAAATAATATAACCCACATGATGCAACCCACATGCAACACACATGTAAAGAATATAACACATACCCAACAAAGCTAAAATGTTTTATATAATGGAAAAAAACACATATCTCCGAAATGAATAATAAAACTTTTATTTTAGATTGCATAATCAGAGACTCCACAGTAGTCATGATTTCCCTTGATGTTTCGAATCCACAATAGGACTCATCATCAAGAGCATTTTGGAAGTTTGTTCCAAACAATAAAAATTTTCTATGTTGCAAGGTTTATGTGGCCATTGACTTCAGATTGCATAATTGGAGACTCCACAGTAGTCATGATTTCCATCAACGTTTTGAATCCACAACAAGACTCATCATCAGGATGGTGTGTCCTAATGATGAGTCATGTTTTGGATTCGAAACGTTGATGGAAATCATGAATACTATGGAGTCTCCAATTATGCAATCTAAAGTCAATGGCCACAAAAACCTTGCAACAAAGAAAACTTTTATTGTTTGGAACAAACTTCCAAAATGCTCAGTAAATGCATCCATGCACTATTTTGTGTTGGGTAAAAGTTAAACTATGCACATGTTATATGATATTTTATGTAGCCTTTCTCATACCAAAAAAATCATGCATGCTTTTGTTTTATGCACAGGAAAAAAATTAAGCAAGATTGTAATCTACTTATTAAAACAAAGTAAATTCAGAAGGAAACCAAAAATCTTATGACCAATACTTAAAAGGTAAATTGAAACAAGAAGTTGACTTTAAAACTAAAGAAACATTACCTACTTAAGCTAATTAGCATAAGTAGACCAGTTGGATAAAGAGCCACTTCCCATGACCATGTAAACACTTCAATGATGTAGTAGACCTCATGTATGCATTTGATTAATAAGGGAAGAATGGTTATGGATGTCATTGGAAGCAAGCTATGAATGATTATGACACAAAATGAAAAAGGCAACCTATGCTTGCAATTTATAACTAATGCCCTTGGGAAGAAAAGGAGATTTGAAACTTTAATTAGAATATATTGTGACTAATACATAATAGATTTTCAAGTTGTCTTTAAACGAGTCTAAATATTTGATGATTTTGATTTTTCTATATATTATTATGAAATCTGATGATCTAATCTTTGGCTAGATGGTCATTTTTCATTGTTCAAAATTTATTTTTGATTTCAAAAATGGATCCAACACCTTCAAATACCTCTGTTACACCTGAATTATACAATCTCAACAACGTATATCTATGATTCCAACAATTCCTATCGCCTTTGAAACAAAAAAATAATTTAAAAAATTGCAAAATAAAAATAAAAATCATTAAGTTACTACTTCATCATGGAAATTTTTACATTCCATTCAAATCTATCAATATATTTTGCATTTATTTTACCCATTCTTAATCATCTAACATGGCTGTAAACGTTAAAAGGAAAATACAAAGAGAAAAAGTCCTCCTTTCTTGACTACTCATCCACGTGTACAAAACAACATTCGTGATATTCCACTCACATTATCATAACTTATGTTGAAAAAGTCCTCCTTTCTTGACGGAACTGCGTACTTTCCTTTTCTATAATGGTTATCACTCCTTAGATCATGCTGCTGGTTGGAGTGCTGACGGTCGCCCTCGTTGGATATCGGCTACTCAGCTGGGGCTTGTGGGTTCTTTGAGGCTCGAATGGGAGGATTATATTAAGTCTATGTATCAATCTAATCTGAGGCTCTCTGATGGCGCTGACCGGCTTGTTTGGTCATGGGATGTGGCTGGTGGCAGGGTCTCTGCGGCAATGGCTTATGATGCTTTATTTGCTGATTCACAGATCCAGGTAAGCTGGTGGGATAAATCAATTTGGAAATTGGCCTTGCCTCTCAAGATTAAATGTTTCAGTTGGCTTGCGCTCCATAACCGGATACTTACTTGGGATAACCTTTGCCGGCGAGGTTTTTGTGGCCCGGGTTGGTGTATCTTATGCTGCTCTGAGGGGGAGACGGTTGATCATCTTTTCTCCTCTTGTCCTTTTATAAAAGAACTCTGGTCTTTTATTGCGAACTTGTCTGGCATTTCTTTTTTTTGGAACTTTTGCTCCCTCAGTGACTGTCTTGCCGTTTGGGCCCAGCATGATTGCGGTTTTAGGGAGCTTCCCTATTTTATGATATGGGAGGTATGGAAGGCTCGGAACCTTTATATTTTTGAGGATCATGCCCCTTTCTTAGCTGGGATTGGCTTTAAAACAATTTCTGCTCATCAAGAATTTCTCTCAATCCATGGCCGGGCCCGGGTTCACGATAATCTGGACAGACATCGTCGTTCTGCCCCTCCGGTTCTGACATACCCGTGTGGTTTCTTTGACGGTGCTGCTGTATGTGGTGGTGGAAGGGGAGGTGCTGGGGCTGTTATACACCTTACTAATTCTACCTCCATTCATCTTTGGCTTAATCTGGGCTGTGGATCCAACACCAGAAGCGAACTATGTGCTCTTTGGTTACTACTCTTCTGGGCCCGTCGACGGAATATTTCTCAACTTATGGTTTTTGGCGACTCCCTCTCCATCATCTCCTGGGTGAATGGCAAATCCTCCTTAAATGTTTTGCTTCTCAAACACTGGATGGATGCGGTTCAGTTATTATTGAAGGATTTTCTTCACTTTCACCTCGTCCATGTGTACCGGGAGGCTAACGAGGTGGCGGACTCGCTCTCTAAGAAGGCTCTTTCCTCGGCCCTTGGGGTCATTATGTGGCAGGATTGGCGGGATGACTCTTTATTTGTTCAGGGCTCTCATCACCTTCTTTGGTCTTGATTTTCTTAGCTCTTTACTTTATGTTGTTATTTGTTGTTGCTGCTTTGTTTTTCCTTATTTGAGATGTTATACTTATGTTCCTTGTTAGTTTCTATGTGCAGATATCACATAGGGGCTGCCTCCAACTCCTTGTTGGACCTTTTGTATACTCCTATGTGCGGCTATATTGTTTACTTTATTGTTCATTTTTAGTTTCCTTAGCATTCTGGACATTTTTCTTTTTGAT
Source organism: Larix kaempferi (assembly GCA_027924585.1). NCBI lineage: Eukaryota > Viridiplantae > Streptophyta > Pinopsida > Pinales > Pinaceae > Larix > Larix kaempferi. The sequence goes on along the minus strand of BSBM01000378.1, from coordinate 10,401,227 downwards.
GACAACTTAGGCTGTTGATTACTTTTGAGAACTTGGTTTTTTGCTGGGACTCTTTGGCTGGCACTTGGGGGCTGTTGAACCTGTTTCTCCTACGGGAGGGGTTCACGTTTATATGTATGAACAATTGGTACTTTTTATGGTCCTTTCTATGTGGCTGTTTGGCACTGTGGCCGGTTGTTTTATTCAGACACATGTGCTGCTCGGCAGTGATGAGATGTATGGTTCTTTCTGACAGTTGGCAACATTTACTATTTCGTATATTAATAGTAAGTTATATTTTTCAGTGAAAAAAACTTATGTTGAATAATTGTACGTAACACCACAATCTAACAAATAATATGAAGACTACCAAATTTGGTACTACAATCCAACAATAATACGACGCATATCCCAAGGATTTAAGAACACTATGGGGAGCATAACATTATGTGGGTACACTCATTTTGGTTTCTTATTACTAATCCAACAACAATACGACGCATATTATAAGGCTTTAAAAGCAGTGTGGGGAGCATAACATTCCATGACTAGGCATGTTGGTAAAGGCAACACAACCACAAACATTATCTCGTATACAATTTAATAATAATCCAAGACCTTGACTACAAAAACTATGGGGAAAGTTAGGAATCTCCATAAAGCCTAATATATCTCTATGTATTGAGAGGATAACATTTAATTTGACCATATACTTTGGAGTAACGTAAAGCATATACTCCAAGGTTGAGTACATTTCAATTGCCACTATTTGTGGTACATGTTGTTCCCACATTGTTGCATCAAGAAGGTTATGTGTACTACTTACATAGATAGATACATATAGACTGAGTTTGAGTGTGTATCTCTTTTGAAAGATGCAAACAACTTGGATTTTAAATCAGTCAACATTCTTTATAGAGTTATGAAGTTTTTAACAATTTTATCACAAGTTCTTTTTGAATTTTAGACAATGATAATTTAGATTAAGAAAAATCTCACCTTTTTTCCACGTTTTTTTAACAGGAAAATTTCATATCAACCCTCAAAATCATTGGCCATCCTCCCCTAATTCTACCCCTACATTACTCTCCCTTTATGTGTGACCTCTTTTATCCAAGAGGTCACACACAAAAAGACCAAGATCCTTATGATCGAGAATATCATAACCATTTTCAAACCTCTCAATTCCCTCATAAATATTCTAACCACCTTAAGCATCAACAAAACCCTTTATTATTTTGATGCATATACAAGATTCCCTACTTTTATGGTTGATCTTATACTAGTAAAACAAAATGTTCAATAAGAACATGAATAAATGATGTTGGGCTCTTAGCAAAAAACTAGGGCAAGGTGGGATCAAGACAATAGTGAGATGGATCATCAAAGATCATGCCAATCGTTTTAGAAGATCACTGGAGATAGTCAAAGATGACCATGACTCATGATCTACGTTCTTAGGAGGCGGTTAGGAGTTTACATTAAAGGAATAAGTAGTGGCTCAACCACTTAGGATTGCTCATATGTTTCTTCGACTGCAAGCAAAAGATATATATGTAAAGGCCTCTACCTATTTTTGGGTTTGAAAGTGTAATACCCCAATTTTGACCCTTATGAAATATTGGCTTTCAATGTAAATATTGTATACATGCGATGTATGTTTCCCCTAGCGTGGAGCTCAAGGCCAAGGCCCCGCTAGTGTATGTTTGGATTTTATTTAGAATGGACAAACATTTGATATTTTGTTACCCATGTGCTATTAAGCCATGGAATATTGTAAATGATGTAAATATTTGATATTACAATAAAATACTAAAGTTGGCTATGGGAGCAACGAATGAGAAGAGGCCATTTGTATTCCACTAGGGAGTGGCGAGGGGGTTGTGGGGATGAACCATGTGCTGCCAAATGTCATTGTGAGAACCCATTTGACCTTCCTTGATGACATTTATTTCTGTTGTAAGGAAGTTGTTGAATATTTCAGTCCTTGGCTTCAATGGAGTATGGGCAGCCCATAAATTCGTATGGAAGAGTATGGGATCTGTTTTCTTGTACCACAAGTCACTCTACCTCATGGGAATGGATTTTTCCTCATTCCCATTCCATTATTGAAGATCCAAACATCAATTTTCATCCATTACGAATTCCCAGCAGTGAAAAAAACCAAAAATCGCAACTTTGCAAGAGCCCACGTTTTGAAGAGCCATAAATGCCCAGATTTGGTATTTGACAGTGAAATCCAATGGGGGATCCATAGATATGAACCTTGGGGCGAAATTGAGAGTATCAGATACCCTGAAATCCATTGGAAAACCCTGTTTTTATAGCCCAGAAAACTAGTGACGGGATTGAGTTATTTGATGACAGAATTGTGAGAAATCCAATTGTGAATGACTGAGCAGAGGTTGGGTTTGCTTGATAAACCCAGTGAAGGCTAGAATCTCAAGAATTAGCAACTGGACCTTTCTATACCCATCTTGAAGAGCACTGGAGGGAAGGGATTCCTGAGGGACTGTGCAGCAGAGAAGGGGATCTTCCTTGTGTTGGGTGTGGTAGGTAATGTGGGTGCCTTGACTGTTGAATTCATTTGAGATGCCTGTAGCTCTGTGGATGATCTCACTGGGTTAGCATTGCCCTCATTTGTCTTTTGTATGCTTGATAAACCCAACTGTGAGTTGGCTTAGCATAGTTGTTGAGTGAAACCATGGTTGTGGGTGAGCCTGTTTAGTTCCTCCTTAGTGGATACACAACCCAGCTCGAGGGTGATCTCTTAGCTGGAAGAATATAGGTTGTACAGAGATCTATGGTTGGGTGGAACGTTGCTCTCACATAGCCAGTTGTTTGGACAGCTTCATCTCAAAGATAAGTGTTCTCTGTGTTTTAAATTATAGGCATTTTGTGTTATGTAATGTGTTAATTCGGAATGGTAATTATTCATGTTAATGGAATTGATATGAAGCATGTGCATAGCATTGGAATGGAATTGAATCCCTGGGTGTTGAATCATCCTCTGTTGGTGATAGATGTGTTGATGCATTATTGTTTGTGTGTGTGCAATTGTGTTTTAATTCCACTATGTTTATATTGTGTATGAGCTTGCACACATAAGTTTTATTTCTTATGAATTGTTGAGTAATGTATAGGCTGAGCTTTCCAAGTAAGCCCGGAATATTGGTCATGTTTCCTTCCTTTCACCTGATTGATGGAAGGGGATGTTACAGAAAGATAGAAAAAAAATAAACATTGTTGAAACTTTTAGGTATGAGTATTATTATTGCCTAAGGTTGTGGGCGGAGGCCTAGATACTATTATGTTGTAACCAAGATGTTTATGGTGATTAAACTTACAATAATTAACCCCCTCTTATGTTTTTTTAATGTACTTTGTTGGGGATCCACCTTAACTCCCCTATTTAGTGGAATAGGTTACTACTTAATGTATCGAGGACCATCATTACTAAATAAGGAACCATGATGTAGTAGTGTGTGAAATTAATAAATGTAAGTGGCCTTATTAAAGAAGGTTTAATAGTTAGTGGTAAAGCCTCATTAATGGAGATCTACTAGGTGGTTAGGGTATTGGTTAGTTAGAAACTATATAATAGGTTGTTAAGTGAATGTTGTTATATTTATAGCGATGCTCATGTTAGAGATTTCCCCCTCAAATAGGCAAGTGAACATTGCATCTAGTTTGAATATCAATAAAGATTTGCTTACTGTTGTTGTTATAGGTCAAATATGCACTTCTCCATCCGTGATCACATTTAGCTGTTGATCACACAAAAGGACAACTTGGATTGAAGAGAAAGATTGTCCTAGGTGATGTATGGACCTGGATTACTCCTCTGCAATTGACGAAACCCTGTTTTATCTGACATTTTGACATGTGCCCTACTCTTTGTATAACAAACTAGCGCACATCAGGATATGTGCACTACTCTACATGCATGAAAGGCGCGCACACCAGCTAGTATGCCCTACTTTTCCTTAAGGAAAGTAGCGCACACCTCAGAAAAAGTTGTAAACGCTAGTTGTAAAGCACTGAAGTTGCATATTGTGCACTACCATATATTGAGAAAACTCGTGCACATCTTAAGATGAAATTAAAAAATATATTAGTTTGACGAATTGGGATTAGTTGAAGTTGGTTTTCAACTTCCCCAACTTCCCAATCAAACTACCTCTCGATCCTAATTTCCTACCTTGTCCCATAAATACAAGGAAGATGCATGAGAGAAACTAGACTCAAACTAGACTCAATCTAGAGAACTAAACTATGAGGAGAATGTATGCATTAAGGGTTGTTATGCTGGAGGAATTCCAAAGTTAGTGTGAAGAGCAGGAGCCCAGAATCCGGTTGCACAAGCACTCTGAATGATCAGGTATAATTGTACTCGTTATTCACTTTTGACAATAAAGGTTGAAATACCCGTCCTATCCCAATAAAATGTCTAATGGATTGTATATTTGTTTGGATTAAATGCTAGATTGTATTTGATGTCTAAATTGCATTTCAATTTCATCATTGTTATATCAGTCAAGATACGCTGAGGAAGGTATCTTCTGTATTGCAGGTTCGCCAAACGAAAGATCAAGCGGAGGATCGAGCAAAAGCTAGGATCGAACGTCGTTAATAAGGTATGCCTTCTAAGATCTTGATCTCTTTCCTTTTGTAGAAGCCTATGTGATATGATCAATGTATTTATTTACCTGTCACCCCAGAAGTTGGTAGTGTCCCTCTCCTCGCTATAAGGTAGAAATCCTGAACAACGGTTGCTATTTTCAATTTAGGTTCTTCCTATTTTCTTTCGGTAAATCTATTTCAATCTAGTACTTTGCTATGAATGTTATGCTTCAACGAACAAATTACACCACAAGTAGTATCAAAGCAATTTCATGTCCAACACACTCCCATTATAGAAAAACAAGTTTAGGCTAGAGACATGCTCCAATGTTCATCAATAATACAAAGATAAGGAATTCAACGGATAAACCTATGATTGGGGAAGAATACATGCAAAAAATACAAGAGGCGTCACCTAACTAGACACCCTCATATCCTTTATTGGTATCCCTTTGAGTATTACCACATCAAACAACACATATATACAAATTTGTCTTTTACATACATTTGGGTATATCAAAATCTGCCCCTAAGTGAACTTGAAACCAAGCTTAAATAATGTTTTTGGTCATCATGTTTCTATTGTACACCAAAGTAACACTTGAGGAGATAAATCTCCCATACAAGGGAATCAGGTAGTATAGTTAAGGGTATGGTCTATTCTCCTTAGTTAGTGCCATGTGAGATCGATCAAGTACTATTGTTGGAAACCCTCTAGTATATCATAGAGATATAACACTTGACAATCCTTTGTCCTTAGGACCCTTCAAACCCTAGCTTCTATAACACAATTTGCAATATCATAAATTTTGGAACTTCAATGTGCAATAATACTTAGAAGGGAGTAATACCCCACTTGATTTTTTTTTCAATTCTAGGGCCCACCAACACCATTTCAAGGAACCTAGCTCAAAAAAATCCTCATGTGACATTGATCATTGTGGTGTTACTTTGCATTAATTTTTTATGGACCCGTTACTACCATTGCTTATGACCCATCTCCATAGATTCCTCCTAGGACACTAATTGTGTTGGGATAGCTCTTGGATAACCTCGTTCATGGACCTAGTGGTCCCATTACAAACATCCACAACATGGCATCCAAGGATAAATTAAACCAAATGGTTTAGTCTTTTTGTCAATCGGTTAGCACAATGGAAACCAATATGTCATCCCCCAATGTGAAAGTATGACTTTATTTTGATAACATTAAGAAGTGAAAGGATACGTTTGATGAGGGTGGAAATGTATATGATTGTTGGGAAAATTAATTTCTTATGAAAATAATCAATTCACAACATAAATTATCAACCTGGGGTAACATCTTGTTATTCCAAGGTTATCATGCAAAATATATGCAAGCTACAATTTCCTCGCTAACATTTCCCAACTAATATGTATTGCAGCAAAGTAAATCACACAACATAAAAGTAAGTTGCAAAAAGTAAATACCAAAACTAATTCACATTGTACACACTTGCATAATTGAAACATACTCACACTTGCAGAAAAGTAAATCATACTATGGTTGAAATTGAAACATGCCCGCACTTGCGAGCAAGTAAATAATGTTATGGATGGAGCCACACTAAGCTATGAATTTATACACACTTGCATATTTAAAGAACTTGAATTAAAAATACATCTATGGAAATAAATAAATCAAAGTAAAATACATTCTATGCTAAGAAATAAGAAGAAGTTAGTCTAGTTACAAATTACAAAAACTAAGAATTACAATCTACATTAACAAAAGAGAGATAAATTGAAGAACTACAATCTATATTACAAAAGAGATTAAAAGAAATATAATTATTATTCCATCACAAATTGGACTTGTTGCTATAAGATTCCTCCCCTTGAAATGGAGAAGGAGATTTTATTTATACATGAACTTTTCATAACAAATAATAAATAAGGATCCAAAATATCCTCAACAAATTACAAATAATTTGGATCTCAAACTCAATTCTAATATAATCCCAAATAATTTGCTAATTACCCCAAACTTATCGGACTAATATCCATCTCATGTTCCAAAATTTTCTCCTCATCCAAGATCTCAATCCAAGATGAATCTTCCATAATTGAAAAATGGATTTTCGTGGACTTTCAAAACTATTCACGGATTGTTGTTACTTGTGGAAGTAACAACAACACAAGTGTGACAACAAATAGTATGTTGGGCCTGGACCATGTGGGGCAATTTTGAACAAGGATTTTTGGAACTGCGAAGCTGAGCATAGCTCAGCCTACATACTTTTTTGTATAAGTTTTGGGGATGCTGCGAAGTTGCGCGCAGTGCAGTGTCAGAAGAGCTGCGAAGATCGGTGTTGTGAGGATGCAGTACCGCGAAGTATCCAGTCTACAGGGATCCAGTAGGGTAGAGTATTGGACGGGAAAGATGGCACGTGGTTCAGGAAGACCGTCGACGGTCTATTTTTGGGAAAGATGCTCTAGGAGTGCCAAGCGGTGGGCATGAGCGGATTGGGAAGAAAGCGATTGGTTGCACACACTGTATTGGAGAAAAATCACTATGGCTTGGGGTAGACCACTACAGACAGCTGACTACAAGAAATTAACTCAATTCTTAGAACTATGCTATTATAAATGACAATGCTAAGATAATGAAGAATGTAACCAAACTTGATCCAAATGTTTGATGTAGATCCCCATTGGAGCTTTCAATCCATGCACTTGAATCTGCAAATTAGTCTTGACATCCAATATACAACAAGTACATAATATATATAAATGACATTAACATCATCAATAACAATGGTCCATGATATTATAAATAAATGTAGCCCAATGTAGAATAAAAAACATTCACAACATTAATGGACGAGAATATGAGTATTTCTATTAATAAACAAGAAGAAGTACAATGTGATACAACCTCTTGCTGGCCACCAATCTGAACCAAGATATGGATCAATCTACTTGTGCCTCCACCACTTCAATCCTCAATGAATGGCAAACTCAAAATATGGTAGGAGTTTGGAAGGTGAACATAAGGGGTTCACAAATACAAGGATCAATGAGTGTAGACTCAAGATAGGGAAAAAATCCACTAGAGTTCTCTTACTCTTCTTTCTCCTCCCGTCCATAAGCCATATGTGCTCAATATATAGTCCTCCCAAAGGTAAGTGAAAGGACACATCGAGGTGTTTCTTGGGCAGATGGAGGGTCAAAGGTCACCCAATAACCGCTTTTTGGGAGTAAAAAGTAATAAACTAGTGATTTTTACCATTTTACATGCTACCCGCGGGCTATAGTGATGCAACTCGCGGGTACTCCTGCTATAATGATGCAACAAGCGTACAAAGGAAAAAGTGAGGAAACAGTGTGTCTGAAGGATATAAAGTGGATCTAAGTCAGTGAAATGGATCCTACATGCCAAAGAATTCTGATGCTCACAAGGTGGAAAATTACGTTGTAACAGATGCCCCCTGATGTGTGAGGTTAGAGACTGATGCTACGATGGCCGAAATACATTATAAAACTCAGAAGTGGAGTGATGGAAACACAAGTGGAAAGAGAAGCTCACTCGTCATAGTAAAATAGTATCTCTGAATACATGTTGGTATAGTACAACAATCTGATACAATGGCCATGAATAGGTAGTACATAATGGATATATGTCATAAGTGATCATAGCCATGATCCCTCTACAGTAAGATATGGTCTCCTGCTGAAAAGGAAACGACTGGTGCAAAATGGAGGTACAAAGTGCTGATATCTGAGAGGTGATATCTCAGATGTAAAGTCAAAGTCAAAGGTAGCATACTAAATGCCACTATTTCCTGGGTTCTTCTACACAAGTCTTCGACGGTGCAAGTCCCATCAAGTGAATAAAGGAGTTGGGGTCGAACCTGATGTGACATCGTCTTATTACCGGTCAATGATGTATACCATTAACAGATGCGAGATGACCCACCAATAATGAAAATGGGCATCAAGGCACACAACACAATCATCGGAGTGCGAATAAATGAGTTGAATTTGAACACTAGGATGAATCCATCGATCAGGGGACATTGATGTATTCCCAAAACTGTTTATGGTGAGAGAACCTACCACTAATGACTGCAAGCTTCAATGTACTCAACCGAACTCTAAGCCTCAAGTCCTAGAATATATGGGTTGAAGTCGACAGAACGAGACTCGCTGGAAGGAGGGCCTTGATGCATCCCCCATCAACTAGCACGAGGTACCAGCTATGCTGAAAGATTTGGAAGATCTTAGGTGAAATGGACTGATTCCATAAGGATGGCCGACATGCAATAGTTAAGAGATCTGAGGAGTGGCTGACACTGGTTTCAGGACTTCTTTTGAACAAGAGCATGAGCAGATGGATATACGTAGGCAGCATAGACTCGATATAAACTGTGTGATGCAGGAGGCATCACAGAGGGCTCCATAATGATTGGAAGCTTAAACAATTGGTGGAGAAACTGAGAAACGAGTACAGCTCCTAAGGTCCAACTATAGTCCCGACTCATAGTGTATGGAGTGGAATGAATGCTCCATTTAAAGGCGACACAACAGCTACCAACAAGAAGTAGTAACCATAATCCCATCCAGCTTTTTGGAATATTTGTTTTTTTTAGTCTTTTTCATATTTGGGAAAAGATTGAAAAAGAATAAAATTGCTTATAGTACAACAAATGAGGGAACGAGTGTCAAATAGCAAGCAGACTAGTCTCAAGCAGTGGAACATACCTATGATCAATGTAAAGAAGTGCATGCAGGATGTGGACACTCAGGGGTGTGTTCCCTCAGGGTCAAAAGGTCATCAAATTGTGAAGGACAAATGGAAGCTCTGCAAGGATCGATAGGGAAAAGTGCTCAGGTACCAGGCTAACAACTGAGTAAGAGGGAGCCGCCATGAGGCTCAAGCCGCAAGCAGGATGATGCAATGTAATCACAACATGATATAACCGAGGGGAGTCCTTAAGGGAGATGGCCAGCATAAGACAAAGTAGAGTATGAGTCTTTATCACAATGTCATGGTGTAACTACAAAGGACTCCCAATCCTAAGGAAAAACAATGGCATGGGCACTAGAATGCACAAAGTGGTTCTAACTAGGGTACCCATGTTCGAAAAATCCCTACCGCCACATGACGACACTTCTATAGCAGTGTGAACGTTCTGTGTCGGTTACGAAGCGGGGTCGCACCTAGGGTTTATGAAAGTGGTAAAAAGGTCAAATGCATAATGCATGTGGAAATGGCATCTAACCTATATGCCAGGTGTGAAGCATACCTGCCGTAGGCGTGAAATGGTCCAAAACAACTATCACCGAAGAAATCTGATTAAAAATTCTACTCCATGACATTATATTAGTCCATAACGGCATCACACGGAAAAAACTTATAGACAAGTGGGTCCTGAAAACTATAAATAGTAATAAAAAATTACAATTTACAATTCATTTTTACTATTCACCCATTTGGAGCTTTGTGGTTAGTTTTCACCTCGAAGTTCAACTGCCGATTCTGGGAGCTACAAGTGTCCGTTCATCAAACCACCTAGAGAAGGTTGGTAGTCTTATCCATACCTTTAATTTCATTACATTCATTTTAGTTTTCAGCAGTGGAATTTTTAGTTTGGCCAAGCCCTAAATGGCTTCGGCGCTACCCATGGGCTATCACTATGCGGGTCGCGGGTAGGGAACGATACTCACAGTCAATGCACAAGTTGACCACGGGTACCCGCCACTGTACACAAATTAGCTCGTGGGTATGGCCGTGAAGTTGATTTTGCAAAAGAATTTGACCAAAATCTTTGTTTTTTCTCACTCCAAGATGGTTCTAGAGTGGAGGGAGAGGGAGAATGACCTAGTAGATGAGGCCATGTGCAACGATGTGCAAGCACAACAAGCATTGCAAGCATGTGGGTTGTACAAATTCTGGAGTGTAGGGGGTTTGAGGGCCCAAAACCTACTACTCCGCCGCTTGATAGATTATTGGGATGTTGATGCACATAACTTCAGTCTCAATGGGAAAATCCTCACACTAGAAGTGGAAGACATCTACTTCATTACCGGTTTGTCCTGTCGAGGTGAGGTGGCAAATCTTCGGTCTCGTACTATGGGTGGTGGGATCACCATCCTTGATTACATAGTGTAGTATTTTCCCTCAAACACGTGAGTGGTGGGAAGCCAGGTTCCCATCAATGCCATAGTAGATCTGAGCATGAAGATCATTGTGGCTACCTTAGTGTGAATAACGGGTTCAAAAGCTCTGCACCAGGCATCCAGGCCAGTGATGTTTTATGCATCACAATGCATGCAACCTATAGTATTTGATTGGCGTACCACACTACTGGGGTTTATGAAGAACCAACTGACAGAATGCAAGGAAGGGAAGGCCAAAAAATTTGGGTATGGAAGTATCTTATGCAACTTCTTCTTTGAGAGAGTTCTGGGGCTTAGTCTGAGGGTGGATGTCCCTCCTCATAGTCTTCGCGATCTAGCCCTGACCCGGTGGGCTGAGATCTTGACATGACAGGGTGGTGGCCGTATGGCATCACCATATACTAAGGATTTCTTCTGTTGGTGGGACCAACAAGTCATTTCCATAGAGGACTATCCCTATGCAGGGATAGACTTCCGCCAAGATCGGGACATGCCACTCCCACCAGATGCAGCGTTCAGAGACATTGGTGAGTACTCTTTTTAGGTTTTTGTGTATATTAAATTTTTATGGATTTTTTATTATAGATGTGAATGCAAAACTCTTTTTGGTGGTAGTATCAAGTGCTAATGGTTGACTGTTTACTCGTAGACAAGGGCCCAGTGAGACCCAATGGCTTCCCGAGACATGGTCTTCGGGGCAGGGGTGATGAGGCAGGTGATGTTGTAGCAGGGCTCACTCTACAGACCTTGCGATGCAACCTATCATGGATGGTTTCCAGGGTTCCACAGATAGAGGTGGCGCGACTACCTAAGGCCATGCAGCGCCAAGTAGTGGGGGTTCTTGGTGATTGGGTGCAGTTACTGCAGTGGGTAGCCAATGCAGTTCACTATTTCTATGACACATCCTGTCGGGGCAGCAACTAGGCCTCCTCGTAGGGAGTAGATATCCCAGGATCTCATTTTGTATCGATATATATATTTTTGAGGGATACGGGCTCCAGTTTTGTATGACACTACCGTTTTTGGACATATTTATAAAAAAATTTGGTTCTTCGGTTCTACTATATGTGTGTATGTACAAATGTATGAATGCCTCTTTTTATTTGTGTGCTTCATTATGAATTGGACAAATTCCAATCTAATACATAGTTAGCATATGCATCAGATATATGATTAAGACTTCTCGAAACATGAATGTATGTAATTGAAACAAAATGTCTCTCCAAGAGTCTTATTAGGAATTTCTATAGTAGTGTAGGATCTCGTACACGGTACTGCCCATTCAACTGAGACACAACTAGTTGTGAATCTAGGCGGACTTCTAAATACTGGATGCCATGTGAAATAGCATCCTGAAGTAGCTTAATGACGACACTATACTCAGCCACATTGTTAGATGTAGAACCGATACAAGCACCTCCTGAGGACACACCTAGGTAGTCAGGTGAGAAAATAACCCAGGCAGTAGAAGCAAGCTGCTGGGTATGACGGCTAGCACCATCTGCGAAACCTAAGAACGTAGGAGATCCCGCTGACATCTGTCAATCAAACGGAAGCTAATCAACAGACCCAAAAACCAAAAGGCAAGCTAAACTATGTACAGAAACAACTATACAATAGTATACAAAAGTATCAGCTTGAACCAGAGGTTCAAGCATAATACCGCTTGAGATAGAGACCATTTCTAGACTCCTTCAAGACAGTCCCCTCATAGTCTTCTAATTCATAGGATCCTTTTTCCAAGACATGCCTCACGATGTAAGGACCGTGCCACATGGGGTTGAACTTGCCTGCCCCCAGGGGTTCTTTAGCTTGGACATATAAGAGGACCAAGTCACCTTCATCATATTGCCAGGGATGGACAGACCTATCATACTGAACCTTGACATGACGTTTGTTGGCATCTATGGCCACAACGGTATCTCGACATTACTCATCAAGTTGATCAAGGTGGATTAAACGTTGATCAATACCTGTCATATCAGGGAGGAGCTCTATGGCCAGTTTAAGCGAAGGGATTTCACATTCAATCGGTAAAAGTGACTCCACACCATGAACTAGCTGGAATGGTGAGAATCCGGTGGCAATCTTAACCATGCTTCGATATGCCCACAAAGTAGGATATAACATGATTTGCTAGTTGTTCTTGCTTTGTTGGATGGTATGTTGGAGAATGGTCTTCAAAGACTTATTAACTAGTTCAACTTGACCATTCGCTTGGGGATAGTAGGAAGACAAGTGTTCTTGATGAAACCCAAGCTTGAGAGACAAATCCTCCATCATCTTGTTCTGAAAGTGATTGCCATGGTCAGTGAAAATCTCTTTCGGGATACCGAACCGAGTGATAATCTGATTGAACATGAAATGGGCTACAGTAGCACCGTCAGCTTTAACGGTAGGCATGGCCTTATCCCATTTGGAAAAATAGTCCATGGCCACTATGATATGGTGATGCCCCTCAGCCGAAGTTGTTTTGCAATCCATGAAGTCCACCCCCCACTTAGTGAAGGGACCGATGGTGACGACTGGATGAAGGGGCACTGGATGTGAGTGTATATTTCGAGAGAACACCTAGCAAGGGTGGCATCTCTTCATAGCGTTAACACAATCCTTAAAGATTGAAGGCCAAAAGTAACCACCTCACATAATACACTGGGTTGCAGCAAGCCTTAATAAGTGACCGCCACATGCCCCTGCATGGCAATCATTAAGCACCCGCTCCTCTTCTTCGTGAGTTAAGCAACGACGGAGAATAGAATCCTTTCCTCGGAAATACAAAGTGTCACCGACGATGGTATAGTCTTTAGCCTGATGTTTCACACGTTGTTGCTCGTCTCGTGAATAATGCGGAGGAAACTTCAAAGTTTGGAGATATACAATGTCATCCCCATACCAAGGGTCCTTGGAGGAGATAAGAAATAAGTGCTCATCCACAAAGAAATATTCATGAATGACATCCTCATCAAGTCTCGAGAGGTCCGACATAAGCTCAGCAAACACCAATGATTTCACTGAAGTAAAATCGAGATCGAACTCCTGAAGGATCACAATCCATTTATTATACTTCCCCCTTATAAGGCGTCGTGATAGCACGAACTGAAATGGATTGATGTGAGCTACAACTTTGGTTGTTGTAAGCAAAATGTAATGTCGTAACTGCTAGACTGTATGGATAGTTGCAAGCGCTAGCTTTTCCACGTGAGTATATCTTAGCTCAACGTCTACTAGATTTCGACCGAGGTAATAGCTAACATGCTCAATGAGCGCGTCATCAACCTGAACCAAGACCATGCCAATCATCTCTTGAGGCGTGACCACATAAAGGATAAAATCTCATGCAAAGTCTGGTGGACTAAGAGGCCGATACCAAAGCTTTCTTAAGGGCATCGAAAGGCTGCTGGGCTCGCTCATCCCAGATAAAAGGTGTGTCTTTCTTCAATAAGAACACAAAACCTTTAGTAAGATTAGCATAATTGACTACAAATCGACGCAGAAAAGTAGCTCTCCCTTGGAGGCTCTGAAGTTGTAACAAATTGCATGGAGGAGGCAACCGAAGTATTGCCTCAACTTTTAGAGGATTGACTCTAATACCCTCTTTTGAAACTATGAAGCCTAGAAGGAGACCATTCCTTACAGCGAAGATGCATTTATTGGGATTCAATTGAATTTTGTAGTGTATACATCATTCGAGAATCATACGTAGGTGCTTGGGGTGGTCCGCTCTCTTGCGAGAATGGCCAGCAAGATCATCCAAGAAAACCTCCATAATCTTCTTAAGACCATGAAAGGCGTAGGCCATGGCACGTTGAAATGTAGTTCTTGCGTTTTTAAGGACGAAGGGTATTTTTCGATATGCAAATGTTCCCCATGGACAAATGAATGCCATCTTATGTTTGTCCATGGGTTTGATTTGAATCTGGTTATAGCCTGAAAATCCATCCATAAATGAAAAAATCTCACTCCCCGCACAAGCATCCAATATCTGATCAATGAATGGCGTGGGGAAGTTGTCTTTCAGACATGCACGGTTCAAATCTCTAAAATTGGTGCATACGCGGATCGTTCTCTGCTTCTTATCCACAGGAACGGGATTTGACACCGATTCGGTAAGGGGAACGGGGTAGATGAAACCGGCTTTGAGCAGTTTCTCCACCTCTGCCTTGATAGCGGTTGCCTTCCTAGAGTTCACAGCACATAAGCATTGTCGAACCTGTTTAGCATTAGGATACATTCTAATCTCATGTTCAACAATGCGGGGGTCTATTCCTGGCATCTCCTCATATGACCAGGCGAAAGCTTCCCGGAGTTCTATAAACAAATAAGTGTAAATAGCAATCTCCTCAAGAGTGCAATCGGCACCGATGTAGACATTCTCCACCTTTCCGGGAGTATGAGAGATATTGATCGACATGGTTGGGGAAATATTGGCCATATTCCCCTCCGCAAAAACATCATGCAACTCCAAAAGAGCCACAGGGTGACCAACCATCTCTGCTAGAGTCATCCTAAACTCTTCTTGCTCAGGGAGCTTGAGGTTGGGAAGGAAATAAGAGCGATGATGCATATCCTCCCAAGGCCTCTCACTACCACACATGGCCTCCATAATAACTTCATCAGATGGCAAAGTATCATCAAGGCAGTCATGTGAGCAAGATGAGTTGGCTGCCCAAATTGGCAGCGTAACGGGATATTCTTCAACTGTCTGAGAAGAAGAGAGATCCGGTTCTGCAGTGGCTTGTTGAATATGCTCATAAGAAAGCTCAGCTACAAGCAATGGCACAGACATCCCGACGTGCATAATGTCCCTAGACGTAGAACTCATGGACGGTAAAGTCCATGGATCAGTACAATAGGAAGTTCGGAATGGCTTACTATGCAAAGGAGGAGACGCATCATCGAAAATGGTTCCGATGAAGTTCACAGGTGCAGTAAAATTATAAGTTCCCACCAATGAAGGGTACATACCAACACCTATGTTCCCAGTTTCCGACTGAGAATCAGTAACTTGTGGGACTATGGATCCCATGGATGCTGTGGAAGGAGTGTTAACGAAATCCAGCTGATCAATGGTCACAATATTGCCTTCATGGGGAAAGTAGATAACTCTGAATACAGTGGACGTGATAGCCTTCATAGCGTACATCCAATTCTGACCCAGTAACAGGTTGTAGTCAATGGGTGCATCAACCACCTTGACTTCAATAGGCACAGACTTACCTCCCAAGCAGACAACAAGGGAAGGGATAATTCCATGCGGCTTAAATGACCGACCGTCGAATGCAGTGAGTGTGGTTCTAGAGGCAAGTAGAGGAGGAGAGCCAAGAGCTTTCCAACAAGTTAACGACATTACTAACGTGGAAGCACCTTCATCAACCATAGTACGTTTGACAAAACTCTGAAGGCACACCACCTGGATTTGAAAATCCACGTGGTAAGGTAAGCGAGGTTGAACATCAGTAGTATCGAGCTTGATAACATTGGGATTTCCCCCACCCTGAACTCCTAATGCACTCAAAAGGGCATGCTTCTGAGAGGGACAAGCCTGCAAAACTTCAAGAGCTGACATGGCACATGGAGTTTGGCCCAAATCTTCTACAATGGAGTAGTTCTGGGTGGCTTGAGCATTAAGATTATGCGTAGAGTGCTTGAGAACACCTTTTGGTATCCGCGGCATATTAGAGGGATTCTCGATATGCAAGAAATTGTCAGGAGGAGTTGGAGGCTCACTCCCCATATTAGGTTGTGGTGCACCATAATCGCATTGATGAGTAGAAACACCAACCTCCGATTGAACCATATTCACACATCCATAATCACTAGTATTGGAAGAAGATGTTACCGTTTCAGTCGGTCCATAACCAGTGGTGGGAGCATGCGAAGCCATGTTTTTATGATGAGGAAGGGGATCCTTTGACACAGCTGGGCTCTGTGCCAAATGCTTCGATGCTTCTTCGATTCGAGGACATAAGTGAGTAAGATGATCTTCCCCACAGAGCTTGCAAGGGAATTTCACCTTACACCTAGGTTTACGATCCTGACTAGCATTTTTGCCTTCCTGAGGAGGGTTGGCATTCTCTTTATGAGGGGTATTGTGATTGCTATTATTGTTACTTCCATTGTTTCCACCCCTAAGGTTGTTTCTCCCCTTTTTCTTACCACCAGGTTGCTAGTTACCTGACGGCTTCGTTGATTGCACATTGTGTACATCAGACGACGGGGTGGAAGTGGACAAGGTGTGAACCTGTCTAGGGGTAGACTGGTTTAGCAACAAATTTTGCATTTGATTAGCTACCAAGTATATAGGGAGACTGCTTGCGTATCCCATGATGCCATCGGCATGTGGTCCAGGAAGTGACGTAGGCTCATGTCATGTTCTCGGTGCATCGGGAATGATGTCATATAAAATGCCAGACTGAGAGTATAGTAGGTCTAACTGCTGGACTTTCAAGATGTCTTGTTCCTCAGTCACAATGCCAGACATTGAAACATCCTTAGCAATGTATGGGAGTAGAGACTTGATGAACCATTCCAACAGAAACTCTGGAGGAATGTTGGCTTTCACTAATCTCTTCCGCCAACGTCACTCTTGAATGTGGTCAGTGTGATGCACCTGCAACAATTAATTAATAAGAATATGTGAAATAGCAGAAATGACAGAACTCAGAATCACTTTTATATTGATCACAGGCCACTTCGAGGGGGCATCCTCCTATGAGCAAGCTCAATACAAATAACTTCACGGTGCCTTCAATGACCTCAACACACACTTATATACTAAGTCTATGCCCAATACTATGGATCAAAACCATGGGGCATATAATACTATGGGACGACTTACAAAGCATATGCGTCCAATACTATGGGTCAATACTATGGGCTAATATAAACTATGAATCAACAAATACTATGGGACAACTTACAAAGCATATGCGTCCAACAACAATATACTAACATAGTAAAGAGAAGGGTTGACACTGGTTCCTAACATCCCCTCTCCCTGAGAAAAAGCTTTGTCCTCAAAGCTTTGGTTGGAGAAATTGCTGCAAAATATGAAGGAGTGGTTCGTCGGTAGCATCCTCGGGTTGCATTGTGGGCCACTGACGCCTTTGGAGTGTCAAGGAGGATTGCTTGGAAGGCTGTAGACGAAGAAGAACCCTATCAGCTGCATGGAAAATGCGCTCAGAACGGTGCTGATCGGCTCGTTGTTTCAGGCGAATTCTGGCCATGTGAAGATTATCCTACAGAATGAGAAGAATCTGATTGCGGTTGCGAAGAATTGAGTCAATTTCCTGAACTGGGGAGCTGCTAAGGGTGTATGGAAGAAGAACTGGCGGTGTCTGTCCATAGACTGCATCATATGGTGTCCTTTGAGATGTGGTATTGTACCACCAGAGCACTGCTAGGAAATCCATAGAAATAGTTGGCCAAAGTTGTGTAGGGATGGGAAAGGGTTTGAGCAATCCCGAAAGGAGTGTCATTTCACCCTTGTTGACTTGGAAAGTATCATAGTTAGCCACCATCTATTGAATTGTCATTTTTAGTCCCTGCCAAAAGAAGTTACATTGTTCCCGGTCATACATTTTGAAGAACCCAGAGTGCCCTGCTGATGAAGAAGCATGGAGTTCATAGAAGAGATAGCCCTGTTGAACATATTGCAACCAATTTGGAACAAGCAGAGAAAGAGCTGTAAGAGAAACTGGGTCATCAATTGTGCAAGAAGGAGCATCTGCCACTATATTGTCCTTACCCTTCTTGTAAGTGATCGCATAGGGATAACCCATGAGTTGGATAACCCATTTCAGGTGTGTTGGGTAGGAGACCCATTGTTCCAAAAAAATTTCGAGACTCGGGAGATCAGTCTTGATGCAGAAATAATTCCCTAATAGGTATGGCTGCCACTTTTGTACCGCATGCAAAATAGTCATCAGTTCCTGCTGAGAGGTAGATGCGACTAAATTCTTACCGGAAAGGTCTCTTGAAGGCAGCAAGCTCATTGGTTCAGCAAAGACACCTGCATATCTATCCAAGGAAGTAGTGGAGACCATTGATGGGTGCATCTGAATGGAATGGAGCTGAGCGATGACACCATGTGAATTCTTCTTAAGTATTTTTTCCAGACGATGTGAATTGATGATGCGGAGAGACCCTAGTTGTAAGCCCATTAATTTGTGTTGTGCCCCATTGACTGAAAACTGCATCGAAAGTTCCACAAAATCCCATAAGATGGGGCCAAGTGTGCGTAACCATTGAACACCCAAAACCACATCACATCCGCCTAAGGACAAGGAAAACATATAAGAGCGCAGGTTATAATCTTCCATAGAGATACGCACATTGTGACACTTCCCCTTGCAAGGTAAGGTGCCCCCATTGGCAACCATGACCTCAAAGTTGGAGCAAGGATGGACAAAACAATCAACCTGTTTGGCAATCCAAGGGTCAATGAAGTTATGAGTGCTACTAGAATCAATGAGTATGGTAAGAGGGAGCTTCTTGAAGTATCCCCTGACTCGCATTGTTTGTGGAGTGGTGACGCCAGTTACAGCATGGAGAGAGATCTCGGGTGGGTCATCCTGAGATGGGGTGTCAACAGGCGGGTGTTGAACGTCGACTTGATCATCTACTGTATCTGGAGCTTCTTCATCAAGTTCTGAGGCAAGCGAAGAATTCACATCCAAGAGATAGAGCTTTTGTTGAACACATCTATGTCCTCGAGTGAATTTCTCATCACAATTATAACAAAGCCCTTTTTCTCGGCGTGCCTACATCTTTGTTTCAGACAAATCCTTGATAGGAGTTGGTTGAGGAGCAGGCGTGATGGGAGGTCGTTGGGAACCCATATTTCTGAAGGGAACAAAGGTGGGTGTGGAGCGTTATTGAGCTGTGATCTTGTCCTCTGCCAACTTATCCAACCCTAGGACTTCCAACATTGTGTTGGAACATAACATTTTGACCTCTAAGCGGATTTCATCCTTGAGACCACTGATAAAACAACTCCTCTAGAATTCATCAGACAATCCTTCTGTGTGATTGGCCAGTTTCTCAAATTCTGTCTGATACTCTCTCACTGTGCCAATTTGGTGAAGTTTAGTGAGTGCTCCTGTGAAGTCATCAAAAGCACTAGGACCAAATCGTGGCAAAAGGAGTTGGCAAAAATCTGTCCAGTTTGGTTCGGGATGAGCTTTGATGTACCAATGGTACCATTGAAGGGATTCTTGTTCCAAATGAAAGGATGCAAGTGGAACTTTCTGGACATCAAAAGTATTATACAGACTGAAATATTGTTCTGCTCGGTATATCCATCCAGTCGGATCAGTACCATTGAAGCGAGGAAAATCAATCTTAGACCCACGAAAATTGCTGGAAGAAGAGAACCCGGTGGCTGCAAAAGATTCTGGCTGTCGCTTATTGTTCATGGCTGAATGTTGAAGATGGAAGCTGAGAAATTTTTCATACAGATCTTGGAGTTTGGTTTGGATGGCTGCAAGTGCTTCCTCCATGGTGTTTGCTCCTGCACGGGTGACAACCATAACCAAGAGTTTTTTATTTTTATTTTATTTTTTATGACTGGGTAGACAAACAAAAACAGCAACTGCTTCAGTAAAGGAAAATCTAGATTTGGGAAAAAATCTGAAGGGTAATTGGGGTTTGACTAGGTTTTGGACATTGTCGAAGAAACAAGGAAGCAAAAAATGAGGATTTCAGAAGCGGGGTGAAAGGATGGGAAAATTTGGCAGAGGGAGACAAAGAAGCAGAATTCGGAAAGGAACTCTGTGGTAAAATTTGAAGGTGATTGGGTGAAATCTGAGGAAGTTATGGAAAACCCTAAAAATAGACAAATGTGGGATTTTGGGCTTTGGGAAGGGGAATTGGGGATAGGGTCCTCAGGAGTGAAATATGCAGAATGGGATGACAGGGGTTCCCCGAAAATTTCAAGGGAAACATAATGAAAACAAGGGAGATATGGAGAAAAAACTGAATTTTATACTCGAGCCGGAAGGGATCTGGAATAGATAAATTTGCAACGGCCCAGAAGTGAGCGGAAATAGATGGATCTGAAATGGCGTCGAATGGATTGAAAACGGCTGGATCTGGAACGGCTTTCAGAATGGATCTGAACAGCTGGATCTGAAATGGCGCAGCAGTGATCGACAAGAGTTCAGTTGAAAATAGATATGGACCCCAGGTATGTGCGGCTTCCTAATAGTTCAGGGTTTTCACTCGGCCACCAATGCTGTCTGACGGCTTGCGTATTGGGGCAGTACCCCTCACTCCACGGCTCAGGTAAAATTGATAACCACTTTGCCACAAACGACAGCTCTTGGTTTACCTCATGGGTGGGAACTAGTTAATCAGGTAGGGGTCGTTGCCCTTTTCGCTGGCAGGTCCTCTCAATGGGCCAGCTACTTCGGCGTTCCTGTGGTACTCCTCACAATGAGTTTTAGGGCTTATTCCCAAGTACTTCCCATAGTTAAGCAGATAGGATTATTCCCAAATCCAGACCTGCAACAGATGCGAAAAAAATCTGGCAAAAATTTCACCCAGCGAGCCCAAGAAAGTGCTCTGATACCAGATGTGATGCACCTGCAACAATTAATTAATAAGAATATGCGAAATAGCAAAAATGATAGAACTCAGAATCACTTTTATATTGATCACAGGCCACTTCGAGGGGGCAACCTCCTATGAGCAAGCTCAATACAAATAACTTCACGGTGCCTTCAATGACCTCAACACACACTTATATACTAAGTCTATGCCCAATACTATGGGTCAAAACCATGGGACATATAATACTATGGGATGACTTACAAAGCATATGCATCCAATACTATGGGTCAATACTATAGGCTAATATAAACTATGAATCAACAAATACTACGGGACGACTTACAAAGCATATGCGTCCAACAACAATATACTAACATAGTAAAGAGAAGGGTTGACATGGGTTCCTAACAGTCAGAAATATGTGTGGCCTTATTCTGACGGAAGGTAGACAACAGTTCAATACCAATATTGTAACGAACCGGTAACTGGAAATGGTCCAAGAAAACCAAAGCAATCTCATTGAATCCCCTATAGGTGTTCCCAGGAAACTCAACATACCACTTTGCAGCTGCCCCCATGAGGGTGCGTTGAAATAGTCGTAATCTAACGGAATCGTGGTTCAATGAGTTGGAGGAGCACCAAAGGTGAAACGTTGTGACATGATCACCCTGATCCTTACCACCTTTCCCATCAAACTTAGGAATGTCTGAAGGGAGCTTGGTAGGGACCGAGGGCCAATTGGGGTTGTGACACACCAGATCATTCATGAGCTTTGAAAGATTTGGAAGATTCAAACGCGCAAAGAATGGGAGCTGCAGCTAGAAAGCTTGATTATAAGCTCCCATAAAAGGTTGGTTGAACGGAACTGAATTATAAGGTGGACCAAAAGCTTGACCATGAGCATTAAACGACTGATAATGAGGACCTAACAAACCATAAGCTTGACCATGGCCATAAGGTGGATAACCTCCCCCAACCTGACCCGTATGAGAGTAAGCAGGCATATGTGTGTTTTGGGCACCGTCTTGAGGTGGGTTGAACTAGTAGCCAGCACCGACTGTGTTGTAGTAAGGGTTTCCACCATAAGTATGGGGCATATACGTAATATTTGTAGTGGGAACCGAGTTGTAATCACCATAATGGTGAGGTATGTTCCCACCCCCAGCATTAGGATTAGCATGAGTATTCGTGTGGTGACCCAAAGCATGAGAAGTATTCCCTACCCGAACATTGGTGGTACTAGTAGCAGGAATGGTGGCGTTATGACCATATGGATAAGATATATTCCCACCTCCTACATTAGTATTACTAGTAGCAGTGGTGGATGAAAAAGTGTGTGGTATATGTCCACCCCCATGGTTAGGAGGAGCATTATCATTTGCAAAAGTGATCCTGGGTTGACGGGTAGCGATATGTGTGTTAGGTGGTGGATGGTGAGTCGTGTTTCAAATAGTGTTCCTATTAGGTTGGGCAGTCCTAGGAGGTGGTCTTCTTCCAACATTAGCATTGTTAGGAGGATTATGACCAGTCTCCATATGACATGTGTGAGTGAACAATGTGGTGCCCCCAGCGAGGGTATTTCCCCCAGTGGGTGTAGTGTTGCTAACACCATGACTAGTGCCAGTATGACTACCAAAAGCAGTGGGAGGATCAACTGTGCTGAAACCAGGCATACTATATGATAATGGGTTAACGTTGATTGCAGGATCTTCATCTTCAGGTAAGGTTGGCATCCCATAAATATAATTATCTAGATTCGAAGGATCGAACGGATCGTTCTCAAGTGGATTCGGCCAAATCAAACTAGGTTGAGTCTCAGGTGGATCACCCCCCTAGGTCTCTCAAGGTGTGGGGGTGTCTGAAGTGTGTCCGACTCCACATGATGTAATCGTGGGGATTTCCTCTATGTCGGAATGTGCAGCCATCATAACGTCAGCTATGTATGTCTCGTAAGAATCCGAAGACTCAGAGGGAGCCCGCCGGCATCCCCAAGCAACACGGTGTGAAAGTTCAGCCAGTTTTAAACCAGCTAACCGATGGGATCGACGGAGAGTAGGACTCCACACCATGATATCTTCGGAGAGAATATCAAATCACAACATCTCCTATGCCCAACTATCAATAAAAAATAGTAAATCAAAAGCACACACCTAGAGAAACTACAACCAAGAGCAGACAAATGGAGTGGCTAAATGAGCTCCCTGACACTAGAGCTGGTATGTCTCACCTAGGAGAGGCTTGAGACTCCCAAACCATAGCCAGAGGTAACAGAATCAGTTATAGAGACACCCAGGCTTCACTACATGCACAGGGTCAAGTCCACTGTACAAACACAACTGTGATGTCCAATCCCTATTTGACTCAGGACACAAACAACATAACCACTGCAAGTACCCTATGCGATACCTAGGTAAGGAAACTATGGTCACCGCAATATAACCAATGCTCAGGGGGACAGTCACAGGTGGGATCCGTCGTATGGGGAGGGTAGCTAAGCCCAAAGCACAAGAGGACGAACCTCCGGTACCCCCAGATACGAACAAACCCTTGAAATATCTCCCATGTTCAGCCGGTATCAGAGGGATATCCCTTCAACCAACCTCTCGTGACCTCGTGCTTAACTCTAGTTTGAGTAGAGCTTCTTGAGAACACCAATATATACCATGGATTCCTCCACTCCCTGGTCAGAGACCTAATGTTTCATCTAGTAGTCTTGGATTGTTAACTCACAATGATCTATTCCAAGACTCTAAACCTATGCTAGTTGGTGTGCCCTATAAATAAAATTGGTCTAATCAATTTTAATACTAAGCGTTAATTTTAATGGCTATGGTTACTCAAAGGATATGGTCGTGAAACTAGTGATGTGTATGACTCAATAGTATGCAAAATCGTCCAATCCTAGACTCATCTATCCAATAAAACAATGTCACTAACATGCAAAATCAACCCAACGATTTTGAAATAAAAATGCAATCCTTTTATATTTTCGATGCATAGGCAGAACCTAAATGAAGGAAGCAAGCACTCAATGCAAGATGCAGTACATGAATTTTTTTTTTGTATTTTCTCTTATAAGCAAAAGGAAAATGCAAAACTATATGTATTTTTTTTGTATTTTTCAATATAAAGAAATGAAAAATGCAAGCAAAATCCTACTATTTAGTCATTGAAGTGCCGAGAAGATCACTAAGACAACCCAACAGATCCCAAATAGTAAGACTCAGCCAAAGGAATGAGCTCAAAAGGAAAAAACCAACAAGGCTAAATCCAAAGATGGGTAAAAAACCAATAAGGCTCAACCAAGAGAAAAGAAGAGTTCTGGTCACAACCAAGGCATGGAACAATCAAGAAACAGCCAGCAAAGACTTAGGATCATCCAAAGCCAACCCAGCTAGCCCGTGGGTGAGGAAAGGAAAATGGGAAAATAAAGAGTCCAATGGCTCAGAAAAAGCAAGTTTCTATAGTGTATCTTAACGGCCAACCAGTGACACAGAGCTTCGACAAACAACAACTCTAATTAAGGACTAATGCTCAAAAATCCCCAAACATGGATGTTTTCCCCAGCAGAGTTTCCATTTCTGTATTGGAGAAAACTCACTATGGCTTGGGGTAGACCACTACAGACAGCTAACTACCAGAAATTAACTCAATTCTCAGAACTATGCTATTATAAATGACAATGCTAAGATAATGAAGAATGTAACCAACCTCAATCCAAACATTAGATGTAGATCCTCATTGGAGCTTTCAATCTGTGCACTTGAATATGCAAATTAGTCTTGACAACCAATATACAACAAGTACATAATATATATAAATGACATTAACATCATCAATAGCAATGGTCCATGATATTATAAGTAAATGCAGCCCAATGTAGAATAAACAACATTCACAACATTAATGGATGAGAATATGAGTATTAATATTAATAAACAAGAAGAAGTACAATATGATACGACTTCTTACTGGCAACCAATCTGAACCAAGATCTGGATCAATCCACTTGTGCCTCCACCACTTCAATCCTCCATGAATAAAAAACTCAAACTATGGTAGGAGTTTGGAAGGTGAACATAAGGGGTTCACAACTACAAGGATCAATGAGTGTAGACTCAAGATAAGGCAAAAATCCACTAGAGTTCTCTTGCTCTTCTTTCTCCTCCCATCCATAAGCCATATGTGCTCAATATATAGTCCTCCCAAAGGTAAGTGAAAGGACACATCGAGGCGTTTCTTGGGAAGATGGAGGGTCGAAGGTCACCCAATAACCGCTTTTTGGGAGTAAAAAGTAATAAACTAGTGATTTTTACCATTTTACATGCTACCCGTGGGCTATAGTGATGCAACTCGCAGGTACGCCTACTACAATGATGCAGCAAGCGTACAAAGGAAAAAACGAGGAAACAGTGTGTCTTAAGGATATAAAGTGGATCTGAGTCAGTGAAATGGATCCTATAGGCCAAAGAATGCTGATGCTCACAAGGTGGAAAATTACATTGTAACAGATGCACCCTAATGTGTGAGGTTAGAGACTGATGCTACGATGGCCTAAGTCTCTGAATGCATGAATCTGTGGATAATCACATAGTTAAGCACTAGATCTGAGCATAGTATTGGAACACGGAGTATGGTGTACTTTGTTCAAGTAAATATGCCATAAGAATAGTAGCTAAGTGTTGATGAATGGGTCAAGATTGTTAAGAAAGGATTGAGTAGAGTGGATCAAGTCCTGGAATAGCTGCACAGTCTAGTTGACGCACCGACCCTTCTTAAGTGCTACGAGGTAAGTTGTTAATAGCTTATCATCATAATGAGAAGTCATTCTAACATTGCACAATCCTTGGATGTGCTAGGTGCGTGGCACCATGGTTTGACGAAGTATCCACCGCAAAGTAGAGAATTCGCGCAATCATTTGTCCTCAGTAAGAGTCCCTTACCACACTGCCTATCGGTCCCTTTTGCAGTCACATCACCAGGTTTTGGACACTTGATTCTGTAGCCCCCCCCCCTCAGCTTCACCTCAGGTGAGACCTCAGACTGTTCGCAGTTTATTGCCGAAAGGGCCGGTGAATAGGGTTTTTGTTGGTTCCTTGAACCGCTAATTACCTAGGTCTACATTGGAAACCTCTAGCTTAGTTATATACGCCAACAAATGGTTCCATTGCCCGGCTAAGACTTGTGATGCGATAGTGTATTTGGAAAAGTAATGTGTGATGAAGAATACTAGTTCTCATTGGGTTCAAACAATTGGCATCCCGAAAAGAAAGAGATCTGGGATTGGTGTGACAAGATCAAAAGAGATTTTGCAAGGAAAGAGAATAGACACCCACATCTCTCTGACGTATAGTGGTTGAACAGATATTTGTGGAGAGAGATTCACGAGATTTTCTGGGCTTTGTTTGGAAATGAGTTGCACAAGTGGATATCGCGACTCGCGGAGAAGAAAACCTGTTTCAAGGAGGAGTGCCTACAAAGTGGACTCCAGAGCTCACAGCACAGCTCAAAGCAATAGACAGCCCATTGTCGTGAGCAGTTGACTTCTGTGTTGATAGCATACTTGAAGGATTTGTAATGGAATTTGTTGTAGACATGCTGAAGTCCTACAACCAAAATAAAGCATACTTTTTCAAAGGATTCAGAGGTAAGTTCCTGAACAATCTTAGTCTAAACATTAAAATGCTTTTAGTTGAGAAAGTCATTTTAAGCATGCAGTAATATTTTTGAATCTGTCATGGTCAATAGTATTTTTAGTGATTTTGACGAAGAAACACATAATCTGAGAAGTGGAAAGAGATATAAGTTTAATAAAGAAAAGAATCTGGGGGGACCTGGACTCCATGTCGATACTGAAATCCCATGTGACCTTAATAGTCAGACTGCGTCGTCATCAGCCACCATCCACCCTATCACACCTCAGAATCCACTAGTTGTAGAAACCCCACCACCCCTAGATCAGAACCCACCCACTGCAAGCATAGCGTAGCCCACCCCACAGAATGTCGATATTGCTAGCACCACAGGAGAAGGTACTCAGACCATCCCGACTTAGACTAGCCCAGTTCAGAATACCCAGTCTCAGAATATCCAGCAAAATACCGCTAGTCCAAATATTCCCTTTATTTTTTTCGATCAGAACCCACCGTAGAATCATAGCACTACTCAAGGTGGTATACAACCAGGAAGGAGAATGATAGATAATGATATAAAACTTTTGATATTCAAAGGAATGGGTCTAAAAGACCCTGATCAACACTGGTTTCTATGTGAAGCGATATGGAGTGTAAAGCAGGTTCAGGATGATGCTGTGAAGAGAGCGCAGCACATCACTACTTCAGAGACAGAGCATTGCACTAGTTTATGAAATATTCTCAGGCATAGCCGAGAACCCTAACATAAATCAAGGTTGCACTCATAGAAGAGTTTAAGAAACCAAAATCCAAGTCACAGTGCATAACAGAGCTAAAAGGAATTAAGAAGAAACCCACTGAACCAGTGTGGGAATTTGAACAAAAATTTAAGACATTATTAAACCAAGTGAGCTTTGTTATAGCTCCGCAACAACACTAGGAATGGTTCATCACTTTGCTATTGCCCCATATCAGACAACCATTGATGTAGCAGAAGGTTGCATTGTAGGCAGAGGCCTTAGAGATCGCAATGAAGTTGGAGGCTTCACCAATTGGAGAAAGTAGTTCTGGGATGTCACAGATCCAGAACCAGTTGACCACCTTAACATTAGAATTGCAAGGTATGAAGAATGGAAAAGAACAGAGATATGAACCGAGATGTGAAGTTTGGTGCACGGGATGTAAAGGAGAGGGCCACACCAGAGAACATTGCCCTCTATTTCAAGATTATCTTGACAGTGGCGCACCAAACCCAATGAATATGAATCACAATCAGGTGCCATGGTGTGAAATCTGTAGAAGCAGAGGACACCATCCTAAAGATTATTATCTAATACATAAATATGTAAAAACACCTAAAAGCTTATATTGCAATTTCTGTAAATCAGTTGGACATGATGAATCCAACGGTCGCACATATGAGCTCATGAATGAAAGGAAGCGCGATATGGAAGCAATGTGAGGTGCTGGAATGTATCGCGTCCAAGAGGAAAATCCGCCAAAACAAGAGAACACCCACTATGATCAGGGTGGATATAGAGGCCGTGGTGGTGGATACCGCAGGAGAGGAAGAAATGCCATCCCGATGCAAGGGAGAGGCCGCGGCCAGGTAATTTGTTATAACTGTGGCCATCCAGGCCATGTATCTCGAGATTCTAAAAATCCATGCACTACATTGAAGACTATCCTGTGCTAGAGGTAGAAATGCAGAAATGAAGGAGGATGGAACCACTGAATCCCAACATTCAGTTGATCGCAGCAGAGAGAAGAACTGTGGATCCAAGTGTAAACGTGGTAACGCGCAATGGCGTTGATATAGGAAGGGATGGAGGCGCAGAAGCTTCGAATTCTAGAATGCGCGATCCTAAGAAAAATTCTGGTGAACCAGTATGGATCAGGAGAGCCCCTGGGAGAACATCGGGTCCGGACCTACAGAAAAATAAAGGAGCATTTATAGAAGTGTGCGATATAATTAGAGAGTCAGCACCTCGGTCTATGAGAATCCTGCTGTGCAGTCAAATACCACAAATAGAGGATATGCCAGTAGCATATGACCAGACGAGCACTGCAATGGATACAGGGACCTCTGTTGCGCAGTTCCTACGGACTCGCATGAAGTTATTAAAGAGCGCAGATGCCTTCAAGGAATTTGAAAAACTACTTAGACAGTATGAGCCACGCAGTGAGAAGGGGGATTCCCATGGCGTATTCCATAATATCAGGAGTCCCAAAAGAATAGGGAGGGAAATGAGGTTAACTGCACAGATTGGGGACTATGAGATGGATGAGATCATTCTCGATCTTGAATCTGAAGTAAATGTCTTAACCAAGCAGACATGGCATTAGATGGGTAAACCAATGTTACAGTGGTCACCACTACAGTTAAGAATGGCTAATCAAGGGATAGTTATACCTTTTGAAAGGCTACCCAACACTATCATTGACATTAACATAGTGCGCAGCTATGCAGATTTTGAGGTGATTGAAATCGTGGATGACAGCCATCCTTATCCAGCGCTGCTGGGTAGCAATTGGGCAATGACTAACTCTTCCATTATTGATTTAAAGACCATGAAAATGATATTTGAAATCAACGATATCAGGGTCATCGTGCCGTTGGATCCTTCACAGGGAAGATGATATGTTGAACCGATTCAGGAAGAATCCAGAGCCCAAGACTTGGACCGTATTTACAAGATGACAACTAATATTGCTAATTATATTAATACAACTGTGGATGGGACACTCAGCTGGCGTTGTGACAGTTCTTGCATCTCAGACTCTGATGCAGGACTAGAAAATTGTCAAAGCAGATTACATGAAGTATCTGCCAAGAGATGCATGTGGATCACAAAGTCATTGCACTGGATTGGAAAGGAGGTAAGCCCAATCCCTGGCTATGATGGTTTCTCTAATGTTTATTCTTTTATCAATGAATATACTGCAGCAATTGCAGAAGAACATAGCCTACAAGCATTAGATGTGGCATTGTGCGATACACCTACCAGATGGTGGGTTGCACATAAGCAGACACTGACAACATGGGATCAGTGCAGAATTAAGATGCAAATCAGGTTTGCCAATAAGGTTACCCTATCCTTTGAGAAATATAATGGATAGACAGATCCAAGGCAACATATTTAGGTCTATTCAGCAGCATGGAAGGAGAGGCCACAAACAGAATGGGTGCATCTGTTTGTGCATACACTGGAGGAACCGATTCCAAAGAAGTGGTATCTAGAATTGGAATTGCGTAGAGGCACAACAGATTGGTTTGCACTAACCATGAGTTTCCAAATAGATTTCAGTTTAGAAGATGAACATCTGAGTATCAATGACGTGCTGCAGGTTATTAAGGAAAAAAATATTCAATCTAGACTGTACACAAGGAAACATGACACTAGAAGAATTCTTTGGCGCAGAAAGCCTACCTGCGCACCTACAGCCCAAATGGGAGGAGTAGCTAGAACACACCCTTGAGTGTTATCACCTTGCTGAAGAACCCGAGGATAAAGTAGACAGTGATGAGGAGGACCCGCGCAATATAAGGATACCTGAGTCAGAGGGATCGCGCAAGGTAGAAGGACCTCCACTGGAAATTCCAGATATGAGTGGGCCTATAAAAATAAGAAAAGTGAACATTGGCACCAGTGAAGAGCCAAAGTTCACAACTATTGGAGATTATTGGGATGAAGATATAGTTGAAGAGGTCGCGGCCATTCTCCAGGAATATAGAGAATTATTCCCGACCAAGTTCACAGAGATGGAAGGCATTTTGGGAGACTTAGGAGTGATGAAAATTCCTCTTAATCCTGGTGCGAGGCCTGTGAAGCAAAGACCATATAGACTGAACCCGTGCTATAAAGAATGAGTTAAGCCAGAAATCGATACGATGCTTGATGCAAGTCTCATTGAGCCGGTTGAAGAATCTGAGTGGATAAACCCGATGGTTATCCAGGATAAGAAAACGAAGGGTGAGATCAGTAGTTGTGTGGATCTCAGGAAACTACATGATGCTTCAATGCATGACCCATTTCCTACACCTTTTATGGATGAAGTACTAGACAATGTTGGAGGGAATGAGGTGTATTCTTTTACTGATGGATTCTTTGGATACCATCAGATCAGGATTGATTGCGTAGATAGGCACAAGACTACTTTTGCTATAGAATGGGGGTCGTTCCAGTACACAGTGATGCCTTTTGGGTTGAAGAACGCACCTGCCATATTTTAGCATTGGGTGTGGTTCTTGCTCAGCTGGGAGAGGGAGGTATTGATCATCCCATTGCACTTTCCAGTAGAAAGTTTTCATCTGTTGAGAAGAACTATACCACTACTGAGCGAGAAGGACTCGCTATGGTTTGTGAACTGTAGAAGTTTAGGCATTACTTGCTTGGTGTGCATTTCTCCATGTTCACTGACCATTCTGCTTTGAAATACCTGGTCAATAAGCCAATGTTAGGGGGGCGCATATGCAGATGGTTATTACTCTTTCAAGAGTATGACTTTGAAATTATTGTTAAACGAGGAAGGTTGAATTTAGGACCTGATCACCTATCAAGGATTGAGTTAGGAGAGGAGCCTATGAATCTGAAGGACAATCTACCTAATGTGCAGTTGTTTGCTATACAAGTTACAGATTATTATTATAAGACATCATCGAATCTTTAACCACAGGATTCGCACCTGCAGAGTTCACTACATAGAAAAAGAAGGAGCTGGTAGTGCACGCAACAAACTTCACTATAATCACAGGTTAGTTATATAAGTTGGGACCAGACAAAGTACTGCACAGATGTGTACTAGAACATGAGAAGCCATTCATATTGGCTGATGTGCACTCAGGAGTTGCAGGAGGTCATTACGTAGGAAGAGCTACTGCACAGAAGATACTCAAGTCAGGGCTATGGTGGCCTACAATTCACAAAGATGCGAGGGAACATTGCCAGAATTGCGATGTCTGTTAGAGGATAGGAAGACCATCGTGCAGAGATGAAATTCCATTAAATCCATAGTTGACATTGCAGGTCTTCAAGAAATGGGCCATTGATTTTGTGGGCCCTATTAACCCACCAGGAAAATGAACTGGTGCGAGGTATATCATTACAGCTACCGATTACATCACCAGATGGGTAGAAGCAAAGCCAGTGAAACACTGTAGCGCAGCTACAGCTGCAGAGTTTATATATGAGAACATCCTGACAAGATCCAGATGCCCGAAGATTTTGATGAGTGATCAAGGCACTCACTTTCTGAATAGAACCATTGAAGCTTTGACTGAAGAGTTCCACATTCATCATCAGCGCAGTACACCTTATCACCCATAGGCAAATGGAACTGTTAAAGCATTTAACAAAGTATTGGAGAATGTGCTAACCAAGATATGCAACGTCAATCTGGATGATTGGGACCTGTGCATTCCATCTGTATTATGGGCATACATGACTACATGAAAGAAACTGATAGGCCACACACCCTTTAGATTGGCTTATAGGAAACAGGCAATAATGCCAATGGAATATATCATTCTCAGTTTGAGAATAGCAGCATTTACAGGCATGGCAGATTGTGACGCACTGGAAGAATGACTCTTACAGTTGGTTGGTCTAGAGGAGGATCACTTCATTGTAGGATTTCACCAACAAGTGCAGAAGGAAAGGGAAAAAGCATGGCATGATCGTCACATCAAGAACAAGAGCTTTCAGGTAGGTGATCTAGTCCTCCTGTATGATAGTAAGTTCATGAAATTTCCTGGGAAGTTTAAAATGCATTGGCTTGGTCCATATACTGTATTGCATGTTAATAATGGTGGCACAGTTCAGTTAGACACATTAGCCAAAGATACCTTTCCTACTTTGATCAATGGAAGTAGACTAAAACCCTATCGGGATAGTCCTGCTTTGCAGAACCAGTAATGATCACAAAACGAAGAGTTCTAAGTGCCAAGTGCAATTGAAATTGGGCACTAGAAAGCTGAGTGAGTCTATACGCACTGTATACTAAGGAGTATGTATATACCGCGTAGCACTGTTAGAATGACTGTGGGGATCAAGTCAGCTAAGCCCGAGATTTGTTTCAGAAGCCAGAGTTCCAACACTGTGAAGTAACTACGTAGGATCAAGGAGGACCTGTAGTGCAGCTCGGCATGATGCTCAGAAAAATAGCCATTACAGTGTCAGTTGGGAAAAATAGCCATTATATAATCGTTGCCAGCAACCGCTTGAGAATTTAACGCATAGATAGTCGTTCTGAACATAATTTCGAAGGACAAGACCGAAGGATCTGCCGAATTTGGCCAACGGATACCACGATTAGGGCTTATCTAGCCGTTGAGGGGCATGAAAGAGGTCATATGCACCTATAAATAACACTACATACCGTCTCACGAGTGTTACCAAACACTTAGAATTTTCTGTGAATACTTCTGTGTGAGCTATTTCCAGTAAGCCGTCTAAAAGACTTCTGAGTTTTAGCTAGTGGATATGTTTGAGAGGTTTTCATTTGAAGAACAATTCATAGTTGAGGAGATAGTGCATATTTTCAAGCATGGAGGGATCGAAGGGTTAATGAGAACCCTAGCCAAGAAATTTATTTTTGAAGCAGGGCAAGAATCAAGAAGGTCTCCAAGGCATGGTCCAGTTATGGAAGATAAAGGAGAAAATCCAGTGGCACCAAGAACTAAGGTTCCCAAGATGGGTTCCACAGTGCAAAAGCCGCCGATAGAAGATAAACAGATACCACTAACGATGACTCCCAACTACATCTCACCACGTGCACTAGATGCACCAGTCTTTAAGCTCATTAAAAATGCCAAGTACGAGATCCCATTATCACCAATATCGAAGCATGTGGAGGTAGACAAGAATCTTCTATGAAAAATCCCAGATTGCAAGTGGGAGGATTATGATCTGCTGAAAATACAGAAGGAGGAGCCCCATGACCCAAAGTTCCCACAGTTCCATCCTGACTAGTACATGTGCTGGAAGAAAGATGCAAAGGGTGAGCTTAACTTGGTCACCGAAATTTGGCTGTCAGGAGTAGTCCAGTTTGGGCTACTCAACCTACTTAGGATACCGCACTTTGATAGAACCCCAGAACTGAACACGGTAGTAAGAACGCTGATGGCATGGATGCATCATGGCTATTTGTGGCTAGATCGCAATGTGGACCTAAACATTGATCTAATCCACCATATCACAGGCCTAAGTAAGAGGGGTAAAGATCCCAAACAATTCTTCCAAGGAAAGAGCAAGGATAGAGAAGTTGTGGCCATGATGAATAAAACCCAGGCTATCTTCAAAGGGAAGAGGGGTTTTCAGACAGAAGACATTGAGAATAAGGCGATGAAGTTCGTCACGCAACTTCGAGGAGGAAAAATCCTGCGGAAATGAAGACCTCTAGAGGTAAGCACGAGCACAGTACTTCTTGGCGCCGCGGCAGCAGAAGGGGAGCAGTTTAATTGGTCGCAATATCTGCTGAACGAGTTCATGGAGGAACTCAATGATACACAGATCAATGAAGGAAATTTTCACTATACTTGGCTGATAGTATTGATCGCTCTTGTTGGATAGAAAGAGCCAAATGCTTACATTGGAGTAACCACTGATCCTAATGAATGCAAGGGGGGCCGTTACTGAAACCTCTGGGAAAATCTGAATTCGTAGAGGTAGCACGCGACAACCGAAGTATTCTACTAGTACTATAGCCAGTTGTGCAATGCGATTGTAGAAACCCCCAAGGTCACAAAGCAGGTAACTAGCAAATACATTCGCATCATTGATTTTTATGTTGACATGCACAATATCCATATTTCACCAAAAGTGCAGATGAAGAAGGTGGAGTGGTACGCAGGAAGCTACCACATGTATGAAGAAGACATTGACCAAATAATGAAGGAATGGCCTGCTGAGTTTCGTGTAGAGGTTTTCAATGTCCCCAGCGATTCCAAGGAGTTTGAACCCATTCCACATCCATGCCCGATAGTTGAAGAAAAGGAAGCAGGAAAAAGGAAGGAGCCGAAGAGCCCCGGCCCGAAAAAGGGAGCACGCAAGAAGCAGAAAGATGATAAAGGCCAGTTAGATACAATACTCAAGGACGACGATTATGAAATGATTGGGGTGAAGTTCACGAAGCAGATGGAAGATCTCAACAAATACAAGATACTATGTGGAAGAATCTGGTCGCATTGGAGGGGATTACCCTCAAGATTGACGAAGTGCACAAAAGATTACCCCCAGCGCACGACTCAGAGTCAGAAGGGAAGTCAAGAGGGACTTCGCAGCAACCACATTTGACCATGACCATCCCTGTGAAGTCACATATCGTCCATTTGGATACGAACACTGTCACTTTTCCCATGATAGAGCAACTAATGTTAGACATGAAGGATGTTGAGCCTATGGAGCTTGACTTAGCAAAAATACTGCTGCCAAGATTACACTTCTTACACTTGTAGTGTGTGGAGGAAATGCATGAAAGAATCATTGATGCGCTCAAAGGACAGGCTGAGCTGCAAGCAGCTAACAGGAAGATGGAGGAAGATAGTTCGCAGAGAGCTATGGAACTGCAAGATGCACATGATCGTCGGGTAAGACTCGAATCCACAATCACCGTGGTTGCCGACAACATAGAGGATCTCGAAGTACAAGCAGAACTAGCAGATACTGTTGTTAAAATTGGTGAGTTGGTTACCAATTTGAAGATAGAGATGCAGGACAAGGAGATTCTCCATGAGGATAATATTATTTCATTGAAGGAGAAAATTAACCCACAAACCCCACCAAATGAGCAACAGTTGAGAGCAAAGGAGGTGAAAGCTGCAGCAGAGAACATAGTAGCGGAAGTGGCTAAGTGCCAAGGTTTGTTGGAAGTAGTATCGATGACATTCACTGTGCTCAAAGAAGACCCAGCATTGTAGGAAGTGAAGGTTGCTTTAAAGGAGAAGCAGGCTGCACTAGAGCAGCTGGATACAGAAGTAAAAGCTCTTGTACCAAGAGACAGGCTGCCAAATTACCGAGAAATCAATGCACTGAAAAAGGAAGTGCAGGCGTTGAGGGAAAAAAAAAGTGAACTAGGAGACAAGTCACAATCTTTGCTGGTGGATGCTAGCACAATCTTGCAAGAGATTGAGGATAAGTTAAAAGAGCTACGTGATAATCAAGAGCAGGTGGAAGGCCATATCGACCAAGAAATTACAATTGAAATAATGGAGATAGTCCGACAAGTTGAGCAAGACACAAAGCAAGTGGTCGACAAGTACAATGAGTTCGCTGCGAAGTTAGCTCCACAGCCGGAGGAACAGCTTGGCGAAGTTCCAAATGGCTCGGGGGCGAGCCACATGTAAGTGTTAGGGGCTTGTTGGGATTGGCCCAAGTGGGGAAATTTTGATCAAGGACTTTTGGAACTACGAAGCTGAGCGCAGCTCATCCTAAATACTTTTTTGTATAAGTTTTGGGGATGCTACGAAGTTGTGCACAGCACAGTGTCGAAAGAGCTGCGAAGATCGGTGTTACGAGGATGCAGTACCGTGAAGTGTCGAGTCTATAGGGATCCAGGAGGGCAGAGTGTTGGACGGTAAAGATGGCATGTGGTCCTGGCAGACTGTCGATGGTCTATTTTTGGGAAAGATGCTCCAGGAGTGCCAAGTGATGGGCAGGAGCGGATAGAGAAGAAAGCGACTGGTCGCACACGCAAAAGATACCACTACCTGAACCAGTTGCATGAGGTCGTTAGAGGAAAAATGGCTCGGCGGAAGCGACCTATTGGCACGCATGTGACAAGAAGGCCAATATCAACGTGGGCATGCGTGAAGGGTAGGCCATGATGGAATATTCACTACCAGGCACCAACTAGATTGATGAGCTAGAAACTGTAACCATTTTTGTAAACCTAAGGGTTTTTGGCCTGCGGATTGTAAAGACATGACCTGTGGGCATGATCTATAAAGAAGGCATGATTTTGTAAGGGAAGGGTTACTCTTCATTTTGGTCATTATTAATTATTGTAGAATCTTAAGCTTGAAAGCCATTATAAAGGCTCTACAGCTGAGTGCGCAGAGACTTATTTGAGAGAGAAGAGAGTCTACAACTGAGTGCGTAGACTAAGAACGGTTGTACCCTTCCCAAAAAGATCAATATTAACAACTGTTCTTGTGGACGTAGCCTCCATATGGGAGGTGAACCACATTAAATTCTGTGTAATGTGATTGATTGCATTGGTATATTTGTTCATTTTCTTAGTGTGGATGTTTGATACTGCAACTATCTGTTATGTGATTTCTTTTATATGTATTCGCCGCAGGAAATGATGGGAATAATATGTTAAGTAATGCATGTGTGGATGAATGTTAAGTATTCAGCTTGTCTAAGTCTTTGAATGCATGAATCTGTGGATAATCACATAGTTAAGCACTAGATCTGAGCATAGTATTGGAACACACAGTACGGTGTACTTCGTTCAAGTAAATATGCCATAAGAATAGTATCTAAGTGTTGATGAATGGGTCGAGATTGTTAAGAAATGATTGAGTAGAGTGTATCAAGTCCTGGAATAGCTGCGTGGTCTAGTTGATGCGCCAAACCTTCTTAAGTGTCACGAGGTAAGCTGTTAATAGATTATCATCGTAATGCGAAGTCATTCTAACATTGTGCAGTCCTTGGATGTGCTAGGTGCGTGGCACCATGGTTTGACGAAGTATCCACCACGAAGTAGAGACTTCACACAGTCATTTGTCCATAGTAAGAGTCCCTTACTACACTTCCTATCAGTCCCTTTTGCAGTCGCATCACTAAGTTGTGGAAACTTGATTTTGCAGCCCCCCCCTCAGCTTCTCCTTGGGTGAGACCTCAGACTGTTTGTAGTCTGTTTCCGAAAGGGTCGGTGAATAGGGGTTTTGTTGGTTCCTTGAACCGCGAAGTACCTAGGTCTACACTAGAAACCTCTAGCTCAGTTATATACGCCAACATAGTAAAATGTCATTTTTTCACAAAGTACGATCTAGTTCTTTGAGATACTTTGAAGATAGGCTTATATTGACTCAATGATGCCTCATACAAGAAATATCAAGTACCCACTTCATGGATCTTTTGATATGGAAGTAGCAGCAAGTGTCCACAAGTAACAACATCATGCTTGTTTTTGCAAAAGTCATCAAACTCATCCACATTTCAAAGATAAATGCAAAATATGTTATTTTTCCAATGTTTAATCATAATTCACATGAAAATACTAAAGATATGCAATGGAAACATAGATGGATCTAAATCTTGCATATAAGCATAAAATGGATCAACTAGGCATTAATATAAGGTTATGGGTGAGCAAGAAGGGATTAAAAGTAGGGAACAAATAGTGTAAAATGATGACAATTCCATGGCCAACAATGATGAAGGATCTCATAACGGTAATCAAATTGAGGAGGAATATGGTCCCAATAATGACCTCTCATTTTATGGCATTTCCCGCAATTTGATCCCTTGCTTCCCTAAGGTTGGATGGGACGAATATGATTAGTTGGGTTGACCAAATGGATCACTATTTTTGAATTTATGCCATAGCATATGACCTATCAAAGCTCAAAATAAATGTCCTCTATCAAGATAGGGAACATTGGAAGTGGTGGCAATGGCATAAAATGGATCTCCAGGGTTCATTACATGGAAGTAGTTTATGAAATCATTATTTGCTTTCTTTATTAAGGATCCAAATTTCTATCCCAACATAACAAATTGTTGTAAATTGTCATGGTGGAAAACTATATTGATTCTTTTTAATTTTCAATGGTTAGATTAAAACATTTAACCAACAATTTTTTTTTAACAATGCTTCATCAATGTCCTTTATAAAGAGGAAATTAGGGCCCAAGTAGAGATGGACCACCTTGATACTTGGTTGGATACCACTCATATTTCTTTGTGTGAAAAATTTGTATCTTATGTTCAGTCCAAAAAACCCAATTTTCTTCATATCCATGCCCAAATATGGTGGCTCCTCAGTAGCCTAGCTGAACCATCAATGTCCATAAGTTGACTTGGGATGAAATGGAAGAATGTCAACTTGAGGGGCTCTACTACTAATATGATAAAAATCATTCTCCTGGGCATGAATGTCAATCCCATCAGCAAGGAAGTTCCTCTTCTTAACCGACTAGGCAAAGAACCCCAAATCTCCCTTCATTCTTTGACTAGTATTTATTCACCTTAGACATTAAATTGTGTCATCTATATAAAGCATTGGAAGGTCATGTTCTTAATAGATAATACACATTGGAAACACTCATAATGTCATTCATCATCATAGTGCCCAAGAAACACATTGTTCTATCCATGTAGTTAACAACTTCCATATTATAATTGTTAATGGTGGATCTATGAAATGTGTGGTTGGTATGAAAATGTGAAACTTCAAATGGGTGGCTACTCCTTAAAAAATCACATGTTTTCCATTGAAATGGTGTTAGAAATAGTATCATAAAGCAATGAAAAAAAATAAGTGCGGAAATAAAACATAGAAGAACACAATACAAGAGATACACCAATATATTTGGTTCACTCGATATGGGATACATCCAAGGAGAAACAACTACTCCTTCCTTTATTCCATCCAACAAAATGAAGAGATAAAACCTACAACACATCTATTTCAACCTCCTCTTCATTCTCTTATAGTCACTCTCACACTCTACACAGTCGTAATACAATGACATCATAAAAAGAGGGATACCTTATAGGGAAAAAAATCAAACATAACTTCTACCATCTAATATGTGACATAATGATGATCAATGGTCCAAATTGACTACAAAATGATTATATTTTACAAGGCGCTTTTTCCAAAAAAATATCTTCTGGGGTGCTATACCTGAACTCCCTCTAGGTGGGATCCAAAAGGTTGTCACCCTCCCACTATAACCCCTGAAAAAACTAGTTTCAAAGGCAGGGGGGGAATCCCCCCCACACCACCACATTAGTAACTGGGATCCAAACGTGGCTCAAGCAAGACCTCTAAATCAAGAATATAATCAAGCTCCACAACCAACAATATCCCACTTTGAGACTAATCACAGCAATCCCCCCAATACAGCACATGCCGATATTATACTCCAACTTTGGACCTGGCAAGTTTCTCATCTTCATCATCATGCTTGATGGCCAACTGAAATTGAGCAAGAACCCAATTTCTTCTTGGTTACCACCTTCATTAACATATCTGCAGGATTCTGGCTAGTGTGTACCTTTTCCAACCTCAACTATCCACCTTACAAAACCGATATTATGAAATGGTACTTGAGTTGTATATGTTTAGTCTTAGAATGGAAGGTTTAGTTTTTTACAAGATGAATGGCACTCTAGTTGTCACTGTACAACCTACTATTTTCCTACTTCTTTCCCAATTACTCCATAAATATATGTAGCCAAATCATCTATTTACTAGCCTCTATAGCAACAACATAATCTACTTCCATTATTGAAAGTGAAACAACATTTTGCAGTTTAGAAATCCAAGTTGCTACTATTCCACCTACAGTAAAAACATA
Source organism: Larix kaempferi (assembly GCA_027924585.1). Lineage (NCBI taxonomy): Eukaryota > Viridiplantae > Streptophyta > Pinopsida > Pinales > Pinaceae > Larix > Larix kaempferi. The sequence continues at coordinate 10,360,763 of BSBM01000378.1, read as the reverse complement.
CCATGTGCTCCTCCTACCATCTTTATCACCAACCATCTCTAAATCAACATATCCCTATAGAACAATGTTTGAACCTCCAAAACATAATGCATGAGTAGTAGTACCTCTCAAATACCTGGGATTCCACTTATTTCCTCCCAATGCTCTTTACCTAGATTGTTCATATACCTACTCACAAATCCCATTGCATGTGCAATATCCAGTCTTGTGCACAGCACTGCATACATCAGGCTTCGAACTGTTGATGAGTATGGGACCTTGGACATGTAGTTTATCTACTCATGTATCTTGGTACACATCTCCTTATTCAGTTTGATATGATGGCCAAAGGTGTACTAAATTCTTTTGCATATTGCGTTCTAAACTTTTCCAACACCTTCTCTATGTACTCACCTTGAGACAATGTTAATTTGCAATTTTTATTGTCTCTTGTTATTCTCATACCAATGATTTTTTTTGTAGCACCCATATCCTTCATCACAAATAAATTAGCTAATTTCTTCTAAGCACATTTATATCCTACATGTTAGACCCTACAATAAGCATGTCATCTAAATGTACAATAACATGATAATATAGATTCCATTATCTAGTCTCTTAAAATAAACACAGTGGTCAGAATAACATCTACTATAACCTTGTTCTATCATAAACCTATCGAATCTCAAATACCACTACCTTGGAGCTTTCTTTAGGCCATACAATCTCTTCTTCAGCTTGAATGCTAATTTCCCCTTCCCTTTGACCTCATACCCATGTGAATGTTGCATATAAATCTCTTCCTCCAAATCCCCATGGTGGAAAGTTCTCTTTACATCTAACTATTCAAGATGCAAATCTTCTACTATCACTAGACTTAAAATAGTTCTAATTGAATTCGTTTTAACAACACGAGAAAATATTTCACCGACTTCTATACCTTTCTTCTTTGTAAACCCCTTTGAAACAAGTCTAGCCTTGTACCTCTTTTTGCCTCCATCTTCTTCCTTCAACCTATAAACCCATTTATTATGCACTATTGTTTTTCCTGCAAACAACCGAATCAAGTCCCATGTCTAGTTTCGTACTAAGGAGTCCATCTCCTCTTTCATTCCTTGCTCCCACTTCTTTCTGGTTTCTACCCGCATTGCTTCTTAACTTTTTGGTTCATCAAAATCAGTCAAAAACAAATAATATAATGAAGGAGAATATTGTTCAAGGGGTCTACTTAACTTGGTAATTATTCTAACATCACTTGCAATAGTTTAAGGTACTTGTTGTTGTTGTTGTTGTACATTTTTATTTTCTGGCACCTTTGGAATTTCATTTTATTTGATTTCATCAAGCATTGTATATTATTTGTTTAATTTTTTATGTTTATTTCCCTGCAATTGATCTTTGTACATGGCCTTCTCATTGAATACCACATCTTGACTACTAATTATTTTGTGATTTTCATAATCTCATAAGTAATTAACTATGTATCAAGTAAAGGTACACTTCTTGGATTTTTCCTCGATCTTTGTTCTATTTTCTCTATTAATATGGACAAAGGTTTCACAACTGAAAGTCTTCACAAATGACTAGTTTACCTTTTTACCTGTCGATGCTTACTCTGGAATTCCACCATCCAAGGAGCTTGAAAGCCATCTATTTATTAATTAAACAAAATATTCCACAACATATTCCCAAAATTATAAGGGGAATCCTTCATGCAATCTCATACCCCTTCCACACTCCATGACTTTCATGTTCATTCTTTCTGACACACCATTTTCTTGTGGTGTTCGTAGAACCGTATTCTCTCTATGAATAATGTGATAGGAACAATAACTATCAAATTCCTTGTTGTAGTAATCACCTCCATTATCTGATCCAAGAAACTTTAACTTATTGCATGTATCATTCTCAACCAAAGCTTTCTATTTATTAAAAGTATCAAAGAAATCATTTTTTTTGGATTTCAGTAAACCCAAGTTTCCTAGTTGCATCATCAATAAAAGTAACATAATCATGAGGGCTACCATGAGATGATACCTGAGCCGATCCCCATACATCTGTATGCACAAGATTTAACTTTTCACTCTTCTTTCTCTTCCCAACTCTAAGAAATATGACTCTCTTTTGTTTTACATAAGCACAGTGCTCACAAAAATCTAAATCAACCATATTCAAATATGGAAACAACTTCCTTGGGTGGAAGATACGCATCCCCTTCTCACTCATGTGCCCAAGCCTATGATGCCACAATGTTGTATTCACTCTTGTAGAAGCTAAAGAAATATAAGATTCAACATTGCCAGTACATAAATACAATGTACCTACCTTTTGTCTTTGTTATTATCAGTGATCCTTTAGTGAACTTCCACTAATTTTCTGTAAATGTGGATGTACAACTTTCACTTCCCAACTACCTTGTTGAAATTAGATTTTTTCTCAAATCATGAATGTGCCTTACTTCTTTCAGCAACCATTGGTTTCCATTATTTAACTTTAAATGTATATTATCCTTTCCAACAATTTTACATGGTTCATCATCACCCAAATAAACCCGTTCAAAATCACCTTGAACATAGTCTTGAAAATATTTCATGTGGGGTGTGGCATGAAATGAAGACCCTAAGTCTAATACCCAAGAATCAATAATACTATCTAATGAAAGGGTTAAAGCATATTACAACACATCACCTACTACATTTTATTCCTAATTATTTTCATGTTGTCCATCTCCTTATTTTCCTTTTAGATACCAACAGTATTTCTTTAGGTGTCCTTTTCCCATAATGCCAACACTCCATCTTCCCTATGGATTTAGATCTTCCCTTATTAGAATTCCCACAATTCTCTAGGATCTTTCCTCTCTATATTTGTCTTCCCCTATTCTCCACAGTAAAAGCATTACCTGATGTATCACATGTGCATTTCCATCGCATTTACTTGCTAAGGATAACACCAACAACATCAACAAACTTTAAAGTGTTGGAACTAGAGACATAATTACTCACAACCATGATTGAGCCATTCCATCTTTCTAGAAATGAGCATAGAATCAAAATATCCTTAAAATCATCATCAAATTTTACTCCTACATAACTTAACTAATTGGTAACCATGTTAAACTCATTTAGATGGTCAGCAATAGACCCACCTTCTAACATCTTCATATTAAATAAATGCTTCATAAGAAATACTTTGTTGGAGGCTGAGGGTTTTTTGTATAGTTTTACCAATTTATTCATTAGATGATTCATTGTATTTTATTTTGAAATGTTGAAATCCACCAACACTTCCAGGCACAGTCGTATCCTTCCTAGTTCCTTTTTGTTAAGTACCTCCCATTCTTTGTCATTCATAGTTGTCAGTTCCTTTTCTTTTTCATCCAATGGTAGGAAAATATCTATTTGATATAGATAGTCCTCCATTTTCATCTTCCATAGTTGGTAGTTTTGGTCATTAAAATTCTTGACCCTAAACTTACCTTCTTCCTCCATTGCTCCTACTCAAACCATGAAACCCTCCTTTCCTGTGAGTTTATCATCCAAAACACAGAAGAACACAATACAATAGGGACACCAATATATATGGTTCACCCAATATGGGGTACATCCACAGAGAAATAGCCAGTCCTTCCTTTATTCCATCCAACAAAATGAAGGGATAATACTTACAACATATTTGTTGTAACCTCCTCTTCACTATCTTATAGTCTCTCTCACACTCTACACAATTGTGATACAATTCTCTCATAAAAAGAGGGATTCTTCTAGGGTGTTGGAGGGGCCTCTTACGATCCACATATATGCCATCATACAATAATGTATGTAATTAGATCTCAATGGATGAGTAGTTGAGCGAGTGTAACTGATCCAACCTCTCCACTTAATGCATAAATACACCATCTAAGAATGAATGAAATAGTTGAACGTTTGACTGAATATTATCTCCTTGATGGATATCTATGCATGATTGTCCCTTTTTCCTTGAATTATAGTTTGAAGCCTCGAGTTCCAACATTGGCGGTGTTTCCATTCCCTTTTTGTCTGGGTGACAATAGTATCAAAAGAGGAATGGTTCGAAAGGCTGAAACGAGTTCATGAGATTCGGAACAACTTGCAAGAAATCTTATAGAATGTCATGTAATAGGAAAGATAAGATTAGTGTCTTTGATTTTTTAGTAAGATGTTGCTTATGGAAATTAAAATTTCTTGTGTAAACAGAGAAGCATGAACGCATGTTCCTAGTTAATGCATAGTCGAAAGTGATCGTGGAGAATTTTTCTACACATATTAAATACTTGGGACACATTCAAGAATGATGTTCTTGGAGGGGCTAGTCGAATAATTTATTGCACTTGTTGACTCAACAATTGGATGAGTTACCTTATCAACTACTGAAGAAGAAGGGTCTAACCATTACTTGCAGAGATGTGTATGTTGCGTTCAATCAACTAATAGTCTTCCCTGTACTGCATGTTTAATCAAAGAGGAAGATGAAAATATTTGTGGAGGATGAAGTGTTGGATAATCAACCGGTCATTAATTGACTATACAAGGGTGGGATGCAAGCCCACCATTGGATACTATTGAATTTTAATTATTGACCAAAAACCGTCTATTTAAATGATTAAGTCAACTAAGGAAAGGTTCATGTAAATTTCTTTTGTTGATCGACTATTTGACACTATTATAGTTTATGTTGTTAACTTTGGCTATTGAGTTCTATTTGTAAATTGAACAAAAGTGTGTTTGATACTAGTTATGGTGGATACCTACAAATTGGTCGGTGAGTTATTGTTGATATGGTAAGGTTGGTCGATGGTCATTGTAATATATGGTCGATGCCTAAATTTTTGGTTAAATACGGTCAATGCATCATCTTATTTTTTGTGGTGGACATTGTATTTTGGTCGATCTCACTATTAAAATTATGGTTGACCCCTATAGTTGTAAAATATAGTCAATGTGGTCCATATATAAATCTGGTCGATGAGTCATTGTATTTGTAAGTTCAGAAAAAGTATGTGGTCGATGTTATTTTGTAAATTAAAATTGTTTCGATTGAGTCACTAATACCAATGTGAATCTATTGTAACATTTTTTCTGAGGCGATGAAACATGATTCGATATAAACGACTATTGTAAATTGAATCGAGTCGAGTCAAGTCTATAGTAGTTGGCCACAATCAAGCAAAGAAGCACAAGATCATGCACACAAGAAGGCAACATATTAAAACTTGCAGGTATTATATATCCTTACAACATACAACGTAAAGGAATTCAAGTAGAATACATATTACATCGCACAAAATAGAGGTTAATGAAATATGATGACGAAATGAACAATTAAATTGATTGACCCGCCCCCCCCCCCAATGCAGAATTGTAGAAGTTGTCCCTTAATTGTGACCTTGGAAGCTAAAAGGTAGAGAGATGGTACAAAAAGTTGAAGAACCAAAATACCCAAGGCCGAGTTGAGGGAAAGTCGGAAAGATGAGAATGGGTGAGGATTTAAACCAAAATACATCCAAGAGGAGAGGGTAGTCAACCTCCATTTTAGAGAGAAGGTCAGACCTCAACATACTACTACCAAATTGAAGATGGAGGCTAAAGAGTCATATGTCATGGATGTTCTTGCATACTTGTTATCTTTGGGAGGAAGAATTGTTTTGGGGTGGGGGAGATGTTGGTGGGGCCTCTTAGGCTCCAAATATATGTCGTCACACATTAATGTAAATGTATTAATGTATGTAATTGGATCTTAATAGATGAGCAGTTGGAGCGGGTGTAACCGATCCAACCTCTCCACTTGATTTATAAATATGCCATCTAAGAATGAATGAAATAGGGATCAATATATCTCCTTGATGGATATATATGTGTGATTGTCACTCAATGCTTGAATGTTGGTTTGAATCCTCAAATTCCAACATAGGGAAAAAGTTTCATACATAACTTCTACCATATGAATTGTGGCCTAATGATGAATGGTCTAGATTGACTATGAAATTACAATATTTTACAAGGCATATTTTCTAAAATTTTCTCTTCGGGGGTGCTTCCCCTAAAACCCCCAGGGGGCATCCAAAAGGTTTTCTCCACCCCCTAGACCCCGTGGTGACACTGCTGGGGAGGGGAAGCGCCCCCCCCCCCAACACCCCACCATTAGGAACTGGAATCCAAACACAACTAAAACAAGACCTCTAAATCAAGAAGATAATCAGGCTCCACAACCAACAAATGGGTGGTTGTGATATTGTTTTGGGTGATTAATGGATAATAAAATTAGGCGCCATCACCATGGATTTCCCCAAATTATACATGATTTTCTAAAAGGATGGAACTTACCACACCATGCTTAAATTTCTCAAGGTAGACTCTCCATAAATAATTGTGAAGCACCTGCAACAAATAATTAATAAAAATATGCGAAATAGCAGAAATGACAGAACTCAGAATCACTTTTATATTGATCACAGGCCACTTCGAGGGGGAAACCTCCTATGAGCAAGCTCAATACAAATAACTTCACGGTGCCTTCATAGGTCTCAACACACACTTATATACTAAGTCTAGGCGCCAATACTATGGGTCAAAACCATGGGCCACTACAAACTATGGATCAACAATACTACGGGCGACTTACAAAGCATATGCGCCAACAACAATAACACAAACTATTGATCAACAAATACTACGGGACGACTTACAAAGCATATGCATCCAACAACAATATACTAACAAAGTAAAGACATGGGTTCCTAACATCCCCTCCCCCTTAAAAAAAGCTTTGTCCTCAAAGCTTTAGATGTGGAAATTGTTGTTGAATCTGAAGGAGTGGTTCCCATGTAGCGTCCTCTGGTTGCATGCCGTGCCACTGAATTAAGACCTCTATGATAGAGCGAGAGCAAAGCTGACGAGTGTGTCGATTGAGGATAGCCTCCAGCTCCAAAAGGATGGATCCTTCATTATCCAGTTCGGGTAAAATCGTTTGTCCACTGATGTTGGTGCCAAGAACTTTCTTCAGACAAGAGACATGAAAGACTGGATGAATGCGGGAAGAAGGAGGAAGTTCCAATTTATAAGCAACGAACCCAATCTTCTGAAGAATCCGATATGGCCCATAGAACTTTGGAGTGAGCTTATGATGCCCTTTGAGTTTCAGGGAGGATTGCTTGTATGGCTAGAGACGAAGAAAAACCATAACACCTACTTGAAAAGTGCGCTCAGAACGGTGCTGATCAGCTTGTTGCTTCATACGATTTCTTGCCATGTGAAGATTGTCCCGCAAAATGCAAAGAATCTGATCGTGGTTTCGAAGGATCGTGTCAACTTCTTGAACTGGTGAACTGTTGGGGGCGTATGGAAGAAGAAATGGAGGTGCCTGACCATAGACTGCTTCATATGGGGTCATTTTAGAGGCAGTGTGGTAAGAGGTATTGTACCACCATTCAACGAGAGGGAGCCACTTTGCCCACTGATGTTGTTGTTCAGAGGTGAAGCAACGAAGATAAGTTTCCAAGCATTTATTGATAATTTCAGTCTGACCATCTGTTTGTGGGTGATACCCTGAACTCATCTTCAGTTTGGTGCCAGTGTGGCGAAATAGTTCTGTCCAAAAATGACTGGTGAAAGTCGCATCACGATCCGAGACAATGGAAGAAGGGATGCCATGAAGACGAAAGATCTGGTCCAGGAAAATTTGAGCGACTGAGGAGGCTGTATAGGGATGGCCGAGAGTGCAAAAATGACTATATTTGGAGAGGCGATCAACCACAATGAGAATCACTATCTTCCCACCATATTTAGGGAGCCCTTCAATGAAATCCATAGAAATATTTGTCCAAATGCATGTAGGTATGGGAAAGGGTTCGAGCAATCTTGGAAGGAGTGTTGTTTCACCCTTATTGCACTGGCAGGTATCACATTCAGCCACCATCTGTTGAATTGTCCTTTTCATGCCCTGCCAAAAGAAGTTACGCCGTGCCTGTTCATACATTTTGAGGAACCCATAGTGCCCTGCCGATGGAGAAGCATGGAGTTCATAGAAGACAACCTGTTGAAGATCTGTGCTCTAGGGAAGCACCAGACGACCCTTGTATCTCAGAGAAGCACCATCCCAAGAGTAATGTGGTACAGCGGAAGGGTTGTTGGTCAAGCGTTGGATGATTTGAGATAAGGAAGAGTCATTGACATAACCCTGTTGAACAGATTGCAACCAATTTGGAACAGGCATAGAAATAGCTGAAAGAGAACCTTGGGCATCAAATGTGCGAGAAAGAGCATCTGCCACAATATTGTCTTTACCCTTCTTGTAAGTGATCTCATCGTCATAACCCATGAGTTTGCTAACCCATTTCTATTGTGCTGGGGAGGAGACACGCTGTTCCAAGAAATATTTCAGACTCTGGTGATCAGTCTTGATGCAGAAATGATTCCCTAATAGGTATGGTAGCCACTTCTATACTGCATGCAAAATAGCCATCATTTCCTTCTCATAGGTAGAGGCAGCTAAATTATTACCTGAAATGGCTTTGCTGGTGAACGCAATGGGGTGTTCATCTTGAAGGAGAACAACACCAAGTCCATTGCCACAAGCATCACTCTCAATAGTGAAGGGCTTGGAAAAATAGGGCATAGCTAGAACAGGTGTAGTACACATAGCTTGTTTTAGTTTGTCAAATGCACACTGAGCAACATGTGTCCATGTAAAAGCATCTTTTTTCAATAGAGCATTTAATGGAGCTGCAATCTTCCCATAATCCTTGACAAACTTGCTGTAGTAGCCAGTCAACCCCAAAAAACCACGAAGGCTCTTGAGTGTCTGAGGATGCGGCCAATTGTTCATGGCATCGATTTTGGCAGGATCCACGCGAACCCTTTGTGCTGAGATAATGTGCCCGAGATACTCAACTTCCTTCTGTCCAAAAACACATTTAGATTGCTTGGCGTGGAGATGATGGTCATTGCATGACAAGATCTAGATGTTGGAGATGTTCATCCCACGGTTTACTGTAGATGAGGATATCATCAAAGAATACCAGAATGAATTTCCGCAAGTAGGGTCAAAATATTTTATTCATTAAATCCTGAAATGTGGAAGGAGCATTCGTGAGGCCAAAGGGCATGACCAAAAACTCATAATGGCCATCATGTGTGCGGAAAGCTGTTTTAGGGATATCATCCTCATGAACCCGAATTTGATGATACCCAGAACGAAGATCCAACTTGGAGAAAAAGTGAGCCCCATGAAGCTCATCAAGAAGTTCATCAACAACAGGAATTGGAAACTTATCCTTGATGGTGAGGTGATTAAGTGCTCGGAAGTCAATGCATAGGCACCATGACCCATATTTTTTGCGGACAAGAATAAATGGAGAAGAAAAGGAACTAGTGCTTGGGCGAATAATACCTTGCTTCAATAAGTCCCGAACGAGCATTTCAATCTCCATTTTTTGGTGAAATGGGTAGCAATAGGGCCTGATGTTGGGAGGAACACTGCCAGGAAGGAGCTGAATACGATGGTCTTCTGGCCTGGAAGGTGGCAATCCCACTGGTTCAGCAAAGACACCTGTATATCGACCCAGAATTTGTTGTAGATCCAAAGGAGTAGTGGAGACCGCTAATGGTTGCATCTGAATGGAATGGATCTAAGCGATGACACTATGTGAATTCTTCTTGAGGATTTTTTCCATGCGATGTGAACTGATGATGCTGAGAGAACCTGGTTGTAATCCTGTCAATGTGTGTTTTTGTCCATTGAGGGAAAACTGCATCCAAAGTTTAGCAAAATCCCATAAGATAGGGCCAAGTGTGCATAGCCATTGAGCCCCCAAAACCACATCACATCCGCCTAAGGTCAAGGCAAACATGTCAGAGCGCAAGGTATAATCTCCCATAGAGATACGCACATTTTGACACTTCCCTTTGCAAGGTAAGGTGCCCCCATTGGCAACAATGAATTCAAAGTTGGAGCAAGGATGGATAAAATAATCAGCTTGTTTGGCGATCCGAGGGTCAATGAAATTATGAGTGCTACCAGAATCAATGAGTATTGTAAGAGGAATCTTCTTGAAGTAACCCCTGACCCGCATTGTTTGGGGGGTGGTGATTCCAACTAACAGCATGGAGAGATATCTCTGGCTGGTCATCCTGAGATGGAGGCTCAATAGGCGGTTCGTGAATGTCGACTGGAGCATCCATTGTTTCTAGATCTTCGTCACCAATTTCAGAGGCAGGCGGAGAATCCACATCCAAGAGATAGATCTTTTGCTGAACACATCTATGTCCCCGAGTGAATTTCTCATCACAGTTATAGCAAAGCCGATTTTCTCTGCGTGCTTGCATCTCTGTTTTAGACAAACGCTTGATGGGAGTTGGTCGAGGAGCCTACGGTATAGGTGGTCATTGAGAACCCATATTTCAGAAGGGAACAAAAGTGGGCTTGGAGCGTTGTTGGGCTGCAATCTTGTCTTCTGCCAACTTAGCCAACCCTAGGGCTTCCATCATTGTGTTGGGACATAACATTTTGACCTCAGAGCGGATGGCATCCTTTAGACCACTAATAAAACAACTCCGGTAAAAGTCATCAGACAATCCTTCTGTGTGGTTGGCTAGTTTCTCAAATTCAGTTTGATACTCTCTCACAGTGCCAATTTGGCGAAGTTTAGTGAGGGATCCTGTGAAGTCATCAAAAGCACTAGGACCAAATCGTTGCAAAAGGAGCTCGCAAAAGTCTGGCTATTTTGGCTCTTCATGAGCCTTGATGTACCAACGGTACCATTGAAGAGCTTCCAGTTCCAAATGAAAGGATGCAAGCGGAACTTTGTTGACATCAAAAGTATTATGCAGACTGTACTGTTCTGCACAGTAGATCCATCCAGTTGGATCAGTACCATTGAAGCGAGGAAAATCAAGTTTCGGACCACAGAAATTGCTGGCAGAAGAGAACCCATTGTCTGATGAAAAATTGGACTATCGTTTGTTGTTCAGAGTTGAATGTTCAAGATGGAGGCCGAGAAATTTTTCATCCAGATCCTGGAGTTTGGCTTGGATGGCTGCAAGTGTGTCTTCCATGGTTTTTGCTCCTGCACGGGTGACAACCATAACCAGGAGTTTTTTTTTTTTTTTTGGTTGACTGGGTAGGAAAACATAAACAGAAACTGCTTCAGTAAGGGAAAATCTGGACGTGGGAAAAAATTTGAAGGGTAATTGGGGTTTGACTAGGTTTTGGACACTGTCGAATAGACAGGGAAGTAAAAATGAGGATTTCAGAAGCGAGGTGAAAGAATGGGAAAATTTGGTAGAGGGGGACAAAGAAGCAGAATTCAGAAAGGAACTCTGTGGTAAAATTTGAAGGTGATTGGGTGAAATCTGAGGAAGTTATGGCAAACCCTAAAAATAGACAAATGTGAGATTTCGGGCTTTGGGAAGGGGAATTGGGGATAGGGTCCTCAGGAATGAAATATGCAGAATGGGATGACAGGGGTTCCCCAAAAATTTCAAGGGAAACAGAGTGAAAACAAGGGAGATATGGAGAAAAAACTGAATTTTATTTATTTATTTATTTAATTAATTTATTTTTATTTTATTTTTATTTTATTTATTTATTTATTTATTTTTATTTATTTATTTATTTATTTTCAGACTGGAGCGGCTGCGGCTCGGAAGGGATCTAGAACAGATAAATCTGCAATGGCTGGATCTGAAACAGCGTAGCAGTGATCAACAACAGTTCAGCTGAAAATAGATATGGACCCCAGGTATGTGCGGCTTCCTAACAATTCAGGGGTTTCACTCGGCCACCAATGCTGTCTAACGGCTTGTGTATTGGGGCAGTACCCCTCACTCCACGGCTCAGGTAAAACTGATAACCACTTTGCCACAAACGACAGCTCTTGGTTTACCTCACGGGTGGGAACTAGTCAATCAGGTAGGGGTCGTTGCCCTTTTCGCTGGTAGGTCCTCTCAATGGGCCAGCTACTTCGTTGTTCCTGTGGTACTCCTCACAATGAGTTTTAGGGCTTATGCCCAAGTACTTCCCACAGTTAAGCGGATAGGGATTATTCCCAAATCTGAACCTGCAACAGATGCGAAAAAAAAAATGGTAGAAATTTCACCCAGCGAGCCCAAGAAAGTGCTCTGATACCAAATGTGAAGCACCTGCAACAATTAATTAATAAGAATATGCGAAATAACAGAAATGACAGAACTCAGAATCACTTTTATATTGATCACAGGCCACTTTGAGGGGGTAACCTTCTATGAGCAAGCTCAATACAAATAACTTCACGATGCCTTCATAGGTCTCAACACACACTCATATACTAAGTCTAGGCACCAATACTATGGGTCAAAACCATGGGCCACTACAAACTATGGATCAACAATACTACAGGTGACTTACAAAGCATATACGCCAACAACAATAACACAAACTATTGATCAACAAATACTACATGACGACTTACAAAGCATATGCGTCCAACAACAATATACTAACAAAGTAAAGACATGGGTTCCTAACAATAATAAACCCCCATCGTATTGGAAAGCTTCTAAAAATGTCCATTCTAAAATTATTCTATAATTCCATGTTCTTCAAGCCTTTGAATATGCTTCTCATCCAATTCATACAAATTTGCAATTATCATTGGACACACACCACCAAGTCTTTGAACTTCCCTAAGGATTACTATCCTCATATGGAGACCATGGTCATAGCATCCCAATACTTCTAGGTATCTTACCACCCAATGTGTTCCCATGTCATCATCCTTATCCAAAAAGAATGAAATTGAAAGGATTGTGAAGGAGCTATTAGTTGCAGGTATCATCCATCCTAGTGTCATCCCTTACTCATATCTAGTTGTCATGGTTCTTAAAAAATGGACTTGGTGATTATTTCCTATTTTTTTAGCTCTTAATAACTTGATAATCAAAGATAAATTTCCCATTCTGGTCATTAATGATCTCTTAGATAAGCTGCATGGAGCACATCTCATCACTAAAATTGATCTTTTCTATTGATATCACCAAATTTGAATGAAGGAAGAAGATATTCCAAAAATTATTTTTTGCACTCATAAAGGTCATTACAAAATTTTAGTGATGCCTTTTGATCTTGCAGAAATGCATCTTCCACTTTTCTGAGCCACGTGAACCACATGTTTAGACCTTTTCTATGTCATTTTGTCTTGGTATTCCTTGTTGATATCTTGATCAACAAAAGTACTTGGTTGACACATGTGGATTAGCTCTCATAACTCCTTCATAATCACGATTTATCTTTTATAATCACAAGGAATGTTCTTTTGGTTATTCTGAAGTAGAATATTTGGGACACATTGTTAGTGGGGAGCATTTTCATTTTGATCCTAAGAAAATTGAGCTAATGAAATATTGGCCTCATTCTAAGACCCTCAAACTTTTATGGAGATTTCTTATCCTCATAGGTTACTAGAAGAATTTTTTTTAGAACTATGGTAAAATTTCCACTCCCCTCACCACCTTATTAAAAAGAATGCCCTTAAGTTGGAATTAGGATGTTGAATAGGATTTAAAAGGCAATATATTTACTTCACCATTCCTTTCCATGCCTGACTTCAATAAAACTTGTATTTTTGAATGTGACACCTAAAGCAAAGGGGTTGGGTTTGTGTTAGCACAATGAGATGCATGATCGACTTCACTAGTATGCAATTATATGATAGAGCATATTGGACACAACCAACTATGGGGAGGAAATGTTGGCTATTATTCATGTATTTGATATGTGGCATATTCACTTGATTGGGGGGATTTTTAAAATTAAAATAGACCATATCATCTTGAAATAATTCATGGAATAGAAGTTGTCATCCCTAGAGCAAAAAAAATGGGTAAAAATATTGTTAGGATATGGATATCAAACTATCTACAAGAAGCGTAAGGAAAATGTGGTGGTTGGTTCTCTCTCTAAGAAATATTTCCCTAAAGTGCATTAAGGGTGGTCAATGAATGCAAATACATTCCACGTGATCCATCAACTATAGGTTGACCCCTAGGCATGTTAGGTAAATGTGACTTGGTTAAAGAGTCAAATGGATGTCTACAGTTCATGGTTTTCGAGCCCATGGTATTTGGTGTCCCATGGTAATGGCCTATGGTACTACTTGTGAATAATCCTACATAAAGGCTTGAGAAAATCCATTGTGAGGTTCCTAAGGAGGTCGTTGTTGGCCTAAGTGTCACCGAAAGTTTCTGGATTGGCCATCATTGGACATATTGGTCCAAGAAGAATATATCTATTATGTTTGCTAATTCTCCGAAGATTGGGTTTCCAGAGTAATTCTTCTTTGTCTTGATTTAATATTTATGTGTATGTGATTCTATTTGTTACACCGTATTTTTCCACCTTGTGAGCATTAGCACTCCTTGGCCTCCCTTACCTATTTGTAGACTCAAAACAATATTTTTTGTTCTCCTTGAACCCATTTTTCCTTATTTTTCCTCCTATATGCGAGTTGCTTCAGTACAACTCGCATACCCACTAGTTGCATCACTACATCCCGTGTACATCGAATTTTTTGGTAAATGAGAGTAAAATCTCAATTTTTCACTCCAAAAAGCGGCCATTGAAATCTTTGGCCTTCCATGTATCTTGAAACAACTTGATTCGACCTTTCACTTTCCTTTGGAGGGTTATATATTGAGATATTGTTATGCATGGAGGGAGGAGAAAGAGAAGAGCATCGAAACTTTACCGAAAGTTTTCCTTGATTGTTATTGCTTGAGTCTACATCCATTGATCCTAGTTTTTGTGAACCATTTATGTTCACCTCCCAAACTCTTTCATATCTTGTGAATGAATTTTTCTTTTACTCATGAGTTTGCCATTGTATGGGGATTGAAGTGGTGGAGGCACAAGTCGAGGGACCTAGTTCTTGGTTCATATGAGTTGCCGACAGGAGGTGGTATCTTGTACTTCTTGTTTATATTAATAGAAACACTCATTTTCTCGTCCATTTATATTGTGAATGATAATTTATTATCATTGGGTACATTTGCTTATATATATAATGGATTATTCTATTGTATATGTTGACCTCTTTAATATATCATATGTAGTTGTTTGTGTTTATTGTTGAGGCTAAGTGTTAGTTTTTCATCATTTAATTCAATATGATTTAGGATCTTAACTGAGAGAATAACATGCACAACAAATCAAACACAAGAGACAAGATGTTGATGTATATGTAACTTCGGAATGTATTTCAAATATATGTATATTGTATTCCTATAGAGATGTTATTATTCCTCTATACGGAAGTGTCGCCATTTATATTGTAAGTGTCGTAACTTATACTTGATGGGTTATTAGACAACCTTGTTGGGGTCGACCCTGTATAAGCCATGTGGGTCAAAGGGTTATTAGACCACCCTAGTGGGGGTTGGCCCAGTCAGCATTATGTTAAGTGGTTAAGTTGAGGCCAACCTAGTTGAGTAAAGGTCAAGTCAAGTTAGTGTATAAATAGAGAGTGTGTCTCTCTCATTTTACACATTCTATTCTCTCACTCACACTTGGAGAGTGGTACACTTGTGGAGGAGGAGGCTTTGCTGCTAGGAGAAGACTATCTCTTGTATTCTGGTTGTATCATTGCTCTATCTATCTCTGATGAAGTTATTGGGGTTTTTCACCTTTATGGTTTTCCCCAAGTAAACTCCGTGTCTCTTGTGTGCTTGCATTATTGTGTCCATGATTGATATGCTGTAGATTTGTTGTACATGTTGTTCTATCAGTTAAGATACTAGATCAGATTGAAGTAAATTCTGAAAATTTAACATGTTATCATAGCTACCCTGAAAGAAGGCATGATATGGCATGTATGACACTTGTTGCACTTACGATGTTAGGGCTTGATATAGCAAAAACTAGTCATCGTAGCACTTTCGCTATAAATCCATTTTGGAAAATTTGTCGGATATGAAACTTTTACAGGTCGAAGATCAGATCCTCGTGTACCTTGTATCCAAAGGACAACTTCTAATTCATTGTAATTTGTGATTTATGATCTGTACAATATAGGGTTTCTGCCTCTTCCAGATCTCAGTCATAAACAGGTGAACGTGGAAAAAAGGTCATAACTTGGGCTAGGAAGCTCCAAATGAAATTTCGTAAAAAATGAAAAGTAGTACACAGAATGTACTATCTCAGGAAACGTTTTTAGAGGCCGAAGTTGAACTAGTGACATGTGGAACGCCATACAAATTCGCTCTCCTGTTTTATCCCATAAACAGGTCACGTTGCGACACTTGGCATAACTCTCTCTTAGAGAATCCAATTGAGGTCAGACCTAATGGGATGGAAATATGACAGGTTGAGATATCTCAGGATAATTTTTCAAACCCCGTGGATCGAAAAGTTTGGAGTTACACTAGAAACAATCAGGTACATATTTATGTCAAAACAGAATTATTTTTTAGCACCTTCATTCATGGCTTCCGGAATTTAGGGTTTCGGATAAAGTTGGAATTTCTGTAATCGGAGACCACGGCTAAATGATACTCATCAAAATCGAAATTTAGAGACCAAGATCAAAATTTTTGGTTGGGAAGAAGGCCAGGCTTGATTAGACCCTAGTTTGGGACTTTGATAAAAAAAGTGGAAAATTAGGGCTTCTATAAAATTAGGAATTTTTGAAATCTGTGACCATGGCTGGAAGCTCCTCAGAAAAATAAAAGCTTAGAGCTTTGGATCAAACCTTTTGATTGGGAAGAAGAGTGGGCTTCATCAAACCCCATTTCAGGGTCACGTCTAGTGAATCCAGAAGTTTCAAAGGCAAAATTGAGGAGTGAAACTTTGCAGTTTTCAAATTCTGAATATACCAGCTTGATCAGCTCATCAAGGCACATATTTCTATCCTTTCGGAAGTTTGAAATTCAAAGTTTGAATTTTTGGGGTTTCTCTGACAAACCCTAATCCAACTCCAAATCCAGTTTTTGCAAATCAAGTGGATTAGGTTAATCCTAGAAGAAGATGGATTGGTCACATGCATAAGTGAAGAAGTTCCTGTTTCAGAGGGAGATAAGGCTAAGGCCTTACATAAGAAGATTACAAGCGATCTCGACAGGTATGCCTCATCGAGGTATGTTTCGAGATTTGTTCATGATTTAGTCTATGGTATGTTTGTCTTCATGTTATTACGGTTAAGACAATCTTGATTTTAGATTTGTCGTATCACCTTAACAAAATTATGAATGCATGATAGAAGATATTCATTGATTAGGGTGTTGACACTTATGATTGTACTAATGCATTGTGATGTTGTAAGAGGTTTATGTTGTTACCTAACACAAAAGGTACACTAAGAAAGTCAAATCATGTTCTACTTCAAGAACATATGATCATGGTGACATGAAGACAAAGAGTCATCCATTGTCATGGATCACATAGAAGATCTACTTACGAGGTATGTATAACTTGGTTCTACAATGGTTAACTTATGAGACATGCAGGTTACTAGCACAAGTCACTGAAGAGAACCAGAATACATTATGCGGGTATGTTAGACATAACGAGCTAGCATGCTAATCCAGGTATGTTTTTCCTATATCAAGCTAGAATCCTACCTTGTGTTAGGATCTTATACTGTTGTGTTGTTGATAATGATTATTCATGAAGTCATAGATTTGAATAGTCATGGTTGTATGCATATTATGTTTCTTACCATAATTGATGATATGACTAACTAGAAGAATCATGAAGGTATAGGTTTGAGTAATCACGGGTTATGCGTTGATGATTTAACTAATCAGAAGAGACCTATGATCAAATAAGAATATGCATGAGTAAAAGAAGACTTCCCTGAAACCTTGAATACTAATGTTTATTATCTATGAATGATCATGACTATACATGTTTAAGATTATTGTGTTTGATAGTATTAAGATTACACTAATAAATGTGTGATTATGTATGAGACCTCAAGGATAACACAATGATGATACTAATAAACATGCATAGTGATTAAGGATGGATATAAGTTCAAGGATAGGTAATCCAGGAAGCACAAATCAAGAGGGAGCACACTCTAGTTGTTCCCGCAAGAAAGCAAAGGAACACACTTCAGTAGTTTCTGCAAGGATGCAGATATTCTGAGGGAGTTGACCACTTCTCACAATCCACATCAGAATGGAGTTGCAAAGATTCAGAGGGAGTCCACCCAGCAACCAAACAAAGATAAGTATTTGAATTGTCATTTCTTACATAATGTTATTCAATGATGTATATGCTTATGTTCCTGGAATTAGGTTGTGTATTATGCATATTAGAATAGTTGCATTGATGAACAGTATACTACTAATATACATGGGTAAGTGGCCTATGGCACTGTACAACATTCCATTGCTACTTATCTAGAATGAAACCTCTTTGCTGACATGTTAGGAGTTGTGCACACTCTTAACAATGTTTTGGTAGATATTGGAAGGCATCTAGAAAGTTACGGAATATGGATAAATGTTGTATTGAAGCATTGGCTAAGATAATTGCATGACTGTATGACATATTTCTTTATGTGTGAGAATTTGTTCTGAAAACTATGAGATGTTTTCTAATCATGCAATTTAACTTGTTGTGTAGGAAAGATTGTATACCATCACTTACAAAAGAAGGATTACAACATTTGTTCAACAACAAAGTTATCTATTGAAAATATTGAAGATATTGAAGTTCCCAGGATCTGGGAAGAATGCCATGATCGATGAGTACCAGTCGATCATGAAGATGTTTGGGATGCAGTCCCAAAACCTGAAGGGGAGTCTGTAGTGACTTCCAAGAGGATCTACAAGATCAAGCATGGTGCAGGTGGTAGCATAGAGACTTTTGCTCCTATAGCCAGATACAATTCCATTAAATCAATACTTGCTCTAGCTGCAATGATGAAGAGGAAGATACACTTTCTTGAATGGTGTAGTTGAAGAAGAAGTGTATGTGGAGCAGCCACTTGGTTCTGAGACACATGATATGTAGTCATATACGTGCAGAACTTGGTATGGTAGGATAGATAGCCTTCTATCCAGTTTGGGCTTTACCAAGAGTAAAGCGGATTCCAACCTTTACTACAAGGTTGAGGAAGGAAATCCGGTGATACTACTTTTGTATGTGGATGACCTGTTTGTTACAGGTGAGGATAGATTGATTGCTGAGATGCAGCAGAAGCTTGCTGCCATGTTAGAGATGAAGAACTTGGGTATGTTGCACTACTTTCTTGGTATGGAGGTGTGGCAGAGTGTAGATGGAATCTTCCTTGGAAAAGGGAAGTATGCAATAGAGATCCTGAAGAGGTTCGGGATGATGGACTGCGAGGCTATGGCATTGAACCTGAAGCTTCTGTGTGATGCTTCATCTGAACCAGTTGATGTCACTATGTATCGTTAGATGATTAGGTCCTTGATGTACCTGACGAACACAAGACCAGATATTTGCTTTGTGGTGAACACATTGAGCCAGTTCCTGACAGATCCGAGGAGTGTTCACCTGGTTGTTGTAAAGAATATTTTGAGGTACCTGAAAGGTACGGTTGATTATGGGCTCAAATATGATGCGTATCAAAAGTTTAACCTACATGGTTATGTTGATTCAGATTGGGCAAGCAGTGTTGCAGATAGGAAGAGCACTTCTGGGTGCTTCCTCAGTATGGGATCAGGTGTGATCTCTTGGTTTAGTAGGAAGCAGTCCTACATAGCATTGAGTACAGCCAAAGCAGAGCATGTTGCAACGAATGAGCAGGTTGCAGATGTATTGACCAAGCCGTTGGCTAGAGTGGAGTTTGAGTACTTTAGAGAGAAGCTTGGTGCACTTCAGATCGAGGTTTCTTCCAAAGGGAAGTGATGAGTCCGGAAGATGCAGATGCACATGAGCTTTTCTTACATGGTTGATGTGTTCTCCCATGGTTGTGATGTAATTGCTGAGCCATTTTTCACATGATGGTAGATGTGTTCTCCCATGGTGAAAAAGTAAGGGCTGGAGCCTTCCCTGAATGGTGGTAGATGTGTTCTCCCATGTCGATGGTGTAAGTGTTGGATGATGTGCATCTGGGCAGTACTTCGTGGACGATGAGATGATCTGAAGAGGATGATGCTATGATGATCAGGAGGATCATGTATGATGAGAATCAGGACGATGCTCCAATTACTGCTCTGTATATGCCTCAGGATGATGCTGGATATGATCAATTGGATCATTTATATGTATATGTATGTACACATCATGTTGGATGTTGGATATGATCAGCTGGATCATTTATATGTATATGTATGAACGCATCATGTTGGATGCTGGATATGATCAGTTGGATCATTTGTATGTATTTTGTATATGCATCATGTTGGATGCTTGGACCATGTATCTGTATGTGTATCAAGTGGATACATTGTATGATCAGGTAGATCATGTATGTTGACATGTATCATGTATTTGTATTTGCATCAGGTAGATACACTGTATGATCAGGTGGATCATGTATGATGATATGTATCAGGTAGATACTTGGTATGCATCAGGTGGATGCATTGTATGATCAGGATGATCATGATGAAGAGCTTCAGGGTGTTTCTCGAGACGATATGTATTAGGATGGTACAGTGATGATGATCAGTGTGATCATGAGCATCAGGATGATGCTTTATGCGACGATGATCCGTTGGATCATGAGTATCAGGTTGATACTTGGAGGTCAGAGATGATATGTGGCAGGTTGTGCAAATAGCATGTAATCAGTCCTGGGAGATCTTGTCGGTCGTGCTGCGGCACATAAATGTTCCTGGGATACTCTTTTCGGTATTGCTATGTAGTATGTAATCAGTCCTTAGATATTCGATAGGTTGATCTGTGTGCTCATAATTAGTCCTGGGATGAGGTATTACTATGGAGACATGTAATCAGTCCTGGAGATCCGAGAGGTTGAGCTGTGTGCTCGTAATTAGTCCTAGGATGCTCTTTAGAGATCTTGTCGGTCGTGCTGCGGCACATAAATGTTCCTGGGATGCTCTTTAAAGGTTTTGTCTATCCACATGTAATCAGTCCTGGATATCCGAGAGGTTGAGCTGTGTGCTCTTAATAAGTCCTGGGATGCTCTTTAGATATCTTGCCGGTCATGCTGCGACACATAAATGTTCCTGGGATACTCTTTAAAGGTATTGTGGAGGAGATGCATGTAATCAGTCCCGGGATATCTTGCCGGTCGTGCTTAGGCACATAAATGTTCCTGGGATACTCTTTCCGGTATTGCATCCGCACATAAAATTAGTCCTGAGAGGCCACCTCTATCAAACCATTCACATAGATGATGAAGACCTGCAGGTGGTGGGCCTACATCCAGTATGAAAAAGGACTGGATCTGTAGAACTTCCTATGACAAGTAGATTCAGAGATTGATTGAGATAGCAATAGCAGTGATGATAATGATGACTCGATGATGATTATCCAGTGACGATGATCCAGAGAAGATGACTTGTGCTAGAAGACCTGTGTCGAGAAATACCTTCCTAGTTAAGAGGGAGTGTTGATGTATATGTATTTTCGAAATGTATTTCACATATATGTATATTGTATTCCTATAGAGATGTTATTATTCCTCTATACGGAAGTGGTTGTATTCCTATAGAGATGTTATTATTCCTCTATACGAAAGTGTCATCATTTATATTGTAAGTGTCGTAACTTATACTTGATGGGTTATTAGACCACCTTGTTGGGGTCGGCCCTGTATAAGCCATGTGGGTTAAAGGGTTATTAGACCACCCTAGTGGGGGTCGTCCCAGTCAGCATTATATTAAGTGGTTAAGTTGAGGCCGACCTAGTTGAGTAAAGGTCAAGTCAAGTTAGTGTATAAATAGAGAGTGTCTCTCTCTCATTTTACACATTCTATTCTCTCACTCACACTTGGAGAGTGGTGCACTTGTGGAGGAGGAGGCTCTGCTGCTAGGAGAAGACTATCTCTTGTATTCTGGTTGTATCATTGCTCTATCTATCTCTGATGAAGTTATTGGGGTTTTTCACCTTTATGGTTTTCCCCAAGTAAACTCCGTGTCTCTTGTGTGCTTGCATTATTGTGTCCATGATTGATATGCTGTAGATTTGCTGTACATATTGTTCTATCAGTTAAGATCCTAGATCAGATTGAAGTAAATTCTAAAAATTTAACATGGTATCAGAGCTAGCCTGAAAGAAGGCATGATATGGCATGTATGACACTTGTTGCATTTACAATGCTAGGGCTTGATATAGCAAAAACCAGTTATCGTAGCACTTTCGCTAGAATTTGTAAGAAGATAGCAGACATTTTGTAATTTTCTCAAGTTAATGGAAGTTTCGGTTTGTTGATATTCTGAGTAGCTAATCAGTTCATTTTTCCATCTCTGATTGCTAGGAAGGGACCCTCATCAACCGGAGGTTTTGTCTTTGTTTTCTGTATTTTCTTTTCTACAAATAGTTAGTTGATTTTCCTGTATATGTAATTAATTTGTTTTCCTGTACATGATATTTCTTTCTTTTATGTAATTTATATTGTGCTGCTAACATAATTTGTGTTTACAGAATTAGCAAATGGTCAACCAACAGTATAGTTTTGATAATTTCATTTCAGTCTTTTATAATTAGATAGTTGGTTTTCTAATCCTCTGCAATTAGATAGAACTTAGTTAGTCTTTGTTTCAAGCTCTGTTAATAGTTAGAATTAGTTTAGTTAGCTTATTCTCTGTAGCTGTAGGTTAATTCTCTTCTCTCATATCAATCTTGCTGTAGTATAGAATGCGAATAGTTTATCTCTCCAACAATGATTAGAATAGGTTGCTTTCTATTATCTTAGCTTCTCAACAAGTCTTCTCACTGATTTCTTTGCATTGTAGGTTCATTTGCATTCTCCAGCTAACGTCAAGATCATCAAAACTACTCTTTTCCTTAGTTTAATTTGTTTTTCATCCATTCGGACTGTCATTCGAACTGTCGTTCGGACTGGAATTCAGATATTCATTCAGACTTTTACTCTTTTTGCATTGTTTTATGCTCATTTTGAATTCAGTTTCTTATTTTTTTTAATTGTAATATTTCCTACTTTTAATTAGTATTCTTAATAATACTTAGTCCTTTGTCTTACATTCCATAAATTTTTAATTCAAGTCTTGTTATCATTCTTAGTTTGCTTTAACTGTCTTTTAAATTATGTCTTTCGTATTTAGTTTACTAATATGTTTCTGTTTCAAAATTTATCAGTATTATTCCTAGTTTATTTTATTACATGCTCTTAACACTTAGTTAGAATAGAGTTAATAATTTCATTCTCTAATTATTCTAGTTTTGATAATTTCCTTCATTAAGAGTAGGATTAGTTTCTTATTTCAATAAATAATGAAGATGTTCATGGAATAGGATTTGGATTCAGAAATTAATATCTTTATCAAGTTTTCTACTTGCTTCCAAATCAAGTTCAAAATTAAATATCTTTATTAATTTTTCTACTTGCTTCTAATTTTCATTAGTTTTATATTATTATTCTGCTCATGGATAGTAGATAGATCAGAATCTTTAAAGTTAACTATAATTTGTCTTTTTGTAGTTTACATCTCTTTGTTGAAGTTAGATTAGATTTACTTCCATTTTGTTTTGCTATTACATTTGAAAGCCATTACGATACATTCACTCCAGTTCATGTTACACGGGAATAGATGTTTTTCTTGAATTAGTTGTTGAAGTTATTTAATAGTTTTTAAATTGCTTTGATTAACATAGCTTTCTGCTTATGTAATTTATCATTAATTTAATCCATTTCATAGACAGGTCTGCAATTTATTTACAGTTGTTTTCTAATTCTTAGTTAGAATCTTAAATTGTATAGTTTCCATTTTCATAATTCATAGTTTGCTTTTCAATCAGTTTCCATTATTCAATTGTAAGATAGAGTAGTAGATTACTAACCCTAGCCGATAATTAAATATTAGGTGTTTTCTTTGAGATAACCCACACACCCAACATTTTGGCACCATTGCTGGGGAGTTGTAGAAGATAGGTAGAATTCAGTTGTAGAAGATAGGTAGAATTCAGTCATAGATAAGTAAAACTCCTTTTTAGTTATATTCTTTCCTTTGAAAATAGGCTAGTGGCGAGTGAGCAATAATATGAGAGGTAAGAACCTACGCATCTGTTATAATAGACATCCCCAAAACCCAACAATAGCAGTTATGTAGTTAGAACTTATTTCAGTTATAATTTGTTTTCATGAATAGGTCCAGAGATTCACAAGGTAGATTTATTAAAACTAGTTCCCTTACTAAAATTCCTACTAACCTATACGGGGGGCATGCCACCCCAACTACTAACTCAACAGAAAGGTATCAGAAGATACCTAAAGGGGATAGTCCTACTTGGAAAGAAATGGAAATCCTTTCTAGAAATCAATTAGGGAAAAACATAGGGACATCAGAATAGTCTGTTCATAAAGAAATTCCACTAGAAGAGCCTCAAGCTCATATTGAGACTGAACTTAAAGAAGAGGAAACTCAAAAGGATAAAACTTCAGGACTTCTCAATTCTCTATTAGTCCAAAAACCCAAAGACACTACTTTTTCAATAGTAGGTGGTCCAAATTTGGTAGATTTTGTCAATCCTGCACAAGTAGATGCT
Organism: Larix kaempferi; assembly: GCA_027924585.1. Taxonomy (NCBI): domain Eukaryota; kingdom Viridiplantae; phylum Streptophyta; class Pinopsida; order Pinales; family Pinaceae; genus Larix; species Larix kaempferi. The sequence continues at coordinate 10,336,127 of BSBM01000378.1, read as the reverse complement.
CTTTTTGAGAGTTCTGTGAACATAGTTATCTCATTGATTGATACAACAATAGTAGGACCTCCAAAACTGGATTCCCACATAGCTGATAATTCTCCTCCTAAAAAGAAAAATAACCTTCCTGAAACAAAATGTTGGGACATCCCATATTCACCAAGAAAGGAGCAGCCTAGATTTTCTCTCTTTGGCAATAGAATATTCATGGGGGATGAAAATTAAGATCGTGTCCAACAAGATGAAGAAAATGGAGAAGTTAGACTTGAAGGTACCTTCAGGTTCCCTATCTTAGACACTGCACAAGATGTTACTATGAAAAACATCCCTCCCTCCTCACTACCAACCTTTTATGGGAAGAGTAGTGAGGATCCAGACACATTCTTATTCGAGTTTGACATTTTGTGTAGGAGTTATAATTACCTAAAAGATGGCCAAAAACTAAAACTCTTTCCTGCCACATTAAAAGATTCTTCTCTTCGATGGTTCATGGGATTAGGAGAATCTAGTATTAGAACTTGGGAAGACATGAAGAATGCATTTCTTCGAAAATATCAGGATTACTGTAGACCTAAGGACTCTCGCAATGATATTTTTAAAATTCAACAACTTGAAGACGAGAGCTTAGAAGACTATCTCGAGAGATTCAACTATGTGTTACACAAGTCCAAGTATAGTGATCTTCGAGAAGATGCAATAAGAACACTCTTCCTCAAAGGAATCTTAGAAGAATTCTTAGATAACCTTAATCTCATGGCAGCAGGAGACATTTCTCATAAGTCTTTTATGGAGATTTGTGAACTATGTAGGAATTACTCTAGGAGCAGAGGGAAAGGTGGAAGACACTTTCAAGAATCTTATGCTAGGAATCCCAAACGAAACACATCCGGTCTTGGTGGAGTTACAAGGGTAGAGTTGGGAAACCTATTGGAAAATTTCAAAACAGATATTTTAGGAGCCATGGGTTCTCAATTAGATGCACTACAAGCTAAAAAGAGACAAGATAAAGAGCATGCAACAATAAGTGTTTTTTGTCCTAGGTGTCGAACTAAACACCCTCAACGATAATTTCGATTAAATAATGTTTCAGTCTGTCACCTATGTACAGAAGAACATCCAACCAATGATTTTTCATCATTGCCTGGATTACAAGCTGTGTAGAAGAGTTGAAATTTTGGTGAAATACCTAGGAGGCCTTGTAAACCTAGATATCAACCATCATATCAATATTCATCACAAATTCCACCCTATTACTATCCTTATCAGCCTCCTCAGCAATGGAATACTTCAGGTTGGAAAAATTCACCACCGCAGTACCCTCCTTAGAATGCTCAGCAGCAGCAATGGCCACATGGATGGAGAGGGAAAAGTTATGCTCAAACACCTACTCCTATGCCTAACTATCCTTACCCACCTAATATTCAGCAACTTCTGCCTGGATCTGTACCTCCTTCATTACCCCTATCCTGAATCAACCTCACCATTTACAGAACATGAATCCTCCAAGACCCACAATATTACCTGCATAACCGATACCGAATCCTAATAACACACCAACCCAGGCTCTTAACAGCATTGGGTTGTTACCTCTTCCATCATATGTCATTTCGACTGCACCAATACATGAGATACAATTGCAGTCTAGAAGAGTCTTGCAAGATAAGCCCAAGTCATCAATTGTTATTCAAGAAGAGAATGAAGAAGACATACATAGTGAAGTTTTGAATGATGCCATTCTTGAAGATGTGGTTATTTCTAGATCTTCAACACACAACCATACACACAAAGAAGTAATTCCAGGGAAAAAATCACCTCCATATCCGGAGCGTCTAGTAATAGAAAAACCTGTAACTTATCCAGAGTATGATATCATTAACGAATTGAAAAATATTTGCATTAAGATCCCTTTGTTACAAGCCATTAAGGATATCCCAATCTATAATAAGGTAATAAAGGAACTATGTATTAAGAGATTAGGGAGAAAACAAAAAGACCCTCCGACGATTCATGTAATTGGAGAAATATCAGATTGCATAGCAAACCAACCTAGAATACCAAAGTATTCAAACCCAGGAAACCCTGTGGTGACTGTTATCATCAATAACACCACCATAGGGAACACACTTATTGATCTAGGAGCTACTATCAATTTGATGACTACCACAGTCTTAGAAACTCTCAATTTAGGACCATTCCTCCGTCGTACCCCAACAATGCTAGAATTAGCAGATCGTACTATGGTTCAGCCTACTGGGATCTTAGATGACATCACTGTATCAGTAGACTCATGGGAATATCCTATGGACTTCATGGTCATTGAATCAAAAGACCCTTCCAAAGATCATCCTATTATTTTTGGAAGACCTTGGTTGGATACTGCCAATGCATTTATAGGATGTAGGGATGGAGAGATGATTATCTCTGATGGGTTATCTACAAGAAAACTAGCTTTATACCCACCAGCTCAGCCAATAGCTGAAAACCTCTTTTGGTTAGATTGTCCTTTTGGAGTTGAGAACTTGGAAGAAATTTCTCTTGTTAGTGATCTCTCTCAGGCACTTCAAGAGAAAAATACCGCAAACGTGTTGCACCAATTTATCTCTTCCACAACATGTGTAGATTTTCCTCAAAATTTTTCCCAATTTGACCAGATCTTTGGAGACAAATTCCAAGAAAACATGAGCCTCTCAACATTTACAAGTACACACTGTGTCTTTGCAATCGAATAACACCTAGGATACTATACCATTCCGTGTGAGGTTAGTACCGAAAAATTTCTACATATAAATGTTGGATTAAATGAGAGTCAGCAAAAACAATTACTAAAAGTTCTCAAGAGTCAAACTGGAGCATTTGCATGGGAATATACTGATATGAAAGGTATACACCTAGATACCTATATCCATCACATTTACACAGACTCAAACATACCTCCTGTTAGGAAGCCCCACAGAAGAATGAACCCATCACTAAAATATATAGTAAAGGATGAATTACAAAAACTCCTTAATGTTGGATTCATTTACCCAATTTCCAATAGTAAATAGGTTTCTGCTCTGGTGGTAGTTCCAAAGAAAGTCACAGGGAAATGGCATATCTGTGTTGACTTTCGAGAACTGAACAAGGCCACTCTTAAGGACTACTTCCCTTTGCCTTTCATCGATCAGGTGTTAGATACCTTATCAGGGAAACAATATTTCTCATTCCTTGATGGGTTTAGTGGATACAATCAAATATTGATCGCAGCTGAGGATCATGACAAGACAACCTTTACTTTCTCTTGGGGGACGTATGCCTATCGAGTGTTACCATTTGGCCTATGCAATGCACTTGCTACTTTCCAGCATGCAGTTCTAGGAATCTTTGTTGACCTCATACACGACTGTGTAGAAGCTTATATGGATGATTTTATAGTTTATGGTAATACTTTCCAGGAAGCCCTTGATAACCTCGAAACAGTTCTTATTCGGTGCCAAGAAACGAACTTAGCTCTTAGTCATGAAAAATGTAAAATGCTACTAACCGAGGGCATAGTTTTGGGACATCATGTCTCTCTTCAAGGTATCAAGGTGGATCCCGCCAAGATCAAAATAATTGTTAATCTTCCTCCTCCAAAAACTCCAAAGTAAGTAAGAATTTTTCTTGGCCATGCCGGCTATTATAGACATTTCATTGAAAATTTCACTAAAATAGCTGCACCTATGTTCAAACTACTCATGAAAGACACAAAATTTCAATGGACTGAACTGTGTCAACAAGCCTTCAAAACTTTGAAGGCCAAGCTATCAGTGGCACCAATCCTTAGGGGCCCAAATTGATCCCTTCCTTTCCATATATCCACTGATGCTTCTGACATAGCCATAGGGGAAGTTTTAGGTCAAAAAGAGGGACAAACATCACATGCCATCTACTTTGCTAGTAAAAATTTGACTCCTGCAGAATCGAAGTACACTATTACTGAAAAAGAGTTTCTAGCAGTAGTCTACTCCATCAACAAGTTTCGTCATTATATCACAGGATATGAAATTTTTATACACACTGACCACTTCACCACCAGTATTTTGATGAATAAACCTATCACCAAAGGCAGAGTGACTCAGTGGCTTCTTTTGTTACAAGAATTCAACATCACCATTGTTGATCGTCCCGGTAGAGAGAATGTAGTAGCTGATTTCCTCTCTTGAATTCAAATTGACAATAATGCCAGCCCTATCGATGATAGCTTCCTAGATGAACATTTGTTCATTGTATCTGTTCGAACCCCATGGTTTGCAGATATAGCCAATTATTTAGCAACTGGAAAGCTACCCAACCATCTCTCCCCACCTGAGAAACGTAGAATCATAGTTCAAAGTTCCAATTATTCTTGTGTAGATAATGATCTCTTTCGTACTAGTCCTGATATTATTATTAGACGATGCGTAAGAGAGGATGAGATGGCAGAGATCCTTCATGCATGTCATGGTGGACCTTGCGGTAGGCATTTTTCTGATAAAAGGATAGCATATAAAGTATTGCACTTTGGGTATTATTGGCCAAGCATCTTTAAGGATGCTGCCAAATATGCCAAGGGATGTGTCAATTGCCAAAGAATGGGTAGACCTACACCATCCGATGAGATGCCTTTACAAACCCAAGTTATGATTGAGCCATTTGAAAAATGGGCTCTAGATTTCATTGGACCAATTTCCCCCATGTATCGCAAGTAGAATTACATCCTAGTCTGTACAAATTATGTCACCAAATGCGTAGAAGCTAAATCTTTATTTCGAGCCACAGAGAAATCTGTGGTGGAATTCATTTATAAAGAAATATTTACCCGATTCGGTGTACCTAGGGAAATTGTAACTGATTAAGGATCTCAGTTTACCTCCAAATTAATGAAAGAGCTTACTGACAAATATGGTATTAAACATTGTAAATATTCACCATACCACCCACAAGCCAATGGTCAGGTGGAATCTACCAACAAAGTACTAGAATCCATCCTAACTAAGACTATCCAGTTACACCACAAAGACTGGGCAGATCGGCTTCCTGAAGCTCTGTGGGCTTATAGAATAACTTGGAGGAACACCATTGGTCACACTCCTTATCAACTTGTTTATGGTAAACAAGTTCTTCTACCCACTGAATTTAAAGTCAAAACCTTTCGTATGGCTGCGCAATTAGGGATGAACTTAGAAGAAGCACATAGTCAACGAATCCTACAGATAAATGAATTAGACGCGATTAGGCAAGATGCTATTCAACGTACAATATTAATACAAAACCAAAGCAAAAAATGGCATGATAGATACATTAAACAAAAGCAATTCAAAGCTGGAGACTGGGCACTACTTTTTTATTCAAGATACAAAAATTTTAAAGGTAAATTAACTACTCATTGGATGGGTCCATATGAAATTGTCACCGCCTTTGATAATGGATCCGTTAAAATTAAGACAATTGATGATTCGCAAATTTCTTTTGTTGTAAACGGACACAAACTTAGACTTTATCATAAACCAATATCTAAACAAGATTTTGTGTATAATGCCTTGCAACAGGAAGAAATGAAATTGGTAGAAGAGGAAGTCATTCCTCCTCCCCCTAGTCCTTGAATCATTTTGGGTTATCTTCTTTTGTATATATGTAAATATGTTTTTTATTTTCATTAATAATAATGAGTCATTTCTAACAAGTGATTACATTCTTTTTACAGGAAATCTATTATGATCAGTTTGTAAAATATTGTCAACAAAACAGGAAGACTCTTTTTCCTTTCATTAATTTTGAAAATTTTACATAACTTGTATTGTACATATGCTTTGTTTTGAATAAAATTTGAATCATCTGACAAGTGGTTTTGGAGCTTAATCACAAGAACCCTATATTTTTAATCAGCTCATGTTTTGTTATGTGAAAAGGGAAGTGCTCTAAAAAGAAATACTTATAGTTCTCCCTCTCTTTCGGTTACCGCTAAAATTGAAATTTTTTAGTGAAAGGATAAAGCATTTTTGGTATCATTTATAACCACTTTCTTTTATGATTCTGTATATGGTATTTGATTCAGACATGCACACTTTTGGTTTATCATTAGAACAGTTGTTTAAAAGACCTACTTCAATTATTATGATCTCCACAAAACTCTATATTACACCTATGGACTACTAGTTCATCCTGACTCATTATCAAAACTTGTCTCTAAAGCACCTTTAAAAGGTATCCTAAAAGTGGGTGATATTTTCTATTTTGTGGGGAACATTACTGACCTTTTATGAAGAAGATAGACTGTGATGTCAAATAATAGCTTTAGGTTATTATCTTTTGGCATGATCTATAATTTAGGCCATTATAAATAAAGTTACTCATAAGGTTTGCGCTAAAAATTGAATTATGTGTTTAACAGGCTTGGCACACTCTAGTGCCAATCGGCTTCCTTACAAAAAAAGAAATTATATATATATATATATATATATATCATTATACGAAGCAAACCCACCGGGGTACTGAATAGGCTCGTTGGTAGCGGGTCCATGCTAAGTAAAATCTTAAACAAGGAAGCTCGGTAAATGCAAGTAAACCCGTCGGGGTACTGAACAGGCTCGTTAGCAGAGGGGCTATTCTTGCATGGTACCAAGATAAACCCGCCAGGGTACTGAATAGGCCTGCTGGAAGCGGGTCAATATCGGGTAAAAGAGGTTTGGTTAATGCATTGCTATTCACACAACTCATAGAAAACCAGAGTATACAAACACATGTTTAGGCCGATTATGTATACTGTCATTAGATAATGGCTGTAAGTTGGACTTGAACCCTGTCATGTAATTCAAACAATACCTAGGATATGATTATCCTAGAAATGGTACCCATAATTATAGTAGATTTCACAAATTTTATGGTGAACCTTATTTGCATTCTTTGGATGACAAGAGATCTTTACAATGAGTCATGGATGACTAGTTTTCCTATGGCATTTTTCACATCTCTTACACTATTATTCTGTTAGGAACCCGTGTCAACCCTTCTCTTTACTATTTTAGTATATTGTTGTTGGATGCATATGCTTTGTAAGTCGTCCCGTAGTATTTGTTGATCCATAGTTTATATTAGCCCATAGTATTGGACACATATGCTTTGTAAGTCGTCCCGTAGTATTATATGTCCCATGGTTTTGACTCATAGTATTGGGCATGGACTTAGTATATAAGTGTGTGTTGAGGTCATTGAAGGCACCATGAAGTTAATTGTATTGAGCTTGCTCAAAGGAGGTTGCCCTCTCGAAGTGGCCTGTGATCAATATAAAAGTGATTTTAAGTTCTGTTATTTTTGATATCTCGTGTATTTGCATTAATTAATTATTGCAGGTTCTTCACATCTGGTATCAGAGCACTTTCTTGGGCTCATTGGGTGGAATTTCTGCCAATTTTTTTTTTTCGCATCTGTTGCAAGTTCAGATCTGGGAATAACCCCTATCCGCTTCACTGTGGGAAGTACTTGGGCATAAGCCCTAAAACTCATTATGAGGAGTACCACAGGAACCCCAAAGTAGCTGGCCCATTGAGAGGACCTGCCAGCGAAAAGGGCAATGACCCCTACCTGATTGACTAGTTCCCACCCATGAGGTAAAACAAGAGCTGTCGTTCGTGGCAAAGCGGTTATTAGTTTTACCTGAGCCATGGAGTGAGGGGTACTTCCCCAATACCCACGCTGTTAGACAGCATTAGTGGCCAAGTGAATCCCCTGAACCGATAGGAAGCCGCACATACCTGGGGTCCATATCTATTTTAAGTTGAACTATTGCCGATCACTTCTGCTCAAGATCCAACCATTTCAAATCTATTCTGAAAGTCGTTTTAGATCCAATAACCGTTTCAGATCCAGCCATTTTCGATCCCTTCTGCGCCGTTGCAGATCCATCTGTTGCAACTCTGTTTTCCCTAAAACTTCACTGACATCCCTGCAATCTCATTATGCATATTTCATTCCTAAAGACCCTATCCCAAATTCCACTTCCCAAGACCAAAAATCCCACGTTTGTCTATTTTTAGGGTTTTCCATAACTCCTTCAATTTTCACCCAAATGCCTTCAAATTTTGCCACCGTGTTCCTTTCCTAATTCGGCTTCTTTGTCCCTCTCTACCAATTTTTTTCATTCTTTCACCCCGCTTCTGAAATCCCCATTTTTTGCGTCCCTATCCATCAGAAAGTGTCCAAAACCTAGTCAAACCCCAATTACCCATCCAAGTTTTTCCCAAATCCAAATCTTCCTTTACTAAATAAGCTTTTGTTTGTGTTTTTCTATCCATTTCCAAACAAAAAAAACTCTTGGTTGTGGTTGTCACTCGCGCAAGAGCAAAAACCATGGAGGAAGCACTTGCAGCCATCCAAACCAAACTCCAAGATCTGGATGAAGAATTTCTCAGCCTCCATCTTTAGCATTCAGGCATGAACAATAACTGACAGCCAGAATATTTTGCAGCCACCGGGTTCTCTTCTTCCAGCAATTTTCGTGGGCCGAAGCTTGATTTTCCTTGCTTCAATGGTACTGATCTGATTGGATGGATATACCGTGCAGAACAATATTTCAGTCTGCATAATAATTTTGATGTCCATAAAGTTCCACTTGCATCCTTTCATTTGGAACAGGAAGCCCTTCAATGGTACCGTTGGTACATCAAAGCTCATCCCGAGCCAAACTGGACAGATTTTTGCCAACTCCTTTTTCCACGATTTGGTCCTAGTGCTTTTGACGACTTCACAGGAGCACTCACTAAACTTCACCAAACTGGCACAGTGAGAGGGTATCAGATAGAATTTGAGAAACTCGCCAATCTGTAATATCCCTTTTTCAAATTTTATTAAAATGCCAATTTTTCAACTTTTTCCCCAATTTCGACCTTTGAGTAGTTTAACTGTTTTGACCTCCAAATCATCCCAAATGCTCCCAAATCTTCTGTATGAGTGTATTAATGGTATTTAGACTTGAATATCAGGTTCAGGGATGTTTTATGGACCTCCAAATACTGCTGCAAACTTGATTTGTATTCTGATCAATATAGGTAATTTTGACTAGTAATTTGTTCATCAAATCCCCCCCGGGTAACACTGAAAATGGCCTTCCAAATGCCTCCAAACTCCCACAAATTTATGAAAAGAGGTATATAATGTGTTAATTATGTTATTGAGGTCTCATATGCACCATTAATTGATTTTTACTACTGTTATAACTCTCTCACATTCAACAGCAAAAACCCCCAATTCGACCCTTGGGGAAATGGCACTATTTCATCTCCCAATACAACTAAACTGAGTAAAAATGATTCAAATGCTCAAGTACAGTACATGAAACTTGTAGAAGACATCCATGGCATTATATTGATCACAAATATATCATAGAATCATCCATCCATTCGAAATAATCAACATTATAGTGTCATACATCAATGCATTGGGGAAATGGACATTGTTTGCTCATTAATCAATAGTTTTGCATACAACCAGTGGGTATTTCGACCTGATACTTTCTGAATATGAATAACAGAGGATATGAAGCTATTACAATCATAAATATATAATGATAAGCTCTCTCAAGAAGCACAAGTGCTCACCAAAAACGCCCTCCCTCAAGGAGCATGAATATGCCTTCAAAACTGGAAACGGTGGAGAGAAAGTGCTGCACTAAACCAAACCATGAAACTTCCTGTAGCTGATACCTGCAAATACAAACTCCATTAAATCACCATGACAGACCTGAGTGGCCTCTCCAAACACCAACTTGGATGGGAATCTTTCACCCTCGAAATTGGCTAAGGCAAGAAACTAGTCATCCACTAGCTCTCTCTTCACAAATGCAATTTTTCTCAAATCATCAAAAGCCATTCTCATACTTCATTTCTACATTTTATAACCAACATTAGCCTTCTAAGGGTCGAAATCCTCTCAATAGATTCAATATATTTCCATTTAGGAATTATTCCACATTTGCCACTTGTCTCCTAGTTCCAACCTTCCATCTTCTCCCCAAATTCGATTTTGAGTCTCTTTGGCTTCTCCAACTCCCAAATTCGACTTCCTTGGGCCTATTTTTGGGGCTGACATGTCATAGTGGTCAGATGTCAGAGGTCAGGTCTGCAATTTGTCATAGTTGTCATAGATGCTCCATCATTGGTGTCATAGGGGCTAGGGAATCTAGCCCAAGTGTCCACAAACTTCCACTTTGACTCTTTATCTTCCATGGAGGTTACCAATCCTTCCCAATTCGACCTAATATGCTCAATGACATGTGTTATGACTTACCAACTCACCCAAGAGTGTTCACATTCCCATTAATTCGAATTTGCAAAAGAGAGATACCATGTATTATGAAAAATCAAGCTAGTGTGGGTCCCACATCCTCCATATGTCTCCAAAACCATTTGTCACCTATGATTTCTCTTGAATTTCTTTATTCACTATATTTATTAAATACTTGAACCCTTATAATGTCTAAACATCATTTATTTGCTTCCTTATTACCATTCCACATGTGCCCATCCAACCTAGGAAACTAGTAGGATTGATGGGATTGTCTTACTATGAAATTATTGGAATGGGGACATTACAGTCCTCCCCACCCAAGATTGCTTGCCCTCAAGCAATCTCAATTTACCATGCTGCAAACTTGTCCCTCCTCTATCAGGTGGCCTTCCATGAGTAATGTCTCCCATAATATTTCTATTCCGGTGCTTCATGCTGTGGGAAGAAACTACCTGATTCGGATAGGTGTGTTGCCCTCTCACAATCCTTAGTACTCCTTTTGAATCTTGGAATTTCATTTCAGGAATTTTATAATTTACTGTATGCTCTCCTATTGAATACAACCATTGCACTCCCAAAACAACATTAGTATCAGCAATATCAACCACATAAAAACTATCAACAAAAGTATAGTTACCTACGGTGACTTGCAGCTGGGGAATCCATGTTTTGCACTCCATTGTGTTGTGACCGGGAATGACAACTGTGAAGCCATCAAATGATTGAATAGGTATATTTCTTTTCTCCACCATCTCTGCATCAATGAAGTTATGGGTGGCTCCTCCATCTACCAAAACTGAAGTTCTTTGTCCTTGTACCATACCTTTGCATCGGATAGTATGATAGCGAGGTACTGCTGAAAGTACTGCCATTGTTACTTTGGTGGGAGAGGGATGCTTCACCTCTGGTTTCCCTTCTTCTGCTGTAGTATATCCTTCTTCTTGGGCTGAATTATTTCCTTCTTCCTCCATGCCCCCTTCATATCCCTCATCACAGAATACTTCAATGAATTGGGCCTTTCCTTTAGCACATTTATGTCCAGGTACCCATGGTTGGAAGCATGAGTAACACAATTTCTTCCTTCTGAGCTCTTCCCTGCTTAGTTCCTCTTTCTTATCCTTTCCATATTCATCTTCTTGCCATGGCTTCTTATCAGGTGCATCTCTTTGCCAAGGTTTCTTTTCAATTCTGAAGTCAGGCTTGGGAGGAAATCTCGTTCTAGGAAGCACATTTTGGAGATCCCTAGTCAAGCTCATTGCATATTTTAATGTAGTTGGCTTGTGGGCTTTGACCAAACCTTTTAAGGGTTCAACCAAACCTTCAGTGAACAGCAATACCAACCTTCCCATAGATACATCAGCCACCTTGACTGATAATTTTTGAAAGTCCAACATATATTCAGTAGGTGTCCCAGTTTGCTTCAATTGAGCTAATTCCTTGAAAGGCAATTCTGGATCTTTTTGTTCAAACCTCTCTAGTACCCTATCAACAAATTCTCCATATGTTTTAACCTGATCATGACCCAAGGTTTTCAAACCATAGAACCACCATTCATTGGCATCTCCTTCCAAATGCAAAATGGCCATTTTTAATGCATCCTCTTCCAACATAGGATTCAGCTGAAAATATACATCCAATTTTTGCACCCAAGTGTTAGCAGAATTTTGAGAAGAACCATCAAAAGTAGGAAGTGACATTTTTCCAATAGCACTATTCAATTCTTTGTTATGGAATGGACTCCTATTGTCTCCCTTCATTTTAATCTTTTGCAATGCATCAATGTAGTCACTGAGTGGTACACCTCTTTTACACTCTTCATTCAAATCATTCCAATCATTTACTAGTTTCTTGTAATCCAATTCAAGATTGGGCTCTTCTTTGGGTGTGAGAAATTTAGGTGCAGTATGCCTTTGTGTGCTTTGAAATTCATCAGGTCTATTATGAGGTCATGTACTTGAGAAAATATGCTCATTCCCTTTCATCTTTTCCCCTGAGTGTGAACCACTATTATCTCCTATCATCCCTTTGCTTTGAAGCTGGCTAATCAACAATTCAAATCCTTGCAACAATTTATCACCTATCCTATCCATGTTTGCTGAAAGTTTAGAGAAACATGGATCTAAGGTTGCAATAAGTTCCTCCTTATGTTTTAATTTGTCATCCTCCTCTCTACCCATGGTTTCAGCAAAAGACTCCTCTTCTTCTACTACCTCTTCTTCAACAAAAACCTCTTCAACTACTGGTTCAAAGGGTGGTGGATTATTCTTTTGACTTCTTGTTAGGACCATCAGGTGCCAAGAACATGCTCTGATACCACTTGTAATATCCATTTTTCAAATTTTATTAAAATGCCAATTTTTCAACTTTTTCCCCAATTTCGACCTTTGACTAGTTTAACTGTTTTGACCTCCAAATCATCCCAAATGCTCCCAAATCTTCTGTATGAGTGTATTAATGGTATTTATACTTGAATATCAGGTTCAGGGATGTTTTATGGACCTCCAAATACTGCTGCAAACTTGATTTGTATTCTGATCAATATAGGTAATTTTGACTAGTAATTTGTGCATCAAATCCCCCCCGGGTAACACTGAAAATGGCCTTCCAAATGCCTCCAAACTCCCACAAATTTATGAAAAGAGGTATATAATGTGTTAATTATGTTATTGAGGTCTCATATGCACCATTAATTGATTTTTACTACTGTTATAACTCTCTCACATTCAACAGCAAAAACCCCCAATTCGACCCTTGGGGAAATGGCACTATTTCATCTCCCAATACAACTAAACTGAGTAAAAATGATTCAAATGCTCAAGTACAGTACATGAAACTTGTAGAAGACATCCATGGAATTATATTTATCACAAATATATCAGAGAATCATCCATCCATTCGAAATAATCAACATTATAGTGTCATACATCAATGCATTGGGGAAATGGACATTGTTTGCTCATTAATCAATAGTTTTGCATACAACCAGTGGGTATTTAGACCTGAGACTTTCTGAATATGAATAACAGAGGATATGAAGCTATTAAAATCATAAATATATAATGAGAATCTCTCTCAAGAAGCACAAGTGCTCACCAAAAACGCCCTCCCTCAAGGAGCATGAATATGCCTTCAAAACTGGAAACGGTGGAGAGAAAGTGCTGCACTAAACCAAACCATGAAACTTCCTGTAGCTGATACCTGCAAATACAAACTCCATTAAATCACCATGAAAGACCTGAGTGGCCTCTCCAAACACCAACTTGGATGGGAATCTTTCACCCTCGAAATTGGCTAAGGCAAGAAACTAGTCATCCACTAGCTCTCTCTTCACAAATGCAATTTTTCTCAAATCATCAAAAGCCATTCTCATACTTCATTTCTACATTTTATAACCAACATTATCCTTCTAAGGGTCGAAATCCTCTCAATAGATTCAATATATTTCCATTTAGGAATTATTCCACATTTGCCACTTGTCTCCTAGTTCCAACCTTCCATCTTCTCCCCAAATTCGATTTTGAGTCTCTTTGGCTTCTCCAACTCCCAAATTCGACTTCCTTGGGCCTATTTTTGGGGCTGACATGTCATAGTGGTCAGATGTCAGAGGTCAGGTCTGCAATTTGTCATAGTTGTCATAGATGCTCCATCATTGGTGTCATAGGGGCTAGGGAATCTAGCCCAAGTGTCCACAAACTTCCACTTTGACTCTTTATCTTCCATGGAGGTTACCAATCCTTCCCAATTCGACCTAATATGCTCAATGACATGTGTTATGACTTACCAACTCACCCAAGAGTGTTCACATTCTCATTAATTCGAATTTGCAAAAGAGAGATACCATGTATTATGAAAAATCAAGCTAGTGTGGGTCCCACATCCTCCATATGTCTCCAAAACCATTTGTCACCTATGATTTCTCTTGAATTTCTTTATTCACTATATTTATTAAATACTTGAACCCTTATAATGTCTAAACATCATTTATTTGCTTCCTTATTACCATTCCACATGTGCCCATCCAACCTAGGAAACTAGTAGGATTGATGGGATTGTCTTACTATGAAATTATTGGAATGGGGACATTACAGTCCTCCCCACCCAAGATTGCTTGCCCTCAATCAATCTCAATTTACCATGCTGCAAACTTGTCCCTCCTCTATCAGGTGGCCTTCCATGAGTAATGTCTCCCATAATATTTCTATTCCGGTGCTTCATGCTGTGGGAAGAAACTACCTGATTCGGATAGGTGTGTTGCCCTCTCACAATCCTTAGTACTCCTTTTGAATCTTGGAATTTCATTTCAGGAATTTTATAATTTACTGTATGCTCTCCTATTGAATACAACCATTGCACTCCCAAAACAACATTAGTATCAGCAATATTAACCACATAAAAACTATCAACAAAAGTATAGTTACCTACGGTGACTTGCAGCTGGGGAATCCATGTTTTGCACTCCATTGTGTTGTGACCGGGAATGACAACTGTGAAGCCATCAAATGATTGAATAGGTATATTTCTTTTCTCCACCATCTCTGCATCAATGAAGTTATGGGTGGCTCCTCCATCTACCAAAACTGAAGTTCTTTGTCCTTGTACCATACCTTTGCATCGGATAGTATGATAGCGAGGTACTGCTGAAAGTACTGCCATTGTTACTTTGGTGGGAGAGGGATGCTTCACCTCTGGTTTCCCTTCTTCTGCTGTAGTATATCCTTCTTCTTGGGCTGAATTATTTCCTTCTTCCTCCATGCCCCCTTCATATCCCTCATCACAGAATACTTCAATGAATTGGGCCTTTCCTTTAGCACATTTATGTCCAGGTACCCATGGTTGGAAGCATGAGTAACACAATTTCTTCCTTCTGAGCTCTTCCCTGCTTAGTTCCTCTTTCTTATCCTTTCCATATTCATCTTCTTGCCATGGCTTCTTATCAGGTGCATCTCTTTGCCAAGGTTTCTTTTCAATTCTGAAGTCAGGCTTGGGAGGAAATCTCGTTCTAGGAAGCACATTTTGGAGATCCCTAGTCAAGCTCATTGCATATTTTAATGTAGTTGGCTTGTGGGCTTTGACCAAACCTTTTAAGGGTTCAACCAAACCTTCAGTGAACAGCAATACCAACCTTCCCATAGATACATCAGCCACCTTGACTGATAATTTTTGAAAGTCCAACATATATTCAGTAGGTGTCCCAGTTTGCTTCAATTGAGCTAATTCCTTGAAAGGCAATTCTGGATCTTTTTGTTCAAACCTCTCTAGTACCCTATCAACAAATTCTCCATATGTTTTAACCTGATCATGACCCAAGGTTTTCAAACCATAGAACCACCATTCATTGGCATCTCCTTCCAAATGCAAAATGGCCATTTTTAATGCATCCTCTTCCAACATAGGATTCAGCTGAAAATATACATCCAATTTTTGCACCCAAGTGTTAGCAGAATTTTGAGAAGAACCATCAAAAGTAGGAAGTGACATTTTTCCAATAGCACTATTCAATTCTTTGTTATGGAATGGACTCCTATTGTCTCCCTTCATTTTAATCTTTTGCAATGCATCAATGTAGTCACTGAGTGGTACACCTCTTTTACACTCTTCATTCAAATCATTCCAATCATTTACTAGTTTCTTGTAATCCAATTCAAGATTGGGCTCTTCTTTGGGTGTGAGAAATTTAGGTGCAGTATGCCTTTGTGTGCTTTGAAATTCATCAGGTCTATTATGAGGTCCTGTACTTGAGAAAATATGCTCATTCCCTTTCATCTTTTCCCCTGAGTGTGAACCACTATTATCTCCTATCATCCCTTTGCTTTGAAGCTGGCTAATCAACAATTCAAATCCTTGCAACAATTTATCACCTATCCTATCCATGTTTGCTGAAAGTTTAGAGAAACATGGATCTAAGGTTGCAATAAGTTCCTCCTTATGTTTTAATTTGTCATCCTCCTCTCTACCCATGGTTTCAGCAAAAGACTCCTCTTCTTCTACTACCTCTTCTTCAACAAAAACCTCTTCAACTACTGGTTCAAAGGGTGGTGGATTATTCTTTTGACTTCTTGTTAGGACCATCAGGTGCCAAGAACATGCTCTGATACCACTTGCAATATCCCTTTTTCAAATTTTATTAAAATGCCAATTTTTCAACTTTTTCCCCAATTTCGACCTTTGACTAGTTTAACTGTTTTGACCTCCAAATCATCCCAAATGCTCCCAAATCTTCTGTATGAGTGTATTAATGGTATTTAGACTTGAATATCAGGTTCAGGGATGTTTTATGGACCTCCAAATACTGCTGCAAACTTGATTTGTATTCTGATCAATATAGGTAATTTTGACTAGTAATTTGTGCATCAAATCCCCCCCGGGTAACACTGAAAATGGCCTTCCAAATGCCTCCAAACTCCCACAAATTTATGAAAAGAGGTATATAATGTGTTAAGTATGTTATTGAGGTCTCATATGCACCATTAATTGATTTTTACTACTGTTATAACTCTCTCACATTCAACAGCAAAAACCCCCAATTCGACCCTTGGGGAAATGGCACTATTTCATCTCCCAATACAACTAAACTGAGTAAAAATGATTCAAATGCTCAAGTACAGTACATGAAACTTGTAGAAGACATCCATGGAATTATATTTATCACAAATATATCATAGAATCATCCATCCATTCGAAATAATCAACATTATAGTGTCATACATCAATGCATTGGGGAAATGGACATTGTTTGCTCATTAATCAATAGTTTTGCATACAACCAGTGGGTATTTAGACCTGAGACTTTCTGAATATGAATAACAGAGGATATGAAGCTATTACAATCATAAATATATAATGAGAATCTCTCTCAAGAAGCACAAGTGCTCACCAAAAACGCCCTCCCTCAAGGAGCATGAATATGCCTTCAAAACTGGAAACGGTGGAGAGAAAGTGATGCACTAAACCAAACCATGAAACTTCCTGTAGCTGATACCTGCAAATACAAACTCCATTAAATCACCATGAAAGACCTGAGTGGCCTCTCCAAACACCAACTTGGATGGGAATCTTTCACCCTCGAAATTGGCTAAGGCAAGAAACTAGTCATCCACTAGCTCTCTCTTCACAAATGCAATTTTTCTCAAATCATCAAAAGCCATTCTCATACTTCATTTCTACATTTTATAACCAACATTAGCCTTCTAAGGGTCGAAATCCTCTCAATAGATTCAATATATTTCCATTTAGGAATTATTCCACATTTGCCACTTGTCTCCTAGTTCCAACCTTCCATCTTCTCCCCAAATTCGATTTTGAGTCTCTTTGGCTTCTCCAACTCCCAAATTCGACTTCCTTGGGCCTATTTTTGGGGCTGACATGTCATAGTGGTCAGATGTCAGAGGTCAGGTCTGCAATTTGTCATAGTTGTCATAGATGCTCCATCATTGGTGTCATAGGGGCTAGGGAATCTAGCCCAAGTGTCCACAAACTTCCACTTTGACTCTTTATCTTCCATGGAGGTTACCAATCCTTCCCAATTCGACCTAATATGCTCAATGACATGTGTTATGACTTACCAACTCACCCAAGAGTGTTCACATTCCCATTAATTCGAATTTGCAAAAGAGAGATACCATGTATTATGAAAAATCAAGCTAGTGTGGGTCCCACATCCTCCATATGTCTCCAAAACCATTTGTCACCTATGATTTCTCTTGAATTTCTTTATTCACTATATTTATTAAATACTTGAACCCTTATAATGTCTAAACATCATTTATTTGCTTCCTTATTACCATTCCACATGTGCCCATCCAACCTAGGAAACTAGTAGGATTGATGGGATTGTCTTACTATGAAATTATTGGAATGGGGACATTACACAATCACACAGAATGATTGTCTGATGAATTTTACAGGAGTTGTTTTATCATTGGTCTTAAGGATGAAATCCTGTCAGAGGTTAAAATGTTCTGTCCCAACACAATGATGGAAGTCCTAGGTTTGGCTAAGTTGGCAGAAGACAAGCTTACATCCCAACAGTGCTCCAAACCCACTTTTGTTCCCTTCCGAAATATGGGTTCTCAATGACCTCCCATCCCGCCAGCTCCTGGACCAACTCCTATCAAGCATTTGTCTGAAACTGAGATGCAGGCACGTCAAGAAAAAGGGCTTTGTTATAATTGTGATGAGAAATTCACTCGGGGACATAGATGTGTTCAACAAAAGCTCTATCTCTTGGATGTGGATTCTATGCCTGCCTCTGAGCTTGGTTAAGAAGCTCCAGATATAGTAGATGATCAGGTAGACATTCAACGCCCGCCTATTGACACTCCATCTCAAGACGACCCACCTGCGATCTCTCTCCATGTTGTAACCGATGTCACAACCCCACAAACAATGCAGGTCAGGGGATACTTCAAGAAGTTCCCTCTTACCATACTCCTTGATTCTGGTAGCACTCATAACTTCATTGACCCTCAGATTGCCCAACAGGCTGATTGTTTTGTCCATCCTTGCTCCAACTTTGAAGTCATGGTTGCCAATGGGGGCACCTTACCTTGCAAGGGGAAGTGTCACAATGTGCGTATCTCTATGGAATATTATAACCTGCGCTCTGACATGTTTGCCTTGTCCTTAGGAGGATGTGATATGGTTTTGGGCGTTCAATGGTTATGCACACTTGGCCCCATCTTATGGCATTTTGCTAAACTTTGGATGCAGTTTTCAGTCAATGGGGCACAACACAAATTAATGGGCTTAACCAGGGTCTCTCCGCATCATCAGTTCACATCGCCTGGAAAAAATCCTTAAGAAGAATTCACATGGTGTCATTGCTCAGATCCATTCCATTCAGATGCACCCATCAACGATCTCCACTACTTCCTTGGACAGATATGCAGGTGTCTTTGTTGAACCAATGAGCTTGCCTCCTTCAAGAGACCTTTCCGATAAGCATTTAGTCACATCTACATCTCAACAGGAAATGATGGCTATTTTGCATGCAGTACAGAAGTGGCAGCCATACCTATTAAGGAATTATTTCTGCATCAAGACTGATCTCCAGAGTCTGGAAAATTTTCTAGAACAATGGGTCTCCTTCCCAACACACCTGAAATGGGTTATCCAACTCATGGGTTATCCCTATGCGATCACTTACAAGAAGGATAAGGACAATATGGTGGCAGATGCTCCTTCTCGCACAATTGATGACCCAATTTCTCTTATAGCTCTTTCTCTGCTTGTTCCAAATTGGTTGCAATATGTTCAACAGGGATATCTCTTCTATGCACTCCATGCTTCTTCATCAGCAGGGTACTCTAGGTTCTTCAAAATGTATGACCGGGAACAATGTAACTTCTTTTGGTAGGGACTGAAAACGACAATTCAACAGATGGTGGCTGACTGTGATACTTTCCAGGTCAACAAGGGTGAAACGACACTCCTTTCGGGATTGCTCAAACCCTTGCCCATCCCTACATAGCTTTGGCCAACTATTTCTATGGATTTCCTAGAAGCGCTTTGGTGGTACAATACCACATCTCAAAGGACACCATATGAAGTAGTCTATGGACAGACACCGCCAATTCTTCTTCCATACACCTTTAGAAGCTCCTCAGTTCAAGAAATTGACTTGGTTCTGCGAAACCACGATCAGATTCTTCTCATTCTATAGGACAATCTTCACATGGCCAGAATTCGACTGAAACAACAAGCCGATCAACACCGTTTTGAGAGCACTTTCCACACAGTTGATAGGGTTCTTCTTCGTCTACATCCTTCCAAGCAATCCTCCCTGACACTCCAAAGGCTTCAGTGGCCCGAAATGCAACCCGAGGATGCTACCGAGGAACCACTCCTTCAAATTCTACAGCAATTTCCCCAACCAAAGCTTTGAGGACAAAGCTTTTTCTAAGGGAGAGGGGATGTTAGGAACCCATGTCAACCCTTCTCTTTACTATGTTAGTATATTGTTGTTGGATGCATATTCTTTGTAAGTCATCCCGTAGTATTATATGTCCCATGGTTTTGACTCATAGTATTGGGCATAGACTTAGTATATAAGTGTGTGTTGAGGTCATTGAAGGCACTATGAAGTTAATTGTATTGAGCTTGCTCAAAGGAGGTTGCCCCCTCGAAGTGGTCTATGATCAATATAAAAGTGATTCTGAGTTCTGTTGTTTCTGATATCTTGTGTATTTGCATTAATTAATTATTGCAGGTTCTTCACATATTCTTCATATGGTCTTTTAAGCACTATTGTAGTCTTTTTGATGAATGTACATATCTGAATCATCTACATTTATTAGTTAATATTTCATTTTCTTATGAAAATTATCACAATATTTAAAAAAAGCTATATGTAAGACTTTCAATTGAAAATTTTTAAATTTTAATCATTTTCTCTTTATGGCTTGGGGACACGACATATTTTTGGTTTGGGGGGAACATTAGAATTCCTCTTACTCTCTGAATATTTATGAAAATTTTATTTATCTCTGATACAATGACAAGTGTTTTCAAGTTAATGCAAAAGTAGAAGAAAATTGATCTAATCAAGAACAAAAAGAGGAACGCAACTAAAAGATACATAAAAGAAAAGTTTACAGCATCTTTTGTGCACTAACAGCTTCAGAAATTCTCTGCAAAATTAGCTTTGGTCAGCATCAACAATAAGATCTTGTATAAACAAAAGTCTGTATGGAGGATTGAATCACAAATTGAATGACGATCCGAATGAGGCAAATAAACAACGTTCTGAATGGAGTGCTAAATGAAACCATAGCCTATTACAGTTTTATTTAATATGCCAAGATGTTCAAATTTGAATATTATTGATAAGTTTTATTGGCTAATTATGACAGGGATCAATCAAATGTCGATTTCACACATGGATTCATTCTCTTATCCATCTCGCCTCCATTAAACGAATGGATCATGCATCATTGTGAATCATTACATGATCGCCATTTGGTCATACTTATCCTATTGTACGACCTACCACCATATCAATCGAATCACAATCTCTCACGTGTAATCTATTTTCATTACGTGAATTATATTCAACCTGTCCAAAGCTCGGCTTTGGACATGGTTGAATATTTTCTAAACCACACGTATTCACTATATTCATGCACCTCTACGCTGGCACTTAACTTAAGATTTTCGAATGACAGGTGCGATCTTTTCAAGCATGCCAAGCCCTCGTCCACTATCATTCAAACAATCAAACAGACCTTGTTGAAATATTATAACTTCTAAGAATATTATATTGTGTACTTTATTATTTCGGATATGTTTCATTCCTCCGATGGGACCTTTTCATGTATCCGAAGATGTTTATTCCTCAGTGGAGAATGTGGTAACTTGGGTTATTAGAATTCCCTAGTGGGGTCGACCTAGAGTCAGTTGTAATGGGGTGTTTAACCCATTGGTTAAAGTTGGGGCCGACCTAGTTAGTGTAAAAGTGTGAAGAACCTACAATAATTAATTAATGCAAATACATGAGATATCATAAATAATAGAATTCAGAATCATTTTTATATTGATCATGGGCCACTTTGAGGGGGAAACCTCCTTTGAAAAAGCTCAATACAATTAACTTCACGGTGCCTTCACAGGTCTAAACACACACTTATATACTAAGTCTAGGCGCCACTACTATGGGTCAATACCATGGGCCACTACAAACTATGGATCAACAATACTACGGGTGACTTACAAAGCATATGCGCCAACAACAATAACACAAACTATTTATCAACAAATACTATAGGACGACTTACAAAGCATATGCGTCCAACAACAATATACTAACAAAGTAAAGACATGGGTTCCTTCTCATATGTAGAGGTAGCTAAATTCTTACCTGAAAGGGCTTTGTTGGTGAATGCAATGGGGTATTCATCTTGAAGGAGAACAGCACCAAGTCCATTGCCACAAGCATCACTCTCAATAGTGAAGGGCTTGGAAAAATCAGGCATAGCTAGAACAGATGTAGTACACATAGCTTGTTTCAGTTTGTCAAATGCACACTGAGCAGCATGTGTCCATGTAAAAGCATCCTTTTTCAATAGAGCAGTTAATGGAGCTGCAATCTTCCCATAATCCTTGACAAACTTTCAGTAGTAGCGAGTCAACCCTGAAAAACCACGAAGGCTCTTGAGTGTCTGAGGATGCGGCCAATTGTTCATGGCATCGATTTTGGCAGGATCCACACGAACCCCTTGTGTTAAGATAATGTGCCCGAGATACTCAACTTTCTTCTGTCCAAAAACACATTTAGACTGCTTGGCGTGGAGATGATGGTCAGAGAAAAGTTGCACGACAAGATCCAAATGCTGGAGATGTTCATCCCATGTTTTACTGTAGATGAGGATATCATCAAAGAATACTAGAATGAATTTCCGCAAGTAGGGCCAAAATATTTTATTCATTAAGGCCCGGAATGTGGAAGGAGAATTAGTGAGGCCAAAGGGCATGACCAAAAACTCATAATGGCCATCATGTGTGCAGAAAGCTGTTTTAGGGATATCATTCGCATGAACCCGAATTTGATGATACCCAGAACGAAGATCCAACTTGGAGAAAAATTGAGCCCCATGAAGCTCATCAAGAAGCTCATCAACAACAGGAATTGGAAACTTATCCTTGATGGTGAGGTGATTAAGTGCTTGGAAGTCAATGCAGAGGCGCCATGACCCATATTTTTTGTGGACAAGAAGAACTGGAGAAGAAAAGGAACTAGTGCTTGGGCGAATAATACCTTGCTTCAATAAGTCCTGAACGAGCATTTCAATCTCCATTTTTTGGTGAAATGGGTAGCGATAGGGCCTGATGTTGGGAGGAACGCTACCAGGAAGGAGCTGAATACGATGGTCTTCTGGCCTTGAAGGTGGCAATCCCACTGGTTCAGCAAAGACACCTATATATCGATCCAGAATTTGTTGTAGATCCAAAGGAGTAGTGGAGACCGCTGATGGTTGCATCTGAATGGAATGGATCTGAGCGATGAAACCATGTGAATTCTTCTTGAGGATTTTTTCCATGCGATGTGAACTGATGATGCTGAGAGACCCTGGTTGTAATCCTCTCAAATTGTGTTTTTGTCCATTGAGGGAAAACTACATCCAAAGTTTAGCAAAATCCCATAAGATAGGGCCAAGTGTGCATAGCCATTGAGTGCCCAAAACCACATCACATCCACCTAAGGTCAAGGCAAACATGTCAGAGCACAAGGTATAATCTCCCATAGAAATACGCACATTTCAACACTTCCCTTTGCAAGGTAAGGTGCCCCCATTGGCAACCATGACTTCAAAGTTGGAGCAAGGATGGATAAAACAATCAGCTTGTTTGGCGATCCGAGGGTCAATGAAATTATAAGTGCTACCAGAATCAATGAGTATTATAAGAGGAAGCTTCTTGAAGTAACCCCTGACCTGCATTGTTTGGGAGGTGGTGATTCTAGCTAAAGAATGGAGAGATATCTCTAGTTGGTCATCCTGAGACGGAGGGTCAATAGGAGGTTCCTGAATGTCGACCTGATCATGCATTGTTTCTGGATTTTTGTCACCAATTTCAGAGGCAGGCGGAGAATCCACATCCAAGAGATAAAGTTTTTGTTGAACACATCTATGTCCCTGAGTGAATTTCTCATCACAATTGTAGCAAAGCCCCTTTTCTCTGCGTGCTTGCATCTCTGTTTCAGACAAACGCTTGATAGGAGTTGGGCGGGGAGCCTGCGGTATGGGTGGTCGTTGAGAACCCATATTTCAGAAGGGAACAAAAGTGGGCTTGGAGCACTGTTGGGCTGCAATCTTGTCTTCTGCCAACTTAGCCAACCCTAGGGATTCCATCATTGTGTTGAGACAGAACATTTTGACCACAGAGCGGATGGCATCCTTTAGACCACTGATAAAACAACTCCGGTAAAAGTCATCAGACAATCCTTCAGTGTGGTTTGCTAGTTTCTGAAATTCAGTTTGATACTCTCTCACAGTGCCAATTTGGTGAAGTTTAGTGAGGGATCCTGTGAAATCATCAAAAGCACTAAGACCAAATCGTTGCAAAAGGAGCTAGCAAAAGTCTGGCCATTTTGGCTCTTCATGAGCCTTGATGTACCAACGATACCATTGAAGAGCTTCCTGTTCCAAATGAAAGGATGCAAGCGAAATTTTGTTGACATCAAAAGTATTATGCAGACTGAAATACTATTCTGCATGATAAATCCATCTAGTTGGATCAGTACCATTGAAGCGAGGAAAATCGAGCTTCGGACCATGGAAGTTGCTGGAAGAAGAGAACCCATTGTCTGATGAAGACTCGGACTGCCGTTTGTTGTTCATAGCTGAATGTTCAAGATGGAGGCCGACAAATTTTTCATCCAGATCCTAGAGTTTGGCTTGGATGGTTGCAAGTGCTTCTTCCATGGTTTTTGCTCCTGCGCAGGTGACAACCATAACCAGGATTTTTTTTTTTTTTTGGTTGACTGGGTAGAAAAACAAAAACAGAAACTGCTTCAGTAAAGAAAAATCTGGATTTGGGAAAAAATCTAAACGGTAATTGGGGTTTGACTAGGTTTTGGACATTGTCGAATAGACAGGGAAGCAAAAAATAGGATTTCAGAAGCGGGGTGAAAGAATGTGAAACTTTGGCAGAGGGGGACAAAGAAGCAGAATTCGGAAAGGAACTCTGTGGTAAAATTTAAAGGTGATTGGGTGAAATATGAGGGAGTTATGGCAAACCCTAAAAATAGACAAATGTGGGATTTCGGGATTTGGGAAGTGGAATTGGGGATAGGGTCCTCAGGAATGAAATATGTAGAATGGGATTACAGGGGTTCCCCGAAAGTTTCAAGGGAAATGGGCTTTTTTTTTTTTTCCAGAATGGAGTGGCTATGGCTCGGAAGGGATCTGAAACAGATAGATCTGCAATGGCCTGGAAGTGAGCGGAAATAGAGGGATCTGAAACGACGTCGAATGGATTGAAAACGGCTAGATCTGGATCGGCTTTCAGAATGGATCTGAACGACTGGATCTGAAACGGCGCAGTAGTGATCGACAACAGTTCAGCTGAAAATAGATATGGACCCTAGGTATGTGTGGCTTCCTAACAGTTCAGGGGTTTCACTCGGCCACCAATGCTGTCTGATGGCTTGCGTATTGGGGTAGTACCCCTCACTCCACGGCTCAGGTAAAACTGATAACTGCTTTGCCACAAACGACAGCTCTTGGTTTACCTCACGGGTGGGAACTAGTCAATTAGGTAGGGGTCATTGCCCTTTTCGTTGGCAGGTCCTTTCAATGGGCCAGCTACTTCGGTGTTCCTGTGGTACTCCTCACAATGAGTTTTAGGGCTTGTGCCCAAATAATTCCCACAGTTAAGCGGATAGGGATTATTCCCAAATCCGAACCTGCAACAGATGTGAAAAAAATTTGGTAGAAATTTCACCCAGCGAGCCCAAGAAAGTGCTCTGATACCAGATGTGAAGAACTTGCAATAATTAATTAATGCAAATATACGATATATCAGAAATAATAGAACTCATAATCACTTTTATATTGATCATGAGCCACTTCAAGGGGACAACCTCCTTTGATCAAGCTCAATACAATTAACTTCACGGTGCCTTCATAGGCCTCAACACACACTTATATAGTAAGTCTAGGCACCAATACTATGGGTCAAAACCATGGGCCACTACAAACTATGGATCAACAATACTATGGGTGACTTACAAAGCATATGCGCCAACAACAATAACACAA
Source organism: Larix kaempferi (assembly GCA_027924585.1). NCBI lineage: Eukaryota > Viridiplantae > Streptophyta > Pinopsida > Pinales > Pinaceae > Larix > Larix kaempferi. The sequence goes on along the minus strand of BSBM01000378.1, from coordinate 10,310,100 downwards.
AATATTGATCAACAAATACTACGGGATGACTTACAAAGCATATGCGTCCAACACCAATATACTAACAAAGTAAAGACATGGGTTCTTAACAAAAAGGTCAAGCTGGAGTTGTGTATGAATAGAGGAGGTGTGTTCCTCATTTAACACACATTACACTCACTTGTGATTAGTGCATAAGTGAGAGAGAGATCTGCTATGGAGGAGAAGGAGCTCATAGTTGTGGATTACATTTTTGTATTTGCTGGTCATCTATATTGAGGAAGCTTTGCTGGGTTTTCTACCCCATGAGGGTTTCCCAAGAAAAATCTGTGTCTCTTGTGTTTATGTTGTGCTTGTTGTTCTTTCAGTGATCCTGTATATGCTATTGTTGTGAAATGGAATGTAATTCTGATATTTTATGTCTTAGCATATTAAATATTAACATGGTATCAGAGATAACTTGAAGGAAGGCAATGTCTGGCACTTACAACACTTGCTTCACTTGCAACAATTTGAAGGTTAGGGTTTTGTATAGAAAAAAACAGTCATTGTGGAACTTTCGCTATAAATCCATTTTGGCGATGGTTCAGGATCTAAAACATTTACCGTTCGTAGATAACATCCCCTTCTATCTTTTTTCCAAAGGAAAACCTCTAGATAATTGTACTTTGAGATTTATGATCAGTACAAGTTAGGGTTTCTGCGTCTTCCAGATCTCAGTCATAAACAGGTGACCTAGGAAACAAGGTCACAACTTGGGATAGGAAGCTCCAAATGAAATTTCGTAAAAAGTGATAGGTAGAGCATGGACTGTAGTTTCTCAAGTAAGGTTTTCAGAGGCCAAAGGTGAACTAGTGACACGTGGCATGCCGTACAAGTTCGCTCGCCTTTTTTATCCCATAAACAGGTCACGTTGTGACACTTGGAATAACACTCTCTCAGAAAATCCAATTGAGGTAAGACCTATGGGGTTTGAAATATGAAAGGTTGGGATAACATAGGCAGAAGGTTCAGACGCTGTGGATTCATAATTTTAGAGATGTAACAAAAACAATCAGGTGCATATTTCTGTCAAAACAGAATTATTTTCTGAGCACCTTCATTCTTGGCTTATCACTGCTGTGGCAATTTATGGCTTCGGAGAAAGTTGGAATTTTTGGAATCAGAGTCCACGGATGAATGCTCCTCAGAAAAATTGAAATTTAGAGACCAAGATCAAAATTTTTGGTTGGTCATAAGGGTGGGCTTGATCAAACCCTAGTTTGGAATTTTGATCGGAAAGATGGAAAATTAGGGCTTCAACAAAAGTTGGAATTTTTGAAGTCTGTGACCATGGCTGGAAGCTCCTCAAGAAAATCAAATTTTAGAGCTTTGGATCCAACCTTTTGATTGGTCAAAAGGGTGGGATTCATCAAACCCTAGTTCGGGGTCCTGTCTGGTGAATCCAGAAGTTTCAAAGGCAATTTTGAGGGGCAAATTTTGGAGATTTAAAAATTGAAGTATGCTAACTTGATCAACTTAGCAAGGTGCATCTTTCCATCCATTCAGAAGTTTGAAATTCAAAGTTTGAATTTTTAGGGTTTCTCTGACAAACCCTAATCCAGCTCTAGATCCAGTTTTAGCAAATCAAAGTGGATTGGGTTAAAAGCAATCCTGATAGGTATGACCTAAAGAGATACAGGTATGTGTTGAAATCTGTTCATAATTAAGTTTATAATATGCTTGTCTTCATATGATTGAGGTTAGTACAATCTTGATTAATCTTAGAATTGTCTTATCACCCTAGTAAAAGTATGAATGCATGTGAATGATAGAAGACATTCTTTGATCAAGGTTATATGATTGTACTAATGCACCTGTGGTGTTGTATGAGGATGATGTTGTCTGCTAACAAAAGATAGGTACATCAAGTTCTATGACCATGATGACATAAAGACAAAGACTTATCCATAGTCTTTAGAAGCTCTACTTATGAGGTATGTATGATTTATTTCTACTATGCTTAACTTATGAGGTATGCAGGTTACTAGCACGAGGTCTCCAAATCATTGAAGAGAATAAATATATTGTTTAGGTATGTTAGAGATAACTAAGCATGTATTCTAATCCAGGTATGTTTTCCCTATGTCAAAGTTAGAATCCTAATTTGTGTTAGGATCTTAGATGAGTATACCTATGTATGAAATGATCATGACCATACATGCTTAAGACTATTTAGAATCATAATGCATTGATAATATTGAGACTATACTAATGAATATATGATTATGTATGAGATCACGATGATGACACTAGTGCACACTTAAGCATGGATAGTGGTCCGGGATGGATATAAGCTCAAAGACACGAGGCATGGAAGGGAAGCAGAGAGCAAGAAGGAAGCAACCTCACAAGACATAAAAAGATAAGTATTTGAATTACTTCTTAATGATATTGCTTGTAATAGTTGTATGCATATTTGTATTCCTAGAATATATCATGCTGAGTGTAAGCATTCATATAGCATTGAACAGTATACTACTAATATGCATATGATTGGTAAGTTGGACAAACATTCCATTGTTGCTTGTCTAGAATGAAACCTCTTTGTTGACATGCCGAGAGCTGTGCACGCTCTTGATAGTATGTTCTGGTAGAGGTGGAAGGCATCTAGATAGCCACTATATGCATACAGGATATGGAAAACTATTGTGCCAAAGTCCTGGTCAAGATAGTTGCATAACTATGTGAATCATATCTGTATGCATACTAGGTTATCATGTCAACATGATTTGATGATTATGAAGTATTACTAATCATGCAATTGACTTTGTTTTGTAGGAAAGATCATGAAGAATGATGAATACAGAACAAGTGATAGATGTTCAACAAGAATATTTACAAAACAAACATACTATAGAAGGCTCATGGCTAGAAGATTCTCTTAGAAAGAGGAAGAGGATCATGACGAGATGTTTGCTCCAAGTGGCTAGATAAGACCATTCTCTTAATGGTGTAATTGAAGAAGAAATGTGAATCGAGAAAACACCCAGGATTCAATAGCTTTGTATGGGTACCCAGGATCGATAGTCATTTGATGAGCTTAATGATCACCATGGGTGATGCGGATTTCAACCCTTGATACAAGGTTGAAGATGGTTTCTTTATATAGATGACATGGATGCAAGAAGGAACTCACCACAGAGTTCGAATGATCTCGAGGCTCATATTAGTAGACCCATCTGACGAGAGATGGCATAGATAGATATGCAGAAGATCATTCAATGCAGAGTGTGAATGATGTTCAGTCACAGAGGAAGAATTGATAGTTTCTTGACAAGCTTAGGATTTACCAAGAGTAAAGTTGATCCTAACCTTTACCTTAAGGTTATGGATGATACTATGATTGTATGTGGATGATCTCTTTCTGACAGGGAATGAGAAATAGATCATGGAAAGCAAGAAGAAGCTAGCTACAGAGTTTGAGATGAATGATCTCAGATTGATGCATTACTTCCTAGGACTGGAAGCATGAAAAGGATTAGAAGGAATCTTTCTCAACCAGGGAAAGTATGTTGAGAAATCTTGAAAAGATTTGATGTATTGGAATGGCCATTCTCATGGATTCCAACTTGAAGCTGTTAGCGGATGACTCATCAGAGTTAGTGGATGTAACTCTGTACATACAAAATATTGGGTCATTGATGTATCTGACGAATACCAGGCCAGATATATGCTTTGCTGTGAAAACCTTGAGTCAGTATGTAGTGGAAACTATATGTGTTCACCTCATAGTTGCAAAGCATGTGATGAGGTACCTAAAGGGTACGATAGAATTTGGTCTATGTTGTCTTGGAGATCATGAATTCAGATTGTATGGCTACACAAGATGCTGATTGGGCAGGAAGTGTGTCAGACAGGAAAAGCACATCGAGTGGATGTTATTGTTTGGGATTTGCCATGATCTCGTGGTTTAGAAGGAAGCAGTCTAGTGTGGCTCTCAGCATAGCTAAAGTGGAATATATATAGTTTCTTTCTCTGCTAGTTGTGAAGTGGTATGGCTTCAGAAGTTGTTATCAGGATTGTTTGACTTAGAGGTGGACTCCACTGTGATCCTATGGGACAACCAGAGTTGTATCAAGATGGCAGAGAATCCAGTGTTCCATGATAAGTCAAAGCACATAGAGATCCGATATTTCCATATATGGGATATGGTGCAGAAAGGAGCTATCAAACTCGAGTTGCTGATACACATTGACCAAACCTCTGTCTTGAGTAAAGTTTGAGTATTTCCGAGACAAAATTGGTGTAGTTCAGAAGGACCCTCCTCAAAAGGGGGAGTGATATGGTCGATGATGATATTTGGATAATGGTATTGATGTGGATACCTATATCGATGATGAGATTTCCTATATCGATGGTAAGGTCGATGATGAGGATACATGTATTGATGATGTGGATACTTGTATCGATGATGAGGATACATGTATTGATGATGTGGATACTTGTATTGATGATGAGGATACTTGTATTGATGATATGGATACTTGTGTCGATGATGAGGTTTCCATTTATGACGATGAGGTCAATGCATGGTCCCTAGTGGATGAGGAGGGATTGTATCATCCCTGGACTTAGGACCTTGAATAGACTCGTAGACAGTTGTCTTCGAGAATATGGTCCCTAGTGGATGATAGAGGATTGTACCATCCCTAGACTTCAGTCCTAAACAAATCTGTAGATAGATGTCTCCAAGAGTGAGAGGATTCTATCATCCCTAGACTTCAGTCCTAAACTGATCCACAAACAGATGTCTCCGAGAGTGAGAGGATTGTATCATCCCTAGACTTCAATCCTAAATTGATCCATAGACAGATGTCTCCGAGAGTGAGAGGATTGTATCATCCCTGGACTTCAGTCCTAAACTGATCCACAGACAGATGTCTCCGAGAGTGAGAGGATTGTATCATCCCTGGACTTTAGTCCTAAACTGATCCACAGACAAATGTCTCCGAGAGTGAGAGGATTGTATCATCCCTGGATTTCAGTACTAAATTGATCGTAGATAGATGTCTCCGAGAGTGAGAGGATTGTATCATCCCTAGACTTTAGTCCTAAACTGATCCGTAGATAAATGTCTCTGAGAGTGAGAGGATTGTATCATCCCTGGAATTCAGTTCTAAACAGATCCGCAGACAGATGTCTCTGAGAGGTGGTCCTTAGACTTTGTCTAAGTTAACGAGAGGATTGTATTGTTAGAATTCAATATGCTAAGACAGAAAATAGCAGCATTACATTCCATTTCACAATAATAGCATATACAGGATCACTGAAGAAACAACAAGCACAGCATAAACACAAGAGACAGAGATTTATCCTGGGAAACCCTCATGGGGTAGAAAACCCAGCAAAGCTTCCTCAATATAGATGACCAGCAATATACAAAGATGCAAACCCTGAGCATAAGCTCCTTCTCCACAATAGCAGACCTCTCCTCCACAAGTGCGCCTTTCTCAAGTGAGAGTGAGTGTGTGTAATGAGGAACACACCTCCTCTATTTATACACTACTCTGATGTGTATTTTACACAAGTACACGTAGGCTCGTATTTAACCAATAGGTTAAATACCCCACTACAACTAACTGGGCCGACCCCTCTAGGGTGGTCTAATAACCCTATGACCCACATAACACATACAGGGCCGACCCCTACTAGGGAAGTCTAATAACCCGAGTTACCACATTCCGACGGAGGAATAAACATCTCCGGATATACAATAAGATCTTCATGGAGGAATGAAACATCTCCGGAATAATAAAGTACAAATATAATATTCTTTGAAGTTACAATATCTCAACACTCCCCCTTAACGAGAAGGATATTATAACAACATCTGCTCGAGCAAGGAGTCATCAACATCATACATGATACATCTATAAATCATTGGAAGCTTTCTTCAATTTGTCTTCATCAGTAACTCAAACAGTTACTGGTACATCAATGTCAACATCAACATCAACATCACGATCAACAGTATCGTCATCACACGATCAGCAGCATCGTTATCACACGATCAGCAGCATCGTCATCACACGATCAGCAGCATCGTCATCACACGATCAGCAGCATCGTCATCACACGATCAGCAGCATCGTCATCACACGATCAACAGCATCGTCATCACACGATCAGCAGCATCGTCATCACACAATAAGCAGCATCGTCATCACACGATCAGCAGCATCGTCATCACACGATCAGCAGCATCGTCATCACACGATCAGCAGCATCGTCATCACACAATCAGCAGCATCGTCATCACACGATCAGCAGCATCGTCATCACACGATCAGCAGCATCGTCATCACACGATCAGCAGCATCGTCATCACACAATCAGCAGCATCGTCATCACACGATCAGCAGCATCGTCATCTCACGATCAGCAGCATCGTCATCACACGATCAGTAGCATCGTCATCAGCATCGTCATCACACGATCATCAGCATCGTCATCAGCACGATCATCAACATCGTCATCACACAATCATCAGCATCGTCATCAGCACGATCATCAGCATCGTCATCACTATCATCATCATACGATCATATTCCTAGGATGATCAATCCTGCTCCTTTTAGGACATAGGTCCATGGATGATACAATCCAATCTTCAGTTCTCGGAGACTTCAGTCTACGGATCAATTCTGGGACCTCAGTCCGGGGACGATGCAATCCCCTGCCTGTTCATTCAGGACTTCATTTTTCGAAGACCCAGTCTACGGTTCTATTCTGGGACCTCAGTCCGGGGATGATACAATCCCCTACCTGTTCATTCAGGACTTCATTATCGGAGACCCAGTCTACGGTTCTATTCTGGGACCTCAGTCCGGGGACGATACAATCCCCTACCTGTTCATTCAGGACTTCATTATCGGAGACCCAGTCTACGGTTCTATTCTAGGACCTCAGTCCGGGGACGATACAATCCCCTACCTGTTCATTCAGGATTTCATTATCGGAGACCCAGTCTACGGTTCTATTCTGGGACCTCAGTCCGGGGACGATACAATCCCCTACCTGTTCATTCAGGATTTCATTATCGGAGACCCAGTCTACGGTTCTATTCTGGGACATCAGTCCGGGGACGATGCAATCCCCTACCTGTTAATTCAGGATTTCATTTATCGGAGACATACATCTACGGCTCTCTTTAGAACAGATGTTCAAGGATGATACAATCCCTTTTCTTTCTCGGAGACACCTGTCTACGGCTCACTTTAGAACATGTGTTCAAGGATGATACAATCCCTCTTATTTCTCGGAGACACCTGTCTACGGCTCTCTTTAGGACTGAAGTCCAGGGATGATCCAATCCCCTCATGTCCACCAAGGACTTCATTCTCGAAGACATACGTCTACGGCTCTCTTGAGGATGATGCAATCCTATCATGTCCACTAAGGACTTCATTCTCGGAGACCTCACGTCTACGGCTCTCTTTAGGACTGAAAGTCCAGGGATGATTCAATCCCCTCAACTGTCCACTAAGGACTTCATTCTCGGAGACCTCACGTCTACGGCTCTCTTTAGGACTGAAAGTCCAGGGATGATTCAATCCCCTCAACTGTCCACTAAGGACTTCATTCTCGGAGACCTCACGTCTACGGCTCTCTTTGGGACTGAAAGTCCAGGGATGATTCAATCCCCTCAATCTGTATTCTCATCAATACAAGTACAAGTATCCTCATCCATACAAGTACATAATCAATATCTAGCATCAACAGCATGTATACGTCATATATCAAAAGCATGTATTCTTACTAATACATCTAAAATCATGTATACATCTGTCATCAAAAGCATGTATTCTCACTAATACATCTATCATCAAATCATATATACATCTAACATCAGAAGCATGTATATATCTAGCATGTATTCTCACTAATACATCTATCATCAAAATCATGTATACATCTAACATCAAAAGCATGTATACATCTAGCATGTATTCTCACTAATACATCTATCATCAAAATCATGTATACATCTAACATCAAAAGCATGTATACATCTAGCATGTATTCTCACTAATACATCTATCATCAAAATCATGTATACATCTAACATCAAAAGCATGTATATATCTAGCATGTATTCTCACTAATACATCTAACATCATGTATACATCTAACATCAAAAGCATGTATACCTCTAGCATGTATTCTCACCAATACATCTAACATCAAAATCATGTATACATCTAACATCAAAAGTATGTATACATCTAGCATGTATTCTCACTAATACATCTAACATCATGTATACATCTAACATCAAAAGCATGTATACCTCTAGCATGTATTCTCACCAATACATCTAACATCAAAATCATGTATACATCTAACATCAAAAGTATGTATACATCTAGCATGTATTCTCACTAATACATCTAACATCATGTATACATCTAACATCAAAAGCATGTATACCTCTAGCATGTATTCTCACCAATACATCTAACATCAAAAATCATGTATGAGTAAAACTAAACAGAAATAAAAATAGTCCTAAATCTAACTATTTCTAAGTGACTAGGTGTAGAGAACAGGTTACCTCATCAACGACCTTGTTGTTTGATGAGACAATCACATCAGTAGTGACTATACTACTCCCCCTTTCGAGGAGGGTCCTTTTGAACTACACCAAGCTTGTCTCGGAAGTATTCAAACTTCACTCGAGACAGAGGTTTGGTTGGTAACTTCTTCACTTGACGTAGAGGCTTGGTTAATACAACGGTAACCTGTTACAAATTCAAACTTTTAGAGTTCCTTTATGTGTCATATCTTGTTAGTTCCCTATGTTCTTTGACTTATCATGGAACACTAGATTCTATGTCATCTTGATACAACTCTAATTATCACATAGGATCTCAGTTGGTTCTATCTCTAAGTCAAACAATCCTAAAGCCAAACTTCTTCACAACTAGCAGAGCAAGCAGCCATATAAACCGCTTGTGCTGAGAGCCACACTAGACTGCTTCCAGCTAAACCACGAGATCATGGCTAATCCCAGACAATAACATCCTCTCGATGTGTTCTTCTTGTCTGAAACACTTCCTGCCCAAACAGAATCTGAATAGCCATCTGAAGTCATGATCTTCAAGATAGCATAGATCAAATTCTATTGTGTCCTTTATGTGCCTCATCACATGCTTTGCAACTATCAGGTAAACACATCTAGTTTCCACTAGATACTAACTCAAGGTGTTCATAACAAAGCATATATATATAACCTAGTATATGTTAGATATATCAAAGACCCAATAAATTGACTGTACAGAGTTATATCCCCTAACAGCTTCAAGTTGGAATCCATAAGAGTGGCCATTCCAACACCTCAAGTCATATTTCTCATCATACTTTCCCTGGTTGAGAAATATTCCTTCTGAGCCTTGCCATACTTCCAGACCTAGGAAGTAAAGCATCAAATTGAGATCTTTCATTTTCATTTCTGCATTGAATGATCTTCTGCATATCTATCTGTGCCATCTCTCGTTAGATGGGTCTACTGATATGAGCCTCAATATCATTTGAACTCTGTGGTGAGTTCCTTCTTGCATCCATGTCATATGTGTATCATATTCAACCTTGTAGCAAAGGTTGAGATCCACATCACCCATGGTGATCATTAAGCTTATCAAATTATTATCGATCCTAGGTACCTATACAGAACCTGATTCATACTTCTTCTTTAATTACACCATACTTGGAGCAAACATCTTGTCGTGATTCTCTTCCTCTTTCTAAGAGAATCTTCTAGCCATGAGCCTTCTATATTTTGTTTGATTTGTAAATCTTCTTGTTTGAACATCCACCACTTGTACGGTGTCCATCATTCTTCATGACCTTTCCTACAAATCAAAATTAAGTACATGATTAGTAATACTTCATAATCATCAAAAGATAACCCATTATGCATACAGATATCATTTACATAGTGATGCAACTATTTTGACCAATACTTTGGCACAACACTTTCCCATATCCTGTATGCATACAGTGGCTATCTAGATGCCTTCCATCTCTACCAGAACATACTATCGAGAGTGTGCACAACTCTCAGCATGTCAGCAAAGAGGTTTCATTCTAGACAAGCAATAATGGAATGTTTGTCCAACTTGTCAATCATATGCACATTAGTAGTATACTGTTCAATGCTCTATGAATGTTTACACTCAGCATTATATATTATGGGAATACAAATATGCATACAACCTATTGTAGGCAATATTATTACTATTTCAAATAACAACTCAAATACTTATCTTTTATGTTTGTGTGGTTGCCTCCCGCTTGATCTTCTGTATGTCTTTTGAACTTCTATTCATTCTGTACCACTGTGCATGCTCAAGAGTCATCCTCATGATCTCATACACAAACATACACTCATTAGTATATTCTAAATGCTATCAAAACATTATAGTACTAAATAATCTTGAAAACGTATAGTCATGATTATAGTTAATAAACATTAGTATTCAAGATTTCAAGGAAGTCTTCTTTTACTCATGCATATCATTGATAAAAGATATAATATGCATAATCCCTTGATTACTAACTTTATGAATAAGCATAACCAATCATTCCAAGTATACGTATATAAGGGATCCTAACACAAGGTAAGATTCATGGGAAACATACCTGGATTAGTATACCTACTTGGTTATGTACAACATACCTCGTAAGTAGAACATAGATTATGGATGACTCTTTGTCTTCATGTTTTCATGGTCATGGAGCCTGATTTGTCTTTTGTGATGTACCTGTATCTTGTTAGCAGACAACCTCAACCTCACACAACACCATAATGCATTAGTACAATCATAAGTGTCAACACCCTAACCAATGAATATCTTCTATCATGCATTCATAATTTTGTTAAGGTGATACAACAAATCTAAAATCAAGATTGTACTAACTGAAATAACATGAAGACAAACATACCATAAACTTAATCATGAACAAATCTCAAAACATACCTCGATGAGTCATACCTGTCGAGATCACTTGTAATCTCCTTATGTAAAGCCTTAGCCTCATCTCCCTCTGAAACATGAACTCCTTCACTTATGTAGGTGACCAATCCATCTTCTTCTAGGATTAACCCTATCCACTTGATTTGCAAGAACTGGACCTGGAGCTGGATATGGGTTTGTCAGAGAAACCCCAAAAATTCAAACTTTGAATTTCAAACTTCCGAAAGGATAGAGATATGCGCCTTGATGAGCTGATCAAACTGATATATTCAGAATTTGAAAACTGCAAAGTTTTACTCCTCAATTTTGCCTTTGAAACTTTCGGATTCACTGGACGTGACCCTGAACTGGGGTTTGATGAAGCCCACTCTTTTGCCCCATCAAAAAGTTTGATTCAAAGCTCTAAGCTTCTAATTTTCTGAGGAGCTTCCAGCCGTGGTCACAGATTTCAAAAATTCCCATTTTTACAGAAGCCCTAATTTTTCGCTTTTCTGATCAAAGTCCCGAACTAGGGTCTAATCAAGCCCGGCCTTCTGCCCAACCAAAAATTCTGATATTGGTCTCTAAATTTCTATTTTGATGAGTAGCATCCAGCCGTGGTCTCTGATTACAAAAATTCCAACTTTCTCCAAAGCCCTAAATTCCGGAAGTCATGAATGAAGGTACCAAAAAATAATTCTGTTTTGACAGAAATATGTACCTGATTGTTTCTGGTGTAACTCTGAAATTTTTGATCCACAGGGTCTGAAAAAGTTTCTTGAGATAGCCTGACCTGTTATCTTTCTATCCTGACAGGTCTGACCTCAATTGGATTCTCTGAGAGAGAGTTATGCCAAATGTCGCAACGTGACCTGTTTTGGGAAAATACAGGAGAGCGAACTTGTACGGCGTTCCACGTGTCACTGTTTGACCTTCGGCCTCTGAAAACGTTTTCTGAGATATCTCTGCCTGTTATCTTTCCATCCTGACAGGTCTGACCTCAATTGGATTTTCTGAGAGAGAGTTATGTCAAGTGTCGCAACGTGACCTGTTTATGGGATAATACAGGAGAGCGAACTTGTACGGAGTGCCACGTGTCACTGGTTCAACTTCGGCCTCTGAAAACGTTTTCTGAGATAGTGCAGACTGTGTACTACCTGTCACTTTTTACGAAATTTCATTTGGAGCTTCCTAGCCCAAGATATGACCTTTTTCCCAAGGTCACCTGATTTTGACTCAGATCTGGAAGAGGCAGAAACCCTATATTGTACAGATCATAAATCACAAAGTACAACGAATTAGAGGTTGTCCTTTGGACACAAGGTACCTGGAGATTTTATCTTCGTCCTGTAACAATTTCAGATCCGAAAAATTCGCCAAAACGGATTTATAGCGAAAGTGCTACGATGACTGGTTTTTGCTATGTAAAACCCTAACCTTCAAATTGTCGTAAGTAGAGCAAGTGTCTTTAGTGCCATACCTTGTCTTCCTTCAGGTTAGCTATGATACCATGTTAGAATTCAATATGCTAAGACAGAAAATAGCAGCATTACATTCCATTTCACAATAATAGCATATACAGGATCACTGAAGAAACAACAAGCACAGCATAAACACAAGAGACAGAGATTTATCCTGGGAAACCCTCATGGGGTAGAAAACCCAGCAAAGCTTCCTCAATATAGATGACCAGCAATATACAAAGATGCAAACCCTGAGCATAAGCTCCTTCTCCACAATAGCAGACCTCTCCTCCACAAGTGCGCCTTTCTCAAGTGAGAGTGAGTGTGTGTAATGAGGAACACACCTCCTCTATTTATACACTACTCTGATGTGTATTTTACACAAGTACACGTAGGCTCGTATTTAACCAATAGGTTAAATACCCCACTACAACTAACTGGGCCGACCCCTCTAGGGTGGTCTAATAACCCTATGACCCACATAACACATACAGGGCCGACCCCTACTAGGGAAGTCTAATAACCCGAGTTACCACATTCCGACGGAGGAATAAACATCTCCGGATATACAATAAGATCTTCATGGAGAAATGAAACATCTCCGGAATAATAAAGTACAAATATAATATTCTTTGAAGTTACAATATCTCAACATGTATCATCCCTGGACTTCAATTCTAAATAGATCTGTAGATAGGTGTCTCTGAGAGGTGGTCCTTAGACTTTGTCTAAGTTGACGAGTGGACTGCATCGTCCCTAGACATGATATGGTGTCTTAAATAGATCGTGTGTGTTGCAGGGTATGATGCTATTGTGTTGTTGATCGAGAGGATCTAGTTGATGACAGTGATGCTAATCATGTGATGACGATGATGTTGATCATGTGATGATGATGATGCTGATCATGAGATGTCGATGCTGTTGATCGTGAGATGATGATGCTGCTGATCGTGAGATGACGATGATGTTGATTGTGAGATGACGATGATGTTGATGGTGAGATGACGATGCTGCTGATCATGAGATGACGATGTTGCTGATCGTGAGATGACGATGCTGATGATCTTGAGATGATGATGCTGATGATCGTGAGATGATGATGTTGATGATCGTGAGATGACGATGCTGATGAACGTGAGATGACAATGTTGATGATCATGAGGATCCAGATGTTGCTATAGGTGTTCAAGTGCTACAGAAGATGAAGATTCAGTACTGAAGATGTTGATGTTCCAGTATTGAAGATGTTCCAGTAATTGCTTGAGTTACTGATGATGTATAAAGAAAGCTTCTAATGATTTATAGATGTATCATGTATGATGCAGTTGATGACTCCTTGCTCCTGTAGATGTTGTTATAATATCCTTCTCATTAAGGGGGAGTGTTGAAATATTGTAACTTCTAAGAATATTATATTGTGTACTTTATTATTTCAGAGATGTTTCATTCCTCCGATGGGACCTTGTCCTGTATCCAAAGATGTTTATTCCTCCGTGGAGAATGTGGTAACTTGGGTTATTAGACTTACCTAGTGGGTTCGTCCCAGATTTAGTTGTAATGGGGTGTTTAACCTAGTGGTTAAAGTTGGGGAGGCTTCACCACTTCCTTTGATTGGGTATTGATAATCATCCCCAAGTTTCACCTTATGGGGTGATTCATGTTCAGATAGATTCACAAAAGATTCCTTAAACCCAGTCATGTGTTTGGAAGCCCCACTATCAATCAACCAATCATTACAACCATGGGAGATGGTACCTATAAGAGCAGAGATCAGAACATACTCTTCTTCACTTGATGAGTCATCATTACTATCACTTTCTGCCCTAGCCTTCTTCTTTGGGGGTTCATCATCCTCAGCAGCATGAGCATGAAACCTTCTTTTGCTACCCTTCTTCTTCTTGTTGGAGTTGTTGTTGTCCTTCTTCTTCTTGGGACAATTTATGGCAATATGTCCTTTCTCATTACAGGTGAAGCATATTCTTCTTTCTTTGAAGGGATGTGAAGATTTCTTGGAGTGAGATGGCTCTCTCTTGGACTTCCCTTTCTTGGTGTGAGCTGTGAGAGCTTGATCTTCATTCCCCATCTTTTCTTCTTGTGCCACAAGCCTTGCTTCTTCTTGTGAGCATTCTTCCCGTGGTCTACTGAAAGAGATCAACTTCTTCCTTGCACAAATTCCTTGGATAAAGGAATCCCATGACCTAGGTAGGTTATTTAGAGTGGTCATCACCACTTCACCATTCTCCACCATTTCATCCACTGCTTCTAGTTGTTCCTTGATCTGGGAGACCCTTGAAAAATAAGATTGAATGGTTTCTCCATTCTGAAATTTTACTCCTTTCAATTGGTTCCGCAGGGTCATCTTCCGATTTATGTTCTTCCCTTCAAATAGCTTGGTCAAAGAGTCAAACATCTCCTTGGGTGTCTTAAGAGAAGACACATGGGGTATGAGATGGTCTTTGATAGAATCAACAATGATTCTCTTTGCCTTGACCAAGTTCTTCTTATGCAATACCTTGGCCTCTTCATCCTCTGGGATAGGGATGTCTTCTTTCACATATGAGTCCAACTCATTCTCTTCCAGGATTAACCCAATTCTATACTTCCAAGCTCGGAAGTTATCAGCCCCTTCAAGCTTATCCTCAAGCTTGGTGTGGAGAGACATCTTAAAGAGTACTTCAAATGGAAATAGAAAATATTTAGATCTTACCACTTGAAATGATGAAAATTGGATCTGGTCCCGGATTAGGGTTTGTCAGAGAAACCCTAAAAATTCAGAATGTGAATTTCAAATTTCTGAAAGGATAGAAAGATGCGCCTTGGTGAGCTGATCAGCCTGGTGCATTCAGAATTTGAGATCAGCAAAGTCTTTCCCTTTAGAATTGCCATTTTGTCCTCCCGGGTTCACTACGGAGAGCCCTGAATTAGGGTTTGAGTTTCTTGAAGATCTACCCAGCCAAAAATCTCGATCCAAAGCTCTAAACTTCTATTTTTGCAAGGAGCTTCCAGCTGTGCCTTCAGATTCCAGAAATTCCTATTTTTGTGGAAACCCTAATTTTTAGGGCCAAATCTAAAAATGCTCAGAATTGAATTCTGATTGGACAGATAGATGCGCCTTGATGAGTAGAGTCAATCTACTATACTGGTTTTTGAAAATATGTGGAGAGAAACCCAATAAACAAGGAACTCAAGCTTATGTCACTGCAAAATGTCTTCTTCTCAGGTTAGCTCTGATACCATGTTAAATTTTGAGCATTAATTCACAATACTCTAGGATCTTTTCTAAGAGAATAACATCTACAATAAATCAATGCATAACAATCACAATATGACAAGCATCACAAGAATCAAAAGCATAAAGACAAGAGACACAGAGTTTCCGTGAGGAAAACCCTAAGGTGAAAAACCCCACAACTTCCTCAGAGATAGAGAGAGCAATGGCTCAACCAAAGTACAACCAAATAACACTGAGATAGTCTCCTTATAGCAGATGATCCTCCTCCTCACTAGTGCGCCACTTTTCAAGAGAGAGTGAGTTACTTTTCCGAGTGAGTAAAATAGAGATCTCCGATCTCTATTTATACTAACTTTTTTTCCCAGTGACCTTATGGGGCCGACTTGTCTATCTAGATACATCCACATTATATTATATATAATTCAGGGCCGACCCCACATGGTGGTCTAATAACCCATCGGCAAGTACACACACTTGTGACACTTGTCAATCCACATGACGATACTTCCTTATAGAGGAATAACACATCTCTTATAAGGGTACAATAAATATATATAAAATACACAGATGAAATACATTCCGAAGTTACATATACATCAACACACATGATGCACCAGGAGGAGTAGAAGTCAATGGTTGAGTGCAAGCTATTGAACCACAATTTGTACAAAGAACACATCAAGTTATTCACACATAATGTATCTTGATTCTTTATACACATAAATAAGGTGAAATCTAAGCAAATTGATCTTATATGCATGGAGTTAATTTATTTGCAAATAAAATGATAACAATTACAGAGAAATTCAACTCGTGATAATAGAATGAATGTTCAAAGAATAACAAAATATATTATGTACTTTCCATACCTTTAGTAGGTGGAGGGGGGAGCAAATGCCAATGGCAGTGGTGCCAAAGGTATCCTCCATGTCATCTGAGGTGATTCTGAAGGTGCAATCTTTGAAGGAGAAGCATCGGGTTGTAACAATTCAATAAGTAGGTCATGCTTAGTAAATTTTGTTATTATTATACTCAGAATACATCTCAAAGATCTGTGAAAAGAAAGGAAGTATACCTTTCACATGTTGGTGATTTGGAGGGGAAGGAAACATGATTGATGGTGAGACTGCTAGGGGACTCAAGTTTCCTGAGGGTGATACAAGGGGACAGTTAGATGGTGAATAAACAGACCCTTTAAAATTAACCAACAATCCAATAAAGAGTGTAATATTCACCAAGTATAAAATTTGAATATAAAAAATAGAACAAAAAGAAAGGAGTATACATTTCGCGTGTCGATGATGTGGAGGTGAACGAAACCCAATTGATGGTGAGACTTACAATACGTATCCAACACACCCATCTCGAAGTATCATGGGTACCATCGTCATGCCTTCAGGTATCGATCCTCTTCCATATATGATAGGCTGAAATACCATATGAGAAAGTTTAAAAACAAGGTTATTTGAGATTATAACATGTGCACTTTCTCTACGATAGATGACAGGCTGAACGACCTTGTGAATAATTTCACAAGGAAGGTTATAAGGATAATCAATAAAATATTGGGAAATACAACAGAAATAGAAGCAAAAGAATTATGAATCTATTGCAGGTGTAGTCATGCAAAGAATCACAACATAAAAATATTGTGTTTCACCTACCAATCCATTCAAAATTGGTACAAAATAATTGAAACCTTTATCAAAATGTGAAGAAAAAAATTATATTCTACAAACAGAAAATGATATTTCAAGCTTATACTTACAATGGAATAGAGCTCGACTCCATGTTCTGCTATTTTTGCTTGATTTGCTTCACAATGGTGTTCGATTTTAGAGCTTGTTGCATGATTTGCTTCGCAATGGTGTTCGATTTTAGAGCTGAAATTTCCTTATAATACAAACAAGGTATTTGGCTTCAGATAAAAAGGAAGGAACCAAGCTATATCGTGGAAATACAAAGGAAAGAAGGTTGGAAGAGTTGGCCACAAGAACTCTTCCAAGAATGAGATCATGTATACTTTATTTCTCTTGAAAGGAAAGTGTAGCATGGAATTCCTGCCAAAAACAATAAAAAGAGAGAATTAATGACCTTGCTTGTAGAATTTATGAGAAAACTAAACATACCATCAGGTGAATAATTATTAAAACAAACCTGAGTGGTTGCTGGCCGATGAGGAAAAATAAAATGGCCTTGAGGACGATCTATTTTGTAGGCATGATGATCATCAATCCTGGCTATCATCAAATTTTTAGGACTGAAGGTATTACTGAGGGCTGCAGAATTATATACATCATGCAAAGGAAAAGGCCTCTTTTTGCTATTTTGTTTAGTGTCAATTCCACTCCTTGCAGAAAACATCTACATGTAAGTAAATTATATATAGAGGGATAAAATAACCCTTGTGGTTGAAGAAGAAAAATTGAAACAAAAAATGAAGTTAGTTGAATGCACTCTTTGCTAGTTGCTTACATCAACCCCAATGCAAATAAAAAATAGTCTATGAATCGTTCAAACACATGGTTATTGTCAAAACTATGAGTAGCCTTTTCCATCTTAGATACAAGCTTGTAACAAATACATTAAGCACATCATTATCAAGAATTGTGAGCTTGGTTCAGGATCTGAATTTTGCAGCAGTATTTTATCAACCTAGCATAGATCTATGTTAACCCTTGTTTTGCTATACACAGATCCATTTGATTTTGATATCTCTCGCGCAAATACAATTTTTTTATGGATTCCCCTAACTAGGATGTAGAATGAACTACTAAGGCCAATGAGTTTTGCTCCAATTTAAAGTCATGTAAATTTTCACAGTTAGTAAGTTGTCTGTAAAGTTTGTTGGTACATTGACTTAGTGTTGCGGTCTAAAAGAACTTTGTTTGATATTCATCTCTGTTCAAGCATCTTATTTTACACTCTCACATGCCTTATTATACAACTATTATTGCTCAAGTGAATGCAACCATTTTTCTTTGCACTGATCATCAGATGGAAGGAGGACATAGAATGCTTCAAATTCTGAGAACATAGGAAAATGGCAGTGCACAAATCTGAACCCCAATCTATAGACCTAAGCATGACCTAGGATCTTCTAGCACCTTATTTTAAAATTTATTCTATGTTGCCAGAATTTTTCAGATTTTGGCAACATAGAATAATGGCATAGTGCACTGAAGTTTGAACCCCAATCTAGGCATCACCTAGGCTCACTAGCAGCTCCACTTCCAGGATACAAATGCCCCCCTTCATGTATATTTAGAATTTAATATTGCAGCTCCTTACACATCTAAATTTAAAAATTAAGGGCATAATATTGCAACATAACTTATTTTTTTGGCGGAGACTATTCACATTACAATGAACATGAACCTTCTTAACATATATGCATATTTTATTCCTCAAGATATATCAATTTACAGTGAATATTTTTCATTAGTATCAAAGCTACTACTTCAATTATAAAATGTTAGCAGAAAAGATACTACAATTTTTATCGTTTTCAAGTTACCAGCCATATCCCGCCTACATTACTTTAAGACCATGAATAGATATCACACAAAAATGGTCACTTTACACATGGGAATAACTATCACACAAGTATGATGTTTCCAAATTGTTTGCTTGCGACAATTTGAAACTCCCTGTAGGCACAGTACCATAGACATGGAACCAACACTACTGAACGAGGCAGCAAGTATACCACAGGAATCCACTCTCAAGAAAGACCCGAGATCTCCATTTGCACCTCTCAGATACCCTCATCAAACCCACAATCCTCTATAGTTGAGAGATATGGGGTCTTAATTTACTTCAAACCAATTGGCCTAATATTGAAAGAATGAAGACCCTCTTCAAATGCATCATCTGATACATAGCATGTCAGAAGGATGCAAGAGAAATTTGTCACCTTCCCGTGCTTGCATCCAAATTCCATTGATATCACTAACATTCTTCTATTTTTTCTGTAAGTAGTAATCGGCCTTACCAAAAAGACATAAACATTACATTATATTGCAAACCTACATTTACCTCTCAGGAAAATCAATTGTAACAATTGGTTACCCCATTTAATTTCTGTGAGACATTGATGTTTCAATGTTATAACTTCTCAAGAAAAGAAATGGTAACTTGATATGGTTCAAAATAATTAACTAGTTTGCGGATAAACAACAAGATATCCTTGTAGCTTACGATCAACTAGAAAGTGCGCATGAAAGGATCTCTGAACCTGCCACAATGATAAATTCATCATCATAAATGTGTAGACAACGTAGTCCTAAAAAGAACAATTCAACATCAATATAACCAAAATCATTGTTGTGCCAAAGACTCTTTGCACCACCTATACATAGCCATGCAAAGCTAAAACTTCTCTCAATTGCACCGCCTGAGAGTCGAACAACACTATATGACTTGGTAGTGGCAGACTACTAGACATGTCCAACACAAATCCTACTGGATCTCTCATGAAGTGATCTGATTCATCTATAAGCTCCTCCAGACTAATGTTAGTGTCACTGTCACTTCCAAATTCCATTGCATAAACTAGAAACATAGTTCAGGCCCATGTAGGCATTAGTTCAAGAACTGATGTTAAGAAGAGAACACCTGTATATAATGTAGTAATAGAAAATGTAACCTAACAACCTCACCTTCGGGAACAATCCATAAATTGCATAGTTAAATTTTGGTGTAGTGAAGCATAATATGGAGTTGCAAGGCATTGCATTAAGAAGCTCAGACTCTACACTTATGTTTTTCTGCTTCCCTGGCAAGAAAATCCATCATAGCTTCACTCCCTCTCTGTCTGGAGCACATCCCAAGGTCAGATGCAACAAAGCTACACACATTAACACCAAAGTAAATGGGATATGAGAATGGTGTTAACCCCATCTGGCATCAGGTATGTCCCCATCACACATTCAAACAAAAGGGACCATGTAGACACTCCCTTGCTAGTGATACCATCAATATAACATCATCACATATAGTCACTAGGAAGTATCCATATGAAGTAAATGCATGAAAGAAGAATATAACCAAATAAAAGACCATCAACCTGACCATCCTCCACCAAAAATATTCATCCAATATCCATCTTGAAGAAGAGAAGAAGCTGCATGAAGATGTAGATGCCTCAATTCCATCAAGATGATCCCAGCTACTAATTGAAAACTTCAATGTGAAACCTCATACAACATGAGGTGTAACAAGAACAATAAGGAAGGATTCTCTAGATAGCTTAATTGCTGTGATTTGGAGTAAACCATTTTATGTAGAAGACATCAATAGCCATGTTTGGTTTTCCTAACAAAACTACATACAAATTTTCAAGTCAGTCAATGCGAAGCTATAAATAAATATTAACTTGAGCATTGTAAGGATACATTAAATTGAGACCATGAAATTTGGAGTAAATGAGTCTGTGTACTTTGGGTTTCATGCATATTCTATGGATTCTTCCCTATCGGATGGATATCTCCATGCAAAGCATAATTTTCAATGTGGATACAAAAAGAGAAAAGAACCCCCATTTCAGTTTATGATTAGTAAAAAAAATAACAGTCAAGTTGTAAGAAAGTAAAACTTGCAGCTTTATACAAAAATTAGATGCCTTTGGGAAGCTAAAAATATGCCATCTCATGTTTAATTATGCATAGAGAGAGCTATGCACAGGAATATAAATGAATTCAACTCAGGCTCTTGATTTCCATACAAGATTTCCCTTTATGTTGAGATCTTCTTACAAGATCTATATCTCGACCTTAAAATATCCAGTAGGTTGCTCCAAAAACATATTGCTTCCTTTAGAAAAATGAATATATACATATCGAGTAGTTTCCCCTTGCAACTATGAATAAGGAAAAGCATGAAAAGGGTGACCTTTATCATTTCTGTCAATAATTCAAAGGGCCAGCGAGATCTGTTTACCTACAAAAAAGATAAAATACTTCCCTCTGCCACTTGCTCCATGAGCTATCCTTGCAAATCGACACACATATTCACTGGGATTGCATGGAAAATAAGAAAGCACCACATGGTCAACATTAATTAGGTCAAGGCCTCTAGAAGCTCTGCAGAAGGAGACCATGTATAGTTTAGATTTAATGTACTGTATCAATAAAAACACCTAAGTACAGAACATACTAAGATTTTGAAATGAACTGAATTGAACTCATGATCACAAATCAAACAAAAGGCATTCATACCTATCAGTACAAATGAGAAATACATATTTTTCAGATTGGGAATCAAGGAAATGCTCTAAACTTGAAATGCGACATTCTTGTGATACAACTGCATGAAATGGAAGGACATAGATCTTCATGCCTTTTTGATCTATCCGTTTTAGGACATTCTCTACCTTCCTACATGATTCAATCTGCAACCAGATCACACTCAGACATTATATCAAGAAAAGCTTTCAAAACACATTTCAAGAAGAAACTTTCGATATCTAGTAGAAATTGAGACATTGTTGCAGAAGATAAAGGTATTATGAAACTAGTTCATACAACATATCACTTAGAAAGGTATCCACGAATTTTGAAGTTGCGTTTCCAGAGAAGGTATCAGTCTCTTCCATCATTATTACTTCAAGCACCACAACACAGTAGTTTAGAGAGTGATCACTGCCTGTGCAAGATTCAGATAACAAGGGTTTTGTAGATAGTTTACAGCCTTCAACACCACATAATGGAGGAATCTCTCGCCAAATAATTGATTAAATCATGTTTCTTCGACTAGATTTCCCAAGTCAACTAGGGTATCGCTCTCCCTCTAATCGATGCTTTAGTCTAAACGTGAGAGGGTTTTATCCATCAGATTCAAATACTTGCATGGAAGAGACTGTCTCGGGAGACACAGGATCATAGGTTGCGAGCAGATCACAATTTGTTGAAGAGCATATCGCACCAGTGAAATGCAAAAAAATTAAATATGAATCTTCAAATCGCATGGGAATTACACCATATGTCTAAAGAGTTTGTTGCACCAGATCTGAGAAAATGTGACACTCGGCATATTACTGAGATCATGAACTAAAAGGTTTAAAGAAAGATTGAATTCAACTTGATCACTACAACTAAGTGAAATTTGAGGAGATCCCTCGGAAGAGATTGATTTCTACACCAATATTCTTTAAAGCTTGAAAACACTGCATATTAAGTTAAACCTACAGCTCTTCACAAAAATCTAGATTTGTAGAGAAAGATCATAGATAGATAGATTAAATGTTGGTATCGGTGCTACTAAATATTGATCTGGAACTTATCTAACAACAACTAGATATGGAACCGCTGAGTTGCTTGATTCCTCTGTAACTGCTATTCCCGGTCAACCTAAAAACCCTAGAGCCCATAAACAAGTTGCTTGCTTCCTCTGTACTTGCTATACCTGGTCAACCTAAAAACCCTATAGCCCATAAACCTAAACCATTAATCGTTTGACAAAATAACCACATACAAATGTAGAAAAGAATGAATGCGAAGCATGGAAACTGCACTTATAGGTTGTATAAATAACTGAGAGAGTGCTTGGAAGGGTCCAATTGAGTCAACAAGGAAGATAGTCTAGGGCCTTGCTCGCGTAGAGATTTTTAGTGTTGCTTAAGTAATCCATGAAGATGTATGAGATTGTCATTGGTAGTTGAAAACCCCTGGACCTACGCTAGCATGAAATCCATTTTCCCTTTGGTCGTTTGGCTCCAACGGATTTTCTTTCAGTTGGATGTCTTTTGTCCTCAGCTCCGGGTAGGGCTATCAAAACCTGATCCCTCACTTACTTTTCATGATATTGGGGAACAATGTTTTCTCTATTTGGTAGTTAAAATACCTAGTAACAACTTTATTTTATTTATATATACATATTTTTGGTTGTTCATAAAAGATACTTTAACAAAATTATATTTTTATTTTTAAATGGTGTTTCTTTAATGATTTAATTTTGAATTAAAAATAATAAAAAGTTACATATTTATGTTTTATTTTATTTTATATAAATATGTAATAGTAACTTGTATTAAAAGTGGGAGGAAATATTTACAATATTTAGAAAACAAAAGTATAATTTTATAGAATTATATTGTATACAAAATACTCATAAATGTTTTATAACTATAGTGTATGATTGGGGTGGAGTAACCGTAATTAGGGATCTTGTCACTAGGATGATTAGTGCTTTAACATAGAGGAGTGTGCTTCACATTTTTTAGTATTGCTAAATACATATTTTTTGTCTTATGGTATGTAAGATCACTTATTATGTATTTTTTAAAGCTATATTTATAATTGTATTTATTGAAGGTTTAGATCCTCGGTGTTAATACAAGCTTGATCACTGCTTGCCAATAAACTCATAATATCATATCTTACAAACATGAGTATAATTGATATTGTTGTAAAATTAACATCACTTGTATTTGTTAGATCGGTTTAATAAAAAAGTCTCTCTTTGTCATGGAACTTTAGTGAAACACAAGTGCTTATGTTATGAATAATTTGTCAATTGATCATCAATTTGTCTATATAACCAAGCTTACATCTACTTAGTTTAAAGGAGGAAAAAGGAGTTCTTTATTGTCCATAGAACCAAGCTTACCTTTACTTATTCTAATAGAGGAAAAATAAATGCTTCTTGTATATAGAGATTTTTCCTTCCATGATATTTCATGTATAACAATGTTTTTAACGAAGAATATTCATGAGAGGAAACTATAGGTTCAATTAGAAATGGATTTGCAAGCAATAAAATGTTTACTGCAATCTGTAAATATGTTCTTTCTATGTGGTTTAGTGCTAATATGGAAATGTTTATAGTATGTGGCATTCCTAGAAAAGAACTCAAACATTATGCCATGTGCGTGTGCCCCTTGGATCCACTGAACCTGAAATTGACAAAACACCCAAGCATAGCGCTCAAAATTTCTCTACTTAGTTCCCACATATGCCTATACTTACCAAACAATAGATATTATAGTATATTAATATATTAACTATATAATATATATATATTAGCATATTATATATTTACTATATATTGGTATTTTTTTGCAGGGAAGGGACCAAGGGGGACTTTAGAAATTTATGAACTCAAGTGCAAAGGAAGCCATGATGAATGGATGCATATGGAGAATTAATGAAGGTTGTGAAATTGACAATTTTTAGCGAACATGATGCAAAGTACATGAACTTACCGAAAATTGCAGTGTTAAAATTTAGTAAATTGTGCAAATTCATTGTCAAAATTGTAATTTTCCATTGTCGGAGTGACACAACTATGGTGACCAAATTGTTTGGTTACCTGGTCACTTATTTCTCATTTTATACTAGTGCCCCACCGACACTTTGTCAGCTGAGCTCACACTTTTGCGAGGACCCCCTCGCACTAGTTGAAGATCTTCGGAGACAAACAATCCTCCGCATAAAGCATCTGTGCTCTGGTGGCTAGGTGAGGAGCTTGACTCCCAACCATCCTCGTAATGGTGAATAAAATGGCCCGCAATGGGTGCTCCTGTACATCTTTAATGCAAATCTTCCCACTAGATGCACAGGCGTTGGGATCACAATGATGTCGGATCAAATCTTCCATGGTTTGATCCCTCCCACGTGATCCAGTGAGTGTCACATTGTCCCCCCTTCGGGACAAACCAGTTAGAAAATAGATATCCTCGACATCTATGTGAAGCTCATGCTCACCAATATGAAAGTATTACTGGGCTGCACCCCAACATTGGAGCATAGGGTTCAATAGTGGAAGTTGGGATCTTATCCCCTGATGCGGAAGAAGTTGAGAAGCCCACAGTTTCTTAAAGCTTCCACACAATGTGGATTGTTTGCAGCTTGTTCATCATCTAATTCATGTTCCCTTTCCTGCCATTCCAAAACCATTTTGGATGCTTGGAACCTGTCAACAGGAAGTTTTTAACAATGTTAAGACTTGCTTCACCCACTGGAAGTCATTCTTTTGAGTTTTGTTTGAGTTTGGGGATGGACGTCGCCGTCGTCGCACCCTGTTTTTGCAAACAGGGCAACATCTTCGCAGTCCATGTATTTTTTATTTGTGACGACTCGGTCTCGTCGTAGTTCCCGAAAGGGCCAATTTCGATGAGCCGAGGGCGCAATGGCGCTTCCCAAATCAAGCCAAAACCCAAAAAAATGACTGAAAATCAAAATTGTAAACCACTACGATTTTTCTGGCTGAAGTTTAGGGTTACCTGTTCCTGACGGTAGGTGAAATGGCTGATCATAGCTACCGGAATCAACAACTGAAGATCTGGTAGCAAATGGCAGTATTCCTCCCAAATTTGACAAATAGAACAATGGTGACTATATTTGGTTTTTATTTCTATTTATAGAACGAAATGGAATATTCCTTTTTCAAATATTTGATGTCGTTATGCTATTTGCTATAGTTTGGATCAACTCTATTATATTTGAACGTTCGGTTGACTATTTGACCTAGTTTCTGAGTGTACAGGAGTTGTGAAGTGCCTTTCTATGCCATTTTCATATTGGAATGGTCATCTCAGGTATGAACACCCCTTGTGAGTTTTTGTCGTTTACCCATTTTTTCATAAATTGCAATTAATGAGCTTACTCTTTGTTCTTTCTCGTGCTCTTGAAACTATGAGAATACGTTACCGACTTATGATTTATCACTTTTCCGGGCTCATTAAACTCTTGCAGAAAAGGAACCCCCCGGAGTCTATCTTTAAGCTCTTTTCAGGCTCTCAAAATATGAAAAGATTGCCAAGCGAACCTGTCGCGTTCACGCTTGTAAAAGAATTTGAATGGCCGTCTTCCTGGTGATAGTTTACCCCTTTTTCGGACCAGGGGGCACTAGTTATGAAAAAGGTATACTCCAACCAATCATGACTGGAAGAGTCCTCTCCCTCGTTGTTTTACCCTTTTTCGGGTAATGAGGCTAACTTTACGAAAAAGGACCATTGGAGGCTTCTTTCGATCTTTTCAGAGTCTCTAAACATGAAATGACAACTGAGTTTACCTTCTATGGACTCGTTAAACTCTTACATTGAAGGGCCCACCATGGGATGAACCCCTCCTATCCCAGGTTCATAAAATATTTGGGATTGGATTCATCTATGAGTTGAGCTATACCGAGCATCTGGTTACCCTCATCAAGCTCGTAAAAAAACACATGAGGAACTCATCATTCATGATGGGGAGAAATGAAAGATTTTGTGTTATGTACCTTGTTAGTTGCAGTATGTAGTCGTTCTTGAACATGGCACTCATTTGCATTTGCATACAGCACTTGGATCATCTGTTTGCCCTCGAGTTCCACTTATTTCCTGAGTCTTGTTACTCCTTTGAATCATTCAAAGAAAGCTTCCATCATTAGTTGCCTTGGGAATTTGCGTCGCACTCGTCATGTCAATACTGCCAAGTCATACCATGCCCATGTTCAAGAATATGTCCATCATTTATCATCTGCAGTCATTACACCCACCATCATGTCGGTCTCCTCTGAGTTAGTCTTGCATGTTATAGTACCATCCGATCTACTCTATACATTTTTGTCGTGTTTCCTGTTGATTGATGGGGGATTCATCATGGCCCTCCTTCGACGGATTCATCCTTGTCGACTTGAACTCATCATCCAAGGATTGAATCTAGAAACCAATCAAGTACCTTGGCCCTGCATGCCTCAATGGTAGGTTACCTCGCTTTCAACATGAGTTTACATCATTGACTCTTGATTGAAAAATTTCATCTTGCGTTCGACTTCAACTCATTTATTCGCACTTGATGATATGTACTGGGATACCTTGGGAATCATTGACGTCAATGATGACGGTTTACATCAATGACCGGTAATTAAGTGGTTTCTACCATGTTTGACATGAAGACATTTGTAATCACATGGATAGATTTGTATCATTGCAGGTTCAGCTTGAAGACCCTGGGAAGTCATGTTTTACCCAAGTTTCGATGGATTTTGTATTGAGTTATATCACATGGATCCACATTTGTATTGGTCGTGGCTGTGTTATCATCTCATCATGGATCTACGCTTGTGTCTAGTAGCCATGATTGTGTTCATTCGGTCATTACTACCATGGATCTGCATTGTATTGGTCAGTAGCCATGTTGTACTGCATATGGGATTGTTAGTTTAGAGTCAGTTGTACTGCAGCAGTATCCTTCGTTCAACAAGTCTATTGCCATTTCTTCTATCAAAGCACTTCACCTGTCTATCTTCAATAGCTTCATGCTTTGGGGGGCATTCTATTACACCCAAAATCTACCCATCATGAGATTCAGTGTATACACCCCTGAAGATATCTTAACTGAGTAATTAACTTGGGAGGATATGTACCAGATTTTGAGAAGTCGTCATAGGTTGCACTGATGCAACATGTGACGTCGCAACTTACTTCATTGCAAGGTGCGACGAAGTCATTTAATGGGAAAAAATAGCTTCTTCGAGGTTCTTCTCGAAACTCACTGACTTGGGGCCTTATCCCTGACCTCTAGGGGATTTGGTACTCGATTCTTAACACCTTCGGAGGATCCCCTATCTCTCTCCTACCATATCTCAACCTATCCTATCCATACCCTATCCACTTAGTCCTATATAAGAGAAGCTCTACCCCTCTCCTGAAGGAGGAAGTCTATGGTGTCTACATGCTGGTGAAATCACTCTTGAGAGATCTCTACTCATCCTTGAGAGACTCAAGCTTCCTTAGGAGGAAATGGAAAATGGCTTTGTTGGAGAAGGGCTGCAGCGTTAAGCCTCGGTTGTAGTTCTATATCTCTTCTATGTACTTCCCTATTTTTACAGTAATACAAATTCTTTCCACCAATATTGTTCACGTGTGTAATGATATTGAGTAGTTTATCTGCTTAACTGTTCACTCAGATGTCTTATTGTATAGATGCCCTTTACTTGTTTCTCTTGTTTCTTGTCTTGACAGGTCTTGCAGCTTGGATCTGACAACCGTGAGACGTGGAGCAGCATTTAGGAGAAAGGATAGCGAAGTGAAAGGTAAGACATCTAGTACTCGATCCTTAAGTAGATCTAGGAGATGCATTTGTATCCTGTCTTATTTGTTCTAGACTCGCATTGAACTAGGGAGATCCGGCTTGGGTTCGCTCGAGTGGATTGTCCGATAAACAGGCCTCCAATACTGGTTGAACATGGGATATACTTCCAGGATTTTTTCGTGTATGGGGACTCTTGGGGGATTTGACCCTCTTGAGTTTCGGGCTTAACTACCTTGCCCATACGACGGATCCCACCTGTGACTGTCCCCTTGAGAATTGGTTATATTGTGGTGACCTTAGTTGCTTTACCTCGGTATCACATAGGGCATTCATTGCGGTTATTCTGCGATTGTCCTGAGTCAGGTAGGGGTTGGACAACACAGTTTCTTGTTGTATAGGGATTTGACCCTATGCACGTAGTGAAGTTTGGGAACCCTTATAACTGATTTTGTTACATCCGGTTATAGTTTGGGAGTCTCAAGCCTCTCCTAGGTGAGACATACCGGCTGTAGTGTCGGGAGGTGCCTTGAGCCAGTCCTGTTTGTGTGCATTTGGCTATAGTTTCTTTAGGTGTGTGCTCTTTTTTCGCTAGTTGGTCGTTAGGGGGTGTTTAGATTTGTTGTTATCGTGGAGGAAGATCCACCTCTCCATAGGTCTCGTTGTTTGGATGGTCTACCAACCGACGATGTAGCACGTCCTTTTTATAAGAGATGCTGGAGGATCCCCTCCAATCCTTTTGATACTTTTGACTAACTTCAAGATTACATTATGACTTTTGCATTTGGCACATTGGGAGGAATTCCCATGACTCCGTTGGGTGAGGTCGATGGAAAGACCATTCCTTCCACCCCTAGGGAGGTTGGAGAGGAAGGTTCACCCCCACATGTCACTTTTTCAAGTTTTGGGCCATACCCACCCCCGGAGCCAAACCCATATCATGGTACACACACTGAGGGATTCCGATATGGGATGTCAAATCTCAATGACACCACAAACCCTTCGACCACTAATCCTTATTCACTTGGTATGCCCAGTCTTAATTTGAATGTTACATCCACTTTGTCAGGTAGTCAAGCTAATACTAGCCTTGGAGCTACGGGTATTGCTCCCTCCGGGGGCGGCACCATCCATTCTGCTCCCTTCGGGGGAGGCACAACCCTCTTCTTCTCCCTCTGGGGGTGGCGCATTCGCTTCTGCTCTGTTTGGGGGAGGCACGACCTTTTACGCTCCATTTCAATTTACGTTTGGTCATGTCCCTTCATCTTCTACAGTTGTTGGGGGTGGACCGCGTCCTAGTACTGCCCCTCATTTAGTGGGAACACTTCACAGAACACGGCCCACATTACACAACCTAACACACATGTTTCTACGCATATATGTTGGATCTAGGAAATGCCCCTTTTTGGCCATCCTTATTACATCATTTTGCCCTAATTACATCCTATTTTCATAAGCTATATCCATGCCTTTCTCTAGATCGACCAATAATCTTGACAGGTATAATTTGTTATTACTTTATATGTTTTATGCCTAAGATTGTTAAAGATTATGGATCTTAGTCCTTGGTTTATGCTGATCTATGTGATTTCATTTAGTCAAGGTCTAAAATGTAGGTGTATCATCCAAGTGGCGCCAGTTGTTACTCTTCAAATCACCAACTCCTAATAACTCCAAGGGACAATGCATTCATCCACAAGAATCTGTAACAGGCCTCCACTAAAGCAGAACCCAGCTGCAACAGACAGATCGCATTCCATCTTGCCAAATCCGATGATCCATTGATTACTGGAGTAATAGCTCCATGAGTAACAACCTTGTTTAATACGGCTGTAACAGTTAGCTGTAACTCCGCACCATGAAGATCATAGATCTTCATTGCTGCACGAGTTTAGTGGATCGTGATCTGTACTTTCAATGTATAAATATGCGAAGGCTCTCGTAGCCTGGGGTTGGACAATTACCATTTTGTATAAGCTATAACAGAGCATTGATACTGCCGATTTCCATCATTAATATGAGAGCAGAGTTCTTCATTTCTATGTCTTAATTTGTTGTGATTCTCAACATCTTTGTTAGAAGGCCAGGGCCCGCCTTCTCACAGAGATAACCAATTTAAGTAGGTAGGTTAATTTAGCTTTCTTTCTGTGTGTGGTGTGGAATTATTGTAGATGTTACTGTTAGCTGCAACATAGGTTAGATTTCCTTCTGGTAGTATGATTGCATCTTGAATAGCTGTAACAGAGTGGTGTGACAGTCGATTGTGTAGGTTAATTCAGTTTAATGCATGTGTGCTTGAATCAGCTGTAACAGCCAAGCTCAATTCCAATATCTTCCAGTTGTTTATGCTCTCTAGGATTTCCAATAATTATCAGTTAGAGTTCAAGCTTATGTTTAGATTCTGGTTTTTGTTGTATCTTCAATTGGTTTATTAGAATAGGCAGAGTGTTATTGAGTAACAGTAGCTACTAGATGGATCATTTTGGCAAAGATTGAATATTGTAGTTTGATAATTATAGGATTTAACTTCTTGCAAAAGTAATCTAGTTTATTTCTATTCTTAAATTTATAACTGCTAGGTTGATCTCTGTAGGAAGGTAGCTGCAATTGAATTCCTAGGTGTGTGAATTAGATTAGTTCTTCTATGGGATGAGTTTGGCTAAATAGACTGGTAGGATTATTATCTTCATTAGTTAATCAACTGCTTGACATGTTTATGCATAGATTATGCTTATTGCCATTGAAATAAAAGACCTCCCTGGGTTTGACAATTTATATTGACCATCCTATGTGTTAGCTTTAATTAATTGACATATAGGGTGACCAACATTTTGGCACCATTGCTGGGGATGGTAATAGATAGACAGAGTTAGTAGTTGGTTTCATTTGAT
Organism: Larix kaempferi; assembly: GCA_027924585.1. NCBI lineage: Eukaryota > Viridiplantae > Streptophyta > Pinopsida > Pinales > Pinaceae > Larix > Larix kaempferi. Next base: position 10,278,525 of record BSBM01000378.1, on the reverse strand, counting down.
TTTATTTTAGTTCAATTATTTACAACATGCATGAATACAAGAAAAACAAATCGAGAACCCCCTTTGAATACTAACATTGCAGGTGGAAGAGGTCGAGGTCGTAATGCAGGCCAGGGAAGACACACATACATTGTTGAGATAATTGCTAGAGCTGATTCTTCCACTAGACCACCATGGAACTCTACAGGCAGGGGAAATTTTGTTCCTCCCAATCTTGAACATTCAATATCCATAATGGAGAATACAACGGGACCTTCAACTCCTGTTGCAGAAAGTAAACCTCTTGAAGATAAGGGAAGCAATGTAGGTGCACCGGATAGAGAGGAGATCTATCATATCAATGGAACTAGAGTTACTAAAGAAGTGTGGTTGGAGACTCGTCGAATAACAGAGGAAGAGAGAAGGCAAGAAGAAGCTAAGGCAGAGGAAGAACGCATAAAGGAAGCTGTTGAATTTTGGACTAGAACCATGGATGGTAGATTACAGGAGGGCGAGAACGAACATCGGAATAACCAGGAAGAAGAAGGAGAAAATAATCATCCTGGTAATACTATGGCTACATTAGAATTCCCTATCCTCTAGACACCTGGAGCAACTCCTATGAAAAATATCTCACCATCAATTCTCCCGAATTTTCATGGTAAGTCCTATGAGGATCCTAATGAGTTTATTTTTGAGTTTGATATCCTCTATCGTAGCTATGATTACACCTCTAGTGCTCAGAAGCTGAAGTTATTCCCAGCCACCTTAAAGGGAAATTCTCTTCGCTAGTTCATGAGTCTCGGTCGTGAGACCATTACTACTTGGGATCCAATGAAAAACAACTTCCTTTCTAAGTACCAAGAATATTGCAGAACTAGGGATAGAAAAGAGGAGTTGTTTAAAATTGTTCAGAAGGATGAAGAAAGTTTGGAAGACTTTGTGGAAAGATTGTTGTACAATTTACAAAGATCTGGTCATGCTAAGATTGGCAAGGATGTGCTCAAGATCATTTTACTATGAGGAATTAGAGAAGACTGCCTTGATATGTTGAATCTGCTAGGAAAAGCGGATATCTTGAAGGAACCTTTCGAAAAGATTGTTGAATTATGTTGAAGGTACTCCAGGGGATCCTCTAGAACCAGCAAACTAGACAAAGACCAAGACCAAGATGTCTTCACTAGGACTCATAAGTCAGCTAGTGGATGGGCCACTCAAGCAGAAATAGGCAACTTACTGAAGAATTTTAAAACAGACATGATGAGCTCCATTTCCTCAGAGTTAGATGTCATGAGAGCAAAGCAGAAGCAAGTGGTAGAAGATCTTACACTTGGTGTATTCTATCCTAAATGTAGGAAAAATCACCCACTGAAGGAATGCCTGTTGGACAAAGTAGAGGTATGTAGGATATGTGAACTCGAGCATGATACTAAGGAATGTCCTTCATTACCTAAGGTCAAAGCAGTCCTGCAGGCATCCATTCCGGATGTGGAGCTAGCATACTTCATGGAACAGAAGAAACCATGGCAGCCTCAAAACCAAGGTATGAATCCAGATCCAACATTTTTTCTGAATAATATTAATGGAATGAACAATATGCATAATATGAACACACAATTCCCTTCACATTATTCTAACAATCAGTGGCATCCATCTCAGAACTCAATGCAAAATCCTAACTCATGGACACCATGGTCACAGCAGTCAAACCAAGCTCCTTGGAATTCCAACTCGAGAAATTCTTACCAAGGAAATAACTTCCCCCATCACCAGAATCAGTATCAACAGTACCCTCCTCAACAGTATCAGCACCAACATTTTCAGCAACCGCAGCTCCCATTCCAAAACAATGCCGCACCTATGAATGCACCACTTCGACCACAGCTACCTGCACAACCTAACCCGAACCCAAACAATAAAGCAGTCCACCAATTTGAGACTTCCAACATGCCTGCGTATTCCATCACCTAGATTCCCTGCAATGATATACAATTACGATCAGGAAGGGTGGTGGAACCTATTATCACTGAGGATATTTCATCCCCAGTGATTGAAACTAGAGTGAATTAGCACTATGAGAATATGGTTAATTCAGCAAGCCCCATCATTGAGGATGCTAATACTCCTACCGAGATAGTAGCTGAGACTCAGAGAGTAACACATGAAGTATCACAGCCTACACAGTTGATGAGAGAATTGCCATACCCTAAATGATTGGCCCTGCAGAAAACAATGGAACAGCCCCAATTCGATCTCGTGGGAGAATTGAAAATTTTGTATGTTAAAATTCCACTGTTACAAGCCCTCCATGATGTGCCCATTTATGCTAAGACGGTTAGAGATTTGTGTGTCAAGAAACTAGGAAGAAGGCCCAGGGACCCCCCCACTATCCACGTATTGGGAAAGCTTTCAGAATTAATAATGGGGAAGGCCCCTGTGGAAAAATACGATGACCCTGGGAACCCGACTATTACAGTTCACATAGGGAACACACAAATTCCCATTGTCTTGGTAGAATTAGGCATAGATATTAATGTTATGACCATAGATACCGTGAAGAAATTAGGACTCACTAACCTTCGGCCGACCCCTACTGTTTTGGAACTTGCTGACAGATCAACGATCAAGCCTGAGGGGATCCTATAGGACCTCGTGATCTTAGTCGACTCGTGGGAATACCCTGTAGATTTCTTGGTGTTACAGCCGAAATCCCAACTGGGGGGACACCCACTGATCTTGGAAAGACCGTGGTTGGCCACAGCAGATGCCTGTATCAGCTGTCGGTCAGGATCTATGACCATTTCAGATGGAACCGAGATCAAAAGCCTAACCCTGTACCCTCCAGCTCGACCAAGCACCGAAGCTGAAACCCCATTATGGGTAGATTTGGAGGAGGAAGAAGGTGTGCAACCATTATTAACCATAGGGAGAGCCTTAACGTTTAAAGATGAAATAGAGGATGATTCCATTAATAGTTTCATTAGTGAGCCCACGTCAGTCAATAAAAATGTCTATCAGATCTTGGACAGTACTCTAGCTGCAACAGAACAAGAAAATCTTACAGAAGAAACTCTAATCGGTGATGCCAGTATAATTCCAGTACTCAAGAATTCGAAGAGTGTTCCAGTAGAAATTGGGATAGGGAAAACATTGAATATCAATCCTAATTTGGCACCTAGCAAGCTGGAACAACTAGTCACTCTGTTGAAACAACGTAGGGGAGCTTTCGCTTGGGAGTACACAGAAATGAAAGGAATTCCTTCTCATTTGTGCACCCATCACATTTATATTAAGAGCGACTCCAGGCCTGTATGTCAACAACAACGAAGGATGAACCCGAACCTAAGGGACATAGTGAAAGAAGAAATCCAAAAATTTTTGAAAGAAGGATTCATATACCCGATTTCAGACAGTGAGTGGGTTTCTCCACTTGTGATCGTGCCAAAGAAGAATGGGAAATGGAGGGTCTGTGTGGATTATAGAGAATTGAATAAAGCAACGTAGAAGGACCATTTCCCCTTACCTTTCATCGATCATGTCCTTGATACCTTGTCTGGGAAAAAGTATTTCTCCTTTCTGGATGGCTTTAGTGGCTATAACCAGATCTAGATTGCTCCAGAAGACCATGACCAAACCACTTTCACCTGCCCTTGGGGAAATTTTGCATTCGAGTACTTCCTTTTGGGTTGTGCAACGCACCAGCTACATTTCAGAGAGAAGTGATTGGAATCTTTTCAGAAATGGTGAATGATTGCATGGAAATTTCTATGGATGACTTTACTCCATATGGTGATAGTTATGAAGAAGCACTGAAAAAATTAGAAAAGATATTGAAATGCTGTGAACAAAGCCAGCTCTCTTTAAGCACTGAAAAGTGCCACATGATGATGAGTGAGGGCATAGTGCTAGGGCACTTCATCTCTTATGATGGTATCTAGGTAGATCCATCCAAAATAAAGGTAATTGAAAACATACCAACTCCTGGAACACAGAAGCATGTACGTAGCTTCTTGGGGCATGCTGGCTATTATAAAAGGTTCATAGAAAACTTTTCCAAACTAGCTTCTCCTTTGTTCACTCTGTTGATGAAGGATGCACAGTTTGTCTAGAATGATGCATGCCAAACAACGTTTACTGAGCTAAAGAAAAGGTTGTCTACAACACCAATCTTACAAGGGCCCAATTGGGCTCTACCTTTTCATATTTCTTCAGATGCTTCAGACACTGCTGGTGGAGCAGTCTTGGGACAACAGGAAGGTAATGCTCCCTATGCAATTTATTACATTAGCAAGAACTTATCTCCTACTGAACTGAGCTATACTGTCACAGAAAAGGAATTCCTTGCCATTGTTTATGCCATCAACAAATTTAGACATTATATTACTGGATATTCTGTTGGTTGTGGAGCCAAATCTTCTAGTCTCATAGATGATATTGTATCAGCCGTGTTTGTACCCCAGTTTTATATGATATGTAGGTGGACTGTACAGTCACACCAGCGGGGGGGCATCCCCCCTCCACGGGGTTCTAGGGGGGACCATCCCCCCCCCCACGGGGTTCCAGGGGGGACCATCCCCCCTGTTTGGGGGGTCCGGGGGCAGCGCCCCTGAGAAATGGGGGTTCGGGGGCAACGCCCCCAAAGAAAATTTTTGGGGTTGTTTTCGCCAGCTGTTTTGTGGGCCCATGGTTTTGGGTATCCCGTGGTATTTTCCCATTGTATTTCCCTTATAAAATAAAGACATTGTAATACGGCTAGGGATGATGATGTATCAGGTTTTATGCATTGTAAAGATCTCTAAGATCAGGAGAGAGACTGTGAAAAAGAGAAGAGGAAGTGCAGCGGTTGTGCTGCAGGTTGTATCCCTTCACCTTGCTGGACGGTAATAATAATAAGGACTGGAAAATTCAGTGTGGACGTAGCCCAAGTTGGGTGAACCACGATATATCTGTGTCTCTCTTGTAATGTGTATGTGTGATTATATTTGCATTTCTGTTTATTGCTATTGCTATGTGATCCTGTTTTTCTAACAATTGGTATCAGAGCCAAAGGCCTATTTGGCAGTTAAACCCGCAGGAAGCTAGGGTTTCTGGTTCGAGTGGGAGCAATGGCAAAAGAAGGAAAGTTTAAAGTCGAGAAGTTTAACGGCCAAAACTTCGGGTTATGGAAGATGAAAATGGAGGACTATCTGTACCAAAAGGATCTATTCCTACCGTTGGGAGGAAAAGCAAAGCAGCCGACGGCTATGAAGGACGAAGAATGGGAGGTTCTTGACAGAAAGGCTCTGGGAACAATACGGTTGAGCCTGGCTTTGTCGGTGGCTTTCAATATCTCAAAAGAAACGACAACAGAGGGTTTGATGAGCGCATTGGGCAAGCTGTATGAAAAACCCTCGGCCTCCAACAAGGTATTTCTAATGAAGCGTTTATTTAATATGAAGATGTTTGAAGGTGGATCTGTTACTGATCATTTAAATGAGTTTAATACAGTTACAAATAAGCTAAGTTCTGTAAGTGTGAACTTTGATGATGAGGTTAGGGCTCTTCTAATCTTGTGTTCATTGCCAGAAAGCTGGAATAGCTTGTTCATGGTTGTAAGTAACTCTGTCTTTGGTTCAAACACCTTGAAATTTGATGATGTTATTGGTGTTATTCTTAGCAATGAAATGAGAAGAAAAAGCATAGGTGAGACATCAGGTAATGCGTTGACCATGGAGAGCAGGGGAAGACAAAAGGAGAGAGGAAAGAGCCAAGGTAATCGTGGAAAGTCTAAAACGGGCAGATCCAAGTCCAGACTAGGAAAGATAGAGTGCTGGAACTGTGGAAAGAAAGGACATCTGAAGAAAGACTACAAATCTCTAAAGAAGAAAGGAGATGCACAGAAGGAAACTACCCAGGGAGTAAATGTAGCAGGTGATGTGTTACAAGATGCTTTGATTCTTGCATTAGATAATACTAGTGATTATTGGGTAGTAGATTCAGGAGCTTCATGTCATGCTACACCCCATAGGAAATACTTTCATGAGTATGTTCCTGGGGACTTTGGACATGTTTTATTGGGTGATGATGAGCCATGTAAAATTGTTGGAATGGGTAAGGTATGGATAAAAGTTAAGAATGGAACTAATTGGTTGTTGAAAGAAGTTAGGCATATTCCTGCTATGAAAAGAAATCTGATCTCAACAGAGCAGTTGCGAGATGGCGGCTGTCTATCTACATTCGGAGAAAAGTGGTGGAAGATCACTAAAGGATCAATGGTGATAGCAAAAGGAGACAGAGTAGGTACGTTGTATTTATGTCCTCATAATACTGACCATTCTATCTCTTTAGCTTCCACAGGAACAGATACAACATTGTGGAATCATAGGCTTGGCCACATGAGTGAGAAGGGGATGCAGATTCTCCACTCAAGGAAGTTGTTGCTGGATTTGAAGCAGGAAAGTTTGGAATTCAATGAAAACTGTGTTTATGGAAAATAGAAGAGAGTCAGATTTCTCAGGGTTGGGAAACAGAAGAAGAATGAAAAATTAGAGCTTGTGCATATATATGTATGGGGACCAACTCAGGTACAATCTCTTGGTGGCTCTCATTATTATGTTACATTTATTGATGATGCAACTAGAAAAACTTGGGTTTATTGCATTAGACAAAAATCTGATGTGTTTGCTACTTTTAAGAAGAGGAAAGCTTTGGTTGAGAATGAGACAGGAAAAAGATTGAAGTGTCTCAGATTTGATAATGGAGGCGAGTACTGCGGTAAGGAGTTTGATAGTTACTGTTCATACCATGGGATTCGTAGAGAGAAGACAGTCCCAGGAACACCACAGGAAAATGGTCTGTTAGAAAGGATGAACAAAATGATCATCGAGCATGCAAGGTGTATGAGACTGCATGCAGGGTTGCCCTTACAGTTTTGGGCGGATGCTGTAAATACTGTTGTTTATTTAATAAACAGAGGACCTTCAAGTGCTTTGGATGGTGGTATTCTAGAGGAAGCATGGACAGATAAAAAGGTAAACTACTCATTTCTGAGAACATTTGGTTTTGAAGCATTTGTCCATATCGATAAAGAAAATAGAACAAAGCTTAAAGCTAAATCCAAGAAATGTACCTTTATTGGATATGGGGTTGATGAATTTGGTTATCGTTTATGGGATTATGAAAATAACAAAATCATTAGGAGTAGAGATGTGATATTCAATGAAAAGGTCATGTATAAAGATCAGTTGCAGGGAAAGAAACAGGAAAAAGAAAACACAGAGTACATAGTGCTGGATGAAATTAAAGAAAATGAAGTTCCGAAGGTGCCAGAAAATCAAAAGCAGTAGCAAGTACCTGAAACTCCTACAATTGTAAGAAGATCTACCAGGTTAAGTAGACTCCCTGAACGATACTCTCTTTCAATGTATTATTTATTGATGACTGATTCTAGTGAACCAGAATGTTATGAAGAAGCAATGCAGGTGGAAACTAGAAAGAAGTGGGAGCAAGGCATGAATGAGGAGATGGACTCATTGGTAGGAAACCAGACATGGGATTTGGTTCAGTTGCCTGCTGGTAAAAGAGCATTGCAAAACAAATGGATTTACAGGTTGAAGGAAGAAGAAGGAGGTAAGAAGCGGTACAAGGCCAGACTTGTTGTAAAAGGGTTTGCACAGAAGAAAGGTATAGATTTTGATGAAATATTTTCTCCTGTTGTTAAGATGACTTCAATTAGGACTATCTTAAGTCTAGTGGCGGTAGAATATTTGCATCTTGAACAGTTAGATGTAAAAACAGCCTTTCTCCATGGGGATTTGGAGGAAGAAATATATATACAGCAGCCACAAGGGTATGAGGTCAAAGGTAAGGAGGATATGGTATGCAAGTTGAAAAAGAGCTTGTATGGCTTGAAGCAAGCTCCAAGGCAGTGGTATCTAAAGTTTGACAGGTTTATGACAAAACAAGGTTATAGTAGATGGCATTCTGACCACTGTGTTTATTTTAAGAAGCTAGACAATGGAAGATATATTATCTTGTTATTGTATGTGGATGACATGCTTGTTGCAGGGTCTGACATGCAGGATATAAATGTACTCAAAAGGAAGCTAGCTAATTCATTTGCGATGAAGGATTTGGGTGCTGCAAAGCAAATCCTTGGTATGAGAATAATGAGAGACAGGAAAAATCGCAAATTGACATTGTCTCAAAGTGAGTACATACAAAAGGTGTTGGAGAGGTTCAGAATGTAGAATGCAAAACCTGTAAGTACACCTTTGGCTAGCCATTTCAGTCTAAGTAAGGAAATGTGTCCCAAGACACAAGAAGAGACAAATTACATGTCCAAGATTCCCTATCAATCAGTAGTTGGCAGCTTGATGTATGCCATGGTGTGCACAAGACCAGATATTGCACATGGAGTGGGAGCTGTGAGCAGATATATGAACAATCCAGGTAAAGAACATTGGAAGGCAGTACAATGGATTCTCAGGTATTTGAGAGGTACTACCACTGAGGCATTATGTTTTGGAGGTTCATACACTGTTCTATAGGGATATGTTGATGCAGATATGGCAGGTGACAAGGATAGAAGGAGGAGCACCACAGGGTATGTGTTTATTGTAGGTGGAACAGCAGTAAGCTGGATTTCGAAACTACAGAAGGTTGTTGCACTTTCAATAACAGAAGCAGAGTATGTTGCCATTACAGAGGCTAGTAAAGAGATGATTTGGTTGCAGAGGTTTATGGAGGAAGTGGGTAAGAAGCAGAAGGATAGCAGATTGTATAGTGACATCCAGAGTGCCATTCATCTTGCAAAGAACTCAGCATTCCATTCCAGGACTAAACATATACAGCTCAAGTACCATTTCATACTCTCTATTATGGAAGATGAATTGTTGAAGCTGAAAAAGATACATACTAGCCAAAATCCTGCAGACATGTTCACAAAGGTAGTGACCAGAGAGAAACTGAGTTCATGCTCGGTTTCAGTTGGCCTTCTAGCATGAAGGTGAAGAGGAGAAATTTTCCAAGTCCAAGTCCATCAAGTGGAGCAGCGGTGGAGTTGTTGTGATCAGTCTCCAAGTGGGAGATTGTTGGTTGTGGAGCTAGATCTTCTAGTCTCATAGATGATATTGTATCAGCCGTGTTTGTACCCCAGTTTTATATGATATGTAGGTGGACTATACAGTCACCTAGCGGGGGGGTGTGGAGGGGCATCGCCCCCCCACGGGGTTCTAGGGGGGACCATCCCTCTTGGCTGGGGGGTCCGAGGGCCAGTGGGGGTTCAGGGGCAGCGCCCCCAAAGAAAAGTTTTGGGGCTGTTTTCACCAGCTGTTTTGCGGGCCCATGGTTTTGGGTATCCTGTGGTATTTTCCCATTGTATTTCCCTTATAAAATAAAGACATTGTAATATGGCTAGGGATGATGATGTATTAGGTTTTATGCATTGTAAAGATCTCTGAGATCAGGAGAGAGACTGTGAAACAGAGAAGAGGAAGTGCAACGATTGTGTTGCAGGTTGTATCCCTTCACCTTGCTGGACGGTAATAATAATAAGGACTGGCAAATTCAGTGTGGACGTAGCCCAAGTTGGGTGAACCACGATATATCTGTGTCTCTCTTATAATGTGTATGTGTGATTATATTTGCATTTTTGTTTATTTTTATTGCTCTGCGATCCTGTTTTTCTAACATATTCTACCTTTGTGCACACTGACCATTCTGCTATCAAGTATTTAATGAATAAACCAATCATGAATGCTAGAGTTACTAGATAGTTGTTACTGTTACAGTAATTTGATATCACAATTATTGATAGACCAGGGAAGGAAAATGTTGTTGCAGATTTTTTATCTCGACTTACCAACGGTGATGACAATTTACCAGTTGAAGATTCCTTTCCTGATGAACATTTGTTTACAGTATCAGCTCATTCCCCATGGTATGTAGATATTGCTAACTTGTTGGTTGTAGGTAAGCTCCTAGCACATCTATTGAAGAGAGAAAGAAAGAAGATCATACAACCGAGTGCTAGGTACTGTTGGATTGATGGTCATCTTTTCTACACAGGGCTCGATTTAGAGATCAGGATATGTGTTAGAGAAGATGAGATCTTTAGCATTCTTAAAGCTTTCCATGATGAGCCTTGTGGGGGGCATTTTGCTGATAAAAAGACAGGCCATAAAATTTTGAGAATGGGCTAGTTCTAGCCTACATTGTTCAGGGATGCAAAGGAGTATGTTCATGCATGTGATAGCTGCCAAAGGATGGGCCAACCCAATAGATTAGATGAAATTCATTTACAGCCACAGCTTGTGGTTGAACCATTTGATAGGTGGGCCCTAGATTTTGTGGGGCCTATCAACCCTCCCTCAAAAAAAAAAGTTCACATCTTGGTTTTCACATGTTACATGACCAAATGGGTAGAAGCAATAGCCTTAGTTAAGGCCAATGATCAGGCTGTGATTGATTTCTTGTATGAAATTTTTTTTACTTGGTTTGGAGTACCTAAGGAAATCATTATAGACGGTGGACCTCAGTTTGTGTCTCACAAGCTGGAAGCACTGTTACAGAAATTCCATATTCAGCACAGAATAACCTCGCCATATCATCCACAGGCCAATGGCCAAGTAGAGAGTACAAACAAGATTATCGAGGCTATTCTGACAAAAATAGTGAAGAGTCATCGTAAAGATTGGGCTGAAAGACTTCCAGAGGAACTATGGGCCTATCGTACTACATAGCGTAACACCACTGGTTTTCCCCATATGAGTTAGTGTATGGTAAAAATGTTGTTTTTCCAATTGAATTTGAAATTAGGACTTTGAAAACAACTGTGGAAGCAAACCTTGATTTATAAAAGGCACAGAAGGACCGACTGAATCAGCTCAATGAGTTGGACGAGAAGTGCACAGCCGCAGTACATCATACAACTCTAATCCAACAACAATGCTCTAAGTAGCATGATCGATTTATAAAGAAGAAAGTCTTCCAAGAAGGAGACTGGGCTATGTTGTATGATTCACGGTTTAAGAGGGACTTTAAAGGAAAATTGCGTACCCGTTGGTTGGGCCCCTATTAGATAGATCAGGTATTTGATAATGGAACAGTTCGGTTGATCACCATTGATGAAAACAAAATGCCATTATTCGCAAATGGTCATCGGATACGACTATATCACAAGCCGATCTCAAGGGAAGCTTTTGTTTCGCATATTGTAGGTGATCCAGACTATCAGCTAACGTCGGGACAGGGATTTTTCTCAACCCCTATCAATTTTTAAGAACTGCAATATCCACATGATTTGTACATAAATAATTCATTTTCTTTTTCATTCTATATTTTATCTATTTTTCACTTTCCATTTTATTGGGTTTGTTTGAAGAATTATGTGCAGGAATTAATTGGAGGAACAATGGTCATGACTGGGCCAGACAACTGCATGCACCTTGCATTGTTCTTGATCTAATAAAGCTCTTTATAAGAAGATGGATCATTTGTTACCTTTTAGCAGTCAGCTGAAAATTTGTCTGTTACTTCATATCACGTAGCTATGACTCCTTACCTTGCTCATTCTTACTATTTCAGCAGCTGTGACTCCTTTATTCCTGACCAATCCACCAAATACAGCAGCTGCGACTCCGCTATCCTTGACTATTCCGCTAAATCTAGCAGCTGCGACTCAGCTATTTTCACTCCATTTTCGCTTTTTTCCAGCGGCTGCGACTCCGCTATTCTTGACTACTCTGCTAAATCCAAAAGCTACGACTATGCTATTTTTACTCCATTTTCGCTTTTTTCCAGCGGCTGTAACTCCGCTATTCTTGACTATTCATCTAAATCCAACAGCTGTGACTTCGCTATTTTTACTCCATTTTCGCTTTTTTCCAGTAGCTATGACTCCGGTATTCTTGACTATTCCACTAAATCCAGCAGCTGCGACTCCGCTAATTTTACTCCATTTTCGCTCTTTTCCAACAGCTGTGACTCCGCTATTCTTGACTATTCTGCTAAATCCAGTAGTTGCGACTCTGCTATTCTTGACTATTCCGCTAAATCCAGCAACTGCGACTCCGCTATTCTTGACCATTCTACTAAATCCAGTAGCTGCGACTCTGCTATTTCCACTTCATTTTTCGCTCCTTCCATACAGCTGCGACTCCGCCATTCTTGCTTATTTTGCTAAATCCAGCAGCTGTGACTCCGTCAGTCTGTCTTCTCTCCGAATGATGATGCCAATAATGATTCAATTAGGCATCAGTTTTGTTGCTTGCTCCACAAGATCCAATCACGGTTTGCCACGAAGGAAAATTTTGGGTGTCTTGAGTAGCTGTTAGCTTAGGTGGCGGTGGCCACATCACTTCAGCACATGTGCATTCATACTCGTGAGGACGAAGGCCGGCTATAATGATTGATTCACGGCTAAACTCATAAACACAAAGGTATGGATCGCATCTTTTACATGATTTGGCAGAAAATTAAATACGGTAATAACGATTATGTACTGTCGTAGCCCTCGATTAGCAAACCCATACTAATTAACCTTTAGGGAATATGTTAGTATCATGGTTATATTTATTTCCCATCACCTTACCCGATTTGCACTCGATACCCCAATTATGCCAACTTCCTCGTTCCAACGGAATGTTCATACTTGCGCGGACTTGCCTAAAAACCTGATTTTGAACCCCAACGACTCCTTGCATGTTTGTAAAACTTCAACTTCCACGTCTAGACTGGTAATTGTTGCATTCGTTCTGAATTTTGAGGAGAGATTTAGATGGGAAACCCAGTCTAGCATGAATCAGTAAATATAGAAGTTGTACGTGCCAATGCAGATGTTCTTAAAATTTTTATAGCAGCAGGTTGGATGGAATACTTTGAACGGTTGAATGGTTTCCACACAGAAACCGCATTGTAATTTGCTCTCAACCTAACTGATACTCACTCCGAGGTCAGGGGACTACGTGTGGATGTTACAAAAGAAATCATAGCAAAGGTTACTGGCTACGCCAGGTTGGGAAGAAGTTATTTGGACGAAAGGCACATAATGCAAATGCAGTGAGAGAAGTTTTGGCAGTTGGAGAGCAGGTTAGTTCAAAGCACTGTGGGTTGGAACTGGCATCTTTACCACCACCCTGGAATCAAGTGGCAATCTTTGTGAAAAGATACATCTCTTGTGAAGGTAGGTAGCAAATTGTTTCCTTCTTTGAACTTCCTTTATTGTCTCATTTACGCCATGGCAATTTGGTGAATATACCATTTTATTTGCTTAAAGCCCTACAAGCCATGGTTGGATATGCAAGAACTGCCCAACACCTAGTTTCCTCCCTTACTAATCATGGCCTAATCAAATTACTAGTCTTGAGAGCCATTGCAAATCGTAATTTAACCTGGGAACAATTTCTGGTTGGAGATAGGTCAATCATACAACCTGTATTAGAAATGGAGGGTGTTGGTGAAGATAATGAGGACCGGTGTTCCTCAAATCCAGTTGGGGGGGAGACTGGAGCATTATGAAACAAGACCAATGACGGAGAGGAGGTAAATATGGCAGAAGCAACATCAGTAGAAAACCATGTTGCAAAGGAAATTGTGATGGAAACCATGGTACAGAAGGTAGTAATATCGAAACCTGTAACTGCAGAAGCAGATACTCAGATAGATGAAGCTGAAACTAGAGAAGCTATTGAAGCTGTGATAGTAGAAGCTGTAATTGCAGAAGCAGGAATTCGGGAAGAAGAATATCAGACAGGAATAGTAGGAGAAGGGACTGTGGAAATTTTGTAGGTTGTGTCCTCTCCTGAGATAAGGGGGACCATTATTGAAGAAGAGAAGACCACGAAAAAGACCCCTGTGTCAAAGAAACGAAGAGGAAGTTCAGGAAACAAGGGTTAGACATCCACTGCAGCAAAGAAAAGAAAAACTAGAGTTGTCATAGCACCAGTAGCAGTCAGTAGTGGAGAACACCCAGTGGGAATAGTGAGGAAAAGAAGGACTCGATCGACTGTAGCAGCAGGAGCAGATGCAACAGCAACAACAACAGTAGCAGCTGTAGCAACAGAGACAATAGAAAAAGCAGTGACAGTGGATGAAAGTGGGGCTAATAATGAAGCACCCTTAGTAGAGACAGTAGGAGTAGTTAAAGCAAATAGTGAGTCACCTATGGTAGAGAAAGCACCTGTAACATGGGTAGATATAGAGATTCCCATTTTGAACCCCAAGTCATTTGCTGCTATGCAGGAACCTTCCATAGAAGAACCTCAAATCGAAAATCTCCTGCATGAAAATGAATTATTAAAGGAGGATGTGCAGACATTGCGAAATGAGCTGGAAAGATGGAAGGGAGTATTTGGAAAACAAGCAGAGAAGAATTTGAACACATTAGCAAATGCTGCAAACTTATTAGAAAATTCATCTTTTGCGTTTGAAAATGAGGAGCAAGGAGAGACTATTTGTCCAGAGTGCGGATATATATTTTTTGCAGCAGGACACAGAGTTTTTGTGTTGGGTGTTGTATCACAAAGGCATGCACAAATAGAGGAGGTGGAAGAAAGAATGCCAGAAATAGAATTGATGGGGGAAAAAGAGCCAAGAATTGAAGAAATTCCTGATTCGAATTTAGGAGATGAAATAGTGCAGTCCCATCCATTAGGGTATACTGAACTTCCTTAGGACCAGTCTCATCAGTCAGAGGGATTTGATATGACTCAGAAACAACCTCAGCAGTTCAAAGAAATTGAAGAATAGGGGACTGTTACACAAGAACTAGTACCCTTGAAAATATATAGTGAGGTTGCAACTCAAACAATAACATTTGATATCAAGAACCAAGAAGAGAACACTGTTACACAAGAACCAATGTTTTCAAAATAATTTGCTAAAGTTGCAACACAAACTGAGATGTCTGAGGTTGAAATGGAAAGGAAGGATGTTGTCACAAAAGAACCAGTAGTCCTAATAATATTTGTTGAGACTGTAACACAGACTGAGGGGGCTGAGGTTGATATGGAAATAAAGGATACTGTCACACAAGAACCAACATCCCCAAACTCCATGGCTGAGACTGCATTACAGGAACAGACCACTACAACTCCAATAGAGGATGAAACTATTACAGTGCCAAAGAAAAACGAGGAAGTCATTTATCTGGACTCTGATGATGAGAAGGAGGTGGAGAATAGAAGATTTCAACAGCTAGAGAAGAGGATTCTTTGGCTAAATCTTAAGTTGGATAAATGGCACAAGTGGATTGATTAGTTCAGAACAGGTATGATCTCTCTCCAAGAACATAGAATGTCATTAGGGGGTTGAGAGAAAAATGGGCTAAGGAGTTATTCTTCCAAAAACTCCAGTGGGAGAAACTTCAAGAAAAATTGGAAGGATTGAAGAAACTGAAGTCCCTGCAACAAGAAAAAGAGAAAATGTATACTCTTTCCTTAGAATTATTGAGTTGCAGGGCTCCATATCCCTCTTACCTTGTCTTCCTCCATGAACAGACAACTTTATTTCAATTAAGGGCTCTTAAGGAAGGGAGATCATTTGATTTGGCAACAGCTACTCAGTTTTTGAAAACATTTTTGAAAAGTGATTTTGAGGATCAGCATTTGTTATGCGAATTGTATTTGCATGATAGGGCTTGTTATATTGACTCCCCAGCCAATCCATTGCCTTGTTTGGGGGATGTTCACCTGAGGGAATTTGCCTCTTTTGTCATTAACCATGTAAGATGGCGAGATGCTTTCCAAACCATCCTAAAAAATGAGGAGAATTCTACTCTCTGGATTAGGGGTGAACCTCAGGACCCAAAAGGACTCATAAAAAACCATGATGGATCTCTTAGGGTTCCTGCAATTTCCCAATACTTTCAAATTTTGAAAGATAAACTCTTCAACATCAGGTCTCTCTCCATCAAATGTAATCTCCAAGTTTTTGGTTTCCTTGGCAGATTGTCAAGGAGATTCGGTTTGTAGTTCATGGAACCGTGGTTCTTCTATTATTTTGGGAGAGGTAAATAAATTCTTGACTTCTATCAAGATGTATTCTTCTTGAGAAGAAGATATTGTGATCCCAGCTGCTCCTAGGATTCGAGAGATTTCTCTCATGCTGATGGTCACCTCGGAATCCATTTTGTCAATTGATAGATCCTACTTCAAACATGGATTAGTCCCTGGGTTCTTACAGCACCAATTTTTTTTATGTGTTTTTAAAAGACTTTAAATTACTAAAACAAATTTGTGAACTAAAACACACCACACTTGCTGAAAGAATAACACTCTTGAAAAGAAGGAAGACAAACTTTTACGAAATAAATTGCGGAAAATTAAATACTCAGATGTACACAAAGGGAATCATACTTGTGCAGAAAGGAACAACAAGGATTTGGGGCAACCCACTAAAGTGGATGCGTCAATCTATTACTCTATGTAGAACTGTAGTGAGGTCGTCTTTGCGTCTTACCATTTCCCCTCCCCCTTGCTATGTAATGTAAAAGCAGCCTATATACCTAGACTCCAATCCCTTTAGCACCTCCCTGAAATCGGTGCCAAAATGTTGGTGTTTATTATGTGTTAAATAATCCCAATATTTAAATTTTCAACCCGAGGAGGGAGCTTATGAGATGCAATCACTATATGTGCAGGATTGAAGGCTTGAACTAACCTGAGTTGACTAAAGATGCTAACATGCAACTATATGTTTGTAAACTACTTGCATGACTTTCATAATTATTCTATCTATGAAAAACAAGAAACTGATTAACAAATGAAGCAAGTAGAAAACTTAATAAAGATGTCTAATATTAATCCAAATCTTAAATCATGAACATCTTTATTAAATAGAAACTATCAAGCTAAAACAACTTGGAAAATGGAATTATTAAACTATTACTGGAAAAACAAACTATCTAGAAACAAGATTAATAAGTTCAAAACTGTAACTAATTAGCAAAACAGAACTACAGATCTGAATTTTGGAAGAAGAATGAGAAGAAAGTTTAAGAAGAAGGAGGAGAGAGGAGGAAATATTGATGAAGTTTATTTAAGAAGTCTAAATAACATAAAACAAGAGTTAAATTACATCTAAAACCATTAATTAGGAGTAAGAAGAATTATGATTGAGAGGTAGAAGAAATTAGATTTTGAAGAAGGCCTAAAACAATGCAGAAAACACACAAGTCTGAATGACGATCCAAACACCTGTCTGAATGGTGGTCCAAATGACAGTCTGAATGGAGGAAAATGAGTTAAAGTGAGGAAAACGAAGAATTTGGATGATTTAATGACTAGCTGGCTTTATGCAAATGATCCTACAGTGCATAGGAAGCAATGGAGAGATTAAGTAGAGGCTAAACTAATAGGAAGTTAATTATCATTATCTAAGTAGAGGAATGATTTCTATGAGAGGTGAGAAGAAGGTTGAGATGGAAGAAGAGAGAGTTAACCTACATCAATAGGAAGAAAAACTAATAGAGAAGGAGAGGAAGAAATAGAGGGAACTAACTAAGGAAGAATTTGCAGCAATATCTAACTATAGATGATGAAAGAAGGATAAAAGCAAACTACAAAACAACACTATGCTTGGTCGACCACTCCTAATTCTGCAAAATAGATTATGTTAGCAGCAAAATATAGTTCACAAGAAAAACATTAGCAGGACTAATTCTAACTATGAATTGAATTTAAAACATGAACTGATTAGCTTATCTAATTGTAGAAAATACTGAAAGTAATCAAGAAAGCTCTGCTTGACCGGTCATACTAAATTCTGCAAACATAACAACAAAATACACATAACACAAAACAAAATTTTTATTTATATAAACAACATAAATAGTAACATAAGTATATAACATAACATGTGAATGTTATTTCTATAAATAATGGAATATGAATAGTGATAACACACACAACACAAAACAAAGATTTCATCTATGTAAGCAACAAAATATCAGTCATATCACAGGATATAAACATCATGTTATAAAAATAGATACATAGATGAAATAAACAACACAACACGAGTTATACACACAGACTGTAGACCGCTGATCGTTGAGGGGCCCATCTTAGCAAGTTGAGGATGAGTCTTTAGTAATCAATCACCATGCATGCTTCCAAATCTTCATAAAAACCAGAACAGAGATGTATCTATTGAATTAGCAGAGTATTACAGCATTCCTGTGTCTATTTGCAGTCAAGGAAAGATCAATAAGATCGACTCCATCTCAGTCATGTCAATAAAAATGAGACTTAACAACACAAAACAAAGCTTGACAAGAATTATTCATCTCAGTCACAAAGATGTCTATTTATACATGACAATAGAAGAGAAGGTCGACAGAGATGACCTCTCTAAAAATAGAGGTCTTTAATGACTGTAAATGGCTACTTTAAGTGATGCATGCCAACACAGAGATCGCGTTCCTGCTTCCACGGGGTTGATTCCTTCACGTAGTTGCTGCAGCGTTGATCTACCTTGGACGTGGAACAAGCAGTGTGTTGGAGAACTAATCATGGGAGGACGGGCTTCTTCCAGAACACCGGTGTGAATGAGTGTGAACAGGCGTGCGTGGTCCCAGGCAAACGAGCAAGATAATCGGCGTTTGGAGTATTGACGTGGGTGTGGTGATGCGTTGGCAAGATCAGTGAACTTGGGGATGAATCTTCTAGAGCAATAGCTCTTTAACCATCAGCACCACATGGCTAATAAAACCCACGTTCCCTTTTGCTGCTTTAACGAACTGAGGTAAGCTAACCGTGAATTTCGAGGGCTGAACACGGGGCTGAACGATGAGTTGAACGACAAGCTGAATGCATTTGAGTTTTCATATGTATCCCAAAGTCTAAATGAAGGGTCATTTGAAAAACGCATCCTGTCAATTGAAACACAAAGGCCCAGAAAATATCATTTTAACGCAAATAAATCATAATATAACGAAATATAAACAAGATTTGCGTAATAGGTAAATACGTGCATACCTAGACTGTTTGATGGGCCTAAAGGTAAAGAAAACAACTTACTATAGCAAACATGATAGAAATAATTCCGTTTCGAGTACATTGAATGATAAAAAATGGTGACAAAAATGGACGTCAACAAGGTCTGATTAGTTATCCAACTTGATCCATTGAGTGAAACATTGAGAAAATAGTTAAGTTACCAGGCATCTTCGAGCTACAACGTATATGAGTTTCCTGGAGTGATAACAATTGGGTTAGTTCTGAGTGTTCTCGAGTCTTAGTTGGCCTGTTTCCTGACTATTCCATGCTTTGTTTGTAACCAGAAAATCCTCTTTCTTTTAGTTTTTGAGCTTTTTAAAATTTTCACAATTTTTTGTCACTAGTACAAAATGAGAGATAAATGACCAAACAAATGACCAAAATCCACACATAAATGACCACTTTTGAGTTGGTGACCACTTGTAGCAAATTAGCGGTCATTTATCATGCGACAAAAAATGTGGTCATATTTAGCTTCATCATTTATAGCTTATCTTGTGGTCATATATTTGGTCATTAATTGTCACAACTAATGACCAAATTTATGACCACATTTTTTGTCATGTGATAAATGACCGCTAATTTGCTACCAACGATCGCCAACTCAAAAGTGTTTACTTATATGCATATTTTGGTCACTTATCTCTCATGTTGTACTGGTGGTCGTTTATATGCAAATTTTGGTCATTTTTTTAGTCATTTATCTATTTTTAGTGGTTGCAGAATATATATAAGGCACAGAGGAATCGAACCACCAACCTCCTACCTATAAGGAAGGTTCTTTACCATTGAGCTAGTACCCTTAAATAGAATTCCTTATGGATTGATATGAGAATAAAATTTTCAACATTTAACACCATCTTGCCAAATTCTTGAAAAGGGTCACATACCTAGGTAAGAAACAAAGATTACCCAACAGTCACCAAAAAGGGTCATGTTAATGATAACCTTCTTTTGCCAAAATCTCTCAAAAATTCAAGAATGTAGTTGTACTGTCAAATTTTTCTCCGAGTTATTACAAGGAGATATTTCCCAATTTCGAGAATCTTATGGGATACAAATCTCAAGCTATCCACGTGCTCCAGACTCCAGTGTTAAATTCAATAGCATTGGACAAGAAGTCAAAGAAACATTGAAACTTATTCAAACAATGATTGATCTATGACAATCCATAAATGGAACATCCAAATTCCCTACTCTCCAAGGTGTAACAAATTATGTAAATGGAACAAGCATGGCATTTTGATTGGACCATTTATCTTACCTAATTTAAGCATTTGCTCATTTTGTCATAGTAAATTGTAAAAGATTCAACCCACATACCAGGTGTAGAACTTTTTAAGGATTTTAATAATGACCAAAAATGGACATATTATTGAAAAGACATTAATGATAAAAAACATAAATTTAATAGTGTGGCTAACTAGTGTGTAGCCAAGTTACCTTGAAATCCAAAAATGTCCACCACGATTCGTATTGCACGTTTTTAGGATGGTCAATCTAAATTTTAGTTGCTTGACGCTGAATACTAGTAAATTAGCACCGAGTATTTAGAAATATTTTATCTAAATTTTAATTCTTTAATACTGATTTCCATGCCATTAGCACTCTTCAATGTATAACTGGATACCTGAGTTGGCCTAATGGTTAAGAACATGTGTTATCTTTGTGGAGGTCACAGGTTCAAAACCGGCAGGGGGTAGGGTTGCTCATTGGCACGTTGTGATAAGGCTCGAAGGGTAGGCGACCCCTAGGATAGATGCTCACCCCAGTGGGTTTCGGGACGTCTCGGCCCCTGCTGAGTCACAAGTTACTGCTATAAATGCATCTATGTTATCTCCATTTCCAATCTATAAATGGATCTACTATAAATGGACAATATGTTAGGTATAAACCATTATTTTATTATTAAATATATTTTGTACATGATTTTGTATAAACCATTATTTTATTACTAGATATATTTTGTACATTATTTTATATACAAATTGTAGTATTAGAATGCAATCCAATAGAGTTTTGTACAAAGTATGTCTATGAATGTATCGTAACTCAATATATATATTTATATTATATATAAGCAATCTGAAACCTAAAAACCTAAATGGAAGTTTGTGTGGTTGATGCTGAAGAGGTACTGACCCCTAAGAGCAACCTTGGTTAGCAGACTCCATGGCCATCTGCCTTCTTTTCTTGTAGCTTGCTTTGAAACATGCTTGCCTAAGACGTTTGGTTCTTTCTGCAAGCTCAATTCCAGGCATTTCTTCCATAAGTTTCTTTTGCTCTTCCAGTATTTGCACAACATTTTTCAGTCGTGCGTTGCTGAGGCACCATTATTATTCCCCAACTTCTGAAAGTCAATATTGAGTTCAATATCATGTTAAACATTCAATCAAATTCTTATTCCTAACCTTAAAAATTTAATATAAAATTACCATTAACAATACAAATTTAATATGAAATTACCAAAATTGTTGTTTGAGAAGGTACCAAACTATGTATGGTACCTGAATATTGTGAATGAGGCTTTCCAAACTCTTCATCTTGCGATGAGGCTAGCATGGAATGCCAAATTACCTACATCTTTTCTTTAGCACTGTAAGACCAACTTTCAACTCCTTTTCCGCTTGAGTTATTGGCATATTGAAATAGTGAGAGAGTTCACTTAGGGTAATATCAGTTATTCTGTTTGTAGATCCTCGCTAATGACTACCCGCTCGACTTTGAGCAGATGAGCAGATATTGTTGTTTTATTGTTAACTCGAGTCCAAGAGGAATTGATATAGCTTAGGTCATCACAGATTCTAGAAGGACTCTTAGTGACATACATTGAATTCGAAGTTTCAGGCATGGCAGACAAGATGTTGAATTCAAAGTTTCAGGCATGGCATACAAGTTGTAGAATGGAGGAAAAGTGTATTCCATGCCTTTAGCTGCCATATTACTAGGTGGGCATAAATAATTATGATGGGAAGTACCTATACTTTCATCACTACTTAGAGCTGGTGTTGTTTCTTTTCCAGAACCGAAGTTACAAACCGGATCATTGCAAAGGCCAAGCTATTTATTGGAATAGTTATGTTCACTTGGCGGAACCTGCATTTGCAAGTTTGCAAGTCCATATAATTGATCTGATGGAAGCTCCTCAGTGCAAATGTATAATGACAAACAATACGTGCCATGTTGATCATCAACAATTTGTAATTTTGGCTTTATATAAGCTTGAGGAAGGATTTAAGCTTGTAGTTGTAATCTATGTAGTTCAAGTCTATATGTACATAACTGATCTTATTCAAGTATTTCAACTAACAACGTTGTATATGTATGGTCACTACGGCTATAGTTAACTACATATACCATTTATGGTTGCAGACGACTTGAACTAATCACTTTGAAGCATTATTTCAACTATCACTTTATCTCATGATCATCCACTCATGGTGACTATGGTGCATGTAATTATGAGAAACATTTTGATTTATAGTTAAATATGGTGGAAAGGAACCATGAGAAACATTTATGGTTAAATATGGTTGTAGGTAATATTCAGATCCACACAAACCACAACAAAAACAATAGGGGAGAGATTACTAGTCAGAGAGGTATCATTCCATAGGTAAAAAAAATCTGTTAAGATTTATGGCTGGGGAAGATGTAATATTATTTCAAGAATCATTTGATCTAACTCTTATCTTGTAAATTAGCACCTATTTGAGGGACTAGTGCGGACAGAAGCAATATTTATGGGTTATACTTGTAATTACACTCTCTTATGGATTCATTGGTTTAGTTCAAATTAGTTTGAAGAAGCATTGAACACTTAGGGTTCTTGAATGGATGAAGGGATAACAAGAGCCCTATATCCCGTCAAACCTCCTCAAGCAGAGTACAATTTTTCACAAACCCTAAATTTGAGAGCTGGTCTTGACGAGCTCAGCACTCTCCATCTCCATTGCAACCTTATCAGTAGTTCCATTCCTTTGTCTTTGGGACAATTATGTTCTCTGCATTTGTTGGATATGTCTGACAATAGGCTCATGGGGAGCATACCAGATTCTATTGGTATGTTATCGAATCTGTCCTTCCTATATCTCCATATAAACAAACTCAAAAGCTACATCCCGACCTCCTTTGGAAGGATCACATCTCTAGGATTTCTTCGTTTCAGGGAAATGAATTAAGATTAGTTATGCCATCATTTATAGGATAACTGATCAATCTGGATATCCTTTTGATGGAAAATAACATAATTAGCAGTCCCATTCCTGCTTTGTGGGGTAAGCTATCGAGCCTTACAGAGCTCTACCTAAACAACAATAAGCTATCATGTTCTATTCCCAAATATGTATGAAAACTTTCTAAGATTTTGTTTCTCTCTCTCTCTCACAACTATCTCTCCAAGAGACTTTCATAGTAATTATCAGAGATTTCTAATCTGCTAACATTGGATATTTCTTTCAATAACTTCAAATTTGAGTGTGCCCACGGTGATATCGAAGCTTCTTGGATTGTATCAACTCTCAATCACTAGTTGCGGCATATTTGGAAGAACTCTTGAATCAGACTAAATTAGGTGTGCCCACGGTGATAACGAAGCTTCCTGGATTGTATCAACTCTCACTCACTAGTTGCGGCATATTTGGAAGAACTCCTGAATTAGACTAAATTAGGGTAGGAATTTGGGAAGAAATACCTCAAGTGGTTTCGACACTAAATACAAAATTTTTACTGTTTTCTTCACTAAATACAGAAGTTTTATTGTTTTCTTTGTTTTTCTAACGGTTAATATGAAATATAGGCCATATTTGACCGACAAAATGGCCCATAACCGGCAAAATGGTCTTGACCAACATTTTTCCCATCAAATTTCATCCATTGAGTCGTTATCTACAATATAATTACCTACGAACCCTAAATTTGCTTAAGGTAGCAGGAAAAGACAGAAGGGAGAAGAACACACGGCTTGATTTTCAGCTTTGTGGGAAACCCATGTGAGCACATCCTTCCATTTTTTGCATGCCCTGGATGCCGATAATAGATACTGTTGTCCCAGCAACGCATCAGAATGTGAGAGAACACTCCGCTGTTTTTCATTGCAATCTCCATGCCTGATGCCCCTCTTTGTTTTTCTTATTTTCTTGGGTTGGGGAAGAAATTTACATAAAATGCAAGTCGCCAGCACTGATCGCAGGTGTGCTAGATCCTCCAGAAATACTTGTGGGCCCCAATAACACTGCTTTATTAGTTCTTTTGGTCACTTTTATCTTCTTTTGGTGCCCCTCATCCGAATGATTTTTGTCTAATGGTTTTTGATTCAGATAGTTTCGGCTTTCAATCTCGACCTGGAGTCGGACTAGGGTAGGATGGCTCTATCGATGCTTCTGGGAATACACTCTAACATGATCTCTAATGAAAGATATAAAACTGATGGCTCCCGATCCGGAACCATACAGAGAGGATTTGTAGTCTGTGATTCAACAAAAAATTCAAAGCTGATTCGATGGTAGAGTAGAATAGGAGGTGGGTAACTATGGCAGGAAACCAGTGATTTTGAAATCGATTCTCCATTATTACCATTAACCATTAAATAGATAAATAAAATATGGTACCTTTGTGAGTATGCTTTGAAATGTGAACTTTTAATGTTTTAATATTAACACAATGTTTTAATACTAGCACAACCACTTAAACTTGTGGTTGGTAAATAAATTGATAGACCATAAGTTAAACAAACTAGACTATTTACCACTAACTATTTGTTGTTTTAATAGTTATAATATAATTACATCAATAGTTAAAGGAAAAAAATAGAATTGTAACAATAATTCAAAATAGTAACAATTTTGCATATTTAATTATTATTAAATTTGTATTGAAAAACTTTTAAATATTTAAAGACTTTTATCTATTATTTTTTCTAATTTTTTAAAATACTTAATAAATAATATTTTTTAAAAAATCATTAATTTTAAATTTGTAATAAAATTCATATTAATAAACTACAAAGAAAAAGTGGTCATGTTAATTTTAATTTTATAATAAAACTCATATTGACAAACTACAAAAGAAAAGTGGTAAAGTCTACATATCGAGTGTATTCATATTAAATTTACAATAGAATAATAAATATATGAGGTTTGATCAGGAGTTGTGGATGATATCAGAATGGAAAGCATGGGTGGGGGTGACAGCTCGTTGAGTGGTTAGGTGACAGAAGGAGCTCAAGAGGAGGAAGAGTTAGTGGATTATAACACTGACCCAATGGAAGGTGTGCTGATTTTTTCCCATCCACTTAGCATTCGATCAAGTGGTTTGGATGAAGGCAGCAAATGGATAGCGGTCACATGGGATCAACTATTGCTTACCCCTTTTCAGGCTAAAGCCAATTCCATAGTCTGGGAATCAATGGTTGGGGGTATGGAAGAAGGATAGGCTCCAAGCCATGATGAGGGTTTCAAGGATAATATTTTCCTTAAGCTGCTATCTTTGGGAAAATATTTAGTAGGATTGTTACAGGGTTTCAATGATGGTATTCCAAGCTTGGAAGGTGCTCGGGCAGCAGAAGTTGAGCACGGTATGCATGATGGACAACAGGGTGTGTTGGGAGATGTTGATCCATTAAGTGAAGTGCGATTGAGAGAGGATTCGTTTTTAACCTCTTTAGGAGTGATAGAAGATTTAAGTGTTGGCTCTTTCATGCCGAACACTTTCTTCATTCCTCATGTTATGATGGTACTAGCACCAAGGCACCTGCAGAGGTACCCCATGGAGAGGGTTTCTTCATTTTTGACCAGGAGGGGTGTTTAACTAGCTTATTCTGAGATAGGGGTATGGCCATACCCTTTGCTAATAGGGGAAACTTGAACCTCACAAAGCTATTATAGCAAGACTATGTGAATGTAACTTTAGGACCAACTAGATGCAACTTAGGAGGATCATCGACTTTAATTAGCTCCCAGTGGAAATTGCATGTCTTGAACTCTGGGGCTAATTTATCCTCATGTGTTAAGTAAAATTTTTTATTAGTACTATCTTTATAGGTAGGCTAGAGTTCTTTTTTCTCTTTTTAAATGTCATTATCACCCCATGTAATCTAGTCTGAAAGGAAATCTGTTGGATTAGTAGTGGAACTAGCACATGCTTGAGAAAAGTGTGAGGATCAATGGACACCATGTATACTCTTATGTAGTTACTTATTTTCAAAAGTACCAGTAGCCAATTTACTTTAACACCTTAATGGCCTCCCTTGAGAAACACATGCACTTATTTCCTTGGATCCTCTCATAAAAGGGGACAAGGACAAAGCCACATATATTGGTGGAGTATTCTTAGAGATATATTATTATACATAAGCCTTGAAAGTAGGTGTGCATTGGCACAAAGGTAGACTAGCAAATGGGATTAAATCTAGAGAAGTTTATAAAGAAATCACACATGCAACTCATAAGGTAGGATGCCATATTGTTAAACTTAGGCACACTACCATCTGAGTGGGTTTTGGCTTCTCAAATGCATCCAACAAGGTTGTAAGATATGATGTCTACCCAATTAAATATGGTTTTATGCTTGATCACTTGGTGTATGATCATGATCCATCTTAGCTATATGTACCAGATATTTAGTCTCCCATACAAGTGGTTCATGAGCATTTCCACGGAGGAAGAGAAGCAAGAATATTGGAATGGAAGGACGAGAATGAGTTTACATGCTGTGTTTTAATGCTTTATTTTCTCATGTAACCAAAGAATCTATGAAGATTGATATTTAGCTCGAACAACCTACGATCAAAACAACTGGTGACTAACAGATGCATAGAAGTTTGGCATTGGATCAGGAAATGAAGCACAAACTCATTCGGATGAGCAGCAATAATCCAAGTCACATCGAAGCTCATATTTACAAACTCTTTCTTCCAAGGAAAATTGGAAAATTCAGTAAAGAAATCCTCAAACAACCATTTGCTTTGGGTAGTAAAACCTGCCAAATGGAATTTCATTGGTGGGTTTCCACTCTTACAATGTGATCAAATCCTAATCTAGGAGGTTTTGATGCTAGACTAGTAATGTGATCAAATTGATCATTTTGGCTTTTTTATGAGAAAGGGGTTGAAGACACTATTCTATATTCATCCTTCTTCGGTAACGATTTGGTTATAGGTCGATATTTATTTGTTTAATTATAAATTTATATAAATTTATTTTTAATTAATGTTAAATTTCATTTAAAATTGTAAAAGTTTATATGCTTTACATTAGAATAATTCACTATGGTGTATAAAATTATAATATGAAATGCAAAATGGAAAATTTTAAAAATAATTATTTTAACTATAAATTTAAATTTATAGAAATTAAAAAAATTAATATAAAATTGTCATAAATATTAAATAATGATGATGAACTATATTAACTAAAGTTAGAAGGTGGTAATATTTCTATGCTTTGATGCTTAATTTGTAAGTAGAAAGATGACAAATATCCATGACTCAACTCAACCAACACACTATGGTGATGCACATGATGCAACTTGTTGGATCTATTGAAGGGATAATAGGGAAACATAATTAATGGTGAAATAAGATATGGAAATGATAAGCACATTGAACTAGATATTATATGAATCCATATACAATGCTACAATTTACTAAATGTTAACACTGCAGATGGATTCAGAGACCCCCTTAGTGTTAAGATTTAGTAAATTGTACAAATTCATTGTCAAAATTGTAATTTTTCATTTTCGCAGTGACACAACTAAAAATGACCAAATAAATAACCAATTGTTATGTGGTACTTGCAATATCTCAGCTTGGGATGGTTTTTATTAATGCTTGTACCATAGATGTATTGAAAATTAATTATGGTAACTTGGGAAGAATGTAAAGCTTATAAGCAAATTGCTTCTGATCCAAGAATTGAAGACTATGTATAAGGTCATCATTAATGTAAGTGGTGAAAATGATCTGCTCCATGCATTAATGTTAAGCTGTAACACGTGAGGGGGTCTACAATTTAAGAAATTCTAACACTATAGATGGATTCGGAGAAGAAAGGGGTTTCTGAATCCATCTGCAGTGTTAGAATTTAGTAAATTGTACAAATTCATTGTCAAAACTATGATTTTCCATTGTTATAGTGACACAACTAAAAATGACCAAATAAAAGACCAATTGTTATGTGGTCATTTTTAGTTTAGTTCTTATCCGGTGACCAAATTGGTAATTTATCTTGGTCATTTTTAGTTTAGTTCTTATACCATGACCAAATTGGTCATTTATCTTGGTCATTTTTAGTCAGCTCACTTAAAATTTCTCAATTTTAGTAATTTATCCCTTGAAAAAACCATGGCGACCAAATTTTTTGGTGGCCTGGTCTCTTATCTCTCATTTTGAACTAGTGTGTTTTATAGCTCATTAGCTTGGCTGAGTCTTACTATTTGGGATTTGCTGGGTTGTCTACTTGATATGCTCTGCATTTGTTTACTGAATAGTTAGATTTTGCTTGCATTTTTTCATTTTCAATTATATTGAAAAAATACAAAACACTGGTTTGCATTTTCCTTGCATTTATAAGAGAAAATACAAAAATATTTGCTTTATGTTCTGCATTTTGAATTTGAGTGCTTGTGATTTCATATAGGACTTGCTTGTGCATTTGAAAATTTAAAGAGATTGCATTTTATTTCGAACCGTTGGATTGATTGTCATATTAGTGGCATGCCTTTTATTGAATAGTTGAGTTTAGTGTTTTTTCGGTTGTGCATACCATTGAGTCTTATACATCATCAGTTTCACGCCCATATCCTTTGAGTAATTACAACCATTAAAATCAATGCTTAATCGTAAAATTGATTAGAAAAGATTTTCTTTTTATAGGGTGCACCAACTAGCTTAGGTTTAGAGTCTTGGAATAGATCATTGTGAGTTAACAACCCAAGACTATTGAAACAACATTATGTGTTTGACTAGGGAGTGGTGAAACCAATGATATAATTTAGTTTTCTCGGGAAGCTCTACTAAAACCATAGTTAAGCACGAGGTCACAGGAGGTTGGTTGCAGAGATAGCCCTTGTTACACCCAAAATCTACCCATCATGAGCTTCAGTGTATGCACCCCTGAAGATATCTTGATTGAGTAATTAACCTGGGAGGATTTGTACCTAGTTGTACCAAGTTTTGAGAGGTTGTCGCAGGTTTCACTCATGCAACATGTGACGTCGCATCTTGCTTCATTGCAGGGTGCGATGAATTTAGTTAATGGAAAAAAATAGCTTCTTCGAGGTTCTTCTCGAAACTTGCTGACTTGGGGCCTTATCCATGACCTCTAGGGGAGTTGGTATTCGATTCCTAACACCTTGGGAGGATACCCTATCTCTCTCCTACCATATCTCAACCTATCCTATCCATACCCTATCCACTTAGTCCTATATAAGAGAAGCTCTACCCCTCTCCAAAAGGAGGAAGTCTATGGTGTCTACATGCTGGTGAAATCACTCTTGAGAGATCTCTACTCATCCTTGAGAGGTTCAAGCTTCCTTAGGAGGAAATGGAAAATGGCTTTGTTGGAGAAGGGCTGTAGTGTTAAGCCTCGGTTGTAGTTCTATATCTCTTCTATGTACTTCCCTATTTTTACAGAATACAAATGCTTTCCACCAATAATGTTCATGTGTGTAATGATATTGAGTAGTTTACCTGCTTAATTGTTCACTTAGATCTCTTATTGTATAGATGCCCTTTACTTGTTTCTCTTGTTTCTTGTCTTGACAGGTCTTCTAGCTTGGATCTGACGACTGTGAGACATGGAGCAACATTCAGGAGAAAGGATAGCGAAGTGAAAGGTAAGACATCTAGTACTCGATCGTTAAGTAGATATAGGAGATGCATTTGTAGCATGTCTTATTTGTTCTAGACTCGCATTGAGCTAGGGATATTCGGCTCATGTCCGCTCGAGTGGATTGTCCAATAAACAAATCTGGTGACCATACTGGGGAAAATGCATGTCTAATTCTGTAATTGCCTGAGAGTCATTTTCAGTTGATTGCTTGACACAAGCCTTCTATTTGTCATTTGCTTCATGAGTTGATTTCACTATCAGATCTTCATATTGAAGACTCTGATATGCTTCCTCTGAGTTTATACAACTCATTTTCAAACCATTCCATAGTTCATTGCTTGGAGATCTGATTCATTTTTGGACTTAGATCTCACCCATGGCACATGGTTAGTGGAAACAGAGCGACACTGTGTCATTTTTGGTCTCTGTTCTTTACCTGTTAGTCACTCGTTGAATAATTTTCATTGGTAAACCGTGATGTCATCACACTTCCTGCATTGGTGAAATGCGACGTCGCACTGTGTACAAGCACAGAGTGCGTCGATTTGTCAAAATTTGGCATGCAGGAATCCCCTCTCCATTTGTCAGTCTGAACTTTGGTTTGCTGTATGAACTCCCTCTGTGCCGCAAGATCCAGCCAGAGATCCCACCTTTGATTTGTGTTTCGAGTGTTTGGATTGTTTGGATTGATTTTGGGTTTCGACTTGGACAAGTTTGAAGACTGGTAGTGGTGGGTACTCTTATCTCCTCCACCTTCATATGCTCACCCTTGCTTTCCCTTCCTTCCATTCTTGATATGATCATTACATTAGACCAGCTTCCAGACCTCGTTTATATTCTTTTAGCTTGATTTTGAGTTAAGTGTGTCTTTCAGCTTGATTGAGTGCTTGTCTTCTCTTGAGTTTTCTGAGTATACTAGTGCTGCAAGTAGTGTTTTCTTTTCATTCATTTAGATTTGAAAGCTCAATTGTTATCAAGTTTATTCTTTGATGCATCTATTGAAAATTTAAAAAGTGCTTCTTTCCCATCATTTCTTAAGTGCTTTTGAGAGAAAAACGTTCTTGCTTTGGAATGTTTTGTTTATCAATCTTTTGGAAAATTGAATGAATGTATGATCATTTGTGTTTTTCTTGAAATATGAATCGCTCATCTTCTTGAAAGACCCAAGCTACACTTTCAATTTTTCAAAAGTATTTCCATGATAGGGAAAGATAGGTGCATTTTTTATTTTTCATTGCTTTTAGGCCATTGAAAGTGAAATTGAAAAAGACTTGCATACTCCATCTTAGAATTCTCTCTTTTCATTACCTAGTGTCATTTTGCTTTGAAAAGAAAATGAAAAGGAAAAATGTTGTGATTTGGATAGTAGTGTTGTGATTTTTTGTGTTTCGTTGAAAAGGGAAAAGAATACTTTCATAGTCAAGCTTGTTTGAATTGGGAACTGTTGCATTGTGTTGTTTTGGCAATCTCAGAGGGAAGAAAAAGATTTCTCCTTCCCATAGCTAGAATTCATTGAAAGAAAAGAATATTTCATGCATGTAGCTAGGACTTGCATTATGCTTCCGATTATGTACTCACCTCATGCATTCCCCTAACTATCCAAGATAAAATTAACGGTAGAACTAGGTAAAATTTTTAGCAACTTGTGTGTAAGTTAGAGACGTATTCCGGCGTCGTTAAGCATGGAAGCTGTCGTTATTTTCCAGGACTGTATCTCGGGGGTATTGTAGTCTTCCACATACTTATCGGTATATTGAGCTCCTTCACGTACCCACCAAGTACCATAATCCATACCTGGCGTATATCGAAGGGTGTATCACGTACTTGGTAGTATATTGGAAGGTCTCTTGCCGAACAATTGTGCATTAGACAGCACCACTAAGGATTTGAGCTCCCACATACCTTGCGTATATCGGGAGACACCACTAGGATTCCTAATACCAACTGAGTTAACCATTTGGCCATCTTGGCAAAGCAATACACTGAGAACAGCACTCGGGGGGATTAACATACATGTATTGTCCAGGTAATCAGGTATGCAGGCAAGGGTACGGTCCCAATCCTCCTTATCGCATCATATTGTTGGACCCTGCAATATATCGCGGTTTATGATGCCTTGATGATCCTGTGAGGTTCCAAACTTTTCAATCCACTCTATCACATAAGTCTGCTTGTTGCCTTAGTTTGAGTAGGTTTTTCTGGACTGCTTTTCTTTTTAGCTTACCCTTAGGAGAAACGCTGTTTCAGCCACTCTGGCTGACTTTCCTGACGCTCTGGAGGATTTTCCCTAGAGAATATCCCGTAGGATCTTAAACTTATCACCCGAATATCCCCTTAATTTGGAGGTTATTTCGAGGGTAAGAATGGATCAGCATAACACGGTCATAGTTACTAAAGTGGAAAACCCCACTCTGAATGTTGGAGGAATTTTGTTTCCACAAACTCCTCCAGATTCACCTGCCTCTCATCCCCAGCAGGATGAAGGAGCACAAATCCCCTCTTCCCAAGACCTTTCTCCCGTTATCTCAGGAGAACCTGGATCGTTGGAATGGATAAACCGACCCTAGGACAACCCTACAGCAACTGCTGGTCCTTCAACAACTTATTGGACATCTTCTACTGGTCACCTAGTGGCTCATTTTTCCATCACATCACCACCCAACGGGAGTACTCCAGAGTTCTCTAGACCCTCCTCAATGCCTGACCCTGTTGAAGTCTTTGCACCTATTCAAGAACGCTTGGATTGGTTATGTATTAAGGGTAATGAAATTCGAAGATAAAGTCTCGAACAAAGATTTAGGCATAGAGATACTTCAATTCTTCCGATATCTTTTGGATCACCGAAACCATCCTGCCACAACCAAACCATTAATGAGACTGGTCAACCCTCACAAGAGTCTAGTCTTGCACCTCAAGTGAACCAACCACTAGAAGGACAACAGTCCAACACACCTGTTACTACCACAGTTACTTTACCAGCTCCTCCCCCACCTCAAAATTCAAGAGGAGGATATTTCATTCCCATGGATTATCTCATTGGTAACGTTATTACTATGGTAGCTAACCAACAACCTACGTTGGTTCAACCTTTGAATAATGGCCATCCTGTTGTGTCTGGGGGACAACCCCCATTTCCTAACCAGAACATAGGCGGTGGAATCCCTAATGGACCTCCCTTTGGGCCTCCCCAACCTGCTAGACCATCCACCATGGGATTATCTCATATTGGGGGGCCATCCAATGTAACCCTACCCTCATGGAGTCAAGTGTATCCAGTTTATGTTAACCCTGCTCCATGCCAATCTAATCTTGGAAACACACCATACATGATACCTTATCCCGGGAATCCATACACTCTCTGGGGGCAACAACCTGTGTTGCAACACGGACCCCAACCAACTATCCCTCAAGCACCACCACCCCCGATCGGTCCCCCCCCACCTTCTGTTGGAGGCAGTTGGCTCCCACCTAAATTTTGTGGAGGCCCACTTCATTTTACCAACAATATCCCTCACCCTTCCAGTGGTGGCAGGACTAGTCCATCACCCCCTCCAGGCGGAGGCAGCGGGGGACCACGCTATTATGGTGGAGGAGGACATTTCCCTTCAGGTGGTGGGGGTGGTCCACCACCCCCTCCAGGAGGAGGCGATGGAGGACCTAATTACTATGGTGGAGGTGGTGGTGGTGGAAACACTCATCCTTCTAGTGGCGGAGGTAGTGGGGGCCGCCATCCTTCTGGCGGTGGAGGTGGTCCACCACCCCCTAAAGGCGGAGGTGGTGGTGGGCCTCCTTATTATGGTTATGGACCTCCACCTCCTCCCATTGCTGGCAGCAGAACTCCACGTCCTCTAGGTGGTGGAGGTGGACCCCCACCTTATTGGAATGGACCACCTTATAGTGGCAGACCCCCTTACGATCCGAGCGACACCCCCCCCAACGGCCAGTTTCCTCCTGGTACACCTTACAGTCATACTAGTCCTTACACACCTTATCCGTATTATCAATATGCACAGCCTAATCCACAACTGCCCTTTTTGGCTACCTTGGACCTACCTGACCTATCTCGTTTAACCAACGACCCCATTTACCATGGAACTAATTCGCCACCTATTCCAGTTAAACTTTTGTCTGATATCCCAAAATTTGACAGCAAGTCGGGTGAAGATCCTAAAAACCATGTGATGACTTACCATTTATGGTGTTCATCTAATTCCTTTATGGACGACTCAATTCGTCTTAGATTGTTTCAAAGGACTCTCACCGGTTCGGCTACCAAGTGGTACATTGAATTGCCACCTTACTCTTTTCCTGATTTCAGCTCTCTTGCCATGAACTTTTTGACTCATTTCCAGTTGCCTATACGGTATGAAGTTGGTACCAAGCTTTTAACCTCGCTCCTTCAGAATACCGCTACTCATATTTATGATCATATCCATGAGTGGTGAAGGAGACGTCATCTCATCAAAGCTCCCACTGCAGATCAACTCCTAACAGACTGGTTTACGAAGTCACTCATCCCTGTCATAGCAAGAGATGTTTCCATCCGAGGTGCTGTCACCAAAGAACAAGCCATTGCGAGTGCCTGTGTACTAGACCTAGTCTACACTCAATCTGGCACTTTGTTTGATATTCTTCCTAACGTACCTCGTGACTCTAACGATCCTGCGAAACCACTTAAGGGACCCCAAGCCGATGGCATCATCAGATCCCTTCACACCCAGCCTCCTCCTCAAACTGTTGGTTCTTCGAACCCCCCGGGGTTTGTCCCCATTACAAACACAGGTTGGTCTCAGCACCACCAAGTCATCCTCTCCTGCTGCTACTAAAGAAGTGAATTATGTCTCATCAACTTCACCTTAGAAGTCTGGCAGTAAGAAATATTCTTCCCATCAGGAACAAAAGAGCACTCCTGATGATGCCAAACAGAAACGGAAGATAAAATATCCTTGTTTACTGTGTGGAGATGATCACTTTTCTAAAGAGTGTCCCCATAGAGATGAAGTCCAAAATTTTCTTAGGGGTAAACCCACTCCCAGTCCTCAACGACCTGTTTCCCACCCAAAACCAGCAAATGATTGCTCAACCTCCCCCAGCCCAGGGGGAATCATCTAATACCGCTCATGTTCTCATGGTGCGAAATGAGATGATCAATTTGAACACTCACTCGCGATCATACGACATGGTCCCTTCAAAGGAACCTATTGGGAGTAATGCTGAAAAAGCTTCCAACTCCTTACTTGATGTCACTGTACCATCAACTTCTCTCACCATTGAGAAGCCATCCTTCGATTTGATATTGTGACTGCCCAAGGGCATGATTAGAAAAGCTATTTTTAGTCCTAATGCTAAGGCGGCGTAGAATTACAATATCGTAGAAGACTTGGCACAAGCTCCTTGTGCCATGTCCATACTGGAAGTTTTGCAGAATTGTCCCAATCAACGCAAAACTCTCCTCACGGCAATCGGTGCAGTTGACCCAGATTCTTCGAATACCATCATGTTCTGACTTGACCATTTCAAGTCGAGGCTTCTCCATCATCTCGCATTTTAAGTAGCTGCAAACCTCGTTGGAAAAATTGTCCATCGTACCCTTCTGGACGAAGGCGCCTCTACGTCTGTCATGTCAATTTCTTATTGGAGAGCCATCGACTCTCCCGAATTGAATCGCTCTCCCACCATGTTGAAAGCATTCGACGGGCGTGGCTTTCAACCTCATGAGATCTTACAAGCTCTCATAGTCGAACTAGGCGGAAAGACCGTAACCATCAATGTGGAAGTGGTCTCCGCCCTAATAGACTATAATCTCTTGCTTGGTCGCAATTGGTTTTATGCCATGCAGGCAGTAGCTTCTTCAGTCTTCCGCATGGTGCAATTACCCCACGAAGGACGAATTGTTACCATCGAACAATTAGATTTTTTCATGCCAGACACTATTACTCATCCTGGTGACCATGTTCTTTCCATTGGATAAACATCAAAATAGTATGAGAGTATAGGGGTTGGCCTTTTGAAATATTCATCTCTCATGGGGGTTTTTTCCATTTCGGACCCCCCTAATCATGTTGCCTAGGTGAACATGATCTCCGCAGAGATTTCATACCGCTCTACTGATGCTTGGCTTGTACCAGATGAAGCCACAACACACCTGATTGGAGACACAATGCCTTTTTCACCCGCTGAACGTATTTACGAGGCTATCCAATCAGCACCGGAGGACCATCTAACCATGGCCTCCCCATTTTCTTCTCTACAACGGGAATCATCCCTACCCAACCTCTTACTTCGGACTTTTCATTCAAATGGGTCCATCATGGAAGTTATGAATGTTGATGATGGCCTGTGGGATGACCTTCACCATAGGTCCTCTTTTCTTCCACCGTTGGAGTACATAGAGAACAACATCCACACTATCTTTTTCCCAGATATCTACCCGTTCCCTCATTCTCCCATACTTACATGTCTTTCAAACACTGAGGGTAACTTGGCCAACATTGAGCCTACCACCCCGGTAGACATCTCGATAAAACCTGGTGTAGTGGAACACGTTCACATAGGCTAGACGTGTTCCCCTGAAGAAATAGCTATGGGCACGGCCTTATTCAAGCAATTTCGAGACGTATTCGCTTGGTCCTATGACGAGATGCTTGGGATAGACCTCGTGATTGTTTCTCAAAAATAAAAACCTATCCCGACATCAAACCTATACGTCAAAAGTTGTGATTGATACACCCCTGGAAGATTGCAGCGATCAAGGAAGAGATTGAAAAATTCTTAAAGGTTGGTTTCATTTATCCCATCCCATTGACGGATTGGGTCTCAAACATCGTCCCTGTGAACAAAAAGCAGGGCACCATTCACATCTGTGTCGATTATCGGGACCTTAACAAGGCTTGTCCAAAGGACAACTACCCGACCCCGTTCATTGACCAGATTATCGATAATTGTGTCGGAAGCGTCATCTTTTCATTCATGGATGGATTTTCTGGTTACAACCAGATTGAGATCAACCTAGCCGACCAACATAACACAGCTTTCATCTATCCTTGGGGGACGTTTGCATATCACAAACTCCCATTTGGCCTTAAAAATGCTGGCGCCACGTTCTAGCGAGCCATGTCGTATGCCTTCCATGATATTAAGGACTTTGTGGAACCTTACCTGGATGATCTCCTTGCTCATTCAAAGCAGCGTGAGTTCCACATGGATCATATAATGACCATTTTACTCAGATGCAGACGGTACAACATCCGTATGAATCCTCACAAGTGTATCTTTGTGTTGAATCCAGACGCCTCTTAGGATTTATAGTCTTGAAGGATGGGATCCACATTGATCCCTTAAAGGTGGAGGCCATTGTCAATCTCCCACCCCCCACCACTGTGACGGAAATTCAAAGTCTCCAAGGGAAGGTGACTTATTTAAGACGTTTTGTTTGTAATTTTGCGGAAAAGACTAAGGGGTACATGAGGTTGCTTAAGAAGGACGTCCCGTTCATTTGGGATGATTAAGCTCAAAAATCCTTCGATAGTATCAAACGTGCCATCACGCATGCCCCCGTAATCCAACCCCCAAATTATTTGCGAGATTACATATTATATCTCGCTTCTTCTAGTACCACTATCGCCATGGTTTTGGTATAGGAGGACCAAAACTCCCAGGAACATGTAACATACTATGCAAGTAAGGGTTTCACTGACACTGAAACTAGATATTCACATATAAAAAAACTTGCTTTCGTGGCGGTCATCGCCATCCAAAAGTTCCAACACTACATCCTGCTGCGCAACACCACCATCATCGCAGACTCGAACCCCATGTAGCATGTACTGACACGTCAGGTGCTTGGGGGCAAGTACTCATGCTGGATTGTGATACTGCAAGAATTCGATCTTCTTTTCGATAAAGCCAAGTCCAAAAAGTCCTTGGTGTTTGCTGAGCTAATTTGTGACTTTCACTGTGCAGATGTAGAAGTTGAGCACAATGACTCCTTTCTAGATGAGTCACTGTTTCTCATCGATACCAACGATCGGTGGTATGGAGATATTTCTTTATATCTTCAAACCCAATGCTTCAACCCTTAACTCTCTCGCGATGACCGTCATCAAATTCGTCACCATGCAAAGTATTATCTGATCATCACTGACACTTTGTACTGTTGTGGCATCGATTCCATTCTTCGACGTTGTCTAACTCACGATGAGGCTGAACGTGTTCTGAATGACTGTCATGCTGGGGCGTGTTGAGGTCACCTCTTTGGGATGGCTATAGCCCAGAATATTTTGTGCACAGGATATTATTGGCCTACTATCTTCAAAGATTCTATTGAGGCCATGAAAAGATGTCCTCCATGCCAACACTTCCATATGAAGAAGCGCACCCATCCCACCTCGTTACACCTGGTTATTGTCGTGGTCCCCTTTGCAAAATGGGGCATTGATTTTATGCATTGTAAGCATACCGTAGCCGGGGGGCATAGTTACATCATCGTAGCTATGGATTACTTCACCAAGTGCGCCGAGGCAATGCCTATAGACCAAAACGATGGCAAAACTATTGGCTTGGTTTTGCAACCAAGCTTAGTGCAATGGGCACCTGCTAACTAGTAGCAGCAGTTTCAATAGAAATAAATAACAAACTACTTTAAACTATATTAACCATGGATATATGTAAAATAAATAAACAAACAATGGAAATATTATGGAAAGCAAAAACGATTGTCAATATGTAAAAAATGATTTTGTATTAAGAATAGGGGCAAGCAAGTGCTTGCAATGGTAATAACTCCAAGTGGTGAAGATTGTTGAGCAACTTCCAAGGTGAGTAGCTCCAAGCTCCAAAGGTCTCTTCTCCAAGATAGCTACAATGGTCAAAAGCTCATGGGAGATTTTGACAACATGAGTATAGGAAGATGGATGGATGGAAAGTGAGGAGCCCCTATCACCTTTTTATAGTTTTTGGTGGTGGGGAATACCATTATGGTTTTGAGGGAACCAATGGTATTGACCAACATGGTTTAGGTACCTTTTCCCTCCTTTTTCCTTTTTTGAATATTTTTAATATTTTTATTCCCTTTTTAATATTTTTGGGAATTATGGACCCTTTTTTAGGGTTTTTTATGCTTTTTGAGGAAAAATATTCATTTTGAGTGGAAAAAGGGGTGTATTAAGGTCTTTTGGTGACCTTTTCGTGGCTTTAGAGGCTCAAATGGTGAAAAAGTGGACAAATGGGTCATGTGAATAAGGAAATGAGCTAGTGAGCACTTTTTGGGTGTTAACAAAAATGACCGCACTCTTCATGTTCAATCATGTAATAGCGTGGTTTGGAGTTCCTCAGGCTATAGTTACCAATCACGGTACTCACTTTCAGAAACATATGGTTGATGAATTGAGCGATAGATTGGGTTTTCGACATGAAAACTCAGCACCTTACTACCCGTAGTCCAATGGACAAGTCGAGGCCATTAACAAGGTCTTGAAAACTATGGTCCAACGGATGGTAGGTACGCACAAGTCCAACTGGCATAATATGCTCTTTTCAGCATTATGGGCCTACAGAACCTTCATTAAAACCTCCACAGGTTTCACTCCTTTCCAACTGGTGTATGGATTGGAAGCTGTCCTACCTATAGAGTGCAAAATTCTGTCTTTGCAACTTGCTGTCGAACTTCTCCCTAACACTACTGCCGAGGAAGAACGTTTCCTGTACTTAGCAAAACTTGACGAGTCTCGCCGAGATGTTGCTCTTGCTAATGAAGCACACAAGAAACTCATCAAATATCAATACGACAAGTCAGTTGAACCCCGTATCTTCAACAAGGGTGACTTGGTCCTCACAGACGACCAGAAGCAAGACAAACTAGGGGCAGGAAAGTTCGAGTCCATGTGGCATGGACCTTACATTGTCAAATGTGTTTTGGAAAAGGGAGCTTACAAGCTTGAAGCTTATTGTGGAATATCTTTGGGTGAACCCTATAATGTTATTTACTTGAAGAGGTACTATGCCTGACCCTCTCATGCATAGATTTTCTTGTATATACTATACATGGTGTGCTTGTGTGTTTTTGTGCGGTGTGACACACTTGTTTTTGAGTGTCTTTAGATCTTGTTTTCACTTGTCATACCATGTTCTGTCTACATGTGCAGATGGAAACGTGCTATGGATTTGTGGACGGCGCTAGCCGGCATACCCGTAACCTTGTCTCGGAAGCCTGGGTACTGTATTCCCCAACAGGCGAGCTCATCAGTTCAGGAGGAAGTTGCCTTGGATTCTCAACCAATAATGCCACAGAGTATCTGTCGGTAGTTGGAACCTTAACCGATGTAATTTCTTTGGGTATGAAACACATTGTCACCCACATGGATTCTCAATTGGTGGTTTCCCATCTTAACCGGGTTTACGCTATCCGTGATCCTACCCTACTCCATCTCTTGGAAAGGTCGTTTGAAACCATTCAATACCTGCACATTCCACGAGAGTTAAGAACAGTTGCTAACTTGATGGCCAACTTCATTCTAGATTGGTACATCACACACAAATGATACTCATAACATGTAAAAGCATTCACAACATGTAAATAATGCACTGTATAGAAGCAAGCATATAAACAAGATCACATCATTAATTTTTGAAACACATAATGTATAAATCGTCGGACTATTTGTATATATATATAATCTCAGAAAGGTAGTGCTGATACAAAATCTGAAGCTTCGCAACTTTCAGTAGTACAAAATCTGAGGCCTCTAAAGCTCTCAGTACACACACAATGACAACATGTGGCCTATCGCTTGGCCCGTACAACCCTAGGTGGTCTAGCATCCCTAGCCGGCTGAGTCTGGAAATAGTCCACTGCTCTTCGAACCTTACAAAGCAGTGCGTTGAAGCGCGTAGTTGCTCCAACCATGTGCACCTGCATGGGCCGCAGCACCTCATCTACCATCGGCTCAGGAACAGCCAGTGTCAACCCACTCAGGTTGGCATAGACTTTGTCCATCTCTACGATGGCAGCATGCACAGTTGGATCCACCATTGCTCCCTCTCCTCTCTCTCTCTCCTAGCCAGAAGAGAGGTCCCCACTGGCCATATAGATCCCACATCTGCACACACATGTTGTTCACCTGTCAGTGCTATATCAAAAAAATCATAAATGCACAAGAATTTAAAATTTCAAGGGTCGTTTGTTCTTATCGAGGTCTTCCCATGCTGCTCCCTCAGGCAATGACATGTCTGGGTCATCTGTGAAGTCGGTGCCACTATATGGAAAGTCCTCCACCATTAGTAACTGGCCTGCCAGCCAAGTGAAGAAATCAGGAGGGAGTCCAATGATAGGACCCCCACCATGCCGAGCCATCACATCGGTCCACCTGGCCATGTGTGGATCTCTGAGGTCCCTATCCTATAGTGGTACTCGAGGACACAAAAGAGGAACCCTTTTTAGCAAGAATGAGATCACTATAGAACCATAGCCGAACTGTTACAAAATGAGAGATAAGTGACCAAAAAAACGACCAAAATCCACATATAAATGACCACTTTTGAGTTGGTGACCACTGGTAGCAAATTAGTGGCCATATATCACGCGACCAAAAATGTGGTCATATTTAACTTGGTCATTTATAGCTTATCTTGTGGTCATATATTTGGTCGTATATTTGGTCATTAATTTGGTACTATATTTGGTCATTAATTGTCATAATTAATGACCAAATTTATGACCACATTTTTTGTCATGTGATAAATGACTGCTAATTTGCTATTAGCGATTGCCAACTCAAAAGTGGTAATTTATATGCATATTTGGTCATTTTGTTGGTCACTTATCTCTCATGTTGTACTCATGGTCATTTATATGCAAATTTTGGTCATTTTTTTAGTCATTTATCTCTTTTTAGTGGTTTCAGAATATATATAGGGCACGAAGGAATCGAACCACCAACCTCCTGCCTATAAGGCAGGTGCTCTACCATTGAGCTAGCACCCTTAAATAGAATTCCTTATGGATTGATATGAGAATAAAATTTCCAAGAGTTAACACCATCTTGCCAAATTCTGGAGAAGGGTCACATAACCTCGGCAAGAAACAAAGATTACCCAATAGTCACCAAAAAGGGTCATGCTAATGATAACCTTCTTTTGCCAAAATCTTTCAAAAATCAAGAATGCAGTTGTATTGTCAAATTTTTCTCCGAGTGGTACCAAATCAAGAATCACAATTGTCTTTTCCTAATCTTGGGCGTCTGCATTTTCTCCCATTATCCTTACTTGACTTTGTTTCAAGAAATTTCCTGCTGGTATCTATGTAGCTAGCACTCAAACCAATGGTAAAAAAACATAAAGTGCCACCCCAAGCTCAATCTCCACTTGCATTGGATATACACAACCACATGGTGCACCAAGAGGAGTAGAAGTCAATCATTGAGTGCAAGCTATTGGACCACAATTTGTACAAAGAACGCATCAAGTTATTCACACATAATGTATCTTGATTCTTTATACACATAAATAAGGTGAAATCTAAGAAAACTGATCTTATATGCATCGAGTTAATTTATTTGCAAATAAAATGATAACAATTACAGAGAAATTCAACTCGTGATAACAGAATGAATGTTCAAAGAATAACAAAATATATTATGTACTTTCCATACCTTTAGTAGGTGGAGGGGGTGTTAGAAAAACAGGATCGCAGAGCAATAACAATAAACAGAAATGCAAATATAATCACACATACACATTACAAGAGAGACACAGATATATCGTGGTTCACCCAACTTGGGCTACGTCCACACTGAATTTGCCAGTCCTTATTATTATTGCCGTGCAGCAAGGTGAAGGGATACAACCTACAACACAACTGTTGCACTTCCTCTTCTCTGTTTCACAGTCTCTCTCCTGATCTCAGAGATCTTTACAATGCATAAAACCTAATACATCATCATCCGTAGCCGTATTACAATGTATTTATTTTATAATGGAAATACAATGGGAAAATACCACGGGATACCCAAAACCATGGGCCCACAAAACAGCTCGAGGGGGGGGGCGATGCCCCCCCCACACCCCCCCCATTGGGGTGACTGTACAGTCCACCTACATATCATATAAAACTGGGTTACAAACACAACTGATACAATATCATCTATGAGACTAGAAGATCTGGCTCCACAACCAATAGGGGGGAGGAAATGCCAATGGCAGTGGTGCCAAAGGTATCATCCATGTCATCTAAGGTGATTCTGAAGGGGAAATCTTTGAAGGAGAAGCATCGGGTCCTAACAATGCAATAAGCAGGTCATGCTTAGTAAATTTTGTTATTATTATACTCATAATACATCTCAAAGATCTGTGAAAAGAAAGGAAGTATACCTTTCACATTTCGGTGATTTGGAGGGGAAGGAAACATGATTGATGGTGAGAATGCTAGGGGACTCAAGTTTCCTGAGGGTGATACAAGGGGACAATTAGCTTGTGAATAAACAGACCCTTTAAAATTAACCAACAATCCAATAACTTAAGAGTGTAATCTTCACCAAGTATAAATTTTGAATATAAAAAATAGAACAAAAAGAAAGGAGTATACCTTTCGCGTGTCGATGATGTGGAGGTGAACGAAACACAATTGATGGTGAGACTTACAATACGTATCCAACACACCCATC
The DNA here is from genome assembly GCA_027924585.1 of Larix kaempferi. Classification (NCBI taxonomy): domain Eukaryota; kingdom Viridiplantae; phylum Streptophyta; class Pinopsida; order Pinales; family Pinaceae; genus Larix; species Larix kaempferi. The sequence goes on along the minus strand of BSBM01000378.1, from coordinate 10,235,079 downwards.
TCGAAGTATCATGGGTACCATCGTCATGCCTTCAGGTATCGGTCCTCTTCCATAGATGATAGGCTGAAATACCATATGAGAAAGTTTAAAAACAAGGTTATTTGAGATTACAACATGTGCACTTTCTCTACCATAGATGATAGGCCGAACGACCTTGTGAATAATTTCGCAAGGAAGGTTATAAGGATAATCAATAAAATCTTGGGAAATACAACATAAATAGGAAGCAAAAGAATTATGAATCTCTTGCAAGTGTATTCATGCAAAGAATCACAACATAAAAATATTGTGTTTCACCTACCAATCCATTCAAAATTGGTACAAAATAATTGAAACCTTTATCAAAATGTGAAGAAAACAAGTATATTCTACAAACAGAAAATGATATTTCAAGCTTATACTTACAATGGAATAGAGCTTGGCTCCATGTTTTGCTATTTTTGCTTGATTTGCTTCACAATGGTGTTCAATTTTAGAGCTTGTTGCTTGATTTGCTTCACAATGGTGTTCGATTTTAGAGTTGAAATTTCCTTATAATACAAACAAGGTATTTGGCTTCAGATAAAAAGGAAGGAGCCAAGCTATATCATGGAAATACAAAGGAAAGAAGGTTGGAAGAGTTGGCCACAAGAACTCTTCCAAGAATGAGATCATGTATACTTTATTTCTCTTGAAAGGAAAGTGCAGCATGGACTTCCTGCCAAAAACAATAAAAAGAGAGAATTAATGACCTTGCTTGTAGAATTTATGAGAAAACTAAACATACCATCAGGTGAATAATTATTAAAACAGACCTGAGTGGTTGCTGGCAGATGAGGCAAAATAAAGTGGCCTTGAGGACGATCCATTTTGTAGGCCTGATGATCATCAATCCTGGCTGTCATCAAATTTTTAGGACTGAAGGTATTACTGAGGGCTGCAGAATTATATAGATCATGCAAAGGCAAAGGCCTCTTTTTGCTACTTTGTTTAGTGTCAATTCCACTCCTTGCAGAAAACATTTGCATTTAAGTAAATTATATATAGAGGCATAAAATAACCCTTGTGGCTGAAGAAAAAAAATTGAAACAAAAAATGAAGTTAGTTGAATGCACTCCTTGCTAGTTGCTTACATCAACCCCAATGCAAATAAAAAATAGTCTGAATCGTTCAAACACATGGTTATTGCCAAAACTATGAGTAGCCTTTTCCATCTTAGATACAAGCTTGTAACAAATACATTAAGCACATCATTATCAAGAATTGTGAGCTTGGTTCAGGATTTGAATTTTGCAACAGTATTTTATCAACCTAGCATAGATCTATGTTAACCCTTGTTTTGCTATACACAGATCCATTTGATTTTGATATATCTATTGCAAATATAATTTTTTTATGGATGCCCCTAACTAGGATGTAGAATGAACTACTAAGGCCAATGAGTTTTGCTCCAATTTAAAGTCATGTAAATTTTCACAGTTAGTAAGTTGTCTGTAAAGTTTGTTGGTACATTGACTTAGTGTTGTGGTCTAAAAGAACTTTGTTTGATATTCATCTCTGTTCAAGCATCTTATTTTACGCTCTCGCATGCCTTATTATATAACTATTATCGCTCAAGTGAATGCAACCATTTTTCTTTGCACTGATCATCAGATGGAAGGAGGACATGGAATGCTTCAGATTCTGAGAACATAGGAAAATGGCAGTGCACAAGTCTGAACCCCAATCTATAGACCTAAGCATGACCTAGGATCTTTTAGCACCTTATTTTAAAATTTATTCTATGTTGCCATATTTTTTCAGATTCTGGAAACATAGAATAATGGCATAGTGCAATGAAGTTTGAACCCCAATCTAGGCATCACCTAGGCTCACTAGCAGCTCCACTTCCAGGATACAAATGCCCCCCTTCATGTATATTTAGAATTTAATATTGCAGCTCCTTACACATCTAAATTTAATAATTAAGGGCACAATATTGCAGCAGAACTTATTTTTTTGGCGGAGACTATTCACATTACAATGAACATGAACCTTCTTGACATATATGCATATTTTATTCCTCAAGATATATCAATTTACAGTGAATATTTTTCATTAGTATCAAAGCTACTACTTCAATTATAAAATGTTAGCAGTGAGGCTACTACTTCAATTATAAAATGTTAGCAGAAAAGAGACTACTTCAATTTTTATCGTTTTCAAGTTACCAGCCATATCCCACCTACATTACTTTAAGACCGTGAATAGATATCACACAAAAATGGTTACTTTACACATGGGAATAACTATCACACAAGTATGATGTTTCCAAATTGTTTGCTTGCAACAATTTGAAACTCCATGTAGGCACAGTACCATAGACATGGAACCAACACAACTGAACGAGGCAACAAGTATACCATAGGAATCCACTCTCAAGAAAGACCCGAGATCTCCATTTGCACCTCTCAGATACCCTCATCAAACCCACAATCCTCTATAGTTGAGAGATATGGGGTCTTAATTTACTTCAAACCAATTGGCCTAATATTGAAAGAACGAAGACCCTCTTCAAATGCATCATCTGATACATAGCACGTCAGAAGGATGCAAGAGAAATCTATCACCTTCTCGTGCTTGCATCCAAATGCCATTGATATCACTAACATTCTTCTATTTTTTCTGTAAGTAGTAATCGGCCTTACCAAAAAGACATAAACATTACATTATATTACAAACCTCCATTTACCTCTCAGGAAAATTAATTGTAACAATTGGTTACCCCATTTAATTTCTCTGAGACATTGATGTTTCAATGTTATAACTTCTCAAGAAAAGAAATGGTAACTTGATATAGTTCAAAATAATTAACTAGTTTGCTGATAAACAACAAGATATCCTTGTAGCTCACGATCAACTAGAAAGTGTGCATGAAAGGATCTATGAACCTGCCACAATGATAAATTCATCATCATAAATATGTAGACAACGTAGTCCTAAAAAGAACAATTCAACATCAATATAACCAAAATCATTTTTGTGCCAAAGACTCTTTGCACCACCTATACATATCCATGCAAAGCTAAAAATTCTCTCAATTTCACTGCCTAAGAGTCGAACAACACTATAAGACTTGGTAGTGGTAGACTACTAGACATGTCCAACACAAATCCTACTGGATCTCTCATGAAGTGATCTGGTTCATCTATAAGCTCCTCCACACTAATGTTAGTGTCACTGTCACTTCCAAATTCCATTGCATAAACTAGAAACATAGTTCAGGCCCATGTAGGCATTAGTTCATGTTAGGAATTATGATCCAAAAATGTAATAAATAGAAGTTTAGTTTAATAAATGTAAAAGGGCATCTACACACTCACGTGATTATGTGAGGTGTCCCTTAGTTAGTTTTGGTAACGGTAAATTAGTTGTTACTCTTTGGATATTTAAATCCATCGAGTTTTCCATGTGAGGGAATCTTTTCGGGATTTAGCCCTCACATCTCTGTGATGTAATTATTTTCCTTCTTCATTAATAAAGTTATGTGTCTGAGGACACTTTGTCAAAGTGGTATCAGAGCACGCGGTTGAAGCTTGGTCTGGTTGGAACCTGGTTGGAAGGTGCTAAAGGTTGTTTGAAGAAGGTGACTTTCAAGGTTTTGGAATAGCGAAATTTTAACCGTAAGTTAATGCTTCCTATTCTTTTGGGCTAAAAAGAATCTCTACAGAATTTTTTTTTTTAGAGTCTCAGAGAGAGTAAAATATTATTATTTTAAGGCACGGTTATTTAAAAATTTCGTGGAAGAGAATTTAAAAAGAAAAGAAAAGGAAGAGCTTGCATAATCTTTTTCAAACAGCGATTCCACGGCTTCAAGCTCCCAGAGCCATAAACTCGAAACTTTGGTTTCCTTTTTGTCCTCACGGATTGAACAATTTAGAAGAACCAAAGGCTTCTCACAGTAGAGATGTTAACATACAATCTAGTAATTTAATACTCACCGATCTAAAAAATTGATTAGATTGATCGGGCAAGAAGACCAAATAAATTACTTTGTCTGAAAACTAAATGTGGCAAGGCAGTTTCACCCACCACGTATATGGAGATCAGATGCTAGAACTCAGTAGATGATTTTGAGCTCATTGGAGAGAGTACATATCCCTCGGTAGGCTCTCTTATTGACCTTGAACTGAACTGGTAATGGAACATCTGGAGAAGGGATCCAAGTATTACTTTAAAAAAATGTATTTAATTCCGAACTGTGATTCCTCAACTTCAGAAACTATGCGTCATGCAGATCACTAAAAGTTTTTCAGGATCTTTAGATTCATATACGTGCCAATTTCTCTTGGACAAGAGAGAAGATCGACTTGCTCACTGCCCTGTAAAGAGGAATTCAAGATAGTTGGGTTTTCTTCTTGAGGAATTCAAGATAGTTGGGTTTTCTTCTTCTGCGTCATATCGTCATGTTATTTGAACCCAAATAGACACAAATTCTGATAAATCCAAGGCTGTCTCCGTCGTCTTCTTATTCTTTGTCTGATTACGATATATTTGTTTGCACTCTAAACGTTCCAGAGGCTGTATTTTTGCAGAGCAGGTTGTGGAGGAAGGATCGTTATCTGAGCCCAGCGTGAAGCCTGTGTGAAGCCCATGAAAAAGATCCAGCCACCACCGAGTCTGCAGGAGCCTGCGTGAACTGAAGGCAGGAAGCCATCGTGAAGGGAGGAAAGATCTAGCAAAACGTGCGTGAACTGAAGGCAGGAAGCCATCGTGAAGGGAGGAAAGATCCAGCAAAAATCCAGCAAAACTCCAGCGTAGAAGAAGAGTTCACAATCTTGTATAATTTTTTCACTTTTCATTTAATTCAATATTTATGTAATATTTTGAAAAGTGAATAAGTTGTTTTGGAGAGATAAGGTAATTTTATTATTAATTTTTATTTTTGGAGATTTTTTATACTAAGAAGAAAAAGGTTTTGAAGTTGATGGGACTGGATCTTGTGACCTCCCACTCAACAATATTGTATCTCTCCAATTCACCTATAAAGATTTGTTATTTTTTGGAGTGATAAGGTGTAATTTTTTTATTGGGAATTGGAGTAATAAGGAGCATTGTTGGTGTCATAAGGAGGATTTGTATTTTCACTCAAGGTTTGATTAGAGCAAAGTGAAGCTCTATCAAATTCTTTTCTTGAGGCTATAAGTGGGTCAAGGCCAAGCCCCTATAGCTTTCTTTTGCATGGTGTGTGGTGTTTCTTGCAGCATTTCTTTCATGGTGACTCTTGTTGATGAGTAATTTTCTTTTTGTTGGTGGTGATATTTTTGCATAAAATCTTCCATTGGTGATATAAGGTGATTGTTTACTTAGTCTGGTGACATAAGGTGCTTTCTTTAATTCTTGGAGCTATAAGATTTGCATAATACACATCTTCTGGAGTTACAAGGTGTTTATTATTTTTTTTACAATGTCTAAAGTTATAAGTCTTTTTAATGAATCTGACAAGTTGGAAGGATCGAAAAATTATAAAGTTTGGAGTCGTCATATTCAAAGCACTCTTATTTACAATGAATTGTGGAAGGGTTTCTGTAATGCTAAGCCTACCAAACCAACTAATCATGATCAGCTTGCAAAGTGGGAACTAAAAGATGAAAAGGCCTTAGCATTGATTCACAGTACTGTTTCTGATGATATTTATGTGCATATTGAAAATAGTTCTGATGCGTGGTCAGCTTGGAAGACATTGAAAGATTTATTTGATTCTCAGAGTGAAGCTAAGAAAATTGATCTTCAATTGAAGTTGTTTCAACAAAAATTGTCTTCGGGAGGTGATGTCATGGAGTACATTTCTAGATTAAAAAATATCAAACAAGAAATTTCAAGAGATGGTTTTGATAAAATTGAGGACAACATGATGGTGACCATTTTGATCGCAGGATTGCCTGAGACACATAAGCATTTTTTGGAAACTTTACAAATTACAAATAAATTGGATAAAATTTCTTTTGATGAACTAAGTGAATTACTTGCCACACATGAAAAAAAATTTGGTCAAACAAAGCAAACAGGAGAAGATGTTTTGGTTGCAAGTACTAGCAAACAGTCTCCAGGTAATCATCAAAAAGGCAATGATCAGAAAGTTTTTCAAAATTCAAATAGAGGTCGTGGTCAGGGTTTTGGAAGAGGAAGAGGCCGCGGAAGAGGAAGAGGAAGAAATCAAGGAAGAGGTTCTAAAGAATTTGAAAGTACACATTCACAGTTTTCTGGAAGAGGAAGAGGTTCAGGAAACCAACTGGTCTCTGGAAGAGGAAGAGCTAATAAACAGGTCACATGTTTTCGTTGTAATAGAATTGGACATTATGCTTCAGACTGTAGAGTTTCATTTGAAAAAATTCTAAAAGAAAGAGAATCTAAAGAATCTTCATCAGCGGCACATTATGCTCATGCAGACGATAGTGAAAATTGTGAATATGTCTTTACAGCACTTGGACAATCAGAATCAATGGATTTTGTTCAAGTTCATCAGTTGGAATCAGTGAATTTTGTTCAGTCTTCTTATTGTTTCAAAAATGATTTTGAAGATGCTTGGATTATGGATACAAGGGCTACTCAGCATATGACATATAGGAAAGATTTCTTTTGGAGTTATGAAGATTGTCATTTAAATTCAATTTTTCTTGCAGATGATTCTATTCATTTACCACAAGGAAAAGGAACCGTTAAGGTTGATTTTCCTGGAATTGGAGAAAGATTGATTTCTAATGTTTGGTATGTGCCTACATTTAAGAAATATTTGTTGTCTTTAGTTGTCATTCGCCAATTAGGACATCAAGTTGTAATGGAAGGTGGTATCCTTTTTGTTAATTCAACAAAGGATGCATACAAAACAGTTATGACAGGTTATGAAGACGGAAAGCTTCTTAGGATGAAGGGAACAGTCATTCCTAGATCAAAGGAACGTTTGAAGGAATTTGCAGGTTTAGTTGAAACTGATGTTTCACCTATCTGATTGTGGCACATTCGTTTTGGGCACTTGAATGTTGATAGTCTTGTACAGCTTCAAAAACAAGGAATGGTAAAGGGGTTTCCTACTTTTCGGAAGGAAAATGCAAAGTGTGAAGCTTGCATTTATGGAAAACAGAGAAGGATAGCTTTTTCAAAAAGCACTTGGAGAGCAACAAGGAGATTACAGCTTATTCATAGTGATGTTTGTGGTCCTTTGGAAACTTCACTTGGTGGTTGTAAATATTTTTTGTTGTTTATTGATGATTTTAGCAGAATGGTTTGGGTGTATTTTTTGAAGGAAAAATCAGAAGTGTTTGAAAAGTTTCAGTCATTTCAAAATTTGGTTGAAACAACAACAAAGGAAAAGATTGCAACTTTGAGAACTGATAATGGTGGTGAGTTTACATCAAATCATTTTTTGACTTATTGTCAGGAAAAAGGGATTAAAAGACAGTTGACCAGTTTTTATACTCCACAGCAAAATGGAGTATCAGAAAGGATGAATCAGACTTTATTGGGCATGGCTAGAGCAATGTTATTTTTCAAAGGGTTGAAATCATGTTATTGGGCAGAAGCAGTTCATACAGCAGTTTATTTGAGGAATAGATCTCCTTCATCCTCACTTGATGGAATAACTCCTTTTGAGGCTTGGTATGGCTTCAAACCTATGGTCAAACATTTGAGAGTTTTTGGTTCAGTTTGTTATGCACTTGTCCCAAAAGAAAAACGAAAGAAGTTAGAGTCTAGAAGTGTTAAGTGCATGTTGATTGGTTATTCTCATGAGAAAAAGGGGTATAGGCTTCTGTCAGATGGAAAGTTTATTGTCAGCAGGGATGTGATTTTTGATGAAACTGAAAGTTTAAGTGTAGAAGAGGTTGAAAAACAACTTAGTCACTTAGAGGAAAAAGTCACTAAGGAACAATTAAGGATGCAACACTTAAATAAGACAAGGAATGAACAATGGTTTGATCTCACTTCAGAAGTACAGGATGATGAAAAGGTTGAAGATACTTTGAATTCTTCACAAGTTAACTTGGATGATTCAAATCAAGTTAACATTGAAAAGAAGAAACCAAAATGGGCAACTAAGTTACTTCAGGATGTTAAGTCTGATGAAAAAGGCAAAACAGGTACAAGGAGTTCTAATACGGGTTCAGAAAATTTTGCTCTTTCAGTTGTTGAACCAACTACTTTTAATGAAGCAGTTGAGTATGATGAATGGAAAATGGCCATGCAAAGTGAGTATGATGCAGTAATGAAGAATCAGACTTGGAAAATAGTTGATTGTCCACATGATGTTAAACCCATTGGTTGTAAGTGGGTTTACAGAATTAAGTACAAAGCAAATAGAGATATTGATAAATATAAGGCAAGATTGGTGGCAAAGGGTTTTGCTCAGAAAGAAGGGATTGATTATGAAGAAACTTTTGCTCCAACAGCGAAATGGAATACTATCAGGATTGTGCTAGCTTTAGCTGCACAAAATGGATGGAAAGTGCATCAAATGGATGTAAAAAGTGCATTTTTAAACGGTGATCTACAAGAGGATGTTTATATGACTCAACCTCCTGGTTTTGAGGTTCCAGGGAAAGAAAATCAAGTTTGTAAACTAGTTAAGGCATTGTATGGATTGAAACAGGCTCCCAGAGCCTGGTATGCAAAAATGGATACCTACCTATAGAAAGTTGGTTTTCTTCGTAGTGAGTCAGATGATACTTTATATGTTCGAATCCAGGAAAACAACTTAGTCATCTTGGTTATGTATGTTGATGATTTGCTCATAACAGGTAACAATAGTGATCATATATTTCAGGTTAAGAAAGAACTTCAAACAGGTTTTGAAATGACAGACTTGGGTTTACTTCATTACTATCTTGGAGTTGAAGTAAAGCAGCAGGAAGGAAGTATATTTATTTCTCAAGCTAAGTACATATCTGGATTATTGAAGAAGTTTGGAATGGAGGAATGTAAACCAGCGATTACTCCCATGGAGCAAAATTTAAAACTTTCTAAGTTTGAAGGGGGGGAACTTGTAAATTGTACTGGATATAGACAGTTAATTGGATGTTTAATTTACTTGATGAATACTCGTCCTGATCTATCTTATGCAGTTAGTATACTTTCTAGATATATGCAGGAACCTAGAGAAAGTCATTGGAATGCAGCAAAAAGGGTGTTAAGGTATCTTCAAGGAACAAAGGATTTTGGACTTGAGTTTAAAAGAAACAAAAATTTCAAGCTTGTTGGATATTCAGATGCGGATTTTGCTAGAGATGTTGATGACAGGGCATCTACTTCAGGTTACTTAATGAATATGGGATCAGCTACAGTGGCATGGAGTTGTAAAAAGAAGGATACAATTGCAAATTCTACAGCAGAAGCAGAATATATTTCAGCTTGGGAAGCTGCTTGTGAGATAGTTTGGTTAAGAAGGATTTTGCAAGACCTCAAAGTTGATCATAAAGAAGCAACTTCATTATTTATTGATAATCAGTCAGCAATCAAGTTAGCCAAAAATCCTGTTTTTCATTAAAAAACTAAGCATGTGGATACTAAGTATCATTACATTCGGGCTCTCGTCGTCAAACAAATCATCAAGCCAAAGTATTGTCCATTAGAAGATCAAACTGCATATATTTTTACAAAATCTCTTAGAAGGGTCAAATTTGATAAGTTTAGAAATGAACTTGGTATTTGTTCAAAAGAATTTTTGGATCAAAGGGGGGATTGTTAGGAATTATGATCCAAAAATGTAATAAATAGAAGTTTAGTTTAATAAATGTAAAAGGGCATCTACACACTCACGTGATTATGTGAGGTGTCCCTTAGTTAGTTTTGGTAACGGTAAATTAGTTGTTACTCTTTGGATATTTAAATCCATCGAGTTTTCCATGTGAGGGAATCTTTTCGGGATTTAGCCCTCACATCTCTGTGATGTAATTATTTTCCTTCTTCATTAATAAATTTATGTGTCTGAGGTCACTTTGTCAGTTCAAGAACTGATGTTTAGAAGAGAACACCTGTATATAATGCAGTAATAGAAAATGTAACCTAACAACCTCACCTTCGGGAACAATCCATAAATTGCATATTTAAATTTTGGTGTAGTGAAGCATAATATGGAGTTGCATGGCATTGCATTATGAAGCTCAGACTCTACACTTATGTTTTTCTGCTTCCCTGGAAATAAAATCCATCATAGCTTCACTCCCTCTCTATCTAGAGCACATCCCAAGTTCAGATGCAACAAAGCTGTACACATTAACACCAAAGTAAATGGGATATGAGAATGGTGTTAACCCCATCTGGCATCAGGTATGTCCCCATCGCACATTCAAACAAAAGGGACCATGTAGACACTCCCTTCCTAGTGATACCGTCAATACAACATCATCACATATAGTCACTAGGAAGTATCCATATGAAGTAAATGCATGAAAGAAGAATATAACCAAAGAAAAGACCATCAACCTGACCATCCTCCACCAAAAATATTCATCCAATATCCATCTTGAAGAAGAGAAGAAGTTGCATGAAGATGTAGATGCCTCAATTCCATCAAGATGATACCAGCTACTAGTTGAAAACCCCAATGTGAAACCTCATACAACATGAGGTGTAACAAGAACAATAAGGAAGGATTCTCTAGATAGATTAATTGCTGTGATTTGGAGTAAACCATTTTATGTAGAAGACATCAATATCCATGTTTGGTTTTCCTAACAAAACTACGTACAAATTTTCAAGTCAATCAGTGCGAAGCTATAAATAAATATTAACTTGAGCGTCGTAAAGATACATTAAATTGAGACCATGAAATTTGGAGTAAATGAGTCTGTGTACTTTGGGTTCCATGCATATTCTATGGATTCTTCCCTACTGGATGGATATCTCCATGCAAAGCATAATTTTCAATGTGGATACAAAAAGAGAAAAGAACCCCCATTTCAAATGGAGGATGAACCCCCTTTTCAGTTTATGATTAGTAAAAAAAATAGAAGTCAAGTTGTAAGAAAGTAAAACTTGCAACTTTATACAAAAATTAGATGGCTTTGGGAAGCTAAAAATATGCCATATCATGTTTAATTATGCATAGAAAGAGCTATGCACAGGAATATAAATGAATTCAACTCAGGCTCTTGATTTCCAGACAAGATTTCCCTTTATGTTGAGATCTTCTTACAAGATCTATATCTCGACCTTAAAATATCCAGCAGGTTGATCCAAAAACATATTGCTTCCTTTAGCAAAATTAATATATAATATATCGAGTAGTTTCCCCTTGCAACTATAAATAAGGCAAAGCATGAAAAGGGTGACTTTTATCATTTCTGTCAATAATTCAAAGGGCCAGCGAGATCTGTTTACTTACAACAAAGATAAAAGACTTCCCTCTGCCACTTGCTCCATGAGCTATCCTTGCAAATCAACACACATATTCACTGGGATTGCATGGAAAATAAAAAAGCACCACATGGTCAACATTAATTAGGTCAAGGCCTCTAGAAGCTTTGCAGAAGGAGACCATGTATAGTTTAGATTTAACGTACTGTATCAATAAAAACACGTAAGTACAGGACATACTAAGATTTTGAAATGAACTGAATTGAAATCATGATCACAAATCAAACTAAAGGCATTCATACCTGTCAGTACAAATGAGAATTACAGATTTTTCAGATTGGGAATCAAGGAAATGCTCTAAACTTGAAATGCGACATTCTTGTGATACAACTGCATGAAATGGAAGGAGACAGATCTTCATGCCTTTTCAATCTATCCATTTTAGGACATTCTCTACCTTCCTACATGATTCAATCTGCAACCAGATCACACTCAGACATTATATCAAGAAAAGATTTCAAAACACATTTCAAGAAGAAACTTTCGATATCTAGTAGAAATTGAGACATTGTTGCAGAAGATAAAGGTATTATGAAACTGGTTCATACAACATATTGCTTAGAAAGGTATCAACGAATTTTGAAGTTGCGTTTCCAGAGAAGGTATCAGTCTCTTCCATCATTATTACTTCAAGCACCACAACACAGTATTTTAGAGAGTGATCACTGCCTGTGGAAGATTCAGATAATAAGGGTTTTGTAGATAGTTTACAGCCTTCAGCACCACATAATGGAGGAATCTCTCGCCAAATGATTGACTAAATCATGTTTCTTCGACTAGATTTCCCAAGTCAACTAGGGTATCGCTCTCCCTCTAATCGATGATTTAGTCTAAACATGAGAGTGTTTTATCCATCAGATTCAAATACTTGCATGGAAGAGACTGTCTCAAGAGACACAGAATCATAGGTTGCGAGCAGATCACAGTTTGTTGAAGAGCATATCGCACCAGTGAAATGCAGAAAACTTAAATATGAATCTACAAATCGCATGGGAATTACACCATGTGTGTGAAGAGTTTGTGGCACCAGATCTGAGAAAATGGTACACTCAGCATATTACTGAGATCATGAACTGAAAGGTTTAAAGAAAGATTGAATTCAACTTGATCACTGCAACTAAGTGAAATCTGAGGAGATCGCTCGGAAGAGATTTATTTCTACACCAATATTCTTTAAAGCTTGAAAACACTGCATATTAAGTTAAACCTACAACTCTTCACAAAAATCTAGATTTGTAGAGAAAGATCATAGATAGATAGATTAAATGTTGGTACTGATGCTGCTAAATATTGATTTGGAACTTATCTAACAACAACTGGATATGGAACCGCTGAGTTGCTTGATTCCTCTGTAACTGCTATACCCGGTCAACCTAAAAACCCTAGATCCCATAAACAAGTTGCTTGCTTCCTCTGTACCTGCTATACGCGGTCAACCTAAAAACCCTAGAGCCCATAAACCTGAACCATTAATCGTTTGAAAAAATAACCACATACAAATGTAGAAAAGAATAAATGCGAAGCATGGAAAATGCACTTACAGGTTGTATAAATAACTGAGAGAGTGCTTGGAAGGGTCCAATTGAGTCAACAAAAAAGACAGTCTAGGGCCTTGCTCACGTAGAGCTTTTTAGTGTTGCTTAAGTAATCCATGAAGATGTATGAGATCGTCATTGGTAGTTGAAAACCCCTGGACTTGCACTAGCATGAAATCCATTTTCCCTTTGGTCGTTTGGCTCCAACGGATTTTCTTTCAGTTGGATGTCTTTTGTCCTCGGCTCCGGGTAGGGCTATCAAAACCTGATCCCTCACTTACTTTTCATGATATTGGGGAATAATGTTTTCTCTATTTGGTAGTTAAAATACCTAGTAACAACTTTATTTTCTTTATATATACATATTTTTGGTTGTTCATAAAAGATACTTTAACAAAATTATATTTTTATTTTTAAATGGTGTTTCTTTAATGATTTAATTTTGAATTAAAAATAATAAAAAGTTACATATTTATGTTTTATTTTATTTTATATAAATATGTAATAGTAACTTGTATTAAAAGTGGGAGGAAATATTTACAATATTTAGAAAACAAAATTATAATTTTATAGAATTATATTGTATACAAAATACTCATAAATGTTTTATAACTATAGTGTATGATTGGGGTGGAGTAACCGTAATTAGGGATCATGTCACTAGGATGATTATTGCTTTAACATAGAGGAGTGTGCTTCACATTTTTTAGTATTGCTAAATAAATATTTTTTGTCTTATGGTATGTAAGATCACTTATTATGTATTTTTTAAAGCTATATTTATGATCGTATTTATTGAAGGTTTAGATCCTGGGTGTTAATACAAGCTTGATCACTGCTTGCCAATAAACACATAATATCATATCTTACAAACATGAGTATAATTGATATTGTTGTAAAATTAACATCACTTGTATTTGTTAGATCGGTTTAATAAAAAAGTCTCTCTTTGTCATGGAACTTTAGTGAAACACAAGTGCTTATGTTATGAATAATTTGTCAATTGACCATCAATTTGTCTATATAACCAAGCTACATCTACTTAGTTTAAAGGAGGAAAAAGGAGTTCTTTATTGTCCATAGAACCAAGCTTACCTTTACTTATTCTAATAGAGGAAAAATAAGTGCTTCTTGTATATAGAGATTTTTCCTTCCATGATATTTCATGTATAACAATGTTTTTAATGAAGAATATTCATGAGAGGAAACTATAGGTTCAATTAGAAATGGATTTGCAAGCAATAAAATGTTTACTGCAATCTGTAAATATGTTATTTCTATGTGGTTTAGTGCTCATATGGAAATGTTTATAGTATGTGGCATTCCTAGAAAAGAACTCAAACATTATGCCATGTGCATGTGCCATGTTCCATGTGCCCCTTGGATCCTTTGAACCCGAAACTGACAAAACACCCAAGCATAGCGCTCAAAATTTCTCTACTTAGTTCCTACATATGCCTATACTTACCAAACAATAGATATTATAGTATATTAATATATTAACTATATAATATATATATTAACATATTATATATTTACTATATATTGGTTTTTTTTGCAGGGAAGGTACCGAGGGGGACTTTAGAAATTTCTGAACTCAAGCGCAAAGGAAGCCATGATGAATGGATGCATATGGAGAATTAATGAAGGTTGTGAAATTGACAATTTTTAGCGAACATGATGCAAAGTACATGAACTTACCGAAAATTGCGGTGTTAAAATTTAGTAAATTGTGCAAATTCATTGTCAAAATTGTAATTTTCCATTGTCGGAGTGACACAACTAAAAATGATCAAATTGTTGTGTGGTCATTTTTAGTTTAGTTCTTATCCCCGGTGACCAAATTGGTCATTTATCTTAGTCATTTTTAGTTTAGTTCTTATCCCGTGACCAAATTGGTCATTTATCTTGGTCATTTTTAGTGAGCTCACTTAAAATTTCTCAATTTTGGTCATTTATCTCTTGAAACAACTATGGTGACCAAATTGTTTGGTCACCTGGTCACTTATCTCTCATTTTGTACTAGTGCCCCCGCCGACACTTTGTCAGCTGAGCTCGCACGTTTGCGAGGACCCTCTCGCACCGGTTGAAGATCTTCGGAGACAAACAGTCCTCTGCATAAAGCATCTGTGCTCTGGTGGCTAGGTGAGGAGCTTGACTCCCGACCATCCTTGTAATGGTGAATAAAATGGCCCGCAATGGGTGCTCCCGTACATCTTTAATGCAAATATTCCTGCTAGATGCACGGGCGTTGGGAACACAATGTTGTCGGATCAAATTTTCCACGGTTCGATCACTCCCACGTGATCTAGTGAGTGTCACATTGTCCCCCCTTCAGGACAAACCAGTCAGAAAATAAATGTCCTCGACATCTATGTGAAGCTCATGCTCACCAATTAGAAAGTATTGTTGGGCCGCATCCCAACATTGGAGCATAGGGTTCAGTAGTGGAAGTTGGGATCTCATCCCTTGAATGCATAAGAACTTGAGAAGCCCACAGTTTCTCAAAGCTTCCACACAATGTGGGTTGTTTGCAGCTTGTTCATCATCTAATTCATGTTCCCTTTACCGCCATTCTAAAACCATTTTGGATGGTTGGAACCTATCAACAGGAAGTTTTTAACAATGTTAGGACTTGCTTCACCCACTGGAAGTCATTCTTTTGAGTTTTGTTTGAGTTTGGGGATGGACGTTGCCGTCGTCGCACCCTATTTTTGCAAATAGGGCGATGTCATTGCAGTCCATGTATTTTCCATTTGTGACGACTCGGTCTCGTCGTAGTTCCTGAAAGGGCCAACTGCAATGAGCTGAGGGCACAATGGCCCTTCCCAAATCAAGCCAAAACCCAAAAAAATGACTGAAAAACAAAATTGTAAACCACTACGATTTTGTTGGTTGAAATTTAGGGTTACCTGTTCCTAATGGCAGGTGAAATGGCTAATTGTAGCTCCCAAAATCGACAACTGAATATTTGGCAGCAAATGGCACTATTCCTCCCAAATTTGACAAATAGAACAATGGTGACTATATTTGGTTTTTATTTTTATTTATATAATGAAATGGAATATTCCTTGTTCAAATATTTGATGTCGTTATGCTATTTGCTATAGTTTGGATCAATTTTATTATATTTGAACGTTCAGTTGACTATTTGACCTAGTTTCTGAGTGTGCAGGAGTTGTGAAGTGCCTTTTTATGCCATTTTCATATTGGAACGGTCATCTCAGGTATGAACACCCCTTGTGAGTTTTTGTCGTTTACCCATTTTTTCATAAATTGTGATTAATGAGCTTACTCTTTGTTCTTTCTCATGCTCTTGAAACTATGAGAATACGTTACCGATTTACGATTTATCACTTTTCTGGGCTCGTTAAACTCTTGCAAAAAAGGAACCCCTCGGAGTCTATCTTTAAGCTCTTTTCAGGCTCTCAAAATACGAAAAGATTGCCAAGTGAACTTGTCGCGTTCATGCTTGTAAAAGAATTTGAATGGTCGTCTTCCTGGTGATAGTTTACCCCTTTTTTGGACCAGGGGGCACTAGTTACGAAAAAGGTACACTCTAGCCAATCATGACTGGAAGAGTCCTCTCCCGTGTTGTTTTACCCTTTTTCGAGCAATGAGGCTAACTTTACGAAAAAGGACCGTTGGAGGCTTCTTTCGATCTTTTTCAGACTCTCTAAACATGAAATGACGACCGATTTTACCTTCTATGGACTCGTTAAACTCTTACATTGAAGGGCCCACCATGGGATGAACGCCTCCTATCCCAGGTTCAGAAAATATTTGGGATTGGACTCATCTATGAGATGAGCTATACCGAGCATCTGGTTACCCTCATCAAGCTCATAAAAAAACACATGAGGAACTCATAGTTCATGATGGGGAAAAATGAAAGCTTTTTTGTTACGTACCTTATTAGTGGTAGTATGTAGTCGTTCTTGAACATGGCACTCATTTGCATTTGCATACAGCACTTGGATCATCCGTTTGTCCTCGAGTTCCACTTATTTTCTGAGTCTTGTTACTCCTTTGAATCATTCAAAGAAAGCTTCCATCATCAGTCGCCTTGGGAATTTGTGTCGCACTCGTCATGTCAATATTGCCAAGTCATGCCATGCCCATGTTCAAGAATATGTCCATCATTTATCATCTGCAGTCAGTACACCCGCCATCATGTTGGTCTCCTCTGAGTCAGTCTTGCATGTTACAGTACCATCCAATCTACTCTATACATTTTTGTCGTGTTTCATGTTGATTGATGGGGGATTCATCATGGCCCTCCTTCGACGGATTCATCCTTGTCGACTTCAACTCATCATCCGAGGATTGAATCTAGAAACCAATCAAGTACCTTGGCCCTGCATGCCTCAATGGTAGGTTACCTCGCTTTCAACATGAGTTTACATCAGTGACTCTTGATTGAAATATTTCGTCTTGCGTTTGACTTCAACTCATTTATTCGCACTTGATGATATGTACTGGGATACCTTGGGAATCATTGACGTCAATGGTGATTTCCCTTGCACTTGTTAACGGTTTACATCAATGACTGGTAATTAAGTGGTTTCTACCATGTTCGACATTAAGACATTTGTAATCACATGGATAGATTCATATCATTGTGGGTTCAGCTTGAAGACCTTGGGAATTCATGTTTTACCCAAGTTTTGATGCAGTTTGTATTGAGTTATATCACACGGATCCACATTTGTATTGGTCATGGCTGTGTTATCATCTCATCATGGATCTATGCTTGTGTCTAGTAGCCATGATTGTGTTCAGTCGATCATTACTACCATGGATCTGCATTGTATTGGTCAGCAGCCATGTTGTACTGCATATGAGATTGTCAGTTCAGAGTTAGTTGTACTGCAGCAGTGTCCTTCATCCAACAAATCTATTGCAATTTCTTCTATCAAAGCACTTCACATATCTATCTTCAATAGCTTCATGCTTTGGGGGGCATTCTGTTACACCCAAAATCTACCCATCATGAGATTCAGTGTATACACCCCCGAAGATATCTTGACTGAGTAATTAACCTGGGAGGATTTGTACCAGATTTTGAGAGGTTGTCGCAGGTTGCACTCATGCAACATGTGACGTTGCAGCTTGCTTCATTACAGGGTGCAACGAAGTCAGTTAATGGGAAAAAATAGCTTCTTTGAGGTTCTTCTTGAAACTTGCTAACTTGGGGCCTTATCCCTGACCTTTAGGGGAGTTGGTACTCGATTCCTAACACCTTGGGAGGATCCCCTATCCTATCCATACCCTATCTCAACCTATCCTATCTATACCCTATCCACTTAGTCCTATATAAGAGAAGCTCTACCCCTCTCCAAAAAGAGGAAGTCTATGGCGTCTACATGCTGGTGAAATCACTCTTGAGAGATCTCTACTCATCCTTGAGAGACTCAAGCTTCCTTGGGAAGAAATGGCAAATGGCTTTGTTGGAGAAGGGCTACAACATTAAGCCTCGGTTGTAGTTCTATATCTATTCTATGTACTTCCCTATTTTTACAGTAATACAAATGCTTTCCAGCAATATTGTTCATATGTGTAATGATATTGAGTAGTTTACCTGCTTAACTATTCACTTAGATCTATTATTGTATATATGCCCTTTACTTGTTTCTCTTGTTTCTTGTCTTGACAGGTCTTGCAGCTTGGATCTAACGACCGTGAGACGTGGAGCAGCATTCAGGAGAAAGGATAGCGAAGTGAAAGGTAAGACATCTAGTACTCGATCCTTAAGTAGATCTAGGAGATGCATTTGTATCCTATCTTATTTGTTCTAGACTCGCATTGAGCTAGGGAGATCCAGCTCGTGTTCGCTCGAGTGGATTGTCCGATAAACAAGCCTCCAATACTGTTGAGATATTGTAACTTCAAAGAATATTTTAATTGTACTTTATTATTCCGGAGATGTTTCATTCCTCCGTGAAGATCTTATTGTATATCTAGAGATGTTCATTCCTCCGTCAGAATGTGGTAACTTGGGTTATTAGACTTCCCTAGTGGGGGTCGGTCCTGTATGTGTTATGTGGGTCAAAGGGTTATTAGACCACCCTAGAGGGTTTGGCCCAGTCAGTTGTAGTGAGGTATTTAACCCAATGGTTAAATACGAGCCTACATGATTTGTGTAAAAGACAAGTCGGAGTAGTGTATAAATAGAGGAGGTGTATTCCTCATTTTACACACACTCACTCACTTGAGAGTGGCGCACTTGTGGAGGAGAGGTCTTCTATGGAGAAGAAGGAGCTTATGCTCAGGGTTACATCTTTGTATATTGCTGGTCATCTATATTGAGGAAGCTTTGCTGGGTTTTCTACCCCATGAGGGTTTCCCAGGATAAATTTGTGTCTCTTGTGTTTATGCTGTGCTTGTTGTTTCTTCAGTGATCCTGTATATGCTATTATTGTGAAATGGAATGAAATGCTGCTATTTTCGATCTTAGCATATTAAATATTAACATGGTATCAGAGCTAACCTGAAGGAAGGCAATGTATGGCACTTACGACACTTGCTTCACTTGCGACAATTTGAAGGTTTGGGTTTTACATAGCAAAAGCCAGTCATCGTGGAACTTTCGCTATAAATCCATTTCTGAAAAGGTTCAAGATCTAAAAAGTTTACAAGTCGTAGATAACATCCCCAGGTACCTTTTGTCCAAAGGAAACCCTCAGATTCGTTGTACTTTGTGAGTTATGATTAGTACAAGTTAGGGTTTCTGCCTCTTCCAAATCTCAGTCAAAATCAGGTGACCTAGGGAAAAAGGTCATAACTTGGGCTAGGAAGCTCCAAATGAAATTTCGTAAAAAGTGACAGGTAGTACACAGACTGTACTATCTCACAAAATGTTTTTAGAGGCCGAAGCTGAACCAGTGACATGTGGCATGCTGTACAAGTTCGCTCTCCTGTTTTATCCCATAAACAGGTCACGTTGCGACGCTTGGCATAACTTGGGCTAGGAAGCTCCAAATGAAATTTAGTAAAACATTATAGGTAGTAAACAGACTGTACTATATTAGGAAACCTTTTAAGGTGCCGAAGATGAACCAGTGACACGTGGCACACCGTACAAGTTCGCTCTCCTGTTTTATCCCATAAACAGGTCACGTTGCGACACTTGGCATAACTCTCTCTCAGAAAATCCAATTGAGGTCAGACCTGTCAGGATGGAAAGATGACAGGTCAGGATACCACAAAAAAAAATTTCAGACCTTGTGGAGAGAAAAGTTCAGAGTTACAGTAGAAACAATCAGGTACATATTTCTGTCAAAACAGAATTATTTTTGGAGCACCTTCATTCATGGCTTCCGGAATTTAGGGTTTCGGAGAAAGTTAGAATTTTTGGAATCGGAATCCACAGCTGAATCTACTCAAGAAAATAGAAATTTAGAGATCAAGATCGAATTTTTTGGTTGGGTAGAAGACCGGGCTTGATCAAACCCCAGTTCGGGATTTTGATCGGAAAGATGGAAAATTAGGGCTTCAGCAAAAGTTGGAATTTTTGAAGTTTGTAACCACGGCTGGAAGCTCCTCAGAGAAATAAGAGTTTAGAGCCTTGGATTGAACGTTTTGATTGGACAGAAGGGTGGGATTCATCAAACCCTAGTTCGGGTTCTTGTCCAGAAGATCCAGAAGTTTCGAAGGCAATTTTGAGGGGTCAAATTTTGGAGATTTCAAAATTGAAGTATGCTAGTTTGATCAGCTCAGCAAGACACATCCTTCCATCCATTCAGAAGTGTGAAAGTCAAAAATTGAATTTTTAGGGTTTCTCTAGCAAACCCTAATCAAACTCCAGATCAAGTTTCAGGGGGAGTTGAGGCTAAGGCCTTACATAAGAATACTACAAGAAGTCTCGACAGGTATGACTTAAGGAGGTTCAGGTATGTCTTGAAATCTGATTCTTAATTAAGTTCATAATGTGTTTGTCTTCATATTATTTATTAGTACAATCTTGATTAATGTTAGAATTGTCTTATCACCCTAGTAACAGTATGAATGCATGTGAATGATCAAAGACATTCATTGATTAGGGCTATATGATTGTACTAATGCATTATGGTGTTGTGTGAGGTTTATGTTGTCTGCTAACAAGATATAGGTACATCACAAAAGACAAATCAAGTTCCATGACCATGACAACATGAAGACAAAGACTCATCCATAATATTTGTTCTACTTACGATGCATGTATGACTTTGTTATATTATGCTTAACCTATGAGACATGCAGGTTCTAGCTCAGGATCTCTAAATCATTGAAGAGATTGTTTAGGTATGTTGTACATAACTAAGCAGGTTTACTAATCTAGGTATGTTTTCCTATGTCAAGTTAGAATCTTACCTTGTGTTAGGATCCCTTATATAAGTATACTTGGTATGATTGGTTATGCTTATTCATAAAGTTATTAATCAAGGGTTTATGCATATTATGTCTCTTATCTTGATGATTTAATTAACCAGAAGAGTACTATGATCAAACAAGAATATGCATGAGTAAAAGAAGACTTCCTTGAAACCCTGAATACTAATGATCATGACTATACATATTCAAGATTATTTAGAATTATAATGTTTTGATAATATTGAGAATATACTAATGAATGTATGTTTGTGTATGAGATCATGATGATGACACTAGTGCACACTTGAGCATGCACAGTGGTACAGAATGAATATAAGTTCAAAAGACATATAGAAGATCAAACGAGAGGAAACCACACAAACATAAAAGATAAGTATCTGAGTTGTTATTTGAAATAGTAAATGATATTGCTTGTATGCATATTTGTATTCCTAGAATATATGATGCTGAGTGTAAACATTCATAGAGCATTGAACAGTATACTACTAATATGCATATGATTGGTAAGTTGGACAAACATTCCATTGTTGCTTGTCTAGAATGAAACCTCTTTGCTGACATGCTGAGAGCTGTGCACACTCTCGATAGTATGTTCTGGTAGAGATGGAAGGCATATAGATAGCCACTGTATGCATACAGGATATGGGAAAGTGTTGTGCCAAAGTATTGGTCAAAATAGTTGCATAACTATGTAAATGATATCTATATGCATAATAGGTTATCATGTCAATATGATTTGATGATTATGAAGTATTACTAATCATGTACTTAATTTTGATTTGTAGGAAATATCATGATGAATGATGAACACTGAACAAGCGATGGATGTTCAACAAAAATATTTTCAAATCAAACACACTATAGAAGGCTTGTGGCTAGAAGATTCTCTTAGAAAGAGGAAGAGAATCATGATGAGATGTTTGCTCCAAGTGGCTAGATAAGACCATTCTCTTAATGGTGTAATTAAAGAAGAAGTGTGAATCAGGTTCTGTATGGGTTCCCAGGATCGATAGTAAATTGATGAGCTTAATGATCACCATGGGTGATGTGGATCTCAACCTTTGCTACAAGGTTGAATATGATTTCTATACACAGGTGCAAGAAGGAACTCACCACAAAGTTCGAATGATGTTGAGGCTCATATCAGTAGACCCATCTGATGAAAGATGGCACAGATAGATGGCTGCAGAAATCAAAATGAAAGATCTCAGATTGATGCATTACTTTCTAGGTCTAGAAGTATGGAAAGGCTCAGAAGGAATCTTTCTCAACCAGGGAAAGTATGCCGAGAAATATTAAAAGGACTTGATATGTTGGAATGACCACTCTCATGAATTCCAACTTGAAGTTGTTAGTGAATGACTCATCAGAGTTAGTGTATATAACTCTGTACAGACATATTATTGGGTCGTTGATGTATCTGACGAATACCAGGCCAGATATATACCTTGCTGAGAACACCTTGAGTCAGTATCTAGTGGAAACTAGATATGTTCACCTGATAGTTGCAAAAGCATGTGATGAGGCATCTAAAGGATATGATAGACTTTGATCTATGCTATCTTGGAGATCATGACTTCAGATGACTACACAGATGTTGATTAGACAGAAAGTGTATCAGACAGGAAGAACACATCGAGAGGATGTTATTGTCTGGGATTAGCCATGATCTCGTGGTATAGTAGGAAGCAATCTAGTGTGGCTCTCAGCACAACTGAAGCAGAATACATAGCTGCTTGCTCTGCTAGTTGTGAAGCAGTATGGCTTCTGGATTGTTTGACTTAGAGATAGACCCAACTGTGATCCTATGTGACAAATAGAGTTGTATCAAGATGGCAGAGAATCCAGTGTTCCATGATATGGCATAGAAAGGAACTATAAAGTTTGAATTTGTAACAAGTTGCCGATGTACTAACCAAACCTCTACCTCAAGTGAACAAGTTACCGATGTACTAACCAAACCTCTACCTCAAGAAAAGTTTGAGTATTTTCCAAGACAAGCTTGGTAGGACCCTCCTCGAGAGGGGGAGTGATGTGGTCACTTATGACAAGATTGCCTACATCGATAGTGAGGTTGATGATGTGGATACCTATATTGGTGATGCCGACAGAGAGGTTGGTGGATGGTCCTTAGACAAGGTCTAAGTTGACGAGGGGATTGCATCATCCTTGAACACATGTTCTAAAAGGATCCGTAGACATATGTCTCCAAGAAAGAAGAGGGATTGCATCATCCTTGAACACATGTTCTAAAAGGATCCGTAGATGTATGGTCTTTGAGAATGAAGTCTGTAGTGGATAGGAGAGGATTGTATCATCCCTGGACTTCAGTTCTAAAGTGATCCGTAGACGTATGGTCTTCGAGAATGAAGTCCGTAGTGGACAGGAGAGGATTTTATCATCCCTGGACTTCAGTTCTAAAGTGATCCGTAGACAGATGTCTCCGAGAATGTGGTCCCTAGTGGACGAAAGGATTGTATCATCCCAGGACTTCAGTTCTAAAGTGATCCGTAGATAGATGTCTCCGAGAATGTGGTCCCTAGTGGACGAGAGGATTGTATCATCCCTGGACTTCAGTTCTAAAGTGATCCGTAGACAGATGTCTCCGAGAATGTGGTCCCTAGTGGACGAGGGGATTGTATCATCCATGGACACATGTCCTAAAAGAGATCCGTAGACATATGTCTCTGAGAAAGGATGTGATAGGACTGCATCGTCCCTGAGCGGTTGGTTCAAAATGTACGTGATAGGATTGCATCATCCTTAGACTTATGTGCTAAAGAGATAGGGATTGATCATCCTGTAAGTGGATCAGGATTGCATCATCCTTGGACTTATGTCCTAAAGTGATAAGGAATAATCATCCTGTAAGTAGTTTGGGATTGCATCGTCCCTAGACATGGTGAGGTGTCTTAAAGTGATAAGGACTAATCATCCTATAAGTAGATTGGGATTGCATTGTCCCTAGACATGGTGAGGTGTCTTAAAGTGATAAGGACTAATCATCCTGTAAGTAGATTGGGATTGCATCGTCCCTAGACATGGTGAGGTGTCTTAAAGTGATAAGGACTAATCATCCTGTAAGTAGATTGGGATTGCATCATCCCTAGACATGGTGAGGTGTCTTAAAGTGATAAGGACTAATCATCTTGTAAGTTGATTCAGGATTGCATCATCCCTAGACATGGTGAGGTGTCTTAAAAGGATAAGGATTGATCATCCTGTAAGTTGATCTGGATTTCATCGTCCATAGACATGAGAGATATGTTAAATTGAGAGGGATTGATCATCCCGTAAGTGGATCAGGATTGTATCATCCTTGGACCTATGTCCTAAAAGTGAGAGGGATTGACCATCCCATAATTGGAACATGTGTGTTGCAGGGTATGCTGCTGTTGTGTATACTTGTATCGGTGTGGATACTTGTATTGATAGATGTATTAGTGAGAATACATGCTTTTGATGATAGATGTATTAGTCAGAATACATGCTTTTGATGATAGATGTATTAGTGAGAATACATGCTTTTGATGATATATGTATTAGTAAGAATACATGTTTTGATGATAGATGTATTAGTGAGAATACATACTTTTGATTATACATGTATTGATTAATGTACTTGTATGGTTGAGGATACTTATGTTGTAGATCGAGATGATCCAGATGCTATAGATCGAGATGGTCTAGATGCTGTAGAACGAGATGATCCAGATGCTATAGATCGAGATGATCCAGATGCTGTAGATCGAGATGATCCAGATGCTGTAGAACGAGATGATCTAGATGCTGTTGATCTAGATGACGATGCTGATGATCGTGTGATGACGATGCTGACGATCATGAGGATTCAGATATTGATGTTGCTGTAGCTGTTTGAGTGCTGCAGAAGATAAAGACTCAGTACTAAAGATGTTGATGTTCCAGTAACTAGTTGAGTTACTGATGATGTTGAGAAAGCTTCCAATGATTTATAGATGTATCATGTATGATGTTGATGACTCCTTGCTCATGCAGATGCTATTATAATATCCTTCTCTTTAAGGGGGAGTGTTGAGATATTGTAACTTCAAAGAATATTATAATTGTACTTTATTATTCCGAAGATGTTTCATTCCTCTGTGAAGATCTTATTGTATATCCGGAGATGTTTATTCCTCCGTCGGAATGTGGTAACTTGGGTTATTAGACTTCCCTAGTGGGGTTCGGCCCTGTATGTGTTATGTGGGTCAAAGGGTTATTAGACCACCCTAGAGGGGTCGGCTCAGTCAATTGTAGTGGGGTATTTAACCCAATGGTTAAATACGAGCCTACATGATTTGTGTAAAAGACAAGTCGGAGTAGTGTATAAATAGAGGAGGTGTATTCCTCATTTTACACACACTCAATCACTTGAGAGTGGCGCACTTGTGGAGGAGAGGTCTGCTATGGAGAAGAAGGAGCTTATGCTCAGGGTTACATCTTTGTATATTGCTGGTCATCTATATTGAGGAAGCTTTGCTGGGTTTTCTACCCCATGAGGGTTTCCCAGGATAAATTTGTGTCTATTGTGTTTATGCTGTGCTTGTTGTTTCTTCAGTGATCCTGTATATGCTATTATTGTGAAATGGAATGCAATGCTGCTATTTTCTGTCTTAGCATATTAAATTTTAACAAATACTGGTTGAACGTGGGATATACTTCCAGGATTTTTTCGTGTATGGGGACTCTTGGGGGATTTGACCCTCTTGAGTTTCGGGCTTAGCTACCTTGCCCATACGACAGATCCCACCTGTGACTGTCCCCTTGAGAATTGGTTATATTGTGGTGACCTTAGTTGCTTTACCTCGGTATCACATAGGGCATTCGTTGCGGTTATTCTGTGATTGTCCTGAGTGAGGTAGGGGTTGGACAACACAGTTGCCTGTTGTATAGGGATTTGACCCTATGCATGCAGTGAAGTCTGGGAACCCTTATAACTGATTTTGTTACATCCGGTTATAGTTTGGGAGTCTCAAGACTCTCCTAGGTGAGACATATTGGCTGTAGTGTCAGAAGGTCCCTTGAGCCAATCCTGTTTGTGTGCATTTAACTGTAGTTTCTTTAGGTGTGTGCTCTTTGTTCGCTAGTTGGTCATTAGGGGGTGTTTAGATTTGTTGTTATCATAGAGGAATATCCACCTCTCCGTAGGTCTCATCATTTGGATGGTCTACCAACCGACAACATAGCATGTCCTTTCTATAAGAGACGCTGGAGGATCGCCTCCAATCCTTTTCATACTTTTGACTAACTTCAAGATTACATTATGACTTTTGCATCTGGCACATTGGGAGGAATTCCTGTGACTCCGTCGGGTGAGGTCGATGGAAAGACCATTCCTTCCACCCCTAGGGAGGTTGGAGAGGAAGGTTCACCCCCACACGTCACTTTTTCAAGTTTTGGGCCATACCCACCCCCGGAGCCAAACCCATCTCATGGTACACACACTGAGGGATTCCGATATGGGATGCCTGATCTCAACGACACCACAAACCCCACGACCACTAATCCTTATTCACTTGGTATGCCCAGTCTTAATTTGAATGTTACATCCACTTCGTCAGGTAGTCAAGCTAATACTAGCCTTGGAGCTACAGGCATTGCTCCCTCCGAGGGCAGTGCCACCCATTCTGCTCCCTTCGGGGGAGGCACAACCTCTTCTTCTCCCTCTGGGGGTGGTGCATCTGCTTCTGCTCCGTTTGGGGGAGGCACGACCTTTTACGCTCCATTTCAATTTACATCTGGTCATGTCCCTTCAGCTTCTATAGCTGTTGGGGGTGGATCGCATCCTAGTACTACCCCTCATTTAGTGGGAACACTTGACAGAACACGACCCACATTACACAAACTAACACGCATGTTTCTACGCATATATGTTGGATCTAGGAAATGCCCCCTTTTGGTCATCCTTATTACATCATTTTGCTCTGATTACATCCTATTTTCATAAGCTATATCCATGCCTTTCTCCAGATCGACCAATAATCTTGACAGGTATAATTTGTTATTACTTTATATGTTTTATGCCTAAGATTGTTAAAGATTCTGGATCTTAGTCCTTGGTTTATGCTGATCTGTGTGATTTCATTTAGTGAAGGTCTAAAGCGCAGGTGTATCATCCAAGTGGCGCCAACTATTACTCTTCAAAGCACCAACTCCTCATAACTCCAAGGGATAGTGCATTCATCCACAAGAATCTGTAATAGGCCTCCACTAAAGTAGAACCCAGCTGCAATAGATAGATCGCATTCCAGCTTGCCAAATCCGTTGATCCATTGATTACTGGAGTAATAACTCCATGAGTAACAACCTCATTTAATATGGCTGTAACAGTTAGCTGTAACTCTGCAGCATGAAGATCATAGATCTTCATTACTGCACAAGTTTAGTGGATCGTTATCTGTACTTTCAATGTATAAATATGCGAAGGCTCTCGTAGCCTGGGGTTGGACAATTACCATTTTGTATAAGCTGTAACAGAGCACTAATACTGTCGATTTCCATCATTAATATGAGAGTAGAGTTCTTCATTTATGTGTCTTAATTTGTTGTGATTCTCGGCGTCCCTGTTAGAAGGCCAGGGCCCTCCTTCTCACAAAGATAGCTGATTTAAGTAGGTAGGTTAATTTAACTTTCTTTCTGTGTGTGGTGTGGAATTATTGTAGATGTTACTGTTAGCTGCAACAGAGGTTAGCTTTCCTTCTGGTAGTATGATTGCATCTTGAATAGATGTAACAGAGTGGTGTGACAGTCGACTGTGTAGGTTAATTCAGTTTAATGCATGTGTCCTCGAATCAACTGTAACATCCAAGCTCAATTCCAATATCTTCCAATTGTTTATGCTTTCTAGGATTTCCAGTAATTATCAGTTAGAGTTCAAGCTTATGTTTAGATTCTGGTTTCTATTGTATCTTCGATTGGTTTATTAGAATAGGCAGAGTGTTATTGAGTAACAGTAGCTACTAGATGGATCATTTTGGTAAAGATTGAATATTGTAGTTTTATAATTATAGGATTTAACTTCTTGCAAAAGTAATCTAGTTTATTTCTATTCTTAAATTTATAACTGCTAGGTTGATCTCTATAGGAAGGTAGCTGCAATTGAATTCCTAGGTGTGTGAATTAGATTAGTTCTTCTATGGGATGAGTTTGGCTTAATAGACTGGTAGGATTATTATCTTCATTAGTTAGTCAACTGCTTGACATGTTTATGCACAGATTATGCTTATTGCCATTGAAATAAAAGACCTCCCTGGGTTTGACAGTTTATATTGACCATCCTATGTGTTAGCTTTAATTAATTGAAATATAGGGTGACCAACATTTTGGCACCGTTGTTGGGGATGGTAATAGATAGACAGAGTTCGTAGTTGGTTTCATTTGATTTTATTTTAGTTCAATTATTTACATCATGCATGAATACAAGAAAAAAAAAATCGGGAACCCCCTTTGAATACTAACATTGCAGGTGGAAGAGGTCGAGGTCGTAATGTAGGCCAGGGAAAACACACATACATTGATGAGATATTTGCTAGAGCTGATTCTTCAACTAGACCACCACGGAACTCTACAGGCAGGGGAAATTCTATTCCTCCCAATTTTGAACATTCAACATCCACAATGGAGAATACAACGGGATCTTCAACTCCTGTTGCAGAAAGTAAACCTCCTGAAGATAAGGGAAGAGCTATAGGTGCACCAGATAGAGAGGAGATCTATCATATCAATGGAACCAGAGTTACTAAAGAAGTGTGGTTGGAGACTCGGCGAATAGCAGAGGAAGAGAGAAGGTGAGAAGAAGCTAAGGTAGAGGAAGAACGCATAAAGGAAGCTGTTGAATTTTGGACTAGAACCATGGTTGGTAGAGAACAGGAGGGCGAGAACGAACATGGGAATAACCGGGAAGAAGAAGGAGAAAATAATTAGCCTGGTAATACTATGGCCACATTAGAATTCCTTATCCTCTAGATACCTAGAGTAGCTCCTATGAAAAATATCTCACCATCAGTTCTCCCGAATTTTCATGGTAAGTCCTTTGAGGATCCTAATGAGTTTATTTTTGAGTTTGATATCCTCTGTCATAGATATGATTACACCTCTAGTGCTCAGAAGCTAAAGTTATTCCCAACCACCTTAAAGGGAAATGCTCTGCGCTAGTTCATGAGTTTGGGTCGTGAGACCATTACTACTTGGGATCAAATGAAAAACAACTTCCTTTCTAAGTACCAAGAATATTGCAGAACTAGGGATAGAAAAGAGGAGTTGTTTAAAATGGTCTAGAAGGATGAAGAAAGTTTGGAAGACTTTGTGGAAAGATTACTATACAATTTACAAAGATCTGGTCATGCTGAGATTGGCAAGGATGTGCTCAAGATCATTTTCCTATGAGGAATTAGAGAAGACTGCCTTGATATGTAGAATATACTGGGAATAGGGGATATCTCGAAGGAACCTTTCGAAAAGATTGTTGAATTATGTCGAAGGTATTCCAGGGGATCCTCTAGAACCAACAAACGAGATAAAGACCGAGACCAGGATGTCTTCACTAGGACTCAGAAGTCAACTAGTGGAGGGGCCACTCGAGCAGAAATAGGAAACTTACTAGAGAATTTTAAAACATGATGAGCCCCATTTCCTCAGAGTTAGATGTCATGAGAGCAAAGAAGAAGCAAGTGGTAGAAGATCTTACACTTGGTGTATTCTGTCCTAAATGTAGGAAAAAACACCCACTGAAGGAATGCCCGTTGGACAAAGCAAAGGTATGTAGGATATGTGAACTCGAGCATGATACTAAGGAATGTCCTTCATTACCTAAGGTCAAAGCAGTCCTGCAGGCATCCATTCTGGATGTGGAGCTAGCATACTTCATGGAACAAAAGAAACCATGGCAGCCTCGAAACCAAGGTATGAATCCAGACCCAACATTTTTTCTGAATAATATGAATGGAATGAACAATATGCATAATATGAACACACAATTCCCTTCACATTATTCTAACAATCAGAGGCATCCATCTCAGAACCCAATGCAAAATCCTAACTCATGGACACCATGGTCACAACAGTCAAACCAATCTCCTTGGAATTCCAACTGGAGAAATTATTACCAAGGAAATAACTTCCCCCATCACTAGACTCAGTATCAATAGTACCCTCCTCAACAGTATCAGCACCAACATTTTCAGCAACCGCAGCTCCCATTCCAAAACAATGCCACACCTATGAATGCACCACTTCGACAACAACTACCTGCACAACCTAACCCGAACCCAAACAATAAAGCAGTCCACCAATTTGAGACTTCCAACATGCCTGCGTATTCCATCACCTGGATTCCCTGCAATGATATACAATTATGATCAGGAAGGGTGGTGGAACATATTATCACTGAGGATATTTCATCCCCAGTGATTGAAACTGGAGTGAATTAGCACTATGAGAATATGGTTAATTTAGCAAGACTCGTCATTGAGGATGCTAATACTCCTACCGAGACAGTAGCTAAGACTCAGAGAGTGACACACGAAGTATCACTGCCTACACAGTTGATGAGAGAATTGCCATACCCTAAACGATTGGCCCTACAGAAAACAATGGAACAGCCCCGATTCGATCTCGTGGGAGAATTGAAAATTTTGTATGTTAAAATTCCACTGTTACAAGCCCTCCATGATGTGCCCATTTATGATAAGATGGTTAGATATTTGTGTGTCAAGAAACCAGGAAGAAGGCCCAGGGACCCCCCCACTGTCCACTTATTCGAAAAGCTTTTAGAATTAATAATGGGGAAGGGCCCTATGGAAAAATATGATGACCCTGGGAACCCGACTGTTACAGTTCACATAGGGAACACACAAATTCCCAATGTCTTGGTAGATTTAGGCGCAACTATTAATGTTATGACGATAGAGACTGTGAAGAAATTGGGACTCACTAACCTTCGGTCGACCCCTACTATTTTGGAACTTGCTGATAGATCAACGATCAAGCTTGAGGGGATCCTATATGACCTCGTGATCTCAGTCGACTCGTGGGAATACCCTGTGGATTTCTTGGTGTTATAGCTGAAATCCCAGTTGGGGGGACACCCACTGATCTTGGGAAGACCGTGGTTGGCCACAGCAGATGCCTATATTAGCTGTCGATTAGGATCTATGACCATTTCAGATGGAACCGAAATCAAAAGCCTAACCCTGTACCCTCCAACTCAACCAAGAACAGAAGCTGAAACTCCATTATGGGTAGATTTGGAGTTGGAAGAAGGTGTGCAACCATTATTAACCATAGGGAGAGCCTTAACGTTTAAAGATGAAACAGAGGATGATGCCATTAATAGTTTCATCAGTGAGCCCACGTCAGTCAATAAAAATGTCTATCATATCTTGGACAGTACTCTAGCTGCAATAGAACAATAAAATCTTACAGAAGAAACTCTAATCGGTAATGCCAGTATAATTCTAGTACTCAAGAATTTGAAGAGTGTTCCAGTAGAAATTGGGCCAGGGAAAACATTGAATATTGTTGGGCCTAGGATGAGATAAAGTTTTGGGAAGCACCTTTTTGAGGCAAGCAGGAAAAGATGAGCTAAGCGCAGCTCAGAAATACAATTTTGGCTAAGTATTGAGGATGCTGCAAAGTTGCGCGCAGCATCAAACATTTGACCAGACTGCGGAGTTGCGCGCAGCATCGAAGTTTTGGCCATGATGCGAAGACCAGTACTATGCCGAAGCAGTGCTTCGGAGTTAGGAGGCCATGTGGAGCCAACAAAGCGGTGTGCTGGACAAGTATCAAGTATAGCCAACGGCTCGATCGGTAATAGCCATTTTTGGAAAAGATATTTCAGGATTGCCGAGCGGTGGACGTAGGAAAAACAGGAAGGCGGCCATGTGTGGGTTGTTAAGGAAAGCAACATTTGGCACGCTTAGAAGGTAAAACCGTTAGAGAGAAACGGTTCGGCAGAAGCATCCTGTAGGCACACGTGCGACAGGAAGGCCGATAGTGACAGAATGAGGATGTGGAGATCCGCCATGATCAAGCAGACTCTACCAGGAGCTAGCAAGCTAGTTTGGAAAACCGACGCAGTTTTGGAAACCCTTAGGGTTTTGGGTTCTAGGTCTTCGACATTGTACAGACATGACCTTTGGGCATGATCTATTTAAGAAGACACTTTTGTATGGGATGGGGGTTGGTTAGTTGATTGGGTATTAGAGTAATCTTGAGATAACCTTTTTGTATTGTAAAATCCATTTGAGTTGAGAATATTGTAAAGGCTCTACAACTGTGTGTGCAGAGACCTAGCCGAGAGAAAGAAGAGTCTGCAGCTGAGTGCATAGAATAAGAGCGGTTTCCCCATCCGTTTTTAAAGATATATATTACCAACCGTTCTTGTGGATGTAGCTTTCCATCCAGGGAAGTGAACCACGTTAAATCCTATGTTATGTGATGATGTTTATGAATGAATGACTATCTTTATTTTCTATAGAATGAATGCTTGAATGTTTCCTTGCATGCTGTAATATGAGAACTTTGATATGCATTTACCAATAGGAGAAGTTTGGGAATGATATGCTAGATTCCACGGAAGCAGATGAATGGTAACATTTCAATTCTATGTTTAGATCGTGAATCAGTCATTTAAGCTTAATACTTTCTTAAACACAGTGAAGAACACAACACAGTTAGTCATGTCTATCATTTCAATTCTCGTTGTAATAATCCAGGTTCTTGACGAATGCTAGAAAGATAACCCATAAGTGCCTGAATGAATGGATGAGTGATATTCATTTCAGTGCCTTAACGTTTCCGAGATCTTCCAAGTAGAGTATAAGTGTGGATAATTCACAGTTCCAGTAGAAGATTCGCAGCAGTAAGAAACCCTTAGTGAGGCCTGCAGTGTTGCCTCCACCACGCAGTACCACTCACAGCATAGATCTTGCTGCGTACTGCATCACTTTGCCTCATAGTGCACTCCTTTTGTCTTGTGTTGCGCAGCTTGTTCATATAAACAACTCATCATTTATTATGGAAACCTAATTCCGCAGTACCCCATAAGACACATCTCAAGTGAGACCTCAACCTGCTCACAGGTTGTTGCCAAAAGGGCCGGTGCGAAGGGGTTTTGTTGGTCAAAGGGAGAACCGCAAAGAACCTGGGTCTAATTGGAAACCTCTAGGTCATTTTAAGCCTACAAATGGCTTCGTTGCCGCACTAGAATCCATGATGAGTTTCAATCACGATGTGTGAAGAAGAATATCAGTTCCCCGAAGGATCTGAGTATTGGCATCCCGAAAAGACAAAATTCCAAGCTTGGTGGGATAAGACCATAAGCGATTTTAACAGACAAGAAAATAGACATCCGCGTCTAAGCGACACATAGTGGTCGGATAGATATATGTTGGACGACATTCATGAGATCTTTTGGGCATCGTTTCCAAATGAGCTGCATGTGTGGATCTCGCGGCTCGCAGAGAAGAAAAACTGTTTCCAAGGAAGAGTTCCTACAGAGTGGACTCCCGAGCTCACAGCGCAGCTTAAAGCGTTAGACAGCCCGTTGTCACGCGTAGTTGCTTATTGGGTCAATCATATGCTAGAAGGCTTTGTAACAGAATTTGCTGTAGACACACTCAAATCCTACAACCAAGCAGAAGCACATTTTTTCGGAGGATTCCAAGGTAAGTTTCTGAACAATCTCAGTCTATACATTAAGATGTTGTTAGCTGAGAAAGGTGTTCTAAGAATGCAGTAATATGCTTGAATTTTGTCGTGATAAACAATACATATATTGATTTTGACAAAGAGACACATACTCTTGGAAGTGGTAAGAGATATAAAATTAATAAGAATCCGGAAGGCCCTAAACTTCATATAGATACTGAGATCCCCTGCGATTTTGATAGTGAAGTTGCACAACCATTTACCCCTGAGAATCCGCCGGCTGCACAAACCGTGCCACCCTTATCGCAGAACCCACCCGCCACATAGCCCACCCCGTAGAAGACTCAGCCTAGTCCATCTCTCTCGATAGTCCCATTTGTATTTACTGTGCATACACCTTTACACCAGCCGCGCACTAATCCACGCGCCCCACCACCTAGTAGCACAATGGCAAACTCTGATATGAAACTACTAATATTCAAAGGAATTGGCCTAGAAGACCCTGATAAGCATTGGTTCCTTTGTGAAGCCATATGGAGTGTAATCCAAATCCAGGACGATGCCATGAAGCAAGCACAGCTCATCACCACTTTCAGGGATAGAGCGCTACATTGGTTTATGAAATACTCTACCGTATAGCTGAGAACCCTTGCAGAAATTAAAGTTACGCTGGTGGCGGAGTTCAAGAAATCTAAGTCTGAGTCTTAGTGTATAACTGAGCTAAAGGAAATAAAGCAGAGACCAACTGAAATAGTCTGGGAATTTGTTCAGAAATTTAAGACCTTACTAGACCAAGTAAGTTTTGTTATACTACCAGAACAGCATAAAGAATGGCTCATTGCTGCGCTGTTACCTCATATCAGATTACCATTGATGCAAAAGAAGGTTCTATCCCAGGAAGAGTCCTTGGAAATTGCAATGAAGCTGGAAGCTTCGCCGATTGGTGATACTAGTTTTGGGATGTCTTAGATCCAGAACTAGTTGACCACCCTGACACTTGAACTGCAAAGTATGAAAAATGGTAAAGAACAGAGATATGAACCTAGACAGGAGGTTTGGTGTACAAGTTGTAAAGGAGAAGGTCATGACCACGAGCATTGCCCTCTATTCTGCGACTATATTAATAGTGGTGAGCCTAACCCATCAAATCAGAATCAGGCCCCATGGTGTGAAATATGCAGAACCACGGGACATAGACCTGAAGACTGTTACCTCATCCAGAAATATGTGAAAACTCCTAGGAATTTATACTACAATTTCTGTAAATCAGTTGGACATGATGAATCCAACTGCCGCACATATGAAATAATGAACGAAAGAAAAAGGGATATGGACTCAATGTGAGGCGGTGGCTTGTACTGCGTATAAGAAGATACCCAGCCAAAACAAGAAAATGCACAATATGACCAAGGAGGATACAAAGGTCATGGTGGTGGATACCGCGGTAGAGGAAGAAATGCTAGTCCGGCACAGGGAAGAGGCCATGGCTAAGTCATTTGTTATAACTTTGGCCAACCTAGGCACGTGTCTAGAGATTGTGTTAACCCATGCACTACGTGCAATTATTGTAAATCATTTGAGCATGTTATTGAATATTGCCCAGTATTAGAGGTGGAAATGCAGAAGAGAAGACGAATAGAGGCTCCGAATCCAAATGTCCAATGGATCGCACTAGAAAATAGACCAGTGGATCCGAGCATTAATGTGGTCACGCGCAATGGCGTTGAGACAGGCCGTGACAGAGGAGCGGAAGCTTCAACATCAGGGGAGGCACATACGAAGAAGGATCCCCTTGAAATAGTATGGATAAGGAAAGCCCCAGGAAAAGCACTCCCTCTTAACTTACAGAAGAATAAGGAGATCTTCATTGACATGCGGGATACCTTTAGAGAACCAGCAGATAAGTCATCAAGGATCCCGCTACGTAGTGAAACACTGCATGTTGTTGAAGACATGCTGGCCCTGTATGACAAAAGAAGTACTGCGACAGATGTTTGTACTTCTATTGTGCAATTCTTGTGACGCTGCATGAAGTTACTAAAAAGCGAAAAAGCCATAGTAGAGCTCTAGAAGCTCATCAGCTAGTATGAACCTCAGATTGCAACAGAGACTCCAGATAGCACTGTACATCATATAAGGAAGCACAAAAGAACAGGCCAAGAGATGAGGCTTACTACGCAGATAGGAGATTTTGAAATGGATGAAGTCATCCTTGATCTGGGATCAGAAGTGAATGTCTTGACTAAGCAGACATGGCAGTAGATGGGTCAACCAAAGTTACTCTGGTCACCTATCCAGTTACGAATGTCTAATCAGGAGAAGGTCATACCTTTTGGCCGCTTAGCTAATGTAGTAGTTGACATTGACGGAGTACAGACTCATGCAGACTTTGAGGTTATTGAAATTGTGGGTTATAGTCAACCTTTTCCAGCAATATTGGGAATTGATTGGTCTATGGATAACTTGGCTATCATAAACTTGAAGACAAAGAAAATGATCTTTGAAGGGAATCATCTTAGGGTCATCGCACCATTGGATCCTAAAGATGGTGATAGATACAGTGAGCCGATTCAGGAGCAATCCCAAGATCAAGATTTGAACCGACTATACTAGCTGACTGCGAACAAGGAAGACTACATTAATCCTACTATGGACGGTACGCTCAGCTGGCAATGCAATACTTCTTGTATCTCTGACTCGGATACAGGACTAGAGAATTGGCAAAGCTGCATGCATGAAGTATCAGCAAGAAGATGTGCCAAGGTTACGAAATCACTGCGCTGGATCGGAAAAGAGGTGAGTCCTATTCCCACATATAATGGTTCTGCTAATGTTTACAGTTTCATAAGGGAATGTACTACAGCTATACCAGATGAGCATAGACTGCCAACTTTAGATATAGCATTGTGCGATACACCTACCAGATGGTGGAATGCACATAAGAAAACATTGACCACTTGTTGATGTATATGTAACTTCGGAATGTATTTCATCTGTATATTATATTTATATTTATTGTACCCTTATAAGAGATGTGTTATTCCTCTATAAGGAAGTGTCGTCATGTGGATTGACAAGTGTCGCAAGTGTGTGTACTTGCCGATGGGTTATTAGACCACCTTATGGGGTCGGCCCTAATTAATATATAATATAATGTGGATGTACTCAAGTAGACAAGTCGGCCCCAGTAGGTCACTGGGCAAAAAGGTGAGTATAAATAGAGATAGGAGATCTCTATTTTACTCACTCGGAAAAGTATATATCTCTCTCTCTGGAAAGTGGCGCACTAGTGAGGAGGAGGAGGATCATCTGCTAGGAGACTATCTCTGTATTATTTGGTTGTATTTTGGTTGAGCCATTGCTCTCTCTATCTCTGAGGAAGTTGTGGGGTTTTTCACCTTAGGGTTTTCCCCACGGAAACTCTGTGTCTCTTGTCTCTATGCTTTTGATTCTTATGATGCTTGTGATGCTTGTCATATTGTGATTGTCATGCATTGATATACTGTAGATGTTATTCTCTCAGCAAAGATCCTATAGTATTGTGATTTAATACTGAAAATTCAACATGGTATCAGAGCTTAACTGAGAAGAAGACATTTTGCAGTGACGGAAGCTTGTATTGCTTGTTTATTGGGTTTCTCTCCACAGATTTTTGAAATTCAGTATAGTAGATTGGATCTACTCATCAAGGCGCATCTTTCTGTCCAATCAGATTTCAGTTCCGAGCATTTTCAGTTTTGGCCCTAAAAATTAGGGTTTCCACAAAAATAGGAATTTCTGGAAACTGAAGGTACAGCTGGAAGCTCCTTGCAAAAATCGAAGGTTTGAGCTTTGGATCGAGATTTTTGGCTGGGTAGATCTCCGGGAAACTCAAACCCTAATTCAGGGCTCTCCCTAGTGAACCCGGGAGGACAAAAAGGCAATTTTGAAGGACAAGACTTTGCTGATCTCAAATTCTAAATGTACTAGGCTGATCAGCTCTCCAAGGCGCATCTTTCTATCCTTTCGGAATTTTGAAATTCACATTTTGAATTTTTAGGGTTTCTCTGACAAACCCTAATCCGGGACCAGATCCAGTTTTCAGCACTTCAAGTGGTAAGTTCTAAATCTTTTCTATTTCCATTTGAAGTACTCTTAAAGATGTCTCTTCACACCAAGCTTGAGGATAAGCTTGAAGGGGCTGATAACTTCCGAGCCTGGAAGTATAGGATTGGGCTAATCCTGGAAGAGAATGAGTTGGACTCATATGTGAAAGAAGACATCCCTATCCCAGAGGATGAAGAGGCCAAGGTATTGCACAAGAAGAACTTGGTCAAGGCAAAGAGAATCATTGCTGATTCTATCAAAGACCATATCATACCCCATGTGTCTTCTCTCAAGACACCCAAAGAGATGTTTGAATCTTTGACCAAGCTATTTGAAGGAAAGAACATAAATCGGAAGATGACCCTGCGGAACCAATTGAAAGCAGTAAAGTTTCAGAATGGGGAAACCATTCAATCCTACTTTTCAAGGGTCTCTCAGATCAAGGAACAATTAGAAGCAGTAGATGAAATGGTGGAGAATGGTGAAGTGGTGATGACCACTCTAAATGGCCTACCCAGGTCATGGGATTCCTTTATTCAAGGAATTTGTGCAAGGAAGAAGTTGATCTCCTTCAGTAGACTTCGGGAAGAATGTTCTCAAGAAGAAGCTAGGCTTATAGCTCGTGAGGAAAAGATGGGAGGTGAAGATCAAGCTCTTGCAGCTCACACCAAAAGAAGCAAAACCAAGAAGGATCACCCTCACCCCAAAAGATTCCATCAAAAGAATAAGAAGGACCTAAGATGCTTCACATGCAATGAGAAGGGTCACTTTGCTTCAGATTGTCCCAAGAACAAAAGGGATAATAAGAACAACTCCAGTAAGAAGAAGAAAGGTAGCAAAAGAAGGTTTCATGCCCATGCTGTCGAAGATGATGAACCTCCAAAGAAGAAGGCTAGGGCAGAAAGTAGTAGTGATGATGACTCATCAAGTGAAGAAGAATATGTTCTAATTTCCGCTCTTACAGGTACCATCTCCCATGGATGTAATGATTGGTTGATTGATAGTGGGGCTTCCAAACACATGACTGGGTTCAAGGAATCATTTGTGAACCTTTCTGAACATGAATCACCCCATAAGGTGAAACTTGGGGATGATTATCAATATCCAATCAAAGGAAGTGGTGAAGCCTCTTACAACTTAGATTCTGGAAAATCTCTGAAGATGAAGGAAGTTCTCTATGTACCTGGGCTCAAGAAGAACTTACTCTCCATCTCTGCTCTAGATGCAAAAGGTATGAGGGTTGCATTTGTTGATGGCCAAGTACTAATGTGGCCAAAGGGAAAGACTATAGATGATGCAGTAGTGATTGGAGAGCAAGAGGGAGGCTTGTATAAATTAAAGGGTCAACCTGAACATGCCATGGTACATGAATCCATGGAGCCAAGTGAACTTTGGCATAGGAGACTTGCTCACATGCACTATAGAGCACTTCCAATTGCAAGCAAGGCTGTAGAAGGTCTTCCTGAAATCAAGACCAAACATGAAGGGGTTTGCAAAGGATGTGCAAAAGGTAAGAACACTAAGAAGGCTTTCCCAAGCAGTGAAAGCAAGGCAAAAGACATCCTGGAAACCATCCACTCAGATGTATGTGGCCCCATGTCATCCAGTTCCCTAAGTGGGTATGTTTACTATGTATCATTTATTGATGACTTCTCCAGGAAGACTTGGGTATACTTCTTGAAGGGCAAAGATGAGGTGTTTGATAAATTCAAGGAATTCAAAAACTTGATGGAAAATCAAACTGACAAGAAAATCAAAACATTCAGATCTGACAATGGTGGAGAATTCACCTCAAATGACTTCAAGAAGCTTTGTAGTGATTCAGGGATTAAGAGGGAGTTGACTGCTCCATATAATCCTCAACAGAATGGAGTTGCAGAAAGGAAGAACAGAACTATCATGGAAGCAGCAAGGGCAATGTTGCATGACCAGGATCTTCCTATGCATCTTTGGGCAGAAGCAGCTAGAACAGCTGTATATGTGCAGAATAGAACACCCCACAAGATATTGGACAACAAGACACCAGAAGAAGTCTTTTCTGGTAAGAAACCTGAAGTCAGCCATCTCAGAATATTTGGTTGTCCAGTATACACTCATGTCCCAAAGGAGAAGAGGACTAAACTAGATCCTTCAGGAAAGAAGGGCATCTTTGTGGGTTATAGTGAAAGCTCGAAGGCTTACAGAATATATTTTCCAGGGTTCAAGAAGATTGATGTCAGCAGGGATGTAACATTTGATGAAAATTCAGCATTCATCAAATCAAGAAAGGCACCTATTGAAGATTATGAAGAACCTAAGGAAACAAGATTTCAAGACACTACCATGACTGATGCAGTTCCAGAAACTGCTCGTGAGTTTGAAGATCCACAAGAACCTGTAGATCCACCTCGTGAGGATAACTCTCACAAGAGGAAACCTGTATGGGCTAGAGAGCTCAATCATGATGCAGAAAGATTTGGCATTCCAGAAGAAGAACACAGAGCAAAGAAGAGAACCAGATCACACACCAGTTATGTTGCTTTACTCTGTGACATCATGAACAAAGAGCCTTCCAGTTATGAAGAGGCAGCAGAAAAGAAAGAATGGAAGGATGCTATGGTTGAGGAATATCAATCAATTATGAAGAATGATGTTTGGGATGTTGTCCCAAGACCTAAAGGGAAGTCTGTTGTGACTTCCAAGTGGATCTACAAAATCAAGCATGCTGCAGATGGCAGTGTGGAAAAATATAAAGCAAGATTCGTAGCTCGTGGTTTCTCTCAGAAGGAAGGAATAGACTATGAAGAAACCTTTGCACCTGTAGCCAGATATACTTCCATCAGAACAGTACTTGCCTTGGCCGCAGCAATGAAATGGAAGATACACCAGATGGATGTCAAGACTGCTTTCCTGAACGGTGTAGTAGAAGAAGAAGTATATGTGGAACAGCCACTCGGCTTTGAAATACATGACAGGGAATCTTATGTATGCAGATTGAAGAAAGCCTTGTATGGCTTGAAGCAAGCTCCCAGAACCTGGTATGGTAGGATGGACAGTTTCCTATCTAGTTTGGGCTTTACCAAGAGTAAAGCGGATTCCAACCTTTACTACAAGGTTGAGGAAGGGAATCCTGTAATTCTACTACTATATGTGGATGACCTATTTGTGACAGGAGATGACAGAATGATTGCAGATACCAAGAGGAAGCTTGCAGCTGAATTCGATATGAAAGATTTGGGAATGATGCACTATTTCCTAGGTATGGAGGTGTGGCAGAATGCAGGTGGGATCTTCCTTGGTCAAGGGAAGTACACAGTAGATATTCTGAAGAGATTTGGGATGATGGATTGCAAAGCCATGGCCACACCTATGGCATCGAATCTGAAGCTTCTTTGTGATGCTTCATCTGAGCCAGTTGATGTTTCTATGTATCGTCAGATTATTGGGTCCTTGATGTACCTGACAAACACGAGACCAGATATTTGCTTTGCTGTGAACACATTGAGCCAGTTCCTGACGGATCCGAGGAGTGTTCACCTAGTTGCTGTAAAGCATGTTCTGAGGTACCTGAAGGGTACAGTGGATTATGGGCTCAGATATGAGGCAAATCAAAAGTTTAACCTACAGGGTTATGTTGATTCAGATTGGGCTGGCAGTGCTGCAGATAGGAAGAGCACATCTGGGTGTTGCTTCAGTATGGGATCAGGTGTGATCTCTTGGTTTAGCAGGAAGCAGTCCTGCGTAGCACTGAGTACAGCTGAGGCAGAGTATGTTGCATCCTGTTCAGCTAGTTGTGAGGCAGTATGGCTACGGAAGCTACTGTCTGAGTTATTTGATCTCCCGTTGGAGGCTACTGGTATCTTCTGTGATAACCAGAGTTGTGTGAAGCTGTCTGAGAACCCAGTGTTTCATGACAGGTCGAAACACATAGAGATCAAATATCACTATATCAGGGATATGGTGCATAGAGGAGCTGTGAAGCTCCTATATGTTGCGACGGACGAGCAGATTGCAGATGTGCTGACGAAGCCACTAGCCAGGGTGAAGTTCGAGTACTTCAGAGAGAGGCTTGGCATTATTCAGATCGAGGACACTTCGAGGAAGAAGTGACGGACACATTTGCTGAAGCCATTCCAAGCATGTTGGAAGGAGGATCCTTCACATGGCTGTGGATGTAAGCGCTGGATGATGAGCATCAGGATGATGTTCTAGTTTCTGCTTGATATGATCAGTTGGATCATTTTATGTATGTATGTACGCATCATGTTGGATGCTGGATATGATCAGTTGGATCATTTTATGTATGTACGCATCATGTTGGATGCAGGATATGATCAGTTGGATCATGTGTATGTATTGTTTATGCATCATGTTGGATGCTTGTATCATGTATTTGTATTTGTATCAGGTGGATACATTGATGATCAGGAGGATCATGTATGATGATATGTATCAGGTAGATACTTGGTATGCATCAGGTAGATGCATTGATGATCAGGAGGATCATGTATGATGATATGTATCAGGTAGATACTTGGTATGCATCAGATAGATGCTTTGATGATCAGGAGGATCATGTATGATGATATGTATCAGGTAGATACGTGG
Source organism: Larix kaempferi (assembly GCA_027924585.1). Classification (NCBI taxonomy): domain Eukaryota; kingdom Viridiplantae; phylum Streptophyta; class Pinopsida; order Pinales; family Pinaceae; genus Larix; species Larix kaempferi. Next base: position 10,192,459 of record BSBM01000378.1, on the reverse strand, counting down.
TATGCATCAGGTAGATGCTTTGATGATCAGGAGGATCATGTATGATGATATGTATCAGGTAGATACGTGGTATGCATCAGGTAGATGCTTTGATGATCAGGAGGATCATGTATGATGATATGTATCATATATTTGTATCAGGTGGATACATTGATGATCAGGAGGATCATGTATGATACTTGGTATGCATCAGGAAGATGCATTGATGATCAGGTAGATCATGCAGCAGGATGTTGCAGTGATGATCAGGATGATCATAGATGACGAGCTTCAGGATGTTGCTCCAGATGACATGCAGCAGGATGTTGTATTGATGATCAGGACAATCATGGATGACGAGCTTCAGGATGTTGCTCCAGATGACATGCAGCAGGATGTTGCATTGATGATCAGGACGATCATGGATGACGAGCTTCAGGATGTTGCTCCAGATGACTTGCAGCAGGACGTTGCAGTGATTATGATCAGGACGATCATGAGTACATCAGGATGATGTATGGTGAGTATCAGGTTGATACTCTGTGGCCGTGGATCAGGTTGTGCAGATGAGCATGTCTGGGAGATCCTATAGGTCGGAGTTGTGTACCCGTAACAGCCTGGGATGCTCTTTCGAGACATTGCTCTGGGAGGACATGTAATTTGTGCCCTGGGAGATCTCAGGTCGGAGTTGTGTACCCGTAACATCCTGAGATGCTCTTGCGAGGTTTTGTCCTATGGCATGTAATTTGGGCCCTGGGAGATTTCAGGTCGGATTTGTGTACCCGTAACTTCCTGAGATGCTCTTGCGAGGTTTTTCCATGACCACATGTAATTTGTGCCCTAGGAGATCTCAGGTCGGAGTTGTGTACCCGTAACATCCTGAGATGCTCTTGCTAGGTTTTGTGGTGGACCACGTGTAATTTGTGCCCTGGGAGATCTTAGGTCGGAGTTGTGTACCCGTAACATCCTAAGATGCTCTTTCGAGGTTTTGTGGTGGGGTCACATGTAATAGCGCCCTGGGAGATCCTACAGGTTGGAGTTGTGTACCCGTAATATCCTGGGATGCTCTTTCGAGGTTTTGTGACGCACGTAATAAGTCCTGAGGATTCCACAGTATGGCCAGTGATGACGAAGACCTGCAGGTGGTGGGCCTACATCCAGTATGAAAAAGGACTGGCTCTGTAGAACTTCCTATGACGAGTAGAGACAGAGATTGGATGAGATAGCAGCAGCAGTGACGATGATGATGACGATGCATCGATGACGATGATCCAGAGAAGAAGACTTGTCTAGCAGATCTGTGTCGAGAAATACCTTCCTAGTTAAGAGGGAGTGTTGATGTATATGTAACTTCGGAATGTATTTCATCTGTATATTATATTTATATTTATTGTACCCTTATAAGAGATGTGTTATTCCTCTATAAGGAAGTGTCGTCATGTGGATTGACAAGTGTCGCAAGTGTGTGTACTTGCCGATGGGTTATTAGACCACCTTATGGGGTCGGCCCTAATTAATATATAATATAATGTGGATGTACTCAAGTAGACAAGTCGGCCCCAGTAGGTCACTGGGCAAAAAGGTGAGTATAAATAGAGATAGGAGATCTCTATTTTACTCACTCGGAAAAGTATCTATCTCTCTCTCTGGAAAGTGGCGCACTAGTGAGGAGGAGGAGGATCATCTGCTAGGAGACTATCTCTGTATTATTTGGTTGTATTTTGGTTGAGCCATTGCTCTCTCTATCTCTGAGGAAGTTGTGGGGTTTTTCACCTTAGGGTTTTCCCCACGGAAACTCTGTGTCTCTTGTCTCTATGCTTTTGATTCTTATGATGCTTGTGATGCTTGTCATATTGTGATTGTCATGCATTGATATACTGTAGATGTTATTCTCTCAGCAAAGATCCTATAGTATTGTGATTTAATACTGAAAATTCAACAAAGAAAACATTGACCACTTGGGATCAATGCAGAACTAAGATGCAGATCTGGTTCGCCGAAAAGGTTTCTTTACCCTTCGAAAAGTATAATGGATAAACAGACCCTAGTCAACACATTGAAATCTATTCAAAGGCATGGGTGGAAAGACCACTTACAGAATGGGTACATTTATTTGTACATACATTGGATGCGGGTATCCCAGAGAAATGGTACTTAGACTTGGATTTGCGCAGTGAACTCACTGATTGGGAGCTGCTCGCTGCGAACTTCTGGAAGGAATTCAATTTTGAAGACAAGAATCCATTAATCCATGAAGCATTATAGCTAATCAAGAAGCGCATATTCCAGGATGACTGTCCTCAACAAAACATAGCATTGCAACAGTTTTTTGGGACAGAGTGCGTTCCTGTGCACCTACAGTTAGAATGGAAGGAACATGAAGAGCACTTTATCGAGTGTTACAACTTAGCTGAAGATACCAATGATACAAATGAAGACAATCAGGAGGACCCATGCAACATAGATATACCAGAGTCAGAAGGAACATGTGAGGTAGAAGGACCTCCGTTGGAAATCCCAGATATGACTGGACTAGTAAAAACACAAAAATTGAACATTGGCACAGACAAAGAGCCGAAGTTCGCATCAATAGGAGATTATTGGGACGATCAGACTATTGTAGAGATCACAGATACCTTACATGAGTATCAGGAACTGTTTCCAACAAAATTTACAGAGATGAAAGGAATTTTGGGAGACCTAGGGGTCATGAAAATACCTTTAAAACCAGGTGCTAAGCCTTTTAAGTAGAGGCCATAAATTGAATCCGCGCTACAAGGAAAAATTCCACATAGAACTCGATAAGATGCTAGAAGTAGGAATCATTGAACCAGTCAAAGAATCCAAATGGATTAGCCCCATGGTTGTTCAAGACAAGAAAGCAAAAGGTGAGATCAAGATTTGTGTGGATCTCAGAAAGCTTAATGATGCTTCCATGCATGACCCATTTCCTACTCCATTCACAGATGAAGTGCTTGACAACGTTGGAGGAAATGAGGCATATTCTTTCACTGATGGTTTCTCTGGCTATCATCAGATTAGGATTGATCCTGCAGATAAGCATAAGACGACGTTTTCTATAGAATGAGGGTCATTCCAGTACACCATCATGCCTTTTGGGCTAAAGAACGCACCTGCCATATTCTCTAGAGTCGTCATTGCAGCATTTAAAGATTTTATGCACAAGTTTTTAGAAGCGTATTTTGATGATTGGACTGTATTTGGTCTATTGAAAAATCATTGCGCAAATCTCCGCATGATGCTCAAGAAGTTTCGACAACATCAAATATCCTTGAATTTGAAAAAGTGTATTTTCTGTGTGCCCTATGGAATTTTACTTGGCCACATTATCTGTAAGCAAGGATTGATGGTAGACCTTGCGAAGATTGCAGTTATTGCAAACTTACCAACACCAAATTCAGTCAAGATGTTGCGATCTACAATAGGCCATACTAGATATTACAGGAAATTTATAAAGGGTTATGCATAGATAACCGTAGCAATGGAAAATTTGCTGAAGAAAGACGCATCGTTTATTTGGAACGCAGAATGCAAACGGGGTTTTGACACATTAAAAGAAAAGATGGTCACTACGCCTATTCTAGTCTTTCCAGACTGGACGAAGCCATTCCATGTCCATGTTGATGCATCATGTATTTCCCTAGGGATCGTGTTAGCTCAGCCAGGAGAGGGAGGTATTGACCACCCTATTGCATTTTCTAGCAGAAAGCTTTTAATAACAGAGAAGAACTATACTACTACTGAGAGGGAAGGCCTTGCGATGGTATATGCCCTACAGAAATTTAGACACTACTTGCTGGGATCGCACTTCCTTATGTTTACTGACCATTCTGCGTTGAAATATTTGGTCAACAAGCCAGTTTTAGGGGGACGCATATGTCGATGGCTACTGTTGTTCCAAGAATATGACTTTGAAATTATTGACAAGCCAGGTAGACTGAACTTGGGACCTGATCATCTGTCAAGGATCGAGTCAGGAGAGGAGCCGACGAATATTGAAGATAGTCTACCTGATGTGTAGTTATTTAGTATACAGGTTGCCGATGATTATAACAAGGATATCATTGACTTCCTAACCACAGGGCTGGCACCCCAGGAATTCTCGATTTAGCAGAAAAAACAGTTAGTGGTGTGCACTGCGGACTTCAGTATAATTGTAGGACAGTTATACAAACTTGGGCCGGATGAAGTCCTACGCAGGTGCGTACTCGATCATGAGAAGCCATTTATTCTAGCTGACACACACTCAGGAATCATGGGAGGTCACTATGTAGGAAGGGATACTGCGCAGAAGATATTGCGTGTAGGGATATGGTGGCCTATGCTCCATAAAGATGCCAAAGAACATTGCAGGAACTGTGATGTCTGTCAGAGGACAGGAAAACCATCATGCCGAGATGAGATGCCATTGAATCCACAGTTGACACTGCGGCCATTTGAAAAATGGGCAATAGACTTTGTGGGTCCTATAAATCCACTAGGAAAAAGAACGGGTGCAAGGTATATTATTACTGCTACGGATTACCTCACCATATGGGCAGAAGCAAAACCAGTTAAGGACTGCAACGCCAGTACTGCTGCGCAGTTTATTTTTGAAGAAATACTCACCAGATTTGGCTGTCCGAAGATTTGGATGAGTGACTAAGGTACTCACTTTTTGAACAAGACGATTAAGGCGCTTACAGAGGAATTCCACATTCGTCATCAGCACAGTACTCCATATCATCCACAGGCGAATCGTACTGTAGAGGCTTTCAATAAAATATTGGAGAACGCACTCACTAAGGTGTGCAATGTAAATAGAGATGATTGGGACCTACGCGTCTCATCTGTGCTATGGGCATATCAGACCACATGCAAGAAGTTGACAAGACAGACACCCTTTCGGTTGGTTTATGGGCAGGAGGCCATAATGCCAATGGAATATATTGTCCCTAGTTTGAGAATCGCTACATTTATAGGGATGCAATACTGCGAAGCTCTAGAAGAAATATTACTACACTTACTGGGATTGGAGGAAGATCGCTTCATTGCAGGCTTCCACCAATAAGCTCAGAAGGACCGCGAGAAAGCATGGCATGATCGCCATATAAAGAACAAGTGTTTTCAGGTAGGTGATCTAGTCCTCCTGGATGATAGGAAATTCATGAAATTTCCTCGTAAATTTAAGATGCATTGACTTGGCCCATATACTGTGATACATGTTACTAACACTGGTTCAGTCCAGTTAACCAATTTAGCTGGTGATACCTTGCCAACTTTGATAAATGGAAGTAGGCTAAAGCTATACCATGATAGCACTACTTTGCAGAACCCTGAATAACGAACAAAGGAAGGAAGTTCTAAGTGTCAAGTACGGTTGAAAGTGGACACTAGAAATGTAAAGGAGTCTGTACATGTATGATAAAAGGAAGAAGGTATGATAAGAAGAATGATCTATGCACCACGCAGCACTGTTGAAGCTGCGCGGAAGAAGAAGAAATATATATATATATATATATACATAGTGGAAGCTGCGCAGTTTGAAATTTTTGGCACTGGGAAGTAGCCGCACAGGGTTGCAGATGGCTTGCTGCGCAGTTCGGCGCAGCACTCAGACAAAAATAGCCGTTGCATGGCTTTTCAGAAAAATAGTCGTTAGATGACCGTTACAGCAACCGCTTCAGCATTTAAAGAGAAGATAGCCATTCTGAGCACGCTGATGACAGAAAAGATCGAAGGATCCGCTCAAATTCACCAATGAACACCACATTAATTTCTTATCTAGCCATTGAAGGGCATGGGAGATGGTCTACTGCACCTATAAATAACACCGTTGGGAGACTCGCGGGCGTTACCAAGCACTTAGAAGTTTCTTGCGATTAACTTCTCTGAGCTAGTAGCTATTTGTATTCTGTCTGCCTTAGCTGCTACCTCATTTATGAATGTCTGAACCTTCCTTTAGAGAAGAAGAACTGACCATTGAAGAAGCATTGAGGATCTTTTAGCACAGAGGGATTCAACAGTTAATGAAAACTCTAGTTAAGAAGGTCGCCGTAGAACAAGGTGAAGGATCCCGCAGATCACCAAGAATTAATTTGATGATGCAGGAAAAAGCAAAAGATAAAGGAAAAGTCGTAACTGCACCTCGATCCAACATCATAAAGATGGGCTCCTTGGCATAGAAATCACTAGTCTTTCAGACATAACCCTTCAAGATGACACCTGAATATATCTCCCCTCGGGCACTGAATGCCCCTATGTTTAAATTGTCCAAGAATGCGAGATATGACATCCCGCTGTCACCTATCTCAAAGCATGTAAACGTTGCTAAGAATCTGTTGGGAAAGATAGCAGATTGTAAATGGGAGGATTATGACCTCTTGGGAATGAAGAAAGACGAGCCAGATGTTCCAAAATACCCATATTTTCAACCAGACCAGTATATGTGTTGGAAAAAGGATGCCAAGGGAACTCTGAACTTGGTAGCTGACAGTTGGCTAGCATTTGTCATTCAGTCGGGGCTACTGAACTTGCTGAGGTTGCTGCATTTTGACCATTCTCCAGAACTTAATATCGTGGTTCGCACACTCATGGCGCGAATCCACCAAGGTTATCTGTGGCTAGACATGAACATTGATATTAACATTGATTTGATCCACCGCATCATCGGGCTAAGCAAGTGCGATAAGGATCCAAAGCAATTCTTCCAAGGGAAGAGCAAAGAAAAAGAGGCTATTGAGAAGATGAAGAAAACCCATTCGGTGGTAAAGGCAAAAAGAGGTTTTCCTACAGAAGATATAGAGGACAAAGCAACAAGATTTGTAACACAGTTGCTCGTAAGCAAGATACTCAAAATAGCTAGGCCTTTGGAGGTGCCTGCTGGCACAATACTCCTTGGTGCCGCAGCGGCCGAAGGAAACAACTTTAATTGGTGCCAGTTTCTGTTGAATGAGTTCCTTGAAGAACTCAACGACACACAGGTGAATGGTGGCCAGTTCCATTTCACCTGGCTCATCGTCTTGATTGCTTTGCGTGGATGGAAGGAACCGCTAGATTATGTGGGTGTCATTATGGACACCAAGGATCCTAGAGGGTTTAAGTTCATCAACCTCTAGGCACAAATGCAGAGCGCCAGCATGCGATAGAAGAAGTCTTTTACCAGTACTATATTCAGTTGCATGATGCAATCACAAAGACACCCCGCATTACAAAGCAGGTCACGGCGAAGTATATCCGCATCATCGACTTTGAGGCGGATATGAAATGTATATTCATATCGTCAAAAGCACAAACAAGGAAACCAGAGTGGTTCCCATGGAAGTACATCATGTATGAGCAGGATATTGAGGACCTCATGAAAGATTGGCTAGAAGAGTTCTGCATAGAGGTTATGGACGTGGAGACAGATTCAGCAGAAGATGAGCCGATCCCGCTCTCATGCCCAATCATTGAAGAAACAGGGAAGAGAAAAGAAGCTGAGACTTTGGAGAATCCAAAGTCAAGGAAAAAGGTGAAGGCCACAAAGATTCAATCGGAGGCAGTCCTCAATGATGATGACTACGAGATGATAGCCCGAAACAGTCTCAGAGCAGATGAAGGAGCTTATGGCACTAAAGAAAATAAGGACATGGTCATCCAGGATGATCTGCACAAGACGTGGCTCGCAATGCAAGGCCTGATGAAGAAAATGGACAATGTCCAGAAATGCCTTATTTTGCCATAGGAAGCAAGGGCTGAAAGAAGGTCGGTAGGGACCTCGCAGCAAGGAAGCCAACAGCTAGCAATAACGCTACCGTTGAAGACTAGAATTGTCCATCTGGACCCATTGGTTGTTGCGTTGCCAATGGCAGAGAAAGTTGTCTTGGACACAAAGGGAGTCGAGAGGGTAGAACTTGACTTAGCCAAAATCCCATTACTAGGATTGCACTTCATCCACACGTAGATCGTTGAGGAGATGCATGAATAGACAGTTGAATCAATGAAGTTACAAGCAAAGCTCATCGCAGTGAACAGGAAAATTCAGCTGCAGGTAGAAATACAGCTACGAAATGAACTGGACCGTTGACAAAATTTGGAGACTACCATATCCATTGTGGCGAAGGATATCAAAGGCATAGAAATCTAGGATGATCCTGCAGACACAGTTCTGAGGATTGGAGATAAGGTGAGATCCTTGCAAACGAAGATGCAGGATAAAGAGATTTATTATGAGGCTGATATTGCCACACTGAAGGATAAGCTGAATAAGCAGGCACCATTAACTGAACAGCAAGTCAGAGAGCAAGCAGTGAGCGCTGCCTCGAAAAGCATTACAAGTGAGATGGCTAAGTGCCAATTGCTCCTGGATAAGGTGTCACAGGAAATCATGACCCTTGAAGAGGATCAAGGGTTGATGCAGGTCAAAACCGCAGTTCAAGAAAAACAAAGCGCGCTGGACAAGTTGAACGTAGAGGTTAAAGCTCTGCCACCTAGAGAAAGGCTACCAAGATACAAGGAGATATCCAGCTTAAAGAAAGAAGTACAGGAATTACGAAAAAAGAGACTGAGATGGATAATCAGTCGCAGCAGCTCCTGGAAAGTGCCATGGTGGTATCGCAGCAGATTGAAGATAAGTTAGCAAACCTGCGCGATAACCAAGAGCAGGTAGAAGACCAAATTGGACAAGAAATAACTCCAGCACTGCTTGAGACAATTAAACAGGTTGAGGAGGATACAAGAGAAGCAGTGGTGCAGTTGTGCGGTACATATGATGAGTTTGCGCCAAGTCCATTCCACCAATCGCGGCGCAGAGTGAGACAGCTGAAACAATCAGTGGCTCGAGGATGAGCCACATGTAAGTGTTAGGGGCATGTTGGGCCCAGGATGAGATAAAGTTTTGGGAAGCACCTTTTTGAGGCAAGCAGGAAAAGTTGAGCTGAGTGCAGCTCAGAAATACAATTTTGGCTAAGTATTGAGGATGTTGCGAAGTTGCGCACAACATCCAACTTTTGACCAGACTGCGGAGTTGCACGCAGCATTGAAGTCTTGGCCGTGATTCGAAGACCAGTACTACGCCAAAGTAGTGCTACGGAGTTAGGAGGCCACGTGGAGCCAGCAAAGCGGTGTGTTGGACAAGTATCAAGTATAGCTACTGGCTCGACTGGTAGTAGACATTTTTGGAAAAGATATTTCAGGATTGCCGAGCAGCAGACGTAGGCAAAACAGGAAGGAAGCCACATGTGGGTTGTTAAGGAAAGCGACGTTTGGCATGCTTCGAAGGTAAAACCGTTAGAGAGAAACGGTTCGGCAGAAGCAGCCTGAAGGCACGCATGCAACAGGAAGGACGATAGCGATAGAATGAGGATGTGGAAATCCGCCATGATCAAGCAAATGCTACCAGGAGCCAGCAAGCCGGTTTGGAAAACCGATGCAGTTTTGGAAACCCTTAGGGTTTTGGGTTTTAGGTCTTCGACATTGTACAGACATGACCTTCAGGCATGATCTATTTAAGAAGACACTTTTGTACAGGATGTGGGTTGGTTAGTTGATTGGGGATTATAGTAATCTTGAGATAACCTTTTTGTATTGTAAAATCTCTCTGAGCTGAGAATATTGTAAAGGCTCTGCAGCTGTGTGTGCAGAGACCTAGCCAAGAGAAAGGAGAGTCTGCAGCTGAGTGCGCAAACTAAGAACGGTTGCCCCATCCCTTTTTAAAGATATATATTACCAACCGTTCTTGTGGACGTAGCTTTCCATCCAGGGAAGTGAACCACGTTAAATCCTGTGTTATGTGATGATGTTTATGAATGAATGACTATCTGTATTTTCTATAAAATGAATGCTTGAATGTTTCCTTGCATGCTGTAATATGAGAACTTTGATATGCATTTACCAATAGGAGAAGTTTGGGAATGATATGCTAGGTTCCACGAAAGCAGATGAATGGTAATATTTCAATTCTATGTTTAGATCGTGAATCAGTCATTTAAGCTTAATACTTTCTTAAACACAGTGAAGAACACAGCATAGTTAGTCATGTCTATTGTTTCAGTTCTCGTTGTAATAATGCAGGTTCTTGACGAATGCTATAAAGATAACCCGTAAGTGCCTGAATGAATGGATGAGTGATATTCATTTCAGTGCCTTAACGTTTCCGAGATCTTCCAAGTAGAGGATAAGTGTGGATAATTCACAGCTCCAGTAGAAGATTCACAACAGTAAGAAACCCTTAGTGAGGCCCGCAGTGTTTCCTCCACCACGTAGTACCGCTCGCAGCATAGATCCTGCTGCGTACCGCATCACTTTTCCCCACAGTGCACTCCTTCTGTCCTACACTATGCAGCTTGTTCATATAAACAACTCATCATTTACTGTGGAAACCTGATTCCGCTGTACCCCATAAGATACACCTCGGGTGAGACCTCAACCTGCTCGCAGGTTGTTGCCGAAAGGGCTGGTGCGAAGGGGTTTTGTTGGTCAAAGGGAGAATTGCAAAGAACCTGGGTCTAATTGGAAACCTCTGGGTCAGTTTAAGCCAACAAATATCAGTCCTAATCTGGCACCTAGCGAGCTGTAATAGCTAGTCACTCTGCTGAAACAGCGTAGGGAAGCTTTCGCTTGGAAGTACACAGACATGAAAGGAATTCCTTCTCATCTATGCACCCATCACATTTATATTAAGAGCGACTCCAGACCTGTATGTCAACCACAACGAAGGATGAACTAGAACCTAAGGGACATAGTGAACAAAGAAATCCAAAAACTTTTGGAAGCAGGATTCATATACCCGATTTCAAATAGTGAGTGAGTTTCTCCACTTGTGATCGTGCCAAAGAAGAATGGAAAATGGAGGGTCTACGTGGATTATAGAGAATTGAATAAAGCAACACAGAACAACCATTTCCCCTTACCTTTCATTGATCAGGTCCTTGATACCTTGTCTGGGAAAAATTATTTCTCCTTTCTGGATGGCTTTAGTGGCTATAACCAGATCCAGATTGCTCCAGAAGACCAGGACAAAACCACTTTCACCTGCCCTTGGGGAAATTCTGCATACCGAGTACTTCCTTTTGGGTTTTGCAACGCACTAGCTACATTTCAGAGAGCAATGATTGGAATCTTTTCAGAAATGGTGAATGATTGCATGGAAATTTTTATGGATGACTTTACTCCATATGGTGATAGTTATGAAGAAGCACTAAAAAAATTAGAAAAGATCTTGAAACGCTGTGAATAAAGCCAACTCTCTTTAAGCACTGAAAAGTGCCACATGATGATGAGTGAGGGCATAGTGCTGGGGCACTTCATCTCTTTTGATGGTATCCAGGTAGATCCATCCAAAATCAAGGTAATTGAAAACATACCAACTCCTAGAACACAGAAGGATGTACGTAGCTTCTGTTAGAAAAACAGGATCGCAGAGCAATAACAATAAACAGAAATGCAAATATAATCACACATACACATTACAAGAGAGACACAGATATATCGTGGTTCACCCAACTTGGGCTACGTCCACACTGAATTTGCCAGTCCTTATTATTATTACCGTCCAGCAAGATGAAGGGATACAACCTGCAGCACAACCGCTGCACTTCCTCTTCTCTGTTTCACAGTCTCTCTCCAGATCTCAAAGATCTTTAAAATGCATAAAACCTAATCCATCAACCCTATCCGTATTACAATGTCCTTCTTTTATAAGGGAAATACAATGGGAAAATACCACGGGATACCCAAAACCATGGGCCCGCAAAACAGCTGTTGAAAACAGCCCCAAAAATTTCCTTCGGGGGCGTTGCCCCCGAACCCCCATTTCTCGGGGGTGCTGCCCCCGGACCCCCTAGCCAGGGGGGATGGTCCCCCCTGGAACCCCGTGGGGGGGCGATGCCCCCCCACACCCCCCCGCTGGGGTGAGTGTACAGTCCACCTACATATCATATAGAACTGGGGTACAAACACGGCTGATACAATATCATTTATGAGACTAGAAGATCTGGCTCCACAACCAACAGCTTCTTGGGGCATGCTGGCTATTATAGAAGGTTCATAGAAAACTTTTCCAAACTAGCTTCTCCTTTGTTCACTCTGTTGATGAAGGATGCACAATTTGTCTAGCATGATGCATGCCAAACAATGTTTACTAAGCTAAAGAAAAGGTTGTCTACAGCACCAATCTTACGAGGGCCCAATTGGGCTCTGCCTTTTCATATTTCTTCGGATGCTTCAGACACTGCTATTGGAGCAATCTTGGGACAACAGGAAGGTAATGCTCCCTATGCAATTTATTACATTAGCAAGAACTTATCTCCTATTGAACTGAACTATACTATCACAGAAAAGGAATTCCTTGCCATTGTTTATGCCATCAACAAATTTAGACATTATATTACTGGATATTCTACTTTTGTGCACACTGACCATTTTGCTATCAAGTATTTAATGAATAAACCAATCACGAATGCTAGAGTTACTAAATAGCTATTACTGTTACAGGAATTTGATATCACAATTATTCATAGACCAGGGAAGGAAAATGTTGTTGCAGATTTTTTATCTCGACTTACCAACAGTGATGACAATTTACCAGTTGAAGATTCCTTCCTTGATGAACATTTGTTTACAGTATCAGCTCATTCCCCATGGTATGCAGATATTGCTAATGTTTTGGCTGCAGGTAAGCTCCTAGCACATCTGTCGAAGAGAAAAAGAAAGAAGATCATACAACTGAGTGTTAGGTATTGCTAGATTGATGATCATCTTTTCTACACAGGGCTCGATTTAGAGATCAGGATATGTGTTAGAGAAGATGAGATATTTAGCATTCTTAAAGCTTGCCATGATGAGCCTTGTGGGGGGCATTTTGCTAATAAAAGGATAGGCCATAAAATTTTGAGAATGGGCTATTTCTGGCCTACATTGTTTAGGGACGCAAAGAAGTATGTTTAGGCATGTGATAGATGCCAAAGGATGGGCCAACCCAATAGATTAGATGAAATTCCTTTATAGCCACAGCTTGTGGTTGAACCATTTGATAGGTGGGCCTTAGATTTTGTGGGGCCTATTGACCCTCCCTCAAAACAGAAAGTTCACATCATGGTTTTCACATATTACATGACCAAATGGGTAGAAGCAATAGCCTTGGTTAAGGCCAATGATTAGGCTGTGATTGATTTCCTGTATGAATAAATTTTTACTCGGTTCGGAGTACCTAAGGAAATCATTATAGATGGTGGACCTCAGTTTGTGTCTCACAAGCTAGAAGCACTATTACAGAAATTCCATATTCAGCACAGAATAACCTCACAATATCATCCACAGGCTAATGGCCAAGTGGGGAGTACAAATAAGGTTATCGAGGCTATTCTGACAAAAACAGTGAAGAGTCATCGTAAAGATTGGGCTGAAAGACTTCCAGAGGCACTATGGGCCTATTGTACTACATGGCATAACACCATTGGTTTTTCCCCATATGAGTTAGTGTATGGTAAAAATGTTGTTTTTCCAATTGAATTTGAAATCAGGACTTTGAAAATAGCTGTGGAAGCAAACCTTGATTTATCAAAGGCATAGAAGGACCAACTGAATCAACTCAATGAGTTGGATGAGAAGTGCACAGCCGCAGTACATCATATAGCTCTAATCCAACAACAATTCTCTAAGTGGCATGATCGATTTATAAAGAAGAAAGTCTTCCAAGAAGGAGACTGGGATCTGTTGTATGATTCACGGTTTAAGAGGGACTTTAAAGGCAAATTGCGTACCCGTTGGTTGGGCCCCTATCAGATAGATCAGGTATTTGATAATGGAACAGTTCGGTTGATCACCATTGATGAAAACAAAACATCATTATTCACAAATGGTCATCGGCTGCGACTGTATCACAAGCCGATCTCAAGGGAAGCTTTCGTTTCGCATGTTGTAGGTGATCCATACTATCGGCTAACGCCGGGACAGGGATTTTTCTCAACCCCTGTCAATTTTTAATAACTGCAATATCCACATGATTTGTACATAAATAATTCATTTTCTTTTTCATTCTATATTTTATCTATTTTTCATTTTCCATTTGATCGGGTTTGTTTGAAGAATTCTATGCAGGAATTAATTGGAGGAACAGTGGTCATGACTGGGCCAGACGACTGCATGCACCTTACATTGTTCTTGATCTAATAAAGCTCTTTTTAAGAAGATGGATCATTTATTACCTTTCAACAGTCAGCTGAAAATTTGTCTGTTACTTCATATCATGCAGCTGTGACTCCTTACCTTGCTCATTCTTACTATTTCAGCAGTTGCGACTCCGCTATTCCTGACCAATCCACCAAATGAAGCAACTGGGACTCCGCTATTGCTGACCAATCCACCAAATGCAGTATCTATGACTCCGCTATCCTTGACTATTTCGCTAAATCCTGTAGCTGTGACTGCTATTTTCACTCCATTTTCACTTTTTTCCAGCGGCTACGACTCCACTATTCTTAATTACTTCACTAAATCCAGTAGCTGCGACTCTACTATTTTTACTCCATTTTCACTTTTTGCCAGCGGCTATGACTCCACTATTCTTGACTATTCCACTAAATCCAGCAGCTGCAACTTCGCTATTTTTACTCCATTTTCGCTTTTTGCCAACGGCTGTGACTCCGCTATTCTTAACTATTCCACTAAATCCAGCAGTTACGACTCCGCTATTTTTACTCCATTTTCGCTCTTTGCCAGCATTTGTGACTCTGCTATTCTTGACTATTTCGCTAAATCCAGTCACTGTGACTCTGCTATTCTTGACTATTCCGCTAAATCCAGTAGCTGCGACTCCGCTATTCTTGACCATTGTACTAAATCCAGCAGCTGCGACTCTGCTATTTCCACTTCATTTTTGCTCCTTCCGTACAGCTGCGACTACGCCATTCTTACTTATTTTGCTAAATCTAGTAGCTATGATTTCATCAGTCTATCTGCTCTCTAAATGATGATGCCAATAATGATTCAATTAGGTGTGAGTTTTGTTGCTTGCTCCACAAGATCCAATCACGGTTTGCCACAAAGGAAAATTTTGGGTGTCTTGAGTAGCTGTCAGCTCAGGTGGCGGTGGCCACATCACTTCACCACATGTGCATTCATACTCGTGAGGACAAAGGCCAGTTGTAATGATTGATTCATGGCTAAACTCATAAACACAAAGGTATGGATTGCATCTTTTACATGATTTGGCGGAAAATTAAATACAGTAATAACGATTATGTACTGTCATAGCCCTCGATTAGCGAACCCATACTAATTAACCTTGAGGGAATATGTCAGGATCATGGTTGTATTTATTTCCCATCACCTTACCTGATTTGCACCCGATACCCCAATTCTGCCAACTTCCTCGTTCCAACAGAATGTTCATACTTGCACGGACTTGCCTAAAAACCTGATTTTGAACCCCAATGACCCCTTGCATGTTCGTAAAACTTCAACTTCCATGTATAGACTGGTAATTGTTGCATTCGTTCTAAATTTTGAGGAGAGATTTAGATGGGAAGCCCAATTCGGCATGAACCAGTAAATACAGAAGCTGTATGTGCCAATGCAGAAGTTCTTAACATTTTTACAGCAGCAGGTTGGATGGAATACTTTGAATGGTTGAATGGTTTCCACACAGAAACCGCATTGCAATTTTCTCTCAACCTAACTGATACTTACTCTGAGGTCAGGGGACTGCATGTGGATGTTACAGAAGAAATCATAGCAGAGGTTACCGGCTTACCCAAGGTTGGGAAGAAGTTATTTGGATGGAAGGCACATAATGCAAATGGAGTGAGAGAAGTTTTGGCAGTTGGAGAGCAGGTTAGTCCAAAGCAATGTGGGTTGGAACTGGCATCTTTACCACCACCCTAGAATCAAGTGGCAATCTTTGTGAAAAGATACATCTCTTGTGAAGGTAGGTACCAAATTGTTTCCTTCTCTGAACTTACTTTATTGTCTCATTTATGCCATGGCAATTTGGTGAATATACCATTTTATTTGCTTAAAGCCCTACAAACCATGGTTGGATATGCAAGAATTGCCCAACACCCAGTTTCCTCCCTTACTAATCATGGCCTAATAAAATTACTTGTCTTGAGAGCCATTGCAAATCATAATTTAACATGGGAACAATTTTTGGCTGGAGATGGGCCAATCATACAACCTGTATTAGAAATGGAGGGTGTTGGTGAAGATAATGAGGATCGGCGTTCCTCAAATCTAGTTGGGGGGGGGGACTGGAGCATTAAGAAACCAGACCAATGATGGAGAGGAGGTAAATATCGCAGAAGCAACATCAGTAGAAAACCTTGTTTCTAAGGAAATTGTGATGGAAACCATGGTACAGAAGGTAGTAATATTAGAAGCTGTAACTGCAGAAGCAGATACTCAGATAGATGAAGCTGAAACTGGAGCAGTTGTTGAAGCTGTGACAGTAGAAGCTATAATTGTAGAAGCAGGAATTCGGGAGGAAGAATATCAGATAGGAACAGTAGGAGAAGGGATTGTGGAAATTTTGGAGGTTGTGTCCTCTCCTAAGATAAGGGGGACCATTATTGAAGAAGAGAAGACCATGGAAAAGACCCCTGTGTCAAAGAAACAAAGAGGAAGTTCAGGAAACAAGGGTTAGACATCCACTGCAGCAAAGAAAAGAAAAAATAGAGTTGTCATAGCACCAGTAGTAGTCAGTAGTGGAGAACACCCAGTGGGAATAGTGAGGAAAAGAAGGACTCGATCGACTGTAGTAGTAGAAGCAGATGCAACAGCAACAACAACAGAAGCAGTTGTAACAGTAGAGACAACAAAAAAAGCAGTGATAGTGGATGCAAGTAGGGCTAATAATGAAGCACCCTTAGCAGAGACAGCAGGAGCAGTCAGAGCAAATAGTGAGTCACCTATGGTAGAGAAAGCACCTATAACAGGGGTAGATATGGAGATTCCCATTTTGAACCCCAAGTCATTTGCTGCTATGCAGGAACCTTCCATAGAAGAACCTCAAATCAAAAATCTCCTGCATGAAAATGAATTATTAAAGGAGGATGTGCAAACATTGCAAAATGAGCTGGAAATATGGAAGGGAGTAGTTGGAAAACAAGCAGAGAAGAATTTGAACACATTAGAAAATGCTGCAAACTTATTAGAAAAAACATCTTTTGCGTTTGAAAATGAGGAGCAAGGAGAGACTATTTGTCCAGAGTGTGGATATATATTTTTTGCAGAAGGACACAGAGTTGTTGTGTTGGGTGTTGTATCACAAAGGCATGCACAAATAGAGGAGGTGGAAGAAAGAATGCCAGAAATAGAATTGATGGGGGGAAAAGAGCCAAGAATTGAAGAAATTCCTTATTCGAATTTAGGAGATGAAATAGTGCAGTCCCATCCATCAGGGGATACTGAACTTCCTCGGGACTAGTCTCATCAGTCAGAGGGATTTGATATGACTCAGAAACAACCTTAGCAGTTCAAAGAAATTGAAGAACAGGGGACTGTTACACAAGAACCAGTACCCTTGAAAATATATAGTGAGGTTGCAACTCAGACAGTAGCATTTGATATCAAGAACCAAGAAGAGAACACTGTTACACAAGAACCAATGTTTTCAAAATCATTTGCTGAAGTTGCAACACAAACTGAGATGTCTGAGGTTGAAATGGAAAGGAAGGATGCTGTCACACAAGAACCAGCAGTCCTAAGAATATTTGCTGAGATTGTAACACAGACTGAGGGGGATGAGGTTGATATGGAAATAAAGGATACTATTACACAAGAACCAGCACCCCCAAACTCCATGGATGAGACTGCATTATAGGAACAGACCACTGCAACTCCAATAGAGGATGAAACTGTTAAAGTGACAAAGCAAAACAAGGAAGTCATTTATCTGGACTCTGATGATGAGAAGGAGGTGGAGAATAAAAGATTTCAACAGCTAGAGAAGAGGATTCTCTGGCTAAATCTTGAGTTGGATAAATGGCACAAGTGGATTGATCAGTTTAGGATAGGTATGATCTCTCTCCAAGAACATAGAAATGTCATTAGGGGGTTGAGAGAAAAATGGGCTGAGGATTTATTCTTCCAAAAACTCCAGTGGGAGAAACTTCAAGAAAAATTGGAAGGATTGAAGAAACTGAAGTCCCTGCAATAAGAAAAAGACAAAATGTATACTCTTTCCTTAGAATTATTGAGTTGCAGGGCTCCATCTCCCTCTTACCCTGTCTTCCTCCATGAACATACAAATTTATTTCAATTAAGGGCTCTTAAGGAAGGGAGATCATTTGATTTGGCAATAGCTACTCAGTTTTTGGAAACTTTTTTGAAAAGTGATTTTGAGGATCAACATTTGTTATGCGAATTGTATTTGCATGATAGGGCTTGTTATATTGACTCCCCAGCCAATCCATTTCCTTGTTTGGGGGATGTTCAGCTGAGGGCATTTGCCTCTTTTGTCATTAACCATGTAAGATGGCAAGATGCTTTCCAGACCATCCTCAAAAATGAGGAGAATTCTACTCTCTGGATTAGGGGTGAACCTCAGGACCCAAAAGGACTTATAAAAAACCATGCTGGATCTCTTAGGGTTCCTGTAATTTCCCAATACTTTCAAATTTTGAGAGATAAGCTCCTCACCACATGTGTTTTGATGATTCTCAATATGCAGCAGGATGATCTGGAAGGCAGTGAATACAGATGGTTGTATTCTTCTTCATCTCTAAAGGAAATGGACCCATACTACTTTGACAATTTCAGACAAGCTTTGACAAGGGTTCCTAAATATGTTCAGTGCATGAAGAAATGTGGACCCTGGTGGATTGGGTTAAGGTTCAGGTTCCCTCTAATATGGCTGCCTGTGAATCCATACATAAATAGCTATGCTTTGACTGAAGAAGAAGAGAAGATGTGTTGGGAAAAATGGACAGCTTGCTTTGGGTTTGTACCTCAAGAGGAAACACCGGAATTTGCCTACAATATTACAAATCTCCACAGATTCAAGTCGGACTTAGATTCAGACTAGTGGAGGTTGTTGCATGAGCACATGCAATCGGATAGTTGGGGGGAGATGTTGGGTCTAGGAAATGCCAATTTTTGGCCATCCTTATTACTTCATTTTTCCCTGATTACATCCTATTTTCAGAAGCTATATCCATGCCTTTCTCCAGATCGACCAATAATCTTGATAGGTATAATTTGTTATTACTTTATATGTTTTATGCCTAAGATTGTTAAATATTTTGGATCTTAGTCCTTGGTTTATGCTGATCTGTGTGATTTCATTTAGTCAAGGTCTAAAGCATAGGTGTATCAGCCAAGTGGCGCCAGCTGTTACTCTTCAAAGCACCAACTCCTCATAACTCCAAGGGACAACGCATTCATCCACAAGAATCTGTAACAGGCCTCCACTGAAATAGAACCTAGCTGCAACAGACAAATTGCATTCCAGCTTGCCAAATCCGTTGATACATTGATTACTGGAGTAACAGCTCCTTCATGAGTAACAGCCTTGTTTAATACAGGTATAACAATTAGCTGTAACTCCGCAGCATGAAGATCATATATCTTCATTGCTACACAAGTTTAGTGGATCGTGATCTGTACTTTCAATGTATAAATATGCAAAGGCTCTCGCAGCCTAGGGTTGGACAATTACCATTTTGTATAAACTGTAACATAGCACTAAGACTGCCAATTTCCATCATTAATATGAGAGTAGAGTTCTTCATTTCTGTGTCTTAATTTGTTGTGATTCTCAGTGTCTCTATTAGAAGGCCAGGGCCCGCCTTCTCACAGAGATAGTTGGTTTAAGTAGGTAGGTTAATTTAGCTTTCTTGTTGTGTGTGGTGTGGAATTGTTGTAGATGTTACTATTAGCTACAATAGAGGTTAGCTTTCCTTCTGGTAGTATGATTGCATCTTGAATAGTTGTAACAGAGTGGTGTGACAGTCGACTGTGTAGGTTAATTCAGTTTAATGCATGTGTGCTCGAATCAGCTGTAACAGCGAAGCTCAATTCCAATATCTTCCAGTTGTTTATGCTTTCTAGAATTTCCAGTAATTATAAGTTAGAGTTCAAGCTTATGTTTAGATTCTGGTTGCTGTTGTATCTTCAATTGGTTTATTAGAATAGGAAGAGTGTGATTGAGTAACAATCGCTACTAGATGGATCATTTTGGTAAAGATTGAATATTGTAGTTTGATAATTATAGGATTTAACTTCTTGCAAAAGTAATCTAGTTTATTTCTATTCTTAAATTTATAATTGCTAGGTTGATCTCTGTAGGAAGGTAGCTGCAATTGAATTCCTAGGTGTGTGAATTAGATTAGTTCTTCTATGGGATGAGTTTGGCTTAACAGACTGGTAGGATTATTATCTTCATTAGTTAATCAACTGCTTGACATGTTTATGCACAGATCATGCTTATTTCCATTGAAGTAAAAGACGTCCCTGGGTTTGAAAATTTATATTGACCATCCTGTGTGTTAGCTTTAATTAATTGACATATAGGGTGACCAACAATATACCCATGACTACGACCACGACTGCTAACCAGCATGTCCCTCCCAAAACTGGGAGTGGGCACATTCCTAACACTGGGGTGGGAACATACCCTACACTGGGGGTGGATACATACCCTACACTGGGGGTGGGCACATACCCAACACTGGGGGTGGGAACATACCCTACACTAGGGTGGCCATATTCCCAACATTGGGGGTGAGAACATTCCCAATGTTGGGGGTGGCAACATACCCTATAATTACGGTCATTACTCGACTGCTCCTACTACAACTAGCACTTATATGCCCCATCAGTGTGGGGGAACTCCTTCTTATAATGTAGCCAGTTCTGGACCTTATTACATCCCTCCTAATTATGGTGCTTACATTGCATCTATAACTTCGTACCCTTACACGTGTTAGGGTGGAGGTGGTTACCAGCCCTATGGTAATGGTCATGGTTCATATCATCCCTACGGTCCGCAAGGTTAGCCTCTTTTGGGAGCCTTTAACCTAGCTTCACAACCACAGCTCCCATATCTTGCTCAATTGAATCTACCAGAACTTTCGAAGATCACGAATGATCTAGTGTGTCATGATCCTTCTTGGCCTCCAGTCCCTACCAAGCTCCCTTCTAACATTCCGAAGTTCGAAGGGAAGAATGGTGAGGATCTGAGTGATCATTTTACAACTTTTCACCTTTGGTGATCCTCGAATTAATTAAATCATGACTCTATTTGTTTGAGACTATTTCAACGCACCCTCACGGGGGCAGCCGCGGAGTGGTATGTCGAGTTTCCTGGGGGCACTTACAGGAGTTTTAATGAGATAGATTTGGTTTTCTTAGATCACTTTCAGTTACCAGTTCGCTATGATACTAGCACCAAACTTTTATCTACCTTCCGCCAGAACAAGACCACGCACATATCTAATCACATTCAAGAGTGGCGTCGATGGAAGAGGCTAGTGAAAGCCAACATTCCTCCAGATTTTCTGTTGGAATGGTTCCTTAAGTCGTTGCTTCCCTGCATATCTAAGGATGTTTTAGTGTCCAACATTATCACTGAGGAGCAAGCTATATTTAAATCCCAACAGCTATATTTAATCTATGATCAATCTGATATCTTGTACAATATCATTCCTGACGCACCGCGCTCACGTCATGAGCCCAAGCCTGTTCCTGTACCACATGCTGACGGCATTGTGGGATCCACGAGTACTCAACCCATAGAATTGGTGACAAATCAAATGCAAAATTTTTCTATTAGCCAGTCTACCCCCAAACAGGCTCACGCCTCGTCCACTCCTGCCCAATCGTCCGATGTCCATTCTATACAGACGATGAACCCATTAGGTAACCAATGACCTGGTGGAAAGAAGAAGGGGAGAAAAAATCGTAAGGGTGGGAATAATGGAAATAATGGAAGTAATCGAAACACTCCTAGGAAAGAGAATTCCAACCCTACTCGAGACGGTGAAAATGCTGGTGGGGATAGTAAGCCGAGACGTAAGGTGAAATTCCCTTGTAAACTTTGTGGGGAGGATCACCTGACTCACTTGTGTCCTCGAATTGAGGAAGCATCGAAGCATCTTGCACAAAGCCTAGCTGTGTTGAAAGATCCCCTTCCACATCATCAGAATATAGCTTCGAATGCTCCCGCTACTAGCTATGGTACTAATGAAACTACGATGTCTTCTTCTCATGCCGATGGCTACGGATGTGTAAACATGGTACAATCTCAGGTTAGTGTTGCTACTTGTCAACATGATTATGGTGCACCACAACCGAATATGGGGAATGAGTCTCCTCCTCCTCCTGATACTTCACTGCATATCGATAAGGCCACTACTATGCTACAGATACCGAAAGGTGTTCTTAAGTGCTCAGTGCACAATCCCAATGCCCAAGCCTCCCAGGACTACTCCATTGTAGAAGATTTGGGTCAAACTCTGTGTGCCATGTCGTCTCTTGAGGTGTTACAAGCATGTCCTTCGCAAAGGCACGCCCTTTTATCATTTTTGGGAGTTTAGGATGAGAGTACCCCTGGCGTCATTAAATTCGACACTATTGATGTCCAACCTTGCTTGCCTTACCATGTGGCTTTTCAAGTCCATGTGAGATGCTTCGATAAGTTTGTTAAATGTACAGTGGTTGACGAAGGTGCTTCCATCTCAGTAATGTCATTGGATTGTGGAAAGCTATTGACTCTCCTCTCTTGTAAAAATCTATGACCATGCTTACTACGTTCGATGGTCGATCGTTTAGGCTGCATGCAGGTATTCTCCCTTCCCTTGAGGTCCACTTGGGTGGGAAATACGTGCATATTCAAGTTGAGGTGGTTGATGCACCCATCGACTACAACCTTCTGCTGGGAAGGAATTGGATCTACGCAATGAAAGCGATTGTATCCTCCATGTTTAGAGTTATTTTCTTTCCTCATGAAGGCAGAATTGTGACGGTCGATCAGCTAGACTTCCCTAGTTCTAATTCCATAGCATCACCAAGAACTGTTGTTCCCCAGATCAAAGATTCTCAGCTGGAAACTGGGAACATTGGTGTAGGATTGTATCCATCCTTGATGGGATCATTCAACTTTGTTGCACCAATTTCCTTTATTGGAATTATTTTCGATAGTGCGCCATCCTCATTGAAGAATGTACTTTTCCAGACAGCGTATTTTAATGATTCGTGGAATTTACCATCCACGAGTACTTCGTCCAAGGGCATTTTGCACATTGGAATGGCTATGCCATTATCTGTAGCTGAGCTTGCATACCATGAAATTCAACAAACCACCGCAGAGCTGGATCCCTCCTCCTCACGAACAGAAGAGGAAGGTCTCGTTATGTTGTCGGCATGGGCACCCGACTTGTCTTGCTCACATGATTGTCTTGATGGTACTTTTCCTTTAGATGAAGCCATCATTGAGGCCATGTGTGGTAGTGAGAGGCCTTGTGAATATTTGCATCACCGCTCTTATTTTCTTCCTAACCTCGATCTCATTGAGTGAGAAGAGTTTAGGACGACTCTTGCAAAGAGGGTTGGTCACCTTGTGGCTCATTTGGATTCACATGGGATTTACGTGGAGGGGAATATGGCCAATATCTCCCCAACCACACTGATCAACTTGATGATACACATATTCAAGGGTGTATTGATGAGACTTCTTTGAACCACTTGAAGTCTCTCTATTTTCTTTGCTCCTTACTTGGTTCAGATTTTGATGGAGGTTCTTCATTCACTTCTTGGATGAAAGAAAACATGACTGATTATTTTGATGCATATTACATTCTTTTGGAGAATCATTATAGTACATGGGATCCTCACCTATGTCATTGGAGCAAATTTGATATAATACTTGATGCTTGTGTGTATGGGGCACATGATGATATAATTGCTTGGATGTACAAGCACTATCAAGATTCTTTGATGAGGTACCTTCTTGATGTACATTTGTATGATTTTGTTATGTACTATGATGATATACTCTTCTTGTTGATCATGATGTTTGGAAGGATGCATACAAGGCAGTGGGATCCATCCATTCTCTTACCTGATGGTATGGGATATTGAGTCACCACTTGAGAAGGTGATTGTAATAAGAGTAGTGCAACAACAAGCATGGTGGTTTCTTTCTGAAATTTTCTTGGAATAGTGAAAACTCAAAGTTTGGAAACTCAGTGACAAATTCAAAGAATTATTAAGTGAACAAAAGGGTTGGAAGTGTTGAATATTGTAACTTCTAAGAATATTATATTTGTACTTTATTATTCCGGAGATGTTTCATCCCTCTGAGGTAATTCTATTATGTATCCAGAGATGTTTATTCCTCCGATGAATTGGGGTAACCAGGGTTATTAGACCCACCATTTGGGGGTCGGCCCTGAGTTTATTATTTAGGGGTTATTAGACTTCACTAGGAGAGGTCGGCCCCATTAGGGATTTTGGTAAGTTGGGAATCAATATAAGTAGAGGAAGAGAGCTCCTCATTTGACACACTTGCTCAACTCAGAAAGTAGCGCACTTGTGTTTGAGAGGTCTGCATAGGAGGTAGAGAAGAAGGAGGTCATGTCTTGGAGCACATCTTGTATTTTGGTTGATCATCTTATTGAGGAAAGCTTTGCTGGGTTTTCTACCCCATGAGGGTTTCCCACGGTAATATCTTTGTCTATCTTTTGATTATGTTTCTTTCAATGATATTTCTAGTCGAATTAGAATAATCTTAACATGGTATTAGAGCTAGCCCGAATAGAACATCTTTCACAAGGTGAAATTATATTTCTCTCTCTCTCCCAAAATTAGGGTTTCTGCAAAAGTTAGTATTTTTGGATTCTGGTTGCATGGCTGAATATCCATTCTAATGATCTATATTTTGAGCTTTGGATCGAGGTTTTTGGTTGGGTAGAACTCTAGGAAAGTCAAACCCTAGTTTTACCAAAAGTGCGATAAACCAGAAATTCTGTTGTAGATCCGGAAAAGTGAAAAGGTAAAGTTTCCTACTCTATCATTTATCTCTTGGACTCCCCCAAGAGAAGATGGCTCCAAACACTAAGCTTGAAGACAAGCTTGAAGGTATAGAGAATTTCTAGGCATGGAAATACAGAATTGGTCTCATTCTTGAAGAGAATGATCTTGCTCAATATATCAAGGATGAAGTTGCAGAACCTAAAGGAGATGAAGCCAAAGAGAAGCATAGGAAGGATTTGATTAGGGAAAAGAGAATCATTGCTTATTCTATTAAAGACCACTTGATTCCCCAAGTGGCATCCAAGAAGACTCCAAAGGAAACGTATGATGCCCTAGGAAGAATGTATGAAGGAAAGAACATCAATAGGAAGATGAATCTAAGAACTCAGTTGAAGAGTACCAAGATGCACAAAGGAGAATCCATTCAAGACTACTTCTCAAGGGTCTCCCAAATCAAGGAGCAACTAGATGCTATTGGTGACACTCTTGATGAAGATGAACTTGTGGTGACTACTCTAAATGGTCTCACTAGACCTTGGGAGTCATTCATACAAACCATGTGTGCCAGAAAAGAAAGTATGAAGTTTGATGTAGTATGGGAGGATTGTGTTCAAGAAGAAGCTAGGGTAGCCAACAGAGAAGCCCTTCTCAAGGAGGATGACCAAGCCTTGGCTACACACACTAAGAGAAGGAAGAATCAATCTTACTTCAAGAAGGACAATCACAAGGAGTCTCAATCTCCATAAAGATTTTAGAATAAAGGAAAAGGAAAGTTCTCTTCCTTCCAATGTTTCAACTATCATAAAGAAGGACACATTGCTAGATTTTGTCCTTCAAAGAAGAAGAAAAATCTTCACTATAAAAGACATCAAGCACATCTTGCAGAAGATGATAGTGAAGAAGAAGAAGAAGAGGAAGTAAGGCCTCATAGGAAAAGATCCAAAAGAAATGAAGAAGAAGAAGAAAGTCCCCTCCCTAGGAAAAGATCTAGAAGGAATGAAGAAGAAGATGCAGAAGAGTATGTTCTATTTTCTGCACTCTCTAGATCTGTGTCTCCTGGAGAAGATACATGGCTCATTGATAGTGGTGCTTCAAAGCACATGACAGGTCAAAAGAAAACTCTCTCAAGACTTGAAGAAAAGTCTTCTCCACAAAAGGTATCTCTAGGAGATGATTATCAATATCCCATCAAGGGAATTGGTGAAGCAAGCTACAAGCTTGATTCTGGAACACCCTTGAAGATGAAAGAAATTTTATATGTTCCAGGTTTGAAGAAGAACCTACTTTCTATCTCAGCACTAGATAAGAAAGGATTTAGAATTGCATTTATTGATGGTCAAGTACTTATGTGTCCCAAAGGAAAATCAATTGAGGATGCAATTGTTATTGGTGAAGAAGAAGGAGGTCTTTACAAACTCAAGGGTCACCCAGAAGCTGCCCTTGTCCATGAAACCACTAGCCCTAGTGAACTATGGCATAAAAGGCTTGCTCACATTAACTACAAGGCCCTACCCTATGTGAGCAAGTGACAAAGTGTCCTCAGACACATAACTTTATTAATGAAGAAGGAAAATTACATCACAGAGATGTGAGGGCTAAATCCCGAAAGATTAACTCACATGGAAAACTCGATGGATTTAAATATCCAAAGAGTAACAACTAAATTACCGTTACCAAAACTAACTAAGGGACACCTCACATAATCACGTGAGTGTGTAGATGCCCTTTTACATTTATTAAACTAAACTTCTATTTATTACATTTTTGGATCATAATTCCTAACAGCAAGGTGGTCATAGGATTACCAGACTTAAAGCTTGACCATAATGGCTCATGCAAAGGATGTGAAAAAGGGAAGAATGTCAAGAACCCTTTTCCAAAGAGTGAAACAAAGACTAAGAACATTTTGGAGTTAATACACTCAGATGTATGTGGACCAATGCCCACCACATCCCTAAGTGGGTTTGAATACTTGGATATACTTTCTAAAAGGTAAGAATGAAGTCTTTGGAAAATTCAAAGAGTTAAAGGCCTTAATAGAAAATCTCTTAGAAAAGAAAATCAAGATTCTCATAACAGATAATGGCGGAGAAAATATACTTCAAAGGACTTTGAAGACTTTTGTAAAGAAGTTGGAATCAAGAGGGAACTAACCACTCCCTACAATCCCCAACAAAATGGGGTTGCTACAAGAAAGAATAGAACTATCATGGAAGCTGTAAAGACTATGATACATGACCAAGATCTACCCATGTATCTATGGGCTGAAGTAGCTAGGACAACAGTCTATGTACAAAATAGACTTTCCCATAGTGCTCTTGAATTCAAGACTCCAGAAGAAGTGTTCATAGGAAGGAAGCTTGAGGTAAGTCATCTAAAAATATTTGGATGTCCTGTGTACATTCACATTCCAAAAGAAAAGAGAACCAAGTTGGACCCCTTTGGTAAGAAGGGAATATTTGTTGGATATTGTGAATCATCCAAAGCTTTCAGAATTTACATACCTAGTTTTCATCATATGGAAATAAGTAGAGATGTAACGTTTGATGAAGAAGCAACTCTCAAGAAATCTAGGAAGTGCCAACTTGAAGAAATCTATGAAGAAGATACACCTCCTAGAATCACAGAAGCTGTGCCCATCCCTGAAGATGATACACCAGAGGATCATGACATGTTAGAACCACAAGAACCCCCTATTACAAACTTATCTAAGAAAAGAAGGCCAGCATGGGCTAGAGACATTATTCAAGGAGCTGAAAAATATGGAGCTCTTGAAGGCTCCACTAGAGAAAGAAAGAAACCAAAGCTAGTATCCAACTATGTGGCCTTGATGTGTGATCTTGTGGATCAACAACCTACTAGCTATGAAGAAGCATCTCAGAAGAAAGAGTGGGTAGAAACAATGACAGAAGAATATCAGTCAATAATGAAAAATGATGTTTGGGATATAGTTCCCAAACCAAAAGATAAAAGTGTGGTTTCTTCCAAATGGATATTCAAAATAAAACATGTTGCAGATGGTAGCATTGAAAAATACAAGGCAAGATTTGTAGCTAGAGGATTCTCTTAGAAAGAGGGAATTGACTATGAAGAAACTTTTGCACCAGTTGCTAGGTACACTTCAATTAGAACTATCATGGCACTTGCATCTATGATGAAGTGGAAATTACACCAAATGGATGTGAAGACAACTTTTCTGAATGGTGTAATTGAAGAAGAAGTGTACATAGAGCAACCACAAGGGTTTGAGGTTAAAGATGGGAGAACACGTGTATGCAAACTGAAAAAGGCATTATATGGATTGAAGCAAGCTCCCAGAGCTTGGTACAGAAGGATTGACAATTTCTTAACAACCATGGGCTTTACCAAGAGTAAAGTTGACCCTAATCTTTATCTCAAGGTAATGGATAATGAACCAGTTATACTGTTGTTGTATGTAGATGATCTATTTCTAACCAAAAATGAGAAACAAATTATCGAATGCAAGAAGAAGCTTTCTTTAGAATTCGAGATGAAAGATCTCGGATTAATGCATTACTTCTTAGGTCTAGAAGTATGGAAAGAACCAAAAGGAATCTTTCTAAATCAAGGTAAGTATGCTGTGGAGATTCTAAAAGGATTTGATATGTTGGAGTGTAAAGCCATGGCCACTCCCATGGACTCCAACTTGAAGTTGTTAATTAATGACTCATCAGAATTAGTGGACATAACTCTATATAGACAAATCATTGGGTCATTGATGTATTTAACAAATACTAGACCAGATATGTGCTTTGTTGTAAATACCCTGAGTCAGTATCTAGTAGAACCTAGAAAGGTTCACTTAATAGCTACAAAGCATGTAATAAGGTATCTAAAAGGTACATTAGATTTTGGTCTATATTATCTTGGAAATCATGAACTCAGATTACATGGTTACTCAGATTCTGATTGGGCAGGAAGTGTCTCAGACAGAAAGAGTACATCAAGTGGATGTTATGGTCTTGGATCTGCCATGATCTCATGGTTCAATAAGAAATAATCTAGTGTGGCTCTCAGTACTGCTAAAGCAGAATATATAGCTTCCTGCTCTACCAGTTGTGAAGTAGTGTGGCTTCGGAAGCTATTATTTGGAGTGTTTGACTTAGAAATGGATCCCACTGTGATCATGTGTGACAATCAAAGCTATGTTAAGATGACAGAAAATTCAGTATTCCATGATAAGTCAAAACACATAGAGATTCGATATTTTTACATACGAGATATGGTGTAGAGAGGAGCTATTAAGCTCGAGTATGTGAGCACTGAGGAACAGATTGCTGATATATTGACCAAACAGCTGTCTCGAGTAAAATTTGAATATTTCCGAGACAAGCTTGGTGTTGTTCAAAAGGACCCTCCTCGAAAGGGGAAGTGATATAGTCACTGATGATGAGATTTCCCTCATGGACAGCAAGGTCGATGATGAGGATACCTATTTAATACGCCTAGATATTTATGTATGCTTAGATTACTTAGATTTAGGACACTTATACTTAGAATACTTACACTACTTGTTTTTATATTGATGTATTGATGAGGATACATGTTTTGATGATATGTGTACTTGTATTGATGAGGATACATGCTTTGATGATATATGTATTGATGAGAATACATGCTTTAATATATGTTCTTATATTGATGTATTGATGAGGATACATATGTGTACATGTATTGATGAGGATACTTGTTTTTTATATTGATGTATTGATGAGGATACATATGTATACATGTATTGATGAGGATGCTTGTTTTTATATTAATGTATTGATGAGGATACTTGTTTTTATATTGATGTATTGATGAGGATATAGGTGGGGATTGTATCATCCCTGGACTTCAGTCCTAAAGTGAGCCGTAGACATATGTCTCCGAGAATGAAGTCCTTAGTGGATGAGTGGGGATTGTATCATCCTCGGACTTCAGTCCCTTGAATTGATCTGCAGACGTATGGTCTCCGAGAATGAAGTCCTTAGTGGACGAATGGGGATTGTATCATCCCCGGACTTCGGTCCCTTGAATTGAGTCGTAGATATATGTCTCCGAGAATGAAGTCCTTGATGGAAATGTGGGGATTAAATCATCCTTGGACATATCCCTAAATGAATGGTGTGGATTAAATCATCCTTGGACATAGCCCTAAATGAATGGTGTGGATTAAATCATCCTTGGACACAGTCCTAAATGAATGGTGTGGGACTGATCATCCTTAGACCGTAAATCCCGTAATTCTGAAAGGAAGGATAGCCTTAAACATGATTGTGATGGATCCCGTAATTCCGAAAGGAAGGATCACTAGAGTTGATAGGACTATATCATCCCTGGACCTTGGTTCAAAAGATATGTGATTTGGATTGTATCATCCATGGACCTATGTCCTAAAGAGATCGGGATTGATCATCCTGTAAGATGATCATGTGATGACGATGCTGATGATCGTGTGATGACGATGCTGATGTTCATGGAATGACGATGCTGATGATCGTGTGATGACGATGCTGATGATCGTGTAATGACGATGTTGATGATCACGTGATGACGATGCTGATGATCGTGTGATGATCGTGTGATGATGATGTTGATGATCGTGCAATGACGATGCTGATGATCGTGTGATGACGATGTTGATGATCATGTGATGACAATGCTGATGATCGTGTGATGATGATGATGATGATGTTGATGTTCCAGTAACTAGTTAAGTTACTGATGATGATGTATTGAAGAAAGCTTCCGATGATTTACAGATGTATCATGTATGATGTAGTCGATGACTCCTTGCTCCTGTAGATGTTGTTATAATATCCTTCTCATTAAGGGGGAGTGTTGAATATTGTAACTTCTAAGAATATTATATTTGTACTTTATTATTCCGAAGATGTTTCATCCCTCCGAGGTAATTCTATTATGTATCCGGAGATGTTTATTCCTCCGATGAATTGTGGTAACCAAGGTTATTAGACCCACCATGTGGGGGTCGGCCCTGAGTTTATTATTTAGGGGTTATTAGACTTCACTAGGAGAGGTCGGCCCCATTAGGGATTTTGTTCAGTCGGGAACCAATATAAGTAGAGGAAGAGAGCTCCTCATTTGACACACTTACTCAACTCAGAAAGTAGCACACTTGTGTTTGAGAGGTCTCCATAAGAGGTAGAGAAGAAGGAGGTCAAGTCTTGGAGCACATCTTGTATTTTGGTTGATCATCTTATTGAGGAAAGCTTTGCTGGGTTTTCTACCCCATGAGGGTTTCCCAGGGTAATATCTTTGTATATCTTGTGATTGTGTTTCTTTCAGTGATCTTGCTAGTCAAATTAGAATAATCTTAACAGGAAGTTCACAAAAGGTTTCCAAAATGTGGAGGTAAAGATTAATTGTGATTTTTTTTATGGATTTAATTAATCTTTTGGTGTTTACTGGTGATGTCACAGGAGATATCAATATGAAAAATCCACATCTCTTTACTTTTGGAAATACACAATTGCATCTAAGAGAATATGTGGTGCAATGGAAGGAATTACCAAGTGAGGATACCACATGGGAAGATGAAAATTTTTTGTAGCATCCAAATTTGAAATCGCTTGGGGACAAGCAATCTTGGGTGGGGAGGACTGTAATGTCCCCATCCAAATAAATTTTCATGTAGGAAAAATTCCACCAACCTACTATTTCCCTAGGTTGTGGTGCAAGCATTAAAACTTGGAATAAGGGATCTACAAGACCCAAAATTGAACTCAGACTTACAAATTCACATTAATTGGGTTAAATAAAAAATAATAAAAGAAAAATAAGGTGGCATTTGGTCATGAGGGTGGATAAGAGGGTGTGGGGTCCACATGTGGCAAGAGTCTCCACTACACTTGGCATCATTCTCTCACCAATTCGAGTACAAGGTGGAGAGTAATGTACTTAGGGGAGATGAATATGTAATATTCATGGCAAGAATATAGGAAGGTCGAATTGGAGTGGAAGAGTAACTCCCAAGGAAGAGGAAGAGGCATTGTGATACTTGTAGCTAGATTCTATGGCATCTATGACAACAATGATGAAGGCATATATGAAAAATATGAAAAATGAAGACCTGATTGCAGAACTATGGTACATTTGACATGTCAGGGTTAAAAATAGCCACCAAGAGGGAACATAGAGGTAGTTATGGTCAGCCAAAATTCCCAAATTGAATTGGGGAAAGATGAATGTAAGGAAGAAGTGGACAAGTGTCTCATGAGAGAAACTATCACTAATTCGAGTTGAGTGAAGTATCTTGGAGGGAATTCGAGCTCTTGAGTTCACTTGAGGTTAATAAAATAGTAGGTTGACAAAGGATATCATCTTTTGGTCATTTTTTATTTGTACTCTTGGAGAGCTTAGCTTGTCCTTGCATGATGGATGTTCATCCTCCTTGCTATTGAACCAATTTCCAAGGTGAAAGATTGTTAGGAACCTATGTCAACCCTTCTCTTTACTATGTTAGTATATTGTTGTTGGATGCATATGCTTTGTAAGTCGTCCCGTAGTATTATATATCCCATGGTTTTGACTCATAGTATTGGGCATAGACTTAGTATATAAGTGTGTGTTGAGGTCATTGAAGGCACCATGAAGTTAATTGTATTGAGCTTTCTCAAAGGAGGTTTCCCCCTCGAAGTGGCCTGTGATCAATATAAAAGTGATTCTGTTCTATTATTTTTGATATCTCGTGTATTTTCACTAATTAATTATTGCAGGTTCATCACAAAGATCCATTTCCAAGTTGGTTGGAGGAGAATCCATTCATAACTCTTATTATATATTCATGAAGGTTTTTTTATGTAGTTTTGAGTCCTCTTCCAGTTCAAGTTCATCTATAATTCATTTCTCTACTATCTCTTCTCTCAATCTTCTCTCAATGTCCATATTCTACTATTGATGGCACAATCATAGTTTTGTAGACTTTGTGGAGGGTGATTTGTTTAATCCATGGTTATTTTATCTAATTTATATCACTATAATTAGCTTCACATTAAATCCATAGCTCGAAATACCATACCTTTCATGTAATATTTCCAAGAAAACTCTTGATTCGAGCTAGTTTCCCCTCTAACTTCACATGGAGTTTTTAAAGTGATTTTGTATTTGTTTTAAATAATCATTTTTCTATGTTTTTTATGATGTTTATATATTTATATGATTTAATATTTATGACCAAAATATTATGTGCATACCCCTTGATTTTTTATTAAATATTGTGCAACAAATATCATGTTTATTGTTAACAATTTGCTCACAATTTCTATGTCTCACTATATGTTGTTTTATGGGAGTTATAGAAGACCCTAAAACCTAAGTTAATGCTGAATTTTAGTTTCCCTTGAGGTACTATTTCAAATACAAGTCTCATTTAAGAAAATAGGGAAGTTCGTACCGTGTTTGGGATCGTTAACAATTTTCTCACAATTTATATGTCTCACTATATGTTGTTTTATGGGAATTATAGAAGACCCTAAAACCTGAGTTAATGCTGAATTTTGGTTTCCCTTGAGGTAATATTTCAAATAAAAGTATAATTTAATAAAATAGGGAAGTTCGTACAATGTTTGGGAAGCCCAAAAGTTCCTAGAATAATGGGGTTTTTAACCATCAAATTCACTAGTGTTTTTCCCTCTCTTTCCTACTTGAGAAATGCAATCCCTGAATTTATATAATGAATTTACAAGTGTCTAATAGATTAATTAGGATGTATAAAGACCTATAAATCCCATCCATACATAATTCTAAAGCATTTGGGTGCTTTTGGAGCAGTTTGGGTTCACTAGTCCAAGGTTCAAAATTGGCCAAATTTGAGCAGACTTGAATAACATGTCAAAAGGAGTTTTCTGATTCGACCATTGAGTGTTCGAGGTATATTAGGATGTGTTAAATCGTATAGGATAATTCTAGAATAAATTTGGAAAGGTATGCAGGTATTTTGGAACAAGACAAAGAAATACTAGTTTCCTAGTTTTCATAGTTTTGAAACTAGACAAAGTATTGAAGGAGGATGTATGTTAAGTGTTTGTTAAAATTCCTCAGAAACACAATATTAAGAAACCACATATATAATATTGTCAAGACAATCAGAAGTTCCATATCACTTTCTTAGAGCTTCCTCAGTTGTCTCATAACCATGGAATCATTGTGAAATTCATTGTTAATGAGGGTTTTGAGAAAGAATGCTTCCACTGCCTAAAGTTTTAAGCCTCTATTGAAATATCTTTTGATAGTGTACCTATTTTTTCCAAAAAGGGAAATTACACATCCTGGAAAGCGCCTTTCGCTACTGATGGATTTTCACTCTTTAATGAATCTAGTTTCTTTTCAATGGCCTTGGAGTGTGTCATCTCCAATCCTAATCCAAGGCCCTACACCCTATACTAATGTTGGTTTGGTAGACAAAAGAAAATATCTAATTGATTTTAATTAAGCACTTTCTTTTAGGGTTGTTGATTACTCAAGCAGGTATACAGAATGAAACTTGGAAATGTTATATATGCGTGACTCTACAAATAGAAAGAATGCAATAATTATAATGCACTTATTTTATGTTCAATGCACTCTATCTATGAGAGGGAAAGAGGTATATTTTCTTTTTCAACAATGAAACTTAGATTACAATGATCCCAACAAAGTATGAAAACCTTCCAAATGCAGATTTGATCATATACATTCTCTACATGTAATGCATCGAATCGAAAACAAGCACACAAAAAGTAAGCTATTAACATGCAAAATGTAGAAATATTTTTTTTTTACTTTTTGATTTCAAATATGAAAAAAATAAACAACAAGAAGATGCATGTAATGGATAAATTCTGTAATCAAACTAGTAAGAAAAAAAATTATCATTAAGCCAACAAATGACCACTTGTTCTCATTGCAAGCACCTCAATGTTTGGAATACAATTTGTGACAATGAAAGACAAAAAGTGTTCCACTACTATCACAACTAAATTAATAGGGATACAAGAATTGCAATAGAGGATATGGAAATCCTCTAGAATCACCACCAGACCAGAGGGGTTGAATAAAAAATTTGAGCACTAATTCACAAGCTAACAAACACACTTAAGAAATGATGAATGAAAGCAATAAAAAAAACTTAAACAAATCAAAAGGAGACAGTCTTCCCCATCCTCCTCCCTATACCCTCTCCCCTTCGTATCCCCTCTCTCCCCTCCTGCCTTCCTCCACCCCTCCCCCTCCGCGTGCCCCTCCCCCTCTGCACTCGCCCTAGGGAACCACAGGGTGACTAACTTTCTCGGCTAGAGTCGGTCTAAACTCATCTTGCTCAATAAGATCAAGGTTGGGAAGGAAATAAGATCTATGATGGAGGTCCTCCCAAGGCTTGTCATTGTCGTTCATGGCATCAATAATGGCTTTATCCGAAGGTAAAGTATTATCAAGGAAGTCATGTGAACAAGACGAGTCAACTACCCATGTGGGTAGTGTAACGAGATCTTCTTCCTATGTCCTTGAAGAAGAGAGATCAGGATTTGCAGTGACTTTTTGAATATTGCGATAAGAAAGCTCATCTGCAGAAAAGGGCCTAGCCATTCCGATGTGTGAAGAGTCTCCCGATGAGGAACACGTGGAAGGTAGAGTCCACAGATCACTAAAGTATGAAGTCCGGAGTGGTACAGGACTCAATGATGAAGGAACGTCATCGGAGATGGTTCCTATAAATGAGATCGGTGTAGGAAAATCAAAAGATCCCATCAAGGAGGAATATAAGCCCACACGAACATTCTCAGTTTCTGACTGAGAATTATCGATCTGAGGGACCATAGGTCCCTACAATGCTACAAGATTGGAACTAGTAAAGGATATCTGATCGATCAACACAACATTTCCTTCGTGGGGAAATCAGATGACTCTAAAGACAATGGATACGATCGCTTTCATAGCATAGATCCAATTTCAACCCAGTAAAAGGTTATAGTCAAGGGGATCATCGACCACCTCGACCTCTATAGGAACAGACTTCCCACCCAAGTGGACCTCAAGGGAGGGGATAATACCATGTGGCCTAAAAGAATGGCCATCGAATGGAGTAAGCATGTTCATGGACTTCGACAATGGAGGAGAGCCGATATCCTTCCAACAAGATAAAGACATCACTGAAGTGGAAGCACCTTCGTCAACGACGGTATGCTTAACGATAATCTCTAAACACCTAACATGAACTTGGAAAGCCACATGATAGGGAGACCGATTGAACATTATTAGTGTCAAAATTGATGGCATTCAGGTTATAAGGATCGAGGACTCCCAAAGCACATAGAAGGGTGTTCTTTTTCGAAGGACAAGCCCGAAGGACCTCGAGAGATGACATAACACATAGGGTTTGGCCCAGATCATCCACAATTGAGTAGTTCTGGGAGGCTCAGGAATTAGGATTATGTGTCGAGTGCTTGAGGACACCTTTTGGTACCCGCAGCATAGGGTTGGGCTTCTCGTTATACAATGGATTCTCGAGTGGAGGGTGTTCATTCCCCAAAGATGGTTATAGAGCTCCATAATCACGCGAGCAAGTAGCAACACAAACCTCAGATTTGACCATGTTTACGCATCAATAACCGTTTTCAAGGGTATAAGAAGTCAAAGTTTCAATAGTCCCATGACTGGAGGTGGAAGCACAAGAAGCCATATTCTGATGATGAGGAAGGGGATTCATCAACACAGTTGGGTTCTGTACGATGTGCTTTGATGATTCCTCCATATGAGGACACAAATGTGTAAGGTGATCCTAAGAGAAAAGTTTACAAGGAAATTTCACCTTATGCTTAGGCTTGCAGTCCCCACCAGCATTTTTGCCATCCCGAGGAGTGTTAGCATTCCCTTTATTATTCTTATTGTTCCAACCCCTATGGTTATTCTTCCCCTTCTTTTTCCCACCAGCCTACTGGTTACCGGATTGGTTCTCCGATTGTATAGAACGTACCTCGTACAACTGGGTGGAAACGGACGAGGTGGGAACCTATCCAGGCGTATACTAGTTAATAGATAGGTTTTGAATCTGATTTGTGACCATATATACAGAATGTGCACTTGTGGAACCAACAATGCCATCAGAATGTGGTCCAGGAGTGGGCTTGGACTCATGTATTGATCACGGTGAGTTAGGTATAACATCATACAGAATCCCAGACTGAGCATAGAGCAGGTTTAACTATTGGGATCTAAAGATGGCTTGTTCCTTAGTCATAATTTCGGACAATGAAACATTATTCGAAATAGAAGGGAGTAGAGACTTGAGGAACCATTCCAGGAGAAACTTTGGAGTAATATTGGCTTCTACTAACCTCTTCCATCAGTGCCACTCTTGAATGTGATCAGAAATATGTGTGGCTTTATCCTGGCAGAAGGTGGACAAGTTTTTGGTGCCAGTGTTGTAACGAACTGGCAATTGAAAGTGTTCTAGAAAAACCAAAGCCAAATGTTTGAATATCTTATACGTGCCCCTAGGAAACTCGACATACCATTTCACGGTAGCCCCCATAAGGGTGTGTTGGAATCATGGTTTAAGGAGTTCGAGGAGCACCATAGATGGAACGTGGTGACGTGATCACCTAGATCCTCACCCTTATTCCCTTCAAAATTTGGAACATTGGAAGGGAGCTTGGTGGGATATGGAGGACATGTCAAGTCATGACACACCGGATTATTCTTGAGCTTAGAAAGATCAGGCAAGTTCAACCTAGTGAGGAATGGGAGCTAAGGTTGCGAAGCTTGAGTACAAGCTCCCGAGAGAGATTGAATTTTGCGAAATCGAGGATGAGACCGTGGACACCGAGGTTGACACCTGAGGTGCCTATGAAGTATGGTAGAGCCCATGGCATAGACCAGTAGGATAATACGCTCCTCCTACATGAACCATGTAAGGAAACATAAGGAATGTGCATAGAAGGGGCTCCATAGGGGGGAATGGGATAAGGGACAAGATCAGCTGAATAACCATTAAAATTACCTCCATAAGAATGGGGTACCATATAACCACTTGACGCGGGAAAACCATCCTAGTGAGGGCCATAAGAAATCGGTGGGTTCCCACCTCAGGGAACCAAAGAGCTAGGAGGAGGAGGATGTTATAGAATCACATAAGCATTCGTAGGTGCATGCATAGAGGCATACGGGTTAACGGATGGGATATAGGTTGTAGATCCGATGCCAACCATGAAACCTCCACTCAAGAAAGGATTCACACTAACACTAGGGGCTGACGAAGGAGGAGGCCATCCTCCAACATTCAGAGAAGAGGGAGGGATGTGAGCACTCCCAAACTGATAATAATTAAAAGGGTTTATAGTTCCCCCATCCCCCATGCTAGAGCTAGCATGACTACCGGACATGGATGAAGTAGCACTTGACATAAGGTTGGGCATACTGAATGTAAAAAGGTTTGAGGTCGTGAAGACAGATGCAGAACCAACACCTGACACACTCGTAGATGAACTATACGGATGACTTGCTGACCATGTATCATCAAATGGGTTTGTACTAGTTGGATGGGATTCCCCAAACCCATGAGGATTGGTGTGTGATGAATCTCCCTCCCACCAAGTCCTCAATGAGTACATGTAAGGAGGGGAAGTTCTCTTTATGCTAATGGATGAAGTCACTGGGAATCCCGACGTGCTAGATATAGAACTCATAGTGGGAGCTCTCTGAAGCTCGTGCAATGTGAATAAAGGACCAGCGATAGTCCTCCGACATCTCTTGTGAAGGGACTGTAATGGATCGATAGCTGGTAAACCATCCAACTGACAAAATCAATGGAGAGCCGGATCTCGATCCACAATGACCCCAAAGAGTCAACAAATAAGTGTCTCCTAATGGTATACTAAATCGTCACAAAGAACACACCTAAAAGAAGCTACAACCAAAATGCACACAACAGGGGACTGGATCAAGGGACCTAGCAACACTATAGCCGGTATGTCTCACCTAGGAGAGGCCTAAGAATCCCAAACTATAACCGGAGGTAACATAATCAGTTATAAGGGCCCTCAGACTTCAATGTGTAAACAAAATGTGTTGTCCGACCCCTATCTGAATTAGGACACCCACAAAATAACCAATGCAAATTCCCTATGTGTGCCTAGGTAAGGAAACTAAGGTCACCACGTATACCCAATGCTCAGGAGAACAGTCGTAGGTGGGATCCGTCATATGGGCAGGGTAGCTAAGCCTGAAACTCGAAAGGGTAAAATCCGTCAAGAGTCCCCAGATACAAACAAATCCTGGATATATCTCCCACATTCAGCAAGTATTCGAGGGCTTTCTCCGCAACCTACCTCCCATAACCTCATGCTTAACTCTGATGTGAGTAGAGCCTCATGAGAGCACCGATGTATACCATGGGTTTCACCGCTCCCCTTTCAGACACATAATGTTTGTTTGATAGCCTTGGATTGTTTACTCCCATAGGTTCTATTCCAACATTCTACAACCTAGACTTGTTGGTGCACCCTAGAAAATAAAAAGCATTCTAATCAATTTTAATTAAGCGTTAATTTTATTAGCTATGCTTACTCAAAGGAATATGGCTGTGAAACTAGTGATATGAAACGACTCAATAATATGCACACCTGAAAACACTAGACTCGTCTTCCAATAGAAATATCTATGCCACTAAATGAAAGTCAAACCAAAGTCTCTTCATCAGAAACAAAATGCAATCTCTCTACAATATTTCATGCCCAATCAAACCCTAATGAAGTCACAAGCACTCAAATGCAAAATGCAAGTACAAAAAGAATTTTTTTTTGTATTTTCAATATAAATAAATGAAAATGCAACTAGAATCAATACTTTTCAGAAAAAGAATGTAGAGAATGTAGTGCAGATAACCCAACCAACTCAAAAATCAAGACTCAACTAAACAAATGATCTATAAAAAATAAAAATGGCTAAAAAGAAAATTTCTCAAAAAAAAAAGAAAGAGGAGCTTCCAATCACTAAAAAGGCAAGAAACAGTGAGGATATAGGCCCATCAAGACTCAGGAACACCCAGAGCTCACCCAGCATCAACCAAACACCAGAAACAAAGCTAAAACGGAGTTGTACGTGACTATTCAATGAACAGTTGCGTACGCATGCGAGCTAGTTAAATAATAGTCATGCATATACGCGGGTAAACCACATCAAAGGAACGTATAGGGCATGATAGGTGAACAAAAAATAAGTAAAAAGGCCAATAAACTCAGTATTTTTTCTATATAGAGCCTGACAATCTACTAGCGACATAGAAACCCGAAAGAACAACGAACCAAAACAAGGAAACGTTTCCCAAAACACCCCAAATGGAGGCTTCTCCCCAGCGGAGTCACCAATTTTGTTATGGGGAAAAAATTCCTATGGCTTGGGGTAGACCACAACAGACAAATGGACTCGAGAAATCAACTCACTTACCAACATATTCTATATAAATGTAAATGCTAATAAACAAAATAAAGGACCTACCTCAACCGGACGTCTAATGAAGAATTCCACTGAGCTTTCGAATCACAACACTTGAACCTGCAGCTTAGTGTTGATGTATTTGTAACTTCGGAAGATATTCAATTGTATATTTTATATTGTATTTGTATTTTATTATTGTACCTCCGACGGAGATGTTTATTCCTCCCGTCGGAGAAGTCATTATTGTACTTGGGTCATGTAAATTCATTGAGGTCAATCCTCCCATGTAAGTCGGGGCATTAGTTTCCCTAGAGTCATTTGTATTGGGATGTTTAATTACCCTAAAGGAGTCAGCCCCGTCAACTTTAGTTGAGGCCGACTTGTCAAGTGGTAAAGGTAAAGTGAAAGGTAAAGTATAAATAGAGAGATAGGCTCTCTATTTATTCACTCACTCACATTCACTCACTCACTCACTTCGCATTAGTGAGAGAGAGGAGAGTTCACACAAGTGGAGGAGGAGGAAGCTGCTGGAGATTATCTCTTTGTTTTGGGGTTTTTATTATTGCTCATTCTATCTCTGAGGAAGTTGCGGGGTTTTCTCCTTTATGGTTTCCCCGGAAAATGCTTTGTGTCTCCTGTGTTTGATTTGATGTGCATGTTATTCTCTCAATTAAGATCCTAGATCATACTGAATTAAATGATGAAAAACTAACATGGTATCAGAGCTATCCTGGAGGAAGGCATTGTATGGCATTTACGACACTTGTATCACTTGTGACAATTTGAAAGCTAGGGATTTGTATAGAAAAACCTTTTCATCGTGGAACTTTCTCTATAAATAAATTTTGGCAAAGGTTCAGGATCTAAAAATTGGACATGCCGAAGATGAAAGTTTCCTGTACCTAGTTTCCAAATTTTAGCCTCAAATTCGTTATACTTTCTCAGATATGATCCATACAAGTTAGGGTTTCGGTCTCCTCCAGAATGAATCCCCAAACAGGTGACCTAGGTAAAAAGGTCATATCTCGGGCTAGGAAGATCCAAATGGAATTCCGTAAAGTGTGACAGTTAGGGCACGGATTGTAGTTTCACAGGTCGTATTTTCAGAGGCCGAAGGTGAAACAGTGACACGTGGCACACCGTACAAGTTTGCTATGTTTTTTCATCCCTTAAATAGGTCATGTTGGGAAACTGAGCATATCTCTCTGATGGAGAATCCAATAAAGCTCAAACCTGTGGGTTTGGAAATATGACAGGTCAAGATACCACAGGTCAAATTTTCAGACCCTGCAGATCCAAAATTTCAAAGATACACCATAAACAATACGGAACATTTGAAATGTCTCAACGGAGGAAATCAAAGAAGAGGAGGAAGAAGCTCTCACTTAGGGTTTTCAGTTCTTAGGTATGGCATGACCTAATACAATGTTGGACACATCTAATGAAACATTGGAAACTTTGAAAATGGATTTGGAGTCCATTCATCATAGATATTAATCCTCCATCAA
Organism: Larix kaempferi; assembly: GCA_027924585.1. Taxonomy (NCBI): domain Eukaryota; kingdom Viridiplantae; phylum Streptophyta; class Pinopsida; order Pinales; family Pinaceae; genus Larix; species Larix kaempferi. The sequence goes on along the minus strand of BSBM01000378.1, from coordinate 10,150,583 downwards.
AATGTTGTGGGAGGAAGGAGATTGAAAATTAGGGTTTCCAAGTAAGAAGAAACCCTAGCAAAGTTGGGAGAATCATAGGGAACCAATGAAGGAGGTTTAAATGGAACTTATATTCTATCATCCTAGCACCATGAAACTACATAAGATGCTTACAAGTGATCTACCTTGGATGGTTAGGGTTTTACCCTTACAGAGAAGACTATAAGTAATCTCGACAGGTATGACTTGAGGAGATACAGGCATGTTTTGAAATCTGTTTCATGATTAAGTTAATGATATGTTTGTCTTCATATTATTAAGGTTAGTACAATCATGATTAATTTTAGATTGTCTAATCACCTTAGTAAAATTATGAATGCATGTGGATAATAGAAGACATTCATTGATTAGGGTTATGACACTTATGATTGTACTAATGCACTTGTGGTGTTGTATGAGGATGATGTTGTCTGCTAACATGAAAGGTACATCAAGAAAGACAAATCCATATGACCATGATGACAAGAAGACAAAGACTCATCCATAGTCATTGATCACATAGAATATCTACTTATGAGGTATGTATAATTTGGTTCTACAATGCTTAACTTATGAGATATGCAGGTTACCAGCACAAGGTCTCTAAATCATTGAAGAGAACAAAGAAGACATTGTTTGGGTATGTTAGACATAACTAGCAACATGATAATCCAGGTATGTTTTCCTATATCGAGTTAGAATCCTACCTAGTGTTAGGATTTTAGATAAGTATACTTTTGTATGATTGATAATGATTATTCTTTCAGTTAGAAGTTTAACTAATCATGGGTTTATGCATATTATGCTTCTTAGTTTGATTAATGATATGACAAACTAGAAGAGTCCCATGGTCAAATAAGAATATGCATGAGTAAAAGAAGTACTCTCTGAAACCTTGACTACTAACGCTTGTGATAAATTACCTGTGTATGAAATGATCATGACCATACATGTTTAAGATTATTTAGAATCATAATGTTTTGATAGTATTGAGATTATACTAATGAATGTAAGATTATGTATGAGATATTGAGGATGAAATAATGATGACACTAGTGCATAGTGGTCCAGGATGGATATAAGTTCAAATATAGATAATCCAAGAAGCAAAGATCAAGAGGGAGCACACTCCAATAATTCCTGTAAGGAAGCAAAGATTGAGAGGGAGTCCACCCAACAACCAAACAAAGATAAGTATTTGAATTGTCATTTCTTGTATATATGATTACTTAAATGATGATGTTTATTCATGTATATACTTATGTTCTTATATTTAGGATGTATATTATGCATGTTAGAAAAGTTGCATTAATGAACAAGATACTACTAATATGCATGTGATGGGTAAGTGGCCTATGGTACTGTACAACATTCCATTGCTACTTATCTAGAATGAAACCTTTTTGCTGACATGTTGGGAGTAGTGCACACTCTTAACAATGTTCTAGTAGAAATGGAAGGCATCTAGAAAGTTATGGAATATGGATGAATGTTGTATTGAAGCATTGGCTAAGATAATTGCATGATTGTATGACCTATGTCTTTATGTGTAAGAATTTGTTCTGAAAACTATGAAATGTTTCTAATCATGCAATTGAACTTGACTTGTAGGAAAGATCATATACCATCACCTACAAGAGAGACTTGTTTCGAAGAACAAGCGACGAAGAATCAACCTACATCAGAAAACTACCTATTGAAGATATTGAAGAACCTAAAGTTCCCAGGATCATAAATACAGTAAATGGAAGAAACAATTCCAGAAGAATATGAAGAACGCAAGATGGAAGACCCATAGGAACCTGTAGATCCACGCCATGATAAGAATTCTCACAAGAGAAAACCAACATGGGTACGGGAAGCAATTCAAGATGCAGAGAGATATGGTGCTCCAGAAGGAATGCGTAGAAAAAGAAAGAGACCGAGACCATTCTATAGTTATGTAGCCCTGCTATGTGACATCATTGACAAATAAACTTCCAACTATGAGGAAGCAGCTGAGAAGAAAGAATGGAAGGATTCCATGATCGAGGAGTACCAGTCGATCATGGAGAATGATGTCTGGGATGTGGTCCCGAGACCAGTAGGGAAGTCTGTTATGACTTCCAAATGGATCTAGACAAGATCAAGCATGATGCATATGGAAGCATAGAGAAATACAAGGCAAGATTTGTGGCACATGTCTTCTCATAGAATGAAGGGATAGACTATGAGGAGACATTTGGACCTGTAGCCAGATAGACTTCCATCAGAACAATTCTTGCTCTGACTGCAGTGATGAAATGGAAGATACACCAGATGGATGTCAAGTGTTGGGTGTGTGAGCTATCTCAAAGAAAACACCTAATATTTAATTATCGACCAAGGTTGGTAATCTTAGAGTTGAGGCAAAGTATATGCTAAGGTAGAATGGAACCTAAGATTTTCGGCTTGTCAAACCTTAAAAATATTTAATAAAGAAAAGATCAAAAGATCTTTCAAAATGAAAAACCGAGTCAAACTTCAGAAAAAACAATGAAAAGAACTAAATAAAACTTAGTTAAACAGATAAACTAGAATAGTATCAATTCAGACTACTCTATCTTATAATTGAATAATGGAAACTGATTGAAAATCAAACTATGAATTATGAAAATGGAAACTATACAATTTAAGATTCTATCTAAGAATTAGAAAACAACTGTAAATAAACTGGAGACCTATATATGAAATGGATTAAATTAATGATAAATTACATAAGCAAAAAGCTATGTTAATCAAAGCAAATTAAAAACTATTAAATAACTTCAACAACTAATTCAAGAAAAACATCTATTCCCATGTAACAGGAACTGGAGTGAACGTATCGTAATGGCTTTCAAATGTAATAGCAAAACAAAATGGAAGTAAATCTAATCTGACTTCAACAAAGAGATGTAGACTAGAAAGAGACAAATTACAGTTAACTTTAAACATTTTGATCTATCTACTATCCATGAGCAGAATAATAATATAAAACTAATGAAAACTAGAAGCAAATAGAAAACTTAATAAAGATATTTACTTCTAAACTTGATTTGGAAGCAAGTAGAAAACTTGATAAAGATATTAATTTATGAATCCAAATCCTATTCCATGAACATCTTCGTTATTTATCGAAATAAGAAACTAATCCTAATATTAATGAAGGAAATGATCAAAACTAGAATACTTAGAGAATGAAATTATTAACTCTATTCTAAGTAAGTCTTAAGAGCATGCAATAAACTAAACTAGGAATAATACTGATAAATTATGAAACAGAAACATATTAGTAAACTAAATACGAAAGAAATAATTTAAAAGACAGTTAAAGCAAACTAAGAATGATAACAAGACTTGAATTAAAACTTTATAGAATGTAAAACAAAGGCCTAAGTATGATTAAGAATACTAATTAAAAGCAGGAAAGATTACAATTAGGAAAACTAAGAAACTGAATTTGAAATGAGAATAAAACGGTGCAGAAAGAGTAAAAGTCCGAATGACGATCCGAATGCCAGTCCGAACGACAGTACGAATGACAGTCCGAATGGAGGAAAAGTGAATTAAACTAAGGAAAAGTGTAATTTTGATGATCTTGACATCAGCTGTCGAATGCAAATGAACCTACAATGCAAAGAAATCAGTGAGAAGACTTGTTGAGAAGCTAAGATAATAGAAAGAACCCTATTCTAATCATTATTGGAGAGATAAACTATTCCTACTCTATACTATAGCAAGATTGAGATGAGAGAAGAGAATTAACCTATAGCTACAGAGAAGAAGCTAACTAAACTAATTCTAACTATTAACAGAGCTTGAAACAGAGACTAACTAAGTTCTATATAATTGCAGAGGATTAGAAAACAAACTATCAAATTATAAAAGACTGAAATGAAATTATCAAAGCTATACTGTTGGTCGACCATTTTCTAATTCTATAAACACAAATTATGTTAGCAGCACAATATAAATTACAGAAAAGAAAGAAATATCATGTACAGGAAAACAAATTAATTACATATACAGGAAAATAAACTAACTATTTGTAGAAAAGAAAATACAGAAAACAAAGAGAAAACCTTCGGTTCATGAGGGGCCCTTCCCAGCAATCAAAGATGGAAAAATGAACTGATTAGCTACTTAGAATATCAACAAGCTAGAACTTCCATTAACTTGAGAAAAATACAAAACGTCTGCTATCTGCTTGCAAATTCTACGAACTATCTGCTAATCTGATGATCCTTGCCAACTAAAGACTAACTCTGTTTCTATCTAAAAGCATCTATTTATACATTTACAATGGATGAGAGGGATGATAGAGTCGACCTCTCTAATAAAAGAGGAATTTACGGCTGTAACTAGCTGCTTTAAGTGATGCGTGATAGCACAGGGAGCATACACCAAGCTTCATGGGGCCGATCCCTTCATGAGGAAGTTGCAGCGTCGATCTTCCTTTGATGTGGGCAGAGAGGTAGTGCGTTGGTGAACTAAATGAATGTAGGAGAGGGATGCTGGAGCATTGACGTGGGAGAAGCATTGTGTTGGCAGGTTGAGCATGGATGGGCGAACTCTTCCATAACACTAGCGTAAATGGGCGTGCGTGATTCCAGGTTGAACGGACGAGAGAACTGGCGTGTACATTGTTGACGTGGAAGCATGGTGTGCTGTCGATTTTAGCAGGCCTGGGGATGAATCTTCCAGAACCAGAGCTCATTAACCATGACTCTTGCGTGGAAAACACAACCCACGTGCCCGATCTTGTCTTTAATGGCCCAAAACATACGAACTGTGGATTTCGTGGGCTGAATGCAAGGCTGAACGATGAGCTGAATGTGGCTGAGCTTAAGCAATATAAACATGCAGTCTGAATGGAAGGTCGTTTGAAAAATCACAGCCTGTAGATCAAAAGTAAATGCCATGCATGACTGGAATTGTTAATTTAATCATTAATAAATCATAATATAGCAAGATTCGACCAAAATTCATATGATAAATGAATACATGCATACCTGGTCTGTTTGATGGGCTGAAAGGCGGAAAGAATAACTTATTACATCAAAAATAATGAAATTAACGCCATCCAAAATAGATTTGAAGATCAAAAATAGTGACAAAATGGACACCAACATTCCCCCAAACTGGAGATATGCCAGGTCCCACTGAGCAAAACAAAGAGAAATTGAGAAGAAGGATGAGCTGTGATAGTAGCAGCCTTCGATTGGGATGATGAAGATAAAGATTCGGCCTCGAGCTTCTTGAATTGGTCCTTTAAGTAATTATATCTCATCCTTATGGCAGTATGGGATGCTACTTGGCGTTAACCAAGCATTCAATGTCTTTTACTTGTGTACGAAGTTCCTTGTTTTCTTCATGAAGCTCATAAATTGTTTCCACAAAGCTTTGATTCTGGTCTGTCAACCGTGCTATCACTTGGATCAACTTATCCATCTCTTGTTGAACCAAAATGAGCTGTTCTTTATAATGTTTAGGTTTCTTTGGGGGACTCAACTCTTTTGAAAATGTTTCACACTCAACAGTATGACCTTCATGAATTTTATCTTGGTTGTGTGCAGGAGGACTTTCAGCAGCAGAGGCTTCACTCATTCGAGTAGACACGTTGGCTAATGTGAGGAGGGGTGTTTCAAGAGTATGGCCATCTGACTGGACATTTAAACATGAAGGTTGAACGACAGTATGACAGACTGGTTGACGAACTCGTCACAATTCATTCTCGTGGATTTATTGGGCTCTGAAAAGAGTGGAGGTTCCGAAGTAGGGTCACCAAGGGTAAGTTCAGGAGAAGGGGATGACTGGACAAGGTGCTCATCACCTGAGGGATCCTCATCAAATTTTACACGTTTAGCATTTGGTTCTGCTTGGGTATGATGATGTTCTTTAGAAGAGGAAGGTTTTACAGTAGATAAATGAGGGTTCAGTATCTCAAAAACAAAATGATCCCAAGTTTTCCCTCTCTCTTCTAACTGATGGATGATTAGAAGCTTAATAAGACAATGGTGATACAAGCTGCTAGAAGGGTTAACTATATTTTTTCTAACTTGACTAGACATCTTCTCCAAAATCTTTAGGAAATAAAATGGGAAGTTGAGGGTTTGATCGTTAACAAAATGTGCTAACAATCTGAAATGGAAAGCTTTAAAGACAATGAACTTACCCTCGCAAGTGATTAACTAGATGATAACGGTCAAAAGATCTAAGTACTATGACTTGATCCATTCTCTTTGAAAACCTTTGGTACCAGCAACGTGTTGAAAATTAGTCTTCAGGGAAAAATCATGGTCCTTCCATGGAAGGAAAAGATGCTTATGCCATCGGTCACCTTCCCTCAGAAGCTTGGTAGCTAATGCTATTGACTCTTCTGTCATGGAGAAAACAAGATGGCCAACCTTAGTCGTCTTGCCATCAAAAATTTTAGCGAACAGAAATGAAATATCGTGGTCATGGCCTTGGAGAAGGCGGAGAAATGGTTCCCAACCTGCTCGCAAAAACACTTCACGAAAGACTTTAAACTCAGAAATGCGAAGAAGGTCCTGGTAGGTACCAAGTTCATAACGCATTGGCATTGTTGACAGAGGACCAAGGATGCAAAATGGATATGAGAGGTGCAAGAATTTGTAGAGGACATGGCTCAGATGGAGAGTGAATAGACTGAGGAGAAATTCACGTGATCACTAGTTTAAACTAAGGTCTATTAAGATTTAATATGCTAAGACATAAAATACCAGCATTACATTCCATTTCACAACAATAGCATATACAGGATCACGGAAAGACTTTATGTACCTGGGATTAAGAACAACTTACTCTCCATCTCTGCATTGGATGCAAAAGTTATGAGGGTTTCATTTGTGGATGGACAAGTCATAATGTGGCCAAAGGGAAAGAACATAGATGATGTAGTAGTGATTGGAGAGTAAGAGGGAGGTTTGTCTAAATTGAAGGGACAACCTGAACATGCCATGGTGCATGAATCCATGGAGCCAAGTGAACTTTGGCATAGAAGACTTGCTCATATGCACTATAGAGCACTTCCAATTGCAAGCAAGCCAATAGAGGGTCTTCCTGAAATCAAGACCAAACATGAAGGTGTTTGCAAAGGATGTGCTAAAGGTAAGAACATTAAGAAGGCTTTCCCAAGTAGTGAAATCAAGGAAAAAGACGTCCTGGAAATCATCCACTCAGATGTATGTGGCCCTATGTCATCCAGTTCCCTGAGTGGGTATGCTTACTATGTCTCATTTATTGATGACTTCTCCAGGAAGACTTGGATATACTTCTTGAAGAGCAAAGATGAGGTGCTTGATAAATTCAAGGAATTCAAAACCTTGATGGAGAATCAAACTGACAAGAAAATCAAAACATTCAGATCCGAAAATGGAGGAGAATTCACCTCAAGTGACTTCAAGAAGCTTTGTAGTAATTCAGGGATTAAGAGGGAGTTGACTGCTCCTTATAATCCACAACAGAATGGAGTTGCAGAAAGGAAGAATAGAACTATCATGGAAGCAGCAAGGGCAATGCTACATGACCAGGATCTACCTATGCATCTATGGGAAGAAGCAGCTAGAACAACTGTATATGTGTAGAACAGAACACCCCACAAGATATTGGACAACAAGACACCAGAAGAGGTATTTTTTGGTAAGAAACCTAAAGTTAGTCATCTCAGAATATTTGGTTGTCCAGTATACACTCATGTCCCGAAGGAAAAGAGAACTAAACTAGATCCTTCAGGAAAGAAGGGTATCTTTGTGGGTTACAGTGAAAGCTCGAAGGCTTACAGAATATACTTTCCAAGGTTCAAGAAGATTGATGTCAGCAGGGATGTAACATTTGATGAAAACTCAGCATTCATCAAATCAAGGAAGGCACCTACCGAATTTTATGAAGAAACTAAGGAAACAAGATTTCAGGACACTACCATGACTGAAGCAGTTCCTGAAGTTGTTCGTGAGTTTGAAGATCCACAAGAACCTGTAGATCCACCCCGTGAGGATAACTCTCACAAGAGGAAACCTGCATGGGCTAGAGATCTCATTCAAGATGCAGAAAGATTTGGCATTCCAGAAGAAGAACAAAGAGCAAAGAAGAGAACCAGATCACAGACCAGCTATGTTGCTTTTCTCTGTGACATTATGAACAAAGAGCCTTCCAGTTATGAAGAAGCAGCAGAAAAGAAAGAATGGAAGGATGCCATGGTTGAGGAATACCAATCAATAATGAAGAATGATGTTTGGGATGTTGTCCCAAGACCTAAAGAGAAGTCTGTTGTGACTTCTAAATGGATCTTCAAAATCAAGCATGTTGTAGATGGCAGTGTAGAGAAATACAAGGCAAGATTCATAGCTCGTGGCTTCTCTCAGAAAGAGGGAATAGATTATGAAGAAACTTTTGCACCTGTAGCCAGGTATACTTCCATCATAATAGTACTTGCCCTGGCTGCAGCTATGAAATGGAAAATACACCAGATGGACGTCAAGACTGCTTTCTTGAATGGTGTAGTTGAAGAGGAAGTATATGTGGAACAGCCACTCGGTTTTGAAATACATGACAGGGAGTCATATGTGTGCAGATTGACGAAAGCCTTGTATGGCTTGAAGCAAGCTCCCAGAACCTGGTATGGTAGGATGGACAGTTTCCTATCTAGTTTGGGCTTTACCAAGAGTAAAGCGGATTCCAACCTTTACTACAAGGTTGTGGAAGGGAATCCTGTGATTCTACTCCTGTATGTGGATGACTTATTTGTAACAGGAGATGACAAATTGATTGCAGATACTAAGAGGAAGCTTGCTGCTAAATTCGATATGAAATATTTGGGAATGATGCATTATTTTCTAGGTATGGAGGTGTGGCAGAGTGCAGGTGGGATCTTCCTTGGTCCAGGGAAGTACACAATAGATATCCTGAAGAGATTTGGGATGATGGATTGCAAGGCCATGGCCACACTGATGGAATCGAATCTGAAGCTTCTATGCGATGCTTCATCTGAACCGGTTGATGTCTCTATGTATCATCAGATGATTGGGTCCTTGATGTACCTGACGAACACGAGATCGGACATTTGCTTTACTGTGAACACAATGAGCCAGTTCCTGACAGATCCAAGGAGTGTGCACTTGGTTGCTGTAAAGCATGTTCTGAGGTACCTGAAGGGTACAGTGGATTATGGGCTCAAGTATAAAGCGAATCAAAAGTTTAACCTGTAGGGTTATGTTGATTCAGATTGGGCTGGCAGTGCTGCAGATAGGAAGAGCACATCTGGGTGTTGCTTCAGTATGGGATCAGGTGTGATCTCATGGTTTAGCAGGAAGCAGTCCTCCGTGGCACTGAGTACAGCTGAGGCAGAGTATGTTGCAGCCTATTCAGCTAGTTGTGAGGCAGTATGGCTACAGAAGCTACTGTCTGAGTTATTTGATCTCCCGTTGGATGCTACTGGTATCTTCTGTGATAACCAGAGTTGTGTGAAGCTGTCTGAGAACCCAGTGTTTCATGACAGGTCGAAACACATAGAGATCAAATATCACTATATCAGGGATATGGTGCAGAGAGGAGCTGTGAAGCTCCTGTATGTTGCGACGGACGAGCAGATTGCAGATGTGCTGACGAAGCCACTAGCCAGGGTGAATTTCGAGTACTTCAGAGAGAGGCTTGGCGTTCTTCAGATCGAGGACACTTCGAGGAAGAAGTGATGGACACATTTGCTGAAGCCATTCCAAGCATGTTGGAAGGAGGATCCTTCACATGGCTGTGGATGTAAGCGCTGGATGTTGATGAGCATCAGGATGATGTTCTAGTTTCTGCTTTGTATGATCAGTTAGATCATTTATATGTATGTATGCATCATGTTGGATGCTGGATATGATCAGTTGGATCATTTATATGTATGTACGCATCATGTTGGATGCTGGATATGATCAGTTGGATCATTCATATGTATGTATGCATCATGTTGGATGATGGATATGATCGGTTGGATCATTTGTATGTATTTTGTATATGCATCATGTTGGATGCTTGGACCATGTATCTGTATATGTATCAGGTGGATACATTGTATGATCAGGGAGATCATGTATATTGATATGTATCAGGTATGATCAGGTAGATCATGTATGTTGATGGATACATTGTGTGAATCATGTATCTATGTATCAGGTGGATACACTATGTGTGATAATATATATATCAGGTAGATACTTGGTGTGCATCAGATGGATGCATTGTATGATCAAGATGATCGTGGACGACGAGCTTCTCCAGATGACATGCAGCAGGATGTTGCAGTGATGATGATCAGGATGATCATGTGTACATCAGGATGATGTATGGTGAGTATCAGATGATACTTTGTGGCCGTGGATCAGGTTGTGCAGGTAAGCATGTAATTTGTGCCCTGGGAGATTTGCAGATGGTCTTTCGAGGTTTTTCCTATGGCATGTAATTCGGTGCCCTGGGACATCTGGCAAATGCTCTTTCGAGGTTTTGCTTGGGAGGACATATAATTTGTGCCCTGGGAGATCTGCAGATAGTCTTTCGAGGTTTTGCCTATGGCATGTAATTCTGTGCCCTGGGATATCTAGCAGATGCCCTTGCGAGGTTTTGTCCTATGGCATGTAAGTTGCTCCTGGTAGATCTGGACAGGATGAAAAAGGCCTCAGATGCTTCAGCCAGGTTTTTCCATGACCACATGTAATTTGCTCCTGGGAGATCTGGACAGGATGAAAAAGGCCTCAGATGCTTCAGCCAGGTTTTGTGGTGAGATCACATGTAATGTGCTCCTGGAAGATCCGACAGGTAGAGGCGTGTGCTCGTAATAGCCTGGGATGCTTCAGCCAGGTTTTGTGATGGGTAACATGTAATGTGCTCCTGGGAGATCCTACAGGTAGAGCTGTGTGCTCATAATAGCTTGGGATGCTGCAGCCAGGTTTTGTGATGCACGTAATGAGTCCTGAGAATTCCACAATATGGCCAGTGATGATGAAGACCTGCAGGTGGTGGGCCTACATCCAGTATGAAAAAGGACTGGCTCTGTAGAACTTCCTATGACGAGTAGAGTCAGAGATTGGTTGAGATAGCAGCAGCAATGACGATGATGATGACAATGCATTGATGACGATGATCCCGAGAAGAAGACTTGTCTAGCAGATCTGTGTCGAGAAATACCTTCCTAGTTAAGAGGGAGTGTTGATGTATATGTAACTTCGGAATGTATTTCATCTGTGTATTTTATATATATTTATTGTACCCTTATAAGAGATGTGTTATTCCTCTATAAGGAAGTGTCGTCATGTGGATTGACAAGTGTCGCAAGTGTGTGTACTTGCCAATGGGTTATTAGACCACCATGTGGGGTCGGCCCTGAATTATATATAATATAATGTGGATGTATCTAGATAGACAAGTCGGCCCCATAAGGTCACTGGGCAAAAAGGTTAGTATAAATAGAGATCAGAGATCTCTATTTTACTCACTCAGAAAAGTAACTCACTCTCTCTTGAAAAGTGGCGCATTAGTGAGGAGGAGGATCATCTGCTATCAGGAGACTATCTTAGTGTTATTTGGTTGTACTTTGGTTGAGCCATTGCTCTCTCTATCTCTGAGGAAGTTGTGGGGTTTTTCACCTTAGGGTTTTCCCCACGGAAACTCTGTGTCTCTTGTCTTTATGCTTTTGATTCTTGTGATGCTTGTCATATTGTGATTGTCATGCATTGATATACTGTAGATGTTATTCTCTCAGCAAAGATCCTAGAGTATTGTGAATTAATGCTCAAAATTTAACAATGTGGCTGTGTATATCCAATGCAAGTGGAGATTGAGCTTGGGGTGGCACTTTATGTTTTTTTCCCATTGGTTTGAGTGCTAGCTACATAGATACCAGTAGGAAATTTCTTAAAACAAAGCCAAGTAAGGATAATGGGAGAAAATGCAGATGCCCAAGATTAGGAAAAGACAATTGTGATTCTTGATTTGGTACCACTCGGAGAAAAATTTGACAATACAACTGCATTCTTGATTTTTGAAATATTTTGGCAAAAGAAGGTTATCATTAGCATGACCCTTTTTGGTGACTATTGGGTAATCTTTGTTTCTTACTGAGGTTATGTGACCATTCTCCAGAATTTGGCTAGATGGTGTTAAATCTTGGAAATTTTATTCTCATATCAATCCATACGGAATTCTATTTAAGGGTGCTAGCTCAATGGTAGAGCACCTGCCTTATAGGCAGGAGGTTGGTTGTCCGATTCCTCCGTGCCCTATATATATTCTGAAACCACTAAAAAAAGATAAATGACTAAAAAAATGACCAAAATTTGCATATAAATGACCACGAGTACAACATGAGAGATAAGTGACCAACAAAATGACCAAATATGCATATAAATTACTGTGAGTATTTTGATCACAGAAGATCGAGGAGCTATGGAGAACCTCACAAAATCGAATTAATTTGCAAAAACAGTGGAAAAATTTTAAAAAGATGATAAATTTACACACAATGTATGCTCAAATCTTTGATTAACTGACTGTCTAACATGTGAAAATGTTAGTAACAGGTTTTTTATTACATCCATGAGAAAATCGAGAGCATTAGGTGGCTCAAGCTGAGTGTACAAGTCATCAATGCCAAATTGGCCTCAATCCCCCCTAGGTGGGTCCAACTCAATCCCAATCACCCCAAACAGCTATGAATTCTGGTGTGGAGGTGGCTGAAGCATGCTGAGTCATTAATGAGCTCAAGGTAGGCGTGGGTGAGCAAGTAGAGGAGGTTTGGGGGCCCAAGGGAGCATTAAATGCTCCAAATCTAGCCAAAAGTGGGCAAAAATCCACCCTAGCGCCCTTGGTCAACTAAAATTCCCCAAAACAAGGAGAGAGGACGCACCAGCAATTAATGAGGGCGCACTTGTGGACAAAACTGGAGGCTGGGTGAACTGGTTTACTCAGAAGTGGGTGTGAACACTCTCAAAGTGGGTTTTTGACCAACTATAGTCACTTAATCCAAAACATGGTTTAATTAAGCACATGGGCAATTAAAAATTTATGGATTATGGTACTAAGTGTAGTTACTGTTCTAACAATTACCACTTTTGAGTTGGTGATCGCTAGTAGCAAATTAGAGGTCATTTATCACGTGACAAAAAATGTGGTCATAAATTTGGTCATTAATTATGACAATTAATGACCAAATATAGGACCAAATTAATGACCAAATATATGACCACAAGATAAGCTATAAATGACCAAGCTAAATATGACCACATTTTTGGTTGCATGATATATGGCCACTAATTTGCTACCAGTGGTCACCAACTCAAAAGTGATCATTTATATGTGGATTTTGGTCATTTTTTTTGTCACTTATCTCTCATTTTATCACTAGTGGGGAGAGCTCAAACAGTTCAGCTATGATTCTATAGTGATCTCGTACTTGCTTAAAAGGGTTCCTCTTTTACGTCCTCAGGGACCACTAGAGGATAGGGACCTCAGAGATCCACACATGGCCAGGTGGACCGATGTGATGGCTCGACATGGTGGGGGTCCTATCATCGAAATCCCTCCTGAGTTCTTCACTTGGTTGGCAGGCCAGTTACTGATGGTGGAGAACTTTCCATATAGTGGCACCGACTTCATAGATGACCCAGACTTGCCGCTGCCCGAGGGGAGCAGCATGGGGAGACCTTGGTAAGAACAAACGACCCTCAAAATTTTAAAGTTTTGTGCATTTATGAATTTTTTTATATAGTGCTGATAGGTGAACAACATGTGTGTGCAGATGTGGGGCCTATACGACCAGTGGAGACCTCTCTTCTAGCTAGGAGAGAGAGAGGAGAGGGAGTGACGGTGGATCCAACTGTGCATGCTTCCATTATAGAGATGGACAGAGTCTACACCAACCTGAGTGGGTTGACACTGGCTGTTCCTGAGCCAATGGTAGATGAGGTGCCGCGGCCCATGTAGGTGCACACGGTTGGAGCGACTGTGCACTTCAACGCAATGCTTCGTAAGGTTGTGAGAGCAATGGACTATTTCCAGACTCAACCGGCTAGGTATGCTATACCACCTAGGGTTGTACGGGCCAGGAGATAGGCCACATGTTGTCATTGTGTGTGTACTGAGAGCTTTAGAGGCCTCAGATTTTGTACTACTAAAAGCTGCGAAGCTTCAGATTTTATATCAGCACTACCTTTTTGAGATTATATATATATACAGATAGTCCAACGATTTATACATTATGTGTTTCAAAAATTAATGATGTGATCTTGTTTATATGCTTGCTTCTATATAGTGCATTATTTACATGTTTTGAATGCTTTTACATGTTATGAGTATCATGTGTGTGCGATGTACCAATCTAGAATGAAGTTGGCCATTGAGTCAGCAACTATGTTTAACTCTCATGGAATGTGTAGGTATTGAATGGTTTCAAACGACCTTTCCAAGAGACGGAGTAGGATAAGATCACGGATAGCGTAAACCCGGTTAAGATGGGAAACAACCAATTGAGAATCCATGTGGATGACAATGTGGTTCATACCCAAGGAAATTGCATCTGTTAAGGTTCCAACTACCGATAGATACTCTGCGGCATTATTGGTTGAGAATCCAAGGCAAGTTCCTCCTGAACTGATGAGCTCGTTTGTTGGGGAATACAGTACCCAGACTGCCAAGGCAAGGTTATGGGTATCCCGGCTAGTGCCGTCCGCGAATCCATAGCATGTTTCCATCTGCACATGCAGACAGAACATGGTATGAGAAGCGAAAAAAAGATCTAAAGACACTAAAAAACAAGTGTGTCACACCACACAAAAACACAGAAGCATGCCATGTACAGTATATACAAGAAAATCTATGCATGAGAGGGTCAGGCATAGTACCTCTTCAGGTAAATCCCATTACAGGGTTCACCCAAAGATATTCGTCATAATCTTCAAGCTTGTAAGCTCCCTTTTCCAAAACACGTTTGACGATGTAAGGTCCATGCCACATGGAATCGAACTTTCCTACCCCTAGTTTGTCATGCTTCTGGTCATATGTGAGGACCAGGTCACCCTCGTTTAAGATACGGCAACTAACTTATCGTATTGATATTTAATGCATTTCTTGTGTGATTCATTAGCAAGAGCAGCATCTCGGCGAGACTCGTCAAGTTTTGCTAAGTACAGGAAACGTTCTTCCTCGGCAGTAGTGTTAGGAAGAAGTTCGACAGCGAGTTGCAAAGACAGAATTTCACATTTTATAGGTAGGACAGCTTCCAATCCATACACCAGTTTGAAAGGAGTGAAACCTATGGAGGTTTTAACGGATGTTCTGTAGGCCCATAATGCTGAAAAGAGCATATTATGCCAATTGGACTTGTGCGTACCTACCATCCATTAGACCATAGTTTTCAAGACCTTGTTAATGGCCTCGACCTGTCCATTGGACTGCAAGTAGTAAGGTGTTTAGTTTTCATGTCGAAAACCCAATCTATCACTCAATTCATCAACCATATGTTTCTGAAAGTGAGAACCGTGATCAGTAACTATAGCCCGAGGAACTCCAAACCATGCTATTACATGATTGAACATGAAGAGTGCGGCAGTTCTGTCGTTGTTTTGGTATGTAGGCATTGCCTCGGTGCACTTTGTGAAGTAATCCATAGCTACAATGATGTAACTATGCCCCCCGACCGAGGTAGGCTTACAATGCGTAAAATTGATGCCCCATTTTGCAAAGGGGCCCACGACAATAACCGGGTGTAACGGGGGTGGGATGGGTGCGCTTCTTCATATGGAAGTGTTGGCATGGAAGACATCTTTTCACGGCCTCAATACAATATTTGAAGATAATAGGCCAATAATATCTTGCGTGCAAAATCTTCTGGGCTGTAGCCATCCCAGAGAGGTGACCTCAACACGCCCCAGCGTGACAGTCATTCAGAACACATTCAGCCTCATCGTGAGTTAGACAACGTCGAAGAATGGAATCGATGCCACGATAGTACAAAGTGTCACTGATGATCAGATAATACTTTGCATGGTGACGAATTCGACAACAGTCATCGCGAGAGAGTTAAGGGTTGAAACATTGGGTTTGAAGATATAAAGAAATATCTCCATACCATAGATCGGTGGTACCGATGAGAAACAGTGACTCATCTAGAAAGGAGTCATTGTGCTCAACTTCTACATCAGCACGGTGAAAGTCACAAATCAGCTCAGCAAACACCAAGGACTTCTTGGACTTGGCTTTCTTGAAAAGAAGATCAAATTCTTGCAGTATCACAATCCAGCATGAGTACTTGACCCCAAGCACCTGACGTGTCAGTACATGGTACATGGGGTTCGAGTCTGCAATGATGGTGGTGGTGCACAGCAGGATGTAGTGTCGGAACTTTTGGATGGTGATGACCGCCGCGAAAGCAAGTTTTTTGATATCTAAATATCTAGTTTCAGTGTCAGTGAGACCCTTACTTGCATAGTATATTACATGTTCTTGGGAGTTTTGGTCCTCCTATACCAAAACCATGGCGATAGTGGTACCAGAAGCAGCGAGATATAAGATGTAATCTTGGAAATAATTCGGCGGTTGGATTATGGGAGCATGCGTGATGGCATGTTTGATGTTGTCGAAGGATTTTTGACCTTGATCATCCCAAATGAATGGGACGTCCTTCTTAAGAAACCTCATCTACCCCTTAGTATTTTCCATGAATTTACAAACAAAATGTCTTAAATAAGTCACCTTCCCTTGGAGACTTTGAAGTTCCGTCACAATGGTGGGGGGTGGGAGATTGACAATGGCCTCCACCTTTAAGGGATCAATGTGGATCCCATCCTTCGAGACTATAAATCCTAAGAGGCATCTGGATTCAACACAAATATACACTTGTGAGGATTCAAACGGATGTTGTACTGTCTGCATCTGAGTAAAATGGCTGTCAGATGATCCATGTGGAACTCACACTACTTTGAATTAGCAGGGAGATCATCTAGGTAAGGTTCCACAAAGTCCTTAATATCATGGAAGGCATACGACATGGCTCGCTGGAATGTGGCGCCAGCATTTTTAAGGCCAAATGGGAGTTTGTGATATGCAATTGTCCCCCAAGGATAGATGAAAGCTGTCTTATGTTGGTTGGCTAGGTTGATCTCAATATGGTTGTAACCAGAAAATCCATCCATGAATGAAAAGATGACGCTTCCGACACAATTATCGATAATCTGGTCAATGAACGGGTTCGGGTAGTTGTCCTTTGGAAAAGCCTTGTTAAGGTCCTGATAATCGACATAGACGCAAATGGTGCCCTGCTTTTTGTTCACAGGGACAACGTTTGAGACCCAATCCGTCAATGGGATGGGATAAATGAAACCAGCCTTTAAGAGTTTTTCAATCTCTGCCTTGATCACTGCAGTCTTCACTTGGTCCAGGCATCTTCTCATAGGACCAAGCGAATACATCTCCAAATTGCTTGAATAAGGCCGTGCCCATAGCTATTTCTTCAGGGGAACACATCTGGCCTATGCGAATGTGTTCCACCACACCAGGTTTTACCAAGATGTCTACTGGGGTGGTAGGCTCAATGTTGGCCAAGTTACCCTCAGTGTCTGAAAGACATGTAAGTATGGGAGAATGAGGGAATGAGTAGATATCTGGGAAAAAGATAGTGTGGATGTTGTTCTATATGTACTCCAACGGTGGAAGAAAAGAGGACCTATGGTGAAGGTCATCCCACAGGTCATCATCAACATTCATAACTTCCATGAAGGACTCATTTGAATGAAAAGTCCAAAGTAAGAGGTCGGGTAGGGATGATGCCCATTGTAGAGAAGAAGATGGGGAGGCCATGGTTATATGGCCCTCCGGTGCTAATTGGATAGCCTCGTAAATACGTTCAGTGGGTGAAAAAGGCATTACGTCTCCAATCAGGTGTGATGTGGCTTCATCCGGTACAAGCCAAATATCAGTAGAGCGGGATGAAATCTCCACGGAGATCATGTTCACCGAGGAAACATGATTAGGGGGGTCCGAAATGGGAAAACCCCCATGAGAGATTAATATTTCAAAATGCCAACCCCTATACTCTCATATTGTTTTGACGTTTGTCCAATGGAAGGAACATGGTCACCAAGATGAGTAATAGTGTCCAGCGTGCAAAAATCTAAATGGTCGATGGTAACAATTCATCCTTGGTGGGGGAATTGCACCATGCGGAAGACTGAAGAAGCTACTGCCTGCATGGCGTAAAACCAATTGTGACCAAGCAAGAGATTATAGTCTATTGGGGCGGAGACCACTTCCACATTCATGGTTACTGTCTTTCCTCCTAGCTCAACTATGAGAGCTTGTAAGAGCCCATGAGGTTGAAAGCCACGCCCGTCGAATGCTTTCAACGTGGTGGGAGAGTGATTCAATTCGGGAGAGTCGATGGCTCTGCAACAAGAAATCGACATGACAGACGTAGAGGTGCATTCATCGAGAAGGGTACGATGGACAATTTTCCCAGCGAGGTTTGCAGCTACTTGAAATGCGAGCTAATGGAGAAGCCTTGGCTTGAAATGGTCAAGTCGGAACATGATGGTATTTGAAGAATCTAGGTCAACTGCACTAATTTCCGCGAGGAGAGTTTTACATTGATTGGGACAATTCTGCAAAACTTCCAGCATGGACATGGTGCAAGGGGCTTGTGCCAAGTCTTCTACGATATTGTAATTCTGCACCGCCCGAGCATTAGGACTAAAAATAGCTTTTCTAATCATGCCCTTGGGCATTCGCAATATCGAATCGAAGGATGGCTTCTCAATGGTGAGAGAAGTTGATGGTACAGTGACATCAGGTAAGGAGTTGGAAGCTTTTTCAGCATTACTCCCAATAGGTTCCTTCGAAGGGACCATGCCGTATGATCGTGAGTGAGTGTTCAAATTGATCATCTCATTTCGCACCATGAGAACATGCGCGGTATTGGATGATTCCCCCTAGGCTGGGGGACATTGAGTAATCATCTGCTGGTTTTGGGTGGGAAACGGGTCATTGAGGACTGTGGGAGTGGGTTTACCCCTAAGAAACTTTTGGACTTCATCTCTATGGGGACACTCTTTAGAAAAGTGATCATCTCCACACAGTAAACAAGGATATTTTAGCTTCTGTTTCTGTTTGGCATCATCAAGAGTGCCCTTTTATTCCTGATGGGAAGAATATTTCTTAGGTTTTCCCTTGTTTTTCTTCTTACTAACAGACTTTTGAGGTGAAGCTGATGAGACAGAATTCACTTCTTTAGTAGCAGCAGGAGCGGATGACTTGGTGGTACTGAGACTAGCCTATGTTGGTAATGGGGACGAACCCTGGGGGTTCGAAGAACCAACAGTTTGAGGAGGAGGATGGGTGTGAAGGGATCTGATGATGCCATCGGCTTGGGGTCCCTTAAGTGGTTTCGCAGGATCATCATTTTCACGGGGTGCATTAGGAAGAATATCAAACAAAGTGCCAGATTGAGTGTAGACTAGGTCTAGTACATGGGCACTCGCAATGGCTTGTTCTTTGGTGACAACACCTTGCATGGAAACATCTCTTGCTATGATAGGGATGAGTGACTTTGTAAACCAGTCTGCTAGGAGTTGATCTGCAGTGGGAGCTTTGATGAGATGACATCTCCTTCACCACTCATGGATATGATCATAAATATGAGTAGCGGTATTCTAATAGAGCGAAGTCAAAAGCTCGGTACCAGTTTCATACCCTATAGGCAACTGGAAATGAGTCAAAAAGTTCATGGCAAGAGAGCTGAAATCAGGAAAAGAGTAAGGTGGCAATTCAATGTACCACTTGGCAGTCAAACCGGTGAGAGTCCTTTGAAACAATCTAAGATGAATTGAGTTGTCCATTAAGGAATTAGATGAACACCATAAATGGTAAGTCATCACGTGGTTTTTAGGATCTTCACCCGGCTTGCCGTCAAATTTTGAGATATCAGACAGCAGTTTCACTGTAATATGTGGCCAATTAGTTCCGTGGTAAATGGGGTCGTTGGTTAAATGAGATAGGTCAGGTAGGTCCAAGGTAGCCAAAAAGGGCAGATGTGGATTAGGCTGTTTGTATTGATAATACGGATAAGGCGTGTAAGGACTAGTATGACCATAAGGTGTACCAGGAGGAAACTGGCCATAGGGGGTGGTGTCGCCTGGACCGTAAGGGGGTTTGCCACCATAAGGTGGTCCATTCCAATAAGGTGGGGGTCCACCTACACTACCTGGAGGAGGTGGAGGTTCGCTACCACCAACGGGAGGAGGTGGAGGTCCATAACCATAATAAGGAGGCCCACCACCACCTCCGCCTAGAGGGGGTGGTGGACCACCTTCGCCGCCAGAAGGATGGGGGCCCCCAGCACCTCTGCCGCTGGAAGGATGAGCATTTCCACCACCACCACCTCCACCATAGTAATTAGGTCCTCCACCACCTCTACCTAGAGGGGGTGGTGGACCACCCCCACCACTCGAAGGGAAATGTCCTCCTCCACCATAATAGGGTGTTCCCCCGCCGCCTCCGCCTGGAGGGGGTGATGGACCAGTCCCGCCACCACCGAAAGGGTGAGGGTTATTTTTGGTAAAATGAAGTGGGCCTCCACTAAAGTTAGGTGGGATTCCATCACCTCCAACAGGAGGGGGGGGGGACCGATCGGGGGTGGTGGTGCTTGAGGGATAGTTGGTTGGGGTCCGTGTTGCAACACAGGCTGTTTCCCCCATAGAGTGTATGGATTCCCGGGATAAGGTATCCTGTATGGTGCGTTTCCAAGATTATATTGGCCTAGCGCAAGGTTAACAGAACTTGGATACGCTTGACTCCATGAGGGTAGTGTTACATTGGATGGCCCCCCAACATGAGATAATCCCATGGTGGATGGTCTAGCGGGTTGGGGAGGCCCAAAGGGAGGTCCATTAGGGATTCCACTGCCTATGTTCTGGTTAGGAAATGGGGGTTTCCCCCCAGCCATAACAGGCTGACCATTATTCAAAGGTTGAACCAATGTAGGTTGCTAGTTAGCTACCGTAGTAATAACGTTACCAATGAGATAATCCATGGGAATGGAATATCCTCCCCTTGAATTTTGAGGTGGGGGAGGAGCTGGTAAAGTAACTATGGTGGTAACAGGTGTGTTGGACTGTTGTCCTTCCAGTGGTTGGTTCACTTGAGGTGCAAGACTGGACTCTTGTGAGTGTTGACCAATCTCATTAATGCTCTAGTTTCGAGGGGATGGTTCCGGTGATCCAAAAGATATCGAATGAATTGAAGTATCTCTATGCCTGAATCTTTGTTCGAGACTTTAACTTCAAATTTCGTTACCCTTAATACGTAACCGATCCAAGCGTTCTTGAATAGGTTCAAAGACTTTAGTGGGGTCGGGCATATAGGAGGGTCTAGAGAACTCTGGAGTAGTCCAGTTGGGTGGTGATGCGATGAAAAAATGAGCCACTGGGTGACCAGTAGAAGATGTCCAGTAAGCTGCTAAAGGACCAGCAGCTATTGTAGGGTCGTCCTGGGGTCGGTTTATCCATTCCAACGATCCAGGTTCTCCCAAGATAATGGGAGAAAGGTCTTGTGAAGTGGGGATTTGTGCTCCTTCATCCTACGGCAGATGAGAGGTAGGTGAATCTGGAGGAGTTTGTGGAAACAAAAGTCCTCCAACATTCAGAGTGGGGTTTTCCACTTCAGTAACTATGACCATGTTACGCTGATCCATTATTACCCTCAAAATAACCTCCAGATTAAGGGGATATTCGGGTGATAAGTTTAAGATCCTATGGGATCTTCTCCAGGGAAAATCCTCCAGAGCGTCAGGAAAGTCAGCCAAAGTGGTTGAAACAGTGTTTCTCCTAAGGGTAAGCTAAAAAGAAAAGCAGTCCAAAAAAACCTACTCAAACTAAGGCAACAAGCAGACTTATGTGACAGAGTGGATTCAAAAGGCTAGAACCTCACGGGATTATCAAGGCATCGCAAACTGTGATATACTGCAGGGTCCAACAATATGACACGACAAGGAGGATTGGGACCGTACCCTTTCCTGCATACCCAATTACCTGGACAGTACATGTGTGCTAATCTCCCCGAGTGTTGTTCTCGGTGTATTGCTTTAACAAGATGGCCGAATGGTTAACTCAATTGGTTTCAGGAATCCTAGTGGTGTCTCCCGATATACGCAAGGTATGTGGGAGTTCAAATCCATAGTGGTGCTATCTAATGCACAACCGTTCGACAAGAGACCTTCTGATATACTACCAAGTACGTGATACACCCTTCGATATATGCCAAGTACGGATTATGGTACTTGGTGGGTATGTGAAGGAGCTCGATATACCGATAAGTATGTGGAAGACTACAATACCCCCAAGATACAGTGCTAGCAAATAATGACAACTTCCATGCTTAACGACGTCGGAACATGTCTCTAACTTACACACAAGTTGCTAAAATTTTTACCTAGTTCTACCGTTAATTTTATCTTGGACGGTTAGGGGAATGCATGAGGTGAGTACATAATCAGAAGCATAATGCAAGTCCTAGCTACATGCATGAAATATTCTTTTCTTTCAATGAATTCTAGCTATGGGAAGGAGAAATCTTTTTCTTTCCGACGAGATTGCCAAAACAACACAATGCAATAGTTCCCAATTCAAACAAGCTTGACTATGAAAGTATTCTCTTCCTTTTTCAACGAAACACAAAAAATCACAACATTTTTCCTTTTCATTTTCTTTTCAAAGCAAAATGACACTAGGTAATGAAAAGAGAGAATTCTAAGATGGAGTATGCAAGTCTTTTTCAATTTCACTTTCAATGGCCTAAAAGCAATGAAAAATAAAAAATGCACCTATCTTTCCCTAGCATGGAAATACTTTTGCAAAATTAGAAGTGTAGCTTGGGTCTTTCAAGAAGATGAGCTATTCATATTTCAAGAAAAACACAAACGATCATACATTCATTCAATTTTCCAAAAGATTGATAAACAAAACATTCCAATGCAAGCACGTTTTTCTCTCAAAAAAACTCAAGAAATGATGGGAAAGAATCACTTTTTAACTTTTCAATAGATGCATCAAAGAATAAACTTGATAACAATTGAGCTTTCAAATCTAAGTGAATGAAAAGAAAACACTACTTGTAGCACTAGTATACTCAGAAAACTCAAGAGAAGACAAGCACTCAATCAAGCTGAAAGACACACTTAACTCAAAATCAAGCAGTAGCAAGCAAACCAAGCAATCAAAGCTCAAAAAAGAATGTAAACGAGGTCTGGAAGCTGGTCTAATGTAATGATCAGATCAGGAATGGAAGGAAGGGAAAGCAAGGGTGAGCGGATGAAGGTGGAGGAGACAAGAGTACCCACCACTACCCGTCTTCAAACTTGTCCAAGATGAAACCCAAAATCAATCCAAACAAGCCAAACACTCGACACACAAATCAAAGGTGGGATCTCTGGCTGGATCTTGCAGCATAGAGGGAGTTCATACAACAAACCAAAGTTCAGACTGACAAATGGAGAGGGGATGCCTACATGCCAAATTTTGACAAAGCGGCGCACTCTGTGCTTGTACACAATGCGACGTCGCAGTTCACCAATGCGGGAAGTGCGACGATGTCATGGTTTACCAATGAAAAGGATGCGACGAGTGACTAACTGGTAAAGAACAGAGACCAGGAATGACATAGTGTCGCTCTGTTTCCACTAACCAGGTGTGACGGGTGAGATCTAAGCCCAAAAATGAATCAGATCTCCAAGCAATGAACTATGGAATGGTTTGAAAATGAGTTGTATAAACTTAGAGGAAGCAGATTAGAGTCTTCAATACAAAGATCTGATAGTGAAATCAACTCACGAAGCAAATGACAAATAGAAGGCTTGTGTCAAGCAATCAACTGAAAATGACTCAAGCAATTACAGAATCAGACATGCATTTTCCCCACTATGGTCACCAGATTTGTTTATCGAACAATCCACTCAAGTGGACGTGATCCGGATCTCCCTAGCTCAATGCGAGTCTAGAACAAATAAGACATGCTACAAATGCATCTCCTATATCTACTTAAGGATCAAGTACTAGATGTCTTACCTTTCACTTCGCTATCCTTTCTCCTGAATGCTGCTCCATGTCTCATGGTTGTCAGATCCAAGCTGGAAGACTTATCAAGACAAGAAACAAGAGAAACAAGTAAAGGGCATCTATACAATAAGAGATCTAAGTGAAAAGTTAAGCAGGTAAACTACTCAATATCATTACACACATGAATAATATTGGTGGAAAGCATTTGTATTACTGTATAAATAGGGAAGTACATAGAAGAGATATAGAACTACAACCGAGGCTTAACGCTGCAACCCTTCTCCAACAAAGCCATTTGCCATTTCCTCCTAAGGAAGCTTGAGCCTCTCAAGGATGAGTAGATATCTCTCAAGAGTGATTTCACCAGCATGTAGACACCATAGACTTCCTCGTTTTGGAGAGAGGTAGAGCTTTTCTTATATAGGACTAAGTGGATAGGGTATGGATAGGATATGTTGAGATATGGTAGGAGAGAGATAGGGGATCCTCCCAAGGTTTTAGGAATCAAGTACCTACTCCCCTAGAGTTCAAGGATAAGGCCCCAAGTCAGCAAGTTTCGAGAAGAACCTCGAAGAAGCTATTTTTTTTCATTAACTGACTTCGTCGCACCCTGCAATGAAGCAAGCTGCGACGTCACATGTTGCATGAGTGCAACCTGCGATGACCTCTCAAAACCTGGTACAACTGGGTACAATCCTCCCAGGTTAATTACTCAATCAAGATATCTTGAGGGGTGTATACACTGAAGCTCATGATGGGTAGATTTTGGGTGTAACAAGGGCTATCTCCGCAACCAACCTCCCGTGACCTCGTGCTTAACCATGGTTTTAGTAGAGCTTTCTGAGAACACTGAAGTATATAATTGGTTTCACCACTCCCTAGTCAAACACATAATGTTGGTTCAATAGTCTTCGATTGTTAACTCACAATGATCTATTCCAAGACTCTAAACCTAAGCTAGTTGGTGCACCCTATAAAAAGAAAATATTTTCTAATCAATTTTAAGATTAAGCATTGATTTTAATGGTTGTAATTACTGAAAGGATATGGGCGTGAAACTGATGATGTATAAGACTCAATGGTATGCACAACCGAAAAAACACTAGACTCAACTATTCAATAAAAGGCATGCCATTAATATGACAATCAATCCAATGGTTTGAAATAAAATACAATCTCTTTAAATTTTCAAATGCACAAGCAAGTCCTAGATGAAATCACAAGCACTCTAATTTAAAATGCAGAACATACAGCAAATATTTTTGTATTTTCTCTTATAAATGCAAGGAAAATGCAAAACAGTGTTTTTGTATTTTTTCAATATAAATGAAAATGAAAAAATGCAAGGAAAATTTAACTATTTAGTAAAGAAATGCAGAGCATATGAAGTAGACAACCCATCAAATCCCAAATAGTAAGACTCAGCCAAGCTAATGAGCTATAAAACACACTAGATCAAAATGAGAGATAAGTGACCAGGCCACCAAAAAATTTGGTCGCCGTGGTTTTTTCAAGGGATAAATGACTAAAATTGAGAAATTTTAAGTGAGCTGACTAAAAATGACCAAGATAAATGACCAATTTAGTCATGGTATAAGAACTAAACTAAAAATGACCAAGATAAATGACCAATTTGGTCACTGGATAATAACTAAACTAAAAATGACCACATAACAATTGGTCTTTTATTTGGTCATTTTTAGTTGTGTCACTCTGTCAATGGAAAATCATAGTTTTGACAATGAATTTGTACAATTTACTAAATTCTAACACTGCAGATGGATTCAGAAACCCCTTTCTTCTTTGAATCCATCTATAGTGTTAGCATTTCTTAAATTGTAGACCCCCTCACGTGTTACAGCTTAACATTAATGCATGAAGCAGATCATTTTCACCACTTACATTAATGATGACCTTATAGTTAGTCTTCAATTCTTGGAGCAGAAGCAATTTGCTTATAAGCTTTACATTCTTCCCAAGTTATCATAATTAATTTTCAATACATCTATGGTACAAGCATTAATAAAAACCATCCCAAGTTGAGATATCACAAGTACCACATAACAATTGGTTATTTATTTGGTCATTTTTAGTTGTGTCACTATGAAAATGAAAAATTACAATTTTGACAATGAATTTGTACAATTTACTAAATTTTAACACTAAGGGGGTCTCTGAATCCATCTGCAGTGTTAAAATTTAGTAAATTGTAGCATTGTAGATGGATTCATATAATATCCAGTTCAATGTGCTTATCATTTCCATATCTTATTTCACCATTAATTATGTTTCCGTATTATCCCTTCAATAGATCAACAAGTTGCATCATGTGCGTCACCATAGTGTGTCGGTTGAGTTGAGTCTTGGATATTTGTCATCTTTCTACTTACAAATTAAGTATCAAAGCATGGAAATATTACCACCTTCTAACTTTAGCTAATATAGTTCACCATCATTATTTAATATTTATGACAATTTTATATTAATTTTTTTAATTCCTATATATTTTAAATTTATAGTTAAAATAATTATTTTTAAAATTTTCCATTTTGCATTTCACATTATAATTTTATACACCATAGTGAATTATTCTAATGCAAAGCATATAAAATTTTACAATTTTAAGATGAAATTTAACATTAATTAAAAATAAATTAATATAAAAGAAAATTATATAATATAAATTTATAATTAAACAAATAAATATCAACCTATAACCAAATCATTACCGAAGAAGGATGAATATAGAATAGTGTCTTCAACCCCTTTCTCATAAAAAAGCCAAAATGATCAATTTAATCACATTAATAGTCTAGCATCAAAACCTCCTAGATTAGTATTTGATCACATTATAAGAGTGGAAACCCACCAATGAAATTCCATTTGGTAAGTTTTACTGCCCTGTTGATGCCTCGGAGATCGCAGCATCAATAAGAAAGGGATCCTCCCCGGTAGACTATCCCAATTAGATTGTCCACCGTTTGGTGTGGGGAATCCGTCCGGTTAGCAGTTCCGGCAACCGTGGGTTTGGAGATTTTGTTCCAGGATTTACCGGTTATGGCCCGATCCACCGTTCTTTTGATTTTTTATGTTTTAGAATGAGATGCAAGTGCCTAGACTATTTTAATCTAAATGCAAAACTGGAAAAGAAAACAAATCTGTGTCTAAAATGGAAGTAAATCTAAACTATCCCTGCAGGGAGCAACTTGTAAGAAAAAATAAAATGAGTAACATGCTGGAATATTTACTTAACATTCAACAGATAGCCATTAAATCTTGAAGATAGATCCACAGCAGAAACATGAAATATTTAGAAGATAGCTTCTAATACGGATATAACAGATTCTATTACTCATAAAAGAGAGAATTCATTTGCACAGAGAGAAGCAAGATCATTTAATACAATGAAATAATTCAGGACAGTAAAGAAAGATCTCACAGCAAAGTATAGAAGACACAGGAATAATCCAAAATGCATCCAATCTCCATTCTCATGCAAAGACGTCCTCTCCGGGCTCTTATTAGGTAAATTTTATTTCCTTAAAACATGTGCAAGATAGCTCGTACAAGTCCCAGAAAAATATTTGCCTGCAAAAAAGTCCCACTACATTCCTTCCTAACTTCTATTTATAATGTTACAAAA
Source organism: Larix kaempferi (assembly GCA_027924585.1). Classification (NCBI taxonomy): domain Eukaryota; kingdom Viridiplantae; phylum Streptophyta; class Pinopsida; order Pinales; family Pinaceae; genus Larix; species Larix kaempferi. The sequence goes on along the minus strand of BSBM01000378.1, from coordinate 10,122,830 downwards.
TGCCCTTTGGGCTGCCACCTGGCTTTTACACTTGTCACTTACAGACTTTTCCCCTTACAATAGACAAAATGTGACCTCCCTTTTAACAGAAAATTATTTAAAAAAGGAAATGGACAGTGGTCCCATAGCTCCACGTTTTATACATCTGAAAGAAAAAATACAAAATAAAAGAATTAATGTTCTAATATCAGCGCTTTCACTCCTGGGCATGCGCTTCAGTTGGAAGAGAGGCACTCAAACTAGTTGTTGATGCTGTTGCTGGGGGAAGAGGAGAAAACAAGCCAGCTGGAATTTCTGCTACTGTTGGGGGAGAGGAAAACGAGCTAGCTGCTACAGCTGTTGTTGCTGCTTTCTTCTCCTCTTCTGCAATGTAACTATACCATACACCAGTGTCCCTTATAACTACATTTGCTGAGGTAGGGAGTAAGATTTTCTGGGAAGTTACATGCTTACCAAGTTCTGCCCCAATACTTTGAATTTCTGTTACTGCAGCTTGATGCATTTCTTTGAGCAGATGACTGTGTATTGATGACATTCCAATATAATGTTGGAGGTCATCGATGGCTAGGACATCAATCTTCTTCACATATTCAGTTTGGATGCCCATCTCTTCCTTCAGCTCAGACAAACGTTGTTCTTTGCCTAGGAAATCATCAAGGGACTGAGGGAAACTCAACTTGCATTTGTCATGCACCTCATGGATTCTTTGATAAAGACCGCTACTTTTGTCCATTGTCCCTCGGATCTTGGCTATCAGCTTAATGCTACAGTTTCTGCAAAATTCCAAAAGGGCTATGTCTTCATTGAAGCCATCCACAGATTTGAATGGGAGATGCTTGGGGAAATCCACCTTTCCTTCTCTCCATTCTATTTGGCTCAGGACGTTTTCCTTAACCTGAGTATATTTAGCTTTAAGCTTATTGGCCTCTAGATTAACTTCTTTTAATATGACCACCATGGCCTTGAGCTTGCATACTTCATCAGTAATTAGTTCCTGCGTGCCATGGACTTGCGTTAGGATGCTACAGGACAACTCATGGAAAGGAGACATGTCTATCGCTCTGCTCTCCGCCTGCTCTAATTGGTCAACCAACACCTGCTTATCTGCCTCTAGATGGGATACTTTAGCTTTTGCATCATTCTTCTCTGCCTCTAAGATCATCATCTGGACCTCCATGCTTTCCTTCTCTTCTTCCAAAAGGTTATACTTGTCCGACAATTCTTTATGTTCAACGAACAGGCGATTATACCTATTCACCACGAGATCCCTGTAGGCTTGCTCATTAGCCACAGCATGTTGTAGCATGCGAGCTCTCCTCTTAGTCGATTCAAATTCTTTAACTATATCAGCCACATTGTCTAGCGTTACTTTTGCTGTCTCTACAGTGGCGGATGCCATAGCTAAGGGAGCCTTGTTTGTGTTTTGCATTACTGTGGTCTCCCGGTGGGTAACAATGTCTTCCTAGAAGAGTCTCTTTATCCTCTCTTCCGATTTAAGGATCATTGCCTTCCTCTTCTTATCATAGACAAACTCATCCCATCTGGACACGGTATGTTCTTCTGAGGGAGTGTATGGGACGATTGGGAGATCTATAATATCTATTTCTACTTCCGTGGGTGGGGTCTGGACTACCTGAGCTGGATCTGTTCCCACATTTTGGGTACCAGAGACACCTGCTTGTGCTTTGTCTGCCTCCACATTTTGAGTGCCGGAGACACCGGCTTGAGGTATGTCTATTTCCATATCCTGGGCACCGGAGCCACCTGCCTGGGCATATTCAACTGTCTTGAGTTCTTCTTCCGCTTTCCACCCTACTTCAGCTTGTTTTCTTCTCTCTTCTCCTTCAGCTTGCAGCTAATCTTCATTTTCCTTCTGCTGGCTTTCATCTTCAGCCTCTTTCCGCTGCTGGGCTTCCTCAACCTCTTTCTGTAGTCTCTCACTTTCTGCTTCTTGCTGCACTCTCACCACCTCAGCTTCCTGCTGTAATCTAGCAACTTCAGCTTCCTGCTGCAATCTGGCAACTTCAGCCTCTTGCAGTAACCTGGCTTCCTCTCTTAACCTTTGTTCTTCTTGGGCTCGGGCATCATCTGCTTCCTTGTCTTTCTGTTGGTTGGTTTTCTGGGCCTTGGTAGAGCTAGAGCTTGCTCCACTTCCTTGGCTACAGATCCGCAGCTCAGCCATGTTGCTGATGCCTCTGAATGCCTCTTCCTCGGCATCATAATAATGCGCGTACTCAAAATGAGCATAAATTTCTTTACAATGCTCGACAACTTTTCCCTTCCTGTCATTCCTATGGAAAATTACTTCGTCGAAGTGGAAGGCTTTCAGCTCTTGAACAAACTCCTCGGCTGAGGCAACCCCTGAGAATTTGTATGCTCCTATGCAGAAGGGCAAAGGCAGGAAAGAAGCCTTATGTTGTTTGTTAAGCACTGCTCCAATTCCATCCAGGAAAATTTGTCTCATTGCCTCCTTGAGAACCACATAGTCAGTAGCATACCTCGACAAAATATATGGAGCTTTAGTCCCTCCAAACATTTTGATGTAAGTTCCTTGCTCTGAAAAATAAAAGTCTCCATAGTTCTCCAGGATCTCCATTGCATTTTCTGACAAACAGTTGGGCTCTTCTTTGAAAATTTGCTCATATAGGGGCATGATGAACCCCTCACAGATGAGCTTATAGCTGGGTTTGTAATTTTGAGCCCACATCATCCTGAAAGCGGTGTAAACCAGGGTGTTGGCCTTATCCCACGTGCAACCTAAGCTGGGAAAAGATAGCTTGGCCAACACACAATCAATAAGATACGAAGACATGTAAAATTCTGCCCTTTTTAGGGTCAGGCCTTCTTTTGCAGCAACCACCATTGATGCCAAACTGTCTGACAGGATGGTAGCCCAGTCAAACGCAGTTCCTTTAAATGCCACAAAGTGGATGATGGGAACCCACTGTATCTTGTATACGGTGCCATCGGGCATACTGAAGATTCTACACAACATCAGGGCGAGTAACCTGAAAGGAGGTCTTAGATTCTGCACATCATATTCGTCATTACCTCTCTTTCTTAAGTGCTTGCCTGCGACCAATAATTTTTTGGCCATTTCAATATTGTTCATCTGGCCCAACCATTCATCACTCAGGGCTTGCTGGGGACGTGGGAATTTATAGGCTGCGGCAAGATATGCTGGGTGGAATGAGGCGATGGCTATTTTCCCGCTGTCATGTATTACTCTTGTCTTCGCATTAGTATGTTCGAGTATCCATCCGATTACTTCAGAACATGGGAACAGTTCAGGGCGGGTGGCAGCGCTAGCTATGCCTGAAGTTCTGATGTTGAGATAGATATGCCCCTCTTCTCGCAACATATCCGAGATATCTTGGTCCCTGATCATCCTGAAAATGTCACCCCAGCGGATTTCGGGGGGAATACCGGTGGTGCACCTGGTATCTTGGAACATGGTCTCAGTCCTAAGTGGTGCTGGCTGTGGTTCCATCATTTTAGCTTTCTTCCTACCACCTTTTGGCATCTTGACTTATCCCTGGCAATGACCAAATACAAGTCATTATAAAACATGTGCAAACTATTATGAGATTCTAACAAAGAGCAGCACCATTTTAACATGCTAATGAGATATATAAACAAATTAGGACGCTGCATGTTGGGAAAGCAAAATAAACCATTCCAAGCAAGAAGCATAGTTCTGAGATTTGGCTATCTTAAGGGGACACAGTTTGGAATGTTCTCGAAAGGATAAGTATACATCGCGGAAATAACCTGTTCTCGGTCTAGCCCTAGGAGAGAGGGTGTCTTCCATGGTTGTACTTCGAACGATTAACAGCGGGTGAGCTCGGATTGAAGTAATATTATGATGAAACCAGGGGCCGGAACACAATCATCAAAAGATGAGGGATCTCATCCGACCACCACCGCTATTAGTAAGATTTGTGAGAAGCTGTGTGGTCGGCTTAGATTTTAAATGAGGGTGACGATGCTTGAAATAAAGCCGGTGGAGAAACTCGGGTAGAGATGGTTATGGCTTTGGAAGAGCTGAGAAACTACGGGGCTTCGGCGGCCTTAAAAAAATAAAAACCAATAACGACATACGGCCATGCCATGGATGGGGAAAAACCTCAAAGGTAACTTGACGTGGAAAAAGGGACAAAAATAACGGTTAAAAATCCTACCTGGTAACGTGAAGATGGCTGAATGAGGTGGGCACGGACGTGGACGAGCGAGCTGAGCTGGAGCAGTCTGACGCGACGTTCCAACAACGTTTGTCAATCAAAAAATAACAATGTGGTCGGTCCAACCCCCCACCGCCCATTTAAACGAGTTGGGCACGTGCGGTATTAAATTCGGTGGGTGGCGCTATTTAAAACAAGTTTAATTTTGTGTACGTTGCGATCTTTTCAATCCGCCTCAATAGTTGTGCGTGACCGTCACTTTGCGGGGTGGACTCATGAACTCCACCCGCGATTGCGGGATGTTATGGTGAACACCCTCGGTGTTTCGGAAGAGATTGATGAATCATTCTGCAATGCGACCTTTGGAGACCCGGCTGCGGGAGAACAATGGATCTCCTTCCGTAATTTCGACGGAGATATGCCGATGGCTTCCGCAATCGCGGCACAATTCTGCAAAGGCTCCCGTCGTTTCAGAAGGAATTGGCGAATGGCTCCCGCAAGTTGAATGAACGACTAAGTCTTTCAATGGATTTTCGGAATGATAACGCGAAACTTCCGTAGTTGCGGAAGGGAAACCCAAATAGCTTCCGCAATGTCGGAACAGATTGGCGAATGGTTCCGCAAAGGTCTAAGTCTTTCAGCGGACTTCGGAAAGATAACGTGAACGCTACCGCAACTCGAAAAAATTTCTAAGTCTCCGCGGGGTTTCGGAAAGATAACGTGAAGGCTTCCGCAATTTCGGAAGGGAGACCCAAAAGGTTCCACAAAAGTCTTTCGACGGACTTCGGAAAGATAACGTGAAGGCTTCCGCAATTTAAGATTTTTTTTGAGAAAAAGACTAAGTCATTTGGCGGCCTCGGGGAAGATTTGCGAATGACTCCCGCAGTTTCGGGAGAATAAGCCGAATGGCTCCGCAGTTTCGGGAGAATAAGCCGAATGGCTCCGCAATTTCGGGAGAATAAGCCGAATGGCTCCGCAGTTTCGGGAGACTTTCCCAAATAATTTTCGCAACTTCGAGAGAAAAATCTAAGTCCTTTTCGGGACGCTTATGGAAACGGTTCCCGCCGTTTCGGGAGGAAAACCCGAACAGTTCCCGCGGTTTCGGGAGAATAACTTGAATATTTCCGCAACTGCGGGGAGTTTTTTCAAATGCTTCCATGACTTCAGGAAGATTTCAGGAATTCTATACTTGTAAGGAAACTTGGAACTTCTCAAAGCTGGATTTTTAGTTGAAAAGACAGAAAAAAGGAGAATTGACCTCTTACAGCAGTCTTTCTAAAAAATAAAGGAGGGGCCCCAATATGTACAAAAATTTTGGGGGGGGATGTTGCTGCAACAACATGCCAGAACAAATGGTTGTCTGAGGATTTCTTTACTGAATTTTCCAATTTTCCTTAGAAGAAAGAGTTTGTAAATATGAGCTTTGATGTGACTTGGATTATTACTGCTCATCCGAATGAGTTTGTGCTTCATTTCCTGATCCAATGCCAAACTTCTATGCATTTGTTAGTCACCAGTTGTTTTGCTCGTAGGTTGTTTGAGCTAAATATCAATATTCATAGATTCTTTGGTTACATGAGAAAATAAAGCATTAAAACACAGCATGTAAACTCATTCTCATCCTTCCATTCCAATATTCTTGCTTCTCTTCCTTCGTGGAAATGCTCATGAACCACTTGTATGGGAGACTAAATATCTGGTACATATAGCTAAGATGGATCATGATCATACACCAAGTGATCAAGCATAAAACCATATTTAATTGGGTAGACCATCATATCTTACAACCTTGTTGGATGCATTTGAGAAGCCAAAACCCCCTTAGATGGTAGTGTGCCTAAGTTTAACAATATGGCATCCTACCTTATGAGTTGCATGTGTGCTTTCTTTATAAACTTCTCTAGATTTAATCCCATTTGCTAGTCTACCTTTGCGCCAATGCACACCTACTTTCAAGGCTTATGTATAAGAATATATCTCTAAGAATACTCCACCAATATATGTGGCTTTGTCCTTGTCCCCTTTTATGAGAGGATCCAAGGAAATAAGTGCATGTGTTTCTCAAGGGAGGCCATTAAGGTGTTAAAGTAAATTGGCTACTGGTACTTTTGGAAATAAGTAACTACATAAGAGTATACAAGGTGTCCATTGATCCTCACACTTTTCCCAAGCATGTGCTAGTTCCACTACTAATCCAATAGATTTCCTTTCAGACTAGATTACATGGGGTGAAAATGATATTTAAAAAGAGAAAAAAGAACTCTAGCCTACCTATAAAGATAGTACTAATAAAAATTTTTACTTAACACACAAGGATAAATTATCCCCAGAGTTCAAGACATACAACTTCCACTGGGAACTAAATAAAGTCAATGATCCTCCTAAGTTGCATCTAGTTGGTCCTAAAGTTACATTCACATAGTCTTGCTATAATAGCTCTGCGAGGTTCAAGTTTCCCCTATTAGTAGAGGGTATGGCCATACCCCTATCTCATAATAAATTGGTTAAACACCCCTCCTAGTAAAAAATGAAGAAACTCTCTCCATGGGGTACCTCTGAAGGTACACTGGTGCTAGTACCATCATAACATGAGGAATGAAGAAAGTGTTCGGCATGAAAGAGCCAACACTTAAATCTTCTATCACTCCTAAAGAGGTAAAAAACGTCTCCTCTCTCAGTCGCACTTCACTTAAAGGATATGTTCGGGTACACAGGGTACTACCAAAGGACCGAACACCAAGAGCAACCACTTCACACAAACAGATCACAGATCAACACACTGATGTTTTGACGTGGTTTAAACCCTCTTGAGAGAAACAATCCACGGCCCCGGCCAAATAGCTTCTACGGGACAATTTATTATGCAAAGAAAGAAAGTTACAAATGAGCTTCTCATAATCGATCAACTAAACAATGACCCTCCATGCTCTTTAAATAGAGATTATTGACCAATCGAGTGTTAAGCCACGAATCAAGGTTAGGTTTTATCTAATAGAAGTTGAGCCGTCGGATCACTCTATGTCGGGAACATATCGTGACTGTCGGATTAAGTATTTACAAATGCATACTAATGCATACTAAAGAAACACACTATCCCTAATAGATATATTACACAAGTTGATCTTAACTAACTCCTAAGTGTCTAAATATCCTAACATCCCCCCTTAAGAACAACTTGGGATAGGATTGAAGGATTTACAAAAGTGACACTATTAGGAGAAGGAAGGAGGCATTAGAGCCTATCCCCCCTTAATGACAAGTTCCTGAACTCCTAACATAGATCGAAGTTTAGAAAACTTTGCTTCTGTAAGAGACTTGGTGAAGATGTCTACAACTTGATCATCTGTATGGCAAAAGAGCACTTCAAGAAAACGATCATGAACAAGATTTCTGATGAAGTGCATATGTAGCTCAATGTGTTTGTTGCATTAATGTAGAACTGGATCTTTGGCAAGCTTGATGGAAATTTGATTGTTGCACCAAAGTGGAGTAGGCTGCTGCTGCTCGAAATCAAACTCTGAAAGGATCTGTCAAAGCCATAAAGCTTCCTGACTGGCGTTAACTACTGCTTGATATTCTACATTTGCTGAAGAAAGAGCAAGAGCTTGTTGTTTCTTACAAGCCCAAGTAATAGGTCCAGATCCCAGACTGAAAACATAACCTGTAGTAGACTTTCGATCATCAGGATCGTCGGCCCAATCTGAATCAGTGAAACCAACCAACAAAGGTTTCCCCCCTATATTGTAATGAATCCCAAACTGAACTGTACCTTGAATATATCGAAGTATTCTTTTAGCTACTTTCTAGTGACTGTTGAAATATTGTAACTTCAAAGAATATTATATTTGTATATTATTTATTCCGGAGATGTTCCATACCTCCGATGTGATTATACTATAAATCCGGAGATGGTTATTCCTCCGAGTTGGGTGTGGTAACTAGGGTTATTAGACCCACCATGTGGGGGTCGGCCCAGTCAGTTATAATGGGGTATTTAACCTAATGGTTAAATACGAGCCTACATGTACTTGTGTAAAATACATATCAGAGTAGTGTATAAATAGAGGAGGTGTGTTCCTCATTTGATACACTCACACACTTGAGGATATCACACTTGTGGAGGAGAGGTCTGCTATTGTGGAGGAGATCATGTCTCAGGGTTTCATCTTTGTATATTGCTGGTCATCTATATTGAGGAATCTTTGCTGGGTTTTCTACCCCATGAGGGTTTCCCAGGATAAATCTCTGTCTCTTGTGTTTATGCTGTGCTTGTTGTTTCTTCAGTGATCCTGTATATGCTATTATTGTGAAATGGAATGTAATGCTGCTATTTTCTGTCTTATCATATTAAATCTTAACATGGTATCAGAGCTAACATGAAGGAAGACAAGGTATGGCACTAAAGACACTTGCTTTACTTACGATAATTTGAAGGTTAGGGTTTTACATAGAAAAAACCAGTCATCGTAGCACTTTCGCTATAAATCCGTTTTGGAGACGTTTTCGGATCTGAAATTGTTACAGGACGAAGCTAAAATATCCAGGTACCTTGTGTCCAAAGGACAACCTCTAATTCGTTGTACTTTGTGATTTATGATCTGTACAATATAGGGTTTCTGCCTCTTCCAGATCTGAGTCAAAATCAGGTGACCTTGGGAAAAAGGTCATAACTTGGGCTAGGAAGCTCCAAATGCAATTTCGTGAAAAGTGACAGCTAGTACACAGACTGTAATATCTCAGAAAACTTTTTCAGAGGCCGAAGGTCAAACAGTGACACGTGGCATGCCGTACAAGTTCGCTCTCCTGTATTATCCCATAAACAGGTCACGTTGCGACACTTGGCATAACTCTCTCTCAGAGAATAAAATTGAGGTCATACCTGTCAGGATGGAAAGATAACAGGCCGAGATATCTCGGAAAACTTTTTCAGAGGCCGAAGGTCAAACAGTGACACGTGGCACGCTGTACAAGTTCGCTCTCCTGTATTTTCCCAAAACAGGTCACGTTGCGACATTTGGCATAACTCTCTCTCAGAACATCCAATTGAGGTCAGACCTATCAGGATGGAAATCTAACAGGTCAGGCTATCTCAGAAAACTTTTTCAGACCCTGTGGATCAAAAATTTCGGAGTTACACCAGAAACAATCAGGTACATATTTCTGTCAAAACAGAATTATTTTTTGGTACCTTCATTCATGGCTTCCGGAATTTAGGGCTTTGAAGAAAGTTGGAATTTTTGTAATCGGAGACCACGGCTGGATGCTACTCATCAAAATAGAAATTTAGAGACCAAGATCAGAATTTTTGGTTGGGCAGAAGGCCGGGCTTGATTAGACCCTAGTTCGGGACTTTGATCAGAAAAGTGGAAAATTAGGGCTTCTGTAAAAATGGGAATTTTTGAAAACTGTGACCACGGCTGGAAGCTCCTCAGAAAAATAGAAGCTTAGAGATTTGGATCAAACCTTTTGATGGGGCAAAAGAGTGGGCTTCATCAAACCCCATTTCAGGGTCACGTCCAGTGAATCCGAAAGTTTCAAAGGAAAAATTGAGGAGTAAAACTTTGCAGTTTTCAAATTCTGAATATACCAGTTTGATCAGCTCATCAAGGCGCATATTTCTATCCTTTCGGAAGTTTGAAATTCAAAGTTTGAATTTTTTGGGTTTCTCTGACAAACCCATATCCAGCTCCAGGTCCAGTTCTTGCAAATCAAGTGGATTGGGTTAATCCTAGAAGAAGATGGATTGGTCACCTGCATAAGTGAAGAAGTTCCTGTCTCAGAGGGAGATGAGGATAAGGCCTTACATAAGAAGAATACAAGCGATCTCGACAGGTATGACTCATCGAGGTATGTTTCGATATTTGTCCATGATTAAGTTTATGGTATGTTTGTCTTCAGGTTATTACAGTTAGTACAATTTTGATTTTAGATTTGTCGTATAACCTTAACAAAATTATGAATGCATGATAAAAGATATTCATTGGTTAGGGTGTTGACACTTATGATTGTACTAATGCATCATGATGTTGTGTGAGGTTGATGTTGTCTGCTAACAAGATACAGGTACATCACAAAAGACAAATCAGGTTCCATGACCATGAAAACATGAAGACAAAGACTCATCCATAATCTTTGTTCTACTTACGAGGTATGTATGACTTGTTTATATTATGCTTAACCTATGAGACATGCAGGTTCTAGCTCAGGATCTCTAAATCATTGAAGAGATTGTTTAGGTGTGTTGTACATAACCAAATAGGTATACTAATCCAGGTATGTTTCCCATGAATCTTACCTTGTGTTAGGATCCCTTATATAAGTATACTTGGAATGATTGGTTATGCTTATTCATAAAGTTAGTAATCAAGGGATTATGCATATTATATCTTTTATCTTGATTGATGATATGCATGAGTAAAAGAAGACTTCCCTGAAATCTTGAATACTAATGTTTATTAACTATAATCATGACTATACATTTTCAAGATTATTTAGTACTATAATGTTTTGATAGCATTTAGAATATACTAATGAGTGTATGTTTGTGCATGAGATCATGAGGATGACTCTTGAGCATGCACAGTGGTATAGAATGAATAGAAGTTCAAAAGACATACAGAAGATCAAGCGGGAGGCAACCACACAAACATAAAAGATAAGTATTTGAGTTGTTATTTGAAATAGTAATGATATTGCCTGTAATAGGTTGTATGCATATTTGTATTCCTAGAATATATAATGCTGAGTGTAAACATTCATAGAGCATTGAATAGTATACAACTAATGTGCATATGATTGGTAAGTTGGACAAACATTCCATTGTTGCTTGTCTAGAATGAAACCTCTTTGCTGACATGCCGAGAGCTATGCACACTCTCGATAGTATGTTCTGGTAGAGATAGAAGGCATCTAGATAGCCACTGTATGCATACAGGATATGGGAAAGTGTTGTGCCAAAGTATTGGTCAAATCAGTTGCATAACTATATAAATGATATCTGTATGCATAATAGGTGCGGTGCACACAATAGAGGTCATTTTGGAAAAGAGTGCCATTGTACGAAAAAGAAGAAATTTTTTACCTCTGAAAGAAGGTATCATCCAGATAAGCCCTATAAGCATAAGTCAAAATTCAGAAAACCTTTCAAAAAGAATAAATATGCTTTTGGGAAGAAATATGTCAAAAGAAGAAAAGAAAAAGGTTCTGGTGATGTCTGTTTCATTTGTGGAAAGAAAGGTCATTGGGCTAGCAAATGCCCAGATAGGAAATCTCGTCCCAGATTGGCGGCCCTCTGCAACACTCTTGACCCAACCTGGTGGGATTTGTGTAAAGTTTCATCAACGCCTCCTGCGTCTGATGATGAAATTGTATATCTACCTGATTCTGAGAACTCTTCCTCAGACTCAGATTCTGAACCACGTCTTGCTAAATGTGATCCCTCCTTCTCTTCCAGTTCAGATTCCGAGAGTGATGCACATTTAGGGGGGTGTGAGCTCCCAGATTTTGATTTTAATCTGTATATGTTTTCCAGAGCCATTTCTCCTGCACAGATAGAAAAGAAATTGGCTGATATTGATTTACAGTTATCCACAATTCCAGTTTTTAGACACCAAGAAAGAACTGCTCTGCGTACAGAAAAGAAGGCTTTACAGAACCAATTACAGTCTTTCGATAAGGGCAAACAAAAAATAGATTACAGTTATAATCCGGAAGCCCTTTATCAAGACTACCCTGGCAGCCATAAAGACAGGCAGTCACACAGGGAGGATAGAGAAAATCTGCTTAGAATAAAGCTGAAAGAAAAACAGAAGCAGATCAGAGCATTGGTAAAAGAAGCTGATGATATCAAAAGCGCTCTCACAGCGTTAGCTCTGGAAAAAGAACAGTCTTCAGAAGAAGAATTGTCTAATGAGATTGAGAGAGTTTGTGGTCATGAAACCCCTGACAATTCACCTTCTCCTGAAAAGTCTCCCTCTCCCCAATATCAGAGTGTTAGCCTGTTAGGAGCTGTTCAAGGTCCCAAATTATTTGTTACACTCTATTTTTGCCTGAGTGAGTTTAAAGCCTATCCAGTCCAATGTCTCTTAGATTCTGGATGCCAATTTAATTTAGCCAGAGGTAATGCCATACCTAGTTTTTATTGGGAAAAAACTGAAGAGTTTGGGTCAGCCATTCAAGGAACCCCTGTATATATGAATGGTAAAGCTGATAATTTTCCAGTTTCTTTGTCTGGTCTTAAGTTACCTGTATCTTTATTAAGACTTGATTTGATAAAAGAAGATTGTGTGTGTGTTCGGTTTGGGAATGACACCTTACCCCAGCTTAGGTCTCATGTCCACAGGAGTTCTGCAGACTGCAGCGTGGTGGAAACACCCAATTCTCGTTCTAAGAATGCAACTCCAATTACTTTTAATTGGACAGGAATTAAATATCCGCAGTCTTGGGAGATGAAGTACACAGAGCTTAGACATCAGGATAGGGTTAAAGCACTTATGAATCCAAAACCCTTGGTATTTGATGAATCCACTTCTTCTTTCAGATCTTCTGCACAAGAACCTATTCCCAGATTCCAACCTCCTCTTATAAAGTCAGCATCATTGTCTGCTTACCATAATGCAAGGCGGCAAGCATTATCGAATGAGTTGTCTCGTCAGTCTTCTGTACATACTAATCCTGTTGCTGAAACCTCTAACCCATCTTCTTCTGAGTCATTTTCTGGTTTGACTGATTTTGAGCATAGAGGTCAGCATGCAAAGTGTCCTGCATGCAATAAAATCAAACAAAAATTAAAACAAAAAGAAAATCGTTTGTCCCATCATGATTTTCCTTCGCTAGGTATGTTCTCACTGCCTAGACAAGATTCTGCCATAGAAACAACTGTCCAAGGTCAAAAATCTTACATCCCAGGCAGAAATCTCCCAGAAGTTCCTTTTAGACAATACACATCTGATGGCCAGTCCCGCAGAGAGTTCTTACCTGTTAAGTCTTCTGCAGCAGATCAGAGTGTATCTGATGAAATCAAGCTTGTAAATTGGGGAAATCTTCAGCAGTACTATACTGCTAAAAATCTAGATGACATAGCACAAGATATTCTTATCTTGAAAGCACATCATGAGAATCAGAAGATCCAGATAGAAAGAGTGTCCACCAAAATAGAAATGTTGGATCATTTGTTGCATGATACAACTGAGATAGAGAGGACAATTAAATTAGCTTCTGATAAGCTAGACAGAAGACTGCAAGTTCTTGAAGACATGATAAGATCTACACAAGATCTTAAAAAGAAAGAATATAGAGTTCCTGATCATGTATTAAAACTAGCGGCCAAAGGTCATACTAAGTCAGCCTCTCTTGGAGCTCTCTCCCTTATCTCAGAAGTTGAAAAACCAGAATGGGATTTTGGTGAGTCAGATATGGAAAAAGACAGAATTGCTGATATGATCTCTGAGTTTAAAACCATGAATCCTGTCCTAGATTCTAAATACATAGGGGATGTTGATATGATGGCAGCTGAATCCTCCAATCAAAGGGTTCCCCCAAGAATTGAGTATGATACTCATATGCCTGATGTACAGAGTGTATCTTCTGCTCCAAAAGTCTTTACTTTTGGAATTAACAATATGAATAATCTGATATCTCAAATGCCTGAGCAACCAGTTTTGAATATTCAATGTCAGAGTAGAGAAGAAATAAAAAATGCTATTCAGCTGTTGACACATTGGATATTATATAAAAAGCAACAAGATCATAATATCACTGGACAAATGCTTGGAGCTCAGTTGGTTGCTGGTCTTTCAGGGCTAGCATATGAATGGTGGCGATGGTTGCCACAGGAAACTAGAAATGAAATCCTTGCTTCAAATGAAGCAGATGAGCAGATTCTCTCTGCCCTAGGAAGAGAGTTTTATGGTCCAGAGGATCATGAAGATACTGATCATCTAGCCTCTTTATTCATGACTGCAAGATTGTGTGATCTTAGTAAGGCTGATGAATATTTCTGCTATATGCAGAAATTATTAATTTCCTCTGGTAAATCTGGTGATCCTGCTTATTTAAAGCACTATCTTCGTAGTTTCCCTGGTCATGTCCCTGATGCTGTAGAAAGGGCCCTTAAAGAAAAAGGTATCCAGCTTCATACACTATCTTTGGCCCAATTACAACAACATATCCTTGAAACTTGGCAAGAACATTATTTAGAAATAAGAGTCAATAAGGATATCAAAAGGCATCAGAAGATGTTTTCAGCATCTTTCTGCAAAGAAGTTGCCGGGATGCCTGATTGGGGGTGCGGTGCACACAATAGAGGTCATTTTGGCAAAGAGTGCCATTGTACGAAAAAGAAGAAATTTTTTACCTCTGAAAGAAGGTATCATCCAGATAAGCCCTATAAGCATAAGTCAAAATTCAGAAAACCTTTCAAAAAGAATAAATATGCTTTTGGGAAGAAATATGTCAAAAGAAGAAAAGAAAAAGGTTCTGGTGATGTCTGTTTCATTTGTGGAAAGAAAGGTCATTGGGCTAGCAAATGCCCAGATAGGAAATCTCGTCCCAGATTGGCGGCCCTCTGCAACACTCTTGACCCAACCTGGTGGGATTTGTGTAAAGTTTCATCAACGCCTCCTGCGTCTGATGATGAAATTGTATATCTACCTGATTCTGAGAACTCTTCCTCAGACTCAGATTCTGAACCACGTCTTGCTAAATGTGATCCCTCCTTCTCTTCCAGTTCAGATTCCGAGAGTGATGCACATTTAGGGGGGTGTGAGCTCCCAGATTTTGATTTTAATCTGTATATGTTTTCTAGAGCCATTTCTCCTGCACAGATAGAAAAGAAATTGGCTGATATTGATTTACAGTTATCCACAATTCCAGTTTTTAGACACCAAGAAAGAACTGCTCTGCGTACAGAAAAGAAGGCTTTACAGAACCAATTACAGTCTTTCGATAAGGGCAAACAAAAAATAGATTACAGTTATAATCCGGCAGCCCTTTATCAAGACTACCCTGGCAGCCATAAAGACAGGCAGTCACACAGGGAGGATAGAGAAAATCTGCTTAGAATAAAGCTGAAAGAAAAACAGAAGCAGATCAGAGCATTGGTAAAAGAAGCTGATGATATCAAAAGCGCTCTCACAGCGTTAGCTCTGGAAAAAGAACAGTCTTCAGAAGAAGAATTGTCTAATGAGATTGAGAGAGTTTGTGGTCATGAAACCCCTGACAATTCACCTTCTCCTGAAAAGTCTCCCTCTCCCCAATCTCAGAGTGTTAGCCTGTTAGGAGCTGTTCAAGGTCCCAAATTATTTGTTACACTCTATTTTTGCCCGAGTGAGTTTAAAGCCTATCCAGTCCAATGTCTCTTAGATTCTGGATGCCAATTTAATTTAGCCAGAGGTAATGCCATACCTAGTTTTTATTGGGAAAAAACTGAAGAGTTTGGGTCAGCCATTCAAGGAACCCCTGTATATATGAATGGTAAAGCTGATAATTTTCCAGTTTCTTTGTCTGGTCTTAAGTTACATGTATCTTTATTAAGACTTGATTTGATAAAAGAAGATTGTGTGTTAGGTTCTGAATTTTTGCATAGTGTCAGTCGTTTCTCTGTAAATACCAAAGAAAAGACCTTCAAATGTACAGTTAATAATAATTCTGTCTCCCTACCCTTGAGTTTTTCTCCTATTCATCGTTGCAAATCCATTCCAAGTCCTCCTGAGAAATCCGCAAATCTCTCCTCATTACATAAGCTGGAAAGATGTGTCTCTTTTGCAGAACTTCATGGTGAAAAGTTCTTGACAGGGATTGCTGAAAAGCTAAGGAAAGATTGTTGTTCAGAAAGTCCCAATGCTTTCTGGACCAGAGAGAAATATTTTGTATCCTTACCTTTTGATCCTTTGCAAAAGATAAAACCTATGAAAGCTTCAGCGAGATTGATGAGTCCCAGTGAGAGAGAATTCTGTTCTAACGAAATCCAAGACCTCTTGAAGAAAGGATTGATAGAACCATCCAAAAGTCCATGGGCATGTAGGGATTTTGTGGTTAACAAGCATTCTGAGCAAAAAAGAGGTAAACCTCGCTTGGTAGTAAATTTTAAGCCCCTGAATGCTGTGCTCCAGAAGATCAGGTACCCTCTGCCTGATAAAGCAAGCTTACTTCAGAAAATCAATGGTTGTGCTGTATTTAGTAAGTTTGATTTGAAATCAGGGTTTTATCAGATTGGGATAGACCAGAAAGATAGATATAAAACTGCCTTTGTTGTCCCTCATGGGCAGTATCAATGGAAAGTCCTTCCATTCGGCATAAACAATGCACCATCAGAGTTTCAGAAGAGAATGGAAGATATCTTTAGGGATATACCTTGGCTAGCAGTTTTCATTGATGATATTCTGATTTGCTCTAAAAACTTGCAAGACCATTTAAAGCATTTGCAAAAATTCTATGAGCTAGTCTATAAGCATGGTTTAGTTTTGTCTGAAAGTAAAATGGAGATAGGCAAAACTGAAATTGAATTTTTGGGTTTACATATTAAGAATGGTCAGGTTGTTCTACAAAATCATGTCCTGCAATCTTTTGAGCATTTTCCTGATCAAATAACTGAAAAGACCCAACTGCAGAGATTCCTTGGTTGCTTAAATTACATCAGACCCTTTTATAAAGGTCAAGCAGCAGATATCCATTGTCTGCAGCAAAGGCTTAAAAAGAAGCCAATTCCCTGGTCTGAAAAGATGACTTTGGCTGTTCAGCAGATAAAGGCCAAAGTAAAGCAACTTCCAGCTCTGAGCCTCCCTCAGGGAACTGGTAGAATGATTATCGAAACAGATGCTTCCAGTACAACTTGGGGTGGTGTACTGATCGAAGAAATTGAAGGCAGATCTAACATTTGTGGTTATGGATTTGGGTCCTTTAAAGGCGCCGAGCTCAATTATCCTTCCAGTCACAAAGAGATTCTTGCTGTTAAAAAGACAGTTAATCATTTTATTTTATATCTGAAACCAGTAAGATTTGTGATTAGAACAGATCTGAAGATCATGCCTGGTATTTTTAAAAATGAAAATTTAATGGCTGAGAATAGCAGCAGGATTCTGAAATTGTTTTTATGGTTAAGCAATTTTGATTATGACATTATTTATAAACCTGGTTATTTGAATTGCTTAGCTGACATGTTAACCTGTGAGACTTTGCAGAAAGAAACTCCAGTTCTAAATATGTTTTCTGCTGGTTCCTCTGGTTCGGGACAGAATCCCAAATGGATTCCAATGAAGGATAAAATTGTGAGTGACAAAGGGAAAACTCCTATGGATGAAAAGGAGTTAGAGATGCGCGCCCCTCCTAAGTCCCTGTTTCTGGCTCCATGGGACAAAGATATTTCTGAGGAAGAACGCCAGCAGTTGTTAGACTATGCCAGTAAAGAAGACGCTGAAAAATACCTCAGTCTAACTTTAATCAGACAGATTCAGGCCAGCCCCTGTAAACTGCTTATTCTTGAGCGTTGGGAAAAAGATGCTTTTTATGGGTTAACAGAAGCCCAGGAACAGCTAGTTCAATGCAGAGAACTTTGGCTTGACGGCAATGAAGAAAAAGATGGCTGGGTTTGGTATGTTGATATCGGCCAAGGGGACCTAACCTGGAGATCCTATAATTTAATTCTTCAATTCTGCAGAGAGCAGAAATCTGTAATTATTTGTGCCGATCCAGGAAATATGAGGAATAGAAAGTGGTCAGGATGGACTCAGGTTTTCTTAGAAAAATTCTGCCCAAGGCATGAATGGGTTGAGCGTAAAGCTAATTTTATTCTCCATCTTGAAGCAGACATGCAAGCTGCTGACCAGGCTAACCAATGGTTCAAATTCCTTCTAAGGCATCATGGAGGAAGATACACTCCACTTGAACATTATGTGACTGTCACACAGAAATTTATTAAAAGAGACAGTCAAGGAAGAAGGTTGGATGCAAAAGTCCATCGAAGAACTCTGCCGCTCAACTATCGGGTTGAGTCTAACTTTGCCTCTGAGTTTATTTTTGGTCCTAATGAAGCATTGAAAGGATCAGATGTAGACCAGTGTTTTGGAGAAAAGCTTTATCCAGATATGTTCGATGATGAACCTGAAAATGAATATTGGCAGTTTCCTGAAACTCAGCCTGATTACATTGAACAAGAGCTGGTTCGCAGAGAAATAGAAGAAAGCAACTATGATGACGGCACCCTTGATTGCGTCTGTGGAGGTGTTCCAGGTCCTGATGGTGAGACACACTGTGTCTGTGGCTCCGACTGATGGTCTGAATTGTTTTCCCGTTGACTGTTTCCGGGAATGAAGCCAGTCGGTCCAAAATCGTTACTTTAATTTGTAAATATTCTGTTCTTTACGGAAGCCGTTGGTGGGCCTCTCCGCTTTTTATTTGTCTGCCATGTTTTCCTCGGGATGATTGCTGTTCCCCGAGTGACTTGTAATAATTCATAGTTTTAATCTTGTTGGCCATAAGCATCTTCTTTTGTAAGTGGCTGTCAGTCTTCTGTGTCGGTAGTACCGGGTCCCCACATGGCGCTGCCTGATGAAGGGATGAGATAACATCTTGTGGTCCCACGATGCCCCGGGAATCCAGTTAGTGCGCTTATTTTGACTGAATGGTGTAAGTTCTAAGTGACCGGATGACCGGCTTTAGAATTATAAATAAGCGGCTTTGGAGCTCATTTGAGAAGAAAGAGTCGAGTCTACATGAGCAAGTAGTCCGCTCTGCAAGTTAGAGAGTCGTCTGAGCAAGTAGTCCGCTCGACAGTGTCTAGGTGTGTGAGAGCCGAGCCCGTATGCTCTGCAAGTTGCCCACTTGGGTATAACATTGCACCAGAAATACAAAGACTCATTCTGTAAAAAGTTTGTGTCTGTAAGAGCCGAGCCCGTATGCTCTGCAAGTTGCCCATTTGGGTATAACATTGCACCAGAAAGGTGAGGACTCCCTCTGTCAAAGTCTGTAAGTGAGGGTATGCTAGTAAGCATATCTTGGGACTCCCAGGAGCTTGAAAGTAGTTATATGCCTTCGGGAAATAGTGAAATCTAAATGGACCCAAGACATTGTGCTTAGGCATAAGTCCAGAGTGAATATTGTGGTGACGAACTTCGCAATCCGAGGTCGATCCACTGTGTCTGTAATGTTGTGGCATAAATAATAGCAGCAATTGCAATCTGTATCGTGTTGATGGCGTTTCTCTCAAAGCTATTATTACATTCCCAATGTGTTGAATATTTCGGCTCAAGCAATGTTTAATTCCGCAAGACAGATATCAGGATCTTGCGGAAATAAACATTGCTTGAGCTGAAATATTCAACACATTGGGAATGTAATAACAGCTTTGAGAGAAACACCATCAACACGATACAGATTGCAATTGCCGCTATTATTTATGCCACAACATTACAGACACAGTGGATCGACCTTGGATTGTGAAGTTCGTCACCACGATATTCACTCTGGACTTATGCCTAAGCACAATGTCTTGGGTCCATTTAGATTTCACTATTTCCCGAAGGCATATAGCTACTTTCAAGCTCCTGGGAGTCCCAAGATATGCTTACTAGCATACCCTCACTTACAGACTTTGACAGAGGGAGTCCTCACCTTTCTGGTGCAATGTTATACCCAAATGGGCAACTTGCAGAGCATACGGGCTCGGCTCTTACAGACACAGACTTTTTACAGCACGAGTCTTTGCCTTTCTGGTGCAATGTTATACCCAAATGGGCAACTTGCAGAGCATACGGGCTCGGCTCTCACACCCTAGACTGTCGAGAGGACTACTTGCTCAGACGACTTACTTGCAGAGCGGACTACTTGCTCATGCGACTCGACTCCCCTCAAATGAGCTCCAAAGCCGCTTATTTATAATTCTAAAGCCGGTCATCCGGTCACTTAGAACTTACACCATTCAGTCAAAATAAGCGCACTAACTGGATTCCCGGGGCATCGTGGGACCACACGATGTTATCTCATCCCTTCATCAGGCAGCGCCATGTGGGGACCCGGTACTATCGACACAGAAAACTGACAGCCACTTACAAAAGAAGATGCTTATGGCCGACAAGATTAAAACTATGAATTATTACAAGTCACTCGGGGAACAGCAATCATCCCGAGGCAAACATGGCAGACAAATCAGAAGCGGAGAGGCCCACCAACGGCTTCCGTAAAGAACAGAATATTTACAAATTAAAGTAACAATTTCGGATCGACTGGCTTCATTCCCGGAAACAGTCAACGGGAAAACAATTCAGACCATCAGTCGGAGCCACAGACACAGTGTGTCTCACCATCAGGACCTGGAACACCTCCACAGACGCAATCAAGGATGTCGTCATCATAGTTGCTTTCTTCTATTTCTCTGCGAACCAGCTCTTGTTCAATGTAATCAGGCTGAGTTTCAGGAAACTGCCAATATTAATTTTCAGGTTCATCATCGAACATATCTGGATAAAGCTTTTCTCCGAAACACTGGTCTACATCTGATCCTTTCAATGCTTCATTAGGACCAAAAATAAACTCAGAGGCAAAGTTAGACTCAACCCGATAGTTGAGCGGCAGAGTTCTTCGATGGACTTTTGTATCCAACCTTCTTCCTTGACTGTCTCTTTTAATAAATTTCTGTGTGACAGTCACATAATGTTCAAGTGGAGTGTATCTTCCTCCATGATGCCTTAGAAGGAATTTGAACCATTGGTTAGCCTGGTCAGCAGCTTGCATGTCTGCTTCAAGATGGAGAATAAAATTAGCTTTACGCTCAACCCATTCATGCCTTGGGCAGAATTTTTCTAAGAAAACCTGAGTCCATCCTGACCACTTTCTATTCCTCATATTTCCTGGATCGGCACAAATAATTACAGATTTCTGCTCTCTGCAGAATTGAAGAATTAAATTATAGGATCTCCAGGTTAGATCCCCTTGGCCAATATCAACATACCAAACCCAGCCATCTTTTTCTTCATTGTCGTCAAGCCAAAGTTCTCTGCATTGAACTAGCTGTTCCTGGGCTTCTGTTAACCCATAAAAAGCATCTTTTTCCCAACGCTCAAGAATAAGCAGTTTACAGGGGCTGGCCTGAATCTGTTTGATTAAAGTTAGACTGAGGTATTTTTCAGCGTCTTCTTTACTGGCATAGTCTAACAACTGCTGGCGTTCTTCTTCAGAAATATCTTTGTCCCATGGAGCCAGAAACAGGGACTTAGGAGGGGCGCGCATCTCTAACTCCTTTTCATCCATAGGAGTTTTCCCTTTGTCACTCACAATTTTATCCTTCATTGGAATCCATTTAGGATTCTGTCCCGAACCAGAGGAACCAGCAGAAAACATATTTAGAACTGGAGTTTCTTTCTGCAAAGTCTCACGGGTTAACATGTCAGCTAAGCAATTCAAATAACCAGGTTTATAAACAATGTCATAATCAAAATTGCTTAACCATAAAAACCATTTCAGAATCCTGCTGCTATTCTCAGCCATTAAATTTTCATTTTTAAAAATACCAGGCATGATCTTCAGATCTGTTCTAATCACAAATCTTACTGGTTTCAGATATAAAATAAAATGATTAACTGCCTTTTTAACAGCAAGAATCTCTTTGTGACTGGAAGGATAATTGAGCTCGGCGCCTTTAAAGGACCCAGATCCATAACCACAAATGTTAGATCTGCCTTCAATTTCTTCGATCAGTACACCACCCCAAGTTGTACTGGAAGCATCTGTTTCGATAATCATTCTACCAGTTCCCTGAGGGAGGCTCAGAGCTGGAAGTTGCTTTACTTTGGCCTTTATCTGCTGAACAGCCAAAGTCATCTTTTCAGACCAGGGAATTGGCTTCTTTTTAAGCCTTTGCTGCAGACAATGGATATCTGCTGCTTGACCTTTATAAAAGGGTCTGATGTAATTTAAGCAACCAAGGAATCTCTGCAGTTGGGTCTTTTCAGTTATTTGATCAGGAAAATGCTCAAAAGATTGCAGGACATGATTTTGTAGAACAACCTGACCATTCTTAATATGTAAACCCAAAAATTCAATTTCAGTTTTGCCTATCTCCATTTTACTTTCAGACAAAACTAAACCATGCTTATAGACTAGCTCATAGAATTTTTGCAAATGCTTTAAATGGTCTTGCAAGTTTCTAGAGCAAATCAGAATATCATCAATGAAAACTGCTAGCCAAGGTATATCCCTAAAGATATCTTCCATTCTCTTCTGAAACTCTGATGGTGCATTGTTTATGCCGAATGGAAGAACTTTCCATTGATACTGCCCATGAGGGACAACAAAGGCAGTTTTATATCTATCTTTCTGTTCTATCCCAATCTGATAAACCCTGATTTCAAATCGAACTTACTAAATACAGCACAACCATTTATTTTCTGAAGTAGGCTTGCTTTATCAGGCAGAGGGTACCTGATCTTCTGGAGCACAGCATTCAGGGGCTTAAAATTTACTACCAGGCGAGGTTTACCTCTTTTTTGCTCAGAATGCTTGTTAACCACAAAAGCCCTACATGCCCATGGACTTTTGGATGGTTCTATCAATCCTTTCTTCAAGAGGTCTTGGATTTCGTTAGAACAGAATTCTCTCTCACTGGGACTCATCAATCTCGCTGAAGCTTTCATAGGTTTTATATTTTGCAAAGGATCAAAAGGTAAGGATACAAAATATTTCTCTCTGGTCCAGAAAGCATTGGGACTTTCTGAACAACAATCTTTCCTTAGCTTTTCAGCAATCCCTGTCAAGAACTTTTCACCATGAAGTTCTGCAAAAGAGACACATCTTTCCAGCTTATGTAATGAGGAGAGATTTGCAGATTTCTCAGGAGGACTTGGAATGGATTTGCAACGATGAATAGGAGAAAAACTCAAGGGTAGGGAGACAGAATTATTATTAACTGTACATTTGAATATTTTTGCTTTGGTATCTACAGAGAAGGGATTGACACTTTGTAAGAAATCAGAACCTAAGACACAATCTTCTTTTATTAAATCAAGTCTTAACAAAGATAAAGGTAATTTATAACCAGACAAAGACACTGGAAAATGATCAATTTTACCATTCATATATACAGGGGTTCCTTGTATTGCTGACCCAAACTCTTCAGTTTTTTCCCAATAAAAACTAGGTATGGCATTACCTCTTGCCAAATTAAATTGACATCCAGAATCTAAGAGGCATTGGACTGGATAGGCTTTAAACTCGTTTGGACAAAACAGAAGTGTAACAAATAACTTAGGACCTTGAACAGCTCCTAACAGACTAATACTCTGGGATTGAGGAGAGGGAGGCTTTTCAGGTGAAGGAGAATGTTCAGGGGTTTCATGACCACAAACTCTCTCAATCTCATTAGACAATTCTTCTTCTGAAGACTGTTCTTTTTCCAGAGCTAACGCTGTGAGAGCGCTTTTGATATCATCAGCTTCTTTTACCAATGCTCTGATCTGCTTCTGTTTTTCTTTCAGCTTTATTCTAAGCAGATTTTCTCTATCCTCCCTGTGTGACTGCCTGTCTTTATGGCTGCCAGGGTAGTCTTGATAAAGGGCTGCCGGATTATAACTGTAATCTATTTTTTGTTTGCCCTTATCGAAAGACTGTAATTGGTTCTGTAAAGCCTTCTTTTCTGTACGCAGAGCAGTTCTTTCTTGGTGTCTAAAAACTGGAATTGTGGATAACTGTAAATCAATATCAGCCAATTTCTTTTCTATCTGTGCAGGAGAAATGGCTCTAGAAAACATATACAGATTAAAATCAAAATCTGGGAGCTCACACCCCCCTAAATGTGCATCACTCTCGGAATCTGAACTGGAAGAGAAGGAGGGATCACATTTAGCAAGACGTGGTTCAGAATCTGAGTCTGAGGAAGAGTTTTCAGAATCAGGTAGATATACAATTTCATCATCAGACGCAGGAGGCGTTGATGAAACTTTACACAAATCCCACCAGGTTGGGTCAAGAGTGTTGCAGAGGGCCGCCAATCGGGGACGAGATTTCCTATCTGGGCATTTGCTAGCCCAATGACCTTTCTTTCCACAAATGAAACAGACATCACCAGAACCTTTTTCTTTTCTTCTTTTGACATATTTCTTCCCAAAAGCATATTTATTCTTTTTGAAAGGTTTTCTGAATTTTGACTTATGCTTATAGGGCTTATCTGGATGATACCTTCTTTCAGAGGTAAAAAATTTCTTCTTTTTCGTACAATGGCACTCTTTGCCAAAATGACCTCTATTGTGTGCACCGCACCCCCAATCAGGCATCCCGGCAACTTCTTTGCAGAAAGATGTTGAAAACATCTTCTGATGCCTTTTGATATCCTTATTGACTCTTATTTCTAAACAATGTTCTTGCCAAGTTTCAAGGATATGTTGTTGTAATTGGGCCAAAGATAGTGTATGAAGCTGGATACCTTTTTCTTTAAGGGCCCTTTCTACAGCATCAGGGACATGACCAGGGAAACTACGAAGATAGTGCTTTAAATAAGCAGGATCACCAGATTTACCAGAGGAAATTAATAATTTCTGCATATAGCAGAAATATTCATCAGCCTTACTAAGATCACACAATCTTGCAGTCATGAATAAAGAGGCTAGATGATCAGTATCTTCATGATCCTCTGGACCATAAAACTCTCTTCCTAGGGCAGAGAGAATCTGCTCA
Organism: Larix kaempferi; assembly: GCA_027924585.1. Taxonomy (NCBI): domain Eukaryota; kingdom Viridiplantae; phylum Streptophyta; class Pinopsida; order Pinales; family Pinaceae; genus Larix; species Larix kaempferi. Next base: position 10,097,991 of record BSBM01000378.1, on the reverse strand, counting down.
TCTGCTTCATTTGAAGCAAGGATTTCATTTCTAGTTTCCTGTGGCAACCATCGCCACCATTCATATGCTAGCCCTGAAAGACCAGCAACCAACTGAGCTCCAAGCATTTGTCCAGTGATATTATGATCTTGTTGCTTTTTATATAATATCCAATCTGTCAACAGCTGAATAGCATTTTTTATTTCTTCTCTACTCTGACATTGAATATTCAAAACTGGTTGCTTAGGCATTTGAGATATCAGATTATTCATATTGTTAATTCCAAAAGTAAAGACTTTTGGAGCAGAAGATACACTCTGTACATCAAGCATATGAGTATCATACTCAATTCTTGGGGGAACCCTTTGATTGGAGGATTCAGCTGCCATCATATCAACATCCCCTATGTATTTAGAATCTAGGACAGGCTTCATGGTTTTAAACTCAGAGATCATATCAGCAATTCTGTCTTTTTCCATATCTGACTCACCAAAATCCCATTCTGGTTTTTCAACTTCTGAGATAAGGGAGAGAGCTCCAAGAGAGGCTGACTTAGTATGACCTTTGGCTGCTAGTTTTAATACATGATCAGGAACTCTATATTCTTTCTTTTTAAGATCTTGTGTAGATCTTATCATGTCTTCAAGAACTTGCAGTCTTCTGTCTAGCTTATCAGAAGCTAATTTAATTGTCCTCTCTATCTCAGTTGTATCATTGTCATGTCCCAAATTTGGTATTGGGTCACAATGGCCTAATCACATTGGCCCTATTCATTAGAGTTTGTCAAATTGATGCTAAAGGTCAAATAATTGCCAAGGAGGAAAATTACTAGTTTCCTAGGTTTGGGGTGGAAGCTTTGGGATTTGGAATAATGGGGATAATAAATGATGTTTGAACATTAGAATGGCATAAATATTTAATAAAGGAGCTAAATAAATATATACAAGTGAAAATCAAAGTGGCATTTCATCATGAAGACACATGGAGGAAGTGGGACCCACATATGGCTAGATTTCTCCACTACACTTGGCATCATTCTCTCACCAATTCGAATTCAAGGTGAATGGTAACATACTTGGGGGAGTCCAAAAGGTATTATTCATTGCATGACTCATCCAAGGTCGAAATATAGAGGAAGAGTAACTCCCATGGAAGAGGAAGAGGCAATTTGGAGCTAGTGAGACACTTGGGCTAGATTCCCTAGCTCTATGACAACAATGATGAAGATGCTATGACACCTATGACACAAATCAGACCTGAAGGCTGACATATGACATATATGACATGTCAGGGCTAAAAATAGACTCCAAGAGGGCGCTCAAGGGTGTTAGGGCAGCTAAGATGCTTCCACATGTGATTTGGTGGAAGTGGGAGACTAGGAATTGTTGTACAAGTGGCGTTCTTTGGAATCTCTTCCCAACATGAGTTGGCATGAGTCTCTTGGAATGAATTCGACCCATGGAGGACATTAGAAGTTTATAAATGTCAATAACAAAGAAGGAAACCAGCTTTTGATCATTTGTAGAATTTGCAATTGCATTTGTGAAGAGGGAGAGCTAGTGGATGACTAGTTTCTTGCCTTAGCCAATTTCGAGGGTGAAAGATTCCCATCCAAGTTGGCAATTGGAAAGGCCATTCAGACCTTTCATTTGGAGCTTCAATGGAGTCTTTATTTGCAGGTGTAAGCTACAGGGCAGCTCATGGTTTCTTCTATTGCAGCTCGCTCCTTCAACCATTTCCAGTTTTGATGGCATATTCTTGATCCTTGAGGGAGGGCGTTTTTGGTGAGCTATTGTACTCTTTGGGGGAGCTTCCAATGCCCCATTTCTTTTGTAATATGAAGTAAATACTCTGTTATTCATCTCCAGAAAGTTTCAGGTCGAAATTCCAAGTAGAAATGTATAAATCTCATTTTTAATGGAAGAACAATGCCATTTCCCCACTACCTTGTTGTGAACCAATGTATTGATGATGATTTCGAATGAATGGATGATTCTCTGATATATTTGTGATCAATATACTGCCATGGATGTCTTCTACAAGTTTCATGTACTTTACTTGAGCATTTGAAGCATTTTTACTCCGTTTAGTTGTATTGAGAGGTGAAATAGTGCCATTTCCCCAAGGGTCGAATTGGGGATTTTTGCAGTTGAATGGGAGAGGGTGAGAACAGTTGTAATAAACATTAATGGTGCATATGAGACCTTAATAACATAATTAACACATTACATACCTCTTTTCATAAATTTGAGTGGGTTTGGAGGCATTTGGGAAGCCATTTTCAGTACTTACCTCAGGGGGATTTGAACCCCAAATTACTAGTAAAATTGCATACTTGGTCCAGAATCTTGAGAGAATTTGCAGAGGTCTTTTGGTGGCCATATGTTATCCCTGAACATCATATTCAATTCCTAATATCATTCATAAACCTTCCTTGAATATTTGAAGGCATTTGGAGTCAATTTGAGACCTAGAGACCAATACTAGTCAAAGGGAAATCACTAGTAAAGTTACCTACATTGACCAGAATTGAAAGAGTATTTGCAGAAGTGTTTTAAAGGTACAAAGGCATCCCTGAAACACATATTTATGTTATAATATCATTCATATACCTTCTCAGAAGATTTGGGATCATTTGGGGCAAATTTGGGACCTAGAGATCGAAACTAGTCAAAGGTCGAACCAAGGAAAAAAGTGGAAAATTGCAATTTTAATAAAATTCATAACAAGGGACATTACAGTGGTATCAGAGCATGATCTTGGCACCTGATGTGGTATAATATCTATGAGGAAAAGAATTTAGGTACCACCATTATATATTGAAACCAAAAGTGCTTTTGTTGAAGAGGAAAAAAAAAAGTAGGAGAAGAAGAGCAATTTTTTGAGGGAACTATGACTAGGGATGAAAAGGGAGCCTCATATGATGGTGAGGAGCATATAAAAATTATGAAAACAATATTTGAAGATATGACCAAGCAAATTAAGGAAGGATTCGAATTGTTTTCTATCGAACTTGTGGAAAAAATTATTGATTTTAAGGAAACCAAGGGGCAAAATGCAACAGCTTGCTTGAAGGAGCAAAAGGAAGAGACATCACAAGATAGTGAAGAATATTCTATTGAAAATATGGAAGATCATTTCGAGACACCTTCTAGCTTAGACATGAACCAAAGAGCATCTACTGATGGATGCTTAAACTATGAAGGAGTACCTATTGATGGGTGCTCACACCTCTATGTTGGTGACATAGAGATCACTTTTGAAAATGTTGCTGCAAGCCCAAGTTCCATTAAGCATGATAATGAAGACCTTGCAGCAGTTGAAGAAGAACCAAGATCAACTTCCCCATCACCACTTGAGCTTCATGAAGTTGGTCCAAGAAAAAATGAAGAAGATGAGGAGGTTCATTTGCAAGAGCCTCATTTTCTTGAAGGGTCCTTAAAGATGAATGAAAAGAAGATCCAAGAGTCCCTCAGCATTCTCCATGACACTCAAGCATTGGTGTCAAATTCTTGTTGGAGAGCTACTTCATTGGAGGAAACATCCTTCCTTGAAGACATGGAGAAGATTCAAAGAGCAATGTGCCACATCAAAGGTAATTTCATGTCTTTGCTTTTGATAGAAACCATTTGTTTGAGCTTAATGAATTGTTACATGATGCATACTTGAAGAATAATGAGGATATTCATAAGCTCACAATTCAAAATGAGCAACTTCTTGAAAAGTTGCAAGATACTTGTTTTTCCTCCTATGTTTCAGATTGTCAAATGGTAGATTGTTTGGAGGATTCTCATGACATGGTGGATCATGAGAAATGTGAAAATTTGAATGTTCTTGATGTGTTTGAAAATGAACTTGAAGAGATCCAAACACTTGATGTGGTGGAAGAGGAATTTGAATTGCCTCTTGATGAAGGTTATGCAATTTTTAAAGAAGAGCATGATTCCTCTACATTGGAACCAAACTATGACAAAGAGTTCACACTTTTGAAGGAGCTGCATGATACTACCCATATGGATCCTTCCCATGATGAAACTTCTGCACTTTTTGATCATTTGGGTGAGTTAGTTCATTCTCCTACTTCCTACAATTCCATGTTTTGCAACATTAGTCTCAATGAAGTATGGGTGAAAGGGTTCTTTTTGATGGTGCCACATGAGGAGCATGGAACTCCTAGATTTAACTTTTATGATGACATGGTTGGAGCACATTCTTATTCACATTTGAAGCAGCATCATTTGTCACTTTATGATGATTCACATCTACATGGATGTACCTATGATATGGATTTGAGTCACTTGAAGACTCATGGTTTTTTCTTGCTCAACACTGGGTTCATTTTATGTTAGAGGAACTTCATCCAACACTTGGGTGAATAGATTTATGATGGGAGAACATTTTTGTTGGCAGCCACATACTTTGTTACATCTTTATGATTCTCACATTCATGGATGTATGGGTGAGACTTCTTTGAGTCATTTGAAGTCTCCTTGTTTTTTCTGCTCATTATTTGGTTCAGATTTTAGTGGAGATTCTTCATTCACTTCTTGGATGAAAGAATACATGGTTGAATATTTTGATGCATATCACATCCTTTTGGAGCAGCATTATAGGACATGGGATCCTCACCTATGTCATTGGAGCAGATTTGATTGGTCACTTGAAGCTTGTATGCACTTGGAAAATGGTGGTCTACTTGCTTGGAGGTATACGCACCTTCATGACTCTTTGATTAAGCATATCCTTGATGTACATTTTCATTATGTTGTTATGTACTTTGATGATATATATTTGGTACTCATGATGTTTGGAAGGATGCATACAAGAAAATGGGATCCAGGAATCCTCTTAACTAATGGTGTGGGTTGGAGAGCACTCTTAATTATTGGGGTGCAATACAAGCAATGGGACCCTGGAATAATTTTTATCTCATTGGTTTCAAATTTTTTGGGGGAAACAAGCAGTATGGGATATGGATTTCCCCACTTAATAAAGTGATTTTTATCAGAGTAGTGCAGCAGCAAGCATGGTGGTTCCTCTCTAAAATCTTCATGGAAACTCAAAGACTCAAGGTTGGGCAATTCAATGGCAACTTCAAAGAATTATACAGAAAGCAGGTTCTTCAACACCCATGTTTAAAAATTGCTTGAGGACAAGCAATATTGGGAAGGGAGGATTTGTCATGTCCCAAATTTGGTATTGGGTCACAATGGCCTAATCACATTGGCCCTATTCATTAGAGTTTGTCAAATTGATGCTAAAGGTCAAATAATTGCCAAGGAGGAAAATTACTAGTTTCCTAGGTTTGGGGTGGAAGCTTTGGGATTTGGAATAATGGGGATAATAAATGATGTTTGAACATTAGAATGGCATAAATATTTAATAAAGGAGCTAAATAAATATATACAAGTGAAAATCAAAGTGGCATTTCATCATGAAGACACATGGAGGAAGTGGGACCCACATATGGCTAGATTTCTCCACTACACTTGGCATCATTCTCTCACCAATTCGAATTCAAGGTGAATGGTAACATACTTGGGGGAGTCCAAAAGGTATTATTCATTGCATGACTCATCAAGGTCGAAATATAGAGGAAGAGTAACTCCCATGGAAGAGGAAGAGGCAATTTGGAGCTAGTGAGACACTTGGGCTAGATTCCCTAGCTCTATGACAACAATGATGAAGATGCTATGACACCTATGACACAAATCAGACCTGAAGGCTGACATATGACATATATGACATGTCAGGGCTAAAAATAGACTCCAAGAGGGCGCTCAAGGGTGTTAGGGCAGCTAAGATGCTTCCACATGTGATTTGGTGGAAGTGGGAGACTAGGAATTGTTGTACAAGTGGCGTTCTTTGGAATCTCTTCCCAACATGAGTTGGCATGAGTCTCTTGGAATGAATTCGACCCATGGAGGACATTAGAAGTTTATAAATGTCAATAACAAAGAAGGAAACCAGCTTTTGATCATTTGTAGAATTTGCAATTGCATTTGTGAAGAGGGAGAGCTAGTGGATGACTAGTTTCTTGCCTTAGCCAATTTCGAGGGTGAAAGATTCCCATCCAAGTTGGCAATTGGAAAGGCCATTCAGACCTTTCATTTGGAGCTTCAATGGAGTCTTTATTTGCAGGTGTAAGCTACAGGGCAGCTCATGGTTTCTTCTATTGCAGCTCGCTCCTTCAACCATTTCCAGTTTTGATGGCATATTCTTGATCCTTGAGGGAGGGCGTTTTTGGTGAGCTATTGTACTCTTTGGGGGAGCTTCCAATGCCCCATTTCTTTTGTAATATGAAGTAAATACTCTGTTATTCATCTCCAGAAAGTTTCAGGTCGAAATTCCAAGTAGAAATGTATAAATCTCATTTTTAATGGAAGAACAATGCCATTTCCCCACTACCTTGTTGTGAACCAATGTATTGATGATGATTTCGAATGAATGGATGATTCTCTGATATATTTGTGATCAATATACTGCCATGGATGTCTTCTACAAGTTTCATGTACTTTACTTGAGCATTTGAAGCATTTTTACTCCGTTTAGTTGTATTGAGAGGTGAAATAGTGCCATTTCCCCAAGGGTCGAATTGGGGATTTTTGCAGTTGAATGGGAGAGGGTGAGAACAGTTGTAATAAACCATTAATGGTGCATATGAGACCTTAATAACATAATTAACACATTACATACCTCTTTTCATAAATTTGAGTGGGTTTGGAGGCATTTGGGAAGCCATTTTCAGTACTTACCTCAGGGGGATTTGAACCCCAATTACTAGTAAAATTGCATACTTGGTCCAGAATCTTGAGAGAATTTGCAGAGGTCTTTTGGTGGCCATATGTTATCCCTGAACATCATATTCAATTCCTAATATCATTCATAAACCTTCCTTGAATATTTGAAGGCATTTGGAGTCAATTTGAGACCTAGAGACCAATACTAGTCAAAGGGAAATCACTAGTAAAGTTACCTACATTGACCAGAATTGAAAGAGTATTTGCAGAAGTGTTTTAAAGGTACAAAGGCATCCCTGAAACACATATTTATGTTATAATATCATTCATAATACCTTCTCAGAAGATTTGGGATCATTTGGGGCAAATTTGGGACCTAGAGATCGAAACTAGTCAAAGGTCGAACCAAGGAAAAAAGTGGAAAATTGCAATTTTAATAAAATTCATAACAAGGGACATTACAATCATGCAACAAATGATCCAACAGTTCTATTTTGGTGGACACTCTTTCTATCTGGATCTTCTGATTCTCATGATGTGCTTTCAAGATAAGAATACCTTGTGCTATGTCATCTAGATTTTTAGCAGTATAGTACTGCTGAAGATTTCCCCAATTTACAAGCTTGATTTCATCAGATACACTCTGATCTGCTGCAGAAGACTTAACAGGTAAGAACTCTCTGCGGGACTGGCCATCAAATGTGTATTGTCTAAAAGGAACTTCTGGGAGATTTCTGCCTAGGATGTAAGATTTTTGACCTTGGACAGTTGTTTCTATGGCAGAATCTTGTCTAGGCAGTGAGAACATACCTAGCGAAGGAAAATCATGATGGGACAAACGATTTTCTTTTTGTTTTAATTTTTGTTTGATTTTATTGCATGCATGACACTTTGCATGCTGACCTCTATGCTCAAAATCAGTCAAACCAGAAAATGACTCAGAAGAAGATGGGTTAGAGGTTTCAGCAACAGGATTAGTATGTACAGAAGACTGACGAGACAACTCATTCGATAATGCTTGCCGCCTTGCATTATGGTAAGCAGACAATGATGCTGACTTTATAAGAGGAGGTTGGAATCTGGGAATAGGTTCTTGTGCAGAAGATCTGAAAGAAGAAGTGGATTCATCAAATACCAAGGGTTTTGGATTCATAAGTGCTTTAACCCTGTCCTGATGTCTAAGCTCTGTGTACTTCATCTCCCAAGACTGCGGATATTTAATTCCTGTCCAATTAAAAGTAATTGGAGTTGCATTCTTAGAACGAGAATTGGGTGTTTCCACCACGCTGCAGTCTCCAGAACTCCTGTGGACATGAGACCTAAGCTGGGGTAAGGTGTCATTCCCAAACCGAACACACACACCTCCTTTGAGTTGGACGATTTTAGAACCATTCAGCATGTCAAAGCCTTTTGAAGAATGTAGGCTTTCAAAATATTATAGATATGAGGGTCATCTAAACTTACAGAAAAGCGAGGATATACAGTACCAAAAGCAGGGCCATCATGAAGTGGGGCTGTAAAGCCACCAATAACGGCATCTGAAAAGTTATTATGTCTAGTATCAACTATACAGCATAATGAAGAAACAGGAAGACGGGGATGGACCAAGGGACCTAAACCAAGTTTAAACAGCACCAAAGTGTGCATATTTGAAATGTCTTTCTTTGGCCCAATCGATTTGAGATTTATCTAACAAAGAGATATGGATGGGTTCTTGGTTATCTGTAAAGGAGACATCAATACTTGAAACTTTTATTTGGGTGGCAGAGGTTAAATTCCACCATCTAAGTCTGTATACGTCTTTGGGTAAAATCTGAGGTAATTCCCAATTTGCAGAGGAATCCTGGTCATCTATAGTTATATAAGAAGCATCTGCACTATCAGAAGTGGATGGATTAAAAGAACTCGATCTCCTATCTGCTAAGGAGACTTCCACGTCATTGGCTGATTGGCACTCCAGTGTTGTCAGCTGAACGGTATCCATAGTAGGATCCATGCTAAAAGAAGGTGAGGGCTGACTTCTACGCTGCGGGAAACAAGTAGAATTACTCCCCTTCCTACGGGCCTTACTGCTACGACCTCCGCACTACGCTTACACCTTAATGGTCACTACTATTTCCTCATCGGTCATTTCCACCGACTACAAGATACATTTGTTCCTTAGGAGTTGTAATACATTCAACCAAGCATTCATAAACATGTGCAGTATAACTGAAACAAAGCTTCTTCAAAATTAAGAGATAGATAATACAAGACAAAAATGAGAATTCGCCTCACTGGCTCTGATACCAGATATCAGAGCCAGTGAGGCGAATTCTCATTGATTCTGTAAAGCCTTCTTTTCTGTATGCAGAGCAGTTCTTTCTTGGTGTCTAAAAACTGGAATTGTGGATAACTGTAAATCAATATCAGCCAATTTCTTTTCTATCTGTGCAGGAGAAATGGCTCTAGGATCTTGCGGAATTAAACATTGCTTGAGCCGAAATATTCAACACATTGGGAATGTAATAACAGCTTTGAGAGAAACGCCATCAACACGATACAGATTGCAATTGCTGCTATTATTTATGCCACAACATTACAGACACAGTGGATCGACCTCGGATTGCGAAGTTCGTCACCACAATATTCACTCTTGACTTATGCCTAAGCACAATGTCTTGGGTCCATTTAGATTTCACTATTTCCCGAAGGCATATAGCTACTTTCAAGCTCCTGGGAGTCCCAAGATATGCTTACTAGCATACCCTCACTTACAGACTTTGACAGAGGGAGTCCTCACCTTTCTGGTGCAATGTTATACCCAAATGGGCAACTTGCAGAGCATACGGGCTCGGCTCTTACAGACACAAACTTTTTACAGAACGAGTCTTTGCCTTTCTGGTGCAATGTTATACCCAAGTGGGCAACTTGCAGAGCATACGGGCTCGGCTCTCACACACCTAGACACTGTCGAGCGGACTACTTGCTCAGACGACTCTCTAACTTGCAGAGCAGACTACTTGCTCATGCAGACTCGACTCTTTCTTCTCAAATGAGCTCCAAAGCCGCTTATTTATAATTCTAAAGCCGGTCATCCGGTCACTTAGAACTTACACCATTCAGTCAAAATAAGCGCACTAACTGGATTCCCAGGCATCGTGGGACCACACGATGTTATCTCATCCCTTCATCAGGCAGCGCCATGTGGGGACCCGGTACTACCGACACAGAAGACTGACAGCCACTTACAAAAGAAGATGCTTATGGCCGACAAGATTAAAACTATGAATTATTACAAGTCACTCGGGGAACAGCAATCATCCCGAGGCAAACATGGCAGACAAATAAAAAAGCGGAGAGGCCCACCAACGGCTTCCGTAAAGAACAGAATATTTACAAATTAAAGTAACGATTTTGGACCGACTGGCTTCATTCCCGGAAACAGTCAACGGGGAAAACAATTCAGACCATCAGTCGGAGCCACAGACACAGTGTGTCTCACCATCAGGACCTGGAACACCTCCACAAACGCAATCAAGGGTGCCATCATCATAGTTGCTTTCTTCTATTTCTCTGCGAACCAGCTCTTGTTCAATGTAATCAGGCTGAGTTTCAGGAAACTGCCAATATTCATTTTCAGGTTCATCATCGAACATATCTGGATAAAGCTTTTCTCCAAAACACTGGTCTACATCTGATCCTTTCAATGCTTCATTAGGACCAAAAATAAACTCAGAGGCAAAGTTAGACTCAACCCGATAGTTGAGCGGCAGAGTTCTTCGATGGACGTTTGCATCCAACCTTCTTCCTTGACTGTCTCTTTTAATAAATTTCTGTGTGACAGTCACATAATGTTCAAGTGGAGTGTATCTTCCTCCATGATGCCTTAGAAGGAATTTGAACCATTGGTTAGCCTGGTCAGCAGCTTGCATGTCTGCTTCAAGATGGAGAATAAAATTAGCTTTACGCTCAACCCATTCATGCCTTGGGAAGAATTTTTCTAAGAAAACCTGAGTCCATCCTGACCACTTTCTATTCCTCATATTTCCTGGATCGGCACAAATAATTACAGATTTCTGCTCTCTGCAGAATTGAAGAATTAAATTATAGGATCTCCAGGTTAGGTCCCCTTGGCCGATATCAACATACCAAACCCAGCCATCTTTTTCTTCATTACCGTCAAGCCAAATTTCTCTCCATTGAACTAGCTGTTCCTGGGCTTCTGTTAACCCATAAAAAGCATCTTTTTCCCAACGCTCAAGAATAAGCAGTTTACAGGGGCTGGCCTGAATCTGTCTGATTAAAGTTAGACTGAGGTATTTTTCAGCGTCTTCTTTACTGGCATAGTCTAACAACTGCTGGCGTTCTTCCTCAGAAATATCTTTGTCCCATGGAGCCAGAAACAGAGACTTAGGAGGGGCGCGCATCTCTAACTCCTTTTCATCCATAGGAGTTTTCCCTTTGTCACTCACAATTTTATCCTTCATTGGAATCCATTTGGGATTCTGTCCCGAACCAGAGGAACCAGCAGAAAACATATTTAGAACTGGAGTTTCTTTCTGCAAAGTCTCACGGGTTAACATGTCAGCTAAGCAATTCAAATAACCAGGTTTATAAATAATGTCATAATCAAAATTGCTTAACCATAAAAACCATTTCAGAATCCTGCTGCTATTCTCAGCCATTAAATTTTCATTTTTAAAAATACCAGGCATGATCTTCAGATCTGTTCTAATCACAAATCTTACTGGTTTCAGATATAAAATAAAATGATTAACTATCTTTTTAACAACAAGAATCTCTTTGTGACTGGAAGGATAATTGAGCTCGGCGCCTTTAAAGGACCCAGATCCATAACCACAAATGTTAGATCTGCCTTCAATTTCTTCGATCAGTACACCACCCCAAGTTGTACTGGAAGCATCTGTTTCGATAATCATTCTACCAGTTCCCTGAGGGAGGCTCAGAGCTGGAAGTTGCTTTACTTTGGCCTTTATCTGCTGAACAGCCAAAGTCATCTTTTCAGACCAGGGAATTGGCTTCTTTTTAAGCCTTTGCTGCAGACAATGGATATCTGTTGCTTGACCTTTATAAAAGGGTCTGATGTAATTTAAGCAACCAAGGAATCTCTGCAGTTGGGTCTTTTCAGTTATTTGATCAGGAAAATGCTCAAAAGATTGCAGGACATGATTTTGTAGAACAACCTGACCATTCTTAATATGTAAACCCAAAAATTCAATTTCAGTTTTGCCTATCTCCATTTTACTTTCAGACAAAACTAAACCATGCTTATAGACTAGCTCATAGAATTTTTGCAAATGCTTTAAATGGTCTTGCAAGTTTTTAGAGCAAATCAGAATATCATCAATGAAAACTGCTAGCCAAGGTATATCCCTAAAGATATCTTCCATTCTCTTCTGAAACTCTGATGGTGCATTGTTTATGCCGAATGGAAGGACTTTCCATTGATACTGCCCATGAGGGACAACAAAGGCAGTTTTATATCTATCTTTCTGGTCTATCCCAATCTGATAAAACCCTGATTTCAAATCAAACTTACTAAATACAGCACAACCATTGATTTTCTGAAGTAAGCTTACTTTATCAGGCAGAGGGTACCTGATCTTCTGGAGCACAGCATTCAGGGGCTTAAAATTTACTACCAAGCGAGGTTTACCTCTTTTTTGCTCAGAATGCTTGTTAACCACAAAAGCCCTACATGCCCATGGACTTTTGGATGGTTCTATCAATCCTTTCTTCAAGAGGTCTTGGATTTCGTTAGAACAGAATTCTCTCTCACTGGGACTCATCAATCTCGCTGAAGCTTTCATAGGTTTTATCTTTTGCAAAGGATCAAAAGGTAAGGATACAAAATATTTCTCTCTGGTCCAGAAAGCATTGGGACTTTCTGAACAACAATCTTTCCTTAGCTTTTCAGCAATCCCTGTCAAGAACTTTTCACCATGAAGTTCTGCAAAAGAGACACATCTTTCCAGCTTATGTAATGAGGAGAGATTTGCGGATTTCTCAGGAGGACTTGGAATGGATTTGCAACGATGAATAGGAGAAAAACTCAAGGGTAGGGAGACAGAATTATTATTAACTGTACATTTGAAGGTCTTTTCTTTGGTATTTACAGAGAAAGGACTGACACTATGCAAAAATTCAGAACCTAACACACAATCTTCTTTTATCAAATCAAGTCTTAATAAAGATACAGGTAACTTAAGACCAGACAAAGAAACTGGAAAATTATCAGCTTTACCATTCATATATACATGGGTTCCTTAAATGGCTGACCCAAACTCTTCAGTTTTTTCCCAATAAAAACTAGGTATGGCATTACCTCTGGCTAAATTAAATTGGCATCCAGAATCTAAGAGACATTGGACTGGATAGGCTTTAAACTCACTCGAGCAAAAATAGAGTGTAACAAATAATTTGGGACCTTGAATAGCTCCTAACAGGCTAACACTCTGAGATTGGGGAGAGGGAGACTTTTCAGGAGAAGGTGAATTGTCAGGGGTTTCATGACCACAAACTCTCTCAATCTCATTAGACAATTCTTCTTCTGAAGACTGTTCTTTTTCCAGAGCTAACGCTGTGAGATCGCTTTTGATATCATCAGCTTCTTTTACCAATGCTCTGATCTGCTTCTGTTTTTCTTTCAGCTTTATTCTAAGCAGATTTTCTCTATCCTCCCTGTGTGACTGCCTGTCTTTATGGCTGCCAGGGTAGTCTTGATAAAGGGCTGCCGGATTATAACTGTAATCTATTTTTTGTTTGCCCTTATCGAAAGACTGTAATTGGTTCTGTAAAGCCTTCTTTTCTGTACGCAGAGCAGTTCTTTCTTGGTGTCTAAAAACTGGAATTGTGGATAACTGTAAATCAATATCAGCCAATTTCTTTTCTATCTGTGCAGGAGAAATGGCTCTAGAAAACATATACAGATTAAAATCAAAATCTGGGAGCTCACACCCCCCTAAATGTGCATCACTCTCGGAATCTGAACTGGAAGAGAAGGAGGGATCACATTTAGCAAGACGTGGTTCAGAATCTGAGTCTGAGGAAGAGTTCTCAGAATCAGGTAGATATACAATTTCATCATCAGACGCAGGAGGCGTTGATGAAACTTTACACAAATCCCACCAGGTTGGGTCAAGAGTGTTGCAGAGGGCCGCCAATCTGGGACGAGATTTCCTATCTGGGCATTTGCTAGCCCAATGACCTTTCTTTCAACAAATGAAACAGACATCACCAGAACCTTTTTCTTTTCTTCTTTTGACATATTTCTTCCCAAAAGCATATTTATTCTTTTTGAAAGGTTTTCTGAATTTTGACTTATGCTTATAGGGCTTATCTGGATGATACTTTCTTTCAGAGGTAAAAAATTTCTTCTTTTTCGTACAATGGCACTCTTTGCCAAAATGACCTCTATTGTGTGCACCGCACCCCCAATCAGGCATCCCGGCAACTTCTTTGCAGAAAGATGCTGAAAACATCTTCTGATGCCTTTTGATATCCTTATTGACTCTTATTTCTAAACAATGTTCTTGCCAAGTTTCAAGGATATGTTGTTTTAATTGGGCCAAAGATAGTGTATGAAGTTGGATACCTTTTTCTTTAAGGGCCCTTTCTACAGCATCAGGGACATGACCAGGGAAACTACGAAGATAGTGCTTTAAATAAGCAGGATCACCTGATTTACCAGAGGAAATTAATAATTTCTGCATATAGCAGAAATATTCATCAGCCTTACTAAGATCACACAATCTTGCAGTCATGAATAAAGAGGCTAGATGATCAGTATCTTCATGATCCTCTGGACCATAAAACTCTCTTCCTAGGGCAGAGAGAATCTGCTCATCTGCTTCATTTGAAGCAAGGATTTCATTTCTAGTTTCCTGTGGCAACCATCGCCACCATTCATATGCTAGCCCTGAAAGACCAGAAACCAACTGAGCTCCAAGCATTTGTCCAGTGATATTATGATCTTGTTGCTTTTTATATAATATCCAATGTGTCAACAGCTGAATAGCATTTTTTATTTCTTCTCTACTCTGACATTGAATATTCAAAACTGGTTGCTCAGGCATTTGAGATATCAGATTATTCATATTGTTAATTCCAAAAGTAAAGACTTTTGGAGCAGAAGATACACTCTGTACATCAGGCATATGAGTATCATACTCAATTCTTGGGGGAACCCTTTGATTGGAGGATTCAGCTGCCATCATATCAACATCCCCTATGTATTTAGAATCTAGGACAGGCTTCATGGTTTTAAACTCAGAGATCATATCAGCAATTCTGTCTTTTTCCATATCTGACTCACCAAAATCCCATTCTGGTTTTTCAACTTCTGAGATAAGGGAGAGAGCTCCAAGAGAGGCTAACTTAGTATGACCTTTGGCTGCTAGTTTTAATACATGATCAGGAACTCTATATTCTTTCTTTTTAAGATCTTGTGTAGATCTTATCATGTCTTCAAGAACTTGCAGTCTTCTGTCTAGCTTATCAGAAGCTAATTTAATTGTCCTCTCTATCTCAGTTGTATCATGCAACAAATGATCCAACAGTTCTATTTTGGTGGACACTCTTTCTATCTGGATCTTCTGATTCTCATGATGTGCTTTCAAGATAAGAATATCTTGTGCTATGTCATCTAGATTTTTAGCAGTATAGTACTGCTGAAGATTTCCCCAATTTACAAGCTTGATTTCATCAGATAGACTCTGATCTGCTGCAGAAGACTTAACAGGTAAGAACTCTCTGCGGGACTGGCCATCAGATGTGTATTGTCTAAAAGGAACTTCTGGGAGATTTCTGCCTGGGATGTAATATTTTTGACCTTGGACAGTTGTTTCTATGGCAGAATCTTGTCTAGGCAGTGAGAACATACCTAGCGAAGGAAAATCATGATGGGACAAACGATTTTCTTTTTGTTTTAATTTTTGTTTGATTTTATTGCATGCAGGACACTTTGCATGCTGACCTCTATGCTCAAAATCAGTCAAACCAGAAAATGACTCAGAAGAAGATGGGTTAGGGGTTTCAGCAACAGGATTAGTATGTACAGAAGACTGACGAGACAACTCATTCGATAATGCTTGCCGCCTTGCATTATGGTAAGCAGACAATGATGCTAACTTTATAAGAGGAGGTTGGAATCTGGGAATAGGTTCTTGTGCAGAAGATCTGAAAGAAGAAGTTGATTCATCAAATACCAAGGGTTTTGGATTCATAAGTGCTTTAACCCTGTCCTGATGTCTAAGCTCTGTGTACTTCATCTCCCAAGACTGCGGATATTTAATTCCTGTCCAATTAAAAGTAATTGGAGTTGCATTCTTAGAACGAGAATTGGGTGTTTCCACCACGCTGCAGTCTGCAGAACTCCTGTGGACATGAGACCTAAGCTGGGGTAAGGTGTCATTCCCAAACCGAACACACACACCTCCTTTGAGTTGGACGATTTTAGAACCATTCAGCATGTCAAAGCCTTTTGGAAGAATGTAGGCTTTCAAAATATTATAGATATGAGGGTCATCTAAACTTACAGAAAAGCGAGGATATACAGTACCAAAAGCAGGGCCATCATGAAGTGGGGCTATAAAGCCACCAATAACGGCATCTGAAAAGTTATTATGTCTAGTATCAACTATACAGCATAATGAAGAAACAGGAAGACGGGGACGGACCAAGGGACCTAAACCAAGTTTAACAGCACCAAAGTGTGCATATTTGAAATGTCTTTCTTTGGCCCAATCGATTTGAGATTTATCTAACAAAGAGATATGGATGGGTTCTTGGTTATCTGTAAAGGAGACATCAATACTTGAAACTTTTATTTGGGTGGCAGAGGTTAAATTCCACCATCTAAGTCTGTATACGTCTTTGGGTAAAATCTGAGGTAATTCCCAATTTGCAGAGGAATCCTGGTCATCTATAGTTATATAAGAAGCATCTGCACTATCAGAAGTGGATGGATTAAAAGAACTCGATCTCCTATCTGCTAAGGAGACTTCCACGTCATTGGCTGATTGGCACTCCAGTGTTGTCAGCTGAACGGTATCCATAGTAGGATCCATGCTGAAAGAAGGTGAGGGCTGACTTCTACGCTGCGGGAAACAAGTAGACTTACTCCCCTTCCTACGGGCCTTACTGCTACGACCTCCGCACTACGCTTACACCTTAATGGTCACTACTATTTCCTCATCGGTCATTTCCACCGACTACAAGATACATTTGTTCCTTAGGAGTTGTAATACATTCAACCAAGCATTCATAAACATGTGCAGTATAACTGAAACAAAGCTTCTTCAAAATTAAGAGATAGATAATACCAGACAAAAATGAGAATTCGCCTCACTGGCTCTGATACCAGATATCAGGATCTTGCGGAATTAAACATTGCTTGAGCCGAAATATTCAACACATTGGGAATGTAATAACAGCTTTGAGAGAATCAGGATCTTGCGGAATTAAACATTGCTTGAGCCGAAATATTCAACACATTGGGAATGTAATAACAGCTTTGAGAGAAACACCATCAACACGATACAGATTGCAATTGCCGCTATTATTTATGCCACAACATTACAGACACAGTGGATCGACCTCGGATTGCGAAGTTCGTCACCACGATATTCACTCTGGACTTATGCCTAAGCACAATGTCTTGGGTCCATTTAGATTTCACTATTTCCCGAAGGCATATAGCTACTTTCAAGCTCCTGGGAGTCCCAAGATATGCTTACTAGCATACCCTCACTTACAGACTTTGACAGAGGGAGTCCTCACCTTTCTGGTGCAATGTTATACCCAAATGGGCAACTTGCAGAGCATACGGGCTCGGCTCTTACAGACACAGACTTTTTACAGCACGAGTCTTTGCCTTTCTGGTGCAATGTTATCCGAACACCCCCCCTCAAGCTAGACTATGATGTGCCAACTAAAATAATGTGGGGCCCTGGTAACTAAGACCAAAGGTCACCCCAATACAATAATCCAAAAACTAATAACAGTCAATAAACCGAGGAAATGGGGAAAACCTCATGGGAAAAACTAGTAATTATTTGTGCCAACTAGACTATGTCTTTGCCTTTCTGGTGCCAATTATTTCTTACTCCATTCAACTATGATGAATGGAAACCAAAGATGATTGCATTCTTGAAGAGACAATGTCTTTTTGATATGTGCATTGGTAATACAAGAGATTTTGATTCCGATGAAGAGGAGAATGATTGGCTCAATGATTGTGATAGAGCTTTTGGAGCAATATGTCTTGCTATGTCTCCTTGTATGCGCTACCTCATTAAGACTGCTGAAAATCCAAGTGATCTATGGGTCCAACTTGACAGAGAATTTGGAAAGCAGGAAGAAGAGGATCATGCTAGCCTTTTGGAGAACAAGCCCAGTGAGATCTCCTTATGTGTTCTCTCCGATCATGTGTTGGCCTCAACAATTGTTCAAGATGAAGAAGAAACTGTAGATTCAACACTCATTCTCTCAAAGTCTTCTATTTCGAATTCTGAGCAAGATAAACAAGCTCATACTCTAGATTCCGAAGAGGTTCTTGAATCCTCTCTTTCACATGAGTTTGTCGGCATGCAGAATAATGATCTACTTGATGTTTTGGAGGTAAAATCTGATTTTGGAGGTGAAGCATTCACCCTCCTTGATTGCATGCCTTCTATAAACTTATGTTCTATCATTTGCAAAGTTTCTCAGAGTTTTAATGAAGATAAAGAGCACTACCATTCGCTTGAGTTCAATTCTCATGCACCTTTTGCTGATTTTGGTTTTGATCTCACCCTGATTGGTTCAAAGGAGATCTCAAGAAACCATTCATCTATTTTTGGAGCTGATTTAACTTCTATTGATAAGAAGTTCAAGTTTCAAGATCTATTTGATCCGATTGGAGCTATTCCTACCTCACTTGGTTCGAATCACAGGTTCCAGGATCATCCTCATATTTTTAGATTTGTTCTCACCTTTTTCGGTATGAAGAGCAAGTTCTTAAAGTCTCCACATTCGCTTGCATCCACTGATGGAGAATTCAAGCACATGTTTTTGGAGCATGATCCATTTACTCCCAAGAGTAAGATACCTCCAGACATATCCACTTGATTTTGGAGCAATTAATCTTTTGGTGTACTACAGTCTATTTTGAGGGGGGGTATTTTTCCCATGAGGTTTTCCCCATTTCCTCGGTTTATTGACTGTTATTAGTTTTTGGATTATTGTATTGGGGTGACCTTTGGTCTTAGTTACCAGGGCCCCACATTATTTTAGTTGGCACATCATAGTCTAGCTTGAGGGGGGGTGTTCGGATATCCACATCATCTATTTCGGGATACATCATCTATTTCAGGATCTTGCATGATCTATTTCAGGATATTATCTATTTCAGGATTCCTATTTCAGGATATGATCTATTTCAGGATTCTGCATGCACGGGCATGCATCCCAATCACCAGTTTGATGCCTCCAGCACCTTATCCACCTTCTTCTAGCACCCGGGAGCCACCTACCACAGAGTTTTAGCCCTCCTAAGCTGAAAGGCGCCCACTTCTCACCTACTGCCAGAGAAGGGCGCACTTGTTCACCTACCACTGCAGATTCACTCCAGTTACATTCAGTTAGCTCCGATTCTGATTGATTTCACTCCGATTTCACTCCTAACTGACTGTTTCACCTCCGATTGACCTCCAGTTCGATTAGGTGACTTGCTCTGACTCCAGTTAGCCTCCCATGCGCCCCCACTGAGCCTCCAGATCCTATATCAGTGCTACACACTTCAGTTACATTTATTATGATCAGTTAGACTCAGCTTGACACCTGGATGACTGTTTGTTGTGATTGATGAGCAACACCGATGATTGATGAGGACTCCTAGATAGAGTCAAGCTACTCCATTCAGTGATTCGAATGACCTCCTTAGGCAATTCGAATTGCTCTGTTCATTGTGACAGTTTGTATTGTAATTCATTCACCCTTTCTGGGATAGAGAGCACTGCTGCATGTTTTGCACAGTTTTGCACCATATTTTCTATGTTCATCTGTTGTGATTGATTTACTTGTTCATTAGATCTGCTGTGACTAATTTTACAAAGGATGCCGTCATCATAGTTGCTTTCTTCTATTTCTCTGCGAACCAGCTCTTGTTCAATGTAATCAGGCTGAGTTTCAGGAAACTGCCAATATTCATTTTCAGGTTCATCATCGAACATATCTGGATAAAGCTTTTCTCCGAAACACTGGTCTACATCTGATCCTTTCAATGCTTCATTAGGACCAAAAATAAACTCAGAGGCAAAGTTAGACTCAACCTGATAGTTGAGCGGCAGAGTTCTTCGATGGACTTTTGTATCCAACCTTCTTCCTTGACTGTCTCTTTTAATAAATTTCTGTGTGACAGTCACATAATGTTCAAGTGGAGTGTATCTTCCTCCATGATGCCTTAGAAGGAATTTGAACCATTGGTTAGCCTGGTCAGCAGCTTGCATGTCTGCTTCAAGATGGAGAATAAAATTAGCTTTACGCTCAACCCATTCATGCCTTGGGCAGAATTTTTCTAAGAAAACCTGAGTCCATCCTGACCACTTTCTATTCCTCATATTTCCTGGATCGGCACAAATAATTACAGATTTCTGCTCTCTGCAGAATTGAAGAATTAAATTATAGGATCTCCAGGTTAGATCCCCTTGGCCAATATCAACATACCAAACCCAGCCATCTTTTTCTTCATTGCCGTCAAGCCAAAGTTCTCTGCATTGAACTAGCTGTTCCTGGGCTTCTGTTAACCCATAAAAAGCATCTTTTTCCCAACGCTCAAGAATAAGAAGTTTACAGGGGCTGGCCTGAATCTGTCTGATTAAAGTTAGACTGAGGTATTTTTCAGCGTCTTCTTTACTGGCATAGTCTAACAACTGCTGGCGTTCTTCTTCAGAAATATCTTTGTCCCATGGAGCCAGAAACAGGGACTTAGGAGGGGCGTGCATCTCTAACTCCTTTTCATCCATAGGAGTTTTCCCTTTGTCACTCACAATTTTATCCTTCATTGGAATCCATTTAGGATTCTGTCCCGAACCAGAGGAACCAGCAGAAAACATATTTAGAACTGGAGTTTCTTTCTGCAAAGTCTCACGGGTTAACACGTCAGCTAAGCAATTCAAATAACCAGGTTTATAAACAATGTCATAATCAAAATTGCTTAACCATAAAAACCATTTCAGAATCCTGCTGCTATTCTCAGCCATTAAATTTTCATTTTTAAAAATACCAGGCATGATCTTCAGATCTGTTCTAATCACAAATCTTACTGGTTTCAGATATAAAATAAAATGATTAACTGCCTTTTTAATAGCAAGAATCTCTTTGTGACTGGAAGGATAATTGAGCTCGGCGCCTTTAAAGGACCCAGATCCATAACCACAAATGTTAGATCTGCCTTCAATTTCTTCGATCAGTACACCACCCCAAGTTGTACTGGAAGCATCTGTTTCGATAGTCATTCTACCAGTTCCCTGAGGGAGGCTCAGAGCTGGAAGTTGCTTTACTTTGGCCTTTATCTGCTGAACAGCCAAAGTCATCTTTTCAGACCAGGGAATTGGCTTCTTTTTAAGCCTTTGCTGCAGACAATGGATATCTGCTGCTTGACCTTTATAAAAGGGTCTGATGTAATTTAAGCAACCAAGGAATCTCTGCAGTTGGGTCTTTTCAGTTATTTGATCAGGAAAATGCTCAAAAGATTGCAGGACATGATTTTGTAGAACAACCTGACCATTCTTAATATGTAAACCTAAAAATTCAATTTCAGTTTTTCCTATCTCCATTTTACTTTCAGAAAAAACTAAACCATGCTTATAGACTAGCTTATAGAATTTTTGCAAATGCTTTAAATGGTCTTGCAAGTTTCTAGAGCAAATCAGAATATCATCAATGAAAACTGCTAGCCAAGGTATATCCCTAAAGATATCTTCCATTCTCTTCTGAAACTCTGATGGTGCATTGTTTATGCCGAATGGAAGAACTTTCCATTGATACTGCCCATGAGGGACAACAAAGGCAGTTTTATATCTATCTTTCTGTTCTATCCCAATCTGATAAAACCCTGATTTCAAATCGAACTTACTAAATACAGCACAACCATTGATTTTCTGAAGTAGGCTTGCTTTATCAGGCAGAGGGTACCTGATCTTCTGGAGCAGAGCATTCAGGGGCTTAAAATTTACTACCAGGCGAGGTTTACCTCTTTTTTGCTCAGAATGCTTGTTAACCACAAAAGCCCTACATGCCCATGGACTTTTGGATGGTTCTATCAATCCTTTCTTCAAGAGGTCTTGGATTTCGTTAGAACAGAATTCTCTCTCACTGGGACTCATCAATCTCGCTGAAGCTTTCATAGGTTTTATCTTTTGCAAAGGATCAAAAGGTAAGGATACAAAATATTTCTCTCTGGTCCAGAAAGCATTGGGACTTTCTGAACAACAATCTTTCCTTAGCTTTTCAGCAATCCCTGTCAAGAACTTTTCACCATGAAGTTCTGCAAAAGAGACACATCTTTCCAGCTTATGTAATGAGGAGAGATTTGCAGATTTCTCAGGAGGACTTGGAATGGATTTGCAACGATGAATAGGAGAAAAACTCAAGGGTAGGGAGACAGAATTATTATTAACTGTACATTTGAATATTTTTGCTTTGGTATCTACAGAGAAGGGACTGACACTTTGTAAGAAATCAGAACCTAAGACACAATCTTCTTTTATTAAATCAAGTCTTAACAAAGATAAAGGTAATTTATAACCAGACAAAGACACTGGAAAATGATCAATTTTACCATTCATATATACAGGGGTTCCTTGTATTGCTGACCCAAATTCTTCAGTTTTTTCCCAATAAAAACTAGGTACAGCATTACCTCTTGCCAAATTAAATTGACATCCAGAATCTAAGAGACATTGGACGTGATAGGCTTTAAACTCGTTTGGGCAAAACAGAAGTGTAACAAATAACTTAGGACCTTGAACAGCTCCTAACAGACTAATACTCTGGGATTGAGGAGAGGGAGGCTTCTCAGGTGAAGGAGAATGTTCAGGGGTTTCATGACCACAAACTCTCTCAATCTCATTAGACAATTCTTCTTCTGAAGACTGTTCTTTTTCCAGAGCTAACGCTGTGAGAGCGCTTTTGATATCATCAGCTTCTTTTACCAATGCTCTGATCTGCTTCTGTTTTTCTTTCAGCTTTATTCTAAGCAGATTTTCTCTATCCTCCCTGTGTGACTGCCTGTCTTTATGGCTGCCAGGGTAGTCTTGATAAAGGGCTGCCGGATTATAACTATAATCTATTTTTTGTTTGCCCTTATCGAAAGACTGTAATTGATTCTGTAAAGCCTTCTTTTCTGTACGCAGAGCAGTTCTTTCTTGGTGTCTAAAAACTGGAATTGTGGATAACTGTAAATCAATATCAGCCAATTTCTTTTCTATCTGTGCAGGAGAAATGGCTCTAGAAAACATATACAGATTAAAATCAAAATCTGGGAGCTCACACCCCCTTAAATGTGGATCACTCTCTGAACTGGAAGAGAAGGAGGGATCACATTTAGCAAGACGTGGTTCAGAATCTGAGTCTGAGGAAGAGTTCTCAGAATCAGGTAGATATACAATTTCATCATCAGACACAGGAGGCGTTGATGAAACTTTACACAAATCCCACCAGGTTGGGTCAAGAGTGTTGCAGAGGGCCGCCAATCTGGGACGAGATTTCCTATCTGGGCATTTGCTAGCCCAATGACCTTTCTTTCCACAGATGAAACAGACATCACCAGAACCTTTTTCTTTTCTTCTTTTGACATATTTCTTCCCAGAAGCATATTTATTCTTTTTGAAAGGTTTTCTGAATTTTGACTTATGCTTATAGGGCTTGTCTGGATGATACCTTCTTTCAGAGGTAAAAAATTTCTTGTTTTTCGTACAATGGCACTCTTTTCCAAAATGACCTCTATTGTGTGCACCGCAGCCCCAATCAGGCATCGCGGCAACTTCTTTGCAGAAAGATGCTGAAAACATCTTCTGATGCCTTTTGATATCCTTATTGACTCTTATTTCTAAACAATGTTCTTGCCAAGTTTCGAGGATATGTTGTTGTAATTGGGCCAAAGATAGTGTATGAAGCTGGATACCTTTTTCTTTAAGGGCCCTTTCTACAGCATCAGGGACATGACCAGGGAAACTACGAAGATAGTGCTTTAAATAAGCAGGATCACCAGATTTACCAGAGGAAATTAATAATTTCTGCATATAGCAGAAATATTCATCAGCCTTACTAAGATCACACAATCTTGCAGTCATGAATAAAGAGGCTAGATGATCAGTATCTTCATGATCCTATGGACCATAAAACTCTCTTCCTAGGGCAGAGAGAATCTGCTCATCTGCTTCATTTGAAGCAAGGATTTCATTTCTAGTTTCCTGTGGCAACCATCGCCACCATTCATATGCTAGCCCTGAAAGACCAGCAACCAACTGAGCTCCAAGCATTTGTCCAGTGATATTATGATCTTGTTGCTTTTTATATAATATCCAATGTGTCAACAGCTGGATAGCATTTTTTATTTCTTCTCTACTCTGACATTGAATATTCAAAACTGGTTGCTCAGGCATTTGAGATATCAGATTATTCATATTGTTAATTCCAAAAGTAAAGACTTTTGGAGCAGAAGATACACTCTGTACATCAGGCATATGAGTATCATACTCAATTCTTGGGGGAACCCTTTGATTGGAGGATTCAACTGCCATCATATCAACATCCCCTATGTATTTAGAATCTAGGACAGGCTTCATGGTTTTAAACTCAGAGATCATATCAGCAATTCTGTCTTTTTCCATATCTGACTCACCAAAATCCCATTCTAGTTTTTCAACTTCTGAGATAAGGGAGAGAGCTCCAAGAGAGGCTGACTTAGTATGACCTTTGGCTGCTAGTTTTAATACATGATCAGGAACTCTATATTCTTTCTTTTTAAGATCTTGTGTAGATCTTATCATGTCTTCAAGAACTTGCAGTCTTCTGTCTAGCTTATCAGAAGCTAATTTAATTGTCCTCTCTATCTCAGTTGTATCATGCAACAAATGATCCAACAGTTCTATTTTGGTGGACACTCTTTCTATCTGGATCTTCTGATTCTCATGATGTGCTTTCAAGATAAGAATATCTTGTGCTATGTCATCTAGATTTTTAGCAGTATAGTACTGCTGAAGATTTCCCCAATTTACAAGCTTGATTTCATCAGATAGACTCTGATCTGCTGCAGAAGACTTAACAGGTAAGAACTCTCTGCGGGACTGGCCATCAGATGTGTATTGTCTAAAAGGAACTTCTGGGAGATTTCTGCCTGGGATGTAAGATTTTTGACCTTGGACAGTTGTTTCTATGGCAGAATCTTGTCTAGGCAGTGAGAACATACCTAGCGAAGGAAAATCATGATGGGACAAACGATTTTCTTTTTGTTTTAATTTTTGTTTGATTTTATTGCATGCAGGACACTTTGCATGCTGACCTCTATGCTCAAAATCAGTCAAACCAGAAAATGACTCAGAAGAAGATGGGTTAGAGGTTTCAGCAACAGGATTAGTATGTACAGAAGACTGACGAGACAACTCATTCGATAATGCTTGCCGCCTTGCATTATGGTAAGCAGACAATGATGCTGACTTTATAAGAGGAGGTTGGAATCTGGGAATAGGTTCTTGTGCAGAAGATCTGAAAGAAGAAGTGGATTCATCAAATACCAAGGGTTTTGGATTCATAAGTGCTTTAACCCTTTCCTGATGTCTAAGCTCTGTGTACTTCATCTCCCAAGACTGCGGATATTTAATTCCTGTCCAATTAAAAGTAATTGGAGTTGCATTCTTAGAACGAGAATTGGGTGTTTCCACCACGCTGCAGTCTGCAGAACTCCTGTGGACATGAGACCTAAGCTGGGGTAAGGTGTCATTCCCAAACCGAACACACACACCTCCTTTGAGTTGGACGATTTTAGAACCATTCAGCATGTCAAAGCCTTTTGGAAGAATGTAGGCTTTCAAAATATTATAGATATGAGGGTCATCTAAACTTACAGAAAAGCGAGGATATACAGTACCAAAAGCAGGGCCATCATGAAGTGGGGCTGTAAAGCCACCAATAACGGCATCTGAAAAGTTATTATGTCTAGTATCAACTATACAGCATAATGAAGAAACAGGAAGACGGGGACGGACCAAGGGACCTAAACCAAGTTTAAAAGCACCAAAGTGTGCATATTTGAAATGTCTTTCTTTGGCCCAATCGATTTGAGATTTATCTAACAAAGAGATATGGATGGGTTCTTGGTTATCTGTAAAGGAGACATCAATACTTGCAACTTTTATTTGGGTGGCAGAGGTTAAATTCCACCATCTAAGTCTGTATACGTCTTTGGGTAAAATCTGAGGTAATTCCCAATTTGCAGAGGAATCCTGGTCATCTATAGTTATATAAGAGGCATCTGCACTATCAGAAGTGGATGGATTAAAAGAACTTGATCTCCTATCTGCTAAGGAGACTTCCACGTCATTGGCTGATTGGCACTCCAGTGTTGTCAGCTGAACGGTATCCATAGTAGGATCCATGCTGAAAGAAGGTGAGGGTTGACTTCTACGCTGCGGGCAACAAGTAGACTTACTCCCCTTCCTATGGGCCTTACTGCTACGACCTCCGCACTACGCTTACACCTTAATGGTCACTACTATTTCCTCATCGGTCATTTCCACCGACTACAAGATACATTTGTTCCTTAGGAGTTGTAATACATTCAACCAAGCATTCATAAACATGTGCAGTATAACTGAAACAAAGCTTCTTCAAAATTAAGAGATAGATAATACCAGACAAAAATGAGAATTCACCTCACTGGCTCTAATACCAGACATCAGTGATGCACATTTAGGGGGGTGTGAGCTCCCAGATTTTGATTTTAATCTGTATATGTTTTCTAGAGCCATTTCTCCTGCACAGATAGAAAAGAAATTGGCTGATATTAATTTACAGTTATCCACAATTCCAGTTTTTAGACAACAAGAAAGAACTGCTCTGCGTACAGAAAAGAAGGCTTTACAGAACCAATTACAGTCTTTCGATAAGGGCAAACAAAAAATAGATTACAGTTATAATCCGGCAGCCCTTTATCAAGACTACCCTGGCAGCCATAAAGACAGGCAGTCACACAGGGAGGATAGAGAAAATCTGCTTAGAATAAAGCTGAAAGAAAAACAGAAGCAGATCAAAGCATTGGTAAAAGAAGCTGATGATATCAAAAGCGCTCTCACAGCGTTAGCTCTGGAAAAAGAACAGTCTTCAGAAGAAGACTTGTCTAATGAGATTGAGAGAGTTTGTGGTCATGAAACCCCTGACAATTCACCTTCTCCTGAAAAGTCTCCCTCTCCCCAATCTCAGAGTGTTAGCCTGTTAGGAGCTGTTCAAGGTCCCAAATTATTTGTTACACTCTATTTTTGCCCGAGTGAGTTTAAAGCCTATCCAGTCCAATGTCTCTTAGATTCTGGATGCCAATTTAATTTAGCCAGAGGTAATGCCATACCTAGTTTTTATTGGGAAAAAACTGAAGAGTTTGGGTCAGCCATTCAAGGAACCCCTGTATATATGAATGGTAAAGCTGATAATTTTCCAGTTTCTTTGTCTGGTCTTAAGTTACCTGTATCTTTATTAAGACTCGATTTGATAAAAGAAGATTGTGTGTTAGGTTCTGAATTTTTGCATAGTGTCAGTCCTTTCTCTGTAAATACCAAAGAAAAGACCTTCAAATGTACAGTTAATAATAATTCTGTCTCCCTACCCTTGAGTTTTTCTCCTATTCATCGTTGCAAATCGATTCCAAGTCCTCCTGAGAAATCCGCAAATCTCTCCTCATTACATAAGCTGGAAAGATGTGTCTCTTTTGCAGAACTTCATGGTGAAAAGTTCTTGACAGGGATTGCTGAAAAGCTAAGGAAAGATTGTTGTTCAGAAAGTCCCAATGCTTTCTGGACCAGAGAGAAATATTTTGTATCCTTACCTTTTGATCCTTTGCAAAAGATAAAACCTATGAAAGCTTCAGCGAGATTGATGAGTCCCAGTGAGAGAGAATTCTGTTCTAACGAAATCCAAGACCTCTTGAAGAAAGGATTGATAGAACCATCCAAAAGTCCATGGGCATGTAGGGCTTTTGTTGGTAACAAGCATTCTGAGCAAAAAAGAGGTAAACCTCGCTTGGTAGTAAATTTTAAGCCCCTGAATGCTGTGATCCAGAAGATCAGGTACCCTCTGCCTGATAAAGCAAGCTTACTTCAGAAAATCAATGGTTGTGCTGTATTTAGTAAGTTTGATTTGAAATCAGGGTTTTATCAGATTGGGATAGACCAGAAAGATAGATATAAAACTGCCTTTGTTGTCCCTCATGGGCAGTATCAATGGAAAGTCCTTCCATTCGGCATAAACAATGCACCATCAGAGTTTCAGAAGAGAATGGAAGATATCTTTAGGGATATACCTTGGCTAGCAGTTTTCATTGATGATATTCTGATTTGCTCTAAAAACTTGCAAGACCATTTAAAGCATTTGCAAAAATTCTATGAGCTAGTCTATAAGCATGGTTTAGTTTTGTCTGAAAGTAAAATGGAGATAGGCAAAACTGAAATTGAATTTTTGGGTTTACATATTAAGAATGGTCAGGTTGTTCTACAAAATCATGTCCTGCAATCTTTTGAGCATTTTCCTGATCAAATAACTGAAAAGACCCAACTGCAGAGATTCCTTGGTTGCTTAAATTACATCAGACCCTTTTATAAAGGTCAAGCAGCAGATATCCATTGTCTGCAGCAAAGGCTTAAAAAGAAGCCAATTCCCTGGTCTGAAAAGATGACTTTGGCTGTTCAGCAGATAAAGGCCAAAGTAAAGCAACTTCCAGCTCTGAGCCTCCCTCAGGGAACTGGTAGAATGATTATCGAAACAGATGCTTCCAGTACAACTTGGGGTGGTGTACTGATCGAAGAAATTGAAGGCAGATCTAACATTTGTGGTTATGGATCTGGGTCCTTTAAAGGCGCCGAGCTCAATTATCCTTCCAGTCACAAAGAGATTCTTGCTGTTAAAAAGACAGTTAATCATTTTATTTTATATCTGAAACCAGTAAGATTTGTGATTAGAACAGATCTGAAGATCATGCCTGGTATTTTTAAAAATGAAAATTTAATGGCTGAGAATAGCAGCAGGATTCTGAAATGGTTTTTATGGTTAAGCAATTTTGATTATGACATTATTTATAAACCTGGTTATTTGAATTGCTTAGCTGACATGTTAACCCGTGAGACTTTGCAGAAAGAAACTCCAGTTCTAAATATGTTTTCTGCTGGTTCCTCTGGTTCGGGACAGAATCCCAAATGGATTCCAATGAAGGATAAAATTGTGAGTGACAAAGGGAAAACTCCTATGGATGAAAAGGAGTTAGAGATGCGCGGCCCTCCTAAGTCCCTGTTTCTGGCTCCATGGGACAAAGATATTTCTGAGGAAGAACGCCAGCAGTTGTTAG
The DNA here is from genome assembly GCA_027924585.1 of Larix kaempferi. Taxonomy (NCBI): domain Eukaryota; kingdom Viridiplantae; phylum Streptophyta; class Pinopsida; order Pinales; family Pinaceae; genus Larix; species Larix kaempferi. The sequence continues at coordinate 10,068,681 of BSBM01000378.1, read as the reverse complement.
ACTATGCCAGTAAAGAAGACGCTGAAAAATACCTCAGTCTAACTTTAATCAGACAGATTCAGGCCAGCCCCTGTAAACTGCTTATTCTTGAGCGTTGGGAAAAAGATGATTTTTATGGGTTAACAGAAGCCCAGGAACAGCTAGTTCAATGCAGAGAACTTTGGCTTGACGGCAATGAAGAAAAAAAAAGCTGGGTTTGGTATGTTGATATCGGCCAAGGGGACCTAACCTGGAGATCCTATAATTTAATTCTTCAATTCTGCAGAGAGCAGAAATCTGTAATTATTTGTGCTGATCCAGGAAATATGAGGAATAGAAAGTGGTCAGGATGGACTCAGGTTTTCTTAGAAAAATTCTGCCCAAGGCATGAATGGGTTGAGCGTAAAGCTAATTTTATTCTCCATCTTGAAGCAGACATGCAAGATGCTGACCAGGCTAACCAATGGTTCAAATTCCTTCTAAGGCATCATGGAGGAAGATACACTCCACTTGAACATTATGTGACTGTCACACAGAAATTTATTAAAAGAGACAGTCAAGGAAGAAGGTTGGATGCAAAAGTCCATCGAAGAACTCTGCCGCTCAACTATCGGGTTGAGTCTAACTTTGCCTCTGAGTTTATTTTTGGTCCTAATGAAGCATTGAAAGGATCAGATGTAGACCAGTGTTTTGGAGAAAAGCTTTATCCAGATATGTTCGATGATGAACCTGAAAATGAATATTGGAAGTTTCCTGAAACTCAGCCTGATTACATTGAACAAGAGCTGGTTCGCAGAGAAATAGAAGAAAGCAACTATGATGACGGCACCCTTGATTGCGTCTGTGGAGGTGTTCCAGGTCCTGATGGTGAGACACACTGTGTCTGTGGCTCCAACTGATGGTCTGAATTGTTTTCCCCGTTGACTGTTTCCGGGAATGAAGCCAGTCGGTCCAAAATCGTTACTTTAATTTGTAAATATTCTGTTCTTTACGGAAGCCGTTGGTGGGCCTCCACGCTTTTTATTTGTCTGCCATGTTTGCCTCGGGATGATTGCTGTTCCCCGAGTGACTTGTAATAATTCATAGTTTTAATCTTGTCGGCCATAAGCATCTTCTTTTGTAAGTGGCTGTCAGTCTTCTGTGTCGGTAGTACCGGGTCCCCACATGGCGCTGCCTGATGAAGGGATGACATAACATCGTGTGGTCCCACGATGCCCTGGGAATCCAGTTAGTGCGCTTATTTTGACTGAATGGTGTAAGTTCTAAGTGACCGGATGACCGGCTTTAGAATTATAAATAAGCGGCTTTGGAGCTCATTTGAGAAGAAAGAGTCGAGTCTGCATGAGCAAGTAGTCTGCTCTGCAAGTTAGAGAGTCGTCTGAGCAAGTAGTCCGCTCGACAGTGTCTAGGTGTGTGAAAGCCGAGCCCGTATGCTCTGCAAGTTGCCCACTTGGGTATAACATTGCACCAGAAAGGCAAAGACTCGTTCTGTAAAAAGTTTGTGTCTGTAAGAGCCGAGCCCGTATGCTCTGCAAGTTGCCCATTTGGGTATAACATTGCACCAGAAAGGTGAGGACTCCCTCTGTCAAAGTCTGTAAGTGAGGGTATGCTAGTAAGCATATCTTGGGACTCCCAGGAGCTTGAAAGTAGCTATATGCCTTCGGGAAATAGTGAAATCTAAATGGACCCAAGACATTGTGCTTAGGCATAAGTCCAGAGTGAATATTGTGGTGACGAACTTCGCAATCCGAGGTCGATCCACTGTGTCTGTAATGTTGTGGCATAAATAATAGCAGCAATTGCAATCTGTATCGTGTTGATGGCGTTTCTCTCAAAGCTGTTATTACATTCCCAATGTGTTGAATATTTCGGCTCAAGCAATGTTTAATTCCGCAAGATCCTGATATCTGGTATCAGAGCCAGTGAGGCGAATTCTCATATTTGTCTGGTATTATCTATCTCTTAATTTTGAAGAAGCTTTGTTTCAGTTCTACTGCACATGTTTATGAATGCTTGGTTGAATGTATTACAACTCCTAAGGAACAAGTGTATCTTGTAGTCGGTGGAAATGACCGATGAGGAAATAGTAGTGACCATTAAGGTGTAAGCGTAGTGCGGAGGTCGTAGCAGTAAGGCCCGTGGGAAGGGGAGTAAGTCTACTTGTTGCCTGCAGCGTAGAAGTCAGCCCTCACCTTATTTCAGCATGGATCCTACTATGGATACAGTTCAGCTGACAACACTGGAGTGTCAATCAGCCAATGACGTGGAAGTCTCCTTAGCCGATAGGAGATCAAGTTCTTTTAATCCATCCACTTCTGATAGTGCAGATGCTTCTTATATAACTATAGATGACCAGGATTCCTCTGCAAATTGGGAATTACCTCAGATTTTACCCAAAGACGTATACAGACTTAGATGGTGGAATTTAACCTCTGCCACCCAAATAAAAGTTTCAAGTATTGATGTCTCCTTTACTGATAACCAAGAACCCATCCATATCTCTTTGTTAGATAAATCTCAAATCGATTGGGCAAAAGAAAGACATTTCAAATATGCACACTTTGGTGCTGCTAAACTTGGTTTAGGTCCCTTGGTCCGTCCCCGTCTTCCTGTTTCTCCATTATGCTGTATAGTTGATACTAGACATAATAACTTTTCAGATGCCGTTATTGGTGGCTTTACAGCCCCACTTCATGATGGCCCTGCTTTTGGTACTGTATATCCTCTCTTTTCTGTAAGTTTAGATGACCCACATATCTACAATATCTTGAAAGCCTACATCCTTCCAAAAGGCTTTGATATGCTGAATGGTTCGAAGATTATCCAATTGAAGGGAGGTGTATGTGTTAGGTTTGGTAATGATACCTTACCACAACTCCGATCTCATGTCCATCAAAGTTCTGCAGACTGCAGCGTGGTGGAAACACCCAATTCCCGTTCCAAAAATGCAACTCCAATTACTTTCAATTGGACAGGAATAAAATATCCGCAGTCTTGGGAGATGAAGTACACTGAGCTTAGACATCAAGAAAGGGTTAAAGCTCTCATGAATCCGAAACCCTTAGTCTTTGATGAAGCCTCTTCCTCCTTCAGATCTTCTGCAAAAGAACCTATTCCTAGATTTCAACCTCCTTTGATCAAGTCAGCATCATTGTCTTCTTATCATAATGCAAGGCATCAAGCTATATCAAATCAGTTGTCTCGTCAATCATCTGTACATACTAACCCTGCAGAAACCTCTAACACCTCTGATGAAAATCCTTCCCCTAACCTTTCAGAGTCATTTTCTGGTTTGTCTGAGTTTGAACATACAGGTCAGCATGCAAACTGTCCTGCATGCAATAAAATAAAACAAAAATTGAAACAAAAAGAAAATCGTATGTCTCATCATGATTTTCCTTCTCTAGGTATGTTCTCCCTGCCTAGACAAGATTCAGCTATAGAAACAACTATCCAAGGACAAAAGTCTTATATCCCTGGAAGAAATCTCCCTGAAGTACCTTTTAGACAGTATACCTCTGATGGCCAGCCTCGTCGTGAATTTATGCCAGTTAAATCATCTGCTGCAGACCAGAGTGTATCTGATGAAGTCAAGCTTTCAAATTGGGGAAATCTCCAGCAGTACTATACTGCTAGGAATCTAGATGACATGGCACAGGATATCCTTATCCTGAAAGCTCACCATGAGAACCAGAAGATCCAGTTAGAAAGAGTATCTACCAAAATAGAGCTGTTAGATCACTTGCTCCATGATACTACTGAGATAGAGAGTGCAATCAGGGTAGCTTCAGACAAGCTACATAGAAGACTACAGGTCCTTGAAGACATGATCAGATCTACGCAAGATCTAAAAAAGAAGGAATATAGAGTTCCAGATCATGTGTTTAAATTGTCTACTAAAGGCCATACCAAGTCTGCCTCTCTAGGAGCTTTATCTCTTATCCTTGAGGAAGAGAGACCTGAATGGGATTTTGGTGAGTCAGATATTGAAAAAGGAAGAATTGCAGAATGGATCTCTGAGTTCAAGACCATGAAGCCTGTCCTAGATTCTAAGTATATAGGAGATGTTGATATGATGGCAGCTGAATCTTCCAATCAAAGGATTCCTCCAAGAATTGAGTATGATACTCATATGCCTGATGCACAGGGTGCATCCTCTGCTCCAAAGGTTTTTACTTTTGGAATAAATAATATGAATAATTTGATTTCTCAAATGCCAGAGAAGCCTGTTTTCAATATACAATGTCAGAGTAGAGAAGAAATAAAAAATGCTATCCAGCTTCTGACACATTGGATATTATATAAAAAGCAACAAGATCATGATATCACTGGACAAATGCTTGGAGCTCAGTTGGTTGCTGGTCTTTCAGGGCTAGCATATGAATGGTGGCGATGGTTGCCACAGGAAACTAGAAATGAAATCCTTGCTTCAAATGAAGCAGATGAGCAGATTCTCTCTGCCCTAGGAAGAGAGTTTTATGGTCCAGAGGATCATGAAGATACTGATCATCTAGCCTCTTTATTCATGACTGCAAGATTGTGTGATCTTAGTAAGGCTGATGAATATTTCTGCTATATGCAGAAATTATTAATTTCCTCTGGTAAATCTGGTGATCCTGCTTATTTAAAGCACTATCTTCGTAGTTTCCCTGGTCATGTCCCTGATGCTGTAGAAAGGGCCCTTAAAGAAAAAGGTATCCAGCTTCATACACTATCTTTGGCCCAATTACAACAACATATCCTCGAAACTTGGCAAGAACATTGTTTAGAAATAAGAGTCAATAAGGATATCAAAAGGCATCAGAAGATGTTTTCAGCATCTTTCTGCAAAGAAGTTGCCGGGATGCCTGATTGGGGCTGCGGTGCACACAATAGAGGTCATTTTGGAAAAGAGTGCCATTGTACGAAAAAGAAGAAATTTTTTACCTCTGAAAGAAGGTATCATCCAGACAAGCCCTATAAGCATAAGTCAAAATTCAGAAAACCTTTCAAAAAGAATAAATATGCTTCTGGGAAGAAATATGTCAAAAGAAGAAAAGAAAAAGGTTCTGGTGATGTCTGTTTCATCTGTGGAAAGAAAGGTCATTGGGCTAGCAAATGCCCAGATAGGAAATCTTGTCCCAGATTGGCGGCCCTCTGCAACACTCTTGACCCAACCTGGTGGGATTTGTGTAAAGTTTCATCAACGCCTCCTGCGTCTGATGATGAAATTGTATATCTACCTGATTCTGAGAACTCTTCCTCGGACTCAGATTCTGAACCACGTCTTGCTAAATGTGATCCCTCCTTCTCTTCCAGTTCAGAGAGTGATCCACATTTAAGGGGGTGTGAGCTCCCAGATTTTGATTTTAATCTGTATATGTTTTCTAGAGCCATTTCTCCTGCACAGATAGAAAAGAAATTGGCTGATATTGATTTACAGTTATCCACAATTCCAGTTTTTAGACACCAAGAAAGAACTGCTCTGCGTACAGAAAAGAAGGCTTTACAGAATCAATTACAGTCTTTCGATAAGGGCAAACAAAAAATAGATTACAGTTATAATCCGGCAGCCCTTTATCAAGACTACCCTGGCAGCCATAAAGACAGGCAGTCACACAGGGAGGATAGAGAAAATCTGCTTAGAATAAAGCTGAAAGAAAAACAGAAGCAGATCAGAGCATTGGTAAAAGAAGCTGATGATATCAAAAGCGCTCTCACAGCGTTAGCTCTGGAAAAAGAACAGTCTTCAGAAGAAGAATTGTCTAATGAGATTGAGAGAGTTTGTGGTCATGAAACCCCTGAACATTCTCCTTCACCTGAGAAGCCTCCCTCTCCTCAATCCCAGAGTATTAGTCTGTTAGGAGCTGTTCAAGGTCCTAAGTTATTTGTTACACTTTTGTTTTGCCCAGACGAGTTTAAAGCCTATCCAGTCCAATGTCTCTTAGATTCTGGATGTCAATTTAATTTGGCAAGAGGTAATGCTGTACCTAGTTTTTATTGGGAAAAAACTGAAGAATTTGGGTCAGCAATACAAGGAACCCCTGTATATATGAATGGTAAAATTGATCATTTTCCAGTGTCTTTGTCTGGTTATAAATTACCTTTATCTTTGTTAAGACTTGATTTAATAAAAGAAGATTGTGTCTTAGGTTCTGATTTCTTACAAAGTGTCAGTCCCTTCTCTGTAGATACCAAAGCAAAAATATTCAAATGTACAGTTAATAATAATTCTGTCTCCCTACCCTTGAGTTTTTCTCCTATTCATCGTTGCAAATCCATTCCAAGTCCTCCTGAGAAATCTGCAAATCTCTCCTCATTACATAAGCTGGAAAGATGTGTCTCTTTTGCAGAACTTCATGGTGAAAAGTTCTTGACAGGGATTGCTGAAAAGCTAAGGAAAGATTGTTGTTCAGAAAGTCCCAATGCTTTCTGGACCAGAGAGAAATATTTTGTATCCTTACCTTTTGATCCTTTGCAAAAGATAAAACCTATGAAAGCTTCAGCGAGATTGATGAGTCCCAGTGAGAGAGAATTCTTTTCTAACGAAATCCAAGACCTCTTGAAGAAAGGATTGATAGAACCATCCAAAAGTCCATGGGCATGTAGGGCTTTTGTGGTTAACAAGCATTCTGAGCAAAAAAGAGGTAAACCTCGCCTGGTAGTAAATTTTAAGCCCCTGAATGCTGTGCTCCAGAAGATCAGGTACCCTCTGCCTGATAAAGCAAGCCTACTTCAGAAAATCAATGGTTGTGCTGTATTTAGTAAGTTCGATTTGAAATCAGGGTTTTATCAGATTGGGATAGAACAGAAAGATAGATATAAAACTGCCTTTGTTGTCCCTCATGGGCAGTATCAATGGAAAGTTCTTCCATTCGGCATAAACAATGCACCATCAGAGTTTCAGAAGAGAATGGAAGATATCTTTAGGGATATACCTTGGCTAGCAGTTTTCATTGATGATATTCTGATTTGCTCTAGAAACTTGCAAGACCATTTAAAGCATTTGCAAAAATTCTATGAGCTAGTCTATAAGCATGGTTTAGTTTTGTCTGAAAGTAAAATGGAGATAGGCAAAACTCAAATTGAATTTTTGGGTTTACATATTAAGAATGGTCAGGTTGTTCTACAAAATCATGTCCTACAATCTTTTGAGCATTTTCCTGATCAAATAACTGAAAAGACCCAACTGCAGAGATTCCTTGGTTGCTTAAATTACATCAGACCCTTTTATAAAGGTCAAGCAGCAGATATCCATTGTCTGCAGCAAAGGCTTAAAAAGAAGCCAATTCCCTGGTCTGAAAAGATGACTTTGGCTGTTCAGCAGATAAAGGCCAAAGTAAAGCAACTTCCAGCTCTGAGCCTCCCTCAGGGAACTGGTAGAATGATTATCGAAACAGATGCTTCCAGTACAACTTGGGGTGGTGTATTGATCGAAGAAATTGAAGGCAGATCTAACATTTGTGGTTATGGATCTGGGTCCTTTAAAGGCGCCGAGCTCAATTATCCTTCCAGTCACAAAGAGATTCTTGCTGTTAAAAAGACAGTTAATCATTTTATTTTATATCTGAAACCAGTAAGATTTGTGATTAGAACAGATCTGAAGATCATGCCTGGTATTTTTAAAAATGAAAATTTAATGGCTGAGAATAGCAGCAGGATTCTGAAATGGTTTTTATGGTTAAGCAATTTTGATTATGACATTGTTTATAAACCTGGTTATTTGAATTGCTTAGCTGACATGTTAACGCGTGAGACTTTGCAGAAAGAAACTCCAGTTCTAAATATGTTTTCTGCTGGTTCCTCTGGTTCTGGACAGAATCCTAAATGGATTCCAATGAAGGATAAAATTGTGAGTGACAAAGGGAAAACTCCTATGGATGAAAAGGAGTTAGAGATGCGCGCCCCTCCTAAGTCCCTGTTTCTGGCTCCATGGGACAAAGATATTTCTAAAGAAGAACGCCAGCAGTTGTTAGACTATGCCAGTAAAGAAGACGCTGAAAAATACCTCAGTCTAACTTTAATCAGACAGATTCAGGCCAGCCCCTGTAAACTGCTTATTCTTGAGCGTTGGGAAAAAGATGCTTTTTATGGGTTAACAGAAGCCCAGGAACAGCTAGTTCAATGCAGAGAACTTTGGCTTGACGGCAATGAAGAAAAAGATGGCTGGGTTTGGTATGTTGATATTGGCCAAGGGGATCTAACCTGGAGATCCTATAATTTAATTCTTCAATTCTGCAGAGAGCAGAAATCTGTAATTATTTGTGCCGATCCAGGAAATATGAGGAATAGAAAGTGGTCAGGATGGACTCAGGTTTTCTTAGAAAAATTCTGCCCAAGGCATGAATGGGTTGAGCGTAGAGCTAATTTTATTCTCCATCTTGAAGCAGACATGCAAGCTGCTGACCAAGCTAACCAATGGTTCAAATTCCTTCTAAGGCATCATGGAGGAAGATACACTCCACTTGAACATTATGTGACTGTCACACAGAAATTTATTAAAAGAGACAGTCAAGGAAGAAGGTTGGATACAAAAGTCCATCGAAGAACTCTGCCGCTCAACTATCGGGTTGAGTCTAACTTTGCCTCTGAGTTTATTTTTGGTCCTAATGAAGCATTGAAAGGATCAGATGTAGACCAGTGTTTCGGAGAAAAGCTTTATCCAGATATGTTCGATGATGAACCTGAAAATGAATATTGGCAGTTTCCTGAAACTCAGCCTAATTACATTGAACAAGAGCTGGTTCGCAGAGAAATAGAAGAAAGCAACTATGATGACGGCATCCTTGATTGCGTCTGTGGAGGTGTTCCAGGTCCTGATGGTGAGACACACTGTGTCTGTGGCTCCGACTGATGGTCTGAATTGTTTTCCCGTTGACTGTTTCCGGGAATGAAGCCAGTCGGTCCGAAATTGTTACTTTAATTTGTAAATATTCTGTTCTTTACGGAAGCCATTGGTGGGCCTCTCCGCTTCTGATTTGTCTGCCATGTTTGCCTCGGGATGATTGCTGTTCCCCGAGTGACTTGTAATAATTCATAGTTTTAATCTTGTCGGCCATAAGCATCTTCTTTTGTAAGTGGCTGTCAGTTTTCTGTGTCGATAGTACCGGGTCCCCACATGGCGTTGCCTGATGAAGGGATGAGATAACATCGTGTGGTCCCACGATGCCCCGGGAATCCAGTTAGTGCGCTTTTTTTGACTGAATGGTGTAAGTTCTAAGTGACCGGATGACCGGCTTTAGAATTATAAATAAGCGGCTTTGGAGCTCATTTGAGGGGAGTCGAGTCGCATGAGCAAGTAGTCCGCTCTGCAAGTAAGTCGTCTGAGCAAGTAGTCTGCTCGACAGTCTAGGGTGTGAGAGCCGAGCCCGTATGCTCTTCAAGTTGACCATTTGGGTATAACATTGCACCAGAAAGGCAAAGACTCGTGCTGTAAAAAGTCTGTGTCTGTAAGAGCCGAGCCCGTATGCTCTGCAAGTTGCCCATTTGGGTATAACATTGCACCAGAAAGGTGAGGACTCCCTCTGTCAAAGTCTGTAAGTGAGGGTATGCTAGTAAGCATATCTTGGGACTCCCAGGAGCTTGAAAGTAGCTATATGCCTTCGGGAAATAGTGAAATCTAAATGGACCCAAGACATTGTGCTTAGGCATAAGTCCAGAGTGAATATCGTGGTGACGAACTTCGCAATCCGAGGTCGATCCACTGTGTCTGTAATGTTGTGGCATAAATAATAGCGGCAATTGCAATCTGTATCGTGTTGATGGTGTTTCTCTCAAAGCTGTTATTACATTCCCAATGTGTTGAATATTTCGGCTCAAGCAATGTTTAATTCCGCAAGATCCTGATATCTGGTATCAGAGCCAGTGAGGCGAATTCTCATTTTTGTCTGGTATTATCTATCTCTTAATTTTGAAGAAGCTTTGTTTCTGTTATACTGCACATGTTTATGAATGCTTGGTTGAATGTATTACAACTCCTAAGGAACAAATGTATCTTGTAGTCGGTGGAAATGACCGATGAGGAAATAGTAGTGACCATTAAGGTGTAAGCGTAGTGCGGAGGTCGTAGCAGTAAGGCCCGTAGGAAGGGGAGTAAGTCTACTTGTTGCCCGCAGCGTAGAAGTCATCCCTCACCTTCTTTCAGCATGGATCCTACTATGGATACCGTTCAGCTGACAACACTGGAGTGCCAATCAGCCAATGACGTGGAAGTCTCCTTAGCAGATAGGAGATCGAGTTCTTTTAATCCATCCACTTCTGATAGTGCAGATGCTTCTTATATAACTATAGATGACCAGGATTCCTCTGCAAATTGGGAATTACCTCATATTTTACCCAAAGACGTATACAGACTTAGATGGTGGAATTTAACCTCTGCCACCCAAATAAAAGTTTCAAGTATTGATGTCTCCTTTACAGATAACCAAGAACCCATCCATATCTCTTTGTTAGATAAATCTCAAATCGATTGGGCCAAAGAAAGACATTTCAAATATGCACACTTTGGTGCTGTTAAACTTGGTTTAGGTCCCTTGGTCCGTCCCCGTCTTCCTGTTTCTTCATTATGCTGTATAGTTGATACTAGACATAATAACTTTTCAGATGCCGTTATTGGTGGCTTTACAGCCCCACTTCATGATGGCCCTGCTTTTGGTACTGTATATCCTCGCTTTTCTGTAAGTTTAGATGACCCTCATATCTATAATATTTTGAAAGCCTACATTCTTCCAAAAGGCTTTGACATGCTGAATGGTTCTAAAATCGTCCAACTCAAAGGAGGTGTGTGTGTGCGGTTTGGGAATGACACCTTACCCCAGCTTAGGTCTCATGTCCACAGGAGTTCTGCAGACTGCAGCGTGGTGGAAACACCCAATTCTCGTTCTAAGAATGCAACTCCAATTACTTTTAATTGGACAGGAATTAAATATCCGCAGTCTTGGGAGATGAAGTACACAGAGCTTAGACATCAGGACAGGGTTAAAGCACTTATGAATCCAAAACCCTTGGTATTTGATGAATCAACTTCTTCTTTCAGATCTTCTGCACAAGAACCTATTCCCAGATTCCAACCTCCTCTTATAAAGTCAGCATCATTGTCTGCTTACCATAATGCAAGGCGGCAAGCATTATCGAATGATTTGTCTCGTCAGTCTTCTGTACATACTAATCCTGTTGCTGAAACCTCTAACCCATCTTCTTCTGAGTCATTTTCTGGTTTGACTGATTTTGAGCATAGAGGTCAGCATGCAAAGTGTCCTGCATGCAATAAAATCAAACAAAAATTAAAACAAAAAGAAAATCGTTTGTCCCATCATGATTTTCCTTCGCTAGGTATGTTCTCACTGCCTAGACAAGATTCTGCCATAGAAACAACTGTCCAAGGTCAAAAATCTTACATCCCAGGCAGAAATCTCCCAGAAGTTCCTTTTAGACAATACACATCTGATGGCCAGTCCCGCAGAGAGTTCTTACCTGTTAAGTCTTCTGCAGCAGATCAGAGTGTATCTGATGAAATCAAGCTTGTAAATTGGGGAAATCTTCAGCAGTACTATACTGCTAAAAATCTAGATGACATAGCACAAGATATTCTTATCTTGAAAGCACATCATGAGAATCAGAAGATCCAGATAGAAAGAGTGTCCACCAAAATAGAACTGTTGGATCATTTGTTGCATGATACAACTGAGATAGAGAGGACAATTAAATTAGCTTCTGATATGCTAGACAGAAGACTGCAAGTTCTTGAAGACATGATAAGATCTACACAAGATCTTAAAAAGAAAGAATATAGAGTTCCTGATCATGTATTAAAACTAGCAGCCAAAGGTCATACTAATTCAGCCTCTCTTGGAGCTCTCTCCCTTATCTCAGAAGTTGAAAAACCAGAATGGGATTTTGATGAGTCAGATATGGAAAAAGACAGAATTGCTGATATGATCTCTGAGTTTAAAACCATGAAGCCTGTCCTAGATTCTAAATACATAGGGGTTGTTGATATGATGGCAGCTGAATCCTCCAATCAAAGGGTTCCCCCAAGAATTGAGTATGATACTCATATGCCTGATGTACAGAGTGTATCTTCTGCTCCAAAAGTCTTTACTTTTGGAATTAACAATATGAATAATCTGATATCTCAAATGCCTGAGCAACCAGTTTTGAATATTCAATGTCAGAGTAGAGAAGAAATAAAAAATGCTATTCAGCTGTTGACACATTGGATATTATATAAAAAGCAACAAGATCATAATATCACTGTACAAATGCTTGGAGCTCAGTTGGTTGCTGGTCTTTCAGGGCTAGCATATGAATGGTGGCGATGGTTGCCACAGGAAACTAGAAATGAAATCCTTGCTTCAAATGAAGCAGATGAGCAGATTCTCTCTGCCCTAGGAAGAGAGTTTTATGGTCCAGAGGATCATGAAGATACTGATCATCTAGCCTCTTTATTCATGACTGCAAGATTGTGTGATCTTAGTAAGGCTGATGAATATTTCTGCTATATGCAGAAATTATTAATTTCCTCTGGTAAATCTGGTGATCCTGCTTATTTAAAGCACTATCTTCGTAGTTTCCCTGGTCATGTCCCTGATGCTGTAGAAAGGGCCCTTAAAGAAAAAGGTATCCAGCTTCATACACTATCTTTGGCCCAATTACAACAACATATCCTTGAAACTTGGCAAGAACATTGTTTAGAAATAAGAGTCAATAAGGATATCAAAAGGCATCAGAAGATGTTTTCAGCATCTTTCTGCAAAGAAGTTGCCGGGATGCCTGATTGGGGGTGCGGTGCACACAATAGAGGTCATTTTGGCAAAGAGTGCCATTGTACGAAAAAAAGAAATTTTTTACCTCTGAAAGAAGGTATCATCCAGATAAGCCCTATAAGCATAAGTCAAAATTCAGAAAACCTTTCAAAAAGAATAAATATGCTTTTGGGAAGAAATATGTCAAAAGAAGAAAAGAAAAAGGTTCTGGTGATGTCTGTTTCATTTGTGGAAAGAAAGGTCATTGGGCTAGCAAATGCCCAGATAGGAAATCTCGTCCCAGATTGGCGGCCCTCTGCAACACTCTTGACCCAACCTGGTGGGATTTGTGTAAAGTTTCATCAACGCCTCCTGCGTCTGATGATGAAATTGTATATCTACCTGATTCTGAGAACTCTTCCTCAGACTCAGATTCTGAACCACGTCTTGCTAAATGTGATCCCTCCTTCTCTTCCAGTTCAGATTCCGAGAGTGATGCACATTTAGGGGGGTGTGAGCTCCCAGATTTTGATTTTAATCTGTATATGTTTTCTAGAGCCATTTCTCCTGCACAGATAGAAAAGAAATTGGCTGATATTGATTTACAGTTATCCACAATTCCAGTTTTTAGACACCAAGAAAGAACTGCTCTGCGTACAGAAAAGAAGGCTTTACAGAACCAATTACAGTCTTTCGATAAGGGCAAACAAAAAATAGATTACAGTTATAATCCGGCAGCCCTTTATCAAGACTACCCTGGCATCCATAAAGACAGGCAGTCACACAGGGAGGATAGAGAAAATCTGCTTAGAATAAAGCTGAAAGAAAAACAGAAGCAGATCAGAGCATTGGTAAAAGAAGCTGATGATATCAAAAGCGCTCTCACAGCGTTAGCTCTGGAAAAAGAACAGTCTTCAGAAGAAGAATTGTCTAATGAGATTGAGAGAGTTTGTGGTCATGAAACCCCTGACATATCACCTTCTCCTGAAAAGTCTCCCTCTCCCCAATCTCAGAGTGTTAGCCTGTTAGGAGCTGTTCAAGGTCCCAAATTATTTGTTACACTCTATTTTTGCCCGAGTGAGTTTAAAGCCTATCCAGTCCAATGTCTCTTAGATTCTGGATGCCAATTTAATTTAGCCAGAGGTAATGCCATACCTAGTTTTTATTGGGAAAAAACTGAAGAGTTTGGGTCAGCCATTCAAGGAACCCCTGTATATATGAATGGTAAAGCTGATAATTTTCCAGTTTCTTTGTATGGTCTTAAGTTACCTGTATCTTTATTAAGACTTGATTTGATAAAAGAAGATTGTGTGTTAGGTTCTGAATTTTTGCATAGTGTCAGTCCTTTCTCTGTAAATACCAAAGAAAAGACCTTCAAATGTACAGTTAATAATAATTCTGTCTCCCTACCCTTGAGTTTTTCTCCTATTCATCATTGCAAATCCATTCCAAGTCCTCCTGAGAAATCCGCAAATCTCTCCTCATTACATAAGCTGGAAAGATGTGTCTCTTTTGCAGAACTTCATGGTGAAAAGTTCTTGACAGGGATTGCTGAAAAGCTAAGGAAAGATTGTTGTTCAGAAAGTCCCAATGCTTTCTGGACCAGAGAGAAATATTTTGTATCCTTACCTTTTGATCCTTTGCAAAAGATAAAACCTATGAAAGCTTCAGCGAGATTGATGAGTCCCAGTGAGAGAGAATTCTGTTCTAACGAAATCCAAGACCTCTTGAAGAAAGGATTGATAGAACCATCCAAAAGTCCATGGGCATGTAGGGCTTTTGTGGTTAACAAGCATTCTGAGCAAAAAAGAGGTAAACCTCGCTTGGTAGTAAATTTTAAGCCCCTGAATGCTGTGCTCCAGAAGATCAGGTACCCTCTGCCTGATACAGCAAGCTTACTTCAGAAAATCAATGGTTGTGCTGTATTTAGTAAGTTTGATTTGAAATCAGGGTTTTATCAGATTGGGATAGACCAGAAAGATAGATATAAAACTGCCTTTGTTGTCCCTCATGGGAAGTATCAATGGAAAGTCCTTCCATTCGGCATAAACAATGCACCATCAGAGTTTCAGAAGAGAATGGAAGATATCTTTAGGGATATACCTTGGCTAGCAGTTTTCATTGATGATATTCTGATTTGCTCTAAAAACTTGCAAGACCATTTAAAGCATTTGCAAAAATTCTATGAGCTAGTCTATAAGCATGGTTTAGTTTTGTCTGAAACTAAAATGGAGATAGGCAAAACTGAAATTGAATTTTTGGGTTTACATATTAAGAATGGTCAGGTTGTTCTACAAAATCATGTCCTGCAATCTTTTGAGCATTTTCCTGATCAAATAACTGAAAAGACCCAACTGCAGAGATTCCTTGGTTGCTTAAATTACATCAGACCCTTTTATAAAGGTCAAGCAGCAGATATCCATTGTCTGCAGCAAAGGCTTAAAAAGAAGCCAATTCCCTGGTCTGAAAAGATGACTTTGGCTGTTCAGCAGATAAAGGCCAAAGTAAAGCAACTTCCAGCTCTGAGCCTCCCTCAGGGAACTGGTAGAATGATTATCGAAACAGATGCTTCCAGTACAACTTGGGGTGGTGTACTGATCGAAGAAATTGAAGGCAGATCTAACATTTGTGGTTATGGATCTGGGTCCTTTAAAGGCGCCGAGCTCAATTATCCTTCCAGTCACAAAGAGATTCTTGCTGTTAAAAAGACAGTTAATCATTTTATTTTATATCTGAAACCAGTAAGATTTGTGATTAGAACAGATCTGAAGATCATGCCTGGTATTTTTAAAAATGAAAATTTAATGGCTGAGAATAGCAGCAGGATTCTGAAATGGTTTTTATGGTTAAGCAATTTTGATTATGACATTATTTATAAACCTGGTTATTTGAATTGCTTAGCTGACATGTTAACCCATGAGACTTTGCAGAAAGAAACTCCAGTTCTAAATATGTTTTCTGCTGGTTCCTCTGGTTCGGGACAGAATCCCAAATGGATTCCAATGAAGGATAAAATTGTGAGTGACAAAGGGAAAACTCCTATGGATGAAAAGGATTTAGAGATGCGTGCCCCTCCTAAGTCCCTGTTTCTGGCTCCATGGGACAAAGATATTTCTGAGGAAGAACGCCAGCAGTTGTTAGACTATGCCAGTAAAGAAGACGCTGAAAAATACCTCAGTCTAACTTTAATCAGATAGATTCAGGCCAGCCCCTGTAAACTGCTTATTCTTGAGCGTTGGGAAAAAGATGCTTTTTATGGGTTAACAGAATCCCAGGAACAGCTAGTTCAATGCAGAGAACTTTGGCTTGACGGCAATGAAGAAAAAGATGGCTGGGTTTGGTATGTTGATATCGGCCAAGGGGACCTAACTTGGAGATCCTATAATTTAATTCTTCAATTCTGTAGAGAGCAGAAATCTGTAATTATTTGTGCCGATCCAGGAAATATTGGGAATAGAAAGTGGTCAGGATGGACTCAGGTTTTCTTAGAAAAATTCTGCCCGAGGCATGAATGGGTTGAGCGTAAAGCTAATTTTATTCTCCATCTTGAGGCAGACATGCAAGCTGCTGACCAGGCTAACCAATGGTTCAAATTCCTTCTAAGGCATCATGGAGGAAGATACACTCCACTTGAACATTATGTGACTGTCACACAGAAATTTATTAAAAGAGACAGTCAAGGAAGAAGGTTGGATGCAAAATTCCATCGAAGAACTCTGCCGCTCAACTATCGGGTTGAGTCTAACTTTGCCTCTGAGTTTATTTTTGGTCCTAATGAAGCATTGAAAGGATCAGATGTAGACCAGTGTTTTGGAGAAAAGCTTTATCCAGATATGTTCGATGATGAACCTGAAAATGAATATTGGCAGTTTCCTGAAACTCAGCCTGATTACATTGAACAAGAGCTGGTTCGCAGAGAAATAGAAGAAAACAACTATGATGACGGCACCCTTGATTGCGTCTGTGGAGGTGTTCCAGGTCCTGATGGTGAGACACACTGTGTCTGTGGCTTCGACTGATGGTCTGAATTGTTTTCCCGTTGACTGTTTCCGGGAATGAAGCCAGTCGATCCAAAATCGTTACTTTAATTTGTAAATATTCTGTTCTTTACGGAAGCCGTTGGTGGGCCTCTCCACTTTTTATTTGTCTGCCATGTTTGCCTCGGGATGATTGCTGTTCCCCAAGTGACTTGTAATAATTCATAGTTTTAATCTTGTCGGCCATAAGCATCTTCTTTTGTAAGTGGCTGTCAGTCTTCTGTGTCGGTAGTACCGGGTCCCCACATGGCGCTGCCTGATGAAGGGATGAGATAACATCGTGTGGTCCCACGATGCCCCGGGAATCCAGTTAGTGCGCTTATTTTGACTGAATGGTGTAAGTTCTAAGTGACCGGATGACCGGCTTTAGAATTATAAATAAGCGGCTTTGGAGCTCATTTGGAAAAAAAGAGTCGAGTCTGCATGAGCAAGTAGTCCGCTCTGCAAGTTAGAGAGTCGTCTGAGCAAGTAGTCCGCTCGACAGTGTCTAGGTGTGTGAGAGCCGAGCCCGTATGCTCTGCAAGTTGCCCACTTGGGTATAACATTGCACCAGAAAGGCAAAGACTCGTTCTGTAAAAAGTTTGTGTCTGTAAGAGCCGAGCCCGTATGCTCTGCAAGTTGCCCATTTGGGTATAACAATGCACCAGAAAGGTGAGGACTCCCTCTGTCAAAGTCTGTAAGTGAGGGTATGCTAGTAAGCATATCTTGGGACTCCCAGGATCTTGAAAGTAGCTATATGCCTTCGGGAAATAGTGAAATCTAAATGGACCCAAGACATTGTGCTTAGGCATAAGTCCAGAGTGAATATTGTGGTGACGAACTTCGCAATCCGAGGTCGATCCACTGTGTCTGTAATGTTGTGGCATAAATAATAGCAGCAATTGCAATCTGTATCTCGTTGATGGCGTTTCTCTCAAAGCTGTTATTAGATTCCCAATGTGTTGAATATTTCGGCTCAAGCAATGTTTAATTCCGCAAGATCCTGATATCTGGTATCAGAGCCAGTGAGGCGAATTCTCATATTTGTCTGGTATTATCTATCTCTTAATTTTGAAGAAGCTTTGTTTCAGTTCTACTGCACATGTTTATGAATGCTTGGTTGAATGTATTACAACTCCTAAGGAACAAGTGTATCTTGTAGTCGGTGGAAATGACCGATGAGGAAATAGTAGTGACCATTAAGGTGTAAGCGTAGTGCGGAGGTCGTAGCAGTAAGGCCCGTGGGAAGGGGAGTAAGTCTACTTGTTGCCCGCAGCGTAGAAGTCAGCCCTCACCTTATTTCAGCATGGATCCTACTATGGATACAGTTCAGCTGACAACACTGGAGTGTCAATCAGCCAATGACGTGGAAGTCTCCTTAGCCGATAGGAGATCAAGTTCTTTTAATCCATCCACTTCTGATAGTGCAGATGCTTCTTATATAACTATAGATGACCAGGATTCCTCTGCAAATTGGGAATTACCTCAGATTTTACCCAAAGACGTATACAGACTTAGATGGTGGAATTTAACCTCTGCCACCCAAATAAAAGTTTCAAGTATTGATGTCTCCTTTACTTATAACCAAGAACCCATCCATATCTCTTTGTTAGATAAATCTCAAATCGATTGGGCAAAAGAAAGACATTTCAAATATGCACACTTTGGTGCTGTTAAACTTGGTTTAGGTCCCTTGGTCCGTCCCCGTCTTCCTGTTTCTTCATTATGCTGTATAGTTGATACTAGACATAATAACTTTTCAGATGCCGTTATTGGTGGCTTTACAGCCCCACTTCATGATGGCCCTGCTTTTGGTATTGTATATCCTCGCTTTTCTATAAGTTTAGATGACCCACATATCTACAATATCTTGAAAGCCTACATCCTTCCAAAAGGATTTGATATGCTGAATGGTTCGAAGATTATCCAATTGAAGGGAGGTGTATGTGTTAGGTTTGGTAATGATACCTTACCACAACTCCGATCTCATGTCCATCAAAGTTCTGCAGACTGCAGCGTGGTGGAAACACCCAATTCCCGTTCCAAAAATGCAACTCCAATTACTTTCAATTGGACAGGAATAAAATATCCGCAGTCTTGGGAGATGAAGTACACTGAGCTTAGACATCAAGAAAGGGTTAAAGCTCTCATGAATCCGAAACCCTTAGTCTTTGATGAAGCCTCTTCCTCCTTCAGATCTTCTGCAAAAGAACCTATTCCTAGATTTCAACCTCCTTTGATCAAGTCAGCATCATTGTCTTCTTATCATAATGCAAGGCGTCAAGCTATATCAAATCAGTTGTCTCGTCAATCATCTGTACATACTAACCCTGCAGAAACCTCTAACACCTCTGATGAAAATCCTTCCCCTAACCTTTCAGAGTCATTTTCTGGTTTGTCTGAGTTTGAACATACAGGTCAGCATGCAAACTGTCCTGCATGCAATAAAATAAAACAAAAATTGAAACAAAAAGAAAATCGTATGTCTCATCATGATTTTCCTTCTCTAGGTATGTTCTCCCTGCCTAGACAAGATTCAGCTATAGAAACAACTATCCAAGGACAAAAGTCTTATATCCCTGGAAGAAATCTCCCTGAAGTACCTTTTAGACAGTATACCTCTGATGGCCAGTCTCGTCGTGAATTTATGCCAGTTAAATCATCTGCTGCAGACCAGAGTGTATCTGATGAAGTCAAGCTTTCAAATTGGGGAAATCTCCAGCAGTACTATACTGCTAGGAATCTAGATGACATGACACAGGATATCCTTATCCTGAAAGCTCACCATGAGAACCAGAAGATCCAGTTAGAAAGAGTATCTACCAAAATAGAGCTGTTAGATCACTTGCTCCATGATACTACTGAGATAGAGAGTGCAATCAGGGTAGCTTCAGACAAGCTACATAGAAGACTACAGGTCCTTGAAGACATGATCAGATCTACGCAACATCTAAAAAAGAAGGAATATAGAGTTCCAGATCATGTGTTTGAATTGGCTACTAAAGGCCATACCAAGTCTGCCTCTCTAGGAGCTTTATCTCTTATCCCTGAGGAAGAGAGACCTGAATGGGATTTTGGTGAGTCAGATATTGAAAAAGGAAGAATTGCAGAATGGATCTCTGAGTTCAAGACCATGAAGCCTGTCCTAGATTCTAAGTATATAGGAGATGTTGATATGATGGCAGCTGAATCTTCCAATCAAAGGATTCCTCCAAGAATTGAGTATGATACTCATATGCCTGATGCACAGGGTGCATCCTCTGCTCCAAAGGTTTTTACTTTTGGAATAAATAATATGAATAATTTGATTTCTCAAATGCCAGAGCAGCCTGTTTTGAATATACAATGTCAGAGTAGAGAAGAAATAAAAAATGCTATCCAGCTTCTGACACATTGGATATTATATAAAAAGCAACAAGATCATGATATCACTGGACAAATGCTTGGAGCTCAGTTGGTTGCTGGTCTTTCAGGGCTAGCATATGAATGGTGGCGATGGTTGCCACAGGAAACTAGAAATGAAATCCTTGCTTCAAATGAAGCAGATGAGCAGATTCTCTCTGCCCTAGGAAGAGAGTTTTATGGTCCAGAGGATCATGAAGATACTGATCATCTAGCCTCTTTATTCATGACTGCAAGATTGTGTGATCTTAGTAAGGCTGATGAATATTTCTGCTATATGCAGAAATTATTAATTTCCTCTGGTAAATCTGGTGATCCTGCTTATTTAAAGCACTATCTTCGTAGTTTCCCTGGTCATGTCCCTGATGTTGTAGAAAGGGCCCTTAAAGAAAAAGGTATCCAGCTTCATACACTATCTTTGGCCCAATTACAACAACATATCCTCGAAAATTGGCAAGAACATTGTTTAGAAATAAGAGTCAATAAGGATATCAAAAGGCATCAGAAGATGTTTTCAGCATCTTTCTGCAAAGAAGTTGCCGGGATGCCTGATTGGGGCTGCGGTGCACACAATAGAGGTCATTTTGGAAAAGAGTGCCATTGTACGAAAAAGAAGAAATTTTTTACCTCTGAAAGAAGGTATCATCCAGACAAGCCCTATAAGCATAAGTCAAAATTCAGAAAACCTTTCAAAAAGAATAAATATGCTTCTGGGAAGAAATATGTCAAAAGAAGAAAAGAAAAAGGTTCTGGTGATGTCTGTTTCATCTGTGGAAAGAAAGGTCATTGGGCTAGCAAATGCCCAGATAGGAAATCTCGTCCCAGATTGGCGGCCCTCTGCAACACTCTTGACCCAACCTGGTGGGATTTGTGTAAAGTTTCATCAACGCCTGCTGCGTCTGATGATGAAATTGTATATCTACCTGATTCTGAGAACTCTTCCTCAGACTCAGATTCTGAACCACGTCTTGCTAAATGTGATCCCTCCTTCTCTTCCAGTTCAGAGAGTGATCCACATTTAAGGGGGATTGAGCTCCCAGATTTTGATTTTAATCTGTATATGTTTTCTAGAGCCATTTCTCCTGCACAGATAGAAAAGAAATTGGCTGATATTGATTTACAGTTATCCACAATTCCAGTTTTTAGACACCAAGAAAGAACTGCTCTGCGTACAGAAAAGAAGGCTTTACAGAATCAATTACAGTCTTTCGATAAGGGAAAACAAAAAGTAGATTACAGTTATAATCCGGAAGCCCTTTATCAAGACTACCCTGGCAGCCATAAAGACAGGCAGTCACACAGGGAGGATAGAGAAAATCTGCTTAGAATAAAGCTGAAAGAAAAACAGAAGCAGATCAGAGCATTGGTAAAAGAAGCTGATGATATCAAAAGCGCTCTCACAGCGTTAGCTCTGGAAAAAGAACAGTCTTCAGAAGAAGAATTGTCTAATGAGATTGAGAGAGTTTGTGGTCATGAAACCCCTGAACATTCTCCTTCACCTGAGAAGCCTCCCTCTCCTCAATCCCAGAGTATTAGTCTGTTAGGAGTTGTTCAAGGTCCTAAGTTATTTGTTACACTTCTGTTTTTCCCAAACGAGTTTAAAGCCTATCCAGTCCAATGTCTCTTAGATTCTGGATGTCAATTTAATTTGGCAAGAGGTAATGCTGTACCTAGTTTTTATTGGGAAAAAACTGAAGAATTTGGGTCAGCAATACAAGGAACCCCTGTATATATGAATGGTAAAATTGATCATTTTCCAGTGTCTTTGTCTGGTTATAAATTACCTTTATCTTTGTTAAGACTTGATTTAATAAAAGAAGATTGTGTCTTAGGTTCTGATTTCTTACAAAGTGTCAGTCCCTTCTCTGTAGATACCAAAGCAAAAATATTCAAATGTACAGTTAATAATAATTCTGTCTCCCTAACCTTGAGTTTTTCTCCTATTCATCGTTGCAAATCCATTCCAAGTCCTCCTGAGAAATCTGCAAATCTCTCCTCATTACATAAGCTGGAAAGATGTGTCTCTTTTGCAGAACTTCATGGTGAAAAGTTCTTGACAGGGATTGCTGAAAAGCTAAGGAAAGATTGTTGTTCAGAAAGTCCCAATGCTTTCTGGACCAGAGAGAAATATTTTGTATCCTTACCTTTTGATCCTTTGCAAAAGATAAAACCTATGAAAGCTTCAGCGAGATTGATGAGTCCCAATGAGAGAGAATTCTGTTCTAACGAAATCCAAGACCTCTTGAAGAAAGGATTGATAGAACCATCCAAAAGTCCATGGGCATGTAGGGCTTTTGTGGTTAACAAGCATTCTGAGCAAAAAAGAGGTAAACCTCGCCTGGTAGTAAATTTTAAGCCCCTGAATGCTGTGCTCCAGAAGATCAGGTACCCTCTGCCTGATAAAGCAAGCCTACTTCAGAAAATCAATGGTTGTGCTGTATTTAGTAAGTTCGATTTGAAATCAGGGTTTTATCAGATTGGGATAGAACAGAAAGATAGATATAAAACTGCCTTTGTTGTCCCTCATGGGCAGTATCAATGGAAAGTTCTTCCATTCGGCATAAACAATGCACCATCAGAGTTTCAGAAGAGAATGGAAGATATCTTTAGGGATATACCTTGGCTAGAAGTTTTCATTGATGATATTCTGATTTGCTCTAGAAACTTGCAAGACCATTTAAAGCATTTGCAAAAATTCTATGAGCTAGTCTATAAGCATGGTTTAGTTTTGTCTGAAAGTAAAATGGAGATAGGCAAAACTGAAATTGAATTTTTGGGTTTACATATTAAGAATGGTCAGGTTGTTCTACAAAATCATGTCCTGCAATCTTTTGAGCATTTTCCTGATCAAATAACTGAAAAGACCCAACTGCAGAGATTCCTTGGTTGCTTAAATTACATCAGACCCTTTTATAAAGGTCAAGCAGCAGATATCCATTGTCTGCAGCAAAGGCTTAAAAAGAAGCCAATTCCCTGGTCTGAAAAGATGACTTTGGCTGTTCAGCAGATAAAGGCCAAAGTAAAGCAACTTCCAGCTCTGAGCCTCCCTCAGGGAACTGGTAGAATGATTATCGAAACAGATGCTTCCAGTACAACTTGGGGTGGTGTACTGATCGAAGAAATTGAAGGCAGATCTAACATTTGTGGTTATGGATCTGGGTCCTTTAAAGGCGCCGAGCTCAATTATCCTTCCAGTCACAAAGAGATTCTTGCTGTTAAAAAGACAGTTAATCATTTTATTTTATATCTGAAACCAGTAAGATTTGTGATTAGAATAGATCTGAAGATCATGCCTGGTATTTTTAAAAATGAAAATTTAATGGCTGAGAATAGCAGCAGGATTCTGAAATGGTTTTTATGGTTAAGCAATTTTGATTATGACATTGTTTATAAACCTGGTTATTTGAATTGCTTAGCTGACATGTTAACCCGTGAGACTTTGCAGAAAGAAACTCCAGTTCTAAATATGTTTTCTGCTGGTTCCTCTGGTTCGGGACAGAATCCTAAATGGATTCCAATGAAGGATAAAATTGTGAGTGACAAAGGGAAAACTCCTATGGATGAAAAGGAGTTAGAGATGCGCGCCCCTCCTAAGTCCCTGTTTCTGGCTCCATGGGACAAAGATATTTTTGAAGAAGAACGCCAACAGTTGTTAGACTATGCCAGTAAAGAAGACGCTGAAAAATACCTCAGTCTAACTTTAATCACACAGATTCAGGCCAGCCCCTGTAAACTGCTTATTCTTGAGCGTTGGGAAAAAGATGCTTTTTATGGGTTAACAGAAGCCCAGGAACAGCTAGTTCAATGCAGAGAACTTTGGCTTGACGGCAATGAAGAAAAAGATGGCTGGGTTTGGTATGTTGATATTGGCCAAGGGGATCTAACCTGGAGATCCTATAATTTAATTCTTCAATTCTGCACAGAGCAGAAATCTGTAATTATTTGTGCCGATCCAGGAAATATGAGGAATAGAAAGTGGTCAGGATGGACTCAGGTTTTCTTAGAAAAATTCTGCCCAAGGCATGAATGGGTTGAGCGTAAAGCTAATTTTATTCTCCATCTTGAAGCAGACATGCAAGCTGCTGACTAGGCTAACCAATGGTTCAAATTCCTTCTAAGGCATCATGGAGGAAGATACACTCCACTTGAACATTATGTGACTGTCACACAGAAATTTATTAAAAGAGACAGTCAAGGAAGAAGGTTGGATACAAAAGTCCATCGAAGAACTCTGCCGCTCAACTATCGGGTTGAGTCTAACTTTGCCTCTGAGTTTATTTTTGGTCCTAATGAAGCATTGAAAGGATCAGATGTAGACCAGTGTTTCGGAGAAAAGCTTTATCCAGATATGTTCGATGATGAACTTGAAAATGAATATTGGCAGTTTCCTGAAACTCAGCCTGATTACATTGAACAAGAGCTGGTTCGCAGAGAAATAGAAGAAAGCAACTATGATGACGGCATCCTTGATTGCGTCTGTGGAGGTGTTCCTGGTCCTGATGGTGAGACACACTGTGTCTGTGGCTCCGACTGATGGTCTGAATTGTTTTCCCGTTGACTGTTTCCGAGAATGAAGCCAGTCGGTCCGAAATTGTTACTTTAATTTGTAAATATTCTGTTCTTTACGGAAGCCGTTGGTGGGCCTCTCCGCTTCTGATTTGTCTGCCATGTTTGCCTCGGGATGATTGTTGTTCCCCGAGTGACTTGTAATAATTCATAGTTTTAATCTTGTCGGCCATAAGCATCTTCTTTTGTAAGTGGCTGTCAGTTTTCTGTGTCGATAGTACCGGGTCCCCACATGGCGCTGCCTGATGAAGGGATGAGATAACATCGTGTGGTCCCCACGATGCCCCGGGAATCCAGTTAGTGCGCTTATTTTGACTGAATGGTGTAAGTTCTAAGTGACCGGATGACCGGCTTTAGAATTATAAATAAGCGGCTTTGGAGCTCATTTGAGGGGAGAGTCGAGTCGCATGAGCAAGTAGGTCCGCTCTGCAAGTAAGATCGTCTGAGACAAGTAGTCCGCTCGACAGGTCTAGGGTGTGAGAGCCGAGCCCGTATGCTCTGCAAGTTGCCCATTTGGGTATAACATTGCACCCAGAAAGGCAAAGACTCGTGCTGTAAAAAGTCTGTGTCTGTAAGAGCCGAGCCCGTATGCTCTGCAAGTTTGCCCATTTGGGTATAACATTGCACCAGAAAGGTGAGGACTTCCCTCTGTCAAAGTCTGTAAGTGAGGGTATGCTAGTAAGCATATCTTGGGACTCCCCAGGGAGCTTGAAAGTAGCTATATGCCTTCGGGGGAAATAGTGAAATCTAAATGGACCCAAGACATTGTGCTTAGGCATAAGTCCAGAGTGAATATCGTGGGTGACGAACTTCGCAATCCGAGGTCGATCCACTGTGTCTGTAATGTTGTGGCATAAATAATAGCGGCAATTGCAATCTGTATCGTGTTGATGGTGTTTCTCTCAAAGCTGTTATTACATTCCCAATGTGTTGAATATTTCGGCTCAAGCAATGTTTAATTCTGTAATATATATATATATAATATAAATAACATACATATATATACATCTATATATATTACATTATACAATATATTTTATTATAACAATATACACAATTATATCATTACATTATAATATATAATAATTAATACATATTACAATAAATCTTTATATAATACAATATACAACTATATTATACTTTATAAGATAATTAATACACTATATATAATGATATTACTACATTATTGTATAAATTGATATATATATAATACTAAACATATATTATATATAATTATATATACTTATATATATATATATATATAATATTATATATTACATATTTTTATATACATATTTAATTATACATATATATATAATATATACACATATATACTAATCTACACATATAATATAACATCACATATATACCTAATGATATAATATACATACATTTATATTACTAACATTATACATTTTAAATACATAAATACAATATATTATCTATAATATATATATTATATACTACTATATCATACAAATATATATATATATATATATATTTTTATATATTTTATTTATTATTACTATAATTATATATTATACTCACTACATTATAATTATATATTTGATTGTATAATATAATTATAATGTAGTGAGTATAATATATAATTATAGTAATAAATAATAATACCAGATAATATACAGATTAAAATCAAAAGATGGCTCCTCATCCGGTCATTTCCACCGACTACAAGATACATTTGTTCCTTAGGAGTTGTAATACATTCAACCAAGCATTCATAAACATGTGCAGTAGAACTGAAACAAAGCTTCTTCAAAATTAAGAGATAGATAATACCAGACAAATATGAGAATTCCGCCTCACTGGCTCTGATACCAGATATCAGGATCTTGCGGAATTAAACATTGCTTGAGCCGAAATATTCAACACATTGGGAATGTAATAACAGCTTTGAGAGAAAACACCATCAACACGATACAGATTGCAATTGCCGCTATTATTTATGCCACAACATTACAGACACAGTGGATCGACCTCGGATTGCGAAGGTTCGTCACCACGATATTCACTCTGGACTTATGCCTAAGCACAATGTCTTGGGTCCATTTAGATTTCACTATTTTCCCGAAGGCATATAGCTACTTTCAAGCTCCTGGGAGTCCCAAGATATGCTTACTAGCATACCCTCACTTACAGACTTTGACAGAGGGAGTCCTCACCTTTCTGGTGCAATGTTATACGCAAATGGGCAACTTGCAGAGCATACGGGCTCGGCTCTTACAAGACACAGACTTTTTTACAGCACGAGTCTTTGCCTTTCTGGTGCAATGTTATACCCCAAATGGGCAACTTGCAGAGCATACGGGCTCGGCTCTCACACCCTAGACTGTCGAGCGGACTACTTGCTCAGTACGACTTACTTGCAGAGCGGACTACTTGCTCATGCGACTCGACTCCCCTCAAATGAGCTCCAAAGCCGCTTATTTTATAATTCTAAAGCCGGTCATCCGGGTCCACTTAGAACTTACACCATTCAGTCAAAATAAGCGCACTAACTGGATTCCCCGGGGCATCGTGGGACCACACGATGTTATCTCATCCCTTCATCAGGCAGCGCCATGTGGGGACCCGGGTACTATCGACACAGAAAACTGACAGCCACTTACAAAAGAAGATGCTTATTATGGCCGACAAGATTAAAACTATGAATTATTACAAGTCACTCAGGGAACAACAATCATCCCGAGGCAAACATGGCAGACAAATCAGAAGCGGAGAGGCCCACCAACGGCTTCCGTAAAGAACAGAATATTTACAAATTAAAGTAACAATTTCGGACCGACTGGCTTCATTCCCGGAAACAGTCAACGGGGAAAACAATTCAGACCATCAGTCGGAGCCACAGACACAGTGGTGTCTCACCATCAGGGACCAGGAACACCTCCACAGACGCAATCAAGGATGCCGTCATCATAGTTGCTTTCTTCTAATTTCTCTGACGAACCAGCTCTTGTTCAATGTAATCAGGCTGAGTTTCAGGAAACTGCCAATATTCATTTTCAAGTTCATCATCGAACATATCTGGATAAAGCTTTTCTCCGAAACACTGGTCTACATCTGATCCTTTCAATGCTTCATTAGGACCAAAAATAAACTCAGAGGCAAAGTTAGACTCAACCCGATAGTTGAGCGGCAGAGTTCTTCGATGGGACTTTTGTATCCAACCTTCTTCCTTGACTGTCTCTTTTAATAAATTTCTGTGTGACAGTCACATAATGTTCAAGTGGAGTGTATCTTCCTCCATGATGCCTTAGAAGGAATTTGAACCATTGGTTAGCCTGGTCAGCAGCTTTGCATGTCTGCTTCAAGATGGAGAATAAAATTAGCTTTAACGCTCAACCCATTCATGCCTTGGGCAGAATTTTTCTAAGAAAAACCTGAGTCCATCCTCACCACTTTCTATTCCTCATATTTCCTGGATCGCACAAATAATTACAGATTTCTGCTCTCTGCAGAATTGAAGAATTAAATTATAGGATCTCCAGGTTAGATCCCCCTTGGCCAATATCAACATACCAAACCCCAACCATCTTTTTCTTCATTGCCGTCAAGCCAAAGTTCTCTGCATTGAACTAGCTGTTCTCCTGGGCTTCTGTTAACCCATAAAAAGCATCTTTTTTCCCAACGCTCAAGAATAAGCAGTGTTTACAGGGGCTTGGCCTGTGAATCTGTCTGATTAAAGTTAGACTGAGTTATTTTTCAGCGTCTTCTTTACTGGCATAGTCTAACAACTGTTGGCGTTCTTCTTCAGAAATATATTTGTCCCATGGAGCTAGAAACAGGACTTAGGAAGGGGGCGCGCATCTCTAACTCCTTTTCATCCATAGGAGTTTTCCCTTTGTCACTCACAATTTTATCCTTCATTGGAATCCATTTAGGATTCTGTCCCGAACCAGAGGGAACCAGCAGAAAACATATTTAGAACTGGAGTTTCTTTCTGCAAAGTCTCACGGGTTAACATGTCAGCTAAGCAATTCAAATAACCAAGTTTATAAACAATGTCATAATCAAAATTGCTTAACCATAAAAACCATTTCAGAATCCTGCTGCTATTCTCAGCCATTAAATTTTCATTTTTTAAAAATACCAGGCATGATCTTCAGATCTGTTCTATAATCACAAATCTTACTGGTTTCAGTATATAAAAATAAAATGATTAACTGTCTTTTTAACAGCAAGAATCTCTTTGTGACTGGAAGGATAATTGAGCTCGGCGCCTTTAAAGGACCCAGATCCATAACCACAAATGTTAGATCTGCCTTCAATTTTCTTCGATCAGTACACAACCCCAAGTTGTACTGGAAGCATCTGTTTCGATAATCATTCTACCAGTTCCCTGAGGGAGGCTCAGAGCTGGAAGTTGCTTTACTTTGGCCTTTATCTGCTGAACAGCCAAAGTCATCTTTTCAGACCAGGGAATTGGCTTCTTTTTAAGCCTTTGCTGCAGACAATGGATATCTGCTGCTTGACCTTTATAAAAGGGTCTGATGTAATTTAAGCAACCAAGGAATCTCTACAGTTGGGTCTTTTCAGTTATTTGATCAGGAAAATGCTCAAAAGATTGCAGGACATGATTTTGTAGAACAACCTGACCATTCTTAATATGTAAACCCAAAAATTCAATTTCAGTTTTGCCTATCTCCATTTTACTTTCAGACAAAACTAAACCATTGCTTATAGACTAGCTCATAGAATTTTTGCAAATGCTTTAAATGGTCTTGCAAGTTTCTAGAGCAAATCAGAATATCATCAATGAAAACTGCTAGCCAAGGTATATCCCTAAAGATATCTTCCATTCTCTTCTGAAACTCTGATGGTGCATTGTTTATGCCGAATGGAAGAACTTTCCATTGATACTGCTCCATGAGGGACAACAAAGGCAGTTTTTATATCTATCTTTCTGTTCTATCCACAATCTGATAAAAACCCTGATTTCAAATCGAACTTACTAAATACAGCACAACCATTGATTTTCTGAAGGTAGGCTTGCTTTTATCAGGCAGAGGGTACCTGATCTTCTGGAGCACAGCATTCAGGGGCTTAAAAATTTACTACCAGGCGAGGTTAACCTCTTTTTTGCTCAGAATGCTTGTTAACCACAAAAGCCCTACATGCCCAGTGACTTTTGGATGGTTCTATCAATCCTTTCTTCAAGAGGTCTTGGATTTCGTTAGAACAGAATTCTCTCTCACTATTTCTCTCTGGTCCAGAAAGCATTGGGACTTTCTGAACAACAATCTTTCCTTAGCTTTTCAGCAATCCCTGTCAAGAACTTTTCACCATGAAGTTCTGCAAAAGAGACACATCTTTCCAGCTTATGTAATGAGGAGAGATTTGTAGATTTCTCAGGAGGACTTGGAATGGATTTGCAACGATGAATAGGAGAAAAACTCAAGGGTAGGGAGACAGAATTATTATTAACTGTACATTTGAATATTTTTGCTTTGGTATCTACAGAGAAGGGACTGACACTTTGTAAGAAATCAGAACCTAAGACACAATCTTCTTTTATTAAATCAAGTCTTAACAAAGATAAAGGTAATTTATAACCAGACAAAGACACTGGAAAATGATCAATTTTACCATTCATATATACAGGGGTTCCTTGTATTGCTGACCCAAATTCTTCAGTTTTTTCCCAATAAAAACTAGGTACAGCATTACCTCTTGCCAAATTAAATTGACATCCAGAATCTAAGAGACATTGGACTGGATAGGCTTTAAACTCGTTTGGGCAAAACAGAAGTGTAACAAATAACTTAGGACCTTGAACAGCTCCTAACAGACTAATACTCTGGGATTGAGGAGAGGGAGGCTTCTCAGGTGAAGGAGAATGTTCAGGGGTTTCATGACCACAAACTCTCTCAATATCATTAGACAATTCTTCTTCTGAAGACTGTTCTTTTTCCAGAGCTAACGCTGTGAGAGCGCTTTTGATATCATCAGCTTCTTTTACCAATGCTCTGATCTGCTTCTGTTTTTCTTTCAGCTTTATTCTAAGCAGATTTTCTCTATCCTCCCTGTGTGACTGCCTGTCTTTATGGCTGCCAGGGTAGTCTTGATAAAGGGCTGCCGGATTATAACTGTAATCTATTTTTTGTTTGCCCTTATCGAAAGACTGTAATTGATTCTGTAAAGCCTTCTTTTCTGTACGCAGAGCAGTTCTTTCTTGGTGTCTAAAAACTGGAATTGTGGATAACTGTAAATCAATATCAGCCAATTTCTTTTCTATCTGTGCAGGAGAAATGGCTCTAGAAAACATATACAGATTAAAATCAAAATCTGGGAGCTCACACCCCCTTAAATGTGGATCACTCTCTGAACTGGAAGAGAAGGAGGGATCACATTTAGCAAGACGTGGTTCAGAATCTGAGTCTGAGGAAGAGTTCTCAGAATCAGGTAGATATACAATTTCATCATCAGACGCAGCAGGTGTTGATGAAACTTTACACAAATCCCACCAGGTTGGGTCAAGAGTGTTGCAGAGGGCCGCCAATCTGGGACGAGATTTCCTATCTGGGCATTTGCTATCCCAATGACCTTTCTTTCCACAGATGAAACAGACATCACCAGAACCTTTTTCTTTTCTTCTTTTGACATATTTCTTCCCAGAAGCATATTTATTCTTTTTGAAAGGTTTTCTGAATTTTGACTTATGCTTATAGGGCTTGTCTGGATGATACCTTCTTTCAGAGGTAAAAAATTTCTTCTTTTTCGTACAATGGCACTCTTTTCCAAAATGACCTCTATTGTGTGCACCGCAGCCCCAATCAGGCATCCCGGCAACTTCTTTGCAGAAAGATGCTGAAAACATCTTCTGATGCCTTTTGATATCCTTATTGACTCTTATTTCTAAACAATGTTCTTGCCAAGTTTCGAGGATATGTTGTTGTAATTGGGCCAAAGATAGTGTATGAAGTTGGATACCTTTTTCTTTAAGGGCCCTTTCTACAGCATCAAAGACATGACCAGGGAAACTACGAAGATAGTGCTTTAAATAAGCAGGATCACCAGATTTACCAGAGGAAATTAATAATTTCTGCATATAGCAGAAATATTCATCAGCCTTACTAAGATCACACAATCTTGCAGTCATGAATAAAGAGGCTAGATGATCAGTATCTTCATGATCCTCTGGACCATAAAACTCTCTTCCTAGGGCAGAGAGAATCTGCTCATCTGCTTCATTTGAAGCAAGGATTTCATTTCTAGTTTCCTGTGGCAACCATCGCCACCATTCATATGCTAGCCTTGAAAGACCAGCAACCAACTGAGCTCCAAGCATTTGTCCAGTGATATCATGATCTTGTTGCTTTTTATATAATATCCAATGTGTCAGAAGCTGGATAGCATTTTTTATTTCTTCTCTACTCTGACATTGTATATTCAAAATAGGCTGCTCTGGCATTTGAGAAATCAAATTATTCATATTATTTATTCCAAAAGTAAAAACCTTTGGAGCAGAGGATGCACCCCTGTGCATCAGGCATATGAGTATCATACTCAATTCTTGGAGGAATCCTTTGATTGGAAGATTCAGCTGCCATCATATCAACCATCTCCTATATACTTAGAATCTAGGACAGGCTTCATGGTCTTGAACTCAGAGATCCATTCTGCAATTCTTCCTTTTTCAATATCTGACTCACCAAAATCCCATTCAGGTCTCTCTTCCTCAGGGATAAGAGATAAAGCTCCTAGAGAGGCAGACTTGGTATGGCCTTTAGTAGCCAATTTAAACACATGATCTGGAACTCTATATTCCTTCTTTTTTAGATGTTGCGTAGATCTGATCATGTCTTCAAGGACCTGTAGTCTTCTATGTAGCTTGTCTGAAGCTACCCTGATTGCACTCTCTATCTCAGTAGTATCATGGAGCAAGTGATCTAACAGCTCTATTTTGGTAGATACTCTTTCTAACTGGATCTTCTGGTTCTCATGGTGAGCTTTCAGGATAAGGATATCCTATGCCATGTCATCTAGATTCCTAGCAGTATAGTACTGCTGGAGATTTCCCCAATTTGCAAGCTTGACTTCATCAGATACACTCTGGTCTGCAGCAGATGATTTAACTGGCATAAATTCACGACGAGACTGGCCATCAGAGGTATACTGTCTAAAAGGTACTTCAGGGAGATTTCTTCCAGGGATATAAGACTTTTGTCCTTGGATAGTTGTTTCTATAGCTGAATCTTGTCTAGGCAGGGAGAACATACCTAGAGAAGGAAAATCATGATGAGACATACGATTTTCTTTTTGTTTCAATTTTTGTTTTATTTTATTGCATGCAGGACAGTTTTCATGCTGACCTCTATGTTCAAACTCAGACAAACCAGAAAATGACTCTGAAAGGTTAGGGGAAGGATTTTCATCAGAGGTGTTAGAGGTTTCTGCAGGGTTAGTATGTATAGATGATTGACGAGACAACTGATTTGATATAGCTTGACGCCTTGCATTATGATAAGAAGACAATGATGCTGACTTGATCAAAGGAGGTTGAAATCTAGGAATAGGTTCTTTTGCAGAACATCTGAAGGAGGAAGAGGCTTCATCAAAGACTAAGGGTTTCGGATTCATGAGAGCTTTAACCCTTTCTTGATGTCTAAGCTCAGTGTACTTCATCTCCCAAGACTGCGGATATTTTATTCCTGTCCAATTGAAAGTAATTGGAGTTGCATTTTTGGAACGGGAATTGGGTGTTTCCACCACGCTGCAGTCTGCAGAACTTTGATGGACATGAGATCGGAGTTGTGGTAAGGTATCATTACCAAACCTAACACATACACCTCCCTTCAATTGGATAATCTTCGAACCATTCAGCATATCAAAGCCTTTTGGAAGGATGTAGGCTTTCAAGATATTGTAGATATGTGGGTCATCTAAACTTACAGAAAAGCGAGGATATACAGTACCAAAAGCAGGGCCATCATGAAGTGGGGCTGTAAAGCCACCAATAACGGCATCTAAAAAGTTATTATGTCTAGTATCAACTATACAGCATAATGAAGAAACAGGAAGACGGGGACGGACCAAGGGACCTAAACCAAGTTTAACAGCACCAAAGTGTGCATATTTGAAATGTCTTTCTTTTGCCCAATCGATTTGAGATTTATCTAACAAAGAGATATGGATGGGTTCTTGGTTATCAGTAAAGGAGACATCAATACTTGAAACTTTTATTTGGGTGGCAGAGGTTAAATTCCACCATCTAAGTCTGTATACGTCTTTGGGTAAAATCTGAGGTAATTCCCAATTTGCAGAGGAATCCTGGTCATCTATAGTTATATAAGAAGCATCTGCACTATCAGAAGTGGATGGATTAAAAGAACTTGATCTCCTATCGGCTAAGGAGACTTCCACGTCATTGGCTGATTGACACTCCAGTGTTGTCAGCTGAACTGTATCCATAGTAGGATCCATGCTGAAATAAGGTGAGGGCTGACTTCTACGCTGCGGGAAACAAGTAGACTTACTCCCCTTCCCACGGGCCTTACTGCTACGACCTCCGCACTACGCTTACACCTTAATGGTCACTACTATTTCCTCATCGGTGATTTCCACCGACTACAAGATACATTTGTTCCTTAGGAGTTGTAATACATTCAACCAAGCATTCATAAACATGTGCAGTAGAACTGAAACAAAGCTTCTTCAAAATTAAGAGATAGATAATACCAGACAAATATGAGAATTCGCCTCACTGGCTCTGATACAAGATCCTGTGTCTGTAAGAGCCGAGCCCGTATGCTCTGCAAGTTTCCCATTTGGGTATAACATTGCACCAGAAAGGTGAGGACTCCCTCTGTCAAAGTCTGTAAGTGAGGGTATGCTAGTAAGCATATCTTGGGACTCCCGGGAGCTTGAAAGTAGCTATATGCCTACGGGAACCATCATGAAGTGGGGCTGTAAAGCCACCAATAACGGCATCTGAAAAGTTATTATGTCTAGTATCAACTATACAGCATAATGAAGAAACAGGAAGACGGGGACGGACCAAGGGACCTAAACCAAGTTTAACAGCACCAAAGTGTGCATATTTGAAATGTCTTTCTTTTGCCCAATCGATTTGAGATTTATCTAACAAAGAGATATGGATGGGTTCTTGGTTATCAGTAAAGGAGACATCAATACTTGAAACTTTTATTTGGGTGGCAGAGGTTAAATTCCACCATCTAAGTCTGTATACGTCTTTGGGTAAAATCTGAGGTAATTCCCAATTTGCAGAGGAATCCTGGTCATCTATAGTTATATAAGAAGCATCTACACTATCAGAAGTGGATGGATTAAAAGAACTTGATCTCCTATCGGCTAAGGAGACTTCCACGTCATTGGCTGATTGACACTCCAGTGTTGTCAGCTGAACTGTATCCATAGTAGGATCCATGCTGAAATAAGGTGAGGGCTGACTTCTACGCTGCGGTGCACACAATAGAGGTCATTTTGGAAAAGAGTGCCATTGTACGAAAAATAAGAAATTTTTTACCTCTGAAAGAAGGTATCATCCAGACAATCAGAGTTGCGCAGCGGAAGCGTGGTGGAAATGACCGATGAGGAAATACATTCATAAACATGTATCTTGTAATACATTCAACCAAGCATTCATAAACTGGTATCAGAGCCAGTGAGGCGAATTCTCATTTTTGTCTGGTATTATCTATCTCTTAATTTTGAAGAAGCTTTGTTTCAGTTATACTGCACATGTTTATGAATGCTTGGTTGAATGTATTATAACTCCTAAGGAACAAATGTATCTTGTAGTCGGTGGAAATGACCGATGAGGAAATAGTAGTGACCATTAAGGTGTAAGCGTAGTGCGGAGGTCGTAGCAGTAAGGCCCGTAGGAAGGGGAGTAAGTCTACTTGTTGCCCGCAGCGTAGAAGTCAGCCCTCACCTTCTTTCAGCATGGATCCTACTATGGATACCATTCAGCTGACAACACTGGAGTGCCAATCAGCCAATGACGTGGAAGTCTCCTTAGCAGATAGGAGATCGAGTTCTTTTAATCCATCCACTTCTGATAGTGCAGATGCTTCTTATATAACTATAGATGACCAGGATTCCTCTGCAAATTGGGAATTACCTCATATTTTACCCAAAGACGTATACAGACTTAGATGGTGGAATTTAACCTCTGCCACCCAAATAAAAGTTTCAAGTATTGATGTCTCCTTTACAGATAACCAAGAACCCATCCATATCTCTTTGTTAGATAAATCTCAAATCGATTGGGCCAAAGAAAGACATTTCAAATATGCACACTTTGGTGCTGTTAAGCTTGGTTTAGGTCCCTTGGTCCGTCCCCGTCTTCCTGTTTCTTCATTATGCTGTATAGTTGATACTAGACATAATAACTTTTCAGATGCCGTTATTGGTGGCTTTACATCCCCACTTCATGATGGCCCTGCTTTTGGTACTGTATATCCTCGCTTTTCTGTAAGTTTAGATGACCCTCATATCTATAATATTTTGAAAGCCTACATTCTTCCAAAAGGCTTTGACATGCTGAATGGTTCTAAAATCGTCCAACTCAAAGGAGGTGTGTGTGTTCGGTTTGGGAATGACACCTTACCCCAGCTTAGGTCTCATGTCCACAGGAGTTCTGCAGACTGCAGCGTGGTGGAAACACCCAATTCTCGTTCTAAGAATGCAACTCCAATTACTTTTAATTGGACAGGAATTAAATATCCGCAGTCTTGGGAGATGAAGTACACAGAGCTTAGACATCAGGACAGGGTTAAAGCACTTATGAATCCAAAACCCTTGGTATTTGATGAATCCACTTCTTCTTTCAGATCTTCTGCACAAGAACCTATTCCCAGATTCCAACCTCCTCTTATAAAGTCAGCATCATTGTCTGCTTACCATAATGCAAGGCGGCAAGCATTATCGAATGAGTTGTCTCGTCAGTCTTCTGTACATACTAATCCTGTTGCTGAAACCTCTAACCCATCTTCTTCTGAGTCATTTTCTGGTTTGACTGATTTTGAGCATAGAGGTCAGCATGCAAAGTGTCCTGCATGCAATAAAATCAAACAAAAATTAAAACAAAAAGAAAATCGTTTGTCCCATCATGATTTTCCTTCGCTAGGTATGTTCTCACTGCCTAGACAAGATTCTGCCATAGAAACAACTGTCCAAGGTCAAAAATCTTACATCCCAGGCAGAAATCTCCCAGAAGTTCCTTTTAGACAATACACATCTGATGGCCAGTCCCGCAGAGAGTTCTTACCTGTTAAGTCTTCTGCAGCAGATCAGAGTGTATCTGATGAAATCAAGCTTGTAAATTGGGGAAATCTTCAGCAGTACTATACTGCTAAAAATCTAGATGACATAGCACAAGATATTCTTATCTTGAAAGCACATCATGAGAATCAGAAGATCCAGATAGAAAGAGTGTCCACCAAAATAGAACTGTTGGATCATTTGTTGCATGATACAACTGAGATAGAGAGGACAATTAAATTAGCTTCTGATTAGCTAGACAGAAGACTGCAAGTTCTTGAAGACATGATAAGATCTACACAAGATCTTAAAAAGAAAGAATATAGAGTTCCTGATCATGTATTAAAACTAGCAGCCAAAGGTCATACTAAGTCATCCTCTCTTGGAGCTCTCTCCCTTATCTCAGAAGTTGAAAAACCAGAATGGGATTTTGGTGAGTCAGATATGGAAAAAGACAGAATTGCTGATATGATCTCTGAGTTTAAAACCATGAAGCCTGTCCTAGATTCTAAATACATAGGGGATGTTGATATGATGGCAGCTGAATCCTCCAATCAAAGGGTTCCCCCAAGAATTGAGTATGATACTCATATGCCTGATGTACAGAGTGTATCTTCTGCTCCAAAAGTCTTTACTTTTGGAATTAACAATATGAATAATCTGATATCTCAAATGCCTGAGCAACCAGTTTTGAATATTCAATGTCAGAGTAGAGAAGAAATAAAAAATGCTATTCAGCTGTTGACACATTGGATATTATATAAAAAGCAACAAGATCATAATATCACTGGACAAATGCTTGGAGCTCAGTTGGTTGCTGGTCTTTCAGGGCTAGCATATGAATGGTGGCGATGGTTGCCACAGGAAACTAGAAATGAAATCCTTGCTTCAAATGAAGTAGATGAGCAGATTCTCTCTGCCCTAGGAAGAGAGTTTTATGGTCCAGAGGATCATGAAGATACTGATCATCTAGCCTTTTTATTCATGACTGCAAGATTGTGTGATCTTAGTAAGGCTGATGAATATTTCTGCTATATGCAGAAATTATTAATTTCCTCTGGTAAATCTGGTGATCCTGCTTATTTAAAGCACTATCTTCGTAGTTTCCCTGGTCATGTCCCTGATGCTGTAGAAAGGGCCCTTAAAGAAAAAGGTATCCAGCTTCATACACTATCTTTGGCCCAATTACAACAACATATCCTTGAAACTTGGCAAGAACATTGTTTAGAAATAAGAGTCAATAAGGATATCAAAAGGCATCAGAAGATGTTTTCAGCATCTTTCTGCAAAGAAGTTGCCGGGATGCCTGATTGGGGGTGCGGTGCACACAATAGAGGTCATTTTGGCAAAGAGTGCCATTGTACGAAAAAGAAGAAATTTTTTACCTCTGAAAGAAGGTATCATCCAGATAAGCCCTATAAGCATAAGTCAAAATTCAGAAAACCTTTCAAAAAGAATAAATATGCTTTTGGGAAGAAATATGTCAAAAGAAGAAAAGAAAAAGGTTCTGGTGATGTCTGTTTCATTTGTGGAAAGAAAGGTCATTGGGCTAGCAAATGCCCAGATAGGAAATCTCGTCCCAGATTGGCGGCCCTCTGCAACACTCTTGACCCAACCTGGTGGGATTTGTGTAAAGTTTCATCAACGCCTCCTGTGTCTGATGATGAAATTGTATATCTACCTGATTTTGAGAACTCTTCCTCAGACTCAGATTCTGAACCACGTCTTGCTAAATGTGATCCCTCCTTCTCTTCCAGTTCAGATTCCGAGAGTGATGCACATTTAGGGGGGTGTGAGCTCCCAGATTTTGATTTTAATCTGTATATGTTTTCTAGAGCCATTTCTCCTGCACAGATAGAAAATAAATTGGCTGATATTGATTTACAGTTATCCACAATTCCAGTTTTTAGACACCAAGAAAGAACTGCTCTGCGTACAGAAAAGAAGGCTTTACAGAACCAATTACAGTCTTTCGATAAGGGCAAACAAAAAATAGATTACAGTTATAATCCGGCAGCCCTTTATCAAGACTACCCTGGCAGCCATAAAGACAGGCAGTCACACAGGGAGGATAGAGAAAATCTGCTTAGAATAAAGCTGAAAGAAAAACAGAAGCAGATCAGAGCATTGGTAAAAGAAGCTGATGATATCAAAAGCGCTCTCACAGCGTTAGCTCTGGAAAAAGAACAGTCTTCAGAAGAAGAATTGTCTAATGAGATTGAGAGAGTTTGTGGTCATGAAACCCCTGACAATTCACCTTCTCCTGAAAAGTCTCCCTCTCCCCAATCTCAGAGTGTTAGCCTGTTAGGAGCTGTTCAAGGTCCCAAATTATTTGTTACACTCTATTTTTGCCCGAGTGAGTTTAAAGCCTATCCAGTCCAATGTCTCTTAGATTCTGGATGCCAATTTAATTTAGCCAGAGGTAATGCCATACCTAGTTTTTATTGGGAAAAAACTGAAGAGTTTGGGTCAGCCATTCAAGGAACCCCTGTATATATGAATGGTAAAGCTGATAATTTTCCAGTTTCTTTGTATGGTCTTAAGTTACCTGTATCTTTATTAAGACTTGATTTGATAAAAGAAGATTGTGTGTTAGGTTCTGAATTTTTGCATAGTGTCAGTCCTTTCTCTGTAAATACCAAAGAAAAGACCTTCAAATGTACAGTTAATAATAATTCTGTCTCCCTACCCTTGAGTTTTTCTCCTATTCATCGTTGCAAATCCATTCCAAGTCCTCCTGAGAAATCCACAAATCTCTCCTCATTACATAAGCTGGAAAGATGTGTCTCTT
Organism: Larix kaempferi; assembly: GCA_027924585.1. NCBI lineage: Eukaryota > Viridiplantae > Streptophyta > Pinopsida > Pinales > Pinaceae > Larix > Larix kaempferi. The sequence goes on along the minus strand of BSBM01000378.1, from coordinate 10,028,959 downwards.
TTGCAGAACTTCATGGTGAAAAGTTCTTGACAGGGATTGCTGAAAAGCAAAGGAAAGATTGTTGTTCAGAAAGTCCCAATGCTTTCTGGACCAGAGAGAAATATTTTGTATCCTTACCTTTTGATCCTTTGCAAAAGATAAAACCTATGAAAGCTTCAGCGAGATTGATGAGTCCCAGTGAGAGAGAATTCTGTTCTAACGAAATCCAAGACCTCTTGAAGAAAGGATTGATAGAACCATCCAAAAGTCCATGGGCATGTAGGGCTTTTGTGGTTAACAAGCATTCTGAGCAAAAAAGAGGTAAACCTCGCTTGGTAGTAAATTTTAAGCCCCTGAATGCTGTGCTCCAGAAGATCAGGTACCCTCTGCCTGATAAAGCAAGCTTACTTCAGAAAATCAATGGTTGTGCTGTATTTAGTAAGTTTGATTTGAAATCAGGGTTTTATCAGATTGGGATAGACCAGAAAGATAGATATAAAACTGCCTTTGTTGTCCCTCATGGGCAGTATCAATGGAAAGTCCTTCCATTCGGCATAAACAATGCACCATCAGAGTTTCAGAAGAGAATGGAAGATATCTTTAGGGATATACCATGGCTAGCAGTTTTCATTGATGATATTCTGATTTGCTCTAAAAACTTGCAAGACCATTTAAAGCATTTGCAAAAATTCTATGAGCTAGTCTATAAGCATGGTTTAGTTTTGTCTGAAAGTAAAATGGAGATAGGCAAAACTGAAATTGAATTTTTGGTTTTACATATTAAGAATGGTCAGGTTGTTCTACAAAATCATGTCCTGCAATCTTTTGAGCATTTTCCTGATCAAATAACTGAAAAGACCCAACTGCAGAGATTCCTTGGTTGCTTAAATTACATCAGACCCTTTTATAAAGGTCAAGCAGCAGATATCCATTGTCTGCAGCAAAGGCTTAAAAAGAAGCCAATTCCCTGGTCTGAAAAGATGACTTTGGCTGTTCAGCAGATAAAGGCCAAAGTAAAGCAACTTCCAGCTCTGAGCCTCCCTCAGGGAACTGGTAGAATGATTATCGAAACAGATGCTTCCAGTACAACTTGGGGTGGTGTACTGATCGAAGAAATTGAAGGCAGATCTAACATTTGTGGTTATGGATCTGGGTCCTTTAAAGGCGCCGAGCTCAATTATCCTTCCAATCACAAAGAGATTCTTGCTGTTAAAAAGACAGTTAATCATTTTATTTTATATCTGAAACCAGTAAGATTTGTGATTAGAACAGATCTGAAGATCATGCCTGGTATTTTTAAAAATGAAAATTTAATGGCTGAGAATAGCAGCAGGATTCTGAAATGGTTTTTATGGTTAAGCAATTTTGATTATGACATTATTTATAAACCTGGTTATTTGAATTGCTTAGCTGACATGTTAACCCGTGAGACTTTGCAAAAAGAAAATCCAGTTCTAAATATGTTTTCTGCTGGTTCCTCTGGTTCGGGACAGAATCCCAAATGGATTCCAATGAAGGATAAAATTGTGAGTGACAAAGGGAAAACTCCTATGGATGAAAAGGAGTTAGAGATGCGCGCCCCTCCTAAGTCCCTGTTTCTGGCTCCATGGGACAAAGATATTTCTGAGGAAGAACGCCAGCAGTTGTTAGACTATGCCAGTAAAGAAGACGCTGAAAAATACCTCAGTCTAACTTTAATCAAACAGATTCAGGCCAGCCCCTGTAAACTGCTTATTCTTGAGCGTTGGGAAAAAGATGCTTTTTATGGGTTAACAGAAGCCCAGGAACAGCTAGTTCAATGCAGAGAACTTTGGCTTGATGGCAATGAAGAAAAAGATGGCTGGGTTTGGTATGTTGATATCGGACAAGGGGACCTAACCTGGAGATCCTATAATTTAATTCTTCAATTCTGCAGAGAGCAGAAATCTGTAATTATTTGTGCCGATCCAGGAAATATGAGGAATAGAAAGTGGTCAGGATGGACTCAGGTTTTCTTAGAAAAATTCTGCCCAAGGCATGAATGGGTTGAGCGTAAAGCTAATTTTATTCTCCATCTTGAAGCAGACATGCAAGCTGCTGACCAGGCTAACCAATGGTTCAAATTCCTTCTAAGGCATCATGGAGGAAGATACACTCCACTTGAACATTATGTGACTGTCACACAGAAATTTATTAAAAGAGACAGTCAAGGAAGAAGGTTGGATGCAAAAGTCCATCGAAGAACTCTGCCGCTCAACTATCGGGTTGAGTCTAACTTTGCCTCTGAGTTTATTTTTGGTCCTAATGAAGCATTGAAAGGATCAGATGTAGACCAGTGTTTTGGAGAAAAGATTTATCCAGATATGTTCGATGATGAACCTGAAAATGAATATTGGCAGTTTCCTGAAACTCAGCCTGATTACATTGAACAAGAGCTGGTTCGCAGAGAAATAGAAGAAAGCAACTATGATGACGGCACCCTTGATTGCGTCTGTGGAGGTGTTCCAGGTCCTGATGGTGAGACACACTGTGTCTGTGGCTCCGACTGATGGTCTGAATTGTTTTCCCGTTGACTGTTTCCGGGAATGAAGCCAGTCGGTCCAAAATCGTTACTTTAATTTGTAAATATTCTGTTCTTTACGGAAGCCGTTGGTGGGCCTCTCCGCTTTTTATTTGTCTGCCATGTTTGCCTCGGGATGATTGCTGTTCCCCGAGTGACTTGTAATAATTCATAGTTTTAATCTTGTCGGCCATAAGCATCTTCTTTTGTAAGTGGCTGTCAGTCTTCTGTGTCGGTAGTATCGGGTCCCCACATGGCGCTGCCTGATGAAGGGATGAGATAACATCGTGTGGTCCCACGATGCCCCGGGAATCCAGTTAGTGCACTTATTTTGACTGAATGGTGTAAGTTCTAAGTGACCGGATGACCGGCTTTAGAATTATAAATAAGCGGCTTTGGAGCTCATTTGCAAAGAAAGAGTCGAGTCTGCATGAGCAAGTAGTCCGCTCTGCAAGTTAGAGAGTCGTCTGAGCAAGTAGTCCGCTCGACAGTGTCTAGGTGTGTGAGAGCCGAGCCCGTATGCTCTGCAAGTTGCCCACTTGGGTATAACATTGCACCAGAAAGGCAAAGACTCGTTCTGTAAAAAGTTTGTGTCTGTAAGAGCCGAGCCCGTATGCTCTGCAAGTTGCCCATTTGGGTATAACATTGCACCAGAAAGGTGAGGACTCCCTCTGTCAAAGTCTGTAAGTGAGGGTATGCTAGTAAGCATATCTTGGGACTCCCAGGAGCTTGAAAGTAGCTATATGCCTTCGGGAAATAGTGAAATCTAAATGGACCCAAGACATTGTGATTAGGCATAAGTCCAGAGTGAATATTGTGGTGACGAACTTCGCAATCCGAGGTCGATCCACTGTGTCTGTAATGTTGTGGCATAAATAATAGCAGCAATTGCAATCTGTATCGTGTTGATGGCGTTTCTCTCAAAGCTGTTATTACATTCCCAATGTGTTGAATATTTCGGCTCAAGCAATGTTTAATATCTTCGTAGTTTCCCTGGTCATGTCCCTGATGCTGTAGAAAGGGCCCTTAAAGAAAAAGATATCCAGCTTCATACACTATCTTTGGCCCAATTACAACAACATATCCTCAAAACTTGGCAAGAACATTGTTTAGAAATAAGAGTCAATAAGGATATCAAAAGGCATCAGAAGATGTTTTCAGCATCTTTCTGCAAAGAAGTTGCCGGGATGCCTGATTGGGGCTGCGGTGCACACAATAGAGGTCATTTTGGAAAAGAGTGCCATTGTACGAAAAAGAAGAAATTTTTTACCTCTGAAAGAAGGTATCATCCAGACAAGCCCTATAAGCATAAGTCAAAATTCAGAAAACCTTTCAAAAAGAATAAATATGCTTCTGGGAAGAAATATGTCAAAAGAAGAAAAGAAAAAGGTTCTGGTGATGTCTGTTTCATCTGTGGAAAGAAAGGTCATTGGGCTAGCAAATGCCCAGATAGGAAATCTCGTCCCAGATTGGCGGCCCTCTGCAACACTCTTGACCCAACCTTGTGGGATTTGTGTAAAGTTTCATCAACGCCTCCTACGTCTGATGATGAAATTGTATATCTACCTGATTCTGAGAACTCTTCCTCAGACTCAGATTCTGAACCACGTCTTGCTAAATGTGATCCCTCCTTCTCTTCCAGTTCAGAGAGTGATCCACATTTAAGGGGGTGTGAGCTCCCAGATTTTTATGAGAGTTTTATGGTCCAGAGGCTCATGAAGATACTGATCATCTAGCCTCTTTATTCATGACTGCAAGATGTAAACTGCTTATTCTTGAGCGTTGGGAAAAAGATGCTTTTTATGGGTTAACAGAAGCCCAGGAACATCTAGTTCAATGCAGAGAACTTTGGCTTGACGGCAATGAAGAAAAAGATGGCTGGGTTTGGTATGTTGATATTGGCCAAGGGGATCTAACCTGGAGATCCTATAATTTAATTCTTCAATTCTGCACAGAGCAGAAATCTGTAATTATTTGTGCCGATCCAGGAAATATGAGGAATAGAAAGTGGTCAGGATGGACTCAGGTTTTCTTAGAAAAATTCTGCCCAAGGCATGAATGGGTTGAGCGTAAAGCTAATTTTATTCTCCATCTTGAAGCAGACATGCAAGCTGCTGACCAGGCTAACCAATGGTTCAAATTCCTTCTAAGGCATCATGGAGGAAGATACACTCCACTTGAACATTATGTGACTGTCACACAGAAATTTATTAAAAGAGACAGTCAAGGAAGAAGGTTGGATACAAAAGTCCATCGAAGAACTCTGCCGCTCAACTATCGGGTTGAGTCTAACTTTGCCTCTGAGTTTATTTTTGGTCCTAATGAAGCATTGAAAGGATCAGATGTAGACCAGTGTTTCGGAGAAAAGCTTTATCCAGATATGTTCGATGATGAACCTGAAAATGAATATTGGCAGTTTCCTGAAACTCAGCCTGATTACATTGAACAAGAGCTGGTTCGCAGATAAATAGAAGAAAGCAACTATGATGACGGCATCCTTGATTGCGTCTGTGGAGGTGTTCCAGGTCCTGATGGTGAGACACACTGTGTCTGTGGCTCCGACTGATGGTCTGAATTGTTTTCCCGTTGACTGTTTCCGGGAATGAAGCCAGTCGGTCCGAAATTGTTACTTTAATTTGTAAATATTCTGTTCTTTACGGAAGCCGTTGGTGGGCCTCTCCGCTTCTGATTTGTCTGCCATGTTTGCCTCGGGATGATTGCTGTTCCCCGAGTGACTTGTAATAATTCATAGTTTTAATCTTGTCGGCCATAAGCATCTTCTTTTGTAAGTGGCTGTCAATTTTCTGTGTCGATAGTACCGGGTCCCCACATGGCGCTGCCTGATGAAGGGATGAGATAACATCGTGTGGTCCCACGATGCCCCAGGAATCCAGTTAGTGCGCTTATTTTGACTGAATGGTGTAATTTCTAAGTGACCGGATGACCGGCTTTAGAATTATAAATAAGCGGCTTTGGAGCTCATTTGATATATGATTTGAAGATTATGAAGTATTACTAATCCTGTACTTAATTTTGATTTGTAGGAAAAATCATGATGAGATGTTTGTTCCAAGTGGATAGATAAAACCATTCTCTTAATGATGTAATTAAAGAAGAAGTGTGATTCAGGTTCTGTATGGGTACCCAGGATCGATAATCAATTGATGACCTTAATGATCACCATGGGCGATGTGGATCTCAACCTTTTCTACAAGGTTGAATATGGTTTCTATACACAGATGACATGGATGCAAGAAGGAACTCACCACAGAGTTCGAATAATATTGAGGCTCATATCAGTAGACCCATCTAACGAGAGATGGCATAGATAGATATGTAGAAGATCATTCAATGCAGAAATGAAAATGAAAGATCTCAATTTGATGCTTTACTTCCTAGGTCTGGAAGTATGGCAAGGCTCAAAAAAGGAATATTTCTCAACCAAGGAAAGTATGCTGAGAAATATTAAAAGGACTTGAGGTGTTGAAATGGCCACTCTTATGGATTCCAACTTGATGCTGTTAGGGGATGACTCATTAGAGTTAGTGGATATAACTCTGAACAGACAAATTATTGGGTCTTTGATATATCTAACATATACTAGGTTAGATATATGCTTTGTTATGAACACCTTGAGTCAGTATCTAGTGGAAACTAGATGTGTTTACCTGATAGTTGCAAAGCATGTGATGAGGCACATAAAGGACACGATAGAATTTGATCTATGCTATCTTGAAGATCATGACTTCAGATGGCTATTCAGATTCTGATTGGGCAGGAAGTGTATCAGACAGGAAGAACACATCGAGAGGATGTTATTGTCTGGGATTAGCCATGATCTCGTGGTTTAGCTGGAAGCAGTCTAGTGTGGCTCTCAGCACAAGCGGAATATATGGCTGCTTGCTCTGCTAGTTGTGAAGAAGTTTGGCTTTAGGATTGTTTGACTTAGAGATAGAACCAACTGAGATCCTATGTGATAATTAGAGTTGTATCAAGATGACATAGAATCTAGTGTTCCATGATAAGTCAAAGAACATAGGGAACTAACAAGATATGACGCAGAAAGGAACTCTAAAGTTTGAATTTGTAACAGGTTACCGTTGTACTAACCAAACCTCTACGTCAAGTGAAGAAGTTACGAACCAAACCTCTGTCTCGAGTGAAATTTGAATACTTCCGAGACAAGCTTGGTGTAGTTCAAAAGGACCCTCCTCGAAAGGGGGAGTAGTATAGTCACTGCTGATGAGATTGTCTCATCGAACAACAAGGTCGATGATGAGGTAACCTGTTCTCTACACCTAGATACTTAGAAATATTTAGATTTAGGACTCTTATGCCTAGAATACTTTGTTTTACATGCTTTTGATGATAGATGTATTGGTGAGAATACATGCTTTTGATGATAAGATGTATTGGTAAGAATACATACTTTTGATGACACATGTATTGATTAATGTACTTGTATGGTTGAGGATACTTGTACTTGTATTGATGAGAATACATGTGGGGATTGTATCATCCCCGGACTTTGGTCCCTGAATTGATCCGTAGACGTATGGTCTCCGAAAATGAAGTCCTTAGTGGACAGTTGAGGGGATTGGATCATCCCTGGACTTTCAGTCCTAAAGAGAGCCGTAGACGTGAGGTCTCCGAGAATGAAGTCCTTAGTGGACAGTTGAGGGGATTGGATCATCCCTGGACTTTCAGTCCTAAAGAGAGCCGTAGACGTGAGGTCTCCGAGAATGAAGTCCTTAGTGGACAGTTGAGGGGATTGGATCATCCCTAGACTTCCAGTCCTAAAGAGAGCCGTAGACGTGAGGTCTCCGAGAATGAAGTCCTTAGTGGACAGTTGAGGGGATTGGATCATCCCTGGACTTCCAGTCCTAAAGAGAGCCGTAGACGTGAGGTCTCCGAGAATGAAGTCCTTAGTGGACAGTTGAGGGGATTGGATCATCCCTGGACTTTCAGTCCTAAAGAGAGCCGTAGACGTGAGGTCTCCGAGAATGAAGTCCTTAGTGGACAGTTGAGGGGATTGGATCATCCCTGGACTTTCAGTCCTAAAGAGAGCCGTAGACGTGAGGTCTCCGAGAATGAAGTCCTTAGTGGACAGTTGAGGGGATTGGATCATCCCTGGACTTTCAGTCCTAAAGAGAGTCGTAGATGTGAGGTCTCCGAGAATGAAGTCCTTAGTGGACAGTTGAGGGGATTGGATCATCCCTGGACTTTCAGTCCTAAAGAGAGCCGTAGACGTGAGGTCTCCGATAATGAAGTCCTGAATGAACAGGCAGGGGATTGTATCGTCCCCGGACTGAGGTCCCAGAATAGAGCCGTAGACTGGGTCTCCGATAATGAAGTCCTGAATGAACAGGCAGGGGATTGTATCATCCCCGGACTTCGGTCCCTGAATTGATCCGTAGACGTGTGGTCTCCGAGAAGTGGGGATTGTATCATCCCCGGACTTCAGTCCCTGAATTGATCCGTAGACGTGAGGTCTCCGAGAAGTGGGGATTGTATCATCCCCGGACTTAGGTCCCTGAATTGATCCGTAGACGTGAGGTCTCCGAGAAGTGGGGATTGTATCATCCCCGGACTGCGGTCCCTGAATTGATCCGTAGACGTGAGGTCTCCGAGAAGTGGGGATTGTATCATCCCCGGACTGCGGTCCCTGAATTGATCCGTAGACGTGAGGTCTCCGAGAAGTGGGGATTGTATCATCCCCGGACTTAGGTCCCTGAATTGATCCGTAGACGTGAGGTCTCCGAGAAGTGGGGATTGTATCATCCCCGGACTGCGGTCCCTGAATTGATCCGTAGACGTATGGTCTCCGAGAAGTGGGGATTGTATCATCCCCGGACTTCGGTCCCTGAATTGATCCGTAGACGTATGGTCTCCGAGAAAGTGATTTTTGATGTGGTTACTTGTATCGGTAGGATACTTGTATTGATGATGTGGTTACTTGTATCGGTAGGATACTTGTATTGATGATGTGGTTACTTGTATCGGTAGGATACTTGTATTGATGATATGGTTACTTGTATCAGTGTGGATACTTGTATTGATGATATGTACACTTGTATTGGCATGAATACGTGTACTAATGATGTGGATACTTGTATTGTTATGGATACCTGTATTGATGACGATGCTGATGATCGTGAGATGACGATGCTGATGATCGTGAGATGACGATGCTGATGATCGTGTGATGACGATGCTGATGATCGTGTGATGACGATGCTGATGATTGTGTGATGATGATGCTGATGATCGTGTGATGATGATGCTGATGATCGTGTGATGACGATGCTAATGATCGTGAGATGACGATACTGATGATCATGAGGATCCAGATGTTGATGTTGTTGTAGCTGTTCGAGTGCTGCAGAAGATAAAGACTCAGTACTGAAGATGTTGATGTTCCAGTATTGAAGATGTTCCAGTAACTGCTTGAGTTACTGATGATGTTGAGAAAGCTTCCAATGATTTATAGATGTATCATGTATGATGTTGATGACTCCTTGCTCGTGCAGATACTGTTATAATATCCTTCTCGTTAAGGGGGAGTGTTGAAATATTGTAACTTCAAAGAATATTATATTTGTATATTATTTATTCCGGAGATGTTCCATACCTCCGATGTGATTATACTATAAATCCGGAGATGGTTATTCCTCCGAGTTGGGTGTGGTAACTAGGGTTATTAGACCCACCATGTGGGGGTCGGCCCAGTCAGTTATAATGGGGTATTTAACCTAATGGTTAAATACGAGCCTACATGTACTTGTGTAAAATACATATCAGAGTAGTGTATAAATAGAGGAGGTGTGTTCCTCATTTGATACACTCACACACTTGAGGATATCACACTTGTGGAGGAGAGGTCTGCTATTGTGGAGGAGGAGATCATGTCTCAGGGTTTCATCTTTGTATATTGCTGGTCATCTATATTGAGGAAGCTTTGCTGGGTTTTCTACCCCATGAGGGTTTCCCAGGATAAATCTCTGTCTCTTGTGTTTATGCTGTGCTTGTTGTTTCTTCAGTGATCCTGTATATGCTATTATTGTGAAATGGAATGTAATGCTGCTATTTTCTGTCTTAGCATATTAAATCTTAACAGTGACTTTCATGAGGTGTCTGCATATAACGGGCAATACGACCAACGGTAAAGGAGAGGTTAGGACAGGAATGAGTCAAGTATAAGAGACTACCAACAAGCTGACGATATAAGGTGGCATCGACTTCAGGTGAAGTACAAGTGGCAGAAAGTTTGACTCCAGGCTGGAAGGGAGAAGGGGCTGGTGTACAATCTTCCATGTGAAAGCGATGAAGAAGGTCACAAGCATACTTAGACTGAGAAAGAAAGATTCCTTCTTTGGTTTGCAAGACTTGGAGACCAAGAAAATAATGCAAATCTCCTAAGTGTGACATTTCAAAATTTTGTTTAAGACTGAATTTCACATCGGTTATAAGCTTAGGGTCACTACTAGTAAGAATAAGGTCATCAACATATAGAACAAGTATGATGAGATGGTTTCCTGCTTTCTTGGTATAGACATTGGGGTCAGAATGGCATCTAGAAAAACCAGTGTCAAGGAGAAAGTTATCCATTTTGGCATACCAATTTCTAGGAGCTTGCTTAAGGCCATATAAGAATTTCTTAAGGCAGCAGACAAGGCTAGAGTTATTCTGAACATAGCCAGGAGGTTGTTCCATGTAAATTTTCTCTTGTAAATCACCATGTAAGAATCCAAACTTGACATCCATTTGATGGACTTCCCAGTTGTGTAAGGCTGCAAGGGAAAGAACAAGGCGGATGGTGTTCATTTTTGCGACAAGAGAAAAGGTTTCATTGTAGTCAATCCCTTCAACTTGGGAAAAACCTTTGGCAACTAACCTTGCCTTACATCTTTTAACACTTCCATCTGATGCATACTTAGTTCTGTAGACCCATTTACATCTGACAAGTTTTCTTCCTTTTGGAAGAGGTACAAGATCGCAAGTATCGTTTGCCATTAAGGAACGATATTCTTCATCCATGGATGCATCCCAATATGGATTCCCTGAAACTTCTACAAAAGTTTTTGGATCATGATTCTCGAAAACTTGAGCCAAAAGAGAAGAGGCTCGCTGAAACTAAGAACGTGTTCAGTGTTGATCTCTAGGATCACCGGCAAGATCACCAGCTGCTTCACATGTTAAACGGAACCATCGAGGAAGCACTTGTGCCGGTGTAACTGGAGGAACATAAGCAGGCGGAGGTGGATTTTCATCCTCACTGTCATCTTCAGAAACTAGAGTTGGAAACCTGTCAAGAAAGTTGGAAGAAGAAGAAGAAGGCACAAATGCCGAATCAGGCTCGCAGGCCAAAGATGGCACAATCGCCGAGTTAGGCTCACAGGCCAAGATATTTTCATCAAATTTAACATCTCTTCTAATGATTATATCATGAGAATGTGGTTGAAGAAGTCTATAACCTTTTACATCTTCAGAATATCCAACAAATATGCACTTTTCACTTTTAGGCTGCAATGCTTTCCGTTTTTCATCCGGAATGTGAGCCCATGCTTCAGTACCAAACACATGGAAGTGACTTACATCAGGTTTAGTTTTACTCCATGCTTCTTCTGGTGTTATACCTTGTAATGCTTTAGTGGGGGTGTGATTAACTATGTAATTTGCACAATTTATGGCTTCAGCCCAAAATTGAAGACTTAGTCCCTTAGATTGGATCGTACAATTAGCCATTTCTTTTAAGGTGCGGTTCTTCCGCTCAACTACACCATTTTGTTGTGGTGTATATGGAACAGTGTGCTGTTGTTGGATGCCTTGTTCAGTGCAGAAAGTAGTGAAATTTTTGTTAACATATTCTCCTCCATTGTCAGATCTTAACTTAATAATTTGATGACTAGATTGTTTTTCAACAAGGGCCTTGTAGGCCAAGAACATCTTAAATACTTCACTCTTAAGTTTGAGGAAATAAACCCAAGTGCGTCTGGTGTAATCATCAATGAAATTTAAGAAATATTTGAAACAAGAAAAGGAAGCAGATGGAAGAGTACCACACAAGTCACTATGCACAAGCTCCAAGGGAACCGAGGCATGCCAAGAGGCACGTTTGTCAAAACTGTCCTGACGATGTTTTTCGAGTACACAACCGAAACAAACACCATCCCTACAAGATACCATCGGAAGACCTGTCACCATATTGTCTTTACATAGTTGTTGCAATGAGCGGTAATTTAAGTGACCAAATCGCTCATGCCAAAGTTTGCTCAAGTTATCACTATGAGCAACAAAAGCTGAAGGCAAAGGTGATGACCCAAAGTTGTTAAACTTGTACAACCTGGTAATATCAACAACAATTTCGGTAACTAGAACCTGTTGAGGATCTTTAAAATCCTTGATTACAACTTGGTGAGGTGTAAAGGTCACATTTTTACCTTCACCAGAATGAGTGATCTGATAGACTGATAACAAATTGTAGGAAATTCTTGGAACACATAGTACATCACTAAAATGACCATTATCGACTGGAACTGTTCTAGCTCCTACAACACTTAGAGATCTATCATCACCAACAAATATTTGTTTGGTGTTACATTCATGCATAGTAGAAAAGATGGCTTGATCCTTAGCCATATGATAAGATGCTCCAGAATCAATGAGCCATTCATTTGAAGTAGAAGAAGAAAATGCATTATAAGAATAACCAGAAGCACAAAGTGCATGTCCATGAGAGGCAAATTCTGAAGACGAATCTAGGCTGATATGGTGCTTCTTCATTGCTGCTTCCAAGGTTGCCATCTTCTTGAAACACTTAGATTCATCAAGATTATCTTTCCCGCAATAGTTGCAATGACGCTCAGTCTTCTTGCCTTTTGGCTTGGATCCTTTGTCATTTTTTAAGGAAGGAGCTGACTGAGAGGGTTTTGGACCCTTGTTTGACTTATTATTGCGAAAATTTTGTTTCTTGGGAGGCTTGGACTTTTCTTTCTGTTGGGACAATAAGGCTTTCCCAGATGTATCTGCATTGTTGATTATTCCAAGATGAATGAGTTTATCTTACTCTCTAATCAAGGAATCACAAAAGGATTCAAGACTAGGCTCTTGATAGCTAGCTGCATTCAAGGATTCTTTCATGGAGTAAAATGTAGATACAAAAACAGAATATGCAAGTCCAAGTTTGGAAAGAATATTATAAATGCATTGTTTATCTTCTCTCTTAATCTTACATTCAGCACATAAGAGTTTAAGAGTTTTGTACTTAGATAAATAATATTGAATGCATGAAATGTTCGGGTACACATGGTACTACCAAAGGACTGAACACCAAGAGAAACCACTTCACACAAACAGATCACAGATCAACACACCGATGTTTTGACGTGGTTTAAACCCTCTTGAGGGAAACACTCCACGGCCCCGGCCAAATAGCTTCTACGGGGCAATTTATTATGCAAAGAAAGAAAGTTACAAATGAGCTTCTCATCATCGATCAACTAAACAATGACCCTCCATGCTCTTTAAATAGAGATCATGGACCAATCGGGTGTTAAGCCATGGATCAAGGTTAGGTTTGATCTAAGAGAAGTTGAGCCGTCGGATCACTCTATGTCGGAAACATATCGTGACCGTCCGATTAAGTATTAAAAAATGCATACTAATGCATACTAAAGAAACACACTATCCCTAATGGATATATTACACAAGTTGATCTTAACTAACTCCTAAGTGTCTAAATATCCTAACATCCCCCCTTAAGAACAACTTGGGATAGGATTGAAGGATTTACAAAAGTGACACTATTAGGAGAAGGAAGGAGGCATTAGAGCCTATCCCCCCTTAATGACAAGTTCCTGAACTCCTAACATAGATCGAAGTTTAGAAAACTTCGCTTCTGTAAGAGACTTGGTGAAGATGTCTGCAACTTGATCATCTGTAGGGAAAAAGCACTTCAAGAACCCGATCATGAACAAGATTTCTGATGAAGTGCATATGTAGCTCAATGTGTTTGCTGCGTTGATGTAGAACTGGATCTTTGGAAAGATTGATGGAACTTTGATTGTCACACCAAAGTGGAGTAGGTTGCTGCTGCTCGAATCCAAACTCTGAAAGGATCTGTCGAAGCCGTAAAGCTTCCTGACTGGCATTAACTGTTGCTCGATATTCTTCCTTTGCTGAAGAAAGAGCAAGAGCTTGTTGTTTCTTACAAGCCCAAGTAATAGGTCCAGATCCCAGACTGAAAACATAACCTGCAGTAGACTTTCGATCATCAGGATCGCCGGCCCAATCTGAATCAGTGAAACCAACCAACAAAGGTTTCCCCCCTGTACTGTAATGAATCCCAAACTGAACTGTACCTCAAATATATCGAAGTATTCTTTTAGCTGCTTTCCAGTGACTTTCATGAGGTGTCTGCATATAACGGGAAACTCGACCAACGGAAAAGGAAAGGTCAGGATGGGAATGAGTCAAGTATAGGAGACTACCAACAAGCTGACGATACAAGGTGGCATCGACTTCAGGTGAAGTACAAGTGGTAGAAAGTTTGACTCCAGACTGGAAGGGAGAAGGGGCTGGTGTACAATCTTCCATGTGAAAGAGACGAAGAAGGTCACAAGCATACTTAGACTGAGAAAGAAAGATTCCTTCTTTGTTTTGCAGGACTTGGAGACCAAGAAAATAATGCAAATGTCCTAAGTCTGATATTTCAAAATTTTGTTTAAGACTGGATTTCACATTGGTTATAAGCTTAGGGTCACTACCAGTAAGAATAAGGTCATCAACATATAGAACAAGTATGATGAGATGGTTTCCTACTTTCTTGGTATAGACATTGGGGTCAAAATGACATCTAGAAAAACCAATGTCAAGGAGAAAGTTATCCATTTTGGCATACCAAACTCTAGGAGCTTGCTTAAGGCCATATAAGGATTTCTTAAGGCGACAGACAAGGCTAGAGTTATTCTAAACATAGCCAGGAGGTTGTTCCATGTAAATTTCCTCCTGTAAATCACCATGTAAGAAGGAAGACTTGACATCCATTTGATGGACTTCCCAGTTGTGTAAGGCTGCAAGGGAAAGAACAAGGCGGATGGAGTTCATTTTTGCGACAGGAGCAAAGGTTTCATTGTAGTCAATCCCTTCAACTTGGGAAAAACCTTTGGCAACTAACCTTGCCTTAAGTCTTTCAACACTTCCATCTGATGCATACTTAGTTCTGTAGACCCATTTACATCTGACAAGTTTTCTTCCTTTTGGAAGAGGTACAAGATCCCAAGTATCGTTCGCCATTAAGGAACGATATTCTTCATCCATGGCTGCATCCCAATCTGGATTTCCTGAAGCTTCTGCAAAAGTTTTTGGATCATGATTCTCGGAAACTTGAGCCAAAAGAGAAGAGGCTCGTTGAAACTGAGAATGTGTTTGACGTTGATCTCTAGGATCACCGGCAAGATCACCAGCTGCTTCACATGTTGAACAAACCCATCGAGGAAGCACTTGTGTTGGTGCAACTAGAGGAACATGAGTAGGCGGAGGTGGATTTTCATCCTCACTGTCATCATCAGAAACTGGAGTTGGAAACCTGTCAAGGAAGTTGGAAGAAGAAGAAGAAGGCACAAACGCCGAATCAGGATCGCATGCCAAAGATGGCACAATCGCCGAGTTAGGCTCGCAGGCCAAGATATTTTCATCAAATTTAACATCTCTTCTAATGATTATAGCGTGAGAATGTGGTTGAAGAAGTCTATAACCTTTTACATCTTCAGAATATCCAACAAATATGCACTTTTCACTTTTAGGCTGCAATGCTTTCCGTTTTTCATCCGGAATGTGAGCCCATGCTTCACTACCAAACACACGAAAGTGACTTACATCAGGTTTAATTTTACTCCATGCTTCTTCCGGTGTTATACTTTGTAATGCTTTTGTGGGGGTGTGATTAACTATGTAATTTGCACAATTTATGGCTTCAGCCCAAAATTGAAGACTTAGTCCCTTAGATCGGATCATACAATTAGCCATTTCTTTTAAAGTGCGGTTCTTCCGCTCAGCTACACCATTTTGTTGTGGTGTATATGGAACAGTGTGCTGCTGTTGGATGCCTTGTTCAGTGCAGAAAGTAGTGAACTGTTTGTTAACATATTCTCCTCCATTGTCAGATCTTAACTTAATAATTTGATGACCAGATTGTTATTCAACAAGGGCCTTGTAGGCCAAGAACATGTTAAATACTTCGCTCTTAAGTTTTAGGAAATAAACCCAAGTGCTTCTGGTGTAATCATCAATGAAAGTTAAGAAATATTTGAAACTAGAAAAGGAAACAGATGGAAGAGGACCACACAAGTCACTATGTAGAAGCTCCAAGGGAACCGAGGCGTGCCAAGAGGCACGTTTGTCAAAACTGTCCCGATGATGTTTTCCGAGTACACAACCGGAGCAAACACCATCTCTGCAAGATACCATCGGAAGACCTGTCACCATATTTTCTTTACATAGTTGTTGCAATGAGCGATAATTTAAGTGACCAAATCGCTCATGCCAAAGTTTGCTCAAGTTATCACTATGAGCAACAAAAACTGAAGGGAAAAGTGATGACCCAAAGTTGTTAAACTTGTACAACCTGGTAATATCATCAACAATTCCGGTAGCTAAAACCTGTTGAGGATCTTTAAAATCCTTGATTACAACTTGGTGAGGTGTAAAGGTCACAGTTTTACCTTCACCGGAATGAGTGATCTGATAGACTGATAACAAATTGCAGAAAATTCTTGGAACACATAGTACATCACTAAAATGACCATTATCTACTGGAACTGTTCCAGCTCCTACAACACTTAGAGATCTATCATCACCAACAAATATTTGTTTGGTGTTACATTCATGCATAGTAGAAAAGATGGCTTGATCCTTAGCCATATGATAAGATGCTCCAGAATCAATGAGCCATTCATTTGAAGTAGAAGAAGAAGATGCATTATAAGAATAACCAAATGCACAAAGTGCATGTCCATGAGAGGCAGATTCTGAAGGCGAATCTAGGCTGATGTGGTGCTTCTTCATTGCTGCTTCCAAGGCTTCCATCTTCTTGAAACACTTAGATTCATCATGATTATCTGTCCCGCAATAGTTGTAATGACGCTCAGTCTTCTTGCCTTTTGGCTTGGATCCTTTGTCATTTTTTAAAGAAGGAGTTGACTGAGAGGGTTTTGGACCCTTGTTTGACTTATTATTGCGAAAATTTTGTTTCTTGGGAGGCTTGGACTTTTCTTTATGTTGGGACAATAAGGCTTTCCCAGATATATCTGCATTGTTGATTATTCCAAGATGAATGAGTTTATCTTGTTCCCTAATCAATGAATTACAAAAGGATTCACGACTAGGCTCTTGATAGCTAGCTGCATTCAAGGATGCTTTCATAGAGTAAAATGTAGATACAAAAACAGAATATGCAAGTCCAAGTTTGGAAAGAATATGATAAATGCATTGTTTGTCTTCCCTCTCAATCTTACATTCTGCACATAAGAGCTTGAGAGTTTTGTACTTAGATAAATAATCTTGAATGCATGAAAAGTCACTTGGATTTAAAGAAATCAACTCATTTTCGAGTTGGTGACCTCGAATTTCATTGTGTTTACCAAACACAGATTCCAACTTGTCCCAAGCAGTATTAGGTTCATCAATTCCAGATATGTGGAATGGCAAATCAGTAGAGATTGACATCCCAATCAATCCACGAGCTTCATCACATCTATTTGCCCATTTTATCTTCTTTTCATCATCAGTGGGTTCTTTTTCTTTCCCTGTGGTAATTCTGAAAAGTTCCCTACTTCGTAGAACATCCTCCATACGAGATTTCCATGAGAAATAGTTGGAATTGTTAAGTAGAATATCACAATGGGAAGATATATTTGTAAATTAATGGCTGTAAAAGCAGAAACCAATAGTCTGGATGTGAAGAGCTCGAAAAAATAGGCAGTTTAAAAAAAAATGGTACTGAAAACTGACTCTGTATGATGAAGTTATGCTTGAACAAAGAAACTGTTGAAGATGTCCCCAATAGTGACGTGGCAGCTAGAGAATGTCCAACAAAAAAAAAGAACCCCCCTCTTCCCAAGATGAACCTTTTGACAATCACTTTACAAGAAAGTTGCTTTAAGTGAACCACTTTTGTAAAATAAGTGATTTCACTTTTACAATGATATTACTTTTAAATAGTGCAACAATAAAAAAACTTAAGTGACTCACTTGTATTTTTATTTTTTATTATTTAAGTGAGATGTACTTTTACAATAAAGTAACTTGAAAATAGAAATTGCATGCACTTTTCCTTTTAAAAGTAACTTCCTAAGACTTGAACTCAAGACCTATTAAGGAATAAAGCAACTTTGAACCAAGTGAGCTAGATTAAAAGGTATGTAAAATATGGGAATGAGGAAGGGGTTTTTTTTTTTTTTTTTTTACTCTTCTTGCTCGGTTTGCGTGCTTGCCCTTTGTCCTGCAAAAAAGACCACAAAATGAAACAAAAAAAACTTTTCCACACTTGTGGAGTTAGATCTTGTTACCTTGCCCGAAAATTCTACGTTTTCTCTCTGTTTCTGATTTGCTGAGATCGCGTAAGGTGCACGGCAAAGAACATACGCAGCCAAGAAAAACCCTTTCCCTTTCTGTTTCTGATTTGCCGAGATCGCTCAAGGTGCACGGCAAAGAGCATACGCAGACGGGAAAGCAACAATCCGACCCAAAAAAAAATCTAACAGTAAAAAAAAATGAAATATGAGATTTTTTCTTATTAAAAAACGAAATAAAAAAAAATGCGTCACTGTAACATTATACCTTCAGATCTGATGAAATACGTGTTTCTGGAGCAACCGGGAACCATTTTCGATCAAACAAAAATTATTTCCCAATGGAAACGATGCTCCGGACGCAATGGAACACCTCCCATAGCCCAGAAATGAACAGAAATACCAGAACTAGAAATCCTTTCGAGTTTCGGCAACAACAGTTCAAGATCTAGATCACAACCGGAAGCGGCACTTCATAAAATCTCTGATACCATGTTCGGGTACACAGGGTACTACCAAAGGACCGAACACCAAGAGAAACCACTTCACACAAACAGATCACAGATCAACACACCGATGTTTTGACGTGGTTTAAACCCTCTTGAGGGAAACACTCCACGGCCCCGGCCAAATAGCTTCTATGGGACAATTTATTATGCAAAGAAAGAAAGTTACAAATGAGCTTCTCATAATCGATCAACTAAACAATGACCCTCCATGCTCTTTAAATAGAGATCATGGACCAATCGGGTGTTAAGCCACAGATCAAGGTTAGGTTTGATCTAAGAGAAGTTGAGCCGTCGGATCACTCTATGTCGAAAACATATCGTGACCATCGGATTAAGTATTTACAAATGCATACTAATGCATATTAAAGAAACACACTATCCCTAATGGATATATTACACAAGTTGATCTTAACTAACTCCTAAGTGTCTAAATATCCTAACATGAAAAGTCACTTGGATTTAAAGAAATCAACTCATTTTCGAGTTGGTGGCCTCGAATTTCATTGTGTTTACCAAACACAGATTCCAACTTGTCCCAAGCAGCATCAGGTTCATCAATTCCAGATATGTGGAATCACAAATCAATAGAGATTGACATCCCAATCAATCCACGAGCTTCATCACATCTATTTACCCATTTTATTTTCTTATCATCATCAGTGAGTTCGGTTTCTTTCCCTGAGGTGATTCTAAAAAGTTCCCTACTTCGTAGAACATCCTCCATATGAGATTTTCATGAGAAATAGTTGGAAATGTTAAGTAAAATATCACAAGGGGCAGATATATTTGTAAATTAATGATTGTAAAAATAGAAACCAATAGTCTGAATGTGAAGAGCTCGAAAAAATAGGCGGTTTAAAAAAAAACGGCACTGAAAATTGACTCTGTGTGATGAAGTTATGCTTGAACAAAAAAACTGTTGAAGATGTCCCCAATAGTGACGTGGCAGCTAGAGAATGTTCAGCAAAAAAAAGAACCCCCCTCTTCCCAAGATGAACCTTTTGACAATCACTTTACAAGAAAGTTACTTTAAGTGAACCACTTTTGTAAAATAAGTTATTTCACTTTTACAATGATATTACTTTTAAATAGTGCAAAAATAAAAAAAAAACTTAAGTGACTCACTTGTATTTTTATTTTTTATTATTTAAGTGAGATGCACTTTTACAATAAAGTAACTTGAAAATAGAATTTGCATGCAGTTTTTCTTTTAAAAGTAACTTTCTAAAACTTAAACTCAAGACCTATTAAGGAATAAAGCAACTTTGAACCAAATGAGCTAGATTAAAAGGTATGTAAAATATGGGAATGAGGAATGCGGCCTTTTTTTTTCTTTTTTCTTTTTTTTACTCTTCTTACTCGGTTTGCGTGCTTGCCATTTTTCCTGCAAAACACACTACAAATCGAAACAAAAAAACTTTTTCACACTTGTGAAGTTAGATCTCGTTAGCTTGCCCGGAAAGTCTACGTTTTCTCTCTATTTCTGATTTGCCAAGATCGCGTAAGGTGCACAGCAAAGAGTATACGCAGCCAAGAAAAACCATTTCCCTTTCTGTTTCTGATTTGCCGAGATCGCTCAAGGTGCATGGCAAAGAGCATAAGCAGACAAGAAAGCAACAATCCGGACCCAAAAAAAAATCTAACAGTAAAAAAAATGATAAAATGTGAGATTTTTTCTTTTAAAAATAGGAAATATAAAAAATGCATCACTGTAACATTATACCTTCAGATCTGATAAAATACGTGTTTCTGGAGCAACCAAGAACCATTTTCGATCAAACGAAAACTATTTCCCAATGGAAACGATGCTCCGGACGTAATGGAACACCTCCTACATCCCAAAAATGCACAAAAATACTAGAACCAGAAACCCTTTCGAGTTTCGGCAACAACAGTTCAAGATCTAGATCATAACCGGAAGCGGCTCTTCGTAAAAGCTCTGATACCATGTTCGGGTACACAAGGTACTACCAAAGGACCAAACACCAAGAGTAACCACTTCACACAAACAGATCACAGATCAATACACCGATGTTTTGACGTGGTTTAAACCCTCTAGAGGGAAACACTCCACGGCCCCGACCACATAACTTCTACGGGACAATTTATTATGCAAAGAAAGAAAGTTACAAATAAGCTTCTTATAATCGATCAACTAAACAATGACCCTCCATGCTCTTTAAATAGAGATCATGGACCAATCGGATGGTAAGCCACGGATCAAGGTTAGGTTTGATCTAAAAGAATTTGAGCCATCGAATCACTCTATGTCGGGAACATATCATTATCGTTGGAGTAAGTATTTACAAATGCATACTAATGCATACTAAAGAAACACACTATCCCTAACGGATATATTACACAAGTTGATCTTAACTAACTCCTAAGTGTCTAAATATCCTAGCAAGATCAACATCTCCCAACACACCCTGTTGTCCATCCTGCATACCGCGCTCAACTTCTGTTGCCCGAGCACCTTCCAAGCTTGGAATACCATCATTGAAACCCTGTAACAATCCTACTAAATATTTTCCCAAAGATAGCAGCTTAAGGAAAATATTATCCTTGAAACCCTCTTCATGGCTTGGATCCTATCCTTCTTCCATACCCCCAACCACCGATTCCCAGCATGAAAAGGGGTAAGCAATAGTTGATCCCATGTGGCCGCTATCCATTTGCTGCCTTCATCCAAATCACTTGATCGAATGCTAAGTGGATGGGAAAAAATCAGCACACCTTCCATTGGGTCAGCGTTATAATCCACTAACTCTTCCTCCTCTTGAGCTCCTTCCGTCACCTAACCACTCAACGAGCTGTCACCCCCATCCATGCTTTCCATTCTGACATCATCCACAACTCCTGATCAAACCTCATATATTTATTATTCTATTGTAAATTTAATATGAATACACTCGATATGTAGACTTTACCACTTTTCTTTTGTAGTTTGTCAATATGAGTTTTATTATAAAATTAAAATTAACATGACCACTTTTTCTTTGTAGTTTATTAATATGAATTTTATTACAAATTTAAAATTAATGATTTTTAAAAAAATATTATTTATTAAGTATTTTAAAAAATTAGAAAAAATAATAGATAAAAGTCTTTAAATATTTAAAAGTTTTTCAATACAAATTTAATAATAATTAAATATGCAAAATTGTTACTATTTTGAATTATTGTTACAATTCTATTTTTTTCCTATAACTATTGATATAATTATATTATAACTATTAAAACAACAAATAGTTAGTGGTAAATAGTCTAGTTTGTTTAACTTATGGTCTATCAATTTATTTACCAGCCACAAGTTTAAGTGGTTGTGCTAATATTAAAACATTAAAAGTTCACATTTCAAAGCATACTCACAAAGGTACCATATTTTATTTATTTATTAAATGGTTAATGGTAATAATGGAGAATCCATTTCGAAATCACTGGTTTCCCGCCATAGTTACCCACCTCCTATTCTACTCTACCATCGAATCAGCTTTGAATTTTTTGTTGAATCACAAAACTACAAATCCTCTCTATATGGTTCCGGATCGGGAGCCATCAGTTTTATACCTTTCATTAGAGATCATGTTAGAGTGTAGTCCCAGAAGAATTGATAGAGCCATTCTACCCTAGTTCGGCTCCAGGTCGAGATTGAAAGCCGGAACTGTCTGAATCAAAAACCATTAGACAATAATCATTCGGATGAGGGGCGCCAAAAGAAGATAAAAGTGGCCAAAAAAACTAATAAAGCAGTGTTATTGGGGCCGACAAATATTTCTAGAGGATCTGGCACACCTGCGATCAGTGCTGACGACTTGCATTTTATGTAAATTTCTTCCCCAACCCAATAAAATAAGAAAAACAAAGAGGGGCATCAGGCATGGAGATTGCAATGAAAAACAGCGGAGTGTTCTCTCACATCCTGACATGTTGTCAGGACAATAGTATCTATTATCGGCATCCAGGGCGTGCAAAAAATGGAATGATGTGCTCACATGGGTTTCCCACAAAGCTCAAAATCAGGTCGTGTGTACTTCTCCCTTCTCTCCTTTCCTGCTACATTAAGCAAATTTAGGTTCGTAGGTAATGATATTGTAGATAACGACTCAGTGGATGGAATTTGATGGGAAAAATGTCGGTCATGACCATTTTGCTGGTCATGGGCCATTTTGTCGGTCAAATACGGCCTATAATTCATATTAGCTGTCAGAAAAACGAAGAAAACAATAAAAGTTCTGCATTTAGTGAAGAAAATAGTAAAACTTTTGTATTTAGTGTCGAAACTGCCCAAGGTATTTTTTCCCAAATTCCTACCCTAATTTAGTCTGATTCAGGAGTTCTTCCAAATATGCTGCAACTAGTGAGTGACATTTGATACAATCCAGGAAGCTTCGATATCACCGTGGGCACACCTAATTTAGTCTGATTCAGGAGTTCTTCCAAATATGCCGCAACTAGTGAGTGAGAGTTGATACAATCCAAGAAGCTTCGATATCACTGTGGGCACACTCAAATTTGAAGTTATTGAAAGAAATATCCAATGTTAGCAGATTAGAAATCTCTGATAATTACTGTGAAAGTCTCCTGGAGAGATAGTTGTGAGAGAGATAGAGAAACAAAAGCTTAGAAAGTTTTCATACATATTTGGGAATAGAACATGATAGCCTATTGCTGTTTAGGTAGAGCTCTGTAAGGCTCGATAGCTTACCCCACAAAGCAGGAATGGGATTGCTAATCATGTTATTTTCCATCAAAAGGATATCCGTATTGATCAATTATCCTATAAATGATGGCATAACTAACCTTAATTCATTTCCCTGAAACGAAGAAATCCTATAGATGTGATCCTTCCAAAGGAGGTCGGGATGTAGCCGCTGAGTTTGTTTAAATGGAGATATAGGAAAGATAGATTCGATAACATACCAATAGAATCTGGTATGCTTCCCATGAGTCTATTGTCAGACATATCCAACAAATGCAGAGAACGTAATTGTCCCAGAGACGGAGGAATGGAACCGCTGATAAGGTTGCAATGGATATGGAGAGTGCTGAGCTCGTCGAGACCAGCTCTCAAATTTAGGGTTTGTGAAAAATTGTACTTTGCTTGAGGAGGTTTGACAGGATATAGGGATCTTGTTATCCCTTCATCCATTCAAGAACCCTAAGTGTTCAATGCTTCTTCAAACTAATTTGAACTAAACCAATGAATCCATAAGAGAGTGTAATTACAAGTATAACCCATAAATATTGCTTCTGTCAGCACTAGTCCCTCAAATAGGTGCTAATTTACAAGATAAGAGTTAGATTAAATGATTCTTGAAATAATATTACATCTTCCCCAGCCATATACCTTAACAGATTTTTTTTACCTATGGAATGATACCTCTCTGACTAGAATCTCTCCCCTATTGTTTTTGTTGTTGTTTGTGTGGATCTGAATATTACCTACAACCATATTTAACCATAAATGTTTCTCATAGTTCCTTTCCACCATATTTAACCATAAATCAAAATGTTTCTCATAATTACATGCACCATAGTCACCATGAGTGGATGATCATGAGATAAAGTGCTAGCTGAAATAATGGCTCAAAGTGATTAGTTCAAGTTGTCTGCAACCATAAATGGTATATGTAGTTAACTATAGCCGTAGTGACCATACATATACAACGTTGTTAGTTGAAATCCTTGAATAAGATCAGTTATGTACATATAGACTTGAACTACATAGATTACAACTACAAGCTTAAATCCTTCCTCAAGCTTATATAAAGCCAAAATTACGAATTGTTGATGATCAACATGGCGCGTATTGTTCGTCAATATACATTTGCACTGAGGATCTTCCATCGGATCAATTATATGGACTTGCAGACCTGCAAATGCAGGTTCCGCCAAGTGAAAATAACTATGCCAATAAATAGCTTGGCCTTTGCAGTGATCCGGTTTGTAACTTCGGTTCTTGAAAAGAAACAACACCAGCTCTAAGTAGTGATGAAAGTATAGGTACTTCCCATCATAATTATTTATGCCCACCTAGTAATATGGCAGCTAAAGGCATGGAATACACTTTTCCTCCATTCTACAACTTGTCTGCCATGCCTGAAACTTCGAATTCAACATCTTGTCTGCCATGCCTAAAACTTCGAATTCAATGTATGTCACTAAGAGTCCTTCTAGAATCTGTGATGACCCGAGCTATATCAATTCCTCTTGGAATCGAGTTAACAATAAAACAGCAATATCTGCTCATCTGCTCAAAGTCGAGCGGGTAGTCATCAACGAGGATCTACAGACAGAATAACTGATATTACCCTAATCGAACTCTCTCACTATTTCAATATGCCAATAACTCAAGCGACAAAGGAGTTGAAGGTTGGTCTTACAGTGCTAAAGAAAAGATGTAGGTAATTTGGCATTCCACGCTGGCCTCATTGCATAATGAAGAGTTTGGACAGCCTCATTCACAATATTCAGGTACCATACATAGTTTGGTACCTTCTCAAACAACAGTTTTGGTAATTTTGGTAATTTTATATTAAATTTGTATTGTTAATGGTAATTTTATATTAAATTGTTAAGGTTAGGAATAAGAATTTGATTGAATGTTTAACATGATATTGAACTCAATATTGACTTTCAGAAGTTGGGGAATAATAATGGTGCCTCAGCAACGCACGGTTGAAAAATGTTGTGCAAATACTGGAAGAGCAAAAGAAACTTATGGAAGAAATGCCTGGAATTGAGCTTGTAGAAAGAACCAAAGGTCTTAGGCAAGCATGTTTCAAAGCAAGCTACAACAAAAGAAGGTAGATGGCCATGGAGTCTGCTAACCAAGGTTGCTCTGAGGGAGCAATACCTCTTCAGCATCAACCACACAAGCCTCCATTTAGGTTTTTAGGTTTCAGATTGCTTATATTTAGGTTTTTAGGTTTCAGATTGCTTATATATAATATAAATATATATATTGAGTTATGATACATTCATAGACATACTTTGTACAAAACTCTATTGGATTGAATTCTAATACTACAATTTGTATATAAAATAATGTACAAAATATACCTAGTAATAAAATAATGGTTTATACAAAATCATGTACAAAATATATTTAATAATAAAATAATGGTTTATACCTAACATAGTGTCCATTTATAGCTTGGAAAATGGAGATAACATAGATGCATTTATAGCAGTAACTTGTGACTCAGCAGGGGCTGAGACATCCCGAAACCCATCAGGGTGAGCATCTATCCTAGGGGTCGCCTACCCTTCGAGCCTTATCACAACGTGCCAATAAGCAACCCTACCACCTTCCAGTTTTGAACCTGTGACCTCCACAAAGATAACACATGTTCTTAACCATTAGGCCCACTCAGGTATCCAGTTATACATTGAAGAGTGCCAATGGCATGGAAATCAGTATTAAAGAATTAAAATTTAGATAAAATATTTCTAAATACTCGGTGCTAATTTACTAGTATTCAACGTCAAGCAACTAAAATTTAGATTGACCATCCTACAAACGTGTAATACGAATCGTGGTGGAAATTTTTGGATTTCAAGGTAACTTGGCTACGAACCAGTTAGCCACACTGTTAAATTTATGTTTTTTTATCATTAATGTTTTTTCAATAATATATCCATTTTTTTTCATTATTAAAATCCTTGAAAAGTTCTGCACCTGGTATGTGGGCTAAATCTTTTACAGTTTACTATGACAAAATGAGCAAATGCTTAAATTAGGTAAGATAAATGGTCCAATCAAAATGCCATGCTTGTTCCACTTACATAATTTGTTACACCTTGGAGAGTAGGGAATTTGGATGTTCCATTTATGGATTGTCATAGATCAATCATTGTTTGAATAAGTTTCAATGTTTCTTTGACTTCTTGTCCAATGCTATTGAATTTAACACTGGAGTCTGAAGCACATGGATAGCTTGAGATTTGTATCTCATAAGATTCTCGAAATTGGGAAATATCTCCTAGTAATAACTCAGAGAAAAATTTGACAGTACAACTGCATTCTTGATTTTTGAGAGATTTTGGCAAAAGAAGGTTATCATTAACATGACCCTTTTTGGTGACTGTTGGGTAATCTTTGTTTCTTACCTAGGTATGTGACCCTTTTCAAGAATTTGGCAAGATGGTGTTAAATGTTGAAAATGTTATTCTCATATCAATCCATAAGGAATTCTATTTAAGGGTACTATCTCAATGGTAGAGCACCTTCCTTATAGGTAGGAGGTTGGTGGTTCGATTCCTCTGTGCCCTATATATTTTTGCAACCACTAAAAATAGATAAATGACTAAAAAAATGACCAAAATTTGCATATAAACGACTACCAGTACAACATGAGAGATAAGTGACCAAAATATGCATATAAGTAAACACTTTTGAGTTGGCGATCGCTGGTAGCAAATTAGCGGTCATTTATCACGTAACAAAAAATGTGGTCATAAATTTGGTCTTTAGTTGTGACAATTAATGACCAAATATATGACTGAATTAATGACCAAATATACGACCACAAGGTAAGCTATAAAGGACGAAGCTAAGTATGACCACATTTTTTGTCGAGTGATAAATGACCGCTAATTTGCTACTAGTGGTCACCAACTCAAAAGTGGTCATTTATGTGCGATTTTGGTCATTTATCTCTCATTTTGTACTAGTGACAAGCAATTGTGAAAAATTAAAAAAGCTCAAAAACTAAAAGAAGAGGAGTTTCTGGTTACAAACAAAGCATGGAACAGTCAGGAAACAGGCCAACTAAGACTCGGGAACACTCAGAACCAACCCAACTGTTATCACTCAGGAAACTCTTATAGGTTGTAGCTCAAAGATGCCTGGTAACTTAACTATTTTCTCAATGTTTCACTCAATGGATCAAGTCAGATAACTAATCAGACCTTGTTGACGTCCATTTTTGTCACCATTTTTTATCATTCAATGTACTCGAAATGGCATTATTTCTATCATGTTTGCTATAGTAAGTTGTTTTCTTTACCTTTCAGCCCATCAAATAGTCCAGGTATGCACGTATTTACCTATTACGCAAATCTTGTTTACATTTCATTATATTATGATTTATTTGCGTTAAAATTATATTTTCTAGGCATAATTGACATTTGTGTTTCAAGTGACAGGATGCGTTTTTCAAATGACCCTTCGTTTAGACTTTGGGATACATATTAAAACTCAAATGTGTTCAGCTTTTCGTTCAACTCATCGTTCAGCCCCGCTTTCAGCCCTCAAAATCCACGGTTAGCTTACCTCAGGTCATTAAAGCAGCAAAAGGGCACGTGGGTTCTGTTAGCCATGTGATGCTGATGGTTAAAGAGCTATTGCTCTAGAAGATTCGTCCCCAGGTTTGCTGAGTTTGCCAACGCATCACCACACCCACATCAATACTCCAAACGTCGATTATCTTGCTCGTTGGCCTGGGATCACGCACACCTGTTCACACTCATTCACACCGATGTTTTGGAAGAAGCCGGTCCTCCCACGATCAGTTCGCCAACACACTGCTTGTTCCACATCCAAGGTAGATCGACGTTGCAGCAGCTGCGTGAAGGAATCGACCCCATGGAAGCAGGAAGGCGATCTCTATGTTGGCATGCATCACTTAATGCAACCAGTTACAGTCATTAAAAACCTCTATTTTTAGAGAGGTCGTCTCTGTCGACCTTCTCTTCTATTGTCATGTATAAATATACATCTTTGTGACTGAGATGAACTAAGTCTTGTCAAGCTTTGTTTTGTGTTGTTAAGTCTCATTTTTATTGACATGACTGAGACGGAGTCGGTCTTATTGATCTTTCCCTGACTGCAAATAGACACAAGAATGCTGTAATAGTCTGCTAATTCAATATATACATCTCTGTTCTGGTTTTTATGAAGATTTGGCAGCATGCATGGTGATTGATTACTAAAGACTCATCCTCAACTTGCTAAGACGAGCCCCTCAACGATCAACGATCTACAGTCTGTGTGTATAACTTGTGTTGTGTTGTTTATTTCATCTCTGTATCTATTTTTATAACATGATGTTTATATCCTATGATATGACTGATATTTTGTTGCTTACATAGATGAAATCTTTGTTTTGTGTTGTGCATGTTATCACTATTCGTATTCCATTATTTATAGAAATAACATTCACATGTTATGTTATATACTTCTGTTACTATTTATGTTGTTTATATAAATAAAACTTCAGTTTTGTGTTATGTGTATTTTGTTGTTATGTTTGCAAAATTTAGTATGACCGGTCAAGCATATCTTTCTTGATTACTTTCAGTATTTTCTACAATTAGATAAGCTAATCAGTTCATGTTTTAAATTCAATTCATAGTTAGAATTAGTCATGCTAATGTTTTTCTTGTGAACTATATTTTGTTGCTAACATAATCTATTTTGTAGAATTAGGAGTGGTCGACCAAGCATAGTGTTGTTTTGTAGTTTGTTTTTATCCTTCATTCATCATCTATAGTTAGATATTGCTGCAAATTCTTCCTTAGTTAGTTCCCTCAATTTCTTCCTCTCCTTCTCTATTAGTTTTTCTTCCTATTGTTGTAGGTTAATTCTCTCTTCTTCCATCTCAACCTTATTCTCACCTCTCATAGAAATCATTCCTCTACTTAGATAATGATAATTAACTTCTTGTTAGTTTAGCCTCTACTTAATCTCTCCATTGCTTCCTATGCACTGTAGGATCATTTGCATAAAGCCAACTGGTCATTAAATCATCCAAATTCTTCATTTTCCTCACTTTAACTCATTTTCCTCCATTCGGATTGTCAGTCGAACTGCCATTCAAACAAGCGTTCGAATCGTCATTCGGACCTATGTGTTTTCTGCATTGTTTTAGGCCTTCTTCAAAATCTAATTTCTTCTACCTCTCAATCATAATTCTTCTTACTCCTAATTAATGGTTTTAAATGTAATTTAACTCTTGTTTTATGTTATTTAGACTTCTTAAATAAATTTCATCATTATTTCCTCCTCTCTCCTCCTTCTTCTTAAACTTTCTTCTCATTCTTCTTCCAAAATTCAGATCTGTAGTTCTGTTTTTCTAATTAGTTACAGTTTTGAACTTATTAATCTTGTTTCTAGATAGTTTGTTTTTCCAGTAATAGTTTAATAATTCCATTTTCCAAGTTGTTTTAGCTTGATAGTTTCTATTTAATAAAGATGTTCATGATTTAAGATTTGGATTAATATTAAACATATTTATTAAGTTTTCTACTTGCTTCATTTGTTAATCAGTTTCCTATTTTTCATAGATAGAATAATTATGAAATTCATGTAAGTAGTTTACAAACATATAGTTGCATGTTAGCATCTTTAGTCAGCTTAGGTTAGTTCAAGCCTTCAATCCTGCACATATAGTGATTGTATCTCATAAGCTCCCTCCTCAGGTTGACAATTTAAATATTGGAATTATTTAACACATAATAAACACCAACATTTTGGCGTCGGTTTCAGGGAGGTGCTAAAGGGATTGGAGTCTAGGTATATAGGCTAGTTTTACATTACACAGCAAGGGGGAGGGGAAATGGTAAGACACAAAGACGACCTCACTATGGTTCTACATAGTGTAATAGACTGGTGCACCCACTTTAGTGGGTTGCCCGAAATCCTTGTTGTTCCTTTCTGCACAAGTATGATTCCCTTTCTATACATCTGAGTATTTAATTTTCAGCAATTTATTTCATAAAAGTTTGTCTTCCTTCTTTTCAGGAGTGTTATTCTTTCAGCAAGTGTGGTGTGTTTTAGTTCACAAATTTGTTTTAGTAATTTAAAGTCTTTTAAAAACACATAAAAAAAATTTGGTGCTATAAGAACCCAGGGACTAATCCATGTTTGAAGTAGGATCTATCAACCGACAAAATGGATTCCGAGGTGACCATCAGCATGAGAGAACTCTCTCAAATCCTAGGAGCAGCTGGGATCAAAATGTCTTCTTCTCAAGAAGAACACATCTTGACAGAAGTCAAGAATTTATTTACCTCTCCAAAAATAATAGAAGAACCACAGTTCCATGAACTACAAACGGAATCTCCTTTCTAATCTGCCAAGGAAATCAAAAACTTGGAGATTACATTTGATGGAGAGAGACCTGATGTTGAAGAGTTCTCCACATATCTACCGACAGATCTTTCATGTCCTCAAGCAATTGAACATTCAGAAGAAGAAGATCTGCATAGCATGAGGAAGGAAGATGAGTATCAGGATTACATTGAAAGATGGTTCCAAGAGGTAATGAGGCCACAATACCATTCCTTCATTCAACACCTTTTGTTGCAAAAGCAAGTAATTCGGTTGATTCTCCACATCCAGGTAATCACTACTTTAAATTTTTCATATGTGGATATAGGTATGTTTTTCATTTTGCTTCACACATGGTTACATTGGAAAAGTTCTTACACTTGAATAATGAGTTTTCCTTTCTGTTAGATAGCATAGGATAGTATGTATATAAATAAAAAGTTGTATGTGGTTAGTTAACTTTAGAAATTCATACAAATTCACTTTTTGTTTTCCTTTAAAATAAAAGAACTAAGAATAAGATCATGTTAATGACTAAACCAAAGAAATCTTACATCATACATACATGTTTCTTATTATACCAGTTACTCAAAGACTTACTTTAATTATTATGATATCCACAAAACCCAATATTACACCTATGGAATCCTAGTTCATCCTGGACTCATTATCAAAACTTGTCTCTAAAGCACCTTTAAAAGGTAGCGTAAAAGTGGGTGATATTTTCTATTTTGTGGGGAACATTACTGACCTTTTTATGAAGAAGATAGACTATGAAGTCAAAGATCAGCTTTAGGTTATTATCTTTTGACATGATCTGTAATTTAGGCCATTATAAATAAAGTTGCTCATAAGGTTCATGCTAAAATATTGAATTATGTGTTTAACAGACTTAGCACACTCTAGTGCCAACTGGCTTCCTTACTAAAAATATCATTATATGAAGCAAACCCGCCGGGGTACTGAATAGGCTCGCTGGGAGCGGGTCCATGCTAAGTAAAATCTTAAACAAGGAAGCTCGGTAAATGCAAGTAAACTCGTCAGGGTACTGAATAGGCTCGCTGGTAGTAGGGCTATGCTTGCATGGTACCAAGACAAACCCGTCGGGGTACTGAACAGGCCTGCTGGCAGTGGGTCAATATCGGGTAAAAGAGGTTTGGTTAATGCATTGCTATTCACATAGCTCATAAAAACCTGAGTATACAAACATATGTTTAGGCCGATTATTTATACTGTCATTAGATAATGGTTGTAAGTTGGACTTGGACCCTATCATCTAATTCAAACAAATGCCTAGGATATGATTATCCTAGAAATGGGACCCATAACTATAGTAGATCTCACAAACTTTACGGTGAACCTTATCTATATTCTTTGGAGGACAAGAGATCTTTACAATGAGTCATGGATGACTAGTTTTTCCTATGGCATTTTTTGCATCTCTTACACTATTATTCTTTATGTGATCTTCATGAGCATAAACTGATGAATTTGCATGTATTGAAGAATCTGACTTAGCATGATATTGTTTTGGTCATATCATGAATACATCTTTTTTTCAAAAAGTTCTAGTTTTTAGAATAATGATGTTTTTTAGGATTTGCTGCTAATTGATGTTGATCCAGAATGTTTACATAAGAAGCATACAACTCAGTATTAATGGCCCGAGGACATGCCATTCCTTCGGTTTGGGGGAGGATTCAAAACTATTTCTTTTGTTTACTAGAATTCAGAATTGCTTCTATTTTTCTGTTTACTTATAATACAATTAAAAAAGTGCTTATACAATGATCTGTTGTTTCAGGAATAATGCAAGTAACAGAAGAAAAGAAAAAAAAAAGGAAAAAAAAACTGTTCTGATCCATGTTGAACAAAGAAGAGCGACTGAAGATTTCAGAAAAGTAGGTTTACATCATCCTTTTGTGTGCTGGCAGCCTCATAAATTTTCTGCATAATCAGCAGCAATCAGATCCAACAAGCACATTTTTGTACAAACAAATGGTCTGTATGAAGGGTTGAATGAATCGAATGAATGATGATCCGATGAAACCATAGCTTATAAAATCATGATTAAGTGTGCTAAGGCAGTTAATTTTTGAAATTTTATTGATGAATATAATTGACTAACCATATCAAGGATTAATCAAATTTCATCTCTACACACGATCTCATTCCTTTAATTCATCTCGACTTCACCAAATGAATCAATTAATCATGCATTATTGCGATTTTCATAATTATTATTTGGTTATCATATGATTTTAACTTTTCGTTAAGTTATATGCAAAAAAAAAATGAACATGTGAATCATCATTTTTTTCACTATGTTATAATCCTATGATGAAAATTTTCTTTCAACCTGTCCAAAGTTTACTTTGGACATGGTTGAATATTTCACAAACCATATGAATTCCTTAATGCACACATCTTTTTAATGGTACACGTTTCAAAAATTCTGAATAATGGCATGATCGTTTAAATATGCCAAATTTTTGTCTCATGATTTTTCACACATTCAATTGGACCTTGCTTTAAAAACTGACTCCTGCTTGATCCTCACCATCATTCTGCTTGCTCTCATCCTTTCCGAGTCCATCCAACCGCATCCACTTCTTCCTTATTTATTTTTCTCTTTGCTCAGTGGGACCTGGCATATCTTTGGTTTGGGGGAGTGCTGACGTCCATTTTTGTCACCATTTTTTATCATTCAATGTACTCGAAATTGCATTATTTCTATCATTTTTGCTATAGTAAGTTGTTTTCTTTACCTTTCATCCCATCAAACCATCCAAGTATGCACATATTTACCTATTACGTAAATCTTGTTTATATTTCATTATATTATGATTTATTTGCGTTAAAATGATATTTTCTGGGCATAATTGACATTTGTGTTTCAATTGACAAGATGCATTTTTCAAATGACCCTTCGTTTAGACTTTGGGATACATATTAAAACTCAAATGCGTCCAGCTCGTCGTTCAACTCATCATTCAGCCCCGCATTCAACCCTCGAAATTCACAGTTAGCTTACCTCAGGTCGTTAAAGCAGCAAAAGGGCACGTGGGTTCTGTTAGCCACATGGTGCTAATGGTTAAAGCATTATTGCTCTAGAAGATTCATCCCCAAGTTCACTGAGCTTGCCAACGCATCGCCACACCCACGTCAATACTCCAAATCTTGCTCATTGGCCTGGGATCACGCACGCATATTCACACTCATTCATGCCGGTGTTCTGGAAGAAGCCCGTCCTCCAACGATCAATTTGCCAACACACTACTTGTTCCATGTCCAAGGTAGATCGATGCTGCAGCAGCTGCGTGAAGGAACCGACCCCATGGAAGCAGGAAGGTGATCTCTGTGTTGGCATGCATCACTTAAAGCAGCCAGTTACAGTCAGTAAAGACCTCTATTTTTAGAGAGGTCAACTCTGTCGACCTTCTCTTCTATTATCATGTATAAATAGACATCTTTGTGACTGAGACGAACTAAGTCTTGTCAATCTTTGTTTTGTGTTGTTAAGTCTCGTTTTTATTCACATGACTGAGACGGAGTCGGTCTTATTGATCTTTCCCTGACTGCAAATAGACACAGGAATGTTGTAATACTCTGCTAATTCAATATATACATCTTTGTTTTGGTTTTTATGAGGATCTGGAAGCATGTATGGTGATTGATTACTAAAGACTCAGCCTCTGCTTGCTGAGACGGGCCTCTCAATGATCAGCGGTCTCCAATTTGTGTGTATAACTCGTGTTGTGTTGTTTATTTCATCTCTGTGTCTATTTTTATAACATGATGTTTATATCCTGTGATATGACTGATATTTTGTTGCTTACATAGATGAAATCTTTGTTTTGTGTTGTGCATGTTATCACTGTTTGTATTCCATTATTTATCGAAATAACATTCACATGTTATGTTATGTACTTTTTTTACTATTTATGTTGTTTATATAAATAAAACTTTTGTTTTGTGTTATGTGTATTTTGTTGTTATGTTTGCAGAATTTAGTATGACCAGTCAAGCATAGCTTTCTTGATTACTTTCAGTATTTTCTACAATTAGATAAGCTAATCAGTTCATGTTTTAAATTCAATTCATAGTTAGAATTAGTCATGTTAATGTTTTTCTTGTGAACTATATTTTGTTGCTAACATAATCTATTTTGCAGAATTAGGAGTGGTCGACCAAGCATAGTGTTGTTTTGTAGTTTTCTTTTATCCTTCTTTCATCATCTGTAGTTAGATATTGCTGCAAATTCTTCCTTAGTTAGTTCCCTCAATTTATTCCTCTCCTTCTCTATTAGTTTTTCTTCCTATTGTTGTAGGTTAACTCTCTCTTCTTCCATCTCAACCTTCTTCTCACCTCTCATAGAAATCATTCCTCTACTTAGATAATGATAATTAACTTCCTGTTAGTTTAGCCTCTACTTAATCTCTCCATTGCTTCCTGTGCACTGTAGGATCATTTGCATAAAGCCAGCTGGTCATTAAATCATCCAAATTCTTTCTTTTCCTCACTTTAACTTGTTTTCCTCCATTCAGACTGTCATTCGAACCGCCATTCAGACAAGCGTTCGGATTGTCATTCGGACCTGTGTGTTTTCTGCATTGTTTTAGGCCTTCTTCAAAATCTAATTTCTTCTACCTCTCAATCATAATTCTTCTTACTCCTAATTAATGGTTTTAGATGTAATTTAACGTATTCTTGTTTTATGTTATTTAGACTTCTTAATTAAACTTCATCATTATTTCCTCCTCTCTCCTCCTTCTTCTTAAACTTTCTTCTCATTCTTC
The DNA here is from genome assembly GCA_027924585.1 of Larix kaempferi. Taxonomy (NCBI): domain Eukaryota; kingdom Viridiplantae; phylum Streptophyta; class Pinopsida; order Pinales; family Pinaceae; genus Larix; species Larix kaempferi. The sequence continues at coordinate 9,993,506 of BSBM01000378.1, read as the reverse complement.
TTCCAAAATTCAGATCTGTAGTTCTGTTTTGCTAATTAGTTATTGTTTTGAAGTTATTAATCTTGTTTCTAGATAGTTTGTTTTTCCAGTAATAGTTTAATAATTCCATTTTCCAAGTTGTTTTAGCTTGACAGTTTCTATTTAATAAAGATGTTCATGATTTAAGATTTGGATTAATATTAAACATCCTTATTAAGTTTTCTACTTGCTTCATTTGTTAATCAGTTTCTTGCTTTTCATAGATAGAATAATTATGAAAGTCATGCAAGTAGTTTAAAAACATATAGTTCCATGTTAGCATCTTTAGTCAGCTTAGGTTAGTTCAAGCCTTCAATCCTGCACATATAGTGATTGCATCTCATAAGCTCCCTCCTCGGGTTGACAATTTAAATATTGGAATTATTTAACACATAATAAACACCAACAAACCTCACTCACTCAAAGCATGCATAAACTTAACCAAATAGATAAGGCTTCTAATTATCACTGTTTAGAGGGTTTGTAATATAGGTGAATAGACGAAGAATTCTCACTATGCCGGTAGATTCATACATAAAACACTTACATATGAATGGCTAATCATAACAAGGAAATGATACTTGCAATTCAACTTATCAATACAGAGATAGGATGACAGCTATTTGGTATTAGACAAAAAGAATTAACATGAATAAAATATCCAAGTACAAGTATAGAACAGAAAGAAGATGTAATCTGAACATGTAATGGCAAAAGAGCTTGTATTAATTGACAAGAACATGAGAAGCTTGAGTACAAAAAGTGTCTAAGAGTCTCTAAAGTTGGACTCGTTACAATGATTCTTCAATGAGATTAAATAAGCTTTACAAATCAGTTTCAAGATCTTCAAAAGATGGATTTGATAACCTCTTTTCCTATCTCAAATCCGAATTTGTGAGGTGACTGGAAAATGCAAACATTTATGGAAATATGCTTCTTAGAGATTGACCTATATATCTAAAATCAAACCAATTTTAGAAAACTGGGAGAGGTTTTTGTATATTGGTTTGTTTTGAGAAAAACCCTGTCTCAGTTCTTTGAGATTCGTTTTCATTTGCCCGATATTTGTATTTCCAAAACATGTGTCAAACTGGGAAATTATGAGATCTGAAAATTAGGGCTCATAGATGGGTTCTATTTTCCCAATATGTGACACCTATGTATAAACTGAAAGAGGTTATTGTTCTTTGAAATTTTAGGCACAAAATCCTCCTACCGTTTCTCAAAATAATCCTCCAGTCGCTCATAATCATCATTTGAAAATGATGACTCAGCATAGTAGAAAAGCCATATTTCTGAAAACGCAGCATCATCTTGTGGGAGACTTTTGACTGCCTTCCCGAGCTCCAAATGCAAATCTGAAAGTACCATTGGAAAGCTCAGGATGTCTAGTTGTCAATCAACTATTTGAGCGTGTAAAGCGGCCTCTCCACGACTAAGAAAATTTAGTTTTCCCAAGACATGCTGACCGTTTCCAAGTTTCTACGCTTTCAGTGGCTAAAATAGCCCCAAATTTTCGTGTTTTAGCTACCGAAAGCTTGGTGGCTAATGAAAAGTTGGAATGTCCACCTAAGCCACCAAAACCTGAGTTTTGAATTTTTTTGAAGGAAAAACCAAATCAAATTTTTTTCAAACTTTATTACATACCTAAAGCTCTAAAAAATGAGCCTTAAAAAATTTAGAAATGTATTTTTCAATGACTTCCTATCACCTAAAATAAACAAATTTGACTAATTTATTTAAGGAGATAACATCTGGCTCCTACTCGGGGATGGAATCCTCCCTTTGAGGTTCCAAGAACCACAGACCTATTGCCTTTACCATTGGGCTATGGAGTCATCTCGCCTTTATAACTGATCCCCTGCAAACTACTCAGCAAAAACTCCACAACCTTGATCTCTGCAAATATTCACCATCTTCAATTTTGAATTGTGTCTAGTCCATTGGGATATGAGTCATTTAATGCCGTCACTATATCTCTGCAATCTTTATTCAAACTCAGAACATATATTATTGAACACAAATTCACTGCTGCAAACTAACACACTGAAAGAACCATGCTGGATGGCGAGCTTATTCTCTACCTATTCGTACTCCTAACCAGTAAAAACTGGCTCATCATGTGACATCATGCTTCCAATGAAGCCATGATAACATCAGACTACTTATAAGAATCCTTTGCATGCAGATAAAATTCAGAGAAAACTTCATTATGTGTAGCAGAATTTCAACTTGCAATACATACTTACAATCACCATCTACTTTAATTCCAAAAATTGCACAGCTGAAGACTTCCGTAAAAAACATCTCCGTGTAGATGGCCACTGGATCATAGAAAGAAGAAATAGATTGATAACCAAACACAGTTTCCTCTGCTTGTTGTTCAAGAATTTCTTCAATCTCTGATATATGGCTTCCATAAACTAGTTCATGCAAAACTAAAAGTGGCTGTGAGTTGATTGGGCTGCTAATCCCTTCTTGTTTTATATCTTCTTCATAAATGATATTAGTCTTTTGTTCATGAGATGCTGCAAATAGAAGAGAAGATATTAAATCTTCAGGCAGATTAAACTCATCATATTTAATGGCTTTTGCAAACATAGAATGGCTGATTTCAACATGATGTCGTTCCTTGATGGGCAAAGAAAAAGGCTCATCAAAATCAGACTCGTAGTTGTCATACATGAGCTAGCTGCTGCTCAAGTCAACATCATTTGCTGTAGAAATATGTTCTACTTCATCTTTATAATTAATTGTATCAATAAGCTCTTACTCAACAACATAATTTTCATCTTTACAAACAGAAGAATGAACTACTTCCTGCTGAACTTGCTTCTCAAATTCATCACAACAATCTTCAAATGCAAACTCATCTGAATAGTAGCTTTTACAGTGCTCAGTGAATACTATGTGAAAATCCTCCAAGGACGAAATACTGGAAGGAGGTAAAGAAAAATACCACTTACATGCATCACCATACAATGAATACATGAAAATCTTCATACGAACATCTTCATGCTGCAGATCTAGTAGATCCATGCATTCATGAAACTTGAGGAGGTGTTCTACAAGATTATCTTCTTTCTCCTCTCTAAAGATAGGAAAAAAATATCCCCATTCTGATATATTAGGTACTGGATGTGGGAAACCATGAACCGAAGAGAATTCAAGAGGTGCAAACCTCCGAGCCAAAAGAATAGCAAATGCTTTTGACATCTGAATATTGTGGAGTCGCCACTGAATCTGTCCTTCATGGAGTCGCCAGATAGACGATCACAACCAAAGTAATGTCCAGGATTTTTCTATCATCAAAGTTGGATCTATGTCGATCTCCTAGGGAAGCTAAGCTTCAATCTCCTCTCCCCGGCAACGGCACCAAAATGTTATCACTCCAGGAAACTCTTCTAGGTTGTAGCTCGAAGATGCCTGGTAACTTAATTATTTTCTCAATGTTTCACTCAATGGATCAAGTTGGATGACTAATCAGACCTCACTCACTCAAAGCATGCATAAACTTAACCAAATAGATAAGGCTTCTAACTATCACTGTTCAGAGGGTTTGTAATATAGGTGAATAGACGAAGAATTCTCACTATGTTGGCAGATTCATACATAAAACACTTACATATGAATGGATAATCATAACAAGGAAATGATACTTGCAATTCAACTTATCAATACAGAGATAGGATGACAACTATCTAGTATTAGACAAAAAGAATAAACATGAATAAAATATCCAAGTACAAGTATAGAACATAAAGAAGATGTAATCTGAACATGTAATGGCAAAAGAGCTTGTATTAATTGACAAGAACATGAGAAGCTTGAATACAAAAAGTGTCTAAGAGTCTCTAAAGTTGAACCCATTACAATGATTCTTCAATGAGATTAAATAATCTTTACAAATCAATTTCAAAATCCTAAAAACATGGATCTGATAACCTCTTTTCCTATCTCAAATCCAAATTTGTGAGGTGGCTGGAAAATGCAGAAATTTTTGAAAACATGTTGCTCAGAGATTGACTTGTATCTATAAAATCAAAACCGATTTTAGAAAACTGAGAGAGTTTTTGTATATTGGTTTTTTGTGAGCGAAAACCTCTCTCAGTGCTTTGATATTCATTTTCATTTGCCCGATATCTGTATTTCAAAAACATGTGTCAAACCGGGAAATTCCGAGATCTGAAAATTAGGGCTCGGAGATGGATTTGATTCTCCCAATATGTGGCACCTTTGTATAAACTGAAAGCGGTTATTGTTCTTTGACGTGTTAGGCACAAACACCTTCGACCATTTCTCAAAATAATCCTCCAGTCACTCATAATCATCATTTGAAAATGATGACCCATCACAATAGAAACGCCATATTTCTGAAAATGCAACATCATCTTGCGGGGGACGTTTGACTGCCTTCCCGAGCTCCAAATGAAGATCTAAAAGTACCATTGGAAAGTGTAGGATGTCTAGTTGTCAATTGACTATTTGAACGTGTAAAATGGCCTCTCCATGGATGAGAAAATTTAGTTTTCCCAATACATGCTGACCATTTCCAAGTTTTTGCGCTTTCGGTGGCTAAAATAGCCCCGAATTTTCGCATTTTAGCTGCTAATGAATAGTTGGAATGTCCGCCTAAGCCACCAAAACCTGAGTTTGACTTTTTTTGAAGGAAAAACCAAATCAATTTTTTTTCAAACTTTATTACATACCTATAGTTCTAAAAAATGAGCCTTAAAAAATTTAGAAATGTATTTTTCAATGACTTCCTATCACCTAAAATAAACAAGTTTGACTAATTTATTTAAGGAGATAACACCAGCAACCACCCAAGGACAAAAATCAAACAATCCCAGAGTTGTATGCACTTGTTCAAAGAACATTTGCGGGTAGACATGGGTTATAGTTCACACAGAGGCAGGTAGATGCAATCAAAACTAGGTTTACCCACATACATGGAAAGGAAAATGAACCCAAAAAAGGTCAAACAGCCCAAAATAAACTATTTTTCTACTATAGATCCTGACGGCCAATCAATGACACAGAAGCTTGACAAATAGCAACTCAAAATAAGGACAAATGCCTAAAAATCCCCAAAATGGAGGTTCTCCCCAGTGGAGTCGCCATTTTTGTTATGGAGAAAACTTCCTATGACTCGGGGTAGACCACAACAGACAACTGACTACTAGAAAATAACTCAATTCCCAATGCTACATTATTATAATGAAAATGCTAAGATATGGAGAATAAAACCAACCTTCAATTGGATGTTCGAAGTAGATCCCCGTTGAGCTTTCAATCTCTACACATGAACCTGCAGATTAGTCTCAACAACAAATACAAGCAAGTGCATATAGTATGTGAAAGACATTAGCATAATCAATAACATGATCCATGATATCATAAGAAAATGTAACCCAATGTAATTTAAACAACATTCACAACATCAATTGGACAAGAAAATGAGTATTTCCATTAATTAATAACAAGAAGTACATGATACGACCTCTTGCCGGCAACCAATCTGAACCAAGAACTGAGTCTCTCCACTTGTACCTCCACCACTTCAATCCCCCATGCAATGGAAAACTCAAACTATGGAAAGAGTTTGGTAGGTGAACATAAGGAGTTCACAACGAGAATCCACAAGAGTTATCTTACACTCTCTTTCTCCTCCCTTCCATACACCATAAGAGCTCAATATATAGCCTTCCAAAGGTAAGTGAAAGGTTGAATCAAGTCGTTTCGGGGTATATGGAGGGCCAAAAATCACCCTAAGACCGCTTTTTGGGAGTAAAAAGTAACTTTTCTATAGTTTTTACCATGTAACTCGGTGTACGCAGACTAATTAAGTGCAGCCTACATGTATGCTGGCTATAATGGGACAACAAGCGTATACGAAGAAAAATAGGGAAACTTGGTTCCTGAAGGAAAAATACGGGTTTTGAGTCAATAAAATGGATCCTGAAGGCCAATAAATGCTGATGCTCACAAGGTGGAAAATTACGCTGTAACAATTTGGCATCACCCACATGGGCACTTCCTTCACATATAGGAAGGATTTGTTGATTGACACATACATGTTTATTATGCATTTGCCCATGGTTTTGATGGCTTCCTATTTTAGCATGGCTCATAGTTTTCTTGAAACTAAAGTCAAGGTTGTGAGGGAAATCAAGAGAAAATATTTATAATGTCACACTTGTGTAGGCATTTTTACAGTCAACAATATATCTCCACCACAAAACAAAAGCTATGTCCTGTCATAGATATGCTAATTAAAGAATCCAACTTACTGTCTATACATGGAGAATATTTCAGATTACAATGGCTCCATTAGCCTCTTTCAAATGGTTTCATCATGATGTTTGGGTTTATTTAACTTAGTAGCAGTGTTGTTGTTGAGTTTGTTTTCAGGCCTGCAATGTTACCAATAACAATAAGCCCTCTGGAAATAAGATATTTGAAAGGGGAAATGAAGATTAAATAAGTTATTTTTGACCTCGTGTTGAGCTGCTCTATTTCTTGATTCCTTATTTTTCATGCCTTCATTCCATAACATTCCTTCATGAAAATAGATATGAATTTGGAAATTCCTGTCATTATTTTGTTCTATTTTCATTACAGTTTTGGTTTGGTATCTTTTGCACATCTGATTGGGAACTTATAGGAAAACTCTAATAGTTTTTCTTGAAGAATAAAGGTTTAAAGAAGGGTGATGAGTAATATGGCAGCAGGAAAATGATTGTTGTAATATACCCTATTGAAAAGAAGGATTTGGATTTGCTGCTGAAAAAGTATACACTACTGAGCTTTGTTCGGAATAAACTACTTAGCCATACAATCACTGCTTTGGTCACAATTTATTGCCAACCATTGAGTGAGGTTGATCTTGATTATATTATGAACATAAATGTCCTAACCATCTTACAATTTTGAAGGCTTTGGTCATTTAAGTGATTTTTGTCATCATAAAAGGATTTTATTGCACCTGCTATCTTATTTTTGTGGGTTGTCATGTAGCAATGCATTCAAACAAATATGAAAGATTACAACAATCTATGGTAACAATGATGCATTTATATCAGCACGTTGAGGGTAATTGCTCTGAAAGTTTCAGTTTTGGATACATCTTTGGGCTATAGATAGAAAAAAGAACCTTTTTCAACTTCTCAGTTTTAAAGACTACATGTTCAACAAACTTGTGTCTGAAAGAGATCCAAGTCGTAATGGAATACAAATCCTCCATGCATATGAATTGAAAGATGCTTATGGACATGCTCTATCTTCAATTTGGGGGAGTGGTTTTTTCCATTCTTTGTCAAGTTCATAGCCAACTACTGTTTGATAATTTATTGTGGATGCTCAAAACAAAATTTTCCATCAAGTTCACATTTTATTTCTCATTTGTCCATGTTTTTAATGCAAAAGTGCATAAATTGAACTGATGATATCGTGCAAATGGTAAACTTGTTTTTCATGAAATTTTGAGGGAAAAAGCATTATGGTAAGAAGAACAAACTTAGTAATTTTCATCTCAATCCAATGCACGTTTTTCAAGAAAATGGACATCATCACCTACAATCATTTTTCTTTTTTCTCAAAATCAGTGATATGTGTATCTCTGATTTTTGGTGTGGAGAAGCATTGGAATAATAGAAACCTCCCTACAAAATTTCAGCAAACCCCAGTTTGTATTTTGTGAGAAAAAGCTTGATGTTACTCCTATAACTGTTTGTTGTTGCTTCCTACAGTTTGTTGTTACTCCATCAAAATTGCTAAAAATCACTTGAGGTCAACTTTTGAAGCTATGGGAATGAAACATAAGACTAATAAGATGATCTAGATGACCATGAATTGAATAAATCATAAGAAGATCATTTGTTTTGTTCATGAATGGCTAATGATGACATGTGTTTTAAGATGGTTCTTTTATGAAAAATGAAAATGGGACAACCCTTGTTTGAAGAGGTTCCAAGGTTATTTTTTGCATTATTGTAATTTTCATCAGTTGGACAAGTAGATGACTGTAACACAACTTGTTTTTGCTTAGTGTGCATTGAAAAATGGGAACTGCTTGGTTGATACAAAGGTATTGGGTTGCATGAGGACATGCAACATATTTAGATTGGGGGAGATGTTGGTCCATGGAATTGACATTATTTTACATTATCTTTTCCCTATGTTTAGTCCCTTGTTGCTCACCCATAACATTTTATTAGCTCATTTTAATGCTTATATGTGAGATTTAGGTCCAACCATGTTTCCATTTTCATTTCCTTAATATTTCATGTGAATTATAATTAAACATTAGAAAAATAACATATTTTGCACTTACCTTTGAAACATGGATGAGTTTGATGATTTTTGTAGAACCGGTTCTAAGCCAGTTGTCGTTACTCTAGGACATTTTCCGCAACTCATATGGTTGAAGATCCACGAAAGTGTATACTTGATATTGATCATATAAGGAATGATTAAGTTATTACTACTGTTGTTACTCTTGTTGTTACTGCTGTTGCTACTCCATGAAGACACCTTAGAGGAACATATTCATTAGCGGTGATGGATTTTTATAAATCCATTATTTCTATCTTTCTTATATGTCTCAAATTATGATGTTAAATTATTTGAAGATAAAAGGGACAAGTTGGTGGTGGATGAGGGTGCATATTTGGTTTAATTACAAAGATTTGAAGACCTCCATGTAATATATGATGGACCCAACAAATTGAATGCTATTAGAAGTCACTTGGGATGAGTTTTGTGCATGTTATGATGAATCACATCCCCAAATTCGAATTTGTCTTCAAAGACATCCTAAATAGCATAAGAGTTAGCAAATATCTTTGGATTAGCTCTGAGTTGGTTTTGAGATCCAAATTATTAGTAACTTGTTGAGAAAATTGTGGATCTTCATGAAGATATTTTGGATATTCATTTATTATTTGTTATGGAGAACTCATGTATAAATAAGATATCATTCTCCATTCCAAGGAGATGACTCTTAGAGAAACAAGTCCAATTTGTGATGGAATAAGAATTATATTTATTTTGGTCTCTTTTGTAATATAGAATGTAGTTCTTCATTTTATGTCTCTTTTGTTAATGTAGATTGTAGTTCCAAGGAGATGACTCTTAGAGAAACTTCTCCTTAATTACTTAGCACAAAATGTATTTTAATTTGATCCATTCATTTTGTTAGTTGAGCTTTTAATTGAAGTTTCGTATTGATGCAAGTGTGTTAGATTCACAGATTAACATGGTTGCAACCATAGTGTGAGTGTGTTTCATTTCGGCAAGTGTGAGTGTGATTTAATTTTATGTAAGTGTGATTTACTTTCTTGCAAGAGTGGGTGTGAATTTACTTTTATATATACAGTGTGAACTAGTTTTAGTATTTACTTTCAGCAATTTAATTTTATGTTGTGTGATTTACTTTGCTGCAACGTATATTAGATGGCCAATGTTAGTGAGGAAACTGTAGCCTGCATATATTTTGCACAATAACCTTGAAATAACAAGACGCTACCATAGGTTGATAATTTATGTTGTGAATTGATTGTTTTTATAATTTATTAATTTTCCCAACATAAATCCCAATTAGTTTCTCATTTCATTCTCCCATTTGCACTTAATATCCATGGTCTTGAACTTTTCTTGCTTAATTTAGTTTATTGCACATAAAAGACATACTTCATACTTTTTCAACCACTTGAACTTTTTGGTATCTTGATTCTTAGCTCATAATAGGCAACTCAATCATTGTAGATGCCCATTTTTCAGCTTATTTAATAACCAATTGCATCTTTCTTCTAGGAAAGTAGCGGTTAGGCTATGATATAGTGTCTCTTTTTACCATCTTAGTCTTCATATTGTAGGTGAACCTAGTACATGCTTTAGGCCTTCACATTTAAGGGTGTTAAATAGTGTGTTAATAGTTATGTAAATACATATTTCTCTATGAACAGCCCTCGACACTTGCTAGGGTTCTCAACATGGTCACTCCTTCTAATCTCATGAGGACGTTTGAAATTATTGAGACCCTTATACTTTGAAAAATGTTGTTGAGCTGGAAGTAAGATTTCACGCCAAATATAGAGGGAGTTTAAATCATTTAAAAGTATCTTAGTAGGACACCTTGGATACCTTTACAACTCTAAGTTGTTAGTGCCATAAAGTGCCTCGTTCCCTTCCCTTCTATAACTAATGTTTGGATGGTGTGTTGAACTAATGACTAGAAAAGGGGACCAATAATTGGTTGCTAAACTCGACGGTAATGGTCGCCTTTGGAGGGAAGACCCATGTTCCTCTTCTTAAATCAAGATAAGAAGTGGCTCGAATCTTGTAACTTGGTCATAGTGGGCATGGGATGTAACGAGCCAACCTCTGAACTTCGATGATAACATGAAATGAATATATGGGACAAGAAAGACCAAAGTTAGTTTATTTTTTTGGTGGGGGCACAATAATGTGAAACTATATTCTCATGGTGTAATGAATAGGTAATATAGACCATCAAAACGATTTTGAGTTAAAGGGTATGGAAAAGGTAAAGGTCACGGGTCAACAAAAAAAAATTTGTTATTTTGAAATGGATCCATAATGACATATTTATGGGTTAAAATAAAATGAGTCAAAGATTATGGCTAGTGAAAGCATCATGCAAAAGGTCAAAGGAATGTCATAGTGATTATGAAAAAAGGACAATGGATTTACCAAGATTTAGACCCCTTTGTCAAATTAATTTGGGGGCAAAGCAATATATATGAAAATAAAAGAGCTAAGGTATCACGTGGGAAATCATGTCAACTTTGTTGCATACCATCTTATCTTAATACAATAAGTGTACTCTCACTTTGAGTCAACCTACAATCTACCAGCTATACCATCATAACATTGAGTAATAAATCATGCATGGTTCGTTGTTAGCCATCTAAATACCTATGAGACACTTACAACCTGCACATCACATACGTTGAAACATAAAACCATCAATTGCGCATTGTTAGTAAAAAATTTCATAGAATTCAAAGACTGTAAGTGGTGAAAACCCCAAGAAGAAATTAAGTCAGCTAAAGACTAGGCTAGGATAATGACTTAAGAAGTTAAAGAGATGTTTCACTAAGGGGTATTAAATATTTGTAGAAAAAAATTGCATCGTGAGGGTGTGTGGAAACTCTTTACCAGCTAATAGTTTTTGTCCAAAAAACGTGGTCAACACCCTTTTCATGTGGACCCATAATATAGTTGTTGTCAATACCTCTCAAACAAATCACCTCTAGCCCCTCATTGTATTGAGATAAGTCAAGGATAACACTTTGGTGAGATCTCAAGCGGTACCATGGTTAGTACTTGCTACACAACAACCACAGCTGGAAAACTTGAGAAAATGGAAAATAAGTGGCAAAGGCTTGTTGAATCAATTGATAAGCTTGAAAACCAATGTGTTGAACTCCCCACCCAGATTAACCAACATAATTCCCAACAGATAGAGAATCAAAGTGTTCATCTTCAAAATGGTTAGGATCACTAATGGCCTCCATAAAGGGCAAGGGTCTAGAAATCCACATGGATCTTACCATAAAGGCATCTTTAGTGGATGAAGATCCACACCCTAATACATTCTTTCATTGTAACCATAGGCACCACACACCCTTTCATGATCACAATTCATGGAAACACTTTCCAAAAGTGGATATGAATCATTTTGATGGTTCCAATCCATCGGGATGGGTTACGCAAATGGAACACTAGTTTTCTCTCCATGGCGTTATTGATGAACTATAGAAATTCAAAGTGGGGTATTATATTTGGAGTTAGAAAGTTATATGGCGCATATAAGATCATCTAATGCATTAGACAAGTGGCATACAAGCTAACTCTTCCATCCCACTCCAAGATTCATCCAGTGTTTCATGTGTCTTATTTGAAGAAGGTGGCGGGATCAAGTTGGAAAGTGAAAACCAACTTACTATAAATTAATAAAAAAGGATGCATTTAGCCATATCCCAAAGTACTATTAGATACGATAGAGCATCAATTCCACCAGCACATGCTCTCTAAGAAGTGTTGGTCAAGTGGATATATATATATATATATATATATATATATAAATAAAGAGAGAGAGAGAGAGAGCCAAAAGATATCACATGAGAACCAACAATGATTCTACAATAAATTCCTCACCTTCAGCCTTGAGGACAATGCTAATTTTAAGGAGGGGAGGCATTTTAGGGTCCTAACCTAACCTCCCCACTTTAGGATACCTAGGAGTTAGTCAATTAGTGTATGTGGACATCTTGTTTTAACCTGGCTTGTTAGATGGTAGTGGATAGTTATGTAATGTAAATGAGTCATCTTTATTAATTAAAGCTCACTAAGTAGTTTGTAATCATTAATGATAAGACCATGAGTAGTTAGAGTTTTTCTATTGAGACCCTATTTAAAGATATAGGAGGATATGGATTATTTTTTCAAGTATGGTTGTATTTGGAGCTTTCCTCAGTGAAAGGTTGCCCCACCTTAAGAGGCAAGTGAACATTGCTTTCTTTCTCTGATTATATTAATACAATGGTTTATTTCACATATTTTATCTTAATTGCCTCCTGTATTTATTTTCTACATTTATAATCTTTATATACATAGTTGTGTTCCATGTTTAAGGGTTAAAAGACACTATAAAATTTGAACAATTTTCTTTGATGCTCTTGTATTACTATTTGAAACTTCTAATTTCAATGAATTATTTCAAATTTCCATGTTTTCTTCCCCAATTTCTAAAAAATGCATTTTATTTAGCAAAAATATTATTGTGCCAAAATCATAATTAATAGTGTCCTTTGGTTTAGTACATTTCACTAAATAATTAGGTGCTTTTTAAAATCCCTTTAACTAGGATGGACCAAAACTAGTAGAGATGATGGAGAGGTTTCAATTTTTGTAAGTTTGTTTTATATACTTAGTTGAATGAAGGTTTAAGTAGGGCATCATTCATTTCACCTAATATTCATATTATATCAATGTTAATTTATATGATAATATCTAAACAAAAAATTAGCCACTCATAATTACAACTTAGAGGTCAATGTAGACTAAAATTTTTGTTTTGAAGTTGTTTTTTATAGAAAATCTTACCAATATTAAGAGGGATGGTTTAAATCGGAGAAGGGACGATGAACCATAGAGCCAACATTTTATTTAGATAATAATTAATATCATTTATTATGAGATCAATTAAAGACATATGGTCATCAAACATGCAGTCTCATTCAAACTAAAGATAATAGAAAAATGGAACTATGTTTTGTTTATACAAGGCCCTATCATCAGTAGGTAGGGTTTCCTAACTTGAAGAAGAGCCAAGATGTTGTGAATTAGGATGTGATCATTGTTTGAGAGCGGTTCTAAGAAATTTAACTTTTTATATTTTTCTTATTTAACTGGGATCACTCTATGATTTTAGTATAATTATCCACATAAGGAACACTTAATAAGGATGTGTACATGATTATAAAATCACGCTAGAAGAATTCTACAAGAAACGCCTTACCAGACAAATCTTAAAAAGAACTACTATGGTCCAACTGATTGGTGCTACACATGAAAACATTTTCCTCTCTATCTTTCAATTTCTTATGATTTACAATGAGAGAATCAAAACTAACGTATAATTATACTATGATCGGATTTATTCTCATTCAATAATCAAGCCTGGGGTATATGGAAACCACATTATAAAAAAGCACACTTTTCTCCTATAAGAATTCTACAAGAAACACCTTACAAGAAAAATCTTAAAAAGAACTACTATGGTCCAACTGATTGGTGCTACACATGAAAACATTTTCCTCTCTATCTTTCAATTTCTTATGATTTACAATGAGAGAATCAAAACTAACATATAATTAGACTATGATTGGATTTATTCTCATTCAATAATCAAGCCTGGGGTATATGGAAGCCACATTAAAAAAAAACACATTTTCCTCCTATAAGTGCTTTTTATCCAAACTTACAAAAAAGTGGAAAGCTTTTCCTTAAATAGTAGGACCTCAATAGTGTAATACATTTTCAATTGTAGTAAATTCCTCTAATTGTTTCATTAAAATATAAATATGATAACAAATGACATCACTAGACTAAGGTATGGAATTGTTTCAGTAAAGAACTTAGGTCTTTTGACTACATATTTGTCTAATTGATAAAAAACAACTTATATATCATATCTTTATGCCTTGTCAAATTTAGGGTATTTGGCATTCACATGTGTTGGAGGAGCCTAAGTCGGCCTGTTGACTAGGCTCCCCGCCCGACCTATTGTAAATGTATGTCAACAGATGGGTCGACCAGTCAGGTCATGTCGGTCGGTTGAACTGACCAAACAGTTACATAACCGCTTGTAAATTCATATATATAGGCTGTTGAGCTGTGTACCGGACTAAGTTAGATTCGTTCTATGTAGTATTCTGCTCTTGCTGGTTAATAAAGGCTTGTGCTTCTCTCTCCCTATTGGTCTCTTGTCTCTTGTATCTGAGTCACTGTGCATACTTGTTTATAATATATAATGTATCTTTGGTAACCTCGTGACCCGCGGGACTACAACAACATGTAAGCCAATTATGCAAGAATTCACTTTCATAAATCAATTATTCATATTTGGGTTATCTATCAGCCATCATGTTAAATCATGAGAAGAAAAATGTGAATTGTGTAAAGTTATTAATCTTCCCTTCACTATACACTATTCAATAGCAATACATGATAGTATTTGTGATCTCTTTATTACATAACAATTATATATTTAATTCTAACTATGTGGAATTTGTGTGCTTCATACCTAGAAGATTGGAAAGTTTCATTGAACAATATCATAATTAGGAAGTTTAATATAATGATATCATTGGAACACTTTGTTTTTCACTATTTCTTTTCACAAGTATGAACTAATTTCAATGAATACTATTTTTACATATTGGAATATTTTTAAATTTACTTGATATGCCCATTATTATGTATAAACTACATAAATTTGATAAGGTATGCCCATGATTATGTATAAACAATATAGATAAACTACATGGATTTGGTAGGGTAGTATTCATATTTATATATTTACATTAAATATATTTATTATTTTGAATTTTGGGATTAATTTGGTAAGTTTGTGATTTGAGCATAAGGTTGGTATGACATCAAAATTACTTATAGGCATAAATACAAGTTTTCATTCCAGGTTTATGGTTGTATTATCAATACTAATTCTAAGTTCAGGTTTACTTTGTCTTTTTTTTCATTCATAAATCAAACATTTTAATTTGGTTTTACCTTAAATAGGTTCTTCTTGTTAGGAGGTTAAGGAGGTTTAGGAAGGTCAATTTTAAGAGTGTATGTGATCTTAAAACTAAAAGTGACATAATTTGTATCGTAATTAGTATTATTCACAAATACTTACGAATTGATATTTGTGATTCTAATGGAACTATTGTTCATTTATAAGTTGATGATAATATGATTATAGTAAGTCTTTTTTAATCCAAAATTTCTATATAGTTTTTTAGTTTATTGTCTATTAGTAGTAAAAATAAATATTATGTGGTTGACCAAAATTGTTTCATCTCATGAGCAATTTGGATAGGTAATATTGTTATTCTATATAATAAGAGACTAAATGATACCATTATAAAAATGCTTTAAATTGAAAACGTCTTTTATAAATTCTAAGAGTTAAAATTGCATCTAAATCTAGTTGCTATGGCTTTAAAACAAGAGTGACAACTACCCTAAGGAACAATCATAGTGAAATATATTGGTGTCATTCTATAGTATTCCATGTTGTGCACCTCTCTATACTTTCATGTTCTGCTAATCATGTTACTTATTAAAAATAATGACATGCCAGTGGGTTATATATCTCACTTATTATTCCCAAACTATACAATCAATGTGTAATGCACTATTTTGTCAAATCCCACTAGCACAGTTGGTTTCGATGAACCTCATCCTGCATGGTGACCTGAGTTCAAACCTTGCAAGTTTGCTAGGAGGAGACACTTAAAAATCCAACCACGTTAAGGGTTGGTGTGGCCCAATATGGGTGCAACCCCTGAGAGATTTTGATTGCTTAGATGCCCCCAGGTCGTAGTTTCTTAGACCACAGGCTAGTCCCACAAGTCATGGACAAAGTAGCAAACAAAAACAAACATGTAATGCAATTTTTAAATGTATATTGGAAGATTTTGTTTCTCATTGAAAATTGAACAATACTATACAATTGTAGTCTTTTATATAGAAAATGACCTTTCATGTTCAAAATCCTTTCAAAAGTCTTTAAACATAGTAAACATGTCCACCAAAGTACCTTATGACCTTAACCTAGAATTTTTTCCAAGAGGATTAAAAGTGTGTGCTCCGATGACTATGGATTTTTTTCTTGCTATTAAAGTTGTTGAAAAGTCTTTGAGTCATAATGACCTACCAGTATGATTATATTTCCAAGCCAATCAAAAAGTATTTTTTTATTACAAAATGAGGAAAATTTGCCAATCTCATAAAAAAAACTTATAACTATCTGACATGGGTCAAAAAAGAAAATGCGATTTTATGGATATGCACCAAGTCTTGTAAGTTTTAAACCTGTGAAGGAAGTGAAATAATGCAACAAATTCTTAAGCAAAATATAGATTGCATGATGGCACACACATAGTACACAGATATTTACCCTAGAAACCTTTAAAGGGAAAAACCAACAAAACTTAGAACCACATCACTATCTTTTTCATTGTGTTTCTTAACCATTCATAATACAATATTTAGTATTCTGCAATATCCAAAACCCTAATTTGTTAACCTGGATGAGATTTCGAACTCAATCTCTTAACCGAGATTAATTACATATTTTCCGATAAAATAACAAAGAATATAACCCACATGATGCAACCCACATGCAAAGAATATAACACATACCCAACAAAGCTAAAATGTTTTATATAATAAAAAAAAAGCATATCTCCAAAATTATTATAAAAATTGTATTTCAGATTGCATAATTGGAGACTCCATAGTAGTCATGATTTCCATAGATGTTTCAAATCCACAACAGGAGTCATCATCAGAAGCATTTTGGAATTTTGTTCCAAACAATAAAAAATTTCTCTGTTGCAAGGTTTATGTGGCCATTGACTTCAGATTGCATAATCATATACTTCATAGTAGTCATGATTTCCATCGATGTTTTGAATCCACATCAGGATGGTGTGTCATGTTTTGGATTCGAATTATCGATGAAAATCATGACTACTGTGGAGTCTCCGATTATGCAATCTGAAGTCAATGGCCACAGAAACCTTGCAATAGAGAAAATTTTTATTGTTTCGAACAAACTTCCAAAATACTCACTAAATGCACCCATGCACTATTTTTTGTTGAGTAAAACTTAAACTATGCACATGCTATATGATATTTTATGTGGCCTTTCTCAAGCCCAAAAAAAATTATGCATTCTTTTGTTTTATGCAAAGTAAAAAAATTAAGCAAGATTTTACTCTACTTATTAAAATAAAAAGGAAACCAAAAATCTTATGACCAATACTTAAAAGGTAAATTGAAACAAGAAACTGACTTTAAAAACAAAGAAACATTACCTACTTAAGCTAATTAGCATAAGTAGATCAGTTCGATAAAGAGCCACTTCCAATGAATGTAAACACTTCAATGATGTAGTAGGCCTCATACATGCATTTCATTAATAAGGGAAGAATGTTTATGTATGTCATTGGAAGCAAGCTATGAATGATTATGATGCAAAATGAAAAAGGAAACCTATGCTTGCAATTTATAACTAATGCCCTCGAGAGGAAAAGGAGATTTGAAGCTTTAATTAGAATATGGTGTGACTAATACATAATAGATTTTTAAGTTGTCTTTAAAGGAGTTTAAATATTTGACGATTTTGATTTTTCTAGATATTAATATGAAATTTGACGATCTAATCTTTGGCTAAATTGTAAATTTTCATTGTTCAATTTTTTTTTTGATTGCAAAAATGGATCCAGTACCGTCAAATACCTCTGTTACACCTGAATTATGCAATCTCAACAACATATATCTATGATTTCAACAACTCCTATAACCTTTAAAACAAAAATAATTAAAAAAATCACAATAAAAAAATAAAATAAAAATCATTAAGTTGCTACTTCATCCTCTGGAAATTTTTACATTCCATTCACAACTATCAATAAATTTTGCATTTATTTTACCCATTCTTAATCATCTACCATGGCTGTAAACGTTAAAAGGAAAATACAAAGAGAAAAAGTCCTCCTTCCCTGACTACTCATCCACGTATACAAAACAACATTCGTGATATTCCACTCACATTATCATAACTTATGTTGAATAATTGTACGGGCCACCTGGAGGATGAGTACGTAACACCACAATCTAACAAACTCCCAAATTTGGTACTACAATCCAACAATAATACGACGCATATCATAAGGCTTTAAGAGCACTATGGGGAGCATAACATTATGTGGGTACACTCATTTTGGTTTCGTATTACAATCCAACAACAATACGACGCATATTATAAGGCTTTAAAAGCAGTATGGGGAGCATAACATTCTATGGCTACACTACTCATGTTGGTAAAAGGCAACACAACCACAAACATTATCTCGTATAAAAATTAATAATAATCCAAGACCTTTGACTACAAAAACTATGGGGAAAGTTAGGAATCTCCATAAAGCCTAATATATCTCTATGTATTGAGAGGATAGCATTTAATTTGACCATATACTTTGGAGTAACGTAAAGCATATACTCCAAGGTTGAGTACATTTCAAATGCCACCATTTGTGGTGCATGTTGTTCCCACATTGTTGCATCATGAAGGTTATGTGTACTACTTACATAGATAGATACATATAGATTGAGTTTGAGTGTGTATCTGTTTTGAAAGATGCAAATAACTTGGATTTTAAATCAATCAACATCTTTGGTAGAGTTATGAAGTTTTCAACAACTTTATCATAAGTTTTTTTTTGAATTTTAGACAATTAAGTTCTTTTTGAATTTTACACAATGATAACTTAAAGTAAGAAAAATATCACTTTTTTCCACATTTTTTTAGCAAGAAAATTTCAAATCAACCCTCGAAACCATTGGCCATCCTCCCCTAATTCCACCCCCAAATTATTCTCCCTTTATGTGTGACCCATTTTATCCAAGCTCTAAATTCCCTCATAAATATTCTAACCACCTTAAGGATCAACAAAACCCTTTACGATTTTGAGGCATATACAAGATTCCCCACTTTTATGGTTGATCTTATACTAGAAAAACAAAATGTTCGATAAGAACATGAATAAATGATGTTGGTCTCTTAGCAAAAAACTAGGGCAAGGTGGGATCAAGACAATAGTGAGATGGATCATCAAAGATCATGCCAACCATTTTAGAGTATCATTAGAGATAGTCAAAGATGATCATAACTCATGATCTAGGTATTTAGGAGGCGGTTAGGAGTTTACATTAAAGGAATAAGTAGTGGCTCGACCACTTAGGATTGTCCATATGTTTCCTCGACTGCAAGCAAAAGATATATGTAAAGGCCTCTACCTATTTCAGGGTTTGAAAGATGATAGAAAAAATTAAATGTTGTTGAAAATTTTAGGTATGAGTATTATTATTGTCTAAGGTTGTGATCGGAGGCCTAGATACTATTATGTTGTAACCAAGATGTTTATGGTGATTAAAATTACTATAATTAACCCCCTCTTATGTTTTTTTAATGTACTTTGTTGGGGTCCCTCCTGTTGGCACCCCAACAACTCCCCTTGATTTTTGCGAAAATCAAAGGGACCCCATGAGAATTTTGTAAATACTTGTGCTTTTAATTTGCTTATGCTTGTCTTGCATCTTTCAATTGGTAGTTGGATTGTCTCATTTCTTATATTTGTGGTTTGGACGTTTCATGCTTGCTTTAATTCTTTATGAAAGATGATTGAGTGATCTCATGCTTTCTTAAATTTTGGGGTTTTTGGTTCTTCATGGTTGGTATTGTTCATGCGATGACCTTTTTGGAATGTCGTTAATGAAAATTCTGCTTCACCAACAAATTATCATTCTATCCTTTTAGTTTCTTAGCCTCCTAATCAATGCATGTATGCCTTCAATTGATCTTACTTGAATTGGTTCTATGCTTTGATTTGCAAAAAATGAGACCAATTGTAAGTTCCAACATTTTCATGAAATTTGGCTTTTCTCTTTATTAATAATTAATTAATCATTTTGACATATCAATCTTCATCTTAAAGATTTGTATATCAAAGTTTTGAAGTGGATTTATAATTTTCAATTTGAAGGAATTGAAATCTCTATTTTGATACTTTCTTTTTATTTATTTAGGGGTGATGGAGTTGATTATTCTTTTAAAATGAGAAAATAATTTAAAATAATAAATAATAAAATAAAAACTTTAATAAAATTCAAAAACATAATTGATTATTATATTTAATTATATTTATAAAATACTCAATCAAAATTAGTTATTTTAAAGCTTTAAATTTATTCAAATACATGCATACTTATTTTAATGAATAAATTTAGCATCATGCATATTTTGTCACTCTCCATAACATATTGCTAAATAAAGTGATAATTTATTTCAAAATTTCTAAAAAAAAATGAATGGTTATCATTGAAGACATGCAAATCAACGAAACTTCCTACCCACATTAGAGTTGATTAAATTACTAAAATTTCTTCAAATAGTTAGCTTAAACTACTTTGAAGCCAAATAAATTAGCTCCGTCACATGGGAAACTTGATAAGGGTTATTCATTGAGTATATTTATTGATTATTATCTTGGTTCTCATATATAATTTCACCTTTTGAGAGGTTATATCATGCATCTCATTATGAAAAGGATGAAAAAAAATTATAACGTGTTAAAGGAATTATGAAGGACTTCTAAGGAGCATATGCGTTCAATACTATGGGTCAATACCATGGGCTAATACAAACTATGGATCAACAAATACTACAGGGCGACTTACAAAGCATATGTGTCCAACAACAATATACTAACAAAGTAAAGAGAAGGGTTGACACGGGTTCCTAACATCCCCTCTCCCTTAGAAAAAGCTTTGTTTTCAAAGCTTTATATGTGGAAATTGATGCAGAATATGGAGTGGTTCCCCTGTAACATCTTCGGGTTGCATTTTGTGCCACTGAATTAATACCTCTGTGATAGATTGAGAGAGAAGCTGACGCCTTTTGAGTTTCAAGGAGGATTGCTTGGAAGGATGTAGACGAAGAAGAACCATATCACCTGCTTGAAAAATGCGCTCAGAACGGTGCTAATCAGCTTGTTGTTTCATTCGAATTCTTGCCATATGAAGATTGTCTAGCAAAATGAAAAGAATCTGATCGCGGTTTCGAAGAACCGAGTCAATTTCCTGGACTGGGCAACTGCTGAGGGTGTATGGAAGAAGAACTGGTGGTGCATGTCCATAGATTGCTTCATATGGTGTCATTTTAGATGTGGTATTGTACCACCAAAGCGCTTCAAGGAAATCCATAGAAATACTTGTCCAAATCTGTGTATAGATGGGAAAGGGTTTGAGCAGTCCCGAAAGGAGTGTCGTTTCACCCTTGTTGACCTGGCAAGTATCACAGTCAGCCACCATCTATTGAATTGTCATTTTCAGTCCCTGCCAAAAGAAGTTACAATGTTCCCGGTCATACGTTTTGAGGAACCCAGACTGCCCTGCTGATTTAGAAGCATGGAGTTCATAGAAAACATAGCCCAATTGAACAGATTGCAACCTATTTGGAACAAGAAGAGAAATAGATGAAAGATAAACTGGGGCATCAAATGTGCGAGAAGGATCATCCGCCACCAGATTGTCCTTACCCTTCGTGTAAGTGATCGTATAGGCATAATCCATTTCAGGTGTGCTGGGGAGGAGACCTGTTGTTCTAGGAAAATTTTCAAACTCTGGTGATCAGTCTTGATGCATAAATAATTCCCTAATAGGTATGGCTGCCACTGCTGTACTGCATGCAAAATAGCCATCATTTCCTTCTCTGATGTAGAAGCGGCTAAATTCTTACCGGAAAGGTCTCTTGAAGGCGACAAGTCCATTGGTTTAGCAAAGACACCTGCATACCTATCCAAGGGATTAGTGGAGATCATTGATGGGTGCATCTAAATGGAATGGAGCTGAGTGATGACACCATTGGAATTATTCTTAAGGATGTTTTCAAGGTGATGTGAATTGATGATGCGGAGAGACCCTGGTTGTAAGCCCGTAAATCTGTTTTGTTTCCCATTGACTAAAAACTGCATCCAAAGTTCAGCAAAATCCCATAAGATGGGGTCGAGTGTGTGTAACCATTGAGTGCCCAAAACCACATCACATCTGCCTAAGGAAAAGGAAAACATGTTAGAGCATAGGTTATAATTTTCCACAGAGATACACACATTGCGACACTTTTCCTTGCAAGGTAAGGTGCCCCCATTGC
This sequence comes from Larix kaempferi, assembly GCA_027924585.1. Taxonomy (NCBI): domain Eukaryota; kingdom Viridiplantae; phylum Streptophyta; class Pinopsida; order Pinales; family Pinaceae; genus Larix; species Larix kaempferi. The sequence goes on along the minus strand of BSBM01000378.1, from coordinate 9,970,954 downwards.
CAATCATGACTTCAAAGTTGGAGCAAGGATGGACAAAAAAATTGTTGGTTGTGGAGCTAGATCTTCCAGTCTCATAGATGATGATTCAGCCGTGTCCATACCCCAGGTTTGGTTATGATCCCGGCATGACCCTAAGGGGGTCCAGGGGAGTGTCCACACCCTCGGCTGGGGGGCGCGGGGACCAACGAGCCCCCGAGAAAAAGTTTTCGGGCTATGTTCGCCAGTTGTTTTCTGGCCCATGGTTTTGGGTATCCCATGGTATTTTCCCATTGTATTTCCATTATAAAAGAAAGTCATTGTAATGTGGCTAGGGAAGATGTATTAGGTTTTATGCATTGTAAAGATCTCTGAGATCTGTGAAGAGAGACGGTGAAACAATGAAGAGGAAGTGCAGCGGTTGTGCTGCAGGTTGTATCCCTTCACTTTGTTGGACGGAATAATAATAAGGAGTGGCAACTTCAGTGTGGACGTAGCCCAAGCTGGGGTGAACCACGATATATCTATGTCTCTCTTGTAATGTGTGTGTGATTATATTTGCATTTATGTTTATTGTTATTGCTCTACGATCCTGTTTTTCTAACAAAAATCAGCCTGTTTAGCGATTCAAGGGTCAAAGAAGTTATGAGTGCTACTAGAATCAATGAGTATTGTAAGAGGGATCTTCTTGAAGTAACCCCTGACCCGCATTGTTTGTGGGGTGGTGACTCCAACTAAAGCATGGAGAAATATATCTAGGTGGTCATCCGGAGACGAAGGGTCAACAGGCGGCTGCTGAATGTTGACCTAATCATCTAGTGTATATATAGCTTCCGCGCCAAGTTCATTTGCAGGCGGAGAATCCACATCTAAGAGATAGAGCTGTTGCTCAACACATCTATATCCCTGAGTGAATTTCTCATCACAATTATAGAAAAGCCCTTTTTCTCTACGTGCCTGCATCTATCCTTCAGACAAATCCTTGATAGGAGTTGTGCGAGGAGCTGGCATGATGGGGGGTCATTGGGAAACCATATTTATGAATGGAACAAAAGTGGAGTTGGAGAGTTGTTGGGCATTGATCTTGTCCTCCGCCAACTTAGTCAACCCTAGGACTTCCATCATTGTGTTGGGATAGAACATTTTAACCTCTGAGCGGATTTCATCCTTAAGACCACTGATAAAACAACTCCTGTAGAAATCTTCTCAAAGGTTAAAATTATGTTCTCAAATTCTCAAATTCTATACACAATGTTCTCAAATTTTGTCTGATACTCTCTCACAGTGCCAATTTGGCGAAGTTTAGTGAGTGCTCCTGTGAAGTCATCAAAATCACTAGGACCAAATCGTTGCAAAAGGAGTTGGAAAAAATATGTCCATTTTGGCTCGTTATGAACCTTGATGTACCAATGGTACCATTACAAGGCTTCTTGTTCCAAATGAAAGGATGCAAGTGGAACTTTTTGGACTTCAAAAGTATTATGCAGACTGAAATATTGTTCTACTTGGTATATCCATCTAGTTGGATCATTACCATTGAAGCAAGGAAAATGAAGCTTCGACCCATGAAAATTACTGAAAGAAGAGAACCCAGTGTTCATGGCTGAATGCTGAAGATGGAGGCTGAGAAATTTTTCATCCAATTATTGGAGTTTGGTTTTAAGGGTTGCAAGTTCTTCCTCCATGATTTGTGCTCCTGCGCGGGTGACAACCATAACTAGGAGTTTTTCTTTTTTTCATGAATGGGTAGAAAAACACAAACATAAGCTTATTTAGTAAAGCAAAATTTGGATTTGGGAAAAACTCTGATGGGCAATTAGGTTTGACTAGGTTTTGGACACTTTTGAATGGGCAGGGAAGCAGAAAATGAGGATTTCAAAAGCGAGGTGAAAGAATGAGAAAAAATTTCAGAGGGACAAAGAAGCAAAAATATGGAATGAACACGGTGGCAAAATTTAAAGGCAAGTGGGTGAAAATCAAAGAAGTTATGGCAAACCCTAAAAATAGACAAATGTGGGATTTCTGGATTTGGGAAGTGGAATTTGGGATAGGGTCCTGTTGAGGCCTCGGGTGTGCAGGGTAAATGCAAGGTGTTGGAATGGGTTCCAAGGTTCCCAACAAAGGGGGAAAACCCAGATTGAAAGGATTCAAAAGGTCCTACACAAGGATAGTTCTATCCCCAGCCTATTTGGTATAGTAATCTCCCACGGATATTCGGCCTCTGCTGACACTCTATGAGTTGGTGAGTTTTGATCCTAAGGATAAGTTTTCCTTTGAAGAAAAACTAAGTTTGTAAAATCTGTAAACAAATCTACCTAAGAAAGGGAACTAATCTAAGTTAGACCTATTCTAAAAGGTGGTTTGTTTATATGCACGTCAACTTGATGTGAAAATAGACAAGTGTTGTTCATCCACTTAACATAAATGTTAATAGGTTTATTACTTATTTTCTCAAATTACCATTAATCAATTAAAATTAACCAACAACAAATTTAGAGTTAAATGCATTCAATATTAACCTGCAACTAATTTGTTAATTGAAAAATTAACATCAATTAAATTTTACTGTAAAAACCATTTGCAGAAATCGATAAAAGTCTTAATTGAATAAACTCTCTTAAAACCTCATGAACACAATAGATCATTAGCAAAGATAAACCAGAACTATAGACCACTATGTTAAATAAATTGCAAAAGATTCAAACAACATTAGATAAGCAATCTGGAGTAAAATCAACATTCATCAAATAAACTTGATCAATAGACAAAAGTAGATCTGAAAATAACTTTAATGAATAATGAAAGTCTATAAGAAATTACAAGCTTTGTATCAAACAGGGTATCTCCAGTCTCTCCTGCATATTTTCTCCTCCAAATTCCATTCTTTGATCTATGAGGGATTACCTCTTTAAATAAGAGTTACAAAATAATACAAAGATTAAATTCCCACAAACAGGGATTACAAAATCAAAACTAAACTAATGGCCTAGAAAAACTTGCCACTTGTCCCAAATCTCTAGTAACTCATCCACATTCGGATAGTTAGATGACTAAAGCCCCAGCTAGGCATTACATACGAATGTTTCCATCTCATTCTTAGCTAACTTATGCCAAATACAGATGAAAATGTGGATTTTACTTTCCATGGTGATCGGTTTCCTAATTAAATGATCCACATCATCAATCTTGACCTCCTCAAGATGCTGAATTTTCTCCTTAGCCTCCTCACACCTGTGTTCGACTTGCTCAATGATCAACTTAGGTGGGCAAGCATCTTCAATGAGCTCCAAGGCTGAGAACTGTAGAACTTCCATGATGTTATCTGCTGCATACCATCGCCTGCTACACATAGCTTGTGCTTTCTTAAGAATGTCTTCAACTGACTCATTAAGATCAAGCCAAGTGTTCAATGTAGCTCTGACTTTCTTGAACTGAAAACTGTTAAGAATGGGAATGTCTTATGGTATGTTCTTGATATACCCCTGCCACTCAACGATGTTTTGATTTTCCTAAGAAGCTTGCAACCTTTTGGCTTTCTGTTCTTCAAGGACACCATACATCTTACCAAAAGTCATATGAGTTTCCCTAATCTCATCTAGGGTGCAAAATAACTTCTTTAGTAATTTATGATGCTCTTCATTGACCTGAAGGTCCAAATCCTTAAATTCCTGGGATGAAAACTTAGAGAAATGAGAAGAGTCTACACTTGCATTTGCATCCTCGCATTGTTTTTCCAGCAAGGCTATCTTCTATGTATTGGCAGAATTCTCAACTTGTACATTACGAAGTTCATCCTGAAGAGAGGTATTGCTTTGCTCCAAATCCTCTAATCTATCTCCCCATATCCTCTTGAGATCAGCAACATAAATCTCATGTTCTTCCTTGGTCTTCACTAACTCTTCTTCAAGCCTTTCCAATTCTTCTTTCTTTCGATCAATCTCCCTATTCAATACTTGGACTGAATCAAGGTTTGCACGAGCAAATGCCCCTAAGGCTGCAACTGTCTCAATTGGTCCTGTCTGGGGATGATTTGATTGTTGAGCCCATATTATTTGATTTGGAACAGATACTTCTAATCCACCTTGATCCTTGCTTCTCTTCTTACCCCTTTTGATCACTACTTTATTTTCTTTACTGTAGAAATAATGTGCAAGAGGGACTACAACGTCATCTTCATATTCAGTCATTATTTCTGAAGAAATAGAAATGACATTCTCTGTTGAAATTAATGAAGGTGTTTGAGTGACCATGGGACTAGGTATGGACATGGTAACTTGAGGAGTAGTCAGAGGGGTAGAGACAATCTGAGGAACATATGAGACATGGGTTGGATAAGGAACTGAAGTAAAGGCTTCAGAGAGTGGAACATGATCATCATTAGCAACTGATGATGAAGGGGGGAATTGAGGGTGGCTCATCCACAGTGGGTAATGATAAAGTAGATATGGGTAATTGCAGAGGGACAGTCAATGATTGGACTTCTGGAATAATAGATGGGGGAATGGAAAAAAGGATCTGAGCTATCTTAAAATGGAGTGGCTCTGGAAGTCAAAGTATGAAATTTTTTTGATATGGAAAATGGTGGGATCACCCCTGGAGACAAAGCAGAAAGATATTGAATAGATGACAACAAAAGTGCTGAAGTTGTAATGTCAGGAGCAATAGTAACCTCCAATACCTGTTGATCAGAAAAATATTGATCCATCTCAATAGTGTCCAACAAATCTGTAACTGCCTGTGAATCTTCAGTCACTTCTTGAGTTACTGATACTGGAGGATGTGGTCCATCATCAACATCACTGTCAATGAGATCAACAGTAGGGACCTATGATGGAGGGATTATGATTTTCTGTCTCTTAGCTAGGTTGACCTAAGCTATTATTAGATCATCAGATACCTGTATAGCTGGAGTAGTCACTTGAATATTCACAGTAATCTTAGGAGGTTCAACCATTTGAGTATCAATTACTGAAGTGATCTGTGCTAACTCCTGCTGGAAATGATGAGAGGTTTGCAATAAGGCTTTGACCTATTCAGCTATTTTTACCTAAGGAGGATTCTCCATGGGGGATTTACCTTTATTCCCATCTGGGTAAGTAAGCATTAGAGGGGCATTAGCCTGTTGGATCTCCTTTTTTGCTATATCCTTTCTCATTTTCTCAAGCAGATTCATTTCCATCGTTTTGTAGCTAAAAAATTTAGCTTTAATTTCCCTCTGATATTGCATAATCTGATGCTGCTCATCTATGCTCTTGGCCATATCCAGGACATCAAAAAATGTATTCACTCCTTGATAGATAGATTCATCTGGAAGTTCTTGATGGACATAGTCCATCTTCATGTGATATTGTTTAAAATGTGCATCAAGGAATTTATTAGGATCATGATTCCTTTTGGGAGAAAAACCCAACTTTAAAGGGGCCACCTGGTCACCAAGCACTGTAGCCCAATTTGAGGTTGGGATGACTAATGGCCCAAGGTTTAAAGAAAATTTAGGCCAACCTTTCTTTTTGGGACCAGTGAGTTTTTTGTAGACACCATCAGTAATAGTCTGATAAGAGAATTCTTGAATGACCAATCTATCAGGCACTATTCTAGGTAGAAGATGAAAAGTGTCACTCCCCCAGACTCTGATATATGAATAGGACTCATAGACATATCAATCACCAATCGTATTGGCGAAGGCCCTAGCATCAGCTGAAAAGGCTGGTGCCTCTTGTTTGAAGGTCTTGAAATAAATGGTGCCCATGAAATGGTCACAAATGTCATAAAGTAATGGGACAAAATTGGTTTCCCATAGTGCTGAATGATAGATATGAATTGGTGGATCTGAAGGGGTCCAATGCCATCCCAAGTTAGGATATTGGAACTCAGAGCAAAAGACATCAATAATGAAGGCTGACAAGAAGAAGTGTGTGTTTCTCAAGGAAGGTGCCTTTTGATAATATTGGATAGTTGTTTTAAGTTCTGATGACAGGATAGATGCCCAAGGGAAGGATTCACCCGTTGTTAAGACATGATGAGCTATTGGAGCCCATTCAACTTTGAATACTGAACAATTTGGAAGGCCAAAGAGCCTACAGAGCATGGATGCCAGTAAAGAATAAGGTTCCCTGAACCAGGAAATCGGGTAGAGGTTATCAGCCTTTGGCACAAAGCTGTTAGGTTTAATCATCCATGATTTCATCATTTTGTCAAAATTGTACCTGGTTTTAGAGGATTGTATGAATTTGGGACTAAGGGTCTGCACAGTCGGCTTAAGAGCAAAAGCTCTGATAAAAAATTTAGGGCAGAAGGTTGTCAATTATGACCCCTTACTGTCATTAAATGACCGGTCCTTAGGGTTAGCATTGTCTACTATCCATTTTACTGCATCTGTGTAAGGAAGGATAGCGGGCCGGGCAACAATTTCATGCAATTGGGAAGCCCTAATTTTATCTTATGCAGGATGGTCTTCCTTAATGTCTGAAAGGTCATCATTATCAAGATTGAATAAATTTTTGACCAGTGCATTTGATAATCTTCGATAACCCTCTCACTGGTATCTGAGAAGATACCAAAATTCAGGTCTTTGGTCAGCAAATCCCCATGGATTGTTTTGGACGAGTGTTCCGTGACATTTTGGCAAAGCTTGGAAATTCTAGTAATAAATAAAAACAAAATCAAAACTAAACCATAAACAGCCAAAACCGTAAATAGAAAATGCAAAAAAAATGACAAAAACCAACCTAAAATAACTGAAAAATTGTGAGAATGACCCCTGGCAAGAAATCCACAGTAAAATCCACGTAGTAGAGTAAATTTCGACAATGATTGTCGGATTGCGGGATTGCGGGTTTCCGGGTTTGCGGGAAGAAAATAACATTTTGGAAAAAATGAAGGCTTTCTGCCAATCAATAAAACAATAAAAAGCTTAGAAATTTTTCAAAGAAAAAATGATAATTACACAAACCAAAAGAAAAGGTACGAGATCATGCAAAAAAGGTTTAAGAATCTCGTTTTGATAAGAAACTTACCCAAATACCTTTGTATTTACAAAAAATGGGGCTCCCATGATCAAATGAAACATCGGATCTATTGTACCTACAACAGGTCCTCAGGAATGAAATATGCAGAATGGGATTACAGGGATGTCAGTGAAGTTTCAAGGGAAACAGAGTTAAAAAAAAGGAGATATGGTGAAAAAACTGATAACCGCTTTGCCACAAACGACAGCTCTTGGCTTACCTCATGGGTGGGAACTAGTCAACTAGGTAGGGGTCGTTGCTCTTTTCATTGACAGGTCCTCTCAATAGGCCAGCTACTTCGGGGTTCTTGTGGTATTCTTCACAATGAGTTTTAGGGCTTATGCCCAAGTACTTCCCACATTTAATGTTGATGTATATGTAACTTCGGAATGTATTTCACATATATGTATATTGTATTCCTATAGAGATGGTATTATTCCTCTATAAGGAAGTGTCGTCATTTATATTGTAAGTGTCGTAACTTATACTTGATGGGTTATTAGACCACCTTATTTATGGGTCGGCCATGTGGGTCAAAGGGTTATTAGACCACCCTATTGGGGGTCGGTCCACTCAGCATTATGTTATGTGGTAAAGTTCGAGCCTACATGAGTTAGGTAAAAAGGCAAGTCAAGTCAAGTATAAATAGAGTGCGGGAGGCACTCTATTTACTCACTCACTTCTCACACATGCACTCAAGGAGGAGTGGCGCACTTATGGAGGAGGAGGATCTGCTGCTAGGTTATGGCTATCTCTCTTGGTTGGTTGTATCATTGCTCTATCTATCTCTAAGGAAGTTATTGGGGTTTTTCACCTTTATGGTTTTCCCCAAGTAAATCTTTGTGTCTCTTGTGTGCTTGCATTATTGTCTGCATGATTGATATGCTGTAGATATACTGTACATGTTGTTCTCTCAGTTAAGATCCTAGATCATATTGAAGTAAATTCAGAAAATTTAACATGGTATCAGAGCTAGCCTGAAAGAAGGCATGATATGGCATGTATGACACTTGTTGCACTTACGATGCTAGGGCTTGATATAGCAAAAACCAGTCATCGTAGAACTTTCGCTATAAATCCATTTTGGCAAAGTTTTCGGATCTAAAATTGTTACAGGCCGAAGCTAAGATCTCCAGGTATCTTGTGTCCAAAGGACAACCTCTAATTGGTTGTACTTTGTGATTTATGATCTGTACAATATAGGGTTTCTGCCTCTTCCAGATCTGAGTCAAAATCAGGTGACCTTGGGAAAAAGGTCATATCTTGGGCTAGGAAGCTCCAAATGCAATTTCGTAAAAAGTTACAGGTAGTACACAGTCTGTACTATCTCAGAAAACTTTTTTAGAGGCCGAAGTTGAACCAGTGACACGTGGAACGCCGTACAAGTTCGCTCTCCTGTATTATCCCATAAACAGGTCACGTTGCGACATTTGGCATAACTCTCTCTCAGAGAGTCCAATTGAGGTCAGACCTGTCAGGATGGAAAGGTAACAGGCCGAGATATCTCAAAAGTTTTCAGAGGCCGAAGTTAAAACAGTGACACGTGGCACGCCGTACAAGTTCGCTCTCCTGTTTTATCCCAAAACAGGTCACGTTGCGACATTTGGCATAACTCTCTCTCAGAGAATCCAATTGGGGTCAGACCTGTCAGGATGGAAAGATAACAGGTCAGGCTATCTCAGGAAACTTTTTCAGACCCTGTGGATCAAAAATTTCAGAGTTACACCAGAAACAATCAGGTACATATTTCTGTCAAAACAGAATTATTTTTTGGTACCTTCATTCATGGCTTCCGGAATTTAGGGCTTTGGAGAAAGTTGGAATTTTTGTAATCAGAGATCACGGCTGGATGCTACTCATCAAAATAGAAATTTAGAGACCAAGATCAGAATTTTTGGTTGGGCAGAAGGCCGGGCTTGATTAGACTCTAGTTCGGGACTTTGATCAGAAAAGTGGAAAATTAGGGCTTCTGTAAAAATGGGAATTTTTGAAATCTGTGACCACGGCTGGAAGCTCCTCAGAAAAATAGAAGCTTAGAGCTTTGGATCAAACATTTTGATGCGGAAAAAGAGTGGGCTTCATCAAACCCCAGTTCAGGGTCATGTACAGTGATTCCGGAAGTTTCAAAGGCAAAATTGAGGAGTGAAACTTTGCAGTTTTCAAATTCTGAATATACCAGTTTGATCAGCTCATCAAGGCGCATATTCCTATCCTTTCGGAAGTTTGAAATTCAAAGTTTGAATTTTTGGGGTTTCTCTGACAAACCCATATCCAGCTCCAGGTCCAGTTCTTGCAAATCAAGTGGATTGGGTTAATCCTAGAAGAAGATGGATTGATCATCTGCATGAGTGAAGAAGTTCCTGTTTCAGAGGGAGATGAGGCTAAGGTCTTACATAAGAAGATTACAAGCAATCTCGACAGGTATGTCTCATCGAGGTATGTTTCGATATTTGTCCATGATTAAGTTTTTGGTATGTTTGTCTTCATGTTATTACGGTTAGTACAATTTTGATTTGTCGTATCACCTTAACAAAATTATGAATGCATGATAGAAGATATTCATTGGTTAGGGTGTTGACACTTATGATTGAACTAATGCATTATGGTGTTGTATGAGGTTTATGTTGTCTACTAACATGAAAGGTACACCAAGAAAGACAAATCATGTTCTGTTCCAAGAACATATGATCATGATAACATGAGGACAAAGATTCATCCATTCTCATGGATCTCATAGAAGATCCATTTACGAGGTATGTATAACTTGGTTTTGTAATAGTTAACTTATGAGATATACAGGTTACTAGCACAAGTCATTGAAGAAGAACAAGAAGACATCATGTGAGTATGTTAGACATAAATAGATAGCATGCTAATCCAGGTATGTTTTTCCTATATCAAGATAGAATCCTACCTTGTGTTAGGATCTTATACTATTATTGATAATGATTATTCATGAAGTCATAGGTTTGAATAATCATGATTGTATGCATTTTATGTTTCTTACCATAATTGATGATTCAACTAACCTGAATAGTCATAGGTTTGAGTAATTACAGGTTTAGACATGTTATGTTATGTTTCTTATGATTTGACTAACCATAAGACTCCTACATAAACCTTGAATGCTAATGCTTATTATTTCTGTTTGAAATGATCATGACTATACATGCTTGAGATTATTGTGTTTTAATAGTATACTAATGAATGTATGATTTTATATGAGATCACAAGGATAACACATTCATGATACTAATAAGCATGCATAGGGACCTAGGATGAATATGAGATTCAAGAACAGGTAATCCAGGAAGCAAAGATCAAGAGGGAGTACACTCCAGTGGTTTATGCAAGGATGCAGATATTCAGAGGGAGTTGACCATCTCTGTACATCCCACAACCGAAAGGTGTAGAAGAAGCTACTTCAGATTCGGACTCCAGCAGCTCCTGCAAGGAAGCGAAGACTCAGAGGGAGTCCACCCAACGAACAAACAAAGATAAGTATTTGAATTGTCATTTCTTAAATAATACTGTTCAATAATGTATATACTGATGTTCCTAGAATTAGGTTGTGTATTATGCATATTAGAATAATTGCATTGATGAACAGTATACTCCTAATATGCATGGGTAAGTGGCCTATGGCACTGTACAACATTCCATTGCTACTTATCTAGAATGAAACCTCTTTGCTGACATGTTGGGAGTTGTGCACACTCTTAACAATGTTCTGGTAGAGACTGGAATGCATCTAGAAAGTTATGGAATATGGATAAATGTTGTATTGAAGCATTGGCTAAGATAATTGCATGACTGTATGGCATATTTCTTTATGTGTAAGAATTTCTTCTGAAAACTATGAGATGTTTTCTAATCATGCAATTTAACTTGTTGTGTAGGAAAGATCGTATGCCATCTCCTACAAAAGAAGAACTACAACATTTGTTCAGCAACAAATTATCTATTGAAGATATTGAAGTTCCCAGGATACGGGAAGAATGCCATGATCCGTCGATCATGAAGAACGATGTTTGGGATGCGGTCCCAAGATGTGAAGGGAAGTTTGTTATGACTTCCAAATGGAACTATCAGATCAAGCATGTTGCAGATGGCAACATTAAGAAATATAAAAGTGATGAAATAGAAGATGCACCAGATGGATTTCAAGACAGCATGGTGCAGTCTTATATGTGTGCAGAACTTGGTATGGTAGGATAGATAGTTTTCTATCCAAGAATAAAGCAGATTCCAACCTTTTCTACAAGGTTGAGGAAGGCAATTCAGTAATACTACTTTTGTATGCGGATAACCTGTTTGTTACAGGTGAAGATAGATTGACTACCGACACGCAGCGGAAGCTTGCTGCCGAGTTCGAGTTGAAGAACTTGGGGATGATGCACTATTTGTTTTTGGCATGGAGGTGTGGCAGAGTGCATATGGAATCTTCCTTGGACAAGGGAAGTCTGTAGTAGAGATCCTGAAGAAGTTCGGGATGATGGACTGCAAGGATATAGCCACACCTATGGCGTCGAATCTGAAGCTTCTATGTGATGCTTCATCTGAGCCGGTTGATGTCTCTTCGTATCGTCAGATGATTGGGTCCTTGATGTACCTGACGAACACGAGACCAGACATTTGCTTTGCTGTGAACACATTGAGCCAGTTCCTGACGGATCCGAGGAGTGTTCACCTGGTTGCTGTAAAGCATGTTCTGAGGTACCTGAAGGGTACAGTGGATTATGGGCTCAGGTATGAGGAGAATCAAAAGTTTAACCTGCAGGGTTATGTTGATTCAGATTGGGCTGGCAGTGCTGCAGACAGGAAGAGCACATCTGGGTGTTGCTTCAGTATGGGATCAGGTGTGATCTCTTGGTTTAGCAGGAAGCAGTCCTGCGTAGCACTGAGTACAACTGAGGCAGAGTATGTTGCAGCCTGTTCAGCTAGTTGTGAGGCAGTATGGCTACGGAAGCTACTGTCTGAGTTATTTGATCTCCCGTTGGAGGCTACTGGTATCTTCTGTGATAACCAGAGTTGTGTGAAGCTTTCCGAGAACCCAGTGTTTCATGACAGGTCGAAACACATAGAGATCAAATATCACTATATTAGGGATATGGTGCAGAGAGGAGCTATGAAGCTCCTATATGTTGCGACGGATGAGCAGATTGCAGATGTGCTAACGAAACCACTATCCAGGGTGAAGTTCGAGTACTTCAGAGAGAGGCTTGGCATTCTTCAGATCGAGGACACTTCGAGGAAGAAGTGATGGACACATTTGCTGAAGCCATTCCAAGCATGTTGGAAGGAGGATCCTTCACATGGCTGTGGATGTAAGCGCTGGATAATGGGCATCAGGATGATGTTCTGGTTTCTGTTGGATATGATCAGCTGGATCATTTTTATGTATGTATGTATGCATCATGTTGGATGCTGGATATGATCAGGTGGATCATTTATGTATGGATGCATCATGTTGGATGCTGGATATGATCAGTTGGATCATGTGTATGTATTTTGTATATGCATCATGTTGGATGCTTGGACCATGTATCTGTATATGTATCAGGTGGATACATTGTATGATCAGGTGGATCATGTATGGTGATATGTATCATGTATCACGTGAATACATTGTATGATCAGGTGGATCATGTATGATGATATGTATCAGGTAGATACTTGGTATGCATCAGGTGGATGCATTGATGATCAGGTGGATCATGCAGCAAGATGTTGCAGTGATGATCAGGATGATCATGGATGATGAGCTTCAGGATGTTGCTCCAGATGACATGTAGCAGGATGTTGCAATGATGATCAGGATGATCATGGATGGTGAGCTTCAGGATGTTGCTCCAGATGACATGCAGCAGGACATTGCAGTGATGATGATCATGATGATCATGGATGGTGAGCTTCAGGATGTTGCTCCAGATGACATGCAGCAGGACGTTGCAGTGATGATGATCAGGACGATCATGAGTACATCAGGATGATGTATGGTGAGTATCAGGTTGATACTCTGTGGCCGTGGATCAGGTTGTGTATATGAGCATGTCTGGGAGATCCTATAGGTCGGAGTTGTGTACCCGTAACAGCCTGGGATGCTCTTTCGAGACATTGCTCTGGGAGGACATGTAATTTGTGCCCTGGGAGATCTCAGGTCGGAGTTGTGTACCCGTAACATCCTGAGATGCTCTTGCGAGGTTTTGTCCTATGGCATGTAATTTGGGCCCTGGGAGATTTCAGGTCGGAGTTGTGTACCCGTAACATCCTGAGATGCTCTTTCGAGGTTTTGCCATGACCACATGTAATAGCGCCCTGGGAGATTTCAGGTCGGAGTTGTGTACCCGTAACATCCTGAGATGCTCTTGCGAGGTTTTGTGGTGGACCACATGTAATTTGTGCCCTGGGAGATTTCAGGTCGGAGTTGTGTACCCGTAACATCCTGAGATGCTCTTGCGAGGTTTTGTCCTATGACATGTAATTTGGGCCCTGGGAGATTTCAGGTCGGAGTTGTGTACCCGTAACATCCTGAGATGCTCTTTCGAGGTTTTGCCATGACCACATGTAATAGCGCCCTGGGAGATTTCAGGTTGGAGTTGTGTACCCGTAACATCCTGAGATGCTCTTGCGAGGTTTTGTGGTGGACCACATGTAATTTGTGCCCTGGGAGATTTCAGGTCAGAGTTGTGTACCCGTAACATCCTGAGATGCTCTTGCGAGGTTTTGTGGTGGGGTCACATGTAATAGCGCCCTGGGAGATCCTACAGGTCGGAGTTGTGTACCCGTAACATCCTGGGATGCTCTTTCGAGGTTTTGTGACGCACGTAATAAGTCCTGAGGATTCCACAGTATGGCCAGTGATGACGAAGACCTGCAGGTGGTGGGCCTACATCCAGTATGAAAAAGGACTGGCTCTGTAGAACTTCCTATGACGAGTAGATTCAGAGATTGATTGAGATAGTAGCAGCAGTGACGATGATGATGACTCGATGACGATTATCTAGTGACGATGATCCAGAGAAGATGACTTGTGCTAGAAGAACTGTGCTGAGAAATACCTTCCTAGTTAAGAGGGAGTGTTGATGTATATGTAACTTCGGAATGTATTTCACATATATGTATTTTGTATTCCTATAGAGATGGTATTATTCCTCTATAAGGAAGTGTCGTCATTTATATTGTAAGTGTCGTAACTTATACTTGATGGGTTATTAGACCACCTTATTTGGGGGTCGGCCATGTGGGTCAAAGGGTTATTAGACCACCCTATTGGGGGTCGGCCCACTCAGCATTATGTTATGTGGTAAAGTTCGAGCCTACATGAGTTAGGTAAAAAGGCAAGTCAAGTCAAGTATAAATAGAGTGCGGGAGGCACTCTATTTACTCACTCACTTCTCACACATGCACTCAAGGAGGAGTGGCGCACTTATGGAGGAGGAGGATCTGTTGCTAGGTTATGGCTATCTCTCTTGGTTGGTTGTATCATTGCTCTATCTATCTCTGAGGAAGTTATTGGGGTTTTTCACCTTTATGGTTTTCCCCAAGTAAATCTTTGTGTCTCTTGTGTGCTTGCATTATTGTCTCCATGATTGATATGCTGTAGATATGTTGTACATGTTGTTCTCTCAGTTAAGATCCTAGATCATATTGAAGTAAATTCAGAAAATTTAACAGTTAAGAGGATAGAGATTATTCATAGATCTGAACCTGCAACAGATGCAAATTTTTTTTTGCAGAAATTCCACCCAACGAGTGCAAGAAAGTGCTCTGATACCAGATGTGAGGAACCTACAACAATTAATTGATAAAATGAACGATATATTAGATCACATAATATTTTATTGATCGCAGGCCACTTCAAAGGGGCAACCTCCTTTGAACAAGCTCAATATAAATAACTTCACGGTCCTTCATTGGCCTCAACACACACTTATATACTAAGTATATGCCCAATACTATGGGTCGATACCATGGAATATATAATACTACAGGACAAATTACAAAGCATATGCGTCCAATACTATGGGTCAATACCATGGGCTAATACAAACTATGGATCAACAAATACTACGAGACGACTTACAAAGCATATGTGTCCAACAACAATATAATAACAAAGTAAAGAGAAGGGTTGACATGGGTTCCTAACACCATATATCCTTTGTAACTGCACCGCACCTCCATCAGTAACAAAATTTATTATGTAGGGACCCAACCAATGCATCTGCAGCTTACCTGGATGCTTTACAAACTTACTGTCATATAATAGGACCATATCTCTGCAGTGGAAGTGCTTTGGTTTGATGTGGCGATCATGCCAGGCCTTCTGTAGATCATTTTCTACCTTCTGATGGAATCCCGTGATAAACCGCTCTTCGTCAAGCTGTAACAATTCTGCTAATCGTTCTTCAATTGCTCTATCGTCGCTCATATATGTGGCTACCACGATGCACAGACTTTGGATGATATACTCCATTGTCATTACCACTTCCTGTTGGTAAACTAATTTGAACGGAGTTTGTCTTGTCAATTGTTTGCAAGTTGTTCTGTAAGCCCACAATATTGTTGGAATCTTCAAATCCCAATCGTCGCGGTTTTTGTTGCACACCTTTGTGAGTGCATGCTCCAAAATTTTGTTGAATGCTTTGACTGTGCCATTATATTTTGGGTGATATGGGGTACTCTTCTTGTGTTGTATTTGAAACTCCTCTATCATCGCCATGATGTTTTGATTGACAAAATGAGTACCCTGGTCGCTCATTAGTATCTTTAGGCACCTAAACCTGGTGACCACATTATCGAAGAGAAATCTTGCTGCAGTCATAGTCGTGCAGTGCTTCATTGGTGCAGCTTCCTCCCATCGCGTCAAATAATTCATTGCAGTAATTATGTATCATGACCCTGTTCCTTTTCCTGGTGGGTTGATAGGTCCTACAAAGTCGACTGCTCATTTATTGAAATCCTAGAGTGTTAATTGAGGTCCTAGCAGCATTTCATCCCTTCATGATTGTTTCCCTATTCTTTGACATGCGTCGCAGCTTTTTGCATAGTCCACAGCATCTCCATGCATTGTCGGCCACCATATTTTGTAATGTCCCCATTCAAATAATTGCATAGTAAGACAATCCCATCAATCCTACTAGTTTCCTAGGTTGGATGGGCACATGTGGAATTGTAATAAGGAAGCTAATAAATGATGTTTAGACATTATAAGGGTTCAAGTATTTAATAAATAGGGTGAATAAATAAATTCAAGAGAAATTCTAGGTGGCAAGTGGTTTTGGAGACATATGGAGAGTGTGGGACCCACACTAGCTTGATTTTTCAATGACACATGGCATCTCTCTCTTGCCAATTTGAATTCATGGGAAGGCGAACACTCTTGGGTGAGTTGGTAAATCATAACACATGGAATTGAGCATCTTAGTTCGAATTGGGATGGATTGGTAACCTCCATGTAAGATAAAGAGTCAAATTGGAAGTTTGTGGACACTTGGGCTAGATTCCCTAGCCTCTATGACACCAATGATGGAGAATCTATGACAACTGTGACAAATTGTAGACCTGACCTCTGACACCTGACCATTATGACATGTCAACCCCAAAAATAGGCTCAAGGAAGGCGCTCATGGGAGTGGAAGAAGCCAAAGAGACTCAAATTCGAATTTGGGAGAAGATGGAAGGTTGGAACTAGGAGACAAGTGGCAAATGTGGAATATTTCCTAAGTGGAAATATCTTGAAGCTATTGAGAGGATTTTGACCCTTAGAAGGCTAATGTTGGTTATAAAATGTATAAATCAAGTATGATAATGGCTTTTGATGATTTGAGAAAAATTGCATTTGTGAAGAGAGAGCTAGTGGATGACTAGTTTCTTGCCTTAGCCAATTTTGAGGATGAAAGATTGCCATCCAAGTTGGTGTTTGGAGAGGCCAATTAGGTATTTCATGGAGATTTCATGGAGTTTTATTTGCAGGTATCAGCTATAGGGAAGCTTGTGATTTCGTTTAGTGCAGCACCATCTCTAAACCATTTCCAGTTTTGAAGGCATATTCATGCTCCTTGAGGGAGGGCATTTTTGGTGAGCTCTTGTGCTTCTCGGGAGAGCTTCTCATTATTTATTTATGATTGTAATAGATTCATATCCTCTGTTATTCATATTCTGAAAGTATCAGGTCGAAATACCCACTGGTTGTATGCAAAAATGTTAATCAATGAGCAAACAATGTCCATTTCCCCACTGCATTGATGTATATCATTATAATGCTGATGATTTCGAATCAATGGATGATTATATGATATATTTAGGATTAATGGACTGCCATGGATGTGTTTTACAAGTTTAATTTACTATACTTTAGCTTTTGAAGTATTTTCACTCAGTTTAATTGCATTGGGAGAAGAAATAGTGCCATTTCCCCAAGGGTCGAATTGGTGATTTTTGCAGTTGAATGGGAGAGGTTTGGAATAGAGATAATAATGAATTAATGGTGCACTTAATACCTTAATACATTACCCACATATTTTCATAAATTCTATGGAGTTTGGAAGCATTTGGGAGGCCATTTTCAGAGTTACCCCAGGGGGGATTTGATGCACAAATCACTAGTTAAAATCCCATACATTGACCAGAATGTAAATAAAGTTTGAAGAAGTATTTTGAGGGTTATAAATCATCCCTGAACCTGATATTCAAGTCTCAATAACATTCATATACCCTTACATAATATTTGGGAGCATTTGGGTTAATTAGGAGGCCAAAACCGTAAAACTAGTCAAAGGTTGAATTTGGGGAAAAAGTGGAAAATTGGGCATTCTTATAAAATTTTAAAAAGGGGACATTACAAGTGGTCTCAGAGCATGGTATTGGGACCTGATGGTATCAACAAGAATTCAAACAAATAAACCACCACCCTTTGAACCAGTAGTTGAAGAAGTTTTGGTTGAAGAAGAGATAGTAGGAGAAAAAGAGTATTTTTTTTTTTTTTTTCTCTAAAAAAATGAGTAGAGAGGAGGATGAAGAATTAAGACAGCAGGAGAAACTTATTGCAACCTTAGAACCATGTTTCTCTAAACTTTCCACTAGCATGGATAGAATGGGTAACAAAATTATGCAAGGATTGGAATTGTTGATCAGCCAACTTGGAAGCAAAGGGGTGATAGGAGATAACAATGGTTCACACTCAAGGGAAAAGATAAAAGGGAGTGAACATATTTTTTGAAGCACAGGACCACATAATAGAATTGATGAATTCCAAAGCACACAAAGACATACTGCACCTAAATTTCTCACACCCAAAGAAGAGCCTGACATTCAGATGGATAGTATTAAACTAGCAACTGATTGGAATGGGTTGAGTGAAGAGTGTAAAAGAGGTTTACCATTCAGTGACTATATTGATGCTATACATAAAATGAAAAGGAGGGAAGAAAATAGGAGTCCATTCCAAAACAAAGAATTAAATAGTGCTATTGGAAAAATGTCACTTCCTACTTTTGATGGTTCTTCTCAAAATTATGCTAACACTTGGATGCAAAAATTGGATGTGTATTTTCAGTTGAATCCTATGTTGGAAGAGGATGCATTAAAAATGGCCATTTTGCATTTGGAAGGAGATTCCAATGAATGGTGGTTTCATGGGCCTAAAACCTTGGGTCATAATCAGGTTAAAACATATGGAGAATTTGTTGACAGGGTACTAGAGAGATTTGAACAAAAAGATCCAGAATTGCCTTTCAAAGAACTAGATCAATTGAAGCAAACTGGGACCCCTACTGAATATATGTTGGAATTTCAAAAACTATCAGTTAAGGTGGCTGATGTCTCTATGGGAAGGTTGGTATTGCTGTTCACTGAAGGTTTGGATGAACCCTTAAAAGGTTTGGTCAAATCCCACAAGCCAACTACATTAAAAGATGCAATGAGCTTGACTAGGGATCTCCAAAATGTGCTTCCTAGAACAAGATTTCCTCCCAAGCCTAACTACAAATTTGAAAAGAAACCTTGGAAAAGGGATGGATATGATAAGAAACATTGGCACAGAGATCCATTTGAAAGGAATAAAAATGAAGGGCTAAATAGGGATGAACTTCGAAAAAAGAAACTGTGCTTCACATGCTTCCAACCATGGACACCGGGGCACAAATGTACTAATGGAAAGGCTCAATACATAGAAGTATTTTATGATAATGAAGGGTATGATGGGGGCATGGATGCAGATGGAAATATTTTAGATCAAGAAAAGGCATATGAGACAGCAGTAGAAGAGGAAAGACAAGAAGAAAGTCATCCTTCACCGGACAAAGCAAGAATGGCAGTACTTTCAGCAGTACCTCGCTATCATACTATCCGATGCAAAGGAGTGGTACAAGGACAAAGAACTTCAGTTTTGGTAGATGGAGGAGCCACCCATAAATTCATTGATGCAAATATGGTGGAGAAAAGAAAGATACCTATTGAACCATTTGATGGCTTCACAGTTGTCATTCCCGGTCACAACGCAATGCAATGCAAACATGGGTTCCAAAGCTGCAAGTCACCGTAGGTAACTATACTTTTGTTGATAGTTTTTATGTGGTTGATGTTGCTAATACTAATGTGGTTTTGGGAGTGCAATGGATGTATTCAATAGGAGAGCATACAATAAATTATCAAATTACCGAAATGAAATTCCAAGATTCAAAAGGAGTACAAAGAGTTGTGAGAGGGCAGCACACTTATCCAAATCAAGTAGTGACTTGCAATAGTATGAGATCTATATTGAGGCATGGGGACATAGAATGGGCTTCTGAATGTCATATTACATCTCCCAAGCCAAGTATAAAGATTGTTGAACACCCAAAGGAGACAGAGAGACTTTTGCAAAAATATGAAAAGGTTTTTAGAAACCTTCCACATGGTAGACCACCGGATAGGGGGGTTGAGAACAGTATTATTTTGAAGGAGGGTACTTCACCCATTCAGATACCACCATATAGACATCCTAAAAAGTTTAGATATGAGATTGAAAAATCCATCCAAGAACTCCTAGAGTTGGGACTCATTAGACCAAGCTCTAGCCCTTATGCTTCTTCAGTAGTGCTAGTGAAGAAAAAAGATGGAACATTGAGAATGTGCATAGATTTTAGGGCTTTGAACAAAAAGACTATCAAGAATAGGTATCCTATCCCTAAGACTGATGAGCTCATGGATGAGCTACATGGGGCCAAATACTTCTAAAAAATTGACCCTAGATCAGGGTATCACCAAATTCGAATGAAAGATGAAGATGTGCAAAAGACTGCTTTTCGATGTCATTTTGGCCACTTTGAATTTATTGTCATGCCTTTTGGGTTAACTAATGCTCCAGACACATTTCAAGCATGCATGAATAGGATCTTTTGCAAGCAACTAAGAAGGTTTGTTTTGGTTTTCTTTGATGACATTCTCATTTACAGTAAAACATGGGAAGAGCATTTGCAGCAGTTAGAGATTGTGTTGAAAATTTTTCAAGAAGAGTCCTTATTTGCTAAGTTATCAAAATGTGAATTTGGGATGAAAGAACTACTATATCTTGGGCACATTATTGGGCAAGAAGGAGTGAAGGTACACATGGAAAAAATCAGGGCTATCTTGGAATGGCCATCACCAAAAAATATTACCGACTTGAGAGGCTTTATTGGCATATGCACCTACTACAGAAAATTTGTGAAAGGGTTCTCCAAGTTGACTTCTCCACTCACTGATTTCACTAAGAAGGATGCTTTCAAGTGGGATGAAGAGGCTGAAAAGGCCTTCCAAAAAATGAAAGAGGTAATGAGTAGTTGTCCCATACTTGCACTTCCTGATTTTACTAAACCTTTTGTTGTGGAATGTGATGCTTTAGGTGGAGGAATAGGGGCTGTCCTAAAGCAAGGCCAACACCCCATAGCCTTTGAGAGCAGAAAGTTGCAGCCTCATGAAAAAATTTACTCCATCTATGATAAAGAAATGTTGGACATTATGCATGCATTGGCCAAATTCAGACAATACTTGGTGGGCAGCAAGTTTGTGGTGAAAATTGACCATAATAGTCTAAGACACTTTCTCACCCAAAAATATCTAAATGAAAGGCAACAAAAGTGGGTAAGCAATATTCAAGCTTATGATTTTGATATTGAATATGTCAAAGGAAAAAATAATATAGTAGCAGATGCTTTGTCAAGAATTGTAAAATTAGTCACAGTAGATCTAATGAACAAGTAAATCAATCACAATACATGAAACTCAGAAAAATGGTGTAAAACTATGCAAAACATGCATCAGTGCTCAATATCCCAATGAGGGTGAATAATTACAATACAATACAGTAACAATGACTGAGCAATTCGAATTGACTAAAGAGGTCATTCAAATCACTAAATGGAGTAGCTTGACTCCAACTAGGAGTCCTCATCATCAATCAGTGCTGGTCATCAATGCACAAGAACTAGTCATCCAGGTGTCAATCTGAGTCTAACTAAGTGTAACATGTGTAACTGAAGTGTGTAGCACTGATATAGGGAAGTGGGCTCAGTGGAGGGTGCATGGGAGGATAACTGAAGTCAGAACAAGTCATCTAGTCAATCTGGAGGTCCAACGGAGTGAAACAATCAGTTAGGAGTGAAACTAGCCTCAAATCAGGGAGAATCAGAGCTAGCTGAGTGTAACTGAAGTGGAACTGCAGTGGTAGGTGAAGAAGTGCGCCCTTCTCTGGCAGTAGGTGAGAAGTGGGCACCTTCCTGACTAGGAGGGCTAATGAACTGATGTAAGAAGCTCCCGGGTGCTAGAATAAGGTGGCTAAGGTGGTGGAGGCATCAACCTGGTGACCGGGATGCATGCAAACCCTAATTGCATGCAAGATACTAAAAAATATGATGTGGATATACGAACACCCCCCCTCAAGCTAGACTATGATGTGCAAAAAATAATGTGGGGCCCTAGTAACTAAGACCAAAGGTCACCCCAATACAATAATCCAAAAAATGATGAAAATAAACTAAGTGAGGAAAGAGGGAAAACCCAGTGGGAAGAAAGCCCCCCCTCAAGCTAAAGCATAATAATGGATTAATCTGTCTCCACCATGATGGAAATCACCCCCAATAGTGAACGGAGGTAAGAGAACTTCTTCTCAGTGAAGCTCTTGGTGAAGATGTCTGCAATTTGCTCATCAGTAGGGAAATATTGCAGAATGATGGTGCGATCATGCACCAATTGTCGAATGTAATGCATATGAATCTCAATGTGTTTGGTCCTCTGCCGCTGAAATAGATCTGTGGAGATCTTGATAGCACTTTGATTGTCACAAAATAGGACAGTCGAAGTAGTGCCAACAAAACCAAACTTGGAAAGAATACCCTGCAACCAAACTGCCTGAATGCAGGCATTGACTGCCCCTCGATACTCTGCCTCTGCTGAAGAAAGTGCAATGGCTGCCTGCTTTTTGCTGGACCACCAAATAGCACCATGACCAATCATGAAAACATAACTGGAAGTGGAATTCCGATCAATGCTATCACCTGCCCAATCTGAATAAGTAAAACCAATGAAATCAAGCTCAGAATCTGCAGCATAATGTATGCCAAAATGTTTCGTACCTTGCACATACTGCAAGATCCGCTTGGTTGCTCTCCAATGAAGCTCATGGGGCTGCTGCATATACCTTGACATGGCACTCACGGCATATGAAATATCAGGCCTTGATTGTGTCAAATAAAGTAGTGAACCAATCAACTGTCGATACACACTGCAATCTACAAGCGGTGTAGAATCTCCCTCCTCAAGACTGATTCCTGAGAGGAATGGGAATGGGGCTTCCTTACATTTAGACATATTAATCTTCAATAACAGGTTGGAAGCATATTTTTGCTGAGATATAGTGATCCCATCAAAATTTTGAGCTATCTCCAAGCCCAAAAAGTGACTCAGCAAGCCCAAATTGCTCATGTCAAAAGCTAGATTTAAGGCAGTTTTTAGCTTACTTATTGAAGTAAGAGTGCTACCAGTAATGAGAAGATCATCAACATAAAGTACAATAACCAAAAAATTACCTTTAACTCACCGAAGATACACATTCGGATCAGATTTGCATCTTTGGAAATTCTGAGAAAGAAGGAAGGAGTCCATCTTTGCGTACCAAGCTCTTGAGGCTTGTTTTAACCCATACAAAGATTTCTTCAATCTGCAAACTAATGATGGATCTGATGTGTAGCCCTATGGCTTATGCATATATACCTCTTCAGCAAGGTCTCCATGTAGAAATGCACTCTTCACATCCATGTGGTGCACTTCCCAGTGCTTAGATGCGGAAATAGCCAAAAAAGGTAGATGGAATCCATCTTTGCAACCGGTGCAAAGGTCTCAGTGTAGTCCACTCCTTGGACTTGGGAGAAATCTTTTTCCATCAACGTTGCTTTGTATTTGATGATAGAGCCATCAGAAGCAACTTTCGTGCGGTAGACCCATTTACACTTCACTAATTTTCTTCCAGGTGGAAGAGAAACTAGCTCCCATGTATTGTTCTTTTGAAGAGAATTGTACTCTTCATCCATGGCACTTTGCCATCTCGGATCTCGGTGGGCAGAATAGTATGATGTGGGATATAAACTAGTCATCAAATAAAAAATCTTAGGAAGTAATGGATCAGAAATTGAAAGAGCCATACCTGCTCTTTGAAAGTCTGCTCTTGTTCGTCTCGGATCAGCAGGATTTCCAAGGTTCGAACCAGCAGATTGAAGAGTGTTTTGGGCCCACTTTGGTAACTGAGGAGGATCATAATGGTCGGATTCTGAACCTAATATTTCATGATCATCATGTGCTGCTAAAATATCAGAAATATCAGAATTCATACCTTCATTATCGCTGCACGGATCTTCTTCTGGTGAAGGCGGTGAAACGACAGTTTCTTCCTCGACTAGTTGCAATTCTTGAAGCGGTTCTTCAAATTGCACACTGCGCTCTATGAATATCTTTTTAGATCTGATATCCATGAGTTTATATGATTTTGATTCTTCCCCATATCCTATTAGTATGCACTCAATACTTTGTGGATCCAAAGCTCGTCTCTTCTTGGAAGGAATTCTAGCCCATGCAGTAGAGCCAAAAACTCTCAAATTTGACACATCCGGTTTGTGACCAAAGAATGCTTCGAAAGGAGTCATACCTTTCACAGATGAATGTGGAACACGGTTCTGTATGTATGCAGCAACATTGATTGCTTCAGCCCAAATATTTGCATCCAAACCTTTTGATTCAATCATGCATGTAGCCATCTCTTTCAGTGATCGATTTTTCCTTTCCGCCACACCGTTCTGCTGGGGTGTGTAGGGAACTGTATGTTGGATCTGAACTCGACTTTGGGCACAAAGTTGCAGAAAATTGGCCTTGATATATTCTCCACCATTATAAGATCTAAGAGCTTTGATCTTGCTCTCAGTGGCGGTCTCAACAGAAGCCTTAAAATCCTTGAATTTTCCAAGCACTTCTGACTTGTTTTTGAGAAAAAATACCCATGTAAAGTGGGAAAAATCATCAATAAATGTCAAAACATAACTTGAACCATTCCATGACATATGGGGTAGCGGATCACTGATATCAAAATGTATTAGTCCCAAAACTGTAGAAGCTCTGCTAGCTTTGCCGCGGTCGAATCTGTGCTTGGGGTGCTTCCCAATAATGCAACCAGTGCATATTCCCTACGAGGAACAGAGTTGTGGAAGACCATCTACCATCGAATTGTTTGATAAAAGTAGCAAATACTTATAATTAAGATGTCCAAATCTTTCATGTTGAAGCCTACTAACCTCATTACCATGTGTGCGAAGAGCAGTGGGCTTTGCAAGCGGAATAAAGTGTGAAAACTCATAGCATTTTACAGTGTGGTTCGCCTTTCCGACTGCAACAAGTATTCCACTTTTGATATCAGAAATTTCAACTGTATTAGGGCTGAATGTAACTTGCTTCAGTTCACTAGTGTGTGTCATTTGATACACAGAAAGAAGATTTGAAGCCAAGGAAGGCACATAGAGAACATTCTGAAAGCTTCCATGATCTACATGAATCGTACCTTTGACCTTTGAAGAAATTTTTGAGTCATCTCCCAAATGGATAGGGATGGAGCTGTTTGGATCGAATGAAGAAAAAGAATCAATATTTGCAGCCATATGATTTGATGCACCCGAATCTATCAAGAGAGTAGTGGACTTCGAAACAGTTGCCATGAGTGCTTGTCCTCTTTCATGATCATCATTCCTATCCTTCTTCCTTGCACCGTCAGGAAGAGTTATGTTGTTCTTTTCCAAAAGGAGGTCCATTTGATCTATAGTCTTCTTCATACATGAAATTTCGGGATGAAAGCCACGGTTGCAATAAGTACTGTTGATGTATATGTAACTTCGGAATGTATTTCATCTATGTATTTCATATATATTTATTGTACCCTTATAAGAGATGTGTTATTCCTCTATAAGGAAGTGTCGTCATGTGTATTGACAAGTGTCGCAAGTGTGTGTACTTGGTGATGGGTTATTAGACCACCATGTGTGGGGTCAACCCTGAAATATATATTATATTGTGGATGTACCTATCTAGACAAGTCGGCCCCATGAGGTCACTGGGCAAACAGGTTAGTATAAATAGAGATCGGGAGATCTCTATTTTGATCATTCGGAAACTCACACTTCTCTCACTCAGAAAGTGGCGCACTAGTGAGGAGGAGGATCATCTGCTACTAGGAGACTATCTCAGTGTATTTTGGTTGTACTTTGGTTGAGCCATTGCTTTCTCTATCTCTAAGGAAATTGTGGGGTTTTTCACCTTAGGGTTTTCCCCACGAAAATTCTGTGTCTCTTGTCTCTCATGCTTTTGATTCTTGTGATGCTTGTCATGCTTATTGTGATTGTCATGCATTGATATACTGTATATGTTATTCTCTCAGTGAAGATCCTAGAGTATTGTGAATTAATGCTCAAAATTTAACATGGTATCAAAGCTAACCTGAGAAGAAGACATTCTGCAGTGATGGATGTTGATCTTTCTTTTACTTTCTGGGTAGACCCGGGCTTGCGGTACCTTTTAGACCAACAGAACCCTTAGCTCACTGGCCCTTTCGGCAACAGGTCGCAGAAGCAACCTGAAGTCTCACCTGAAGTGATTCTAATGGGAGGAAGAAGACTCAAGTGTCCTCAGCCAGGTTCTGAGGCATCCAGGGTGCTTAAACCCACCTTAACCCTTTCCTCATAGGCTGACTTATCTCATTCTATTACTCCGGCTGTACCTCTGTCTTATCGCATTACGCAGGGAGTGCGATTAGTCTTCCCCCTATGTGAGCCCGTCTAGCGATACCTAAGATATAGCAGGTGCGATATCTTCCCCTTCTTGTCCCTGCGGTACGCGATTCTTAACCGCTTCCTGGATTAATACGTGGTTTCAACCGTTCTTATCCTATTACTGCAGTTAGTAATATCATTTAATCTCCAAGCATAACCCTTGCTAATGAACTTGGCCCTTGATATCTCGCAACAATGTAACTGTGTAGAGTATTAATTTGAGCACTGTCTAAGTGAACCATTCATGCATTATATTCAGTCCATACTCGCACATTATCCTCTGCTTAACAATTATCTAGTTCGCTAGGATTTTAGCTATGATTATCACAATTGTTATACATCAACCAGAACTTAAACTGATGACCATATACATTACTTATAACAGAATGAAGCATTCGTGTATAATAAAGGCAAGTGAATGAGAGCAACAGCTACACAAATACAATAGCGCTACTTAGATAAGCACGTTGTTACTCCCAGGGGGGGAACTACGTCCAAGGGAACTGTGTTTCTTGTTTACAATTCTGAAGAGTAAACACAGTTCCTTTCCAACTCTTTACAACAAGGGTCTTCTGGGAAACTCCACCTCAGTGGGAGCCCTTCTCTATAGACCTCTCTTCTCCTCCTGCCTCTTACAATGCACTCTCTTTCTCTCTCAATCCCAGCGGATTGCACAATCTCTCAACGGGTCGGCCCTTGTTCTCTAAGGGATGTTCAGACTCTGTATCAACAAAGACTTGACTACCCTCTACCTAATGGCTTCTATCACTATGTGGCCAACCCCTTATCATATAAAAAGACTCCTATATATAGATGGCCCGAAGGTCTCATCGCAGTTACAAAACTGTGGGCCTTATCCCAACAGTGACTCAACCCTAACCACTTACAGTCAACTGGCTGTACTTCCATAGCCGCCTCCTGTCTCGTCGCCGCTTCCTGCAGTCCTTAGTCTTTAATGCATCGGCCCGTCGCTTCTTCTTGGTTCAAGCAACGCTGACTGTAGTCCTTCTTCTTAATGAGGGTAGCTGAACCCTCTCTTCATCTTCGGCGCCTTTATTACGGTGGTTGAGCTCTCCCTTCGGCCTCTTCTTTGTACCACATGCTTTGACTTTTCTGTACCTATCGCCGTGATTCCCGTCGGAATTTGCGCTACGGTGATATCTTTGTCTTACCGCCAAAATTGGTACTTTCTCTCCAAAATTGGTTATCCTTCCCAAAATTAGCAGCTTCCTAAATGCTGCGGAAGTTCTCTCCAACAATGGAAACTTGAGTTTTTTGTTTATTGGGTTTCTCTCCATAGTTTTTGGAAAATCAGTGTAGTAGATTGACTCTACTCATCAAGGAGAATCTATCTGTCCAATCAGAATTCAATTCTGAGCATTTTCAAATTTGGCCCTAAAAATTAGGGTTTCCACAAAAATAGGAATTTTTGAAATCTGAAGACATAGCTAGAAGCTCCTTGCAAAAATCTAAGTTTAGAGCTTTGGATCGAGTTTTTTGGCTGGGTAGATCTCCGGAAAAATCAAACCCTAATTCAGGGCTCTCCCTAGTGAACCCGAGAGGACAAAAAGGCAATTCTGAAGGGTAAAGCTTTGCTGATCTCAAATTCTGAATACAACAGGATGATCAGCTCATCAAGGCGCATCTTTCTATCCTTTGAGAAATTTGAAATTCACATTTTGAATTTTTAGGGTTTTTTCGACAAACCCTAATCCGGGACCAGATCCAGTTTTCAACATTTCAAGTGGTAAGACCTAAATCTTTTCTATTTCCATTTGAAGTAGTCTTTAAGATGTCTCACCACACCAAGCTTGAGGATAAGCTTGAAGGAGCTGATAACTTCCGAGCTTGGAAGTATAGGATTGGGTTAATCCTGGAAGAGAATGAGTTGGACTCATATATAAAAGAAGACATCCCTATCCCAGAGAATGAAGAGGCTAAGGTATTGCATAAGAAGAACTTGGTCAAGGCAAAGAGAATCATTGCTGATTCTATCAAAGCCCATCTTATACCCCATGTGTCTTCTCTAAAGACACCCAAGGAGATGTTTGACTCTTTGACCAAGCTATTTGAAGGGAAGAACATAAATCAAAAGATGACCCTACGGAACCAATTGAAAGGAGTAAAGTTTCAGAATGGAGAAACCATTCAATCTTACTTTTCAAGAGTCTCCCAGATCAAGGAACGACTAGAAGCAGTGGATGAAATGGTGGAGAATGGTGAAGTGGTGATGACCACTCTAAATGGCCTACCTAGGTCATGGGATTCCTTTATTCAAGGAATTTGTGCAAGGAAGAAGTTGATCTCCTTCAACAGATTGCGGGAAGAATGTTCTCAAGAAGAAGCTAGGCTTGTGGCCCAAGAAGAAAAGATGGGAAATGAAGATCAAGCTCTCATAGCACATGCCAGGAAAGGCAAGTCCAAGAAGGAATCATCTCATAACAGGAAATTCTCACACCACCATTATCATAAAGGTAAGAAAGATCTCAGATGCTTCAATTGCAATGAGAAGGGACACTTTGCTTCAGAGCATCCCAAGAAGAAGAAAGACAACATCAACAACTTCAACAAGAAGAAGAAGAATAACAAAAGAAGATATCATGCTCATGCTGCTGAAGATGATGAACCCCCAAAGAAGAAGGCTAGGGCAGAAAGTGATAGTGATAATGACTCATCAAGTGAAGAAGAGTATGTTCTAATTTTTGCTCTCACAGGTACTGTCTCCCATGGTTGTAATGATTGGTTGATTGACAGTGGGGCTTCCAAACACATGACTGGGTTTAAGGAATCTTTTGTGAATCTATCTGAACATGAATCACCCCATAAGGTGAAACTTGGGGATGATTATCAATACCCAATCAAAGGAAGTGGTGAAGCCTCCTACAACCTAGATTCTGGAAAATCTTTAAAGATGAAAGAAGTCCTTTATGCACCTGGGCTCAAGAAAAACTTACTCTCCATCTCTGCATTGGATGCAAAAGATATGAGGGTTGCATTTGTGGATGGCCAAGTCCTAATGTGGCCAAAGGGAAAGACCATAGATGATGCAGTAGTGATTGGAGAGCAAGAGGGACGTTTGTATAAATTGAAGGGACAACCTGAACATGCCATGGTGAATGAATCCATGGAGCCAAGTGAACTTTGGCATAGAAGAATTGCTCATATGCACTATAGGGCACTTCCAATTGCAAGCAAGGCTATAGAGGGTCTTCTTGAAATTAAGACCAAACATGAAGGTGCTTGCAAAGGATGTGCAAAAGGTAAGAACATTAAGAAGGCTTTCCCAAGCAGTGAAAGCAAGGCAAAAGATATACTGGAGATCATCCACTCAGATGTATGTGGTCCTATGTCATCCAGTTCTCTAAGTGGGTATGTTTACTATGTCTCATTTATTGATGACTTCTCCAGGAAGACTTGGGTATACTTCTTGAAGAACAAAGATGAGGTGCTTGATAAGTTCAAGGAATTCAAAACCTTGATGGAGAATCAAATTGACAAGAAGATCAAAACATTCAGATCTGACAATGGTGGAGAATTCACCTCAGGTGACTTCAAGAAGCTTTGCAGTGATTCAGGGATTAAGAGGGAGTTGACTGCTCCTTATAATCCCCAATAGAATGGAGTTGCAGAAAGGAAGAACAGAACAATCATGGAAGCAGCAAGGGCAATGCTACATGACCAGGATCTACCTATGCATCTATGGGCATAAGTAGCTAGAATAGTTGTATATGTGCAGAATAGAACACCCCACAAGATATTGGACAACAAAACACCAGAAGAGGTCTTTTCTGGTAACAAACCTGAAGTCGGCCATCTTAGAATATTTGGTTGTCCAATATACACTAATGTCCCAAAGGAAAAGAGGACCAAACTAGATCCTTCAGGAAAGAAAGGTATCTTTGTGGGTTACAATGAAAGCTCGAAGGCTTACAGAATATACTTTCAAGGGTTCAAGAAGATTGATGTCAGCAAGGATGTAACATTTGATGAAAACTCAGCATTCAACAAATCAAGGAAGGCACCTATCGAATTTTATGAAGAACCTAAGGAAACTAGATTTCAAGACACTACCATGAATGAAGCAATTCCAGAAGTTGTTCGTGAGTTTGAAGATCCGCAAGAACCTATAGATCCACCCCGTGAGGATAACTCTCACAAGAGGAAACCTGCATGGGCTAGAGAGCTCATTCAAGATGCATAAAGATTTGGCATTCCAGAAGAAGAACACAGAGCAAAGAAGAGAACCAAATCACATACCAGCTATGTTGCTTTACTCTGTGACATTATGAACAAAGAACCTTCCAGTTATGAAGAAGCAGTGGAAAAGAAAGAATGGAAGGATGCCATGGTCGAGGAATACCAATCAATAATGAAGAATGATGTTTGGGATGTTGTCCCAAGACCTAAAGAGAAGTCTATTGTGACTTCCAAATGGATCTACAAAATAAAGCATGCTGTAGATGGCAGTGTAGAGAAATACAAGGCAAGATTCGTAGCTCGTGGATTTTCTCAAAAAGAGGGAGTAGGTTATGAAAAAATGTTTGCACCTATAGCCAGGTATACTTCCATCAGAACAGTACTTGCCCTGGCTGCAGCAATGAAATGGAAAATACACCAAATGGATGTCAATACTGCTTTCTTGAATGGTGTAGTTGAAGAGGAAGTATATGTGGAGCAACCACTCAGTTTTGAAATACATGACAGGGAGTCATATGTGTGTAGATTGAAGAAAGCCTTATATGGCTTGAAGCAAGCTCCCAGAACTTGGTATGGTAGGATGGACAGTTTCCTATCTAGTTTGGGCTTTACCAAGAGTAAAGCGGATTCCAACCTTTACTACAAGGTTGAGGAAGGGAATCCTGTGATTCTACTTTTGTATGTGGATGACTTATTTGTAACAGGAGATGACATATTGATTGCAGATACTAAGAGGAAGCTTGTTGCTGAGTTCGATATGAAAGATTTGGGAATGATGCATTATTTCCTAGGTATGGAGGTGTGGCAGAGTGCAAGTGGGATCTTCCTTGGTCAAGGGAAGTACACAATAGATATCCTAAAGAGATTCGGGATGATGGATTGCAAGGTCATGGCCACACCTATGGCATCAAATTTGAAGCTTCTATGTGATGCTTCATCTGAGCCGGTTGATGTCTCTATGTATCATCAGATGATTGGGTCCTTGATGTACCTGACGAACATGAGACCAGATATTTGCTTTGTGGTGAACACATTGAGCCAGTTCCTGATGGATCCGAGGAGTGTTCACCTAGTTGCTGTAAAGCATGTTCTGAGGTACCTGAAGGGTACAGTGGATTATGGGCTCAAGTATGAGGTGAATCAAAAGTTTAATCTGCGGGGTTATGTTGATTCAGATTGGGCTGGTAGTGCTATAGATAGGAAGAGCACATCTGGATGTTGCTTCAGTATGGGATCAGGTGTGATTTCTTGGTTTAGCAGGAAGCAGTCCTGCATAGCACTAAGTACAGCTGAGGCAGAGTATGTTGCAGCCTGTTCAGCTAGTTGTGAGGTAGTATGGCTATGGAAGCTACTTTCTGAGTTATTTGATCTCCCACTGGATGCTACTGGTATCTTCTGCGATAACCAAAGTTGTGTGAAGCTGTCTGAGAACCTAGTGTTTCATGACAGGTCGAAACACATAGAGATCAAATATCACTATATCAGGGATATGGTGCAGAGAGGAGCTGTGAAGCTCCTGTACGTTGCGACGGACGAGTAGATTGTAGATGTGCTGACGAAGCCACTAGCCAGGGTGAAGTTCAAGTACTTCAGGGAGAGGCTTGGTGTTCTTCAGATTGATGACACTTCGTGGAAGAAGTGATGGACACATTTGCAGAAGCCATTCCAAGCATGTTAGGGAGGATTGTTGGCGGGAAAAACTACCATATAGTAAGGAAACGGATACTATCAACTGAAAGGGGATGATAGGTAAGCGTATTAACTGCGTTACAGAGATGTTCATGAAAGGAAATAGGTTATAGGCCTTGAGAACATACCTTTCGAATGACGTTCGATCCTAGCTCTTATTCAATCTTGTGCTCGATCCTCAAGTCCACCTCTCGTTCACTAAACCTGCAATACAAGTACCTTTCTCAGCGTATCTTGGATAATAATGATAGGTAAGCGTATTAACTGCGTTACAGAGATGTTCATGAAAGGAAATAGGTTATAGGCCTTGAGAACATACCTTTCGAATGACGTTCGATCCTAGCTCTTATTCAATCTTGTGCTCGATCCTCAAGTCCACCTCTCGTTCACTAAACCTGCAATACAAGTACCTTTCTCAGCGTATCTTGGATAATATATAATGATGGAAAAAGACAAAGCAATTTAAACATCCAATATTAACCAAAATAGATCCAAACAAGTATATCACTTCAATGAACACTTAATTTGGGACAAGAAAGACGCTTCAACCTTTTATTGTCAAATGCAAATTGATGTTACAAAATATACCTGACTTTGTGACATGCTCCTGCAACTTGATCCTGGGGTCCTGCTCTTCTATGGCTTGGATATCTTCCAGCATAAACTCCTCCAATGCAAGTTTCTCTTTAAAAGTCTCTTAATAACATTCATGTCTCTAACCCCTCTCTTTATTCTTCCCTATATTTATAGGAGAAGAGAAGCAGTTTAGGTCGAGAGATGGTTATGGAGGAAGTTGGGGAAGTTGGGAAACCAACTGCAACTAATCCTCTTCGTGAAATTAATTATTTTTTAATCATCTTTTGAGATGTACGCTACTATTGTTCAGTGAAGTAGCATTCAGGGCACTACTATAGTGCTTGTAAACTAGCGCTCATCACTTTTTGAATGTTGAGTGCTACTCTGCTAAAGAGGAGTAGCGCTCATGAGGCCTGAGCGCTACTATTACACACTGGAGTTGGGTACAAGTGCTAGTCTATTGAAGTAGAGAAGCGCTCATATCTCAGAATGACATTTTTAGGGTTTTTCCAGTCTTGTCGGGAGGTGGAGTAAGTCAAAGTCTCATATAGGGTCAACATGCTCCTCCATCCAAGTTGTCCTTTTGTGTGATCAATAGCTCAAGGTGATCACGGATGGAGAGGTGCAGGTTTGACCTATAACAGATGCCCCCTAATGTGTGGGGTCAGAGGGAAACAATGGCTGAAATACATTATAATCCAAAGCCAGAGGAGGAGTAAAGAACCGCAGAAACAAGTCACAAGAACACCTAAAACAAAGATCAAGGTCAGCAAGCAATTACATCTTTGACATCATATAGATGTGCAGTGTGATACAACATGATCTCTGATACATAACAAGGAGATGTATATATAGCATGGCCACTTGGAGTACAAGCGTGGATCCATGTCAAACTGAGAGATCATAGCCATAACAACAAACTGGATCTATCTCTCATGGAGAACCGAATATAAGTGAGGATCAGTCTTGCGCAACTTGGGTGATAACAGAATGAGGTAATGTCATCCAAAATCCCAAGGTCTTCATCCAAAACAACTCTAGGTACAAACCCTAACCATGTGAATAGATGAGCTGACAGTCGAACATGGGGGGTATCATTTGATTACCGGTCATTGATGTATATCGTTAACAAAAGCGAGGACTTCCACCAATAATGATGATGGGGTGCAAGGTACCAAGTACAATCTGCCAAGTGTGAATAGATGGACTTGGAGTTGAACACTTGGGGATCCTGGCGAAGAAGAGACATTGATATATTCTCAACATTCAACAGCGAGGAAAATTGCCATTGGTGACTACAATTTCCAAGGTATTAAATGAAACTCTAAACTTCATTCCCAGAGTAAAATGAGTTGATGTCTATGGGAAGAAGTTCGTTGGAAGGGAAGCCTTAAGGCATCCTCCATCATCCAACTCAAGGAACACTCAACTAGTGTGAGCTGATATGGAATAATATGTAACAAGACTGACACTAGGATGGATGACACATGAGGTCAAATTAAACTGCAGAATGGCCGACATAGGGTATATCCTTGAACAGTGAGCACGACACAAAGTGACTCTGGCAGTTTCTGACATAATGGGGTAAATGATAAGCCTAAAATGTAAGAGACATTATCAAACCTTCCATATGGTTGGAAGAATAACCAACCGGGGGAGTAAACAACTCGGAGATCAGGTTCACCCTGAGGTCAAAAAATAAACCCAACTGACAAGATAGACTCAAGTAGGTGTTGTGTTCAAGTATAGAACTGACTGAACTGCCTTTGACATTGAAGATATGACACATATTTCCCATCCCTTATTCTTTTTAGATAAAAGAATACCTTTCTTGTTGTTTTAATGAGTCCAAGAAAGAATGAAAAACTCAATAGATCCAACCATGTAAAAATTTTAACGAGCCCATGGGAGGAAGACTCAGGACCTTCTTCATTATTTATAGAGTTCGACGAAGAGATAGAAGATTACTCTATATTACTGATCTCTGGATTTTAATATTGAGCTGAGATCTGTTCTTGCTCGTCGGTGTTTTCAATTTTAAGGAGTCTGAAAAACTTAAACAATAACTCCATATATATGCTCATGGATTTTAGTATTGAGCCCAAGCAGATTAATGCTTTCCGGTGTTTTCCTGTTTATAGAGTTTGAAAAAATTAAACAATCCTCTTTTCACCTATCCATGGATTTTATATCGAGCCCGGATTGGTCTGTGCTCGGTGGTGTTTTCTTGTTTATAGAGTTGAAAAACTTAAACAGTCCTCTACTTACCCTCTCGTGGATTTCACATCGAGCCCGAGTAGGTGAATGCTCGCTTGGTATTTTCATGTTTAGAGAGCCTGAAAACCCTAAAGAAAGGCTCCAAAAGGTCCTTTTTCGTGCAGTTAGTCTCCTCCCCCGAAAAAGTATAAAACAAAGGGAAAAGAACTCTTCTAGCGCATACAGAAGTATACCTAGAGTATACATTTTCCGTAGTTAATCCACCTAGGCTCGGAAAAGGGATAATTCTATACCTGAGTGGATGAGCCTTTGATTACTTTAACGAACTCGAAGAGGACAAGCTTGCTCGGCAATCTTGTTTAGGTTTAAATAGTCCAAACAAGAGCTTAAAATGACTTAAAGGTCAGCTTCTGGGATCATAGCTTCATACTCTGTCAAAACTAGGTCTTCAACAAAATATTAGTAAATGCGACAAAACATATCGAATGATACATGAATTTGAACTATTAACTAGTTGACAAGGTCTAACATCGAGAATTTTAAACTTAGGAGATCGATCCTACAAAAAATTTAAGGAAAAATGTGAGCTAGATAAGTGAATATTAGTATTACACCATATGTATGTTTCAATTGATTAATTAGGTGATTTTGATAAAATTTTGAAACTATAGAGAACTAAACAATGGTGGGTAAAAATTAAAATCCAATTCATATATATAATTTCATTTTAAAATTCAATTTCCAATTTGTTTTTGTAGGGCAAAGATTTGGGGCAACCTTGGCATTTTCAAATATCCGTGGCGATCAAATTAAGCATCCAAACACCGTTCTTCTTCCACCAAGTGAGTTAGAATCTTCCCTACTTGCATTTTTATGGTTTAGTTTTTTATTTTTTGAGTCAAAAATTGCTTGCCACACAATGCTCACAACTTTTACTGCGCGGGCACTACTGTGTAACAAGAGCAGTAGCGTGTAAAGAAGATGAGTGGTACTATGCTCACACAGAGTAGCACCCATACGTTACTGTGTAGTATACACAGTAGCGCTCAAGCCTGAAAACTTAAAAGCAAGTGCCGAGACTGAAAAAATGTCACTTTTTGTGCAGGATGGTTCTTCAATGGAGGGAGAGAGAACATGAGGACATGGATAGGCTGGCCATGAAAGTGTAGCTAGGGTTTTACCCCTAGCTTGTGCAAATGAGCACCTACTAAGGAGAAGGGACTCCTTAGTAGCAGTTCAGTACATGGAAATTAAAATGCTAAAACAGAAACATAAATTACTCTAAACATGTGCATGAAACAGAAAAAACAAGATGTAAATAATGGCTTTTTGTATTAATTTTACCTCCAATGTGAAGGTTGGTGAAGCTCTTCCAATGTCCAAGAGGGTTGCTCCAAGCTCCAACTTGCTCCTTCTCTTTCTCCAAATGGTGGGAATGGGCCAAAAGGGGCTCTCAAGGTGAAAGTAGCTCAAGGGTGAGCTAGGGTTTCAAGAGATATTTTGGCAGAGTAAGGGTGCTTATAATTGTGGATATGGAATGAGGGGTCTCCATCACCTATTTATAGTTTTTTGGTGGTGGAGTGCTAGCCCATGGTTTTGGGAACCATATGGTTTAGGTCAGCTGTATAGGGTTTTTTCCTCCTTTTTCTCATTATTTTATATTTTTTATTCCCTTTTTAGAGGGTTTTTGCTATTTTTAGAGGAATTTTGGATATTTTTGGAGGAAAAAGGGGTTTTTTAGCCCTTTTGAGGCTTTTTTGATGGTTTTGTGGCCTTTTGGAGGCATTTTAGGCCTTTTGGAGGCTTTTTAGTGGGATTTTCAGGGTTTTTTAAGGAAAATATGGTAGGAAAATGGACAAATGAGCCATGTAATGGGGTAGATGAGGTAGTGAACACTTTTTAGGTGTTAACAGATTGCCCCTTGATGTGCAAGGGCAGGAGCTCATCGTATGGCCGATGGACATCATCAGTCATGTAAGGTTTTCTTGGGGTGTGGAGAAGAGAAGAAACAAACTGGAGCCCGAAACAACGATCCCGAACAAACTGCAAGAACTAAAAGTACATAACCTCAATAATGGATGAGGAATCATCTGATCATATGGATGAGGCGGGCATTCCCATGCTCGTATCAGGATATAACATAATAATAACAATGGGTCCAAAAAATGGGGACTTGAAATATACATGACCTCAAATACTGAATGAGGAAGAATCTCAATATATGGACGAGGCAGGCATACCCATGCTCGTATCAAGATACATAAAAAGAATTGTGAGGCCTAAAAAGAGGGACCTGTAATATACATAGAGAACCACTGTGTACATCATAAGAGTCCAGAGGGGACACAAATCTGGGACATACTGCTGAGCGGACCATGTCTGAGCTGAAAAAATGGGTGCACTGGAAGAACATCAGTGCTTCAGATGGGGGTACCAGAGGAACTGATGAGATGCTGGATCATAATGACAGGGAGCCTGGACCTCAATGGTACACTGAACTGGGACTGAACTGGGTACTCAAGGAAGCAGATAACTGGCTGGCTTCCGAATACAATCGCCAACGCAGCCCGGATATCCACGGGAACATATAACTGGGCGTTCTGAAGTGACTCACCAATGTGCCAGAGTCGAGGGAAATCCGGGGTCTTCGACTAAAAACTGAAGGGATATAACCCTACGCGATTCTCGACGATGTGATCAAGGTGCTGAAGTCGAGCATGTGAGAAACAACCACTCGGAGAGGCAATGATGACTCCTCTCGGAATGGTCCGTAGGCACTTACCACAGATGGTGATGAGTCCAAGGCGTAGGGACCTTTGGGCCTATCCTCTGGAATAGAGGGGCTATCGTCGACAGAGGGAGACCTGCAACTATCAAGGCAATGATGTTTCCTTGACAGGAGCGCGAGGTGGAGAACCGAAATGTGAGAGTACTGATGGCGGGACTGACAAACTGTGGGGGGACAATTGGGCAAGTAGAGGGGGTGGACTCAAACTTCCTTTGTTCAGAGTATGATAACGGGGATGATCGGGAAGCATATGAAACTAACTGATGGGAAAGGGATCATAGCTGTAATGGATCAAGGATGGGGACTGGACTGAGGGAGACTCAGGCTGATATAAAAAGGCAGGAGACTGCAGAATACTCTGAACAAAGGCGACCTGATTGGGGGTGCTGCCGAGATGATCGATCATAGTGCCAGGATGCATGGGAGGGGACTTCTTCATGGGTTAGGGAACTAGAAGAAGTGTGTATAAAATGGTACTGTCGTGTGGATTTATACGATCCTAGGACAGTTCATGCTCGTGGTTCAGGATTGCATGAGGGCACCCCGAGAGTTCCGATCCATTGCGATCCAGGTGGCTATCTTGGTGGACAGGGCACGGGAACAGGAGCCCGTAGGGGATGAGGGCCTCCCCTTGAAGGTGATAGTGAATATGATTAACCGAGTGGAAGGTAGTGCCTCACTACACCTAGCTTCCAGGCACTCTATGCATGTTGGTGTACAATTCTTACACGGTCATGTATATGATTGGTGTACTAGTTTACTGGTGAGCATGAAATCTCAATTGACAGGTTGTAAATTCGGCACAATGAATAATTTTGGGTACGATAGCATTTTGTGTACTTTCTTCTTTGAGAGGATTCCTGCTATTAGTTTGGGGATGCCTCTACCTCAGGTTAACCCCTGTGAGCCCAGACTAGGCCGTTGGGGTGACATATTCCTCCGCTGGGGTGGTCGGGAAAGTCACTACTGTTATCATACTGCTGATTTCTGGGGGTGGTGGGAGAGACAAGTGCCCGCTTTCGAGCAGTTTCCATATCCTAGATTGGATTTTCGTCATGATCCAGAACTAGTGCTTCCTCTAGGTGGAGCCTGGGGAGATATTGGTATGTTTAATTTTTTAGAATTATTTAATTTTTTCAAACTTTTCAAGTATTTGATTTTTATGAATGAATTTTGAAGTGCTAAACAAGTGTCATATGCAGATCTTGGGCATGTCCATCCCGAGGGACATCCTACCATCTTTGTGAGGCCAGCTGATGTTACTGCAACAGATGCTATGTTGGGGACCATAGAGAGAAAAGTGATTCGGTTGACTCATGAAGTTCCTGCATGCCGTATGGATCAGATACCTATTGATATGCAGGAAGATGTAGTTGGGGTGCCCCCAGCATGGCTTAGGGTGCTGCGAAAGATAGCTAGGCTAGTCATATGCTATTGCAATGCAGTCGATGATGATGAGGTCCCTCCTTCTCCATAAGAGAGGGATATATTCTATGTATATATTTTTGAGGCTACTATGCCCAGTTTTGTACTTTTATGACATGACTTAATAGACTTATGATCCAAAACTCATATATTTTTTGATACAGTATCGGCTATATACAGTATCGGTTATTTACATATGTATGTGTTTGAATTTTATGTGTGCAATGTTGTTTATGAAAGTGTATGATACAAATGCCAGTCTAACACATAGTTTGCTTAAGAATCAGCTAATGCGTTTAAATTTCTTGGAATGTGTTCATATATAATCAAACTGTCTTTCCAATAGTCTAACTCGTAGAAACTGACGTAGCAATCCAGGATCTCTAATCTGGTAGACACCTGTTAACTAAAATACAATTAGTTGTGAGTCAAGTCTTACCTCCAAATGTGAAATGCCATGACCGAGAGCATCTCGGAGAAGTTCTATAACTGCACTATATTCAACCACATTATTCGTGGTAGGACCCAAACAAACCC
The DNA here is from genome assembly GCA_027924585.1 of Larix kaempferi. Lineage (NCBI taxonomy): Eukaryota > Viridiplantae > Streptophyta > Pinopsida > Pinales > Pinaceae > Larix > Larix kaempferi. Next base: position 9,931,217 of record BSBM01000378.1, on the reverse strand, counting down.
CCCCCCAAAGAGACAAATTGGCCAGCGGGTGAGTAAATGACCCAAGCTACTGCAGCCAACTGACAGGTGTGGCGACTGGCGCCATCAGCAAATCCTAAGAAATGTTGGGTTGACATTTGGTACACGAAACGAAAAACACACATAAGATTAACTAACAAGCATAACGAAAACTAGCTTTACAAAAATATACAGCTATGTTACAAGAAAAAGTACGTCAGCCTAAGCATAGTACTTCTTCAGGTAGAGCCCATTTCTAGGCTCGACCAACTTATTACCTTCATAATCTATCAGTTCATAGGCACCTTTCTTCAGTGCTTTGGAAATTATATAAGGTCCGAGCCACTTGGATTTGAATTTGCTGGGTCCTAGGAGTTCTTTATCTTGATCCCAAAGTAGGACCAAGTCTCCTTCAATGAAAACCCTAGGTTTGACGAATTTTTCATACTGTCCTTTAACTCATTTTTTGTGGACCTCGTTTGTTGTGAGCGCGTCGTGGTGCTATTCATCTAGATGTTCTAAGTGTAACAAACGTTCTTCTAGTATTGAAGTATTTGGTAGTAACTGAACTGCTAGTTTTAGCGAAGGAATCTCGCATTCAATCGGTACGATTGCTTCTATCCCATGCACAAGTTGGAAGGGAGAGAATTCGGTAGCAGTCTTAACGTTGGCTCGGTAAGCCCAAAGAGTCGGGTACAGCATGATGTGCCAGTTATTTTGACTGGCATTAATAGTTCTTTGCAGTATAACCTTTAAAGTTTTGTTCACTGCTTTGACTTGTCCATTCGCCTATGGATAGTATGAAGATGAATGTTGTCGAAAACCAAGCATTGTATACAACTCAGTCATCATGATATTTTGGAAATGACTGCCATGATCAGTCACTATCTCTTTAGGTATGCCGAACCGTGCAATAATCTGATTAAACACGAAACAAGCGGCAGTTTCTCCATCTGCCTTGACAGTAGGCATTGCCTCTGCCCACTTAGTAAAGTAGTCAATGGCAATGATGATGTAATGATGTCCTCCAGCTGAAACTGGATTGCAAGTCATGTAATCAACCCCCCATTTTGTGAAGGGACCTGCTATAATTACAGGATGAAGCGGAGATGGGTGTGCCCTCATTTTCTTAGTGAAAAAATGACACGGACGACAGTGTTTCACCACTTCCACACAATCTTTAAAGATCGTGGGCCAAAAATATCCGGCACGCAGTATCTTCTAAGCTGTTGCCAACCCAGAAAGATGTCCCCCACAAGCTCCATTGTGGGCATCATTTAATACTGCTTCGGCTTCTTCTCGATTTAAGCAACGTCGTAAAATGGAATCTACCCCACGTCGATACAAAGTATCTGAGATGATGAGGTAGTTCTTCGCATGGCTTTTGAGCTTACGTCGCTCTTCTCGAGAAAAAGTAGTAGGACACCTCAAAGTCTGGAGATATACTAAGATATCCCCGTACCATGGGTCAGAGGAAGCAATGAGGAAGATATGTTCATCTGGGAATGATGATTCTTCCTCAACATATTCTAGGTCACTTGGAAACTCTGAGATTAACTCAGCGAACACTAGTGATTTCTTCGACTTGGCCGATTGGAAGACCAAATTGAACTCCTGTAGGATTACAATCCATTTATTATATTTCCCATCGATGATTCGTCAGGTGAGAACGTATTGGAAATGATTGAATTCTGCTATCACAGTAGTAGTTCGTAAAAGTATATAGTGACGAAGCCTCTGTACCGCATAGACTGCGGCAAGTGCTAACTTCTCAACGTGCGAATATTTAACCTCAGGGGCTATCAATGCGGGAGAAAGATAGTAGATAACATGCTCCATGAGCGTATCGTCTTCCTGAACCAAAACTATACCAATTGTATTAAGAGACGCTACTAGATATAAAAGAAAATCTTTTGTGTAGTCTGGCAGGCTCAACAAGGGTGCTAAAAGAAGTGCCTTTTTTAAGGCTTCAAAGGATGCTTGAGCAGCCTCGTCCCACACAAAGTAGGAGTCTTGTTTGAGTAGCCTCATAAAACCTTTAGTAATTTTAGCATAGTTTATGGTGAATCGCCGTAAGAAATTAGACATGCCTTGCAGACTTTGGAGTTGTCGCAAGGTGCGAGGAGGAGGCAGATTTACAATCGCCTCTACTTTCAGTGGGCCGACCATTATGCCATGACTGGAGACAATGAATCCTAGTAGACGTCCCGATTCGACACAAAACACACACTTATTAGGATTCAAATGAATCTTATATTGTCTGCATCTTTCAAACAACTGTCTAAGATGAGCTGGATGATCCCGTCTCTTTCGAGATCGCGCCGGGAGATCATCCAAGTAAGGTTCTACTATGTGTTTGATATCATGAAAAGCAAAATTCATCGCATGCTGGAAGGTAGCTCCAACATTCTTCAATCCAAATGGCATCTTCCGGTAAGCGAAGGTCCCCCACGAGCAAATGAAAGTTGTTTTATGCTGGTCCTCGGCTTTGATTTGTATTTGATTGTATCCCAAAAAATCGTCCATGAAAGAGAACATCTCATGTCCCGCACAAGAATCTATGATTTGATTGATAAACGGTGTAGGATAGTTATCTTTCGGACAAGCTTTGTTCAAGTCCCGGAAGTCAGTACAGACTCTAATGGTACCTTGCTTCTTATCAACCGAAATGGGGTTTGAAACCCATTCCGTCATGTCAATCGCATAGATGAAACCAGCTTTAAGTAACTTTTCAACCTCTGCCTTGATGGCGGCCACTTTTCTAGGGTTCACAGGATAGAGCTTTTGTCTCACAGGTTTTGCATTAGGGTATGTCGTGATGACATGCTCCACGATGGCTGGGTCTATACCTGGCATCTCCTCATATGACTAGGCAAAAACGTCGTGGAACTCTTTAAAAGGTTTTGTATACAGAGCGATCTCTTCTGGAGAACAGTTTGCACCAATAAAAATGTTTTCCATGACCCCGGGTTTGGTGGAAATGTTGATCGGAATTGTTCTCGATATGTTAGCCATATTTCCCTTAGCATAAATAGCTCTCGAAGTAGAAGGAAAATATGACAAATCAACCAATCCACCGGGTCTCATAGGGAATTCCCCTCTCTCAATCCTGTCTAGATCTGGAAGCATGTAGGACCTGTGGTGCATATGTTCCCATGGTTGGTCCAGGCCCATCATGACTTCTAAGATGGCTTCATCAGATGGAAAAACCGTGTCTAAACAATCGAACGAGTGAGTGGAATTCAGTGACCATGCCGGAGCATAGTCCATATCTTACTCAGCAGAGACTGGCGGAGTCATGATATGTTCCATTGCAACATGTTGTGTTTCCATATAGGCCACTTCTACAATGGATGGAGGCACAAAAGGTTCTGACATAGTGGGAAAGATCCAAGGATCAGTTCTTAAACCAACCGTGAATGTTTCGGTATCAGTACCCACATCAGAACGCATAAAAAGAACAGGGGAGAGGAGGTCGAAAGTGCCTATTAACGACCCGTATAGCCCTGCTCCTAAACTCTCATTAACCGGGGCGGTTTAATCAACTAAGGGAATTGTGGTCTCTGAAGAAGTCTGTTTGTTTCTATGAGTGAAAGAAAGTTGATCGACTGTAACGAACTTACCTTCAAATGGGAACATAACAACTCGAAAAACTGCTGATGCAATAGCTCGCATGGCATATTTCCAGCTCCTGCCTAATAACATATTGTAATTAATCAGAGTGCCCAGAACTTCTACTTCTACAGCAACTGTCTTACCGGCCAATGTGACATCAAATGATGGAAAAACCCCATGTGGATGGAAAGTCCTGCCATCAAATGCGGTAAGTAGTGTGTTAGAAGGGGCTAACTCAGGGGAACCCAAAGCTTTCCAATAGGAAATTGACATTACGCAGGTCGACGCACCCTCATCTACGACAGCTCGTCTGATGGTCATTGGGCCATGGACAACTTCAATATGAAGAGCAACGTGGTAGGGAAACTGGTATTTGATATCAGCCATATCAAATCGCGCAGACATGTTAGAGGATTCCATACTTCCAATAGCTGCCAGAAGTGCATTCCGTTGTAAAGGACAACTTTGCAAGACTTCTAAGGTAGACATAGCACAAGGGGTCTGGGCTAAATCTTCAACCACATTGTAGTTGGAGGCGGCCCGAGTATTCGGATTGTGCGATGCCCATTTCAAGACACCTTTCGAGATCTTGGGCATTGGGTCCACAGGTATGTGGAGTGGAGTGGAGGATTCTGGAATCTCTTTATCCTTTTTCTGTGTGTCCGGGGTATAATTCCTGGCTCTCATTTGTAAGAGTGCATCCAAATTAACCATGTTAATAAAAGTTTGATCAACTGTAGCATGTGTAGTGCCCCCAGTGTTGGAGGTGCTAGAAGCTGAGCTCTGCCCCTTAGGGAATGGATCTTTCAGTACGGCAGGCTTCTTTTATCATAATAGCTTTTGGGCTTCTTCAAGCAGAGGGCATTGGTGAGTAAGGTGGTCCTGCTTGCAAAGTTTACAAGGGAACTTAACCTTCTTTTTCTCTTTGTTACCCTCCTTGGCATTCTCTTTTTTGGGCTTCTGGTGGTTCCTCTCTCCTTTCTTGCCCTTCTTTTTGTTATTGGGCTACCGAGGGACCTATTGATTGTTCTGAACCTGGTTGACAGGTTCAGAAGTAGAAGGAGAGGTTGTGATGGAAGAAAATTCTGCAGTCAATTGTTTGATAGATAAGGCATGAACCTGTTTGGTCAATGCTTCGAAAGCTACAGAGTCAACTAAACCTACTATGTTGTCAGCATGTGTTCCAGGTTTAGGTCTACTCAGATTGGTATTCGATCGCGTTGCATCAGGTATGATCTCATACAGTAACCCGGATTGTGCATAAACGAGATCTAACTGCTGGGTCCGTAGGATGGCTTCTTCCTCGTTAGACATTCCAGACGTAGCTACTTCCTTAGAAATGTAAGGAATGAGTGATTTCAAATACCACTCAAGAAGGAATTCTGGAGGTATGTTGGCTTTAATGAGCCTCTTCTGTCTTCGCCACTCCTGAATGTGATCAGTTAAATGAGTGGCTTTATTTTGCCTAAATGTAGACAAAAGGTCTGTTCCGGCATCATACCGAACAGGAAGCTGGAAGTGATTCAAAAAGACAGTCGCGAGATCCCCAAAATTAAAGAATGTAGCTGTAGGTAACTCAATGTACCATTTGGCTGCAACACCGATTAAAGTCCTTTGGAACAGTCTCAATCTAATGGAATCTTCATTTAATGAGTTCGAGGAGCACCATAAATGGAAAGTAGTGACATGGTCACCAGGGTCTTCACCTGTTTTTCCTTTGAACTTTGGAATGTCCGAAGGTAACTTGGTAGGAACTACTGGCCATGTAGCATTATGATACACTGGATCGTTGGTCAGTTTGGAAAGATCTGGCAAATTTAAAGTTGCCAGAAATGGTAAACGAGGCCGGTAAGACGGTACTTGATAAGCTGGGGTCGAAAAAGGGGAACCACCCATAGTTTGACCTGTGAACTGCTGGTAGGGGTTGCCCCCAGCCGTCTGCTGGTAGGGGTTACCCCCAACCATCTGTTGGTAAGGGTTTCCCCCATCCATCTGCTGATAGGGGTTTCCACCTACCATCTGTTGATAGGGGTTGCCCCCAGCTACTTGTTGGTAGGGGTTGCCCCCTGCCGTCTGTTGTTGCACGAAAGTATTATTGAAATTTCCCCACCCATATGAAAGTGGGTTGGTGCTCTGTGGGTTCGTACACTGTGGCTGGGTGTTAGCCCCGCCATATTGCTGGTTAAAAATATTACCCCCTCCTCCTAAAAATAAGGAAAAAGGGACATTACCTGCAGGCATATTACATTGATTCATGTTGGGACATGCAAAGGTATTGAAACCAATGGTAGCTGACATTGACGGTGCGGTCATGGTACTCATGACAGGCACAGTTGCAGAAGCACTTGGCCCTACAACGGGTGTGGAAATCCAAGTACTGGGTATATGATATAACGGTTGAAATGAAGGAGGTGGCACTAAATTGTCTGTACTGCTAGGTCCAACAGTAGGTGTAGAGGTAGATGCCATAGTTGTTGAACTCGGCATACCTAACGTACCAGTATTAAAACTGAAAGACGGAGTGGACATAGAGGTTGTCTGTGCCGAATTCGGTGTAGCAGTAAAAGGAGGATTTACAGTGTTAGTGTTCATACCTATGGTGGGAGTTTGTGGAACTCCCTTTTCACCTCCTAGAGTAGACATCAAATGTCCAGGCAAGAAATTATATGCACTGTAATCGGGCTGCTGGAAACCAATGGGTAGTAGAAGCGGATTTCTAGAATTGGTCAGAGGAGGATTAAAGGGAGTGCTATACTCTGCAGAAGTAAGATCTTCAATCTCAACTGAACTAAAATGTCTTTGATCTGGAGTACTCGGTTGTGGTTCCTTAGGAACCTCTATTTCAGGGTTTTCTATTGCAGTTTGTTGTTCTTCAGGAAACTCAATTTCAAGTGGTAGTTCCTCAGGAATTCCTATTTCAGGATTTTCTGTTGTAAAAATTTCCTTAGGAAGTTCTATTTCAGAAATGGTTTCCGAAGAAACACTGGGGTTTACCCGCTGTCGTCTAGGGGGGCATCTGTTCTATGTGGCGGAAGGTTTTGAAGCCTTCTTGATCTTCGAAGTTCTTGGTTCTCCGTGATTATATATATAAATAAAAACTAGAAAACCTAGTGGCCACTAAGACTAGGGGGCAAACAACACGCCAACTAAAAAGTCCTAAGTATGCAAACCAAGCAAACGAGATGCCTTCCAGAGAAGAGTATGGGATGATAAGGGCCCAAAACAGATCAACGAAGGATGAAGAACAGTTACCCGGGGTCCACAATACAATGACTAAGGGTGCAAGCGCTGGAATATCCCAACCGCCCTCCCAAAGACCTGCAAGGGATTTCCTCCCATGTCTGTCCTAGGTACAACAGATATACCCTCCGCTGTCACCTGTGTATGAACCTATGGTCAGATACTAAGGATACCACAACACCGAAAACTCCTGGGGAAACAGTCTCTGGTCGAATCAGAAGGCGTGGGTAGGGTAACTGAGCCTGAAACTCAAAAGAGTCCCCAAACGCGATCCAATCCTGGTATATGCTCGAAACAGAAAGTAGGAGGAGTATTCCCAACAATCTGATCTCACAAGACCTACTGCATAGATCCCAGGCAAGCTTTGAGTGAAATGGATTTACCTGTGATAGTCGAACTACGATTTTTGCATAATGTGTGATCTTGAGTGGTTTAAGGTGATTTAAACTCAAGATCCTAACCAAGACTAGTTGGTGTAGTGTATCCCTAAAAAGAAAAATTGTTTCTATTTAATTTTATTAAAGATTTTTAGGGCTGTTATTACTCAAAAGGTAGTGTGTTTGTGTGGCGTGGTTGCAACATAAAAGCAAAAGTGCATAAATTCTAACTTTCGACAACAAAACTTTTTTATTTTATTTTTCATTTAAAATTCTTTCCAAACTGAAAAAATTGAGCAAATCTAATTAAATTTCTTTTTTGTTTTCTTTTGAAATTGCACACAAAATAACCTATGCTATCTTGTAACAAATATAAGCCTTATTAATCTTAAAGCTACCAAATTTTTTGTTTTTTCTATTATTATAAACGAAAAAGAACTATAAACATGGAAAGCAAATAAGACTTATGTGCAATGTGTAAGTATGGCTAAAAATGGTTCTTAAGCTTATAGCTGTCAAGGCACTAGCTCAACAAAGACTTGTCCTACAGGTTTCTTGCAAAAGAAAAAACCTCTATACTTGGAAACAAAGTGGGGAGAAAACAAAGGAGAAAGATACTTAAAACTGGGAATCCAACACAAGAGGACTGACCCAAAGCATCAAACCCTAGCAAGACCACTATGCCAAGCAAAAGGTAGGCAAGCAAGCTACCAACCACCCTACTAATACAAGGACTAAGAAATGAATCAGCCTAAAACACTTTAAACACACTTGAAACCAGAAAAGACAAAAAGTCAAAGAAGGTTGGAAATCAACAAGTTCGGAAGACACCCTAAAGGCTCCAAAACATACCAAACCCTAAAAGAAAGGATAAGATAGGTAAAGAGCAAACAAATGTTGCTACAAACAGCGAATGCAAAAGCATACAGGTTTGTCAATCAACAATATAAAGTCAGGGCAAGAATAAATGGAAGTGTTCACCAAAGAACAAAGCCTAGTCTTCCAAAAGAGTTATAAACAGTCCAAACATTCCACAGGTAAGCAAGCAATCTAAAGATGGAAAAAAGACTCAAAGAAAGGTTCTACGACTTAAAGAAAAGTTATAAACGTCAAATACCAGTCAAGGAGATCTAAAAACAAAGTCAGAAGACCACCAAAAAGGCAGAAAACTCAAACATACCACTAACAGAAGGCTACAGGAAATATACCCTACTGTGCAGTAGGGAAACTAGCGCTCGTGAAGAGATGGGTGCTACTGTATGTATAGCAAAGTAGCGTATGGGCGCTACTGTATGTATAACAAAGTAGCGGTCAGGTCTTAAAAGTTAAAAACTGACTTTGAAAAGATGTAAGAAGACTGATTGAAGCAGAGAAAAACAAGTAGGGGGGGTACCTACAGGGTCTCTCAGTACATAAAAGGAGTTGAAATGGTTCTGGGAAGACAAACAAGAAAGGTTTCCTAGAGAAAAAACAGAATTATCCCCAACGAAGTCGCCAGTCTATTGGCGGGAAAAACTACCCCATAGTAAGGAAACGGATACTATCAACTGAAAGGGGATGACAGGTAAGTGTATTAACTGCGTTATAGAGATGTTCATGAAAGGAAATAGGTTATAGGCATTGAGAACATACCTTTCAAATGACGTTCGATCCTATCTCTTATTCGATCTTGCGCTCGATCCTCAAGTCCACCTCTCATTCACTAAACCTGCAATACAAGTACCTTTCTCAGCGTATCTTGGATAATATATAATGATGGAAAAAGACAAAGCAATTTAAACATCCAATATTAACCAGAACAGATCCAAACAAGTATATCACTTCAATGAACACTTAATTTGAGACAAGAAAGACGCTTCAACCTTTTATTGTCAAATGCAAATTGATGTTACAAAATATACCTGACTTTGTGACATGCTCTTGCAACTTGATCCTGGGGTCCTGCTCTTCTATGGCTTGGATATCTTCCATCATAAACTCCTCCAATGCAAGCTTCTCTTTAAAAGTCTCTTAATAACATTCATGTCTCTAACCCCTCTCTTTATTCTTCCCTGTATTTATAGGACAAGAGAAGTAGTTCAGGTCGAGAGATGGTTATGGAGGAAGTTGGGGAAGTTGGGAAACCAGCTGCAACTAATCCTCTTCGTGAAATTAATTATTTTTTAATCATCTTTTGAGATGTACGCTACTATTGTTCAGTGAAGTAGCGTTCAGGGCGCTACTATAGTGCTTGTAAACTAGCGCTCATCACTTTTTGAATGTTGAGCACTACTTTGCTGAAGAGGAGTAGCGCTCATGAGGCTTGAGCGCTACTATTACACACTGGAGTAGGGTACAGGCGCTAGTCTATTGAAGTAGAGTAGCGATCATATCTCAGAATGACATTTTTAGGGTTTTTCCAGTCTTGTCAGGAGGTGGAGTAAGTCAAAGTCTCATCTAGGGTCAACATGCTCCTCCATCCAAGTTGTCCTTTTGTGTGATCAACAGCTCAAGGTGATCACGAACGGAGAGGTGCAGGTTTGACCTATAACAAGGATCATTCACATGGCTGTGGATGTAAGCACTGGATGATGAGCATCAGGACGATGCTCCAGTTACTGCTCTATATATGCATCATGTTGGATGTTGGATGTGATTAGTTGGATCATTTATATGTATATGTATGTACACATCATGTTGGATGTTGAATATGATCAGTTGGATCATTTATATGTATGTACACATCATGTTGGATGCATGATATGATCAGTTGGATCATTTATATGTATGTACACATCATGTTGGATGTTGGATATGATCAGTTGGATCATTTATATGTATGTACGCATCATGTTGGATTCTGGATATGATCAATTGGATCACTTGTATGTATTTTTGTATATGCATCATGTTGGATGCTTGGACCATGTATCTGTATATGTATCAGGTGGATCATGTATGGTGATATGTATCATGTATTTGTATTTGGTGGATACACTGTATGATCAGGTGGATCATGTATGATGATATGTATCAGGTAGATACTTGGTATGCATCAGGTAGATGCATTGTATGATCAAGATGATCATGGATGACGAGCTCCAGGATGTTGCTCCAGATGACATGCAGCAGGATGTTGCAGTGATGATGATCAGGATGATCATGTGTACATCAGGATGATGTATGGTGAGTATCAGGTTGATGCTCTGTGGCCGTGGAACAGGTTGTGCAGATAAGCATGTAATTTGTGCCCTGGGAGATCTGCAGATAGTCTTTCGAGGTTTTGCCTATGGCATCTAATCTGTTCCCTGGGATATCTGGAAGATGCTCTTTCGAGGTTTTGTCCTATGGCATGTAATTTGTGCCCTGGGAGATCCGATAGGTTGAGCCATGTGCTCGTAATCAGTTCTGGGATGCTCTTTCGAGGTTTTTCCATGACCACATGTAATTTGTGCCCTGGGAGATCTGATAGGTTGAGCCTTGTGTTCGTAATTAGTCCTGGGATGCTCTTTCGAGGTTTTGTGGTGACCACATGTAATTTGTGCCCTAGGAGATCCGATAGGTTGAGCTGTGTGCTCGTAATTAGGCCTGGGATTATCTTTCGAGGTTTTGTGGTGGGGTCACATGTAATAAGTCCTAGAGATTTGGACAGGATGAAAAAGGCCTCAGATGCTCTTTAGTGTTCTTGCTAGTCAAGAGACTCTTTTAAGGTTTTGTGATGCACGTAATAAGTCCTGAGATTTCCACAGTATGGCCAGTGATGACGAAGACCTGCAGGTGGTAGGCCTACATCCAGTATGAAAAAGGACTAGCTCTGTAGAACTTCCTATGATGAGTAGAGTCAGAGATTGGTTGAGATAGCAGTAGCAGTGACGATGATGATGACGATACATCGATGACGATGATCCCGAGAAGAAGACTTGTCTAGCAGATCTATGTCGAGAAATACCTTCCTAGTTAAGAGGGAGTGTTGATGTATATGTAACTTCGGAATGTATTTCATCTATGTATTTCATATATATTTATTGTACCCTTATAAGAGATGTGTTATTCCTCTATAAGGAAGTGTCGTCATGTGTATTGACAAGTGTCGCAAGTGTGTACTTGGAAATGGGTTATTAGACCACCATGTGTGGGGTCGGCCCTGAAATATATATTATATTGTGGATGTACGTAGCTAGACAAGTCGGCCCCATAAGGTCACTGGGAAAACAGGTTAGTATAAATAGAGATCGGGAGATCTCTATTTTGATCATTCAAAAACTCACACTTCTCTCACTCAGAAAGTGGCGCACTAGTGAGGAGGAGGATCATCTGCTACTAGGAGACTATCTCAGTGTATTTTGGTTGTACTTTGGTTGAGCCATTGCTCTCTATCTTTGAGGAAGTTGTGGGGTCTTTCACCTTAGGGTTTTCCCCATGGAAACTCCGTGTCTCTTGTCTCTCATGCTTTTGATTCTTGTGATGCTTGTCATGCTTATTATGATTGTCATGCATTGATATACTATATATGTTATTCTCTCAGTGAAGATCCTAGAGTATTGTGAATTAATGCTCAAAATTTAACAAGTACATTTAGATTTTTGGTTACCTTCTTTTCCCTTTTGCTTGAACTTCGAACTGGATGGTGCATCCGTCTGTTTGCCTTTCTCTCTTTGCTTGTGAGGTTCGAATTTGGGCTTCTCCTTCTTTTGTTTTCCTTTACCTTTCGAGATATTGGGTCCTTGAACATATAGGGATGAATCTTTGGAGCTTATGGACCCCATTTGAATCAACTTATCATGCTCTTTTGTGACGGACTCAATGAAGGCATTCAAGGTAGGCATCTTCCAATTCGGGGTAGTTAGCTGACCGGAATTGAAAGTAGAGACAAATACCGAATAATCTTTACCAAGCTTGCTAAGAATGGAGAGGATCAATTGCTTATCCTCTTTGATAACTCCACTGTTCTTTAACTGCATGTTCAAGTTCTTGAATTTTGTAAAGAATTCATTAATGGTCTCGAAATTCTCAAGACTAAGGGCAATCAATTCATTCTCTAATTGAAAAGCCCTAAGCTTGTCCTGCTTGCCAAATAGTGTTTCAATTTGCTCCCATATAGCTTTTGGAGTCTTCAATCCGATGAGATGGAAGTGAAGATCTTTGGAGATGGAGAGACAAAGAAGACCATAAGCTTCATCAAGCTTGCTGTAGTGTTTGGTTCTATCTGACAAGGTGTTTGGCTCCAATTCAAGACCAAAAGTGACTCGGTAGTAACCTTTTGAATGTAATATGATCTCCATATCATCTTTCCAATCAAAATAATTGAATGGGGTGAGGATAGGCTTTGAAGAAGAGTATTCCATTGCTAGGAGCGAGTGCACACTGATGTAGAAATGCTTGCAAGGGCAAAGTAGTGAATGCAATTGATGGAGACAATAACCTGCAAATCACAATAAAACCAAGAACAATGAGGTCGAACAATCCACCCTTTTAGAGTTGCATCACACCTGGTATTGGAGATCAAGCAATGTTGAATAGGTCCAATGTATAAGATCCAGGATTTATGTGGAAACTCAAGCTTCTGGAGTGGTATTGGAAGTATTTTCAAGCTTTGCATGCACAGGAGCGAATGCCCTTGAGATCTTTCATGCCAAAACTTTTTGTAATTTTTGAGCAAATTCACTCAAATCCTCTTGTAGAAACACCTGTAGAAAAGAGATCTTGTCCCTACAATGGCTCTGATACCATGTAAAATTAGTCATAGCAGATCTAATGAATAAGTAAATCAATCACAATAGATGAAACTCAGAAAAATGGTGTAAAACTGTGCAAAACATGCATGAGTGCTCAATATCCCAATGAGGGTGAATAATTACAATACAATATAGTAACAATGACTGAGCAATTCGAATTGACTAAGGAGGTCATTCGAATCACTGAATGGAGTAGCTTGACTCCAACTAGGAGTCCTCATCATCAATCAGTGGTGGTCATCAATGCACAAGAACCAGTCATCTAGGTGTCAATCTGAGTCTAACTGAGTGTAACATGTGTAATTGAAGTGTGTAGCACTGATATAGGGAAGTGGGCTTAGTGGAGGGCGCATGGGAGGCTAACTGAAGTCAGAACAAGTCATATAGTCAATTTGGAGGTCCAATGGAGTGAAACAGTCAGTCGGGAGTGAAACTAGCCTCAAATCAGGGAGAATCAGAGCTAACTGAGTGTAACTGAAGTGGAACTGTAGTGGTAGGTGAAAAAGTGCACCCTTCTCTAGCAGTAGGTGAGAAGTGGGTGCATTCCTAACTAGGAGGGCTAATGAACTAATGTAAGAAGCTCTCGGGTGCTAGAATAAGGTGGCTAAGGTGCTGGAGGCATCAACCTGGTAACTGGGAGGCATGCAAAGTGCATGCAAACCCTAATTGCATGCAAGATCCTGAAAAAGATGATGTGGATATCCGAACAAGAATACCTTCTTTTTCTCTCATGGACATTGCCAAGGATTGGAAAAACATGCTACTAGTTGAATATGCTAAAGACAAATTTGCTTGTGATGTGTTGGATGGAATCAAAGGGGATGATAACTATAGGATTTTGAATGGGATGATATCTTATAAGGTAATAATTTATTTAGTTCATAACTCCAAGATCAAGTACTGAATTTTGCAAGAAGCACATGATTCCCCACTAGCGGGCCATCCGAGGATCTTCAAAACTTATAAACAGTTGAGGCAAATATTTTTTTGGAAGGGGATGAAGGAAGATGTTCAGAAATATGTGAATGAATGTAAATTATGTCAACAAAACAAATCAAAACTTACATGTCCAGCTGGCCTGTTACAACCCTTGCCCATTCCGGAGCAAAAATGGGACCGTATCTCCATGGATTTCATCACCGGTTTGCCTAAATATTTGGGTAAGGGTTGCATCTATGTGGTAGTTGATAGGTTGAAAACATTTTCTCATTTCTTTGCTGTTACATCATCTTTTAGTGCTGCACAATTGGCTGATATTTTTTTCAAAGAAATCTTCAGATTGCATGGGCTCCCCAAGAGCATTGTCAGTGATAGAGATAGTAGATTCATGGGTGCTTTTTGGAAAAAAAAATTTAGATTGGTAGGCACTCAATTGACTCCAAGTACCAGTTATCATCCACAAACTAATGGACAAACAGAGAGGGTAAATCAATGGTTGGAAGGATACCTAAGAAACTATGTGGGAGAGAAGCAAAAAGCATGGGCAAAATGGCTACACTTGGGTGAGTTTTTCTATAACACCACTTATCATATGTCAATAGGGATGTCTCCTTTCAAATCATTATATGGTTATGATGCACTTACATTTGTTGAAATTATATTTGGTGATAGTAGAGCCCCAAAGGCTAAAGATTGGGTGGAAGAGAGCCAAGAAATTTTAAAGCTCTTGCAAGACAATTTGCAGGTTGCTCAAAATCAGCAAAAACAATATGTTGATATACATAGAGAATAAAGAACCTTTCAAGTCAATGATTTAGTATATTTAAGGTTGCAGCCATATAAACAAACATCTCTCAAAAAGAATGGAGCAGAAAAATTAAAACCAAGGTACTATGGGCCATACAAGGTAGTACGGAAGGTTGGAGAAGTAGCTTATGAACTAGAACTTCTCGAAGGGAGTAAAATACACAATGTATTTCATGTTTTTTGTCTCAAGAAAGCAATTGGTCAGCAAATCATCACTTTAGAAATAGTTCCTCCTTTGGATGATGAAGGTTAGCTCTCACTTGTTCTGGAAAATATTTTGAAGACACGGGAAAGAAAGTTGAGGAGTAGAATTATCAAAGAATATTTAGTGCAATGGAAGGACTTACCAAATGAAGATGCCACATGGGAAGAGGAGAAGATTTTGCAGCATCCAAATTTGAAATTGCTTGAGGACAAGCAATCTTGGGTGGGGAGGACTATAATGTCCCCATTCAAATAATTGCATAGTAAGATAATCCCATCAATCCTACTAGTTTCCTAGGTTGGATGGGCACATGTGGAATTGTAATAAGGAAGCTAATAAATGATGTTTAGACATTAGAAGGGTTCAAGTATTTAATAAATAGGGTGTATAAATAAATTCAAGAGAAATTCTAGGTGGCAAGTGGTTTTGGAGACATATGGAGGGTGTGGGACCCACACTAGCTTGATTTTTCAATGACACGTGGCATCTGTCTCTTGCCAATTCAAATTCATGGGAAGGTGAACACTCTTGGGTGAGTTGGTAAATAATAACACATATCATTCAGCATCTTAGGTCGAATTGGGATGGATTGGTAACCTCCATGGAAGATAAAGAGTCAAATTGGAAGTTTGTGGACACTTGGGCTACATTCCCTAGCCCCTATGACACCAATGATGGATAATCAATGACAACTATGAAAAATTGCAGACCTTGTTAACACCCAAAAAGTGTTCACTACCTCATCTACCACATTACATGGCTCATTTGTCCATTTTCCTACCATTTTTCCCTTAAAAACCCAAAAAAATCCCACTCAAAAGCCTCCAAAAGGCCACAAAACCATCAAAATAGCCTCAAAAAGGCTAAAAAACCCCCTTTTTCCTCCAAAAATAGCAAAAATCCCCTAAAAAGGGAACAAAAAATATAAAATAATGAGGAAAAGGAGAAAAAAACCCTATACAGCTGCCCAATACCATGTGTTTCCCAAAACCATGGGTCAGCACTCCACCACCAAAAAACTATAAATAGGTGATGGAGATCCCTTATCCCATATCCACGATCAAGTATACCCTTACTCTGCCAAAATCTCTCTCGAAACCCTAGTTCACCATTGAACTACTTTCACCTTGAGAGCCACTTTTGGCCCATTCCCACCATTGGAGAAAGAGAAGGATCACATTGGAGCTTGGAGCAACCCTCTTGGACATTGCAAGGGCTTCATCAACCTCCACATTGGAGGTAATATCAATACAAAAACCATTGTTTACAAATTGTTGTTTATGTTTCATGCACATGTTTTAGAATAGTTTACATTTCTGTTTTAGCTTAATAATTTACATTTACTAAACTGCTACTAAGGAGTCCATTCTCCTTAGTAGGTGCTCATTTGCACAAGCTAGGGGTAAAACCCTAGCTACAGTTTTGGCTACTCCCCTAGATTTTGAATTTCTGGTTTTTGTTTAATTTATTTTTTTTTCGTTTCGGCTGTCCCTTTCGGCTGCCGTATACCGCGTCTTTTTCCTCTGCAGTCGCATCCCGACCGTGACTTTCAGACCCTTACCTGTGACCCGACTGCTGCTCTCAGACTGTTTCCGACGCCCTACTGACAGATTCAAGTCTATTACCTGCGATCCGACCGCGGCTAATCAGCCTGTTTGCTGTGATCTGACTGTGCCTGTCGGCCATTTTCCCGCGTCCCAACTGCGTCTGTTAGCCCTTTTTCCGCGACCCGACTGCATCTTTTTCCCCGTTTCCTGCGTCCCGACTGTGTCTTTTGGCCCGAAAGCCGCGACCTGACTGCATCTGTTTCCCTCAAACCCGCGGTCTGCCTGTTCTGATTCGCCACAGACCCGCGGTCTGATTTCTGCATTTTTACTGTTTTGAGCCCAGCCCCTTTTGCTGCAATCTTTTCTGCATCTGAACAGCCCTCTGTCCTACCTGCAGTCCCACTTCCTTACAGCCTTTCTGCAACGTAATTTCTGTCCCCTTTACAGAATCTTTTTAAAATTTCAGTATTTTTAAATTCAGAAAATTTTGCAAGTTAAAGTTTCAATTTCCGTATTATTGATAGTTAGAGGTTTCCCCCCTTGTGGCACTTCTATTTTGGGTACATCACCTCACGAGCACACTCTCTGTCACATAATTCAAGTGAGCCTTAAAAAGTACCTAACTGAACCAACATTCTAACCCCACTTGGGGAACACAAAAGAATCATTGTAGTTAGGTAGGATCGGGGGGATAGGCTTCCAATAACACCCCTCGGTTACTTTCACTTGAGACATAGTTGTTGTCCAAATAGGGAACCAAAATCCCCTAGTACTTTTTGGCACGGTCACGACTAGTTTATCAGAGGGCCTCTCCCTTAGGAGGGTTGAAGTCGGGAGACTGGTTTCGGAGGCCTGAGTGGAATACCGCACTCCATTCAGTAACCGAAGGGCTACCTTTCGCGGTTCGCGGGATATCCCTGTATAGGGGTATTGCGGTCAACGGACTAAACGACAGATTCACCTTTCTGGACGTGTCATGAACGGGGTATCTTAGTTGCCATTCTTCTAGGATTGACTACCCGGTGTCCCTCCCGGTAGGGGGATATCATAGCCACTTGGCTTTGCTACTCATATTGTCTGACTTGGATTTCATCACCTTGGAGAGGATATGTTCAGTTGAGTCAGAATACTTTTAGTTAGGTGTTTGCATGCTCCTTTACCTCCCTTTGGTCTAGTGAGTCCACCATTTTATGTTTCTAGGAAACCTGCTGCTTGTTGGTATTCTGACCATCTTTTTTGTTACTCCACTTATTGTAGCACAGCTGTTGCAGTAGGTGTTTTGAGTTGGTTGTTGGCCTGAGTGCCTTGTTTTTTTTAGCTCTCCTTCTGCACACTCGGTTGCATTAGGATTTTTGAGCTGTTTTTCTACTCACCTCAACCCACAAAGATTAGCCACCATCTGTCACCATTGAGTCCCCGAGACATTCTCGGCGCCTTAGGGGCGAGCCCCCACAGCACGGTTCACTTGACACCACCCGTCATAGATTCCGATCATCATCCATTGATACCACCCATCACCGATCTAGAGCCTTGTCACTTGACTCCACTCGTCAGCGACATAGGACCCCGTCACTAGATATTGACGCTCCTTACTTTACCTCCGATTATGACGAAGAGTCTGAGAACCCTATTTACACTGCCCCTACTAGCCCCATGGCTGGCATGACTTCCACTCCTTTTGTTATAGGGACCATTGGTGGCACATCCATCACTACACCGATTACTACACCTGTTTTGGGTATGCCCTCCATGTGGCCCCCATCTACCGTTCCCCTCACGGTACCTATTCCCATAGCGGGAATCCCTATCCCCACTACATCAGTGGCTCACACTACCCATGGTGGTGCTGGACCATCCTCCACCACCTTAGTTCCCCCACTTGGGGGCACCATCCCAAATCTTGTCCCTCCACTTGGGGGCATTGGCCCCAACTTGGTCCAACCCACTACTGTGTCACATCCTTCTTCCAGTTTGCCATTCATGGCTAGCCTCAACCTACCCGACCTGGCCAGATTGACCAACGATCCTATTCGACACGACCCTACGTGGCCTCATATGCCTACCAAGCTCCCCTCTGACATCCCTAAGTTCGAGGGCAAGGCCGGTGAGGACCCACAAAACCATATCATGTCTTTCCACCTATGGTGTTCCTCCAACTCCATAGTGGACGACTCTGTTCGCCTCCGTCTCTTACAGAACACCTTCACTGGCTCTGCAGCCAAGTGGTATATCGAGCAACCTCATGGGACCCACGCCACCTTTGCTTCCCTTGCCTCGACCTTCCTGCAGTTCTTCCAGTTGCCTGTCCGCTATGACGCGGGCATTGAGATCCTCCTATCTTGTAGACAAAACACGGCTACCCATATCACGGACCACATCCATGAGTGGCGTCGACGCCGTAGCTTATGCAAGATCAAACTAGACGATCGTATCTTCCTAGATTGGTTCCTCAAATCCCTTCTCCCTGTTATTGCTAAGGATGTGGCATCAGAAAGACCCCAGTCTGAAGAAGAGGCCATCCTTAAGGCCCAACAGTTCGACCTCATTTATGCCCAGTCAGGTTACCTTTATACCATTATACCTGACGCCCCTCGTGGTGAGTCCTCCCAACATGATGCGCCGAGGGCATCCCACGCTGCAGACGGTATCATTGGCCGTGTTTCTTCGCATCCCCAACCATTTTCCATAGCACGTCCTACCCCTGGCCCCGACCTTTCATGGGCTACCTCACAGTCTGGAGCAACCAACTCGTATGCTCCCATGACACATCACCACCACCATGGACCCTCATGTCCTCCTCAATGCTTCGGTCATGCGACTCCCGCTTATGCCCCCCCAGTCGCACCTCAGCCTTACTACCATCAGCCTGTCGCCCCAGCTCATGTGCCTTCACAAGCCCAACCCGCTTATTATCCACCATAGGCAGCCCCTGCGGCAAACCCACAACCTGCTCCGCAGCCATATCAGCAACCTCCTCAAGTTGCTGCACCTGCTCAGCCTCCACCTGCATATCATCCACCGCAGCCTGCTCCCACACCTGCGTAACCTCAGAATCCACCTGCTGCCCAAGGGAAAGTTTACGCCCAACAAAACCCGCAGCAAAACCAAAACAACCAACGCAACCAGGGTCAACAAAATCGTGGTAAGGGCCGTAATCGTGGGAACAACCAACCTGCAGACCAAGCTGGTCAACCGGCTAATCCCCCCGACAACAACAATGCAGCCCCTGCTAACCAAAACCCTCATCGCCCGCCCAA
Source organism: Larix kaempferi (assembly GCA_027924585.1). Classification (NCBI taxonomy): domain Eukaryota; kingdom Viridiplantae; phylum Streptophyta; class Pinopsida; order Pinales; family Pinaceae; genus Larix; species Larix kaempferi. The sequence goes on along the minus strand of BSBM01000378.1, from coordinate 9,911,519 downwards.
GCAGGCTAAAAACCCCAATTTGCGAACAAACCATCCTTGTTCTATTTGCGGGGTATATGGCCACTATACACATGCTTTCCCACACTTGGAGCGAGCGCGGCAACTCTGGGTTGACGATGCCCACCGCCAAGGGCAGGCAGCTCCTCAGGCGCCTCCTAACCCCCCTCAACCTCAGCAGCCACCTTTGGTGCTGCAAAACCCACTACCAACCCAAGGCGTCGTGAACACTCATCCGTTGGCTCCCCCTCAAGACAACGTGCAACCCCAACAGCAAATCACGTACGCTGCTCCCGATCAACCCATATTTGACTCGGGAACTCACCACTTGTCGATGATGTCATCCGCTGACGTCAACCTCCAGACTCGTCGGAACTAGTATGGCTCCACCACTGATGTACCTCCCACTGATAAACCTACTAACGCTCATCCCACCGATCAAGCGTTACGTATTCCTCCACCTCCTCTAGATGGCGCTCCCAAAGCCCCTCGTTTCCCACTTCGCCGTATCAACAATAACCCCAATGCGCGCGCTGTGTCAAACTACAACATTGTAGACGACCTAGCCCAATCTCCCGCAGCCATGTCTGCGTTAGAAGTCTTGAAGAATTTCCCTTCCCAGCGCAAGACTTTACTCTCCGCCATTGGGGGGATTGACCCAAATGATTCGAATTTGATGGCATTTGATTTAGACCAGTCTGAACCTCGCCTGCCTTCCACCCTAGCATTCCAAGTTTCTGTTTCCATTCGGAATCTTGTCATCCATCGATGCATCATCGATGAAGGTGCCTCCACATGCGTCATGTCTACGTTCATGTGGCAGAAGTTGGGATCCCCCACTCTCCAGCAGTCCACCACTGCATTACGCGCCTACGACGGTCGTTCGGCTCAGCCCCAAGGCCTCCTAGCCAATGTCCCTGTCCAGTTAGGTGGCAAAAATGTACTCATTGACATTGAGGTAATCAATGCCCAATTGGATTATAACCTTTTACTTGGCCACAGCTACATGTATGCCATGCGGGCGGTTTCCTCTTCCGTCTTTCACACCATGATGTTCCCCCATGAGGGACGCGTGGTTAAGGTTGACCAGCTCACCTACTATGATCCCAGTGCTCCCGCGGCACCTAAAAATGTTCTCCCCATGGTTGAACAACCTGTTTCTCGTGCCACCACCTCGTTTGTTTCCTCTACGGGGCCTGGAGTCTACTCAGATGCGCCGATGACCTCCACCTTTCAATCCATTCCTCCCCCGTCATCTACGCCCGAAGTGTCTGACTTATGTACCTTGTCCCATGACAACCAACCACCTAACAATCAACCACCCTTGTTGCCTAAACCACCATTGGTACCTAGCCACATTGGTGTTACACCTATCCATACGATCCCCTTCCTGGTCCCTCCATCGGGAGTAGTAAGCACCCCGATCATGGCTACCCTTAGCTTCCCTGGGTTAACTTTGGGATTACCCGTATGGTATCTTTCGCCTCCTGTTCGCCCCGCCGACACCAGACGTCGTCCTCCAACCGGTGCAACCCATGGCTACTACCACTCAGCCACCTCCCGGTGTCTCTACCCCTTCATCCTCCACGACTCCCCCTCCTACTCCCAAACCCACTGGGGGCAGAGGTCCACAACCTTACACTGCTGTACCACCTCCCAAGATAGTCAAAAACCCTCCAGTGTTTCACGCTCCTCCTAAATGCTCGCTGTGCGATGAGTTGGGCCATGCGACTCACCAGTGTCCACAGTTACCAGCCCTACAGAAACACATGCAGATGCTCGACGATGACCCCAACATCCCAATTGTCGAACTAAACCCCACTCCTAAGCCTAAAGATAAGTCCCTGCGTACCAACCACCCCTGCGCCATATGCGGTATTTACGGGCATTAATCACATCATTGTCCTGATCTCCCGGATTACAGAGCGGCTCTCTATGAGATGAACAATTTGGATCTTGAGACGACACCAACTACTATTGAAGAGATTCACCCCCCGATCTCACCCCCATCCGGGGAGGTCAACACCATTTACATGATCTCTTCCACTACCATTCCCTCGTCAACCGATTTGACGACGCCAACTTTCCGTACTGATGAGGAGATTCTTGAGGCCCTTACTGCCCCGGATTATCCCTGGGATGACATGCACCACTGTTCCTATTTCATCCCAGAAGAATCCTCCTCTAGCACAGCTACCCAATTCACGGTTGAGTCCAAAGACTTTCTCCCCACCAAGGTCGACTGGTTCAAGGACCCTATTCCTACTCCTGACGCCTTCGAGGAGGGTAACATGGCCAACATCTCACCCGTCATCCACATAGATATCTCTGACCCCCCTGGCGTCAATGAATGCATTGCCTTAGGAGCCTCCTGGAGTGAACAAGAGATTGAGGAGTACCGAAAACTCTTCCGAGAATTTCGTGATGTCTTTGCCTGGTCCTATACTGAAATGCCTGGTCTTGACCCCGCCATTATCGAACACCACATTGACACATGGCCTGATGTACCCCCCGTCCGTCAGAAGCAGCGACCCATTCATCCCTCAAAACTCCCAGCTGTTAAAGCCGAGATTGAGAAGCTGCGCAAGGCAGGGTTCATTTATCCTATTGCCTATACCACCTAGGTTTCAAACCCCGTTCCCGTTAACAAAAAACAAGGCACCATTCGAGTATGCACTGACTTCCGTGATTTAAACCGCGCTTGTCCCAAGGACAATTTCCCCATGCCATTTATTGACCAGCTCATCGATGCGTGTGCGGGGCATGAAGTCCTCTCCTTCATTGATGGTTTTTCCGGATACAACTAGATTCAGATCCATAAGGAAGACCAGTACAAAACTGCCTTTACTACCCCATGGGGCACCTTTGCCTATCGCGTGATGCCTTTCGGCCTCAAAAATGCTGGTGCCACTTTCCAGCGGGCCATGACCTATTGCTTTCATGACTTGGTCCATATCCTGTTAGTCTACCTTGATGACCTTACAGCTCGTTCCCGGAAACGATCTGACCACCTTAACGACCTTCGGCAAGTATTTCTGCTTTGTCGCAAATATCAAATCCGCTTGAACCCACACAAGTGTGTTTTTTGCGTTCCTGCAGGCCGATTGTTGGGTTTCATTGTTTCCTAGAAAGGAATTACTGTTGACCCTCTAAAATTCCAAGCCATCTTAGACCTTCCCTCTCCTCGCACGCTCTGGCAGCTCCAAAGTTTGCAGGGACGATCCAATTTCCTTCGACGTTTTGTCCCTGATTATGCCACTACCGTTCATGGTTTCTTGCACCTGCTCCGTACCCACATACCCTTCGTCTGGGATGAGCAAGCAGAAGCTGCATTCGAAGCCCTCAAGAAGGCTCTCACACAAGCTCCTCTGATTTCCCCTCCGGATTTCACACAAGACTTCATCCTTTACGTTTCGGCATCCGAGCATGCCGTATCTGGAGTCTTGGTTCAAGAAGACACTTCTCACCAGGAGCACATCATTTACTACGTCAGCCAGACCTTGTCTGGTCCACCCCTACGTTACCCATATGAGGAGAGACTTGCCCTAGCAGTGGTCTTTTCCGTCCAAAAATTGCGACACTATATCTTAATGAGTCATACCACAGTCGTCGCCGACTCTAACCCCATGGTATATCTTATAAACCGGCGACTCCTGCAAGGTCGTGTTGCTAAATGGGTCATTATCCTCCAGGAATATGACCTTACCTTCAAAACACCTAAGAGCACTAAAGCCCTCGCGCTTGCCCAGATCATTACTGATCTCCCTTCCCTTCTCCCGGCCAAACCAATCTCCGATGAGTTACCCGACAATCACCTGTTCACTATCTCGTCCGATGACCCATGGTATGGTGATATCTTGTTATACCTGCGCACGCAGAGGTTCAGACCCAAAGTTACCCGTAATGAACGCCGTCGCATCCGTCAACAGGCCTCTCGATATCTCCTCTTAGGCGATGTCCTTTACCGGTGCGGGGTTGACACAATTCTTCGTCGTTGCCTTACACACGAGGAAGCTGAACACGTCCTTAATGACTGTCATAGCGGTGCCTGCGGAGGCCATTTCTCAGGGATGGCCACTGCCCAAAAGGTCATCCGCGCCGGATACTTCTGGCCCACCCTTTTCACCGACTGCATCACTGCGGTCAAACACTGCCATAACTGCCAACTTTTTTCCCCCAAGGCCCGGACACCTCCTGCTCCATTACACCCAGTCGTCACCGTTGGTCCCTTTTCTAAGTGGGCCCTACACTTCATGGAATGTAGACCCCAGTCTGCCAACGGCCACAAATATATTATTGTCGCTGTTGATTACTTCACCAAATGGGCAGAAGCCATGCCTACCTTCAATTGTACCGCCGACACTGCTACCCGTTTCTTTTTCAACCATGTCATCGCTCGATTCGGGGTTCCTAAGCAGCTGGTCTCAGACCATGGTTCACACTTCAAAGATGTCGTCTGGCGTGAGTTATCCACCCTCCTCAAATTTGAACACCAATTTTCCTCTGCTTACTACCCCCAAGGGAACGGCCAAGTAGAGGCCATTAACAAAATCCTCAAAACCATCCTTCAACGAACTGTTGACAAGCATAAGTCCAATTGGCACCACATGTTGTTCCCTGCCTTATGGGCTTACCGCACATCCACTAAGACCGCCACTGGTTTTACCCCATTCCATTTAGTTCACGGTGTAGAGTCTGTCCTCCCCATCGAGTGTCAGATTCCTGCCTTACAGATCGCCGTTGAGCTTCTCCCTGACACCTCCCCCCTCGAGCAGCGTCTGCTGACACTGGAACAAGCTGATGAAGACCGTCGTGCCACTCTCTAGAACATTGAAGCTGCCAAAAACCGCTCCAAAGCCAGTTATGATAAACATGTTCACCCTCGAACTTTCCACGAAGGGGACCTTGTCCTCGCATATGACCAAGCCCACGACAAAACCGGTAAAGGGAAGTTTGAATCCATGTGGCAAGGCCCTTACATCATGCAGACCTGCCTAGGCAAGGGGGCATACATCCTCTCCGACTCCGAAGGTCACCCTTTGCGCAACCCCCGCAATGGGTTGTATCTTAAGCGTTATTACCCATAAATGAAACCGCGACCTCATTGGTTTGCGTTGTATAGTTTGCTCTCTTTTTGTTTTTCACATTTTTTACCATCATCTTACATTCGTCATTTCTGCATGATCACAGATGGACCATCTTCCACCTTGTTACACTGGCTTCGCTGATGGCGCAAGCTGTTGGTCTCCCCACCTGGCTTCTGCAGCATGGGTCTTGTACTCCCCTTCCAACGAGATGATTCACCTTGATGGAATATGTATAGGCGCTGCTACCAATAACCAGGCAGAGTATGATGCTGTGACCGGTCTCTTGATTGTTGCCCTCCAGATGGGCATATGTCACCTTCATGTGTTCCTCGACTCCTAGCTACTTGTCTCCCAGCTCAACAACTACTACCAAGTGCGTGATCCTTGCCTTTTTAGAAAATTCATGCGCGCAAAGCAACTCAGCCGACAGTTTGAATCCATAACATTCACCCATGTCCCAAGAGCTCAAAATAGTGTCACAGATCAAATGGCAAACAACGTCCTAGATTGGCATATCAATCATACCATGTAACATCATGCATCATCATCCCATAACATCTCATAAAAATATATAAAAGCCCAAAAAGATTGCATCACATCAACATTTGCATCCATGTACATAAACCACATGCATATCCATAGGGGCATCCACGTGCCTAATCATACATACATCATGTTGCATCACATAAAATAAACAAGGGGCATCCACGTGCCTAAAATCCTAGCCTACTTGCATCCACGTGCCATGTAAACATATCACAAATTATAAAGCGCATCCACGTGCGTACAAATAAAACAACATCATACAAAAAGGTGCATCCACGTGCATATATATATATATCAAAAAATACATGTTCAGTGCTATACATGTCCTGAGTACCCCTGTACTCAGCTATACAAAAAATGGCTATACATCCCTAAAGCCTCATCAAAATACATGTCGTAGCTACAAAACTCGGGGGGAGTCCCCTGCACTCCCTAATGGGAGTTGTATCCTGCATCGGATGCCTTTGAGTCCTCCCCTCGCTCCTCCTCTGGCAAGTCCTCATCTCCTCCGGCCTCCTGTGCCCGTACCCAGTCCACCAAGATCGCCACCCGGATCGCTATGGATCTGAACTCTCGGGGTTCCCTCATGCAATCCTGAACCACATCTAGGTCGACGTCCCGCCATCCCTCGTCGGTCACCCCTATCAGTAACCGGTCTAGTAGTGCCCGGACCGACTCCAGGGTCCCCTTCGCATCATGGCGACGGACCTCGCCTCGCCCAGGCAGAGCTGGGATGGCCACAATACCCCTCCGTGCCACATGTCCTGGAGGCGGCCTCGGACCCACATCTGCAAGATCACCCATATGTCAGTCACAGTATATCAAACTACTATCATATAAATAAAACTTGACATCCATAATATGCAAGCAAACACATACGTACCGTCGGGACCCCATGCCTGTCCTGGTGCTCATGGCGCCTCCGGATCTCCCGTGAAGTCCATGTCCCGATACGGGAAGTCGTCCAGTGTCAATGGTATCTGGAGCCACTGCAGGTACAACTCTTGCGTAAAATACCTTCCCACGTCGCCACCACCACGGCGGCGCATCATCTCGCACCACCGCACCATCCGCGGCTCCCTCATACCTCCTGCCCTGATCGGCACCCGTGGCCGCAGTGTGGGTACCCTCTCCATAAAGAAGGCACACAAGAAGGAACCAAAACAAAAGCCCTTTCCAGCTTCCTTCGCTGCCGTCAGCTGCCGCTGAACGCAGGTCAAGAACATCTGGCCCCACGCGTAGTACACCCCATCCAGTATGCGCTCTATCATCTACATCTGACCCCCAGACGCCTTCTCAGGTGACTGGGACCCCAGTACTCGAACCACACATGCCGCCATGGCCTGCACTGCCGGCTCCTGTAGGTCCCTCACTATGAGTGCATTCCTATGCACCCTCGCCTCAGGACCGCAGTATCTCTCCAACATGTCCTCCATGTCGACGTCTGCGGCAACCCGCGGCTGTGTGTCTGCTACCCTGCCTAGACAGGGTAACCCTGTCAAAAAGTATACATCAGTCAGGGTGAGGTCCACCCTCTCACCCTGTACTCGGAAAGCCTGTATGTCCGGCTCCCAGAAGCTGATCAGCCTGTTCAGCAGCAATGTTGCTGACCGTATCATGGGTATCTGTGCGAACTTCAGTAGTTCGCACAGTCCCAGCACAGATCGCACATGGCGATCCCCCTAGATCACAGCCACGATCTCATCAGGGATCTCCCGCTCTCTCCAGAGCACCTGCGGCATCCTGTCAATCACACAAAGTAGACTCATCAGACTCATGTCATATAAATAAGTCCTTTTCCCTCTCCTGGAAGACCCTACTAGCTCGGCCCAAAACCGCAGCTTTCGGGCTTCCTGCCGCGGTTTCCGACCGCGGCTGTCAGGCCTATAGTCGCGGTTCTTAACCACGCCTGTCAGCCCTAATCCCGCGGTTTAGCACCGCATGTTCCTCCTTGGAACTCGCGGTACTAGACCGCATATCCAACCAGGAAACACGCGGTCCCCAACTGCGTGGTTCACCATGAAACCCGCGGTCGCCAACCGCGGTTTCGACCCCCTAACCCGCGGTCCACCCCACGTGGACCGTACAAATATGCCCTGGGACCCACTACCCAACCCTCGACCCTAAAAAACATGCAGATATGAGTTTAACGGAATACCTGTATCTCCCGGATCTGAAATCGGCCGGTCGGATCGTCCAGAAATGCCACCTAAGCTCTGGTCCACTCTGATCACAAGTCAAAGTCAAATAGTACAAATGACACATGTCATGTTGGACCCACCCACTATTTATAGTCAGTTGACTTTTCTTGTTTTGGCCATTCTGACCCCATACGGAGTCCGTTTTTCGAACCATTTCCACCACTGGAATCAGCACGACGAGACCGTCATGATGGTCACCTCATTGCATTATTTTTGTTTCGTCATTTTTTGCCCATTTTTCAGATGCCATTAGTCACCTCGATTTGCGTGCCACATCGGCCGTTCTCCGTTTTTCACATATTTTATATCATCGGATTCATTTTTCCGAGCCGGTGATGATGCTTGAGATCATTTCTCGCTCTCACACCTCGATTTTTTAGGTATTTTTCCAGCACGCCCCCGTCTCCTCGGTGTACGTGCCACATCGGCCGTTACCCGTTTTTAACACTCTTTATATCGTCGGATCCATTTTTTCGAGCTCGTGATGATGCTTGAGATTATTTCTCACTCTCACCTGGTATAGTTTCAACATTGTGTCCCGACACCTTGTTGCCTCGGTTCACGTGCCACATCGGCCACCATCGGATTGTTCCACACTTTTACATGAGCCATTCACTCCTGTCATACTGCAAATATTTCATTATTTTGCCACCATTTCACTCACCCCGCAAGGAGGCCCACTAGTGTTCCCCCCTACCCTCGTTTTTGGTCATCATTACTGATCCTTGATTGAACACTTCCTCCTTGCCTGGCCATTCCTTTTGTTCGGTATAATTTTATCCCTTTTTCGGGCCGGACAAGTCCTTTACGAAAAAGGCACTTAGGGAGTTTCCGTTAAGCTCTTTTCTGACTCCTAAAAGAATGAAAAGATCATCGAGCAATCTTGCTTCCTTTCATGCTCGTTAAAGTACCTGAAAGGGCGTCTATCTGGTATAAGTTTAACCCTTTTCCGGACTTGGTAGACTAATTACGAAAAAGGAATACTCTAGTCACATCAGCTAGAAGAGTTCTTCATTGCATCCTTTTATGCTTCTTTGGGCCTTGGAGACTAAACCTACGAAAAAGCAACCCCCTGGAGTCTTCTTATTTGCTTTCAGACTCTCTAAAATTGAAAGCAACCATGAGCATGAACTGTCCTGGGCTCGTAAAATCCACATGACAGTACCATTCCATCATTTCAGAGTCTTCTTATCGCTTCCAGACTCCTTAAAATTGAAAGCAACCACGAGCATGAACTGTCCCGGGCTCGTAAAATCCACACGACAGTACCATTTTACACACACTTCTTCTAGTTCCTTAACCCATGAAGAAGTTCCCCCCGTGCCTCCTGGCACTATGATCGATTATCTCGGCAGCACCCGCAATCAGGTCACCTTTGTTCAGAGTATTCTGCAGTCTCCTGCCATTGTACCACAGCTTGAGTCTCCCTCAGACCAGTCACCTTCCCAGATCCAATACAGCTATGATCCCTTTACCCTTAGTCAGTTTCATATGCTGCCAGATCATTCCCATTATCATACTCTGAACAAAGGAAGTTTGATTCCACCCACTCTACTTGCCCAGTTGTCACCCCACAGTTTGTCAGTCCTGCCATCATTACTATCACATTTCGGTTCTTCACCTCGCGCTCCTGTCAAGGAAACCTCATTGCCTTGATAGTTGCAGGTCTCCCTCTGTCGACGACAGCTCCTCTATTCCAGAGGATAGGCCCAGAGGTCCCTACGCCTTGGACTTATCACCATCTGTGGTAAGTGCCTACGGATCATTCTGAGAGGAGTCATCATTGCCTCTCCGAGTGGTTGTTCCTCACATGCTCGACTTCAGCACCTTGATCGCATCGTTGAGGATCGCGTAGGATTTTATCCCATCAGTTTTTAGTCGAAGACCCCGGATTTCCACCGACTCTAGCACATTGGTGAGTCACTTCGGAACGCCAGTTATCTGTTCCCGTGGATGTCCGGGCTGCGTTGGCGATTGTATTCGGAAGCCATCCAGTTATATGCTTCCTTGAGTACCCATTTCAGTTCCAGCTCAGTGTACCATCGAGGTTATTGCTCCCAGTCATTATGATCCAGCAGCCCATCAGTTCCTCTGGTACTCCAGTCAACAGCACTGTTGATATTCCAGTGCACCAGTTCTTCGGTTTACACATGGTCCGCTCAGCAGTATGTCCCAGATTTGTGTCCCCTCTGGACTCTTCTGATGCACACAGTGGTTATCTATGTATCTTACAAGTCCCCCTTTTCGGGCCTCACAGTTCTGTTTATGTATCTTGATACGAGCATGGGTATGCCCGCCTCGTCCATATATTGAGATTATTCCTCAGTCAGTATTTGAGGTCATGTATATTTCAGGTCCCCATTTTTTGGACCCCATTGTTATTGTTATGTTATATCCTGATACGAGCATGGGAATGCCCGCCTCGTCCATATGATCAGATGATTCCTCACCCATTATTGAGGTTATGTACTTTTAGTTCTTGCAGTTGTTCGGGATCGTTATTTCGGGCTTCAGTTTGTTTCTTCTCTTCTCTCCACACCCCACGAAAACCATTCATGACTTATGATGTCCATCGGCCATACAATGACCTCCTGCCCTCGCACATCAGGGGGCAATCTGTTAACACCCAAAAAGTGTTCACTACCTCATCTACCACATTACATGGCTCATTTGTCCATTTTCCTACCATTTTTCCCTTAAAAACCCAAAAAATCCCACTCAAAAGCCTCCAAAAGGCCACAAAACCATCAAAATAGCCTCAAAAAGGCTAAAAAAAACCCCTTTTTCCTCCAAAAATAGCAAAAATCCCCTAAAAAGGGAACAACAAAATATAAAATAATGAGGAAAAGGAGAAAAAAAACCCTATACAGCTGCCCAATACCATGTGTTTCCCAAAACCATGGGTCAGCACTCCACCACCAAAAAACTATAAATAGGTGATGGAGATCCCTTATTCCATATCCACGATCAAGTATACCCTTACTCTGCCAAAATCTCTCATGAAACCCTAGTTCACCATTGAACTACTTTCACCTTGAGAGCCACTTTTGGCCCATTCCCACCATTGGAGAAAGAGAAGGAGCACATTGGAGCTTGGAGCAACCCTCTTGGACATTACAAGGGCTTCATCAACCTCCACATTGGAGGTAATATCAATACAAAAACCATTGTTTACAAATTGTTGTTTATGTTTCATGCACATGTTTTAGAATAGTTTACATTTCTGTTTTAGCTTAATAATTTACATTTACTGAACTGCTACTAAGGAGTCCATTCTCCTTAGTAGGTGCTCATTTGCACAAGCTAGGGGTAAAACCCTAGCTACAGACCTGACCTCTGACATATGACAATTATGACATGTCAGCCCCAAAAATAGGCTCAAGGAAGGCGCTCATGGGAGTGGAAGAAGCCAAAGAGACTCAAATTTGAATTTGGGAGAAGATGGAAGGTTGGAACTAAGAGACAAGTGAAAAATGTGGAATATTTCCTAAGTGGAAATCTCTTGAATCTATTGAGAGGATTTAGACCCTTAGAAGGTTAATGTTGGTTATAAAATGTATAAATCAAGAATGAGAATGGCTTTTGATGATTTGAGAAAAATTGCATTTGTGAAGAGAGAGCTAGTGGATGGCTAGTTTATTGCCTTAGCCAATTTCGAGGGTGAAAGATTCCCATCCAAGTTTGTGTTTGGAGAGGCCGCTCAGGTATTTCATGGAGCTTTAATGGAGTTTTATTTGCAGGTATCAGCTACATGGCAGCTCGTGGTTTTGTTTAGTACAGCACCATCTCTCAACCATTTCCAGTTTTGAAGGCATATTCATGCTCCTTGAGGGAGGGCGTTTTTGGTGAGCTCTTGTGCATCTTGGGAGAGATTCTCATTATTTATTTCTAATTGTAATAGCTTGAAGTATTTTTACTCAGTTTAATTGCATTGGGAGAAGAAATAGTGTCATTTCCCCAAGGGTCGAATTGGTGATTTTTGAATCTGAATGGGAGAGGGTTGGAACAGAGATAATAATCAATTAATGGTGCACATAATACCTTGATAATATCCTTAATACATTTCCCACCTCTGTTCAGAAATTCGACGGAGTTTGGAAGCATTTGGGAGGCTATTTTCAGAGTTACCTCAGGGGGGGATTTGATGCACAAATCACTAGTTAAAATCCCATACATTGACTAGAATGTAAATCAAGTTTGCAGAAGTGTTTTGAGGGTTATAAATAATCCCTGAACCTGATATTCAAGTCTCAATAACATTCATATACCCTTAGAGAATATTTGGGATCATTTGGGTAAATTAGGAGGCCAAAACAGTAAAACTAGTCAAAGGTCGAATTTGGGGAAAAAGTGGAAAATTGGGCATTTTTATAAAATTTTAAAAAGGGGACATTACATATTCCAACTTGAAGTATCTTTATAGCAGTGGAACGTCCTACATAGTTTCCTCCTGTGATCCCATCGTGAGCTTCCGCTAAGATCCTTTCCTTTTCATGCGGAAGGACATATCGTCGAAGTATTTCGTTGGGTCCCATTTTATATAGTTTCCCTGCGATCAGTTGGAAATTTGTAGCTCTGACACCTAACTATTTCTTTTGGTTGGTAGTAAATTCCTCCGCTACCTTCCCTGTTTCTAAAAGTGGATAATTTGCTCATAATGGTCGTCGACCATTCCGACCCTGAATAACTGAGCGTCGGGAAATCCTTCTTCAATATTTCTTGGTTCTTCTCCTGATTCTATTCGCAATAGATGATCTGGTCCCGCGTTCAGTCGCCCAAGCTTCACAATTACCTCGAAGTCAAATTCTTGGAAGGCTAATAACCATCGACAGATCCCCCCCCCAACACAGGCTTATTCACTAGGTATTTGAGTGTTGAATGATTAGTGAACATTTTAAAATGGCCTCCTAATAGATAATGTTGAAATTTTTGTAAGTCATAGACCATTTCCAAACCTTCCCTTTCCATCATCGTGTAGTTCTTCTGTGCAGTGGACAACTTCCTATTGGAGAATGCAATCGGGTGATCGATCGCTCCTTCTCCTGGTTGGGCCAATATTACTCCTAGTGCAACTGATGACGCATTGACATGAACATGGAATTCTTTCGTCCAATAAGGAAACACTAGTATTGGCACTGTGACCATCTTTGCTTTCAATATATCAAGGCTCTTCTGGCATTCTTCATTCCATTCGAACTTGGCATCTTTCTTCAACAATGTTTCCGTTGGTGCCGTGATCGCTGCATAACCTCTAATAAAATTTATGTAGTATCCCATATGTCCTAGAGTTGCTCTTAATTGCTTTATTATTGTTGGTGGTGGTAGGTCGACGATGATCGTGATCTTCGCAAGGTCAACCAACATTCCTTCCCTGCATACAATGTGTTCCATCAAAATCCCAAATTGAGCACAGAAGATGCACTTCTTCACGTTTAGCAAAATCTGGTGTTGTTGACATCTCTCCAGCATCAACCTTAGGTTCGCGACGTGATCCTTAACCAAAGCATATATTGTCCAATCATCCATGTATACTGCGAGAAATTTATGGCTGAAATCTTTAAATGCAGCGACAACTAGTCTTGAAATGATTGCTGGCGCATTCTTCAGGCCGAATGGTATCACTATATATTGAAAACATCCCCATTCTGTAATGAATGTTGTTTTGTGTAGATCCTCCTTCACAATTTTTATTTAGTGGTATCCTGAGAATCCATCTATAAACGATTATATCTCTTGACCTCCGACACCCTCTAGTACTTCATCGGTGAACGGTGTAGGAAATGGATCGTGTAAACATGCATCATTCATTTTCTTATGTCGACACAAATCCTGATTTCACCAGCTTTCTTGTCTTGTACCACCATTGGGATGATCCACTCAGATTATTCCACTGGTTCTATGATTCATTCGTCCAACATTCTCTCTAGTTCAGCTTTCACATGCTCCTTATACCTCGGATTCAATCTATAAGGTCGCTGCTTTACTGGCTTCGCATCAGGTTTCAGTGGGATCTTCGTCTCGCCTAGGTCCCCATAAATTCCTTTCATCTCAGAAAATTTTGCTGGGAACAGATCCTGGAACTCGTGTAATAGGTCAATCATCTTGGCAATAGTTGAGTTGTCCCAATAATATCCGATGCTTACGAACTTGGGATTCTCCTCTGACCCAATGTTCACTTTCTTGATTCACAATGGTTGTTGAAACTTGTCAAAGGTGTTGGGTGTGTTATATCTCCTCACATGGTGGGATGTTTTTTGCTTTTTTGTTGTTTTGGCCCATTGTATTATTTCTAATCCTGGTAAAGGGATTAGGGTTGTAACCTAATTTCGGGTAAATGAATTCGGGTTTTAGATGCTGTGAATTCCATATATTGTATTGTAAATGGTTAAGAAAACATATAATTAAAAGAGTTGTGCGACTCTAAGTTTTGCTGGTTTTTTCCCGGTTAAGGGTTTCCAGGTGAAAATCTCTGTGTTATGAGTGTGCCATTGTGTATTTTCTGTTATTGGTTAAGAATCTGTATGAGTTTTTTTTGCACTGTTAAGGTTTAAAACTATCATTTGGTATCAGAGCATTATTGGGTTCAGAGGGACGCCTTTGTCTCCAAGGGTTTGGCTCGATCTTGGATCTGTGATAAACCTGGTTTCAGTGGGAGATTTGCAGCTGTGATTCTTTTGTTGAAAGAATGGCGAGCATTTCTAGAATCGAGATTGAGAAATTTAACGGTCAGAGCTTGGAGCTATGGAATCTCAAGATGGAAGATCTTCTGGTAGATAGAGAACAATGGATCGCAGTAGATCCGGGTACCATGCCCACTGGTATGGAAAAAGAAGAATGGGATAAGCTGGAAAGAAAAGCAAGGAGCACGATTCAACTTTTCCTCTCATATTCGGTGTTGGTGAACGTATCTGAAGAAGAAAATGTAAAGAAATTGTGGGATAAACTGGGAAATTTGTATCAGTCAAAGTCCCTGGTAAATAAGTTATTTCTTCAAAAGAAATGGTACCTTCTAAGAATGAATGAAGGAGACTTTGTGTCAGAGCATCTAAATGCCTTCAATACTTTGGTAAGTCAGTTGACATCTGTTGGTATTACGATTACTGATGATGAAAAATGTATTAGCTTGTTGTGCTCTCTATCAGATTCATGGGATAGTCTAGTTATAGCTGTTGGGAGTAACGCAACTAACCTAATCTTTGATGATGTGGTTGCATCCCTACTATCGGAGGAAATGAGGTTGAAATCCATGGATAGTTCAACCAAGGATGCCTTGTTTGTGAGAGGTCGCCCTGGAGACAATTCTAAAAATAAGTATTCAGGTGGCAGATCTAAATCTCCAAGACCTTCTGTACGAAAATGCTGGAAGTGTGGTAAAGCTGGGAATTACAAGAAGGATTGTAAATCCAAAAATATTGATAAAAGCAGAGGATCTAATGATGCTCCATCCGCAGATGGGAAAGAATCTACAGAGGAAGGAGGAGATGTGTACTTGGCATCTTCAAGTACACATGCAGAGCATGATTCTTGGTTGATTGACTCAGGTGCATCTTTTCATATGACTCCTCACGGGGAGTGGTTTTCTGAATATGAAAAGTATGATGGAGGTGATGTATTCCTGGGAGACAACTCGGTGACAAAAATCATAGGTCGAGGAAAGATCAAGCTACTGCTCAAAGATGGAAGGGTTGTAACTCTTCCCGGGGTTCTACACATTCCAAAACTGGCTAGAAACCTCATATCTGTAAGTAAAATGGATGATGCGGGTGTGAAAACTATGTTTGAGAAGAACACATGCAAGATGGTTCGAGGATCAATGGTGCTGATGAGGGGAGTTCGGATTGGAACTCTATACAAGTTGTTGGGAAGCACTTTTAATAATGGATGTAACAGTACAATTGTTCCTGAGGGTAAAAATGAAGGAGACAGAGTCCGTACTGTCTCTAGTGAGAATACAACACTATGGCATCGAAGGCTGGGACATATTGGAGAGAAGGGTCTTTGACTATTACAAGGTAAAAGTATGGCTGAAGGCATGTCTAATTACACACTAGATTTTGATTTATGTGAACATTGCTTATATGGTAAACAGAATCAGGTAAGATTCTCATCTGGTGTTGTAAGAGCTAAAGGAATCTTAGAGTTAATACACAGTGATGTGTTTGGACCTGTGCCTGTTCCATCACTAGGTAAATCTGTGCATTATGTTTCATTCATAGATGATTTTTCAAGAAAAACATGGATTTATTTCCTGTGTAAGAAATCTAAGGTTTTTAATAGATTCAAAGAATTTAAGGCTCTTGTAGAGAATCAAACTGAAAAGAAAATAAAAGTGTTGAGAACAGATAACGGTGGAGAATTATGTGGAAATGAATTTGAGGAGTTTTGTAAGACGTGTGGAATAGCAAGGAAAAAGACTACTCCATAGACACCTCAACAGAATGGGGTTGCAGAAAGGATGAACAGGATGTTGATGGAAAAGGCAAGGAGTATGCTCAGTGGTGCAAGGCTAACACAACAATTCTAGGCAGAAGATGTTGACACTGCGTGTTACTTGGTAAATAGGACACCCACATCGGCATTGGTTGACAAGACACCTCATGAGGCTTGGACTGGTAAGAAACCCTATCTCTCGCATCTCAGAGTGTTTGGGTGTGATGCTTTTGTGCATGTTCCAAAGGAGAAAAGGAGCAAGTTGGATAATAAAGCAGAAAAATGTATCTTCATTGGCTACAAGGATGGAGTGAAAGGTTACAAGTTGTGGAACCTAGTAAAAAGGCAAGTAGTTTACAGTCAAGATGCGATCTTCAGATAAGTTGAAAACACTTCCAGGATTGAAGATGCACCAAAGGAAAAGAATCCAAAGAAACTACAGTTTGATATTAAGGATGAAAGAGTTGGTTCATTTGAGGAACCAGATTCGTCTAAATCAGATGAAGAGGTAGATTCATCTGAATTAGATGAAGAGGCAGATTCATCTGAATCAGATGAAGAGGCGGAACCATGGGCTCCGATCTTGAGGAGATCTGACCGAGTAAGAAGGCAAGCTAAAAGGTATAGTCCACCTGATTTTCGCTCTAATTTTGTGTTATCTATTACTGATGATGATCCTAGAACTGCTAGAGAGGCAATGTATTCAGAAGATAGTAAACTATGGAAGAAGGCCATGACGGAAGAAATGGATGCCTTGGACAAAAATGAGGCATGGGATCTGGTTGAGTTGTTAGAAGGAAGAAAACCTGTTGGAAGCAAATGGGTATTCAAGAAGAAGTTAAATGCAGCAGGTAAGGTGGAGAAGTACAAGGCTCGACTAGTAGCGAAAGGTTATTCCCAAATTGAGGGCATCGAGTTTGGTGAGATTTTCTCACCTGTTGAAAAATTGACTTCTATTAGATTTCTTTTATCTATTTCTGTTGTTTTTGATCTTGAAGTAGAGTAGATGGATGTGAAGACGGCATTCCTACATGGAGAACTTAATGAAGAAATCTATATGAAGCAACTAGAACAGTTTGTGGTGAAAGGTAAAAAGGAGCTTGTCTGTAAGCTGAAAAAGTCCCTCTATGGACTGAAACAATCTCCAAGAATGTGGTATCAAAAGTTTGATACTTATATACTAGGACTTGGATTCTCAAGAAGCAAAGCTAATCATTGTGTTTATTTCAAACTAATTGGTGATCATTTTTTTTATGTGATATTGTATGTTGATGATATGTTGCTAATTGGAAACAACAAGGAAATCATCAAGGATGTCAAAAATCAGTTGTCATCTGAATTTGACATGAAAGATCTTGGTGCTGCAAATTTTATTTTGGGCATGGAAATACAAAGAGATCGAGAAAAAAGGAAACTCTGGTTGAATCAGAGGAAATATGTTGAGACAATATTGAAGAGGTTTAATATGCAGGAAAGAAAACCAGTGAAGGTGCCTATTCCTGTAGGTGTAAAGTTATCTTCAGAACAGTGTCCCACGACACAAGAAGAGGTAGAGGACATGTCTCATGTTCCCTATGCTAGTGCTGTTGGCAGTTTGATGTATGCTATGGTCTATACTAGACTAGATATAGCTCATGCAGTGGAAGTTTTGAGCAGATATATGTCAAACCCAGGAAAGGAACATTAGACTGTAGTAAAGAGGGTCTTCAGGTATTTGTGTGGCACTACAGATTTTGCAATCTGCTACTAAAGAAGACCCAGACTAAACAGGGAGATAGATATACAAGGATTTGCTGATGCTGACTGGCTTGGAGATCTTGATCACAGAAGATCTACAAGTGGCTACATTTTTAAAATATTTGGAGGAGCAATCAGTTGGATGAGTAGAAGACAAGCTGTAGTTGCACTCTCAAGTACAGAAGCTGAATACATGGCAGCTACCCATGCAAGTAAGGAAGCTATATGGTTGCAAAGGTTGTGTTTAGGTATCGGTTTTGTTCAGAATGCAGTGAAGATAGGTTGTGATAGCTCCAGTGCAATATTTCTGGCAAAGAACCCTGCTTATCACTCGAAGACAAAGCACATTGATGTGCAATACCATTTCGTCAGAGACATGGTTGAACAAAACAAAGTATTGCTGGAGAAGGTTGATACTTTGGAAAATATTGCAGACTCTTTGACAAAGTCTATGAGTACTCAGAAGTTCTCTTGGTGTAAAGAGAACAAGGGCATTGTTGCCCTAGATTGTTGAAGTCATAAATTTCTCCTATATGTGAAAAGAACAACAAGTGGGAGAATGTTGGGTGTGTTATATCTCTTCACATGGTGGGCTGTTTTTTGCTTTTTTGTTGTTTCGGCCCATTGTATTATTGCTAATCCCGGTAAAGGGATTAGGGTTGTAACCTAATTTTGGGTAAATGAATTAGGGTTTTAGATGCTGCAAATACCATATATTGTATTGTAAATGGTTAAGAAAACATATAATGAAAAGAGTTGTGTGGCTCTAAGTTTTGCTGGTTTTTTCCCGGTTAAGGGTTTCTATGTGAAAATCTCTATGTTATGAGTGTGCCATTGTGTATTTTCTATTATTGGTTAAGAATCTGTATGATTTTTTCCTGCACTGTTAAGGTTTAAAACTATCAGAAGGGCATATTTGGTGCTTTGACATTCCAACTTCCTTCTGACTCTGGTATATAAGTAGCTCACAGATCATCCTCATCATCGGGTTCTCCTGTTATGTTGTAGAATTCCATCATCATTTTCGATGTCGCAGTCCACTATAGTACCATCAATTTTCCTGTGGGAACTGATTCGAATAATTTCTCATGGACCTCCTATAACGCACTATGGATGAAGGGGATTTTTTCCGAGAAACTAAAGGTTTGTCTAAAGCCAACAGTCAGCTCTTCCCAAGTGGTTTTTTTACGTTGCAGTTCTGCTGCGATATACCAACTTCGCAGTACTTCATCTAATGTGTGAATGAATGCATGGACCCATTATTGTTTTGATCTTGTTCTCCATTTTCGTTGGAATTCGTTCATATGCTCCTTTGGGTCTCCTCTTCCATTGTACTTCCTTCCGCAATATCCTTCGATGTCGCCAACCTAACCTCCATTAGGTGTCAACATAGTGGCCAGTTCGTTATTGTTGAATTGTGTGCCGCCCACCATCGTGTTGGTGTAGCTTTCAGTGCTTCCTCCAGGTCCAGCAGTCGCTGTGGTTCTACTATGTTTTCTTTGAACTCAGTGATAAATGCAATCATGTTGGGAAACCCCTCATATATTGGTAGTTCGCACACTTTTGTTGCTACCCATCTCATCGACTGGGTGATCAATGTACACCTTCTAAATGATACTTCATGCAGTCGATTCTGCCAATTTTCAAGTGCTTCATCCTTATCTGACAACCTGAACTAATGCTCCTCCATCCTAGCTCTCCACTTGCGGTAGGATTGATGTAGTCTTCTGATATGTTGTAGATACTGTCCCACCCTTCAATGAATTCATCCATCGCCAGCTCAACATATCTCTTCCCTTTTGCTGGATCAAGAGGTGCAACTACCCTCATCTTATGATTCTTGAATGACATGATTCTTTTCTTGAAGTTGATGATGGCCTGATTCTCCATTGCCCAGTATATCCCTAACAGCACTAGATAGGGGCTTGTGTTTTCGACAATTTCTATCACATCAAAGACTGTGTGTGTTTTAATTCCTTCTATCTCCACTGGGACCTAGCATAATCGACCAATTGGGGTGACCTTACTTTGATTCGCTAGTCTTAGTTGTACTGGGGACCATTCCAACTGTGGTTTCCCCCATCATCTCCCAGGTTTGTTTTGTCAAAATTTTTACATCTAATCCCAGGTCTAAAATGATGGAGTCGACATCAAATGCTTTGATTTGCGTGAACATCCTCATTTTTCTTCCTGTCTTCCTCTTATGTACTCGATTGACCATCTGATCCTGTCGTACACCCTCCTGTCGATGTAGTATGCTGGATATTTCTGCTAATGCATCCTGATATTTTTCCATCTCTAGGAAGCTCTCTAGGAAGGCTCTTAAGGTGTTAGTATTTCTCTTTGAATTTGTTTTGTCAAATATCGGTGGCATGTCATAAGTGAATTCTTTCTGGTTGGTAAGTGGCTACCTCATCTGTCTCATTGTATCTTGTGCTTTCAAGAAAGTATCCCTTTCTGCCTCCACATTGAATCTGACTTGTTTTCTCGCTATTGGTCAGATGCTCGACTGTGGCTAGTCTTCCCCTATCACAACTCCTGCTCGGGTCACTACTCCAACATTCAGAGTTCGAATCCTTACCTCTGCTGATATATTCTGTACAGCTAGTGGTGGATTCTGGTTCTGATTCTAATTTGGTGGAGGCAGGGGTAGGTTCTTAGTTTTCCACTTAGCGATAAGCTGAGGACAGTCCTCGACACCATTGTCTGCTGCACTACAGTAAGTGCACTATGGGGGTGGATTCGGGTAATCCCTTTGGTAATTACTCGGGTAATCCCTTTGGTAATTACCAGGATGACCGCAATTGTAACATATGATTGGCCCTTGTCCTCGTCCAAAAACTCCTTCTCAGCCAACAGTAGTTCCTCGACCTCCGCGGAACCCCCCCTCTGAAGCCTCCTTGTGGTTCACCGTATGGAGGGTACTGCGATTGTGAATATTGTGGTTGACCATACTGCGGTTGACCATACTACGATTGTGGATATTGCGGTTGAACATACTGCGGTTGTTGATATTGCGGTTGACCATACTGCGATTGATCATACTGTGATTGTGGATGATAGTGAGGCTGCTGCTGACTGTACTTCATTGTTGTTGTACTAGCAGTTGCTCCTATCCCTTCATGAAAAATGTATCCCCAGTCCTTACTTGGGGTAGGTTGTAAGATCTACAATATTTTTCTTCATGGCCAACCGATCGATAAAATTTGCAATACAGATTAACTGGCTTTGACACCGTCTTTTGTAGGTACAACGCATTCTTCTGGTCGATGTCCTCTCGTCTGGCAGATGCAACACCAAGGAATTCCTCCCTGAATGAGGGGATTCAGTGCTCCTGACTGTAAATACTCTCAAAACTCTGGGCACTGATCCTTGTGATGTCCTTATATCTTGCATCTACTGCACCATATGTCTTCGCAGACTTCTTTTCCCTTCTTAATATCTTGGAGATGGATCGTCAGATTTTCCAACTACACTTGTATCCGGTCCATGCCTATGCTTGTCTCACCAACTGGTAAAGCCTCTAGCTTCATTGCAATAACCAATGCTTTTGCTTGGGATGTGATTTTCTACTGCATCAGTGGTCCACAGATATGTGGCACTAATCCTGCGACGAACCACTCTTTATGTTGCATATCGCTCATTCCAAAACTCACCTTTTCCATTAGAGTTTTATATCGTTGGTTGAATTCCCATACCGATTCATTTGGACATTGGTTTGATTTCTTTGAACTCTATGATATACTGCGACTCATATTTTGGTTTTCTAAATTCATCAATCATTCTCACCTTGATCCGCGATAGTGATTTATCTAGAATCCCTGTCGGTACCTTAGTAAATTTAATAAACTAGTCTAACGCACGGCCCCTGAGGGTCATCACTAACTGTCCCTTTTTGATATCTTCATCCTGGACCTACTTCACAGTCCATACCACTTCACACAAAAACCAATATTGTTCAGGATCCTCAGTCTCGTTACCCTGGAAAGTTGGCATTTTTACATTGGTACTTTCCATTCTTGTGCTCCTACTATTATTTATAGATCCACTACTTCTACCATTGTTTTGACACTTCAGATAGCACTGCGAATAACTTGTATTTCTTCCTACAAATTTCTGAGTAGTGCGCTGAGTTGAGGGTACGTTGTAGCTGTGGGTCCATCCCTCTTCGGCCTTTGGGGTATCCTGGTCACTTTCTTCATCACAGTAAGTTTGCTTCGTCCCTTGTGGTCCTGTTTCACAGTTTTATGTTCCGATCACCTCAGGAGACTCTCTCTCAATATCAGTCCTCCTCTTCTTCTCTTGTCGTCGGAATCTCACCCCACTTCTCAAGGTACCATAGTGTTCCTCAGCCTCCCTTAGAAATTCATCATCGCTCATGTACATCTACCCTGCATTTTTCTATCAGACCCACATTCACGTGGTACCCACAACCTCCACACACCGATCTCTACTTGTCGGAATTCATCTTCAATATACCTTTTTCACAGACAAGCATCTTAATACACAACTTCAGCGATAGTAGAAATATCCCTCTAGGTCCTTTAAAAAACTTTCTTTCTACGTCACTATATCAATTGATTGTGTTGACGACAAACTCAGTGATGTATCCCTCTAGAATACCGTGTACCTAGAAGTTGACAGCCCTTGATACTCTATTGTCGACCCGTTTTAACTGTTGGATCAATTCTGGAGTCCAATGGTCAGGTTCACCCCCTTGGAAATTCTTTTTTTGAAATGTCAGTTGCGCCAACCACTCATGCAGCAATACTGGAAATTCACAGAAAAATACCTCGTGGATGTCAGAATAAATATACTTTTGCAACCAGCTGCTTTTCATCTACCCAAGGTTCCGACTTTCTCCTTCCGCGAATTCTTGTATCTTCTTATCGAACCAATCCTAAATCTCTGGTTTTGTCAAATGCCACAGCATGTCCTCTTATTTATTCTGCAGGGTCCCGGCAATAGAACCATTTGTTGACACAGTTCTGTCGACAAGGGTTCAATTCGAGCTGTTGTTAACAAACACCAACCAAACACCCTTAAGCATCGGGCCAGAAAGGTTTTACCCTTTCTAGCAACACTCGTGGAGCTAGTGAGGTCTCACCCGAGATGATTAAGGGGGCTACAGGAACCAAGTTTCCGCTGTAGGGGGTGGACATGCATCTACTATCACTCTATCGCTACAGAAACTAGAGATTTATCTTCCCATCATGCTTAATAGTTCGAACACGCATTCATTATTCGCATTACCAAATGCACAATCAACATTCACACTAAAATTGTATATTTGACAGTCACATCAACAAATATTACAGATAAATCGACAGAACCTAAGCATAACACATTATTGATGCCGCATTCATCATTTAACATAAACAAAAACACAGAAAATAGACATAGTCGAACATCTTCATGCATTAACTCATCAAAAACCTGCGGTACAACCTTTGCAAGGACAACTCCAAACAACTTATTATGGATCCGTACGAATTGAACAAAACTTGCCGAAGGAGGAGCAAAAAATAGATGTGGATTATCACATTACACAATCCATCGATTGAATGATTACTTGATGTCTTGATTTCCCTTAGGCTTACAATCATCGTTATACTTATAGACAACTAAGGCGGTTACACAGCGGTCCAAATGACCCATTCTACCTAACTAAACCATAACTTGCACTTTCATCGACTTCCTTATTCTTCGCGAATGGTCATTTCTTCCGTGAATCCTCCTTTTTGTCACTGTCGAATTCCGCACTTCATGTGGTCTAACCCCATGCCAACACATTATAATCAATACTTTCAAGTTGATTAAAACCTTTGGAAACTAATCTAGCTTTATATTTTTCAATTTGTCATTCTTCAGTAAACTTAGTTTTATAAACTCATTTACAACCAACTAATTTTTTTCTTGAAAGAAGAGGAACAAGAGACCAAGTCTTGTTCTTCATAAGAGATTCATACTCAGCAGACATAGCTTGTTCCCAATGAGGTTTATCCTTATCTTGAGCATAAGAAGTAGGATCGTCTGTGGCCAAAACTTTGGTCATAAGAGCAAGGTTAGATCTAGTTCTACGAGTATCAGAAGGATTACCGATCTCAATACCTGTAGATTCAAGAGTTTTCTGGGCCCAAAAAGGAAGGTTATAAGCAAGATAAGTCACTTTAGGAGCTTCGGGACATTCAAGTGGAACACTTGAAGAAGAGTGTGAACTAAGATCAACAACATACATAGTATAGGAAGGAGTAACATATATAATAGTAACATGAGATAATGGAATATTCGGGTTACATGGGGTTCTACATACTTAGGTGGTGGACATACTTCATTAAATTGAACATCTCTTTGGATTATGACACTCTAATTAGAAGAATCAAATAACCTGTAAGCCTTCGAATCCTCAGCATAACCAATGAATATACATTTGTGAGACTTGGGTTCTAAATTTTTTCGTTTGTCATCGGGAATATGAGCCCAACATTCACAACCAAACACCTTAAAGTTACTAATATATGGTTTTTTACCTTTCCATTTTTCCTCAGGGGTAACATGCTTAACATATTTTGTAGGAACTCTATTTAAAGTAAAATTAGCACAAATGATGGCTTTAGCCCAAATGTTTTTGTGTAATCCTTTAGAATAAAGCATACATCTAGCCATTTCAACTAACATTCTATTTTTCCTTTTAGAAATACCATTTTGTTGAGGTGTTGAAGGAAAAATCTTTTGATGTTGAATTCCATGTTTACATAAAATATCTTGAAATTATTTCTTAACAAATTTCCCCCCATTATCAAATCTCAAAGTCTTAATCCTTTTACCAGAATCATTTTCAACCAAGGATTTAAATGCTTTAAACTTATAAAAAGTGTCACTTTTATTTTTCAAAAAATAAACCCATGATTTTCTACTAAAGTCATCAATAAAAGTAAGAAAATAGACTGCATGAGATATATAAGGAACTTCAAGAGGACCACAAATGTCACTATGAATTAATTGCAAAGGTTCTTTAGCATGCCAAGCTTTACCCTTATCAAACATTTCTCTGTGATGTTTACCAAGTACACAACCTTCACAAACACTATTAGTAGATGAAATATTAGGCAAGACATGTACCATATTAGTTAACATTTGAATTTTTCCATAATTCAAATGACCCAATCTTTCATGCCATAATTTACTTAGTTCATCAGCATGAGAAACATAGGAATAAAAGGGTTGTCTTTTAGTTGCATGAAAACCAACAAATTTATATAAACCAACAGTATGATCAACAGGACCAGAAGAAACTACTTTAAATTTATGGTTGATATCTTTAAGAACATATTTATCAGGCCAAGCTTCAAATTTATATCAGTTTTGACATGCACCATAAATAGAAAGCAAGTTGATGGGCATATGTTCAACATGAAAAACATCTTCCAATTGACCATTAGAAATATTAACATTACCATAACCAATTACGGAAAGTTGTTTACAATCACCTATATATACTTTATGAGATGTGTACTTATTATTGTCATAAGATGTAAATAAAGAAACATTACCAGTCATATGTTTAGAAGCACGAGAATCCATTATCCATTCCACATTAGATGAATAACTACTATAAGAAACAATAGATGCACATTAAGCTACTTGTGATTCATCAGAACCTTTCCTTTTAGCCTTAGACATTAAACGTTTCGCTTTAAAGAAATTATTTTCAGAATGGTTAGTTTTACCACAATGCTTACAAGGATCACACACATTCTTCTTCTTACTATTTCCATGATGTG
The DNA here is from genome assembly GCA_027924585.1 of Larix kaempferi. Classification (NCBI taxonomy): domain Eukaryota; kingdom Viridiplantae; phylum Streptophyta; class Pinopsida; order Pinales; family Pinaceae; genus Larix; species Larix kaempferi. The sequence continues at coordinate 9,885,737 of BSBM01000378.1, read as the reverse complement.
CATTAGAAGTATGACCAAATTTATTAGTGTGATTTGAAGTGTGTGAACAAGAACCTTTAGCATTATTAAAAATTTTCTTAGGATTCTTATTATGTGCCATAAGAACTTTATTAAGTGAGACTTGTCCTGAAACAATCAACCTTTCTTGCTCATTTATCAACCCTTTACAAAAATCATCAAAAGTAGGTTTCGTGGTATTTTGAGACAATTCAAGAGCTCTATTTCTAGTTTGGATGAACATGTCAAAACAAGATGACAATTTTTGTTCTACAAGAATTATAAGAGCAGTGTCTGTCTTCTTGTAATCTTTACCACAATTATTTAATTTTTCATTTAAAGTTTTCACTGTAGCAAGATATAATTCTACTCTTTCAAAGTTAGTAGGATCTAGATCAAAAATATTATTTTCAAGGTAACAAGTAGAAACATCTTCAGATTTATCAAATAAAGAAGCAAGAATTTTCCATATCTCAACCGGGTTGTCTTCTTCCTCAATACTTACTTGAAGACTATCTAAAACTATTTGACCAATGAGCCCTCTTGTTTGATCACATTTATCTTCTCATATAGCCACATATTTAGCATCAATAGGTTTCTTGTGTTCACCATTAAAAATCCTCCTTAGATTCTTACTCCTGAGAACATCAATCATTTTTCTTTTCCATGCAAGATAGTTAGGACCAACAAGTTTAGGAACATAAGCTACTTCTAAAGTTATAATGATAGAAATTTTGACAAGAAAAATAAACCCAAATGCTAGAAATGACAAGAGAAAAAAAGGTGGATAACAAAAAACTGATACACTTTACTGTTATGATCTGAAGAAACATAGTAAAAAACATAAACTTTACTTACAACCCTTAAAAAAAGTGCCAAGAAAAGTCACTCGCAGGTATGTCACAAGAAACTCGTGAGTAGATCTGATACTTGAGGGTTCTGCACAAGACAGTTACGTGTTACTCACAGTTTTACAGTAGATATAGCCAGGGGTGCGCGAGTCTACAAAATAAAAGGCTTTGGTTTTGCAAAGTTACTCGCGGGTTCGCAGTTGTCAAGGCACGAGTACTTGCGCTATATGCAAATAAAATTCCCTGGTGTCCAGTTTTAGGCCGAAAACTGTGTCGATTAATCCACTGACGAAAACCTACAAAAAATATACCAAAATTGGATGAAAACAACGGATATAACAACCAGAAGATATATATCCTTGAGGAGAATCCAAAAAACATATAGATCTATGGAAAAAACATTAAGAGACCCTTGAAAAAATTCTACAAAAATCTAGATAACAAAGTTAGGGTTATAAAAAAAACTGCAGAATCATGCCCAGATCTGAAGAGAAGCCTAATGGCTACCAGATAGAAAGAAAATATACAAAAAGTAAACAATGTCCAGATGATAATAGTTATTGATTGAAAGCTGTAGAAGGTGCTAGATCATAACAACCAACTCTGATACCATGTCAGAGTTATAGATCTAGCTAAACTAGCTTACCTATCTAAGCAATCAATAACATATCAACATAAATAAGAATAGAAAAAGAACAAGGAAAATAAAACACTATATATATGTGGTTCACCCAATTGGGTTACGTCCATGTGAAGGTTGTATTCTATTATCTCCAGAAATCTCCTTCAATCTTACAAGAGAGCAACTACAAATAACGCCAATACAATATAGCATAGAGCTTGTGAGCACAATACAATGTGTTGTGATAATATGATCGAGTGTATGGATGTGATTCCCTTGACCCTATTATATACCAAGAGATGTGGAGCGATTACTCTCACATATTGCATGTGGGATAATATATTTCTTCATAATAACATCTCTTTATATAACACTAGATATCAAGAGTATACTTTACCATAATGAATATGGGATATAATGCATTACTCTCTTACATAAAATTGTGGATAACTTCCAACATAATACAAAGACATTATTACCTTGCAAGGAATATAATTAATATATTCCAACACTTGTCACCTATATTCTGGTCTACATACATTTAGAATGCATACTTTTATTTTCAGTCTTTTGCTAGCTACCATTAATAAATCTCTTTTTCCTATGGAGTCTTCTTTATGCTCTTGTTAAACTCCTTAAAATTGACAAGATTTTCGAGTACACTTGTACCTTTCAGACTCGTTAAAGGATTTGAATGGACATCCACTTAGGTATAAGTTTACTCCTTTTCCAAACCTTAGTGGATTAATTACAAAAAAGGCATACTCTAGTCCATTATGGCTAGAATATTTCTCTCTCATTTACTTTTTACACTTTTTTGGGCGAGGAGACTAACTCTACGAAAAAGTATCTTATGGAGTTGTTGTTTAAGTTTTTTAGATTCCTTAGAAATGAAAACACCAGCGAGCATATACCAACTCAGGCTTGATATTAAAATCCACAAGTAGGTGTATGGATTTATTGTTTAAGTTTTCTAGACTCCTTAAATATGAAAAAATCAACGAGCACGAATAGATATGGGATCAATATTAAAATCCACGGATCAGTACTCTAGTGAGTATTAGTCTATATTTTCTTCAAACTCGTAAAACAATGAAGAAAGTTGTGATTTTCGCTCCCATGGAATAAAAAATTACACATGGTTGGACCCCTATCAAACATTATTCTCTCTCTTCTTTGAGCTTGTACAAAATGAATAAGGTCCTGAGTTTGATTTCTTGGATTTGTTAAAATTTAACAAGAAAGGTATTATCGAGCTTTCTTTTATCTTTTTCATGCTCATTAAAAAATGAAAAAACACCTAAAAAGAGAAGGGAAAGGAAATTCTTCGTCGTTCGTTCATATTATGGAAGCAAGTCTAATTATTCCTTGAACACAACACTTGTCTTGAGTCAATGGGTCTTAGTTTTGGATTTACGATTTAACCCGATTCTAGAGTTGTTTACTCCTCCGATTGGTTACTCTTCCGATCATATGGAGATTTTGTTATGTCTCCTACATGACAAAATTATATCATGTTTCCTATATGTCCAAGCTACCTAAGTGTCATGTCCCAAATTTGGCATTGGATCACAATGGCCTAATCAAATTGGCCCTATTCATTAGAGTTCGTCAAATTGATGCTAAAGGTCAAATAATTGCCAAGGAGGAAAATTACTAGTTTCCTAGGTTTGGGGTGGAAGCTTTGGGATTTGGAATAATGAGGATAATAAATGATGTTGGAACATTTGAAAATCAAAGTGAAAATCAAAGTGGCATTTGATCATGAAGACACATGGAGGAAGTGGGACCCACACAAGCTAGAATTTATGTGCCACATGGCATCCTCTTCTTGCAATTTCGAATCCATTGGAAGGTTGATGTTCTTGGGATGAGTTATAATGTCAATAATTCTTGACATGAGTCAATGAGGTCGAAATATAGAGGAAGAGTAACTCCCATGGAAGAGGAAGAGGCAATTTGGAGCTAGTGAGACACTTGGGGCTAGATTCCCTAGCTCTATGACAACAATGATGAAGATGCTATGAAACCTATGACACGAATCAGACCTGAAGGCTGACATATGACATATATGACATGTTAGGGCTAAAACTAGACTCCAAGAGGGCTCTCAAGGGTGTTAGGGCAGCTAAGATGCTTCCACATGTGATTTGGTGGAAGTGGGAGACTAGAAATTGTTGTACAAGTGGCGTCCTTTGGAATCTCTTCCCAACTTGAGTTGACATGAGTCTCTTGGAAGGAATTCAACCCATGGAGGACATTAGAAATTTATAAATGTCAATAAAAAAGAATGAAACCAGCTTTTTATCATTTGTAGAATTTGCAATTGCATTTGTGAAGAGGGAGAGCTAGTGGATGACTAGTTTCTTGCCTTAGCCAATTTTGAGGGTGAAAGATTCCCATCCAAGTTGGTAATTGGAAAGGCCATTCAGACCTTTAATTTGGAGATTTAATGGAGTATTTATTTGTAGGTGTAAGCTACAAGGAAGCTCATAGTTTCTTCTATTGCAGCTCAATCCTTTAACCATTTCTAGTTTTGATGGCATATTCTTGATCCTTGAGGGAGGGCATTTTTGGTGAGCTATTGTACTCTTTGGGGGAGCTTCTAATGACCCCTTTACTTTTTAATATGAATTAAATACTCTTTTCTTCATCTAAAAAACGTTTCAGGTCGAACTTCCAAGTAGAAATGTATAAATCTAATTTTTAATGAAAGAACAGTGCCATTTCCCCACTACCTTGTTGTGAGCCAATGTAATGCTGATGATTTCAAAGGAATGGATGATTCTCTGATACATTTGTGATTAATGGAATTCCATGGATGTATTTTACAAGTTTCATGTACTGTACTTTAGCATTTGAAGTATTTTTACTCAGTTTAATTGCATTGGGAGAAGAAATAGTGTCATTTCCCCAAGGGTCGAATGGGTGATTTTTGCAGTTGAATGGGAGAGGGTTGGAACATATATAATAATAAATTAATGGTGCACATGAGACCTTAATAAAATAATTAATACATTCCCTACCTCTTCTCATAAATTTGAGTGGGTTTGGAGGCATTTGGGCACCATTTGGGAAGCCATTTTCAGTACTTACCCCAGGGGGATTTGAACCCCAAATTACTAGTAAAATTGCATACTTGGTCCAAAATATTAAGAGAGTTTGTAGAGGTATTTTGGTGGCCATATCTCCTCCATGAACATAATATTAAATTCCTAATATCATTCATAAGCCTTCCTTGAATATTTGAAGGCATTTGGAGTCAATTTGAGACCTAGAGACCAATACTAGTCAAAGGGAAATAACTAGTAAAGTTTCCTACATTGGCCAGAATTGAAAAAGGATTTTCAGAAGTATTTTAAAGGTCCAAAAACATCTCTAAAACACATATTTATGTTCTAACATAATCCATATACCTTCTCAGAATATTTGGGAGCAATTGGAGCAATTTGGGGACCTAGAGCTCAAAACTAGTCAAAGGTCTAACTACGGAAAAAAGTGGAAAATTGGCATTTTAATAAAATTCCTTACAAGGGAAATTACACTAAATCACTCTTATATTGTGCTCAATGTTCAAGGATTACCCCTGTGTCATCCATTCTGCAATTTACCTTGACTCCTCATGTTGGTCATCCCTTATGTCAGTATATCCTCAGTCTTATTTCAACTTAATATCCAAGTGTTCCTCGTGTGAGATGATGAAGGATTCATTAATGCCTTCCTTCTCATGAGTCTCTTCCTATAGAATTCAACTCATTTTTCTCTAGGAAGCAGACTTAGTGTCCTGGAGATAGCACCTTGATATTTGGAGTCATCAGTGCAAGATCCTCTCGCTGTTGAGTTATGGGATTACATCAATGTCCCTTACTCAATAGATTCTTCAAGTGTTTGACTTCAAAACCATTTATTCACACTTGTAAGAATGTACTAGGTACCTTGGACCCCATTTTCATAATTGGTGGTGTTGGGCCCTGGAAATGCCCCTTTTTGGACATACTTATTGCATCATTTTGCCCTGATTATATCCCATTTGCACAAGCCATATATATGCCTTTCTTCCAGATCAATCAATTATCTTGACAGGTATAACTCATTATTGCTTTATTCATTTTATGCCTAAGATTGTTAAAGTTACAAATTCTGGCCTTTGATTTATGCTAACTTGTGTGATTTCATTAAGTGAAGATCAAAGCATAGGTGTATCAGTCACCATGCCTTGGGGAAAGAATAATACGTGGGCCAGCTGTTACTCTTCTAACTCCATTCCTCATATTTTCAAGGGACAACGCATATCTCCACCTGAGCTGTAACGGGTCGTTGAAACAGAGCATAGCTGCAACAGATAGGACACCTCCTGATTGGTTGAACCATTGATCCATTGAATGCTAGTGTAATAGCATCCTTCATGACTAATGGCATCATTAATTATGGCTGCAATAGTTAGTAGTAACTCTGCAACATGAAGATCGTAGATATTCATTGTTGCAGGAAATTACTGGATCATGAACTGTATTCCTCATGTATAAATGTTAAAATTAAATATGCTAAGACATAAAATAGCAGCATTACATTCCATTTCACAATAATAGCATATACAGGATCACTGAAGAAACAACAAGCACAGCATAAACACAAGAGACACAAATTTATCCTGGGAAACCCTCATGGGGTAGAAAACCCAGCAAAGCCTCCTCAATATAGATGACCAGCAATATACAAAGATGCAAACCAAAGACATGATCTCCTCCTCCACCATAGCAGACCTCTCCTCCATAAGTGCGCCTCTCTCAAGTGAGTGAGTGTGTCAAATGAGGAATACACTTCCTCTATTTATACACTACTCCGACTTATGTTTTACACAAGAACACGTAGGCTCGTATTTAACCAATGGGTTAAATACCCCACTACAACTGACTGGGCCGACCCCTCTAGGGTGGTCTAATAACCCTTTGACCCACATAATACATACAGGGCCAACCCCCACTAGGGAATTCTAATAACCCGAGTTACCACATTCCGACGGAGGAATAAACATCTCCGGATATACAATAAGATCTTCACGGAGGAATGAAACATCTCCGGAATAATAAAGTACAAATATAATATTCTTTGAAGTTACAATATCTCAACACTCCCCCTTAACGAGAAGGATATTATAACAACATCTGCACGAGCAAGGAGTCATCAACATCATACATGATACATCTATAAATCATTGGAAGCTTTCTCAACATCATCAGTAACTCAACCAGTTACTGGAACATCTTCAATACTGGAACATCAACATCTTCAATACTGAGTCATTATCTTCAGCAGCACTCGAACAGCTACAACAACATCAACATCTAGATCCTCACGATCATCAGTATCGTCATCTCACGATCATCAGCATCGTCATCACATGATCATCAACATCGTCATCACACGATCATCAGCATCGTCAGCATCGTCATCACACGATCATCAACATCGTCATCACACGATCATCAGCATCATCATCACATGATCATCAGCATTGTCATCACACGATCATCAGCATCGTCATCATATGATCATCAGCATCGTCATCACACGATCATCAGCATCGTCATCACACAAGTATCCATACCGATACAAGTAACCACATCATTAATACAAGTATCCATACCAATACAAGTAACCACATCATCAATACAAGTATCCTACCGATACAAGTAACCACATCATCAATACGAGTATCCATACTGATACAAGTAACCACATCATCAATACAAGTATCCTACCGATACAAGTAACCACATCATCAATACAAGTATCCTACCGATACAAGTAACCACATCATCACACACAATCATATTACAGGATGATCAATCCTGCTCTCTTTAGGACATAGGTCCATGGATGATGCAATCCAGTCATGTACCTTTTGAACCGAAGTCCAGGGACGATCCAGTCCTATCATGTACCTTTTGAACCGAAGCTCAGGGATGATCCAGTCCTATCATGTACCTTTTGAACCGAAGCTCAAGGACGATCCAGTCCTATCATGTACCTTTTGAACCGAAGCTCAGGGACGATCCAGTCCTATCATGTACCTTTTGAACCAAAGCTCAGGGACGATCCAGTCCTATCATGTACCTTTTGAACCGAAGCTCAGGGACGATCCAGTCCTATCATGTACCTTTTGAACCGAAGCTCAGGGACGATCCAGTCCTATCATTCAATTCTCGGAGACCTCATATCTACGGCTCAATTCAAACGACTAAAGTCCGAGGACGATCCAATCCCCTTACCTGTTCATTCAGGATTTTGTTCTCGGAGACATCATGTCTACAGCTCAATTCAAAGGACTAAAGTCCGAGGACGATCCAATCCCCTTACTTGTTCATTCAGGATTTGGTTCTCAGAGACCTCATGTCTACGGCTCAATTCAAAGGACTAAAGTCCGAGGACAATCCAATCCCCTTACCTGTTCATTCAGGATTTTGTTCTTGGAGACCTCATGTCTACGGCTCAATTCAAAGGACGAAAGTCTGAGGACGATCCAATCCCCTTACCTGTTCATTCAGGATTTTGTTCTCAGAGACATCATGTCTACGGCTCAATTCAAAGGACTAAAGTCCGAGGACGATCCAATCCCCTTACCTGTTCATTCAGGATTTTGTTCTCAGAGACCTCATGTCTACGGCTCAATTCAAAGGACTAAAGTCCGAGGACGATCCAATCCCCTTACCTATTCATTCAGGATTTTGTTCTCGGAGACATCATGTCTATGGCTCAATTCAAAGGACTAAAGTCCGAGGATGATCCAATCCCCTTACCTGTTCATTCAGGATTTTGTTCTCAGAGACCTCATGTCTACGGCTCAATTCAAAGGACTAAAGTCCGAGGACGATCCAATCCCCTTACCTGTTCATTCAGGATTTTGTTCTCGGAGACATCATGTCTATGGCTCAATTCAAAGGACTAAAGTTCGAGGACGATCCAATCCCCTTACCTGTTCATTCAGGATTTTGTTCTCGGAGACATCATGTCTACGGCTCAATTCAAAGGACTAAAGTCCGAGGATGATCCAATCCCCTTACCTATTCATTTAGGATTTTGTTCTCGGAGACATCATGTCTACGGCTCAATTCAAAGGACTAAAGTCCGAGGAGGATCCAATCCCCTTACCTGTTCATTCAGGATTTTGTTCTCGGAGACATCATGTCTACGGCTCAATTCAAAGGACTAAAGTCCGAGGACGATCCAATCCCCACATGTCCACTAAGGACTTCATTCTCGAAGACATACGTCTACGGCTCTCTTTAGGACTGAAGTCCAGGGATTATCCAATCCCCTCAAGTCCACCAAGGACTTCATTCTCGAAGACATACATCTACGGCTCTCTTTAGGACTGAAGTCCAGGGATGATCCAATCCCCACATGTCCACTAAGGACTTCATTCTCGAAGACATACGTCTACCGATCCTTTTAGAACATATGTTCAAGGATGATGCAATCCCTCTTCTCAACTTATATCTTGTTTAAGGACCATCCACCAACCTCTCTATTGGCATTACTAATATAGGTATCCTCATCATCGACCTCACTGTCGATGCAGGCAATCTCATCATAAGTGATCACATCACTCCCCCTTTCGAGGAGGGTCCTTCTGAACTTTATTAAGTTTGTCTCTGAAAAATTTACTTGAGGTAGAGGTTTGGTTAGTACATCGGATCGGTAGAGGTTTGGTTAGTAACTTGTTACAAATTCGAACTTTGATTCCTATCTGCACCATATATCGTATATAGAAATGCCAGATCTCTATGTGATTTTGACTTATCATGGAACACTGGATTCTTTGCCATTTTAGTACAACTCTGTTTGTCACATAGGATCACAGTTGGGTCCATCTCTAAGTCAAACAATTCTGAAGCCATGTCGTTTCACAATTAGCAGAGCAAGCATCCATATATTCCGCTTGTGCTAGACTGCTTCCTGCTAAACCACAAGATCATGGCTGATCCCAGACAATAACATCTTCTCGATGTGCTCTTCCTGTCTGATACACTTTCTGCTCAATCAATATCTGTGTAGCCATCTGAATTCATGATCTCCATAGATCAAAGTCTATTGTATCCTTTAGGTACCTTATCTCATGCTTTGCAACTAATAGGTGAACACTTCTAGTTTCCACTGACTCAAGGTGTTTACAGCAAGGCATATATCTGACCTAGTATTCGTTAGACACATCAATGACTCAATAATTTGTCTATACAGAGTTATATCCACTAATTCTAATGAGTCATCTACTAAGAACTTCAAGTTGGAATTCATGAGAGTGACCATTCCAACACATCAAGTCCTTTTAATATTTCTCAGCATACTTTCCCTGTTTGAGAAAGATTCCTTCTGAGCCTTGCCATACTTCCAGACCTAGGAAGTAATGCATCAATTTGAGATCTTTCATTTTCATTTCTGCATTGAATGATCTTCTGCACATCTATCTGTGCCATCTCTCGTTAGATGGGTCTACTGATATGAGCCTCAATATCATTCAAACTCTGTGGTGAGTTCCTTCTTGCATCCATGTCATCTGTGTACAGAAACCATATTCAACCTTGTAGCAAAGGTTGAGATCCACATCACCCATGGTGATCATTAAGCTCATCAATTGATTATCGATCCCGGGAACCCATACAGAACCTGATTCACACTTCTTCTTTAATTACACCATTAAGAGAATGGTCTAGCCACTTGGAGCAAACATCTCATCATGATTCTCTTCCTCTTTCTGAGAGAATCTTCTAGCCACAAGCCTTCTATAGTGTGTTTGATTTGTAAATCCTTTTGTTGAACATCCATTGCTTGTTCATTGTTCATCATTCATCATGATCTTTCCTACAAATCAAAATTAAGTACATGATTAGTAATACTTCATAATCATCAAATCATATTGACATGATAACCTATTATGCATACAGATATCATTTACATAGTTATGCAACTATTTTGACCAATACTTTGGCACAACACTTTCCCATATCCTGTATGCATACAGTGGCTATCTAGATGCCTTCCATCTCTACTAGAACATACTATCAAGATTGTGCACAGCTCTCAGCATATCAGCAAAGAGGTTTCATTCTAGACAAGCAACAATGGAATGTTTGTCCAATTTACCAATCATATTCATATTAGTAGTATACTGTTCAATGATTTATGAATGTTTACACTCAGCATGATATATTCTAGGAATACAAATATGCATACAAGCAATATCATTTACTATTTCTAATAATAACTCAAATGCTTATCTTTTATGTTTGTGTGGTTGCCTCCCGCTTGATCTTCTGTATGTCTTCTGAACTTCTATTCATTCTGTACCACTGTGCATGCTCAAGTGTGCACTAATGTCATCCTCATGATCTCATACACAAACATACATTCATTAGTATATTCTCAATATTATCAAAACATTCTAATTCTAAATAATCTTGAATATATATATAGTCATGATCATTAGTATTCAGAGTTTCAAGGAAGTCTTCTTTTACTCATGCATATTCTTGTTTGATCATAGTACTCTTTAGATTAATTAAATCATCAAGATAAGAGACATAGTATGCATAAACCCTTGATTACTAACTTTATGAATAAGCATAACCAATCATACCAAGTATACTTATATAAGGGATCCTAACACAAGGTAAGATTCTAACTTGACATAGGTAAACATACCTGGATTAATATACCTGCTTAGTTATGTACAACATACCTAAACAATCTCTTCAATGATTTAGAGATCCTGAGCTAGAACCTGCATGTCTCATAGGTTAAGCATAATATAACAAAGTCATACATACCTCGTAAGTAGAACAAAGATTATGGATGAGTCTTTGTCTTCATGTTGTCATGGTCATGGAACTTGATTTGTCTTTTTTGTGATGTACCTGTATCTTGTTAGCAGACAACATCAACCTCACACAACACCATAATGCATTAGTACAATCATATAGCCCTAATCAATGAATGTCTTCGATCATTCACATGCATTCATACTGTTACTAGGGTGATACGACAATTCTAACATTAATCAAGATTGTACTAATAAATAATATGAAGACAAACACATCATGAACTTAATCAAAAATCAGATTTCAAGACATACCTGAACCTCCTTAAGTCATACCTGTCGAGACTTCTTGTAGTCTTCTTATGTAAGGCCTTAGCCTCAACTCCCCCTGAAACTTGATCTGGAGCTTGATTAGGGTTTGCTAGAGAAACCCTAAAAATTCAATCTTTGACTTTCACACTTCCGAATGAATGGAAGGATGTGTCTTGCTAAGTTGATCAAACTAGCATACTTCAATTTTGAAATCTCCAAAATTTGACCCCTCAAAATTGCCTTTGAAACTTCTGGATCTTCTGGACAGGATCCTGAACTAGGGTTTGATGAAGCCCACCCTTCTGATCAATCAAAAGGTTTGATCCAAGGCTCTAAACTCTTATTTTTCTGAGGAGCTTCCAGCCGTGGTTACAAACTTCAAAAATTCCAACTTTTGCTGAAGCCCTAATTTTCCATCTTTCCGATCAAAATCCCGAGCTAGGGTTTAATCAAGACCGGTCTTCTACCCAACCAAAAAATTCGATCTTGGACTCTAAATTTCGATTTTCTTGAGTAGCATTCAACCGTGGATTCTGATTCAAAAAATTCTAACTTTCTCCGAAACCCTAAATTCCGGAAGCCATGAATAAAGGTGCTCCAAAAATAATTCTGTTTTGACAGAAATATGTACCTGATTATTTCTTCTATAAATCTGAAATTTTCCCTCCACATGGTCTGAAAACGTTTCTTGATATATCTCACCCTGTTATCTTTCCATCCTGACAGGTCTTACCTCAATTGGACTCTCTGAGAGAGAGTTATGCCAAGTGTCGCAACGTGACCTGTTTATGGGATAAAACAGGATAGCGAACTTGTACAGCGTGCCATGTGTCACTGGTTCATATTCGGCCTCTGAAAAAGTTTCATGAGATAGTAAAGTCTATGTACTACCTGTCACTTTTCACAACATTTCATTTGGAGCTTCCTAGCCCAAGTTATGACCTTTTTTCCTAGGTCACCTGATTTTGACTGAGATTTGGAAGAGGCAGAAACCCTAACTTGTAATTATCATAACTTACAAAGTACAACGAATCTGAGGGTGCCCTTTGGACACAAAATACCTGGAGATGTTATCTACGACCTGTAAAGGTTTCAGATCCTGAACCTTCACCAAAATGGATTTATAGCGAAAGTTCCACGATGACTGGTTTTTTCTATATAAAACCCTAACCTTCAAATTGTCGTAAGTAAAGCAAGTGTCGTAAGTGCCATACCGTGCCTTCCTTCAGTTTAGCTCTGATACCATGTTAAAATTCAATATGCTGAGACAGAAAATAGCAGCATTACATTCCATTTCACAATAATAGCATATACAGGATCACTGAAGAACAACAAGCACATCATAAACACAAGAGACACAAATTTATCCTGGGAAACCCTCATGGGGTAGAAAACCCAGCAAAGCTTCCTCAATATAGATGACCAACAATATACAAATATGCAAACCAAAGACATGATCTCCTCCTCCACCATAGCAGACCTCTCCTCCATAAGTGAGCCTCTCTCAAGTGAGTGAGTGTGTCAAATGAGGAATACACTTCCTCTATTTATACACTACTCCGACTTGTGTTTTACACAAGAACACGTAGGCTCGTATTTAACCAATGGGTTAAATACCCCACTACAACTGACTGGGCCGACCCCTCTAGGGTGGTCTAATAACCCTTTGACCCACATAACACATACAGGGTCGACCCCCACTAGGGAAGTCTAATAACCCGAGTTACCACATTCCGACGGAGGAATAAACATCTCCGGATATACAATAAGATCTTCACGGAGGAATGAAACATCTTCGGAATAATAAAGTAAAAATATAATATTCTTTGAAGTTACAGTATCTCAACAATAAATTCGGGATGGTTTTCCAAGTCTGGGGTTGGATAATTATTATTTTTGTACTGGCTGTAACAAAGAACCGAGACCGTGAATTGCCATCTTTAATGAAGAGTGGAGTTACTTCCATTTCTGTATCTTAATTCATGGTAGTTCACGGCGTCTCTGTTAGAAGGCCAGGGCCAGCCTTATGACAGAGATTGCCGAGTTAAGTATATAGTTAGATTTATTCATTTCCTGTTGTGTGTTGTGGAATTGCATTAGTTATATTTCTTATAGCTACAACAGAGAGTTATGATTGCATTCTTTATTGGTAGTTTATTTCCTGCATATGAATAGTTGTAACTGCATGACGTGACAGTTGATTGTGTAGGTTAGTTTGATTAATGCTTGTGTGTTCAATAGTTGTTGCATCGAAGCTCATCTCCATTCCTTTCAGTCATTTGTGCTTTCTAGGATTTCTAATGGTTATCAATTTATAGTTCAAGTTTATTTCTTAATTCTGGTTGTTGTTGTAATCTTTCATTGAGTTCATAGATTAGGAAGATCATGGTTGAGTTACAGTAGTTACTGGATGGATCATTTTGGTAAAGATTGAATACTGTAGTTTGATAATTATAGGATTTAACTTCTTGCAAAATTAATTTAGTTCAATTTCATTCTTAGATCAATAACTGCTAGGTTGATTTATGTAGGAAGGTAGTCACACTTTGAATTCCCAGATGTATGAGTTAGATTAGTTTTCTTTATGGAATGAGTTTGGCTAAGCAGATAGGTAGGATTATTATCTTCATTTATTCAAGCAACTGCTAAAGATGTGTTGATGCCTCGGATATCGTAGCATCAATCAGAAAGGGATTCTCCCCGATAGATGATCCCAATTAGATTATCTACCGTTTGGTATAGGGAATCCGTCCGGTTAGCGGTTCCGGCAACCGTGGGTTTGGAGTTTAATTCCGATTATACCGGTTATGGCCCGATCCACCTTTCTTTTGGATTTTATGTCTTTTTTAATGTGATGCAAGTGCCTAATTTATATCTGATCTAAATGCAAAACTAAACAGATCTAAGTCTAAAAAACTGAAGTAAATTTACCTATCCTTGCAAGGAACACATTTACAGGATGAGCAATGAGCTGTAACAGATATCATAAAGAAAGAACAGATAGCCATATATTCTTACAGGTAAAGCTACAACAAGATAAAAGATCTTTAGAAGATAGCTTCTAATTTAATATAAAATGCATCTATTGCTCATGAAACAGAGAAGCAAAAATTATTTAATCTAGATGCAAACTGAAAGAACAGATCTAAATCTAATAAAGAAACACATGAAATAAAACTAATTATCCCTGCAAGGAGCACAATTAAAGGCATGAACAATGAGCTATAGGAGTTATCTTAAAGAAAGAATGGATAGCCATTAAATCAGAAAGAGAAAGCTACAGCCAAGATAAAGATATTAGAAGATAGCTTCTAATTTAATATAGAACACATTCACTGCTCATGAAATGGAGAAATCGTTTACACAGAAAGAGGCAAAATCATTTGTTGCAAAGAAATAGTTCAAATAACAAGAAAGATCTCACATTACAGGATGGAAATCACCAGAACAGTCCAATACACATCCATCTTTCATTCCCATGCAAAACGTCCATCTCCCTGGCTTTTATTAGAAAATTCGATTTTTATAGAACCGATACAAGGTAGCTCGTACAGGTCTCCAAAATTCATTCCCTGCCAAAAGTCCTCTCTAATCCTTCCTACCTTCTATTTATAATTACAAAATCGCCCTTTGGGCTGCCACCTAGCCTCTTCCACCTGTCACCTACAGGAATTTCTTCTATAATAGACCAAAAAATGACTACTTCTTTTTACAAAATATTTAATAAAAGAGAATGGACAGCTGTCCCATAGCTCACGCTTTATACATTTGAGAGTTTAAAAAAAAATATAACATAGCAGAAATAATGTTCTAATATCCGTGCTGTCATTCTTGTGCGTGAGCTTCAGCTGGGAGAGGATCGCCCAAGTCCACTGATGCTGCTGATGCTTCCTTAGGAGAGGCACTCGAATCCATTGTTGCTGCTGCTTCTACTTGGGAAGAAGGGATTGAGCTGCCTGAAATTTCTGCCACTGATGGGGGAGAGGGAATCGAGCCCACTGTTGTTTCTGGAATGGCTGCTGGGAGAGAAGGTTCTGGATTTGCTGTTGTTCCTGCTACTGCTGCCTTCTTCCCTTCTTCTGCTATGTAGTTATACCAAATGCCAATGTCTCTTATGACCACGTTTGATGCAGCAGGGAACAAGATTTTCTGAGAAGTCACATTCTTCCCGAGCTCTGCTCCAATGCTTCGAACCTCTATTACTGCAGCTTGATGCACTTCTTTAAGCAAATGGCTGTGGACTGATGACATTCCAATATAATGTTGGAGGTCATCAATAGCCAGGACATCAATCCTCTTCACATACTCCGTTTGAACGCCCAATTCTTCCTTTAGTTGAGACAAACATTGCTCATTTTCCAGAAAATCCTCCAGGGTCTGAGGGAAGCTCAATTTGCATTTGTCATGCACCCCTTGGAGCCTTTGGTATAGACTATTAATTTTATCAGTTGTCCCTCGCACACTAGCTATCAGCTTACTGCCACAGTTTCTGCAGAAGTCCAAAAGGGCCACATCTTCATTAAAACCCTCCACAGATTTGAATGGGAGATGTGTGGGGAAATCCCCCTTTCCTTCTCGCCATTTTATCTGGCTCATGATATTTTCCTTGACACGAGTATGCTTAGCTTTGAGCCTATGGGCCTCCGCATTTATTTATTTTAATCTGACCACCATGGCCTTGAGCTTGCAAACCTCATTAGTGATTAGCTCCTGAGTGTCATGCACTTGCTTCAGGATGCTGCAGGACAGCTCATGGAAGGGAGACATGTCCATCGTTCTGCTCTCAGCTTGCTCTAACTGCTCAGCTAATGCCCGCTTGTATGCTTCTAGCTGGGATGCTTTTTCTTCCGCTCCATTCTTCTCTGCTTCCACAATCATCATTTGAAGTGCTAGTTGGTCCTTTTCCTCCTCCAGCTGGTTATACTTGCCTGATAGCTCTTTATGCTCGGCATACAGGCAATTATATTTGTTCACCACCAGATCCCTGTGGGCCTGCTCATTAGCCACAGTCTGTTGTAGCGTACGAGCTCTCTTCTTTGTTAATATATTTTCTTTAACTATAACCCCTACATTGTCCAGTGATGCTTTTGCTGTTTCTACAGCTGCGGATGCCATAGCAAAGGGATCTTGATCTGTATTCTACATTATAGTGACCTCTCAGTGGGTAATGATGTCCTCCTGGAGGGACTTTTGATCCTCTCTTCCGATTTGAGGACCATGGCTTTCCTTTTCTTATCATAAACAAATTCATTCCACCTGGGCACCGTATGTTTTCCTGATGGAGTGTATGGGATAATTGGGAGGTCCATAATGTCGATTTCTTCCTCAGCTGGTGGGGTCCGGACTCCTTGAGATGGATTTGCTCCCACATCTTGGGTACCAGAGCCACCTGCTTGAATGCATCTATTTCCATGTCTTGGAGACCGGACCCTCCTACTTGGGCATCTTCCCTTGCTTTCAGCTCTTCTTCCACCTTCCTTTCTGCCTCAGCTTGTTCAGCTTGCAGCTGATCTTCATTCTCTCTTCGTAGCCTTTCATCTTCAGCCTCTTTCTGTTGTTGGGCTTCTTCGTCTTCATTCCGCAGCCTCTCACTTTCGGCTTCTTGCTGCATTCTTTCCATTTCAGCTTCCTACTGCAACCTGGCTTCCTCAGCCTCCTGGAGTAACCTTGCTTCCTCTCTTATTCTGAGCTCCTCTTGAGCTCGGGCATCATCGGCTTCTTTCTCCTTCTGCTGGCTGGTCTTCTGGATCTTGGTGGAGCTAGGACTTGCTCCACTACCTTGGTGAAAGGTTCGCAGCTCAGCCATGTTGCTAATGCCTATGAATACCTCTTCCTCGGCATCGGGATGGTGTGAGTATTCAAAATGAGCGTAGATGTACCTACAATGCTCGACCACTTTTCCCTTTCTGTCGTTCCTGTGGAAGATCACCTCACCGAAGTGGAAAGATTTCAGCTCCTGCACAAACTCTTCGGCTGAGGCAACCCTCGAGAACTTGTAAGCACCTATGCAAAAAGGTAGAGGGGGAAAGGAAGCCTTATGCTGTTTGTGGAGCATTGCTCCAATTCCATCCATGAAGATTTGTCTTACTGCTTCCTGGAGGACCACATAATCTGTGGCATACTGCGGCAAAATGTATGGGGGCTTAGTCCCTCCAAACATTCTGAGGTAGGTGCCTTGCTCTGAAAAGTAAAAATCCCCGTAATTCTCAAGGACTTCCACAGCGTTCTCTGACAGGCAGTTGGGCTCCTCCTTGAATATCTTCTCATATAGGGGCATGATGAACCCCTCACAGATGAGTTTGTAGCTAGGTTTGTAATTCTGGGCCCACATCATCTTGAAAGCGGTATAAACCGGGGTGGTGGCCTTATCCCATGTGCAGCCCAATTTGGGGAAATCCACCTTGGCCAAAATACAATCAATCAGATATGAGGACATGAAAAATTCTACCTTCTTCAAGGCTAGTCCTTCTCTAGCAGCAACTATCATCGAGGCCAAACTATCTGACAAGAGAGTGGCCCAGTCAAACACAATTCCCTTAAACGCCACGAAGTGGATAATAGGGACCCACTGAATCTTGTACACGATGCCATCGGGCATACCGAAGATTCTGCACAACATCAAGGCGATCAACCTGAAAGGAGGTATCAAATTCTGGATGACATATTCATTGCTACCTTTCTTTCTTAGATGCTTGCCTGCGACCAGCAGCTTTTTGGCCATCTCAACGTTGTTCATTTTGCCCAACCATTCATCAGTCAGAGCTTGCTGGGAGCGGGGAAATTTATAGGCTGTGGCGATGTATGCTGGGTGGAATGAGGCAATGGAAACTTTCCTGTTGTCATTAATCACCCTTGACTCCGCATCGGCATGTTGGAGTATCCGTTCGATTACTTCAGCACAGGGGAATAGTTCAGGGTGGGTAGCAGCTCTAGTTATGCCTGAGGCTTTGATATTGAGATAAATCGGCCCCTCTTCTAGCAACATGTCCGGGATATCCTGGTCTCGGATCATTCTGTAAATGTCACCCCAACGGATTTCTGGAGGAACACCGGTGGTGCACCTAGTATCCTGGAGTGAGGTTTCAATTTTAAGTGGTGTAGGCTGTTTCTCTATCATCTTAGCCTTCTTCCTACTACCCTTTGGCATTTTGACTTATCCCTGATAGAAACCAAATATAAGCCATTATAAAATTTAGCAGCATACTGTGAGATTTAAAGAGCACCATCATTCCAACATGTCAATGAGATAAATGGAATGTGAAGCTGTATGTTTAGGAAGCAAAATTACACCATTTCAAACAAGAATTCTAGTTTTAGTCATCCCAATTCTTTTAAAGGGGCAAGTTTGGAATGCTCCCGCGAGGGTAAGCCTGTTGCGGAAGCAACCTGCTTTCGGTCTAGCTCTGTGGGAAAGGGTGTCCCTCATTTAGGTTCAAATGGTAAATGGCTGGTTAGCTGGGTTTGATAAAAGATAAGCCAGCGATGGCTCTCCGTGCTGATGAACAGGAGAGGGGCTTGGCCGACAGGGTTTATTTATCGCATTTTGGCGTGAGGTCATATGGCCAAGCTCAGGATCTGAATGAGGTAGCGACTGGCCGGGACTAAGATTTATGCAAAAGGCCCTGGTGGCTATAGCTTTCGCTTTCGGCTGGGGACAAGAAAAGTCCATGGGGCTACGGCAATTTTTTAAACAACAAAGTACGTGGCCCGGGGAGGAATTTTGAACAAATCTATCCATCCAAATTGACGGTCTTTACCCACTATGCAAATGTTCTATAATTCTTCTGCTTTTTTGACGGGAAATATGCAATTTAGACCGTTAGACGGGCAAAATAGCCTATGACGGGCATTTTGCCCGTCGAAATCCAACCAATGCCTATCGTTTTCAAAAAAAGACAATCCAATAGCAATTTGACGTGTAGAAGGGACAAATTTAATGGATAAAATCCTACCTGGCACCGTGAGGATAGCCGACTGAGGTGGCCGTGAACGTGGTCGAGCAGGCTGAGATGGAATGGTCGCGCGGCGTCCAACAATGGTTTTCCAATCGACAAATAACGATGTGTTGGCTCGTACCCCCCACTGCTTATTTAAATAGACTGGGCACGTGCGAGTTTAATGCGGTGGTTGGCGTATTTAAAACGCGGCTTAAATGTATCGTACGTCGGCATCAAATCAAGCCATCTTGGTTTGCGTGCGTAACCGCCACCTGCGGGACAAACTCACGACGCTCTCCCGCCGTTGCAGAAGGTCACACTGAACTTCTCCGGCATTTCGGAAGAGAATGGTGAAGCTCCCCGCCATTTCGGGAGGAATTGATGAACGGCTTCCGCAAAAGGACGTGAATGTTTAATTCCTTCGGTGGCCCTTTTCGGGATGCTATCGCGAAGGCCTCCGAAATTGCGGAGAGCTTTCGCCAATGGATTCTGCCGTTTCGGAACGAAAAGTTGAAGACTTCCGCAACATTCTCTCGGTGAGCTTCGGAACGAAAACTCGAAGGTTTCCGCAGTTGCGGAAGGATTTGACGGATGACTTCCGCAAGTTTCGGGTGGAAAAGCTCAAAGGATTCCGCAAATTTCAAAGAAAAATTCTAAGTCTCTTTTCAAAGTTTCGGGGAGATTTAACGAATGGCGCCCTCCGTTTCGAAAAGAATTACCCAATGGCTCCCGCAACTTTCCAACGAAAATTTATAAGTCTCTTTCGGGAGTTTTATGCGAACGGCTTCCGCAAGTTTCGGGCGGCTTCATTGAATTCTTCCGCCGTTTCGGGAGGAATTCATCAGAAACTCTCGCAAATTTTTTTTAACAAGGACTTCCACATCTTTTTGAGAACTTTAGACGAACGGTTCCCGCCATTTCGGGAGGGAAACCCGAATCTCTCCGCAAAAAATCGAGAAGTTTTCTAAGTCTTTTTTGGAAAGCTTAGGCGAATGGTTTCCGTTGCTTCGGGAGAACAACCCGAATCTCTCCACAGTGTTTTCACGAAAATTTCTAAGTCCCTTTTCGGGAGTTTAAACAAAAGGTTTCCGCCACTGCGGGGCTTTAGCAAATCATTCCGCTACTTCCAGGGAGACTTCATGAAAATAT
Source organism: Larix kaempferi (assembly GCA_027924585.1). Lineage (NCBI taxonomy): Eukaryota > Viridiplantae > Streptophyta > Pinopsida > Pinales > Pinaceae > Larix > Larix kaempferi. The sequence goes on along the minus strand of BSBM01000378.1, from coordinate 9,865,052 downwards.
TTCTGTTGAGAAACAAGATTTTCTGGCATACTTGGAGTTTTTTTCATGGCAAGATCTTCTGTTAAAAACAAAGATAAAAGCTGGGAATGGCCCTTAAGGCATCCTTTCTAAAAAATTAAAAGGAGGGGCCCCAATATGTACAATTTTTTTTGGGGGGGATGTTGCTGCAACAACAAGATGTTTATGCATAGATTGTGCTTATTTCCATTGAAATAAAAGACCTCCCTAGGTTTGACAATTTATATTGAGCATCTTGTGTGTTAGTTTTAATTAATTGACATATAGGGTGACCAACATTTTGGCGTCGTTGCCAGGGATGGTAATAGATAGACATAGTTAGTAGTTGGTTTTTTATTTCATTTTGGTTTAATCATTTACAGCATGCATGAATACAAGAAAAAAAATCGGGAACCCCCTTTGAATACTAACACTGCATGTGGAAGAGGTCGAGGTCGTAATGCAGGTCAAGGAAGACACACATACATTGACGAAATAATTGCTAGAGATGATTCTTCCACTAGACCACCACGGATATCTACAGGAAGAGGAAATTTTGTTCCTCCCCATCTTGAGAATTCAGCATCAACAATGGAGAATACAACGAGACCTTCAACTCCTGTTGCAGAAAATAAACCTCTTGAAGATAAGGGAAGTGCTGTGGGTGTACCGGATAGAGAGGAGATTTATCATATTAACGAAACCAGAGTTACTAAAGAAGTGTGGTTGGAGACTTGCTGAATAGCAAAGGAAGAGAGGAGGCAAGAAGAAGAGAGGAGAAGAGAAGAAGAAGCAAAAGTAGAGGAAGAATGCATAAAGGAAGCCATTGAATTTTGGACTAAAGCCATGGCTGATAGAGAACAAGAAGGAAAGAATGAACATAGGGAGAACCGGGAAGAAGAAGTGGAAGATAATTATCCTGGTAATACTGTGGCTACATTAGAATTCCCTATCCTCTAGACACATGCAGCAGCTCCCATGAAAAACATCTCACCATCAGTTTTCCCAAATTTCCATGGTAAATCTTCTGAGGATCCTGATGAATTTCTTTTTGAGTTTGATATTGTTAAATTTTGAGCATTAATTCACAATACTCTAGGATCTTTACTAAGAGAATAACATATACAGTATATCAATGCATAACAATCACAATAAGCATGACAAGCATCACAAGAATCAAAAGCATGAGAGACAAGAGACACAGAGTTTCCGTGGGGAAAACCCTAAGGTGAAAAACCCCACAACTTCCTCAGAGATAGAGAGAGCAATGGCTCAACCAAAGTACAACCAAAATACACTGAGATAGTCTCCTAGTAGTAGATGATCCTCATCCTCACTATTGCGCCACTTTCTGAGTGAGAGAAGTATGAGTTTCCGAGTGATCAAAATAGAGACCTCCCGATCTCTATTTATACTAACCTGTTTTCCCAGTTACACTATGGGGCCGACTTGTCTAGCTAGGTACATCCACAATATAATATATATTTCAGGGCTGACCCCACACATGGTGGTCTAATAACCCATCGCCAAGTACACACACTTGCAACACTTGTCAATACACATGACGACACTTCCTTATAGAGAAATAACACATCTCTTATAAGGGTACAATAAATATATATGAAATACATAGATGAAATACATTTTGAAGTTACATATACATCAACACTCTCTCTTAACTAGGAAGGTATTTCTCGACATAGTTCTGCTAGACAAGTCTTCTTCTCGGGATCATCGTCATCGATGCATTTTCATCATCATCGTCGCTGCTGCTGCTATCTCAACCAATATCTGACTCTACTCATCATAGGAAGTTCTACAAAGCCAGTCCTTTTTCATATTGGATGTAGGCCCACCACCTGCAGGTCTTCATCATCACTAGCCATACTGTGGAATCCTCAGGACTAATTATGTGAGTCAATAAAACCTCGAAAGAGCATCCCAGGACTGATTACGAGTACACAACTCAACCTATCGAATCTCCCAAGATCTTTTACATGTTACTGCACAACCTATCCATGGCCACAGAGTATCACGAAGCACAAACTAGATGCACACACACAACACTTACACTCACCAGCATGGGAGGAGCAACCTACCACCATCCGTGAAAGGCTCACAGCATTTACATCAACGACCATGGAAGAACACATCTGCCACCATGTTGAAAAGGCTATGCATTTACATCAACGCACATGGGAGAACACATCTACCACCATGTCAGAAAGGCTCTGCACTTACATCAATGTACATGGGAGAACACATCTACCACCATGTCGGAAAGGCTCTGCACTTACATCAACGCACATGGGAGAACACATCTACCACCATGTCGGAAAGGCTCTGCACTTACATCAATGCACATGGGAGAACACATCTACCACCATGTCAGAAAGGCTCTGCACTTACATCAACGCACATGGGAGAACACATCTACCACCATGTCGGCAAGGCATTGTGCATCTGTGTCTTCGGAACTCATCACACATAATCCAACTAATTATTTAATATATCCACCTGATACATATGATCATCCTGATCATCATCACTATACCATCTTGGTACATATCATCTGGAGCAACATCCTGAAGCTCGTCATCATGATCATACAATGCATCTACCTGATGCATACCAAGTATCTACCTGATACATATCATCATACATGATCCACCTGATCATACAATGTATCCTCCTAATACAAATACAAATACATGATATATATCAATCATACATGATCTACCTGATCATACAATGTATCCACTTGATACATATACAGATACATGGTCCAAGCATCTAACATGATGCATATACAAAATACATACAACTGATCCAATTGACCATATCCAACATCCAACATGATGCATAGACAAAATACATACAAATGATCCAACTGTTCATACAGAGCAGAAACTAGAACATCATCCTGATGCTTATCATCCAACGCTTACATCCACAGCCATGTGAAGGATCCTCCTTCCAACATGCTTGGAATGGATTCAGCAAATGTCTCCATCACTTCTTCCATGAAGTGTCATCGATCTGAAGGACACCAAGCCTCTCTCTGAAGTACTCAAAATTCACTATGGCCAGTGGCTTCATCAGTACATCTACAATCTGCTCGTCCGTCGCAACATACAGGAGCTTCACTGCTCCTCTCTGCACCATATCCTTGATATAGTGATGTTTGATCTCTCTATGTTTCGACCTGTCATGAAACACTGGGTTCTCAAATAGCTTCACACAACTCTGGTTATCCCAGAAGATACCAGTAGCATCCAATCAGAGATCAAATAACTCAGATAGTAGCTTCTGAAGCCATACGCCTCACAACTGGCTGAACAGGATGCAACATACTCTGCCTCAGCTGTACTCAGTGCTACGCAGGAATGCTTCCTGCTAAACCAAGAGATCACACCTGATCCCATACTGAAGCAACACCCAGATGTGCTCTTCCTATCTACAGCACTGCCTGCCCAATCTGAATCAACAAAACCCTACAGGTTAAACTTTTGATTCGCTTCATACTTGAGCCCATAATCAAGTGTACCCTTCAGGTACCTCAGAACATGCTTTACAGCAATCAGATGAACACTCCTCGGATCTGTCAGGAACTGACTCAATGTGTTCACAGCAAAGCAAATATCTAGTCTCATGTTCGTCAGGTACATCAAGGACCAAATCATCTGACGATACATAGAGATATCAACTGTCTCATATGAAGCATCACATAGAAGCTTTAGGTTTGATGCCATAGGTGTGGCCATGGCCTTGAAATCCATCATACCGAATCTCTTCAGGATATCTACTGTGTACTTCCCTTGACCAAGGAAGATCCCACTTGCATTCTGCCACACCTCCATACCTAGGAAATAATGCATCATTCCCAAATATTTCATATCGAACTCATCAGCAAGCTTCCTCTTAGTATCTGCAATCAATCTGTCATCTCCTATTACAAATAAGTCATCCATGTACAGAAGTAGAATCACGGGATTCCCTTCCTCAACCTTGTAGTAAAGGTTGGAATCCGCTTTACTCTTGGTAAAGCCCAAACTGGATAGAAAGTTGTCTATCCTACCAAGTTCTACATATATATGACTCTTTGTCATGTGCCTCGAAACCAAGTGGCTGCTCCACATACACTTTTTCTTCAACTATGCCATTCAAGAAAGCTGTCTTGAAATCCATCTGGTGTATCTTCTATTTTATCACTTTTATATTTCTCTATGTTGCCATCTGCAGTATGCTTGATCTGATAGATCCATATGGAATTCATAACAAACTTCCCTTCAAGTCTTAGGACTACATCCCAAACATCATTCTTCATGATCGACGGATCATGGCATTCTCCCCATATCCTGGGAACTTCAATATCTTCAATAGATAATTTTGTTGCTGAACAAATGTTGTAGTTCTTCTTTTGTAGGTGATGGCATATGATCTTTCCTACAAGACAAGTTAAATTGCATGATTAGAAACATCTCATAGTTTTCAGAACAAATTCTTACACATAAAGAAATATGTCATACAATCATACAATTATCTTAGCCAATGCTTCAATACGACATTTATTCATATTCCGTAACTTTCTAGATGCCTTCCAATCTCTACCAGAACATTGTTAAGAGTGTGCACAACTCCCAACATGTCAGCAAAGAGGTTTCATTCTAGATAAGTAGCAATGGAATGTTGTATAGTGCCATAGGCCACTTATCCATCATATGCATATTAGTAGTATCCTGTTCATTAATGCAAATATGCAAAATACATATCCTAAGTCTAGGAACATAAGTATATACATCATTGAACAATTTTATTTAAACAAACAAATATGTAGGAATTGGTAATTAAAATACTTATCTTTGTTTGTTTGTTTGTTGGGTGGACTCCCTCTGAGTCTTTGTTTCCTTACAGGAGCTGCTGGAGTCCTAATCTGAAGTAGCTTCTTCTTACACCTTTCTGTTGTGGAATGTAGAGAGATGGTCAACTCCCTCTGAATATTTGCATCCTTGCAGAAACCACTGGAGTGTGCTCCCTCTTGATCTTTGTTTCCTGGATTACCTGTTCTTGAACTTATATTCCTTCTCGATCCCTATGCATGCTTGTTAGTATCATCATTGTGTTATCCTCGAGGTTTCATATTAGTATAATCTTAATATTATCAAAACACAATAATCTCAAGCATGTATAGTCAGGATCATTTCAAACAGAAATAATAAGCATTCTTATGGTTAGTCATAATATAGCTAAACCTGTGATTACTCAAACCTATGACTCTTCTGGTTAGTCATATCATCAATTAAGGTAAGAAACATAATATGCATAAGTCCTCGATTACTCAAACTTGTAACTTCAAGAGTAATCATTATCAATCATACAAAAGTATATGATATATATAACAAAACATACCTGGTCATCATATTTGCTAGTTATGTCTTGGCAATGTGTTCTTGTTCTCTTCATTGACTTGCATAACTCATTAGTTAACTTTTGTAAAAAAAAATTATACATAGCTCTATGTGATCCATGACTATGGATGAATCTTTGTCTTCATAGCATGTTCAGGTTGTCCCTTTAAATTTATACAAACCTCCCTCTTGCTCTCTAATCACTACTGCATCATCTATGGTCTTTCCCTTTGGCCACATTAGGACTTGGCCATCCACAAATGCAACCCTCATACCTTTTGCATCCAATGCTGAGATGGAGAGTAAGTTCTTCTTGAGCCCAGGTACATAAAGGACTTCTTTCATCTTCAAATATTTTCCAGAATCTAGGTTGTAGGAGGCTTCACAACTTCCTTTGGTTGGGTATTGATAATCATCCCCAAGTTTCACCTTATGGGGTGATTCATGTTTAGATAGATTTACAAAAGATTCCTTAAACCCAGTCATGTGTTTGGAATCCCCACTGTCAATTAACTAGTCATTACAACCATGAGAGATAGTACCTGTGAGAGCAGAGATTAGAACATACTCTTCTTCACTTCATGAGTCATCATCACTATCATCACTTTCTGCCCTAACCTTCTTCTTGGGTGGTTCATCATCTTCAGCAGCATGAGCATGATATCTTTTCCTACTGCCCTTCTTCTTCTTGATGTTGTTGTTCCTTTTGTTCTTGGGACATTCTGAAGCAAAATGACCTTTCTCATTACATGTGAAGCATTTGAGATATTCCTTATCTTTATGTTGATGATAGTGTGAAGATTTCTTGGCATGAGAGTGATCTCTCTTTGACCTTCCTTTTTGGTGTGTATTGTGAGAGCTTGATCTTCACTTCCCATCTTTTCTTCTTGGGCCACAAGCCTTGCTTCTTCTTGAGAAAATTCTTCCCGCAATCTGTTGAAGGAGATCAACTTCTTCCTTGCACAAATTCCTTGAATAAAGGAATCCCATGACCTGGGTAGGCCATTTAGAGTGGTCATGACAACTACACCATTCTCCACCATTTCATCTACCGCTTCCAGTTGTTCCTTAATCTGGGAGACCCTAGAAAAATAAGATTGAATGGTTTCTCCATTCTGAAACTTTACTCCTTTCAATTGGTTCCACAAGGTCATCTTCCGATTTGTGTTCTTCCCTTCAAATAGCTTGGTCAAAGAGTCAAACCTCTCCTTGGGTGTCTTCAGAGATGACACATGAGGTATGAGATGGTCTTCGATAGAATCAACAATGATTCTCTTTGCCTTGACCAAGTTCTTATGCAATATTTTAGCCTCTTCATCTGTCATGTCCCAAATTTGGAATTGGGTCACAATGCCCTGATCACATTGGCCCTATTCATTAGAGTTGTCAAATTGATGGTAAAGGTCAAATAATTGCCAAGGAGGAAAATTACTAGTTTCCTAGGTTTGGGGTGGAAGCTTTGGGATTTGGAATAATGGAGATAATAAATGATGTTTGAACATTAGAATGACATAAATATTTAATAAAGGAGCTAAATAAATATATACAAGTGAAAATCAAAGTGGCATTTGATCATAAAGACACATGGAGGAAGTGGGACCCACATATGGCTAGATTTCCCCACTACACTTGGCATCATTCTCTCACCAATTCGAATTCAAGGTGAATGGTAACATACTTGGGGGAGTATAAAATTTATTACTCATGGCATGACTCATCCAAGTTTGAAATATAGAGGAAGAGTAACTCCCATGGAAGAGGAAGAGGCAATTTGGAGCTAGTGAGACACTTGGGCTAGATTCCCTAGCTCTATGACAACAATGATGAAGATGCTATGACACCTATGACACAAATCAGACCTGAAGGCTAACATATGACATATATTACATGTCAGGGCTAAAAATAGACTCCAAGAGGGTGCTCAAGGGTGTTAGGGCAGCTAAGATGCTTCCACATGTGATTTGGTGGAAGTGGGAGACTAGGAATTGTTGTACAAGTGGCATTCTTTGGAATCTCTTCCCAACTTGAGTTGGCATGAATCTCTTTGAAGGAATTCGACCCATGGAGGACATTAAAACTTTATAAATGTCAATAAAAAATAATGAAACCAGATTTTGATCATTTGTAGAATTTGTAATTGCATTTGTGTAGAGGGAGAGCTAGTGGATGACTAGTTTCTTGCTTTAGCCAATTTCGAGGGTGAAAGATTCCCATCCAAGTTGGTAATTGGAAAGGCCATTCAGACCTTTCATTTGGAGCTTTAATGGAGTCTTTATTTGCAGGTGTAATCTACAGGGCAGCTCATGGTTTCTTCTATTGCAGCACATTCTCTCAACCATTTCCAGTTTTGATGACATATTCTTGATCCTTGAGAGAGGGCGTTTTTGGTGAGCTATTGTACTCTTTGGGGGAGCTTATAATGCCCCATTTATTTTGTAATATGAATTAAATACTCTTTTATTCATCTCCAGAAAGTTTCAGGTCGAAATTCCAAGTAGAAATGTATAAATCTCATTTTTAATGGAAGAACAATGCCATTTCCCCACTACCTTGTTGTGAACCAATGTATTGTTGATGATTTCGAATGAATGGATGATTCTCTGATGCATTTTTGATTAATGGAATACCATGGATGTATTTTACAAGTTTCATGTACTGTACTTGAGCATTTGAAGTATTTTTACTCAGTTTAATTGCACTGGGAGAAGAAATAGTGCCATTTCCCCAAGGGTTGAATTGGTGATTTTTGCAGTTGAATGGGAGAGGGTTGGAAAAGATATAATAATCAATTAATGGTGCACATAAGACCTTCATAACATCCTTAATAAATTCCCTACCTCTTTTCTTAAATTTGAGTGGGTTTGGAGGCATTTGGGAAGCCATTTTCAATACTTACCCTAGGGGGATTTGAACCCCAAATTACTAGTAAAATTGCATACTTGGTCTAGAATATTAAGAGAGTTTGCAGAGGTCTTTGGTGGAAATATTTCATCCGTGAACATCATATTCAAGTCCTAATATAATTCATACACCTTCCTTGAATATTTGAAGGCATTTGGTGTCAATTTGAGGCCTAGAGACCAATACTAGTCAAAGGGCAATCACTAGTAAAGTTACCTACATTGAACAGAATTGAAAGAGGATTTGCAGAAGTATTTTAAAGGTGCAAAGGCATCCCTAAAACACATATTTATGTTCTAATATCATTCATATACCTTCTCATAATATTTGGGATCATTTGGGGCAAATTTGGGACCTAGAGATCAAAACTAGTCAAAGGTCGAACTAGGGAAAAAAAGTATAAAATTGCCATTTTAATAAAATTCCTAACAAGGGACATTACAGTGGTATCAAAGCATGGTACTTGCACCTGTGGATTAGGAACATGCATTCAAGAATAATTGGCAACCATGGCTTACTATTATGATGAATCCTATGAGTACAATTCTTATGAAGAATATGCAAATGCTTATGAGCAATATGAAGTAGAATGTGAATGGTACGAGGAAGAGGTGCCATCATGCAACACTTCTTACAATTTCAAGAGAAATTAATATTATTATTATGAATTTAAATATGATGAATATGAGTGTGTCAGACCAACCAAGACTAATTCTATGAGTGAGTTCCAAAGATGGAGAGCAACATATAAAACCTTGCCCCAACAATATCAAAAATATCAAGAATATCTTGCTTGGAGAAAAAATACACAAAATGCCATGTCTTTTGAGTACTATGCTGAACATGTTTTTGAAAATAGGCCAAAAAATGAAGATGTGAAGTTAGTAAAGAAAGATTTATTCCCTTCTTGTAAAGAACCTTGGAGTGAGTATCATACATGTGTGCATGAAATTATGTCCCACTTGAGGAGAGATTTTGGGAATTCTTCAAAAAGAGATTCCAAAGATATTGATCCTAAGGAAAACAAGGGGCAAAATGCATCAGCTTGCTTGAAGGATAAAAATGAAGAGACATCACAAGAACATGAAGAAGATTCTATTGAAAATATGGAAGATCATTTTGAGACACATTCTAGCTTAGACACGAACCAAAGAGCATCTACTGATGGATGCTTAAACTATGAAGGAGTACCTATTGATGGGTGCTCACACTTCTATGTTGGTGACATAGAGATCACTTTGGAAAGTGTTGCTACAAGCCCAAGTTCCATTAAGCATGATAATGAATACCTTGTAGTAGTTGAAGAAGAACCAAGATCAACTTCCCCATCACCACTTGAGCTTCATGAAGTTGGTCCAAGCAAAAATGAAGAAGAAGAGGAGGTTCATTTGCAAGAGCCTCATTTTCTTGAAGGGTCCTTAAAGATGAATGAAAATAAGATCCAAGAGTCCCTTAGCATTCTCCATGACACTCAAGCATTGGTGTCAAATTCTTGTTGGAGAGCTACTTCATTGGAGGAAACATCTTTCCTTGAAGACATGGAAAAGATTCAAAGAGCAATGTGCCACATCAAAGGTAATTTCATGTCTTTGCTTTTTTATAGAAACCATTTGTTTGAGCTTAATGAATTGTTACATGATGCATACTTGAAGAATAATGAGGATATTCATAATCTCACAATTCAAAATGAGCAACTTCTTGAAAAGTTGCAAGATACTTGTTTTTTCTCCTATGTTTCAGATTGTCAAATGGTAGATTGTTTGGAGGGTTCTCATGACATGGTGGATCATGAGAAATGTGGGAATTTGAATGTTCTAAATGTGTTTGAAGATGAACTTGAAGAGATCCAAACACTTGATGTGGTGGAAGAGGAACTTGAATTGTCTCTTGATGAAGGTTATGCAATTTTTAAAGAAGAGCATGATTCATCTACATTGGAAACCATCTATGACAAAGGTTTCACACTTTTGAAGGAGCTGCATGATACTACCCATATGGATCCTTCCCATGATGAAACTTCTGCACTTTTTTTATCATTTGGGTGAGTTAGTTCATTATCCTACATCCTATAATTCCATGTTTTGCAACATTAGTCTCAATGAAGTATGGGTGAAAGGATTCTTTTTTATGGTGCCACATGAGGAGTATGGAACTCCTAGATTTACCTTTTATGATGACATGGTTGGAGCACATTCTTATTCACATTTGTAGAAGCATCATTTGTTACTTTATGATGATGCACATCTACACGGATGCACCTATGATATGCATTTGAGTCACTTGAAGACTCATGGTTTCTCTTGCTCAACACTTGATTCATTTGATGTTGGAGGAACTTCATCCAACACTTGGGTGAATAGATTTATGATTGGAGAACATTTTTGTTGCAAGCTGTTAGGAATTATGATCCAAAAATGTAATAAATAGAAGTTTAGTTTAATAAATGTAAAAGGGCATCTACACACTCACGTGATTATGTGAGGTGTCCCTTAGTTAGTTTTGGTAACGGTAAATTAGTTGTTACTCTTTGGATATTTAAATCCATTGAGTTTTCCATGTGAGGTAATCTTTCGGGATTTAGCCCTCACATCTCTGTGATGTAATTATTTTCCTTCTTAATTAATAAAGTTATGTGTCTGAGGACACTTTGTCAAAGTGGTATCAGAGCACGCGGTTGAAGCTTGGTCTGGTTGGAACCTGGTTGGAAGGTGCTAAAGGTTGTTTGAAGAAGGTGACTTTCAAGGTTTTGGAATAGCGAAATTTTAACCGTAAGTTAATGCTTCCTATTCTTTTGGGCTAAAAAGAATCTCTGCAGAATTTTTACTTGGAGAGAGTAAAATATTATTATTTTTTTTTAAGGCAAGATTATTTAAAAATTTTGTGGAAGAGAATTTTTACAAAAATGATAGAAAGTGAAGATATCATGTATAAAGAATATAGAAGATCGTCCAGTGCATTATTTGGAAATGTCCATACTTTCTCTTCTGCATTCCAGTGTCTCCTAGCCACAGATTGGCAGGTTTTCTTTACTTTCTCATTATAAGTGCTTCGGATAGCGATCCGGTCTTCATTTATTAAATATATCTGCACAGCAAAGCAATTCTTATCGATCAAATACAACTGCATTTTTGAAGAGAGAAAAACAATGTTGATAATTAGAGCCGAAGGTGAAGCGGAGCCGTAATGTCATCATAAATCAGAGCCGGTCTGTGGAGAAACCCGTGGAGGTTTCCTGTGCGTGAAAAGAGGTGTAACATAGAGCCACCAGCCATCATTTCGTGGAGAGCAGAGAGAGACGCACCCAGTCATCATTTCGTGTAGAGCAGAGAGAGACGCACTGTTGTAGCTAGCCGTTGTGCAGGAGAAGCTTGTGGGTCTTTCGAGGAAGAGAGGAAACTCGTAGAAGCCGTGGAGTTGGTGGGCGCTGGAATAAGCTGTGCGCAGAGGAGAGGACACTTTGTCAAAGGACGCCTGCGAGTGGAGATTCGTGCGCAGAGGAAAGCCACCATTTCCCGTCGCTATCTGCAGAAAAGGAGACGCCCGCGAGTGGAGAAGAGCCAGCTGCATGTGCGTTGAAAGACTCAAAGGAGGTCTGTTGATTGTCGTTGAAGAGAAAACAGAGGAACGCTACCATTGATGTGTGAAGGAGAATACTACCATTCATTCAAACTGTTGTTGCCGGAGGCATTACGTCGATTGTCGTTGAGCAGAAGAAACGCTGTGTCTAAGGTGAATCCTGCGCATGTGTTTTATGCATTTCTAGGGTTTGTTTTTGCTTCATTCACATGTTTTTCGAATCCTATAATGTCGCCATTTATGAGCACATCTGAGAATTCTCTGTAGAGATGCAAGCGACCCCACTGTGCCCTTGTTGCAGCCATCAGTAAAAACAGATTTTTCAGCAAAGGTCTTCTTTATAACTTCTGGCTTCAACGTAAGTGCTGCTGTCACAAGACCAGTTTCTGGTGTCCATGGATCAGGAAGCAACTTTATCTTTGAAGGAATTTCAAATTTATCAAGCTTTGCACTCTTTGCAACCTATGGAGCGACCAAGTGCCCGTCTTTTTTAAGTTCAACATGGACGACAGTCTGTATGATGAATTCAGAAACTACATTGGTCCAGAGATAAGGTAATATTTTGAAGAGTGAATAAGTTGTTTTGGAGAGATAAGGTATTTTCATATTCATTTTTTTATTTTTGGAGATTTTTTATATTAAGAAGAAAAAGGTGGAGATATAAATTTAAAAAAAAAAAAAGTTATTTTTGAAGTTGATGGGATTGGATCTTGTGACCTCCCACTCAACAATATTGTATCTTTCCAATTCACTTATAAACTTTAAGACTTGTTATTTTTTGGAGTAATAAGGTGTAATTTTTTTATTGGGCATTGGAGTAATAAGGAGCATTGTTGGTGTAATAAGGAGTACTTGTATTTTCACTCAAGGTTTGATTAGAGCAAAGTGAAGCTCTATCAAATTCTTTTCTTGAGGCTATAAGTGGGTCAAGGCCAAGCCCCTATAGCTTTCTTTTGCATGGTGTGTGGTGTTTCTTGCAGCATTTCTTTCATGGTGACTCTTGTTGATGAGTAATTTTCTTTTCATATTGGTGGTGATATTTTTGCATAAAATCTTCCATTGGTGATATAAGGTGATTGTTTACTTCTTCTGGTGATATAAAGTGCTTTCTTTAATGCTTGGAGCTATAAGATTTGCATAATACACATCTTCTGGAGTTACAAGGTGTTTATTATTTTTTTACAATGTCTAAAGTTATAAGTCTTTTTAATGAATCTGACAAGTTGGAAGGATCGAAAAATTATAAAGTTTGGAGTCGTCATATTCAAAGCACTCTTATTTACAATGAATTGTGGAAGGGTTTCTGTAATGCTAAGCCTACCAAACCAACTAATCATGATCAGCTTGCAAAGTGGGAACTAAAAGATGAAAAGGCCTTAGCATTGATTCACAGTACTGTTTCTGATGATATTTATGTGCATATTGAAAATAGTTCTGATGCGTGGTCAGCTTGGAAGACATTGAAAGATTTATTTGATTCTCAAAGTGAAGCTAAGAAAATTGATCTTCAATTGAAGTTGTTTCAACAAAAATTGTCTTCAGGAGGTGATGTCATGGAGTACATTTCTAGATTAAAAAATATTAAACAAGAAATTTCAAGAGCTGGTTTTGATAAAATTGAAGACAGCATGATGGTGACCATTTTGATCGCAGGATTGCCTGAGACATATAAGCATTTTTTGGAAACTTTACAAATTACAAATAAATTGGATAAAATTTCTTTTGATGAACTAAGTGAATTACTTGCCACACATGAAAAAAAATTTGGTCAAACAAAGAAAGTAGGAGAAGATGTTTTGGTTGCAAGTACTAGCAAACAGTCTCCAGGTAATCATCAAAAAGGCCATGATCAGAAAGCTTTTCAAAATTCAAATAGAGGTCGTGGTCAGGGTTTTGGAAGAGGAAGAGGCCGCGGAAGAGGAAGAGGAAGAAATCAAGGAAGAGGTTCTAAATAATTTGAAAGTACACAGTCACAGTTTTCTGGAAGAGGAAGAGGTTCAGGTAACCAACAGGTCTCTAGAAGAGGAAGAGCTAATAAACAGGTCACATGTTTTCGTTGTAATAGAATTGGACATTATGCTTCAGACTGTAGAGTTTCATTTGAAAAAATTCTAAAAGAAAGAGAATCTAAAGAATCTTCATTAGCGGCACATTATGCTCATGCAGATGATAGTGAAAATTGTGAATATGTCTTTACAGCACTTGGACAATCAGAATCAATGGATTTTGTTCAAGTTCATCAGTTGGAATCAGTGAATTTTGTTCAGTCTTCTTATTGTTTCAAAAATGATTTTGAAGATGCTTGGATTATGGATACAGGGGCTACTCAGCATATGACATATAGGAAAGATTTCTTTTGGAGTTATGAATATTGTCATTTAAATTCAATTTTTCTTGCAGATGATTCTATTCATTTACCACAAGGAAAAGGAACCGTTAAGGTTGATTTGCCTGGAATTTGAGAAAGATTGATTTCTAATGTTTGGTATGTGCCTACATTTAAGAAAAATTTGTTGTCTTTAGTTGTCATTCGCCAATTAGGACATCAAGTTGTAATGGAAGGTGGTATCCTTTTTGTTAATTCAACAAAGGATGCATACAAAACAGTTATGACAGGTTATGAAGACGGAAAGCTTCTTAGGATGAAGGGAACAGTCATTCCTAGATCAAAGGAACGTTTGAAGGAATTTGCAGGTTTAGTTGAAACTGATGTTTCACCTATCCGATTGTGGCACATTCGTTTTGGGCACTTGAATGTTGATAGTCTTGTACAGCTTCAAAAACAAGGAATGGTAAAGGGGTTGCCTACTTTTCGGAAGGAAAATGCAAAGTGTGAAGCTTGCATTTATGGCAAACAGAGAAGGATAGCTTTTTCAAAAAGCACTTGGAGAGCAACAAGGAGATTACAGCTTATTCATAGTGATGTTTGTGGTCCTTTGGAAACTTCACTTGGTGGTTGTAAATATTTTTTGTTGTTTATTGATGATTTTAGCATAATGGTTTGGGTGAATTTTTTGAAGGAAAAATCAGAAGTGTTTGAAAAGTTTCAGTCATTTCAAAATTTGGTTGAAACAGCAACAAAGGAAAAGATTGCTACTTTAAGAACTGATAATGGTGGTGAGTTTACATCAAATCATTTTTTGACTTATTGTCAGGAAAAAGGGATTAAAAGACAGTTGACCAATTTTTATACTCCACAGCAAAATGGAGTATCAGAAAGGATGAATCAGACTTTATTGGGCATGGCTAGAGCAATGTTATTTTTCAAAGGGTTGAAATCATGTTATTGGGCAGAAGCAGTTCATACAGCAGTTTATTTGAGGAATAGATCTCCTTCATCCTCACTTGATGGAATAACTCCTTTTGAGGCTTGGTATGGCTTCAAACCTATGGTCAAACATTTGAGAGTTTTTGGTTCAGTTTCTTATGCACTTGTCCCAAAAGAAAAACGAAAGAAGTTAGAGTCTAGAAGTGTTAAGTGCATGTTGATTGGTTATTCTCATGAGAAAAAGGGATATAGGCTTCTGTCAGATGGAAAGTTTATTGTCAGCAGGGATGTGATTTTTGATGAAACTGAAAGTTTAAGTGTAGAAGAGGTTGAAAAACAACTTAGTCACTTAGAGGAAAAAGTAACTAAGGAACAATTAAGGATGCAACACTTAAATAAGACAAGGAATGAACAATGGTTTGATCTCACTTCAGAAGTACAGGATGATGAACAGGTTGAAGATACTTTGAATTCTTCACAAGTTAACTTGGATGATTCAAATCAAGTTAACATTGAAAAGAAGAAACCAAAATGGGCAACTAAGTTACTTCAGGATGTTAAGTCTGATGAAAAAGGCAAAACAGGTACAAAGAGTTCTAATACGGGTTTAGAAAACTTTGCTCTTTCAGTTGTTGAACCAACTACTTTTAATGAAGCAGTTGAGTATGATGAATGGAAAATGGCCATGCAAAGTGAGTATGATGCAGTAATGAAGAATCAGACTTGGAAAATAGTTGATTGTCCACATGATGTTAAACCCATTGGTTGTAAGTGGGTTTACAGAATTAAGTACAAAGCAAATGGAGATATTGATAAATATAAGGCAAGATTGGTGGCAAAGGGTTTTGCTCAGAAAGAAGGGATTGATTATGAAGAAACTTTTGCTCCAACAGCGAAATGGAATACTATCAGGATTGTGCTAGCTTTAGCTGCACAAAATGGATGGAAAGTGCATCAAATGGATGTAAAAAGTGCATTTTTAAATGGTGATCTACAAGAGGATGTTTATATGACTCAACCTCCTGGTTTTGAGGTTCCAGGGAAAGAAAATCAAGTTTGTAAACTAGTTAAGGCATTGTATGGATTGAAACAGGTTCCCAGAGCTTGGTATGCAAAAATGGATGCCTACCTACAGAAAGTTGGTTTTCTTCGTAGTGAGTCAGATGATACTTTATATGTTCAAATCCAGGAAAACAACTTAGTCATCTTGGTTATGTATGTTGATGATTTGCTCATAACAGGTAACAATAATGATCATATATTTCAGGTTAAGAAAGAACTTCAAACAAGTTTTGAAATGACAGACTTGGGTTTACTTCATTACTATCTTGGAGTTGAAGTAAAGCAGCAGGAAGGAAGTATATTTATTTCTCAAGCTAAGTACATATCTGGATTATTGAAGAAGTTTGGAATGGAGGAATGTAAACCAGCGATTACTCCCATGGAGCAAAATTTAAAACTTTCTAAGTTTGAAGGGGGGGAACTTGTAAATTGTACTGGATATAGACAGTTAATTGGATGTTTAATTTACTTGATGAATACTCGTCCTGATCTATCTTATGCAGTTAGTATACTTTCTAGATATATGCAGGAACCTAGAGAAAGTCATTGGAATGCAGCAAAAAGGGTGTTAAGGTATCTTCAAGGAACAAAGGATTTTGGACTTGAGTTTAAAAGAAACAAAAATTTCAAGCTTGTTGGCTATTCAGATGCGGATTTTGCTAGAGATGTTGATGACAGGGCATCTACTTCAGGTTACTTAATGAATATGGGATCAGCTGCAGTGGCATGGAGTTGTAAAAAGCAGGATACAATTGCAAATTCTACAGCAGAAGCAGAATATATTTCAGCTTGGGAAGCTGCTTGTGAGATAGTTTGGTTAAGAAGGATTTTGCAAGACCTCAAAGTTGATCAGAAAGAAGCAACTTCATTATTTATTGATAATCAGTCAGCAATCAAGTTAGCCAAAAATCATGTTTTTCATTCAAAAACTAAGCATGTGGATACTAAGTATCATTACATTCGGGCTCTCGTCGTCAAACAAATCATCAAACCAAAGTATTGCCCATCAGAAGATCAAACTGCAGATATTTTTACAAAATCTCTTGGAAGGGTCAAATTTGATAAGTTTAGAAATGAACTTGGTATTTGTTCAAAAGAATTTTTGGATCAAAGGGGGGATTGTTAGGAATTATGATCCAAAAATGTAATAAATAGAAGTTTAGTTTAATAAATGTAAAAGGGCATCTACACACTCACGTGATTATGTGAGGTGTCCCTTAGTTAGTTTTAGTGGAGATTCTTCATTCACTTCTTGGATGAAAGAATACATGGCTGAATATTTTGATGCATATCACATCCTTTTGGAGCAGCATTATAGGACATGGGATCCTCACCTATGTCATTGGAGCAGATTTGATTGGTCACTTGAAGCTTGTATGCACTTGGAAAATGGTGGTCTACTTGCTTGGAGGTATAAGCACTTTCATGACTCTTTGATGAAACATATCCTTGATGTACATTTTCATTATGTTGTTATGTACTTTGATGATATATATTTGGTACTCATGATGTTTGGAAGGATGCATACAAGAAAATGGGATCCAGGAATCCTCTTATCTAATGGTGTGGGTTGGAGAGCACTCTTAATTCTCGGGGTGCAATACAAGCAATGGGACCCTAGAATAATTTTTATCTCATTGGTTTCAAATTTTTTGGGGAAACAAGCAGTATGGGAGATGGATTTCCCACTTAATAAAGTGATTTTTATTAGAGTAGTGCAGCAGCAAGCATGGTGGTTCCTCTCTAAAATATTCATGGAAACTCAAAGACTCAAGGTTGGGCAATTCAATGGCAACTTCAAAGAATTATATAGAAAGCAGGTTCTTCAGCACCCATGTTTAAAATTGCTTAAGGACAAGCAATATTGGGAAGGGAGGATTTGTCATGTCTCAAATTTGGCATTGGGTCACAATGGCCTAATCACATTGGCCCTATTCATTAGAGTTGTCAAATTGATGGTAAAGGTCAAATAATTGCCAAGGAGGAAAATTACTAGTTTCCTAGGTTTGGGGTGGAAGCTTTGGGATTTGGAATAATGGAGATAATAAATGATGTTTGAACATTAGAATGGCATAAATATTTAATAAAGGAGCTAAGTAAATATATACAAGTGAAAATCAAAGTGGCATTTGATCATGAAGACACATGGAGGAAGTGGGACCCACATATGGCTAGATTTTCCCACTACACTTGGCATCATTCTCTCACCAATTCGAATTCAAGGTGAATGGTAACATACTTGGGGGAGTCTAAAAGGTATTATTCATGGCATGACTCATCCAAGGTCGAAATATAGAGGAAGAGTAACTCTCATGGAAGAGGAAGAGGCAATTTGGAGCTAGTGAGACACTTGGGCTAGATTCCCTAGCTCTATGACAACAACGATGAAGATGCTATGACACCTATGACAAAAATCAGACATGAAGGCTGAAATATGACATATATGACATGTCAGGGCTAAAAATAGACTCCAAGAGGGTGCTCAAGGGTGTTAGGGAAGCTAAAATGCTTCCACGTGATTTGGTGGAAGTGGGAGACTAGGAATTGTTGTACAAGTGGCGTTCTTTGGAATCTCTTCCCAACTTGAGTTGGCATGAGTCTCTTGGAAGGAATTTGACCCATGGAGGACATTAGAAATTTATAAATGTCAATAACAAATAATGAAACCAGCTTTTGATTATTTGTAGAATTTGCAATTGCATTTGTGTAGAGGGAGAGCTAGTGGATGACTAGTTTCTTGCCTTAGCCAATTTCGAGGGTGAAAGATTCCCATCCAAGTTGGTAATTGGAAAGGCCATTCAGACCTTTCATTTGGAGATTTAATGGAGTCTTTATTTTCAGGTGTAAGCTATAGGGCACCTCATGGTTTCTTCTATTGCAGCACATTCTCTCAACCATTTCCCGTTTTGATGGCATATTCTTGATCCTTAAGGGAGGGCGTTTTTGGTGAGCTATTGTACTCTTTAGGGGAGCTTATAATGACCCATTTATTTTGTAATATGAATTAAATACTATTTTATTCATCTCCAAAAAAATTTAGGTCGAAATTCCAAGTAGAAATGTATAAATCTCATTTTTAATGGAAGAACAATGTCATTTCCCCACTACCTTGTTGTGAACCAATGTATTGATGATGATTTCAAATGAATGGATGATTCTCTGATTCATTTGTGATTAATGGATTTCCATGGATGTATTTTACAAGTTTCATGTACTGTACTTGAGCATTTGAAGTATTTTTACTCAGTTTAATTGCACTGGGAGAAGAAATAGTGCCATTTCCCCAAGGGTCGAATTGGTGATTTTTGCAGTTGAATGGGAGAGGGTTGGAACAGATATAATAATCAATTAATGGTGCACATTAGACCTTAATAACATCCTTAATACATTCTCTACCTCTGTTCATAAATTTGAGTGGGTTTGGAGGCATTTGGGAAGCCATTTTCAATACTTACCCCAGGGGGATTTGAACCCCAAATTACTAATAAAATTGCATACTTGGTACAGAATATTAAGAGAGTTTGCGAAGGTATTTTGGTGGAAATATTTCATCCTTGAAAATCATATTCAAGTCCTAATATCATTCATACACCTTCCTTGAATATTTGAATGCATTTGGAGTCAATTTGAGACCTAGAGACCAATACTAGTCAAAGGGAAATCACTAGTAAAGTTACCTACATTGACCAGAATTGAAAGAGGATTTGCAGAAGTATTTTAAAGGTCCAAAGGCATCCCTGAAACACATATTTATGTTCTAATATCATTCATATACCTTCTCAGAATATTTGGGATCATTTGGGTCAAATTTGGGACTTAGAGATCAAAACTAGTCGAAGGTTGAACTAGGGAGAAAAAGTGGAAAATTGCCATTTTAATAAAATTCCTAACAAGGGACATTACATCATCCTTTGGGATAGGGATGTCTTCTTTTATATATGAGTCCAACTCATTCTCTTCCAATCCTATACTTCCAAGCTCGGAATTTATCAGACCCTTCAAGCTTGTCCTCAAGCTTGGTGTGGTGAGACATCTTAAAGAGTACTTCAAATGGAAATAGAAAAGATTTAGGTCTTACCACTTGAAATGTTGAAAACTAGATCTGGTCCCGAATTAGGGTTTGTTAGAAAAACCCTAAAAATTCAAAATGTGAATTTCAACTTTCTGAAAGGATAGAAAGATGCGCCTTGATGAGCTGATCAACCTGCTGTATTCAAAATTTGAGATCAACAAAGCTTTACCCTTCAAATTTGCCTTTTTGTCCTCTCGGGTTCACTAGGGAGACCCATGAATTAGGGTTTGAGTTTCCTGGAGATCTACCTAGCCAAAAATCTCCAACCAAAGCTCTAAACTTTGATTTTTTCAAGGAGCTTCCAGCTATGTCTTCAGATTTTAGAAATTCCTTTTTTTGTGGAAACCCTAATTTTTAGGGCCAAATATGAAAATGCTCAGAATTGAATTCTGATTGGACAAATAGATTCTCCTTGATGAGTAGAGTCAATCTACTATACAACTTTTCCAAAATATGTGGAGAGAAACCCAATAAACAAGAAACTCAAGTTTCCGTCACTGCAAAATGTCTTTTTCTCAGGTTAGCTTTGATACCATGTTAAATTTTGAGCATTAATTCACAATACTCTAGGATCTTTACTGAGAGAATAACATATGCAGTATATCAATGCATAACAATCACAATAAGCATGACAAGCATCACAAGAATCAAAAGCATGAGAGACAAGAGACACAAAGTTTCCGTGGGGAAAACCCTAAGGTGAAAAAACCCACAACTTCCTCAGAGATAGAGAGAGCAATGGCTCAACCAAAGTACAATCAAAATACACTGAGATAGTCTCCTAGTAGCAGATGATCCTCCTCCTCACTAGTGTGCCACTTTATGAGTGAGAGAAGTATGAGTTTTCGAGTGATCAAAATAGAGATCTCCCAATCTCTATTTATACTAACCTGTTTGCCCAATTACACTATGGGGCCGAATTGTCTAGCTAGGTACATCCACAATATAATATATATTTCAGGGCTGACCCCACACATGGTGGTCTAATAACCCATCGCCAAGAACACACACTTGCGACACTTGTCAATACACATGACGACACTTCCTTATAGAGGAATAACACATCTCTTATAAGGGTACAATAAATATATATGAAATACATTCCGAAGTTACATATACATCAACAGATATCCTCTGTCGCAGCTATGACTATACCTCTAGTGCTCAGAAGCTGAAACTGTTCCCAGCCACCCTGAAAGGAAATGCTCTGCGTTGGTTCATGAGTCTAGGTCGTGAGACCATTACTACTTGGGACCAAATGAAAAACACCTTCCTCTCTAAATATCAAGAATATTGTAGAACCAAGGATAGAAAGGAAGAGTTGTTTAAAATTATTCAGAAGGAAGAAGAGAGCTTGGAAGACTTTATGGAAAGATTGTTGTACAATTTACAAAGATCTGGACACACTAAGATTGGAAAATATGTGCTTAAGATTATTTTTCTATGAGGAATTAGGGAATATTGCCCTGATGTGTCGAATCTGTTGGGGAAAGGAGATATCTCAAAAGAAGGAGGTTGGAGCATCAACAAACCAGACCGAGGAGGTAAATATGGGAGAAGCAGCACTAGTAGAAAACCCTGTTGCTGAAGAAATAGTGACGGAAGCTAGGGCATAGGAGGCAGTGACAGTAGAAGCTGCAACTGTAGAAGCAGAAACTCAAGAAGAAGAAGCTAAAACTGGAGTAGTTGTTGAGGTTGCGATAGTAGAAGCTGCAACTGCAGAAGCAGAAATTTAGGAGAAAGAGTATCGGGAAGAAGCAGCAGGGGAAGGAAATGTGGAGGTTTTGGATGTTGTGTCCTCTCCTGAGTGTTAGTTTTTAAGAAATTTCAATTTGATCTAGGATCTTAACTAAGAAAATAACATGTACAGCATATCTACAACATATCAATCATGGACACAATAATGCAAGCACACAAGAGACACAGAGTTTACTTGGGGAAAACCATAAAGGTGAAAAACCCCAATAACTTCCTCAGAGATAGATAGAGCAATGATACAACCCAAGCATAAGAGATAGGCATCTCCTAGCAGCAGCTTCTCCTCCTCCACAAGTGCGCCACTCTCCAAAGAGTGTTTATGAGAATAGAATGATAAAATAGAGTGCCTCCCGCACTCTACTTATACTTGACTTGACTTGCCTAATAACCTTTACTAGGTCGGCCTTAACTTAACCACATAGCATAAAGCTGACTGGGCCAACGTGGTTTAATAACCCTTTGACCCACATGGCTGACCCCCAATAGGGTGGTCTAATAACCCTTTGACCCACATGACTTATACAGGGCTGACCCCAACAAGGTGGTCTAATAACCCATCAATTATAAGTTACGACGCGTACAATATAAATGATGACACTTCCATATAGATGAACAATAACATCTCTATAGGAATAAAATATACATATATGTGAAATACATTCCGAAGTTACATATACATCAACACTCCCTCTTAACTAGGAAGGTATTTCTCAACATAGGTCCTTTAGCACAAGTCTTCTTCTCTAGATCATCGTCATCATTACTGCTACTGCTATCTCAATCAATCTCTAAATCTACTCGTCATAGGAAGTTCTACAGAGCCAGTCCTTTTTCATACTGGATTTAGGCCCACCACCTGCAGGTCTTCATCATCACTGGCCATACTGTGGAATCCTCAAGACTTATTATGTGCGTCACAAAACCTCACAAGAGCATCCCAGGACTTATTACGGGCACACAATCCAACCTATCAGATCTCCTAGGGAGCTATTACATGTGACCCCACCACAAAACCTCGAAAGAGAATCCTAAGACTGATTACGAGCACACAGCTCAACCTATCGGATCTCCCAGGGAGCTATTATATGTAGTCACCACAAAACCTCACAAGAGCATCCCAGGACTTATTACGGGAACACATCCCAACCTATCGGATCTCCTAGGGAGATATTACATGTGGTCATGGCAAAACCTTGAAAGAGCATCCCAAGACTTATTACGGGAACACATCCCAACCTATCGGATCTCCTAGGGTGCTATTATATTCCATAGGACAAAACCTCAAAAGAGCGTTTGCCAAATCTCCCAGAGAGATATTGTATGCCAACGACAAAAACTAGCAAGAGAACCTGCAAACCTCCCAGGGTGCTATTATATGTCCTCCCAAATAAAAACCTTGAAAGAGCATTTGCCAAATCTCCTAGGGAGCTATTATATGCCAACGGCAAAACCTAGCAAGAGAATCTACAAACCTCCCAGGGCGCTATTATATGCTTATCTGCACAACCTGTCCACAGCCAGAGAGTATCAACTTGATACTCACCATACATCATCCTGATGTACACATGATCATCCTGATCATCATCACTGCATCATCCTGATGCATGTCATCTGGAGCAACATCATGAAGCTCATAATCCATGATCATCCTGATCATACAATGCATCCACCTGATGCATACACAGTATCTGCCTGATACATATAATCATACATGATCTACCTGATCATACAATATATCCACCTGATACATATACAAATACATGATCCACTTGATCATACCTGATACATATCAACATACATGATCTACCCGATCATATAATGTATCCACCTGATACATCTAGAGATACATACACATGATCCAACTGATCATATCCAGCATCCAACATGATGCATACATACATATAAATGATCCAACTGATCATATCCTTCATCCAACATGATGTGTACATACATATAAATGATCCAACTGATCATATTCAGCATCCAATTTGATGCATATACAGAGCAGTAACTGGAGCATTGTCTTGATGCTCATCATCCAGCGCTTACATCCATCGCCATGGAAGGATCCTCCTCTCACCATGCTTGGAATGGCTTCCGCAAATGTGTCCATCACTTCTTCCTCGAAGTGTCATCAATCTGAAGAACACCAAGCCTCTCTCTGAAGTACTCGAACTTCACTCTGGCTAGTGGTTTCATCGGTACATCTGCAATCTGCTCATCCGTCACAACATACAGGAGCTTCACTGCTCCTCTCTGCACCATATCCCTGATATAGTGATATTTTATCTCAATGTGTTTCGACCTGTTGTGGAACACCGGGTTCTCAGACAACTTCACACAACTCTGGTTATCACGAAAGATACCAGTAGCCTCCAACGGTAGATCAAATAACTCAAACAGTGGCTTCCTCAACCATACTGCCTCATAACTAGCCGAACAAGCTGCAACATACTCTGCTTCGGCTGTACTCAGTGCTATGCAGGACTACTTCCTGCTAAACCAAGAGATCACACATGATCCCATACTGAAGCAGCACCCAAAAGTGCTCTTCCTATCTGCAGCACTGTCTACCCAAACTGAATCAACATAACCCTGTAGGTTAAACTTTTTATTCGCATCATAGTTGGGCCCATAATCAACCGTACCCTTCAAGTACCTCAGAATATGCTTTACAGCAACCAGGTGAACACTCCTTGGATCCATCAGGAACTGGCTCAATGTGTTCACCGCAAAGCAAATATCTGGTCTCATATTCGTCAGGTACATCAAGGAACCAATCATTTGACGATACACTGTGACATCAACCGGATCAGATGAAGCATCACACATAAGCTTCAGGTTTGATGCCATAGGTGTGGCTATGGCCTTGCAGTCCATCATCCCGAACCTATTAAGGATATCCATTGCATACTTCCCTTGTCCAAGAAAGATTCCATCTGTACTCTGCCACACCTCCATACCAAGAAAGTAGTGCATCATACCCAAGTCCTTCATTTCGATCTCGGCAGCAAGCTTCTACTGTGTGTCGAAAATCAATCTATCCTCACCTGTAACAAACAGGTCATCCACATACAAAAGTAGTATCACTAGATTTACTTCCTCAACCTTGTAGTAAAGGTTGGAATCCGCTTTACTCTTGGTTAAGCCCAAACTGGATAGAAAACCATCTATCCTGCCATACCAGGTACAGGGCTTTCTTCAGTTTGCACACATGTGACTCTCGGTCATGTGTCTCAAACCCGAGTGACTGCTCCATATACACTTCCTCTTCGACTACACCATTCAAGAAAGTTGTCTTGACATCCATCTGGTGTATCTTCCATTTCATCTCTGCAGCCAGAGCAAGTACTGATCTGATGGAAGTGTGCCTGGCTAAAGGTACAAAAGTCTCTTCATAGTCAATCCCTCTTTCTGGGAGAAGCCACGAGCTACAAACCTTGCTTTGTATTTCTCCATGCTACCATCTGCAGCATGCTTGATCTTATAGATCCATTTGGAAGTCACAACAGACTTCCGTTCAAGTCTTGGGACTGCATCCCAAACATCATTCTTCATGATTGAATGGTACTCCTCGATCATGGCATTCTTCCTGAATCCTGGGAACTTCAATATTTTCAATAGATAACTTTTTTGCTGAACAAATGTTGTAGCCCTTCTTTTGTAGGTGCTCGTATACGATCTTTCCTACAAAACAAGTTAAATTGCATGATTAGAAACATCTCATAGTTTTCAGAACAAATTCTTACACATAAAGAAATATGTCATACAGTCATGCAATTATCTTATCCAATGCTTCAATACAACATTTATTCATTTCCTGTAACTTTCTAGATGCCTTCCAATCTCTACCAGAACATTGTTAAGAGTGTGCACAACTCCCAACATGTCAGCAAAGTGGTTTCATTCTAGATAAGTAGCAATGGAATGTTGTACAGTGTCATAGGCCACTTACCCATGTATATTAGTAGTATACTGTTCATCAATGAAACTATGCATAATACACAATCTAATTCTAGGAACATCAATATATACATTTTTGAACAGTATTATTTAAACAATCAAATATGCAAGAAATGATAATTCAAATACTTATCTTTGTTTGTTTGTTGGGTTGACTCCCTCTCAGTCTTTGCTTCCTTTCTGCAACTCCATTCTAATGTGGATTGTGAGAAGTGGTCAACTCCCTCTGAATATCTGCATCCCTGCAGAAACTACTGAATTGTGCTCCCTCTTGATCTTTGCTTCCTAGATTACCTATCCTTGAACTTATATCCATCCTTAATCACTATGCATGCTTATTAGTATCATCATTGTGTTATCCTCGAGGTCTCATACATAATCACACATTCATTAGTATAATATTAATACTATCAAAACACAATAATCTTAAACATGTATAGTCATGATTATTTCAAATGCAGATAATAAACATTAGTATTCCAGGTTTCAGTGAAGACTTATTTTACTCATGCATATTCTTATTTGATCATAGGACTCTTTTGGTTAGTCAAATCATCAATCAAGATAAGAGACATAATATGTATAGACCCTTGATTACTTACATTTCTAACTTTATGAATAAACATAACCAATCATACCAAGTATACTTATATAAGGGATCCTAACACAAGGTAAGATTCTAACTTGATAGAGGAAAAACATACTTGGATTACTATGTTAGCTAGTTATGTCTAACATACCCGCATGATGTCTTCTGGTTCTCTTCAATGACTTGTGCTAGTAACCTGTATGTCTCATAAGTTAACCATTGTAGAACCAAGTTATACATACCTCGTAAGTAGATGATCCATGATAATGGATGAATCTTTGTCTTCATGTCACCATGATCATATGTTCTTGAAGTAGAACATGATTTGTCTTTCTTGGTGTACCTTTCATGTTAGCGAACAACATAAACCTCATACAATATCACAATGCATTAGTACAATCATAAGTGTCAAAACCTTAATCAATGAATATCTTCTATCATGTATTCATAATTTTATTAAGGTGATACAACAAGTCTAAGGTTAATCAAGATTGTACTAACCTTAATGAAGACAAACATACCATAAGCTTAATCAGGAACATATCTTGAAACATGCCTGGATAAGTCATACTTGTCCAGATTGCTTGTAATCTTCTTATGTAAAGCCTTAGCCTCATCTCCCTTTGAAACAGAAACTTCTTCACTTATGCAGGTGACCAATCCATTCTCTTCTAGGATTAACCCAATCCACTTGATTTGTATAAACTAGATCTGGAGTTGGATTAGGGTTTGTCAGTGAAACCCTAAAAATTCAAACTTTGAATTTCAGCTTCTGAAAGGATAGAAATATGCGCCTTGATGAGCTGATCAACCTGGTATACTCAAAATTTGAAAACTGCAAAGTTTCACCCCTCAAATTTTCCTTTGAAACTTCTGGATTCACTGGACATGACCCCGAACTAGGGTTTGATAAATCCCACCTTCTGCCCAATAAAAAGCTTCAATCCAAATCTCTAAACTTCTATTTTTCTAAGGAGCTTCCAGCCGTGGTCACAGATTTCAAAATTTCCCATTTTTGCAGAAGCCCTGATTTTCCACTTTTCTAATCAAAGTCCCGAACTAGGGTCTGATCAAGCCCGGCCTTTTGCCCAACCAAAAAACCTGATATTGGTCTCTAAATTTTGATTTTTATGAGTAGCATCCAGCTGTGGTCTCCGATTACAAAAATTTCAACTTTCTCTGAAACCCTAAATTCCCGAAGCCATGAATGAAGATGCTCAAAAAATAATTTTGTTTTGACAGAAACATGCACCTGATTGTTTCTGGTGTAACTCTGAACTTTATGATCCACAAGGCCTAAAAATGTTTCTTTTGGTAGCTTGACTTGTCATCTTTCCAACCTCACAGGTTTTACCTCAAATGGATTCTTGGCGAGAGATTTATGCCATGTGTCGCAACGTGGCCTGTTTATGGGATAAAACAAGAGAGTGAACTTGTACAGCGTACCACATGTCACTGGTTTCATTTCAGCCTCTAAAAAGGTTACCTGAGAAAGTACAATCCATGCACTACCTATCACGTTTTACAAAATTTCATTTGGAGCTTCCTAGCCCAAGTTATGACCTTTGTTCCTAGGTCACCTGTTTATGACTCAGATCTGGAAGAGGCAGAAACCCTATATTGTATAGATCATAAAACACAAAGTACAAAGAATTAGAAGTTTTACTTTGGACACAAGGTACATGGGGATCTAATATTTGACCTATAAAATTTTCAGATCTGAAAACTTCGCCAAAATGGATTTATAGCGAAAGTGCTACGATGACTGGTTTTTGCTATATCAAGCCCTAGCATCGCAAGTGCAACAAGTGTCATAAATGCCATACCATGCCTTCTTTCAGGCTAGCTCTGATACCATGTTAGTTTTTAAGAAATTTCAATCTAATCTAGGATCTTAGCTGAGAAAATAACATGTACAGCATATCTACCGCATATCAATCATGGACACAATAATGCAAGCACACAAGGGACACAGAGTTTACTTGGGGAAAACCATAAAGGTGAAAAACCCCAATGACTTCCTCAGATATAGATAGAGCAATGATACAACCCAAGCATAAGAGATAGGCATCTCCTAGCAGCAGCTTCTCCTCCTCCACAAGTGCGCCACTCTCCAAAGAGTGTGTGTGAGAATATAATGATCAAATACAGTGCCTCCCGCACTCTATTTATACTTGACTTGACTTGCTTAATAACCTTTACTAGGTCGGTTTTAACTTAACCACATAACATAAAGTTGACTGGGCCAACCCCCAATAGGGTGGTCTAATAACCCTTTAACCCGCATGGCCAACCCCCAATAGGGTAGTCTAATAACCCTTTGACCCACATGACTTATAAAGGGCCAACCCCAACAAGGTGGTCTAATAATACATCAAGTATAGGTTACGACACTTACAATATAAATGAAGACACTTTCGTATAGAGGAATAATAACATCTCTATAGGAATACAATATACATATATGTGAAATACATTCCGAAGTTACATATACATCAACACTGAGTTGGTCGAGGAGCTGGCGGGATGGGAGGTCATTGAGAACCCATATTTCAGAAGGGAACAAAAGTGGGTTTGGAGCACTATTGGGTGGCAATCTTGTCTTCTGCCAACTTAGCCAACCCCAGGGCTTCCATCATTGTGTTGGGATAGAACATTTTGACCTCTGGGCGGATTTCATTCTTAAGACCATTGATAAAAAAACTCCTGTAGAAGTCATCAGACAATCCTTTTGTGTGGTTGGCTAGTTTCTCAAATTCTGTCTGATATTCTCTCATAGTGCCAATTTGACGAAGTTTAGTGATTGCTCCAGTGAAGTCATCAAAAGCACTAGGACCAAATTGTTGCAAAAGGAGTTGGAAAAAATCTGTCCATTTTGGCTCATCATGAGCCTTGATGTACCAACGGTACCATTGAAGGGCTTCCTGTTCCAAATGAAAGGATGCAAGTGGAACTTTTTGGACATCAAAAGTATTATGCAGACTGAAATACTATTCTGCACGATAGATCCATCCAGTTGGATCAGTACCATTGAAGTAAGGAAATTCAAGCTTCAGACCACGGAAAGTGCTGGAAGAAGAGAACCCATTGGCTGCAGAAGATTCTTGCTGTCGGTTATTGTTCATGGCTAAATGCTAAAGATGGAGGCTGAGAAATTTTTCATCCAAAGCTTGGAGTTTGGTTTGGATGGCTGCAAGTGCTTCCTCCATGGTTTTTTCTCCTGCGTGGGTGATAACCATAACCACGAGTTTATTTTTATTTTTTTGGGGGGGGGGGAATGGATAGAAAAACACAAACAAAAGCTTATTTAGTAAAGGATAATTTGGATTCGGGAAAAAATCAGATGGGTAATTGGGGTTTGACTAGGTTTTGGACACTTTCTGATGGACAGGGAAGCAAAAAATGGGGATTTCAGAAGCGGGGTGAAAGAATGAGAAAATTTGTCAAAGAGGGACAAAGAAGCATAAATAGGGAATGAACATGGTGGAAAAATTTGGAGGCGAGTGGGTGAAAATTGAAGAAGTTATGGCAAACCCTAAAAATAGACAAATGTAAGATTTCTGGCTTTGGGAAGTAGAATTTGGGATAGGGTCCTCAGGAATGAAATATTCAGAATGGGATTGCAGGGGTGTTCAGGAAGTTTCAAGGGAAACAGAGTTAAAACAAGGGAGATATGGCGAAAAAAGGTTTTTTTTTTTCTTTTTCCAGGAATGGATCTGCAATGGAGCAATGGGATCGGAAACAGATAGATCTACAATGACGCGGAAGGGATTGGCAACAGATGGATCTGAAACGACGCCAAATGGATAAAAATGGCTGGATCTGGAATGACTCAGAATGGATTGGCAATAGTTCAGCTGAAAATAGATATGGACCCCAGGTATGTGCGGCTTCCTATCAGTTCAGGGGATTCCCTCGGCCACCAATGCTGTCTGACGACTTGCATATTGGGGCAATACCCCTCACTCCACGGCTCAGGTAAAACTGATAACCGCTTTGCCATAAACGACAACTCTTGGTTTACCTCACGGGTGGGAACTAGTCAATCAGGTAGGGGTCGCTGCCCTTTTCGCTGGTAGGTCCTCTCAATGGGCCAGCTACTTTGGGGTTCTTGTGGTACTCTTCATAATGATTTTTAGGGCTTATGCCCAAGTACTTCCCACAATTAAGTGGATAGGGATTATTCCCATATCCAAACTTGCAAGAGATGCGAAAAAAAAAATTGGCAGAAATTCCACCCAACGAGCCCAAGAAAGTGCTTTGATACTAGATGTGAAGAACCTGTAATAATTAATTAATGAAAACACACGAAATAGAAGAAATAACAGAACTCAGAATCATGTTTATATTGATCACAGGCCACTTCGAGGGGGCAACCTCCTTTGAGCAAGTTCAATACAAATAACTTCACGGTACCTTCATTGGTCTCAACAAAAACTTATATATTAAGTCTAGGCGCCAATACCATGGGTCAATACCATGTGTCAATACAAACCATGGGCCAATACAAAATATGGATCAACAATTACTACGGGATGACTTACAAAGCATATGCATCCAACAACAATAATACAAGCTATGGATCAACAAATACTACGGGACGACTTACAAAGCATATGCATCCAACAACAATATATTAACAAAGTAAATAGAAGGGTTGACATGGGTTCCTAAAATTACATATTTTCCAATAAAATAGAAAAGAATATAACCCACATGCAAAGAATACAACACATACCCAACAAAGCTAAAAAAAATTATATAATGAAAAAGAAAACATATCTCCAAAATTATTAATAAATTTTTTATTTCAGATTGCATAATCAGAGACTCCATAGTAGTCATGATTTCCATTGATGTTTCAAATCCACAACAGGACTCATCATCAAAAGAATTTTGGAATTTTGTTCCAAACGATAAAAATTTTCTCTGTTGCAAGGTTTATGTGGCCATTGACTCCAGATTGCATAATCAGAGACTTCACACTAGTCATGATTTCCATCGATGTTTTGAATCCACAACATGACTCATCATCGGGATGGTGTGTCATGATGATGAGTCTTGTTGTGGATTCGAAACGTCAATGGAAATCATAACTACTGCGTAGTCTACGATTATGCAATCTGAAGTCAATGGCCACAAAAACCTTGCATCAGAGAAGGCTTTTATTGTTTAGAACAAACTTCCAAAATGCTCACTAAATGCACCCATGCACTATTTTGTGTTGGGTAAAAGTTAAACTATGCACATTCTATATGATATTTTATGTGGCCTTTCTCATGCCCAAAAAAATCATACATTCTTTTGTTTTATGCAAAGGAAAAAAATTAAACAAGATTTTACTTTACTTATTAAAATAAAAAGGAAACCAAATTTTTTATGACCAATACTTAAAAGGTAAATTGAAACAAGAAACTAACTTTAAAAACAAAGAAACATTACCTACTTAAACTAATTAGCATAAGTAGACTAGCTGGATAAAGAGCCACTTCTAATGAATGTAAACACTTCATTAACGTAGTAGGCCTCATACATGCATTTGATTAATAAGGAAAGAATGTTTATGTATGTCATTGGAAGCAAGCTATGAATGATTATGACGCAAAATGAAAAAGGCAACGGATGCTTATTTATAACTAATGCCCTTGGGAGGAAAAGGAGATTTGAAGCTTTAATTAGAATATAGTGTGACTAATTCATAATAGATTTTTAAGTTGTTTTTAAAGGAGTTTAAATATTTGATGATTTTGATTTTTCTCGATATTATTATCAAATTTGATGATCTAATCTTTGGCTAAATCATAATTTTTTATTATTCAAAATTTATTTTTGATTGCAAAAATAAATCCAACATTGTCTAATATCTTTAATACACCTGAATTATGCAATCTCAACAGCATATATCTATGATTCCAACAACTCCTATCACCTTTAAAACAAAAATAATTAAAAAAAATCACAATACAAAAATAAAATAAAAATCATTAAGTTACTACTTCATCTTCTGGAAACTTTTACATTCCATTCAAAACTATCAATAAATTTTGCATTTATTTTACCCATTCTTAATCATATACCCTGCCTGTAAACGTTAAAAAGGAAGGAAAATACAAAGAGAAAAAGTCCTCCTTCCGTGACTACTCATCCACGTGTACAAAACAACATTTGTGATATTCCACTCACATTATCATAACTTATGTTGAATAATTGTACGGGCCACTTGGAGGATGAGTACGCAACACCGCAATCTAACAAATAGGAAGACTCCCAAATTTGGTACTACAATCCAACAATAATACTATGCATATCCTAAGATACTACGCATATCCGAAGGCTTTAAGAGCACTCTGGGGAGCATAACATTATGTGGGTACACAACTCATTTTGGTTTCGTACTATAATCCAACAACAATATGACGAATATTATAAGCCCTTAAAAGCAGCATGGGGAGCATAACACTATGTGGCTACACTACTCATGTTAGTAAATGGCAACACAACCACAAACATTATCTCGTATAAAATTTAATAATAATCCAAGACGCTTGACTACAAAAACTACGGGGAAAGTTAGGAATCTCCATAAAGCCTAATATATCTCTATGTATTGAGAGGATAACATTTAATTTGACCATATACTTTGGAGTAACGTAAAGCATATACTCCAAGGTTGAGTACATTTCAAATGCCACTATTTGTGGTACATTTTGTTACCACATTGTTGCATCATGAAGGTTATGTGTACTACTTACATAGATATAGATACATATAGATTGAGTTTGAGTGTGTATCTCTTTTGAAAGATACAAACAACTTGGATTTTAAATCAATCAACATCCTTTATGAAGTTTTCAACAATTTTATCATAAGTTTCTTTTGAATTTTAGACAATTAAGTTTCTTTTGAATTTTAGACAATGATAACTTAGAGTAAGAAAAATATCACTTTTTATCCACATTTTTTTAACAAGAAAATTTCAAATCAACCCTCGAAACCATTGACCATCCTCCCTTAATTCCACCCCTACATTATTCTCCCTTTATGTGTGACCCCTTTTATCTAAGGGGTCACTCACAAAATCACCAAGATCCTTATGAGCGAGAATATCATAACCATTTTCAAACCTCTAAATTCCCTCATAAATATTCTAACCACCTTAAGGATCAACAAAACCCTTTACGATTTTGAGGCATACACAAGATTCCCCACTTTTATGGTTGATCTTATACTAGAAAAACAAAATGTTCAATAAGAACATGAATAAATGATGTTGGTCTCTGAGCAAAAAACTAGGGCAATGTGGGATCAAGACAATTGTGAGATGGATCATCAAAGATCATGCCAACCATTGTAGAGGATCATTGGAGATAGTCAAAGATGATAGAAAAATTAAATGTTGTTGAAAATTTTAGGTATGAGTATTATTATTGTCTAAGGTTGTGATCGGAGGCCTATATACTATTATGTTGTAACCAAGATGTGTATGGTGATAAAATTGATATAATTAACCCCCTCTTATGTTTTTTTAATGTACTTTGTTGGGGTCCCACCTATTGGCACCCCAACAACTCCCCTTGATTTTTGCAAAAATCAAAGGGACCCCCATGAGAATTTTGCAAATACTTGTGCTTTTAATTTGCTTATGCTTGTCTTGCTTCTTTTAGTTGGTAGTTGGATTGTCTCATTTCTTATATTTCCAGTTTGGACGTTTCATGCTTGCTTTAATTCTTTATGAAAAATGATTGAGTGGTCTCATGCTTTCTTAAATTTTTGGGTTTTTGGTTCTTCATGGTTGGTATTGTTCATGCGATGACCTTTTTGCAATGTCGTTAGTGAAAATTCTGCTTCACCAACAAATTATCATTCTATCCTTTTAGTCTCTTAGCCTCCTAATCAATGCCTATATGCCTTCAATTGATCTTACTTGAATTGGTTCTATGCTTTGATTTGCAAAAAATTAGACCAATTGTAAGTTCCAACATTTTCATGAAATTTGGCTTTCTCTTTATTAATAATTAATTAATCATTTTGACATATCAATCTTCGTCTTAAAGATTTGTATATCAAAGTTTTGAGGCGGGTTTATAATTTTCAATTTAAAGGAATGAAATCTTTATTTTAACACTTTTATTTATTTATTTATTGTTTATTTAGAAGTGAGGGAGTTTATTATTCTTTTAAAATGAGAAAATAATTTAAAGCAATAAATAATAAAATAAAAACTTTAACTATGAAGGGAGGTCGTTAACTATATTAAGGCTGAGGAATTTGCACATTTTATTTGTAGGTTATTTCTCTTACTTATTGAGATGCGAACTTAACCAAGACATTCAAGTTTAGAATGCCACCCTATGTTAACAGAAAATTACTTTTACCATCCAAAGGTTCCAAGATTGACTAGGTTTATTGATACATCGTGATAAGATTAGTTACACTTGGTTTGTCCTGCTCTGCTCCTGCTCATATTGTTGCAGGCGTAAAAGCTAAAGCGTGGGCTGCGATTTATATATCTTGAAGGAACAATAAAATTAAGTCAAATTTCCACAGCCATTGAGAGTATGAAATTGCATAAATATTGGCACCAGACCAGCAGGAGTATGAAATTAATTCTATGACTGTTATTGAGGAGTTTGTTGCTGGCTTGATCACCTATATAAAGCAGCAGTGAGGAATGGATGGAGGAGGGAAATGCTATGAGAGTTCTGGGAAATTATTTCTCAGAAGTATTGTATGTGTTTCTCCTATGTTTTTCTCCTGGGGATTCGAATTTTTGAGCAAGACTTGTTGTGGATTTCTTATCTGAAATACATCTCGGAAACTGGTATCAGTTTGATTTAGTTTTCTGGATAAATATATTTAAATATTGACTCTCTTTACAGCTCTTTCATACTGTTGATTTGTAATTACACTTGGTTGTGTTTCATTGATTACCTATACAGTTTCGAATACATATCTGTTCAGTTTTCGGATTAAATAATGTTTTATGTCATCTTTAAATAATTGTAATTGTCTAATCTGTCTCTTGCATTATTTTTCTTACTCTTTTAATTATCGGTTTGTATAGTTAATTTTAAAAGTAATCGTTATTATAGAAATCTCAGATTTTGAATATAAAATCACTTCTCTTTCTGTAACATTGCATATGTTTTAAATTAATAATGAGGTATTATTATTTCTTAACACGTGATTCTAATTTCTTTTATTGGAATTATGTTATATTATCTAAGTTTTTCTTTGAAATATATCATGTCTCTAAAATATCTATTTACAAACAAGAAGTGACAATAATTATTAAAATTGTTTTTGGCCAAGATAGGTTAGTATAATTTATAGAATAAGTGATTAGTCTTAGTTTCATTTAATAGCTGTTAATTAGTCAATTCCTTTCAGTTAGTTAGATTAAGTTAGATAATCTTTTACTTGGTAAATAGTGATTAGGAACAACCTTTTTAGGAAGACTCTCTTTCAGAGAGCAAAAAACTGAAGGTATCAGGACCATAACCCTGCGAGAGTTAGCTATCTCAAACATACCGGGGGCTTTTTTAAGCACCTTGTATGGGCTATCTCCTCTCTGTAGCTGGCCTATGACAGAAAATCTGGCCAACACCACCTTAACTCCCCTATTTAGTGGAATAGGTTATTACTTAATGTATCGAGGATCATCATTACTAAATAAGGCCCCATGACGTAGTAGTGTGTGAAATTAATAAATGTAAGTGGCCTAATTAGAGAAGGTCTACTAGTTAGTAGTAAAGCCTCATTAATGGGGGTCTACTAGGTGGTTATGGTTTTGGTCAGTTAGAAACTATATAATAGGTTGTTAAGTGAATATTATTATATTTATAGCTATGCTGATGTTAGATATCTACCCCTCAAATAGGCAAGTGAACATTGCATCTAGTTTGAATATCAATAAATATTTGCTTATTGTTGCTATTTTCAATTTAGGTTCTTTTTATTTTCTTTTGGTAAATCTATTTCAATCTAGTACTATGCTATGAATGTTATGCTTCAACTAACAAATTACACCACAAGTGGTATCAAAGCACTTTCATGTCTAACACACTCCCATTATAGAAAACAAATTTAGGCTAGAGACATGCTCCAATGTTTATCAATAATACAAAGATAAGGAATTCAACGGGTAAACCTATGATTGGGGAAGAATACATGCAAAACATACAAGAGGCATCACCCAACTAGACACCCTCATAATCTTTATTGGTATCCCTTTGAGTATTACCGCATCAAACAACACATATATACAAATTTGTCTTTTTACATACATTTGGGTATATCAAAATCCCCCCCTAGGTGAACTTGAAACCAACCTTAAATAATCTTTTTGGTCATCATGTTTCTATTGTACACCAACAATAACACTTGAGTAGATAACTCTCCCATACAAGGGAATCAGGTAGTACAGTTTAGGGTATGCTCTATCCTCCTTAGTTAGTTCCATGTGAGATCGATCAAGTACTATTGTTGGAAACCCTCTTGTATATCATAGAGATATAACACTTGAAAATCCATTTTCCTTAGGACCCTTCAAACCCTAGCTTTTGCAACACAATTTGCAATATTAGAAATTTTGGAACTTCATTGTGGAATAATACTTAGAAGGGAGTAATAACCCACTTGATTTGTTTTTCAATCCTAGGGCCCACCAACACCATTGTAGGAGACCTAGCTCAAAAAAATCCTAATGTGACATTGATCATTGTGGTGTTACTCTGCATTAATTGTTTTATGGACCCGTTACTACCATTGCTTATGACCCATCTCCACAAATTCCTCCTAGGACATGGATTGTGTTGGGATAGCTCTTGTATAACCTCGTTGATGGACCTAGTGGTCCCATTACAAACATCCACAGCATGCCATCCAAGGATGAAGTAAACCAAATGGTTTAGTCTTTCTGTCAATCGGTTAGCACAATGGAAACCAATATGTCATCCCTCAATGTGCAAGTAGGACTTTATTTTCATAAGATTAAGTTAAATGATACATTTGATGAGGATGGAAATGTATATGATTATTGGGAAAATTAATTGCTTATGAAAATAATCAATTCAAAACATAAATTATCAACCCAGGGTAATGTCTTGTTATTCCAAGGTTATCATGCAAAATATGTGCAGACTACAGTTTCCTCACTAACATTATCCATCTAATATGCATTGCAGCAAAGTAAATCACACAACATAAAAGTAAATTGCAGAAAGTAAATTATACTAAAACTAATTCACACTGTACACTCTTATATAATTGAAACACACTCACACGTGCAGAAATAAAACACACTCACACTTGCAGAAAAGTAAATCATACTATGGTTGAAATCGAAACACACCCACACTTGCGAGAAATTAAATCATGCTATGGCTGCAGCCACACTAAGCTATGAAGTGATACACACTTGCATATTTAGAGAACTTGAATTAAAAATACATCTATGGAAATAAATAAATCAAAGTAAAATACATTCTATGCTAAGAAATAAGAAGAAGTTAGTCTAGTTACAAATTAGAGAAACTAAGAATTCCAATCTACATTAACAAAAGAGAGATAAATTCAAGAACTACAATCTATATTACAAAAGAGATTAAAAGAAATATAATTTTTATTCCATCACAAATTGGACTTGTTTCTCTAAGATTCATCCCCTTGAAATGGAGAAGGAGATCTTATTTATACATGAATTTTTCATAACAAATAATAAATGAGGATCCAAAATATCCTCAACAAATTACAAATAATTTGGATCTCAAAATCAATTCTAATCTAAAATTTCCAAATCCTTTTCTAATTATCCCAAATTAATCAAAGTAATCTCCATCTCATGTTCCAATATTTTATCCTCATCCAAGATCTCAATCCAAGATGAATCTTCCATAATTGAAAAATGGAGTTTCGTGGACTTTCAAAATTGTTCACAGATTGTTGTTACCCATGGAAGTAACCACAACAAAAGTAACAACAAATAGTAAAATGTCAATTTTTCACAAAGTACGATCTCGCTCTTTGAGGATAGGCTTATATTGACTTAATGATGCCTCATACAAGAAATCTCAAGTACCCACTTCATGGATCTTCTGATATGGAAGTAGTGGCAAGTGTCCACAAGTAACAACATCAGGCATGTTTCTGCAAAAGTCCTCAAACTCATCCACATTTCAAAGATAAGTACAAAATATGTTATTTTTCCAAATTTTAATCATAATTCACATGAAAATACTAAAGATATGCAATGGAACACATGGATGGATCTAAATCTCGCATATAAGCCTAAAAATGGATCAGTTAGGCATTAATACAAGGTTATGGGAGAGCAAGAAGGGATTAAAAGTAGGGAAAATATAGTGTAAAATGATTACAATTCCATGGCCCAACAATGATGAAGGATCTCATAACGGTAATCAGATTGAGGAGGAATATGGTCCCAATAATGACCTATCATTTTATGACAACTCCCGCAATTTGATTCCTTGCTTCCATAAGGTTGGATGGGATATATCTACCCAGTTGGGTTGACCAAATGGAGCACCACTTTTGAATTCATGCCATAGAGGATGACCTATCGAATCTCAAAATCAATGTCCTCTATCAAGATAGGGAACATTGGAAGTGGTGGCAATGGCATAAAATGGATCTCCAGGGATCATTACATGGAAGTAGTTAATGAAAGCCTTATTTTATTTATTTATTAAGGATCCAAATTTCTATCCCAGCATAACAAATTGTGGAAAACTGTCATGGTGGAAAACTATATTGATTCTTTTGAATTTTCAATGGTTAGAATAAAAAATTTAACCAATGAATTTTTTTTAACAATGATTTATCAATGTCCTTTATAAAGAGGAAATCAGAGCCCAAGTAGAGATGAACCACCTTGATACTTGGTTGGAGACCACTCATATTTCTTGGTGTGCAAAATTTTTCATCTTATGTTCAATCCAAACAACCCAATTTTCTTCGTATCCATGCCCAAATATGGTGGCTCCTTAGTAGCCTAGCTAACCCATCAATGTCCATAAGCTGACATGGGATGAAATAGAAGAATGTCAACTTGAGGGCCTCTACTACTAATGTGATAAAAAATATTCTCCTAGGCATAAATGGCAATCCCATCGGCAAGGAAGTTCCTCTTCCTAACCAACTAGGTGAAGAACCCCAAATCTCCTTTCATTCTTTGAATAGTATTTATTCACCTTAGACATTAAATTTTTTCATCTATATCAAGCATTGGAAGGTCATGTTCTTAATAGATAATAGACATTGTAAACACCCATAATTTCATTCATCATCATAGTGCCCAAGAAACACATTGGTGTATCCATGTAGTTAACATCTTCGATATTATAATTGTTAATGGTGGATCTATGAAATGTGTGGTC
This sequence comes from Larix kaempferi, assembly GCA_027924585.1. Taxonomy (NCBI): domain Eukaryota; kingdom Viridiplantae; phylum Streptophyta; class Pinopsida; order Pinales; family Pinaceae; genus Larix; species Larix kaempferi. The sequence goes on along the minus strand of BSBM01000378.1, from coordinate 9,825,061 downwards.
GATATGAAAATGTGAAACTTCAAATGGGTGACTACTCCTTAAAAACTCATGAAGGTTATGTGTACTACTTACATAGATACACATTGTTGCATCATGAAGGTTATGTGTACTACTTACATAGATAGATACATATAGATTGATTTTGAGTGTGTATCTCTTTTGAAAGATGCAAACAACTTGAATTTTAAATCAATCAAAATCCTTTGTAGAGTTATGAAGTTTTCAACAACTTTATCATAAGTTCCTTTTGAATTTTAGATAATTAAGTTCTTTTTTAATTTTAGACAATGATAACTTAGAGTAAGAAAAATATCACCTTTTTCCCACATTTTTTTAACAAGAAAATTTCAAATCAACCCTCGAAACCATTGGCCATCCTCCCCTAATTCCACCCCTACATTATTCTCCTTTTATGTGTGACCCCTTTTATCCAAGGGGTCACACACAAAATCACCAAGATCCTTATGAGCAATAATATCATAACTATTTTCAAACCTCTAAATTCCCTCATAAATATTCTAACCACCTTAAGGATCAACAAAACCCTTTACGATTTTGAGGCATATACAAGATTCCCCACTTTTATGGTTGATCTTATACTAGAAAAACAAAATGTTCAATAAGAACATGAATAAATGATGTTGGTCTCTTAGCAAAAAACTAGGGCAAGGTGGGATCAAGACAATAGTGAGATGGACCATCAAAGATCACACCAACCATTTTAGAGGATCATTGGAGATAGTCAAAGATGATCATGCCTCATGATCTAGGTTTTTAGGAGGCGGTTAGGAGTTTACATTAAAGGAATAAGTAGTGGCTCGACCACTTAGGATTGTTCATATGTTTCCTCGACTGCAAGCAAAAGATATATATGTAAAGGCCTCTACCTATTTTTGGGTTTGAAAGCTGATAGAAAAAAATTAAATGCTGTTGAAAATTTTAGGTATGAATATTATTATTGTCTATGGTTGTGGTCAGAGGCCTAGATACTATTATGTTGTAACCAAGATGTTTATGGTGATTAAAATTACTATAATTAACCCCCTCTTATGTTTTGTTTTAATGTACTTTGTTGGGGTCCCACCTTAACTCCATTATTGAGTGGAATAGGTTACTGTTTAATGTATTGAGGACCATCATTGTCACGTCCCCTCCCGTGGATCCAATTCAAGGAAGGGAACATGAATATGCTTCTGGGGATTTTACATAACTCAACCCCATTCATTAGATCCATACCAATAAAAACATATGTATGTGCATATCTACCAAACACAGGGGAGGTAAAATTATTCTACAGACATATACCATGCAAATTCCAGCATATTGATAACATTCATCTAATAATTAGAACCTTGCAGAACTAAAACACAAATAAAATACTCATCTTGATGTAATGTTGTCCCAAGCAACTAGCTATGTCGTTGCAATGTTCCACCCAACCATAGGTCTCTGCCCAGCCTATATTCTTTCAGCACTCAGAGACCAACCCCGAGCTGGGCATTATATCTACAAGGAAAAGGAGACTCTCAAGTTCAGCACAACCCAAATCAATGGATACCCATCTCAACCCCAACATTCTCTTACACACAACAAATCAAATATTGGGCATGTGAACATTGCATCTAGTTTGAATATCAATAAATATTTGCTTACTGTTGCTATTTTCAATTTAGGTTCTTCTTATTTTCTTTCGATAAATCCATTTCAATCTAGCACTTTGCTATGAATGCTATGCTTCAACTAACAAATTACACCACAAGTGGTATCAAAGCACTTTCATGTCCAACACACTCCCATTATAGAAAAACAAATTTAGGCTAAAGACATGCTCCAATGTTTATCAATAATACAAAGATAATGCATTCAACAGGTAAACATATGATTGGGGAAGAATACATGAAAACAATACAAGAGGCGTCACTTAACTAGACACCCTCATAACCTTTATTGGTATCCCTTTGAGTATTACCACATCAAGCAACACATATATACAAACTTGTCTTTTTACATACATTGGGTATATCAAAATTCCCCCCTAGGTGAACTTGAAACCAACCTTAAATAATATTTTTGGTCATCATGTTTCTATTGTACACCAACAATAACACTTGAGGAGATAACTCTCCAATACAAGGGAATCAGGTAGTACAATTAAGGGTATGGTCTATCCTCCTTAGTTAGTTACATGTGAGATTGTTGCAGATATTTCTCCCTACGGATAGGTAGAAAATCTCTTAGGATAATGCAGGATGTACTGACTCTATGCTAAGACAAAAAAGAAATAAATGCTACCTTGAGTTCCTAAACTAATCTTCACAACAAGATGAAATGCATTCGGAAGATATGAAAGACGCAACTCACCTTCCAATTCGACGTTTGTCCCGCTTCTAGCTCGTGATCCCGAAACTCCAATGTAGAACCTGTTGAAATCAAACAAAGGACAAGCATGCAATCTTCAGAACACTTTGAAGCAAAGGTTAAGTTCAAATCTAAACTAGATACATTTCATATCAAAGATTCATACAATACACATGAAATGGGAAAAACAAGACAAGTTATCTTATTAAGAAGATTGAAGAGTGCTTACAAAGGTTGCTTGATGTCCAAGCCAATCCTCCAGCTCTAAGTGCTTCCTCTAGCTATCTCTGCAGAAGTCTCAAGATCATAGGTTTGGTGCCCCAAAAGTCCTCCCTTTGGCCCATGGAAAGCTTCTCTCTTATAGCACATGGGAAGGTTAACCAACAAGAGAGAAGTGTGGATCTATGGAGGGTTTAGTGGATCAGGCCAGCTAAACAAAGAAGGAGTTAGGATCGAACCAAAGATGGTAATCCCAACAAAATCTCCTCGAAGGTTGAGATCCCAAAGTCCAAGGAAAAAAGGCTAATTTCATACTACCGTGCCCCTATAACTGAGCATAACGCGGTAGTACCGCGCCCCAGATAAGGAGAAACGCACGGTAGTGATGACTACCGCGCCCCTATAGATGTGCAGGGAGTGGTAGCGCTTGCAAACAGGGCTAAGTTGGGTTGACAGATGGCATAAAAAGGTTTTGCTTTCAGTGTTCAGTCAATGGTTTTCACTCTGGATGTTCAGATGATCTTTAAGGGAAACTGTCATTTAGGTCGGTAATGCAAGGATGTGACCCGAATACATAATGTGTAATATTGGGGTATAACAGATGCTCCCTAAAGTGTGAGGTTAGAAGAGACTGATGGCCGAAAGACTTTACAAATATGGTTCAGAGATAGCATCGAGGGGAGCAACAAGGAGCTGAAACAGAAACAAAATGTCTGATATACCACCGAGGCGGGCATTCCCATGCTCGGAAACAAATGACTCAAAGCATGGCTGCCGACCAATACATTGCAGATCCATGAGTACTAAGATGATATAGACTGTAGACAAATCATGGCTACTATGAACAAGCGTAGATCCATGATCCAATAATGGCGCAGCCACGACCAATACATTAGTGGATCTGTGTGACAATACAGAAAAATCTCCATTGCAACCTGGATGTAATCAAAATACAAAAGGGTGTCCAGGGTCTTCTACCTGGTTGCAAACAATACGAATCTAGCCATGTGATTACAAGGTGTTGAAGTCGAACATGGTAGAAACCATTTGATTACTGGTCAATGATGTGAATCGTTAACAAATGCGAGGGAAATCACCAATAATGACAATGATCCCCAAGGTATCTATAGTACATCTCAACGAAATGCTAATAAAGGAGTTGATGTTGAGCATCCGAGAGATCATTCAATCAGAGGTCAATGATGAAAAACTACTATTGAACACGAGGAAACCTGCCATTGAGGCATGCAGGTACCAAGGTACTAATGGTTGACTCCTAAGTCTAATTCCTGGATAGTGATTTGGTGTCGACAGGAATAGACTCGTCGAAGGTGGGCCATAATGATTCCCACATCACCGACACGAAATCAGAACGAGAGATAGTATGGACCAATGAAACAATAGAATATGTACTGACACAAAGGGAAGGTTTGACATGAAGTAGAGGTGGACTCAAGGTAATAACCCTTTAAACATATAACTGCATGAAACGGAGCTTGGCAGCAGGGACTACTTGAACAGACAGAACCACAGGAAGTGTGAACTCATAGAAAATAATGAGGACGCATGACCATAATGATGACACTATCAGCAAAACTAACTACCCAAAACAAACAAAGTGAGGATGCATGCCATGTTCAAAGGTGACGACTCACAAGCTGCCAACAAGGTAAACTTGACTCATTTCCCATTTTCCCCCGACATGATGGACAAGTACCTCTTTGTTGTTTTACGAGCTTGAGGAGGATAAAAGATGCTCGGTATAGCTCATCTCATATATGAGTCCAATCTCACATGTTTTTCGAACCTGAGAAAGGAGGGTTCGTCCCAAAGTGGGCCCTTCGATGTTAAATTTTAACGAGTCCAAGGAAGGAAAACGCGGTCGTCATTTCATGTTTAGAGAGTCTGAAAAGAACTAAAGAAGACTCCAACGGTCCTTTTTTGTAAATTTAGCCTCATCGCCCAAAAAAGGGGTAAAACAACGTGGGAGAGGACTCTTCCAGTCATGATTGGCTGGAGTATTCCTTTTTCATAAGTAGTGCCCCCTGGTCCGAAAAAAAAGTAAACTATCACTAGGGAGACGATCATTCAAATCCTTTTACAAGCGTGAATGAATCAATTTTGCTTGCCCATGTTTTCCTATTTTAGGAGTCTGAAAAGAGCTTAAAGAGGACTCCATGTACAACTTTGTCATGGTTGATGACTGAGTACGACAAAGGAAAAGTAAACTCGGCACAATTCATTTTCCATAAATAATCTATCAAGGCCAGATAAAGTGATAAACCTATACTCGTTAGACACACCTTTTTACTCCAATTGTTTAACGAGCATGATAAAGGTATCAAAAGCACTCGGAATCTTTTTCATGTTTGGATCCAGAGCACGAAAAAGGAAAAGTAAGCTCAAACGACTTTTCATGTTTTAACCAGAGCACGAAAAAGTGAAAAGTAAGCTCGACACCTCTTACTATTTTTAACGAGCTTGAAGATAGGTTGGAAGAATGCTCATGATGTCTGCTTCATTTTTTAACGAGCTTGTAACAGAAAATGAACTATGCTTGGGATAATTTTCATGGTTTAATGAGCTCAAATCCTAAAAAGGAAAGTATGCTCGAAAATGTTGCCAATGGTGAACTTCTTCCCGTCATGAAATCCAAAGGTTGGTACATGCCCCCCAGCATGATTGCTGGAATTAAGTGACTTAGCTCCAACGTGGTGTGGAGAGGCGATCGAGTTGACTTCAACGTAACTTCCAGAGGTTGAAGACATGCCCCCAAGCTTCATTTCATTCGCCTAAGGTATAGGCGAGTGAAAAGAAAGTTCAGGTACTAAGTCTACGAGGAGACCTGACTCAAAGGGAAAGGATATGTTTCATTTTTTAACGAGCTTGACACAGGAGTAGAACTTTTCTCAGACTACTGGTTTCATTTTTTAATGAGCTTGAAGCCAATGGTAAACTCTGCTCATGGTTAAGGCCCATTGACGGGTTCCTTCCCAACATGATGACCAGAGGTTGGTAAATGCCCCCCAAGCTTCGTTTCATCTGACAACTCTTCTTCCTTACCCAAAAATCCTGGCTACTAATCCAAATGTTCTCACCACAGGGAGTAGGGAGAACTAGGACCAAGTGACCCAGGCAGATGAAATCAAGGTTCAAATCCTAACTCTAGCGAGAGACTCGAATAAATGGAAGGGAGATCTATTTCATTTTTACACAAGCTTGAAATAGATAATAACAATGCTTGAAAGGGTCCTTTTTATTTTTTAATGAGCTTAAAACAGAAAGAAATTATGCTCGAAGGTAGTTTCATTTTTACGCAAGCTTGAAATCGAACGTAAACTATGCTTGGGATTGATTTCATTTTTACACAAGCTCGAAGCCAACAGTAAACTGTGCTTGGGAGTTAGTTTCATTTTTTAATGAGCTTGAAACAGAGAATAAACTATGCTCGTGGGAACCTATTTCATTTTTTAATGAGCTTGACATAGAAAGGGAACTATGCTCATGGTGACCTGTTTCATTTTTTAACGAGCTTGACACATAAAGGGAACTCTGCTCGAAAAATGTTGGTTGGTTTCATTTTTACACAAGATTAAAACCAAAAGTAAACCATGCTTGAGAAAATGGTTTCATTTTTTACCGAGCTTGACACCGGAATAGAACTTTGCTCTAACTACCCTCCCCCTAGGGGGAAGAAACCACTAGAACATGTGGAACATTTAGGGAAGTCTAGTGACTAGGAGTCATGTGATGAGTGGGCGTCACAAAGGAAAGTTGATCAATGGTCACAACATTCACATGATGGGGAAAATACATCACTCGAAAGAGTGAGGACACTACAACCTTCATTGCATAGACGTAATCACGTCCAAGAAGTAGATTAAAGTCTAAGGGACCTTGGATGACCATGACATCAATACAGACAATTTTCCCTCCCAAAGTGATAGATAACTGAGGAAGGGACCTTAAAGGTCCAGTAGGCCTTCTATTGAAAGCCAATATCTGGTCAGTGATAGGCACAATCCGAGGAGAACCTAAGGCTTGCCAAGCAGTTGAGGATAAAATACTAACAGAAGCTCCCTCATCCACTATGGTGCGAAAGATTTCCTTATCGAAAACTCCTACAGATATCTAAAAAGGAACACTTGAAGGGAGACGAGATTCTGTTAGACCATTCCAATCAAAGGAAATAACCTCAGTACTTGGAGGGGGTCTCACAAAAATGGACAGGGTTTCCCCTTGCTGAGGACATTCTGAACTGATAAGGAAAACATTAGTGGTTTCCAATTCACTCTCGCTTGGAAGATAAGAATGAGACGAAGATTGTGTCAAGATGACTACTTCAGTCTGGACTTTCTTCAATGAAAGAGAGGTATTGAGTGGGGATGACAACGACTCGATCACTTCATTCTCGGGAGGGAGAGTGGGATCAATTGCAGATGAAATTGAATTGATCACTTGGTCAACTAATGGGGGGTCGAGGGACAACTTACTATCATTTGTTGGAAGCACCAGTTGAGAACTAGTAATATCTTCCAACAACCACGAAGCTTCATCCATGTTCGGATAAAGGAAAGTACGGTGCATACCCTTGCATATCAAACAGGGATATAGGACTTTACCCTTCCGACCCTTCACCAAGGGGTCATTGGTTGAGGGAGTGTCATCAACATGATAGTCAGACGTTAATGATACAAGTGGTTTGGGGTTTTTAGACCACACTTCTGATACACGGGAAAGACCGGGGCAATCCTTGAGAAGGTGATCACCCTTGCAAAGTTTGTAAGGGAAGTTGGGCTTACGGGGTGTTTTCATAGAATGAGTGCCATTAGAGGCAACTGGTTTACTCTTGGTCTCTTTCTTATCCTTCTTCTTCTTAACTTTCCTTTTCTTCTTCTTCTTATCCATTACTAACACTATTGCTTTGATCAGGTAAGGAAGAAGGAACAAAAGAAGATTCATCCGACAAAGAAGGGGAAGGATTAGTTTGGGATTGGCTCTCTCGTGGTGGAGAGTTAACATTCAAAACATTGGGCGCAATCAGAATTACCAGATTGAATAACCATATCGGTAATCAAATGGTTAATCCAGGAAGATTTAATGTGGCAATAAAGGGAGGACCAATATCTCCAACTAGAGGAAAAGTAAAAGGTACCCCTTGAAAAGGGGTCTCTAGATTGGTAGTCCCAGAAGGAGCATGGGTGCATGGAGGTAGATTCTCCATGGAACAAAACTAAGTGATGTGGACGAAGTCTTGTTAAAAAGAACTCAAAAATCCTCAGGAAACCGAGCATGTGAAAGGGGAGCTAGGAAAAGACAAGGCTCACAGGCCAAAAGAGCAAGCTCAAAAACTATACTGAGGCCGCTGCCACCGTAAGCGAGTTGTACAACAAAATGACCAGAATGCCAACAAGCATCCCTACAAAGAAAAAGACCCTCTACAAGATAGCAAGCAAAACCTCCTAACTAAGAGCTGGAGACCTCAACAAATTGTATCCTTCGCAAGGTGATGAAATCCAAGTCGAACAATACAAAATGAGAGACCAATAATGGAAGGATATCCCTCTACCGAAAGGGATCCTGGGTAAAGAGCCCTAGAAGAAAAGTCACTAAGCTACCTCGTTCATGACATGTTGGAAAAGGTTTTCAGCACTTCTGCCTTATCACCCTTGTATTACTATGAATACAAGGAAGACAATGATCGATGTTTCCTTAGGGCTAAGTGGAGTGCGGCATTCCACAGAGTCCTTCCGGTTCTCGATCTCGCAGCGGTTTAACCCCTGAAAGTGTGAAACAGTCAGGAGGCCCCTCCATAAACTAGTGTATGACCGTGTCAACAAATACTAGAGGATTTTAGTTCTCTAGAGGACAACAACTATGTCTCAGATTATAATGACAAGGGGGAATTATTTGGATGCCTATCCCCAGTGTCCTACCTAACTACCAAATTCTTTTGATTTCCTCAAGTGAGGTTATGGTGTGTTTAGTTAGGGAGATTAATTTTAGTGGTTGTATTACTCAATCGAGTAAATGGACATGAAACTTGGTGATGTTGTGACGACCCAAACCATGCAAGTGAGAATGAATCGAAATGAGCCTTTCTATTCGATGAACACTAGCTAAAGTAAGGAAGAATTCTTTCCGTTCCCAATATGCACAACCCAACGCACATGCAATTTTATTTCTTTTCAAAATGATAGAAGGAAGTAAAATATGCACCCAAAACTAACCCAAAGCAATGAAAAAGTTCTTCATATGAATACCAAACGTAATGATTCTAATCCATTTCTTATCTTTTCACACTTGAAAAAGACACATCCAAGCTACGGAAAGAAAGATTCTACAAATGTTTCCAATTTGATGGAAGACAAAGAAAAGCACTCAAGGATTCTATCTTAACTCGAATGCACACAAATCAAGCAATCCTTTCTTCTTCTTACAGATGTGAGACCAAAGGTTTCAAATGACCAATTTAAAGCAAGAAGAATATATATTTTTTCCAGTTTCGTGAATATAGCAAAAGAGTGACAAAATCAAGCTTTTCTTTGAACGAGAGTGGAAACAAGGAATCAATCTTTTCAAACAATCATTAGGTAGGATGCAAAGGGAATAAGATGCCAAGCAATCTAAACACACCAAACCAAAAAATGATCAAAACCTTAATATGGGTCAAAATGACTGTAGGATGCGCGATTCATGGCCCCCCCCGGCCATGAGGGGGAATTTAAAAAAAAAAAATAGAAGCCATTTTGCTTAAAATGCAAGCAAAACACTAGTGTTTACTCAAAGGGCCAACATAGATCAAAATCTCGAAGAGACCCAAAAATAACCAAACAAACCAAATAAAAACACTTTCCAGGAACTACTGCGGGCCTGCAGGCAACTTAGGAGCGGTATTGATAGACTACCGCGCTCTAGATAGTGGTTAAGGCATGGTACTACCGCTCTGTAGGCAGTTATGGGGCATGGTAGTGTGTGAACAGGGGGAAAGAGGCAAAATTTTGAGAAAAGATTTTGACTTTTCAAAGGTTTTCCGACCCAGAGGACTTACTGAACTATAACAGAAGTCTAATGCAGAGAACAGGGAAGTGAATGAGGGTGAAAGAACCCAATTATTATGATCAATGAGTGAAATTGAAAGCAAACTTCACAAGCAAAGGAAATGGATTCAAGTTCACCAGCGGAGTCGCCAGTTTTTGTTGCAGATATTTCTCCCTACGGATAGGTAGAAACTCTCTTAGGATAAAGCAGGATGTACTAACTCTATGCTAAGACAAAAAAGAAATAAATGCTACCTTGAGTTCCTAAACTAATCTTCACAACAAGATGAAATGCATTCAGAAGAGATGAAAGACATAACCTTCCAATTCGATGTTTGTCCCGCTTCTAGCTCTTGATCCCGAAACTCCAATGTAGAACCTGTTGAAATCAAACAAAGGACAAGCATGCAATCTTCCAAACACTTTGAAGCAAAGGTTAAGTTCAAATCTAAACTAGATACATTTCATATCAAAGATTCATACAATACACATGAAATGGGAAAAACAAGACAAGTTATATTATTAAGAATATTGAAGAGTGCTTACAAAGGTTGCTTGATGTCCAAGCCAATCCTTCAGCTCCAAGTGCTTCCTCTAGCTATCTCTGCAGAAGTCTCAAGATCATAGGTTTGGTGCCCCAAAAGTCCTCCCTTTGTCCCATGGAAAGCTTCTCTCTTATAGCACATGGGAAGGTTAACCAACAAGAGAGAAGTGTGGATCTATGGAGGGTTTAGTGGATCAGGCCAGCTAAACAAAGAAGGAGTTAGGATCAAACCAAAGATGGTAATCCCAACAAAATCTCCTCGAAGGTTGATATCCCAAAGTCCAAGGCAAAAAGGCTAATTTCAGACTACCACGCCCCTATAACTGAGCATAACGCGGTAGTACCACACCCCAGAGAAGGAGCAACGCGCGGTAGTGATGACTACCGCACCCATGTAGATGTGCAGGGAGCGGTAGTGCTTGCAAACAGGGCTAAGTTGGGTTGACAGATGGCATAAAAAGGTTTTGCTTTCAATGTTCAGTCAATGGTTTTCACTCTGGATGTTTAGATGATCTTTAAGGGAAACTGTCGTTTAGGTCAGTAATGCAAGGATGCGACCCTAATACGTAATGTGTAATATTGGGGTATAACAGAGATCGATCAAGTACTATTGTTGGAAACCCTCTAGTATATCATAGAGATATAAGACTTGACAATCCTTTGTCCTTAAGACCCTTCAAACCCTAGCTTCTACAATACAATTTGCAATATTATAAATTTTGGAACTTCACTGTGCAATAGAACTTAGAAGGGAGTAATACCCCACTTGATTTTTTTTTCAATCCTAGGGCCCACCAACACCATCGCAGGAGACCTAGCTCAAAAAAATCCTCATGTGACATTGATCATTGTGGTGTTACTTTGCATTAATTTTTTTATGGACCCATTAATACCATTGCTTATGACCCATCTCCACACATTCCTCCTAGGACACTGATTGTGTTGGGATAGCTCTTGGATAACTTCGTTGATGGACCTAGTGGTCCCATTACAAACATCCACAACATGCCATCCAAGGATGAAGTAAACCAAATGGTTTATTCTTTCTTTTAGCATAATGGAAACCAATATGTCATCCCTCAATGTGCAAGTAGGACTTTATTTTGATAAGATTAAGAAGTTAAAGGATACGTTTGATGAGGGTGGAAATGTATATGATCGTTGGGAAAATTAAGTGCTTATGAAAATAATCAATTCACAACATAAATTATCAACCCAGGGTAATGTCTTGTTATTCCAATGTTATCATGCAAAATATATGCAGGCTACAGTTTCCTCGCTAACATTGGCCATCTAATATGCATTGCAACAAAGTGAATCACACAACATAAAAGTAAATTGTAGAAAGTAAATAATAAAAGTATTTCACATTGTACGCTCTTGCATAATTGAAACACACTCACACTTGCAGAAATGAAACAAACTCACACTTGCAGAAAAGTAAATCATACTATGGTTGAAATTGAAACACACCCACACTTGCGAGAAAGTAAATCATGCTCTGGTTGTAGCCACACTAGGCTATGAAGTTATACACACTTGCATATTTAAAGAACTTGAATTAAAAATACATCTATGGAAATAAATAAATCAAAGTAAAATACATTCTATGCTAAGAAATAAGAAGAAGTTAGTCTAGTTACAAATTAGAGATACTAAGAATTACGGTCTACATTAACAAAAGAGAGATAAATTGAAGAACTACAATCTGTATTACAAAAGAGATTAAAATAAATATAATTCTTATTCCATCACAAATTTGACTTGTTGCTCTAAGATTCCTCCCCTTGAAATGGAGAAGGAGATCTTATTTATACATTAATTTTTCATAACAAATAATAAATGAGGATCCAAAATATCCTCAACAAATTACAAATAATTTGGATCTAAAAATCAATTATAATCTAATCCCAAATCCTTTGCTAGTTATCCCAAAGTAATCAAACTAATATCAATCTCATGTTCCAATATTTTCTCCTCATCCAAGATCTCAATCCAAGATGAATCTTCCATAATTGAAAAATGGATTTTCGTGGACTTTCAAAACTATTCACGGATTGCACATGGATTGTTGTTACTTGTGGAAGTAACAACAACACAAGTAACAACAAATAGTAAAATGTCATTTTTTCACAAAGTACGATCTAGTTCTTTGAGATACTTTGAGGATAGGCTCATATTGACTCAATGATGCCTCATACAAGAAATCTCAAGTACCCACTTCATGCATCTTCTGATATGGAAGTAGCGGTAAGTGTCCACAAGTAACAACATCATGCATGTTTATGAAAAAGTCATCAAACTCATCCACATTTCAAAGATAAATGCAAAATATGTTATTTTTACAACGTTTAATCGTAATTCACATGAAAATACTAAATATATGCAATGGAAACATGGATGGATCTAAATCTCGCATATAAGCATAAAAATGGATCAGTTAGGCATTAATACAAGGTTATGGGCGAGCAATAAGGGATTAAAAGTAGGGAAAAGATTGTCGTCTATAGATTGTTCTATCTTCCGGCTATTTTTCAACTTCTTAATTTTTGTGACTAGTATCTTGTTATGATTTCTTAGTCTAAAAATTTCTTCAGCATTGTTGGATAATGCTTTATTACTCTTTGCGATCTCTAACTTATGTGTCTTTTTAGAGTCGTCATTTTGTTGTTGAAGAACTTCTATCTGTTGTCGACATTGGCCGACCTCTGATTCTTAACTTTCTAATTTATGTCGTATCTACGTTAGTTCTTCATCTTTGTCACTAACGATTTTGTTCAAGCGTATTATTTTTGCTTCGTAATTATTTATTTCCTTCTTTATATCTTGATTTCCTAACCTCTAATTGAATTCATTTTCGGCTTTTAATTCATCAATTTGCGCATACAATTTTTATATACGCCTTTCCTAGTCAGAGATTTTTATTTCATTGTACCTTTCTTGTAATTCAATTCTTATTTCTGAATTGTTATTTATGTCGCGCAATTCTTCATTGTCTTTTCGATAACGTTTTAACTTGGCTTCTAATTTCTCTATTTGTAGTCGCAAACCAGCTTCCATGGTCTTGACTTGTTCGGTGATAGATGGTCTTTCTTTGATTTCTTTGATGAGTCTTACTTTGACTACTGCTCTTATTCGAGAATGCTTGGGCCAAAAAGGTGCAATGGATCCCAATTCCGTCTTAAGTAAATCTTCCTTTGTAATAATTGTAATTATTACAAATATTAAATATTAATTATCAATATTAATGATAATAATAATATTTTTTTTCCAAATTTTAAAAGATTATAACAATATAATTATTAATAAATAATATTGTTATAATATCTATATATATATTAGGATGGTCGTGTAGTGGAATGGCTAATCAAGATTTAAAAAATATAATAATATCATCCTAATTTTTTTTTTATTTGGATGAAATTTAGGGTTTTAATCCCTAATAGTGGAAGGAATTGGAACGTGGAAATGGAGGGAGATGGCCGATGGTGGCAAGGATTGTGATGGAGTAGAGTGAAGGGGCTGGTAGGGATGTGTGAGTGGGAATGTAGAGCGAGAAAGCAAGAGGCCGAGTGGGTAGAGTGTGCAGGTTTGCGTGGAGGTGGAGGTGAGTGCAGAAGGGAGAAGGGCGGTGCGCGAAGAGGAGAGGGGAGCAGGCGGGATGCGGCACAAAGGTGGACGCAGGCAGGATGAGCAGGCATGTGAGGTGCGTGGATGTAATGCAGCGAATGGAGGCCGTCGGGAAGAGGGAGCAGCAGGCATGGGTGAGCAGAGGGTGCTTAACCGGGAGGGAGGGTGCGCAGCAAAGGTGGCGTGGGCATGGGGGAGGGCACGCAACGGATTGTGTTTGCAGGAGATGGCAGGAGGATGCGAAGGTGAGAAGCACATCCGGGGGATGGAGTGGTGGTGGATGGGGAGGAACGTGGAGACAGGGTGGGGGAGGACTGCAGGAGCGGAGGGAGATGGGAGTGCAAGAATGGTGCTGGCGTATATGGAAGGGATGTGCAGTGTAGGGGAGCGTTGGCTATGGAGGAGAAGGGAGTGCGCGGGGGGCATGGAAATGAGGGAGGATGAGCAGGGCGTGGAGGTAGGTGTGGACATGAGTGTTGGAGGAGGCCGCGTCAGATCGAAGGGACTGACGGATGGATATGTGAAGAGAAGGGAGTGCACAGGGGAGAGAGGAGTTGTGGAGAGAAGTTAGGGGGGCATTGATCGGGGGAAGGATCTTGGGGTAGATGGCAACATGTGATGGTGGGTGGCACTGGATTGGGACGTGGGTGGATGGAAGGTGGAAGGAAGGGGATAAAGGGAGTGGATGAGTGTGGAGGCAGTGAAGGCGTGGAGAAGGTTTGACTGGTGTACGTGCGATTTGGAGGGAGTGTGAGGTTGAAGTTGGTGTGTAGCAGCACCAAATGGAAAACAATGAGGAAGAAGAATAGGTGGATGAGAGGCCAAGGGCTTGTATTCTTGGTCAAATACCAATGAGGTAGAGAAAATCTACTTGGATGCTTAAAAACCAGAATCAAATGCCCGAGGAAGGGGCTCTGATATCAAATGCAGCAACTGTATCCGGTTAGATGCTTAATAGTCGAATCCGACTCTCATGTTAAATGATAAATATGAATAATATATTAGATAGATGATGATGATTACAATTGGCAGCCACCTTTATATAAGGTATGGGCAGCCATGAGCAGCCATGAATGAGGAGACACGCCCCTTAACCTAGTACTAATTATTATTTATTATTATTATTACATTTATACTTTATATTCGTTGCAGGGGGGATTCCCCCCCACACCACCCCGTTAGTAATTAGGATCCAAAAATGGTTCAAACAAGACCTCTGAATTAGGAAGATAATCAAGCTCCACAACCAACAATATCCCACTTTGAGACTAATCACAACAATTCCACCACTACTGCACATGGCGAACTTATACCCCAATTTTGGACCTGGCAAGTTTCTCATCTTTATCATCATGCTTGAGGGCCAATTGAAGCTGAACAGGAACCCAATTTCTCCTTAGTTACCAGCTTCATTAACATATTTGCAGGATTCTAGCTAGTGTGTACCTTTCCCAGCTTCAACTATCAACCTTCCAAAACCGATCTTATGAAATGGTACCTGAGTTGTATATGTTTAGTCTTAGAGTGGAAGGTTTATTGTTTTACAAGATGAATGGCACTCTAGTTGTCATTGTACAACCTACTATTCTCCTACTTCTTTCCCAATTTATCCATAAATATTTGTAGCCAAATCATCTATTTACTAGCCTCTATAGAAACAACATACTCTACTTCCATTGTTGAAAGTGAAACAATGTTTTGCAGTTTAGAAATCCAATTTACTACCATTCCACCTACAATAAAAGCATACCATGTGCTCCTCAAAAGCATACCATGTGCTCCTCCTACTATCTTTATCACCATCCATATCTAAATGAACATATCCCTATAGAACAATGTTTGAACCTCCAAAACATAATGCATGAGTAGTAGTACCTCTCAAATACCTGGGAATCCACTTACTGCCTCCCAATGCTCTTTACCTAGATTGTTCATATACCTACTCACAAATCCGATTGCATGTGCAATATCCAGTCTTGTGCACACCACCGCATACATCAAGCTTCCAATTGTTGATGAGTATGGGACCTTGGACATGTAGTCTATATACTCATGTGTCTTGGTACACATCTCCTTATTCAATTTGATATGCTGGCCAAAGGTGTACTAACTTCTTTTTCATATTGCATTCTAAACTTTTCCAACACCTTCTCTATGTACTCACCTTGAGACAATGTTAATTTGCAATTTTTCTTGTCTCTTGTTATTTTCATACCAAGGATTTGCTTTGTAGCACCCATATCCTTCATCGCAAATGAATTATCTAATTTTCTTCTAAGCACATTTATATCCTACATGTTAGACCCTACAATAAGCATGTCATCTACATGATAATATAGCTTCCATTATCTAGTCTCTTAAGATAAATACAGTGGTCAGAAAAACATCTACTATAACCTTGTCCTATCATAAACCTATCGAATTTCAAATACCACTACCTTGGAGCTTTATTTAGGCCATACAAGCTCTTCTTCAGCTTGCATACTAATTTTTTCTTCCCTTTGACCTCATACCCATGTGGTTGTTGCATATAAATATCTTCCTCCAAATCCCCATGGTGACAAGTTCTCTTTACATCTAACTGTTCAAGATGCAAATATTCTACTACCACTAGACTTAAAATAGTTCTAATCGAATTCATTTTAACAACATGATAATTTTTTTCACTGAATTCTATACCTTTCTTCTTTGTAATCCCCTTTGCAACAAGTCTAGCCTTGTACCTCTTTTTTCCTCCATCTTCTTCCTTCAACCTATAAACACATTTATTCTGCAATGTTCTTTTTCCTACAAATAACAACATGAAGTCCCAAGTCTAGTTTCGTACTAAGGAGTCCATGTCCTCTTTCATTCCTTTCCCCCACTTCTTTCTAGTTTCTACTTGTATTGCTTCTTAACTTTTTGGTTCATCAAAATCAGTAAAAAATAAAAAATATAATGAAGGAGAATATTGTTCAAGAGGTCTACTTAACTTGGTAGATCTTCTAACATCACTTTCAAGAGTTTAAGGTACGTGTTTTTGTTGTTGTTGTTGTTGTACATTTTGATTTTCTGGCACCTTTGGAATCTCATTTTATTGGAAATTTTCATCAAGCATTGTATATTATTTGTTTGATTTTTCATGTTTATTTCCCTACAATTGATCTTTGTGCATGACCTTCTCATTGAATACCACATCTCTACATCGAATTATTTTGTGATTTTCATAATATCATAAGTAATAACCAAAATCATTAGCTACGTATCAAATAAAGGTACACTTCTTATATTTTTCCTTGCTCTTTGTTCTATTTTCTCTATCAATATGGAAAAATGTTTCACAACTGAAAATCTTCATAAATGAGTAGTTTACATTTTTTCCTATCAATGCTTCCTCTGGAATTCCACCATCCAAGGATCTTGAAGGCCATCTATTTATTAAGGAAATAACAATATCCACAACATATTCCCAAACTTGTAAGGGAAAGATTGCATGCAATCTCATACCCCTTCCACACTCCATGATTTTTATGTTCATTCTTTCTGACACACCATTTTCTTGTGGTGTTCTTAGAACCGTATTCTCTCTATGAATCCCATGATATGAACAATATCTATCAAATTCCTTGTTGTAGTAATCACCTCCATTATCAAATCCAAGAAACTTCAACTTATCGCATGTCCCATTCTCAACCAAAGTTTTCCATTTCTTAAAAGTATCAAAAAAATCATTTTTTTTGGATTGGATTAAACCCAAGTTTCCTAGTTGCATCATCAATAAAAGTAACGTAATAATGAGAGCCACCATGAAATGATACCTAATCTGGTCCCCATACATCTGTATGCACAAGATATAACTTTTCACTCTTCTTTTTCTTCCCAACTCTAAGAAATATGACTCTCTTTTGTTTTACATCAGCACAGTGTTCACAAAAATCCAAATCAACCATATTCAAATATGGAAACAACTTCTTTGAGTGGAAAATATGCATCCTCTTCTCACTCATGTGCCCAAGCCTATGATTCCACAATGTTGTATTCACTCTTGTAGAAGCTAAAAAGATAGAAGAGTCACCATTACCAGTACATAAATAAAGTGTACCTACCTTCTGTCTTTTTGTTATTATCAATGATCCTTTAGTGAACTTCCACTAATTTTCTGTAAATGTGGATGTATAACCTTCACTTCCCTAATACCTTGTTGAAATTAGATTTTTTATCAAATCAATAATGTTCCTTACTTCTTTCAAAAACCATTGGTTTCCATTCTTTAACTTTAACTGTATCTAAGTTACCCTTTCCAACAATTTTACATGGTTCGTCATCACCCAAATAAACCTGTTCAAAATCACCTTGAACATATGTATTGGAGAAAACTCACTATGGCTTGGGAATACCACAACAAACAGATGACTACCAGAAATCAACTCAATTCTCAAAACAATGCTATTATAAATGACAATGTTAAGATAATGGAAAAACGTAACCAACCTCGATCCAAACATTTGATGTAGATCCCCGTTGGAGCTTTCAATCCATGCACTTGAAATCTGCAAATTAGTCTTGACAGCCAATATCCAGCAAGTACATATAAAATATAAATGACATTAACATTATCAATAACAATGGTCCATAATATCACAAGCAAATGTAACCCAATGTATAATAAACAACATTCACAACATGATGGACGAGAATATGAGTATTTCTATTAATTAACAAGAAGAAGTACAAAGTGATACGACCTCTTACCGACAACCAATCTGAACCAAGATCTAGATCAATCCACTTGTGCCTCCACCACTTCAATCCTCCATGAATGGCAAACTCAAACTAGATAGGAGTTTGGAAGGTGAACATAAAGGGTTCACAACTACAAGGATCAATGAGTGTAGACTCAAGATAGAGCAAAAATCCACTAGATTTCTCTTGCTGTTCTCTTCTTCCTTCTGTCCATAAGCCATATGTGCTCAATATATAGTCCTCTCAAAGGTAGGTGAAAGGACACATCGAGGTGTTACTCGGGCAAGTGGAGGGCCAAAGGTCACCCAATGACCGCTTTCTAGGAGTAAAAAGTAATAAATAGTGATTTTTACCATTTTACTTGATACTTGCGAGCTATAGTGATGCAACTCGCGGGTACGCATGCTATAGTGATGCAACAGGAGGGTAGGAATAAAAATAGGGAAAAACAGTATCTCTGAAGGATATAAGTGGATCTGAGTCACTAAAATGGATCCTATAGGCCAAAGAATGTTGATGCTCACAGGGTGGAAGATTACGTTGTAACAGATGCCCCCTAATGTGTGAGGTCAGAGACTAATGCTATGATGGCTGAAATACATTATAAAACTCAAAAGTGGAGTGATGGAGACACAAGTGGAAAGAGCAGCTCACTCGTCATAATACAATAGTATCCCTGAATACATGTCAGTAGTACAACAATCTGATACAATGGCCATGAATAGGTAGTACATAATGGATACATGTCATAAGTGATCATAGCCATGATCCCTCTACAGTAAGATATGGTCTCCTGCTGAAAAGGAAACAACTGGCGCAAACTAGAGATACAAACTACAGAAATTTGATAGGTGATATCTCAGATGTAAAGTCAAAGTCATAAGTAGCATATTGAATGCCACTATCACCTGGGGTCTTCTACACAAGTCTTTGACGGTGCAAGTCCCATCAAGTGAATAAAGGATTTGGGGTCGAACCTGATGAGACATCGTCTGATTACCAGTCAATGATGTATACCGTTAACAGATGCAAGATGACCCACCAATAATGAAAATGGGCATCAAGGGACAGAGCACAATCATCAGAGTGTGAATAAATGGGTTGAAGTCGAACACTAGGATGAATCCATCGATCAGGGGACATTGATGTATTCCCAAAATTGTCGATGGCGAAACAACCTGGCACTAATGATTGCAATCCTCAAGGTACTCAACCGAACTCTAAGCCTCAAGTCCCGGAATAAATCGGTTGAAGTCAATGGAACGAGACTCGCTGGAAAGAGGGCATTAAGGCATCCCCCATCGACCAGCACGAGGTACTAGCAATGATAAAAGATTTGGAAGATCTCAGCTGAAACAGACTGACTCAATAAGGATGGCCGACATGCAATAGTCAACAGATCTGAGGAGTGGCCGACACTGGTTTCAGGACTTCCTTTGAACAAGAGCATGAGTAGATGGATAGACTCAGGCAACATAGACTTGACATAGATGTGTAATGCAGGAGGCATCACAAAGGGCTCCATAATGACTGGAAGCTTAACCAATCGATGGAGTAAACTGAGAAACAAGAACAGCTCCTAAGGCCCAACTATAGTCCCGACTCATAATATACGGAGTGGAATGAATGCTCTATTCAAAGGCGACACAATAGCTGCCAACAAGAAATAGTGACCATAATCCAGTCCGGCTTTTTGGAATATTTGATTTTTTTGGTCTTTTTCATATTTGGAAAAAGCTTGAAAAAGAATAAAATTGCTTATAGTACAACAGGTGAGGGAACAAGTGTCAAATAGCTAGCAGACTAGTCCCAAGCAATGGAACATACTTATGCTCGATGCAAGGAAGTGCGTGCAGGATGTGGACACTCGGGGGTATGTTCCCTAAGGATCAAAAGGTGCTCAAATTGTGAAGGGAAAATATAATCTCTATAGGGCTCGATAGGGAAAAGTGCTCAGGCACCAAGCTAACAGTTGAGTAAGCGGGAGCTGGCACAAGGCTGAAGCAGCAAGCAGGATGATGTAATGCAATCACAACATGATATAACTGAGGGGAGTCCTTAAGGGAGATGGCTAGCATAAGACAAAGTAGAGTATGAGTCTTTATCGCAATGTCATGGCATAACTACGAAGGACTCCCAATCCTAAGGACAAACAATGGCATGGGCACCAAAATGCATAAAGGGGTTCTAACTAGGCTACCCATGTTTGGAAAAGCCTTACCGCCAAATAACGACACTTCTATAGCAGTGTGAAGGTTCTGTGTCAGTTACGAAGCCGGGTCGCACCTAGGGTTTATGAAAATGGTCAATAGGTCAAATGCGTAATGCATGCGAAAATGGCATCTAACCTATATGCCAGGTGTGAAACGTACCTGCCGTAGGTGTGAAATGATTCAGAACAACTTTTGCCGAGGAAATATGATTAAAAAACACTACTCCATGACACGATATTAGTTCATAACGGATCGAAATGGAAAAAAATATAGAGAAGTGGGTCCATAAAATTATAAATAGCAATAAAATTTTCCAAATTACAATTCATTTGCACTATTCACCAATTTGGAGTTTGTGGTTAGTTTTCACCTGAAAATTCAGTTGCCGATCCTGGGAGCTACAAGCAATCGTTCAGCGAACCATCCGGAGCAAGTTGGTAGTTACTTCCATACCTTTCATTTCAATGCTTTTATTTCAGTTTTCACCAGTGGGTTTTTTAGTTTGGCCAAGCCCTAGATGGCTTCGGCGCTACCCGTGGGATATAACTATGTGGGTCGCGGGTAGGGCACCAAATGTGCAGTCAAAAAATAGACTGCCCGCGGGTACCCGCCACTGTATACAAATTATCCCGCGAGTACGGCCGTGAAGAAATTTTTAATCATGAAACTGACCAAAACTTGTTTGTTTTCCACTCCAGGATGGTTCTAGAGTGGAGGGAGAGAGAGCATGACCAGCTTGATGAGGCCGTGCCCAATGATTTGCAAGCGTAATAGGCATTGCAAGCATGTGGTTTGTACAATTTTTGGAGTATAGGGGGTTTAAGGGCCCAAAACCTATTACTCCATCACCTGATAGACTACTGGGATGTGGATGCACAAAACTTCATCCTCAACGGGAAAACCCTTATATTGGAAGTGGAGGATATCTACTTCATTACTGGTTTGTCCCGTAGAGGGGAGGTGGCCAGTCTTCGGTCTCGGACCATGGGTGGTGGGATCACTGTTCAGGACTACATAGTGCGGTATTGCCCCGCAAACACACAAGCGATGGGAAGCCAAGTTCCTTGGTGCAGATCACTGGATCCAAAGCACTGCACCAGGCATCCAGGCCGGTGATGTTCTATGCATCACAATGCATGCAACCTACGATATTCGACTGGTGTACTACTCTGCTGGTGTCTATGAAGACACAATTGACGAAATGCAAAGAGGGGAAGGCCAAAAACTTCGGGTATGGTAGCATCCTATGCAGCTTCTTCTTTGAGAGGGTTCCGGGGCTTAGCTCGAGGGTGGATGTCCCTCTTCACAGTCTCCATGATCCAGCCCTGACCCGGTGGGCTGAGATCCTGACACGACAGGGTGGTGGCCGTCTGGCGTCACCATATACTGAGGATTTCTTCTGATGGTGGAACCGGTAGGTGATCGCTATAGACGACTATCCCTATGCGGGGATAGACTTCAGACAGGATCGGGACATGCCGCTCCCACCAGGCGCAACATTCGGAGACATCGGTGAGTACTCTTTTTGGTTTTGTGTTTATTAAATTTTTATGGATTTTTTTATTATAGTTGAAATGCAAAAAATATTTTTGGTGGTAATATCAAGTGCTAAAGTTTGACTATTTGCTCGCAAACAAAGGCCTAGTGAGACCCGAGGGCTTCTCGAGACATGGTTGTCAGGGTAGAGTTGATGAGGCAGGAGATGCTGCAGCAGAGCGCACACTTCAGACATTGTGGTGCAACATATCACGAATGGTTGCCCGAGTACCACAGATAGAGGTAGCCCGACTACCTAAGGCCATGCAATTCCAAGTAGTGGGTGTTCCTAGTGAGTGGGTGTGGCTACTGCAACGGGTAGCCAATGCAGTACAGTACTTCTATGAGACACATTCCGTCAAGGCGGCAGCTAGGCCTCCTCGGAGGGAATAGATATCCCAGGGTCTCATTTTTTTGTATCGATATGTATATTTTGAGGGCTACGGGCTCCAGTTTTGTATGACACTACCATTTTTGGACATATTTATATATATATAAAACTTTGGTTCCTGGTTCTACTACATGTCTGTATGTACAAATGTATGAATGTCTTTGTATTTACGTGCTTCATGATGAATGTGACAAATGCCAATCTAATACATAGTTAGCGTATGCATAATGTTGAAATATTGTAACTTCAAAGAATATTATATTTGTATTATTCCGGAGATGTTTTATTCCTCCGATGGGACTCTATTGTATATCCGGAGATGTTTATTCTTCCATTGGATTATGGGAACTAGGGTTATTAAATATCCTATGTAGGGATTGGCCCGAAGTTATTTTATCGGAGGTTATTAGACTTAAATTGACAAGTTGGCCTCATAGGGTAAAAATTCAGTTGGAAAACAAGTATAAGTAGAGGAGGTTGTTCCTCACTTAACTCACTTGTCCTCACACTTCACTTGTGCGCATAGGAGAGAGAGAGTCATGCATTTGGTGGAGAAGGAGCTCTTGTTGTGGACTACTATCTTGTATTTGGTTGATTATCTATATTGAGGAAAGCTTTGCTAGGTTTTCTACCCCATGAGGGTTTCCCAGGGTATATCTGTGTCTATCTTGTGATTATGTTTCTTTCAGTAATCTTACTTGTGCATTTATGCTAGAATTTAACATGGTATCAGAGCTAGCCCGAATAGGACATCTTTCACAAGGTAAAAATATCTCTCTCTCTCTCTCCGGTAAGAATTAGGGTTTTTGCAAAAAGTTGGTATTGTTGAATTCTGATTACATGGCTGGATAGCCCTTCTCAAAACCAATCTTTTGAGCCCTAGATCAAACTTTTTGGTTGGGTAGAACTCCGGGAAAGTCAAACCCTAGTTTTACCAAAAGTACGATAAACCAGAAATTGGTTTTTGCCAAAAGTTGGTATTGTTGAATTCTGATTACATGGCTGGATAGCCCTTCTCAAAACCAATATTTTAAGCCCGAGATCGAACTTTTTGGTTGGGTAGAACTCCGGGAAAGTCAAACCCTTGTTTTACCAAAAGTGCAATAAACCAGAAATTCTGTCCCAGGATCCGAAAAATTAAAAGGGTTAAAGTTTCCAGGTAAGTACTATTCTATCTCTTGTCTCTTGGACTCCCCCAAGAGAATATGGCTCCAAGCACTAAGCTTGAAGACAAGTTAGAAAGTATAGAGAATTTTCGGGCATGGAAATACAGAATTGGTCTCATTCTTGAAGAGAATGATCTTGCTCAGTACATCAAGGATGAAGTTACAGAACCTGAAGGAGATGAAGCCAAAGAGAAACAAATAAAGGATTTGATTAGGGCAAAGAGAATCATAGCTGATTCTATTAAAGACCACTTGATTCCCCAAGTGGCTTCCAAGAAAACCCCAAAGGAAATGTATGATGCTCTCTCCAGAATGTATGAGGGAAAGAACATCAACAGGAAGATGAACCTGAGAGCTCAACTGAAGAACACCAAGATGAATAAAGGAGAATCTATTCAAGACTATTTCTCAAGGGTTTCTCAGTTCAAAGAACAACTAGATGCTATTGGAGATACCCTTGATGAAGATGAACTAGTCATGACTGCTCTAAATGGTCTCACTAGACCTTGGGAATCTTTCATCCAAACCATATGTGCCAGAAAAGAAAGTATGAAGTTTGATGTAGTTTGGGAAGATTGCATTCAAGAGGAAGCCAGGGTTGCCAACAGAGAAGCATTGCTCAAAGAAGATGACCAAGCCTTGGCCACCCACACCAAGAGAAGAAGAAATCAATCCTACGTTAAGAAGGATAGTCACAAGGAGTCTCATCCTCCACAAAGATTTCAAAAGAAAAGAGGACCTAATCAAAGAAGAGATTACTCCTCATTCCAGTGTTTTATTTGTCACAAAATAGGACACATTGCTAAGGATTGTCCTCTAAAGAAGAAAAAGGGTACTCACCACAAAAGACATCAAGCACATCTTGCAGAAGATGATAGTGAAGAAGAAGTTGAAGAGGAAGAAAGGCCTTACAAGAAAAGACCTAGAAGAGAAGAAGAAGATGAAGAAAGGACCTTCTTCAATAAAATATCTAGAAGAAGTGAAGAAGAAGATGCAGAAGAGTATGTTCTATTCTCCACACTCTCTAGATCTATAACACCTGGAGAAGGTACATGGGTTATCGATACTGGTGCCTCAAAGCACATGACAGAACAAAAGAAGACTCTATTAAAACTTGAAGAAAAGACCTACCCACAAAAGGTATCTCTAGGATATAACTATCAATATCCCATCAAGGGAATTGGTGAAGCAAACTACAAACTTGATTCTGGAACCCCCATGAAGATGAAGGAAGTTTTGTATGTTCCAGGATTGAAGAAGAACTTGCTTTCCATCTCAGCATTGGACAAGAAAGGCTATAGAGTTGCATTCATTGATGGACAAGTTTTAATGTGGTCCAAAGGTAAAACTATTAAGGATGCAATTGTTATTGGTGAGGAAGAAGGAGGTTTGTACAAGCTCAAGGGTCATCCAGAAGCTGCCCTTACACATGAAGTCTCTAGCCCAAATGAGCTATGGCATAGGATACTTGCTCACATTAACTACAAGGCACTACCTCATGTAAGCAAGGTAGTTGTAGGTCTACCAGACTTAAAGGTTGACCATGATGGCACATGCAAAGGATGTGCAAAGGGGAAGAACATCAAGAACCCATTTCCAAAGAGTGAAACAAAGACCAAAAGCATTTTGGAATTGATCCATTCAGATGTATGTGTACCAATGCCCTCCACATCTTTAAGTGGATATGAATACTATCTCACATTTATTGATGACTATTCAAGGAAAACTTGGATATACTTCTTAAAAGGGAAGAATGAAGTTTTTGGAAAGTTCAAAGAGTTTAAAGCATTAATAGAGAATCATTCAGAAAAGAAAATTAAAATACTCAGAACAGATAATGGCGGAGAATATACTTCAAAAGATTTTGAAGATTTCTGTAAAGAAGATGGAATCAAGAGAGAGCTAACTACCCCCTACAATCCCCAACAAAATGGTGTTGCGGAAAGAAAGAATAGAACCATCATGGAAGCTGTAAAGACAATGATACATGATCAAGACCTACCTATGTACTTATGGGCTGAAGCAGCTAAAACAACAGTCTATGTACAAAATAGACTATCCCATAGTGCTCTTGATTTCAAAACTCCAGAAGAAGTGTTCACAGGAAAGAAGCCTGAGGTAAGTCATCTTAAAATATTTGGATGTCCTGTATACATACACATTCCAAAAGAAAAGAGAACCAAGTTGGATCCTTCTGGAAAGAAGGGAATATTTGTTGGATATTGTGAATCATCCAAAGCATTCAGAATTTACATCCCAGGTTTTCATCATATGGAAATTAGTAGGGATGTGACATTTGATGAAGAAGCAGCTCTCAAGAGATCTAGGAAGTGCCAACATGAAGAAATCTATGAAGAAGACACACCTTCCAGGATCACAAAGGCTGCACCCATTCCTTAAGATACTACACCTGAAGATCATGACTTGTTAGAACCACAAGAACCCCCCATTACAAACTTATCAAGAAAAAGAAGGCCAGCATGGGCCAGAGACATTATTCAAGGAGCTGAAAAGTATGGAGCTCTTGAAGGCTCCACTAGAGAAAGGAAGAAACCAAAGCTAGTATCCAACTATATGGCTTTGATGTGTAATCTAGTGGATCAGGAACCTACTAGCTATGAAGAAGCAGTTCAGAAGAAAGAATGGGTAGAAGCAATGACAGAAGAATACCAGTCAATAATGAAAAATGATGTTTGGGATATAGTTCCCAAACCAAAAGATAAAAGTGTAGTGTCCTCCAAATGGATATTCAAGATAAAACATGTTGCGGATGGTAGCATTGAAAAATATAAGGCAAGATTTGTAGCCAGAGGATTCTCTCAAAAGGAGGGAATTGACTATGAAGAAACATTTGCTCCAGTTGCTAGATACACTTCCATTAGAGCTATCATGGCACGTGCATCAATGGTGAAATGGAAACTACACCAGATGGATGTTAAGACAGCCTTCCTGAATGGTGTAATTGAAGAAGAAGTGTACATAGAACAACCACTTGGATTTGAGGTAGAATATGGAAGAACTCATGTATGCAAACTAAAGAAGGCCTTGTATGGGTTGAAGCAAGCTCCCAGAGCTTGGTACGAAAGGATTGACAGTTTCTTGACAAGCATGAGCTTTACCAAGAGTAAAGCTGATCCTAACCTTTATCTCAAAGTTGTGAATTATGAACCTGTTATATTATTATTGTATGTAGATGATCTATTCCTGACTGGAAATGAGAGACAGATTATCGAATGCAAGAAGAAGCTCTCTTCAGAATTTGAGATGAAATATCTCGGATTGATGCACTACTTCTTAGGCCTAGAAGTATGGCAAGACCCAAAAGGAATCTTTCTAAATCAAGGTAAGTATGTTGTGGAGATTTTGAAAAGATTCGGCATGTTGGACTGTAAATCCATAGCCACTCCCATGGACTCCAACTTGAAGTTATTAGTAGATAACTCATCAGAGTTAGAGGACATAACTCTGTATAGACAGATTATTGGATCATTAATGTATTTGACTAACACTAGACCAGACATATGTTTTGCTGTGAATACCTTGAGTCAGTATCTGGTGGAACCTAGAAGAGTTCACATGATAGCTACAAAACATGTGATGAGGTACTTGAAAGGTACGATAGATTTTGGTCTTTACTATAGTGTATTAGACAGGAAGAGTACATCGGGAGGATGTTATTGTCTAGGATCTACTATGATCTCATGGTATAGCAGGAAGCAGTCTAGTGTGGCTCTCAGCACAGCTGAAGCAGAATACATAGCTGCTTGCTCTCCCAGTTGTGAAGCAGTATGGCTTCGTAAGTTATTATCAGGACTGTTTGACTTAGAGATGGAACCCACTATGATTCTGTGTGATAACCAGAGTTGTATCAAGATGACTGAGAATCCAGTATTTCATGATAAGTCAAAACACATAGAAATCCGTTATTTCTATATACGGGATATGGTGCAAAAAGGAACTATCAAGCTCGACTATGTGAGCACGGACGAGCAAGTTGCTGATATACTAACCAAACCTCTGTCTCGTGTAAAGTTTGAGCATTTCCGAGACAAGCTTGGTGTAGTTCAAAAGAACTCTCCTCGAAAGGGGGAGTGATATGATAGTTGAAGATATCTTTGGGTACTGGTATCAATGTGGATACCTATATTGATGATGAGATTGCTTATCTAGATCATATGGTTGCTTGTATTGATGAGGATACCCGCATTTATGTTTTGTTTCCTTGCATCTATGTTTTGTATACTTGTATTGATGAGGATACTTGTATTGATGATGTGTATACTTGCATTGATGAGGATACTTGTATTGATGATGTGTATACTTGCATTGATGAGGATACTTGTATTAATGATGTCTATACTTGTATTGATGAGGATACTTGTATTGATGATATGTATACTTGTATTGATGAGGATAATTGTATTGATGATGTGTATACTTGCATTGATGAGGATACTTGTATTGATGAGGATACTTGTATTGATGATGTGTATACTTGTATTGATGAGGATACTTGTATTGATGATATGCCTACCCATTTCAATGATAAGGTTGGAGATGAGGTTGTCTGTTCCAACGATGAGGTTGGTGGAGGATTGTATCATCCTTGGACTTCAGTCCTAAAGTGATCCGTAGACAGATGTCTTCGAGAATGTGGTTCCTAGCAAACGATGAGGATTGTATCATCCTTGGACTTCAGTCCTAAAGTGATCCGTAGACAGATGTCTTCGAGAATGTGGTTCCTAGCGAACGATGAGGATTGTATCATCCTTGAAATTCAGTCCTAAAGTGATCCGTAGACAGATGTCTTTGAGAATGTGGTTCCTAGTGAACGATGGGGATTGTATCATCCTTGGACTTCAGTCCTAAAGTGATCCGTAGACAGATGTCTTCAAGAATATGGTCCTTAGCGGACATATATAGGACTGCATCATCCCTGAGCATTTGGTTCAAAATGTACATGATAGGATTGCATCATCCTTGGACTTATGTCCTAAAGTGATAAGGACTAATCATCCTGGTAATTGATTGGGATTGCATCGTCCCTAGACACGGTGAGGTGTCTTAAAGTGATAAGGACTAATCATCCTGGTAATTGATTGGGATTGCATTGTCCCTAGACATGGTGAGGTGTCTTAAAGTGATAAGGACTAATCATCCTGGTAATTGATTGGGATTGCATCGTCCCTAGAAATGGTGAGGTGTCTTAAAGTGATAAGGACTAATCATCCTGTTAATTGATTGGGATTGCATCGTCCCTAGACATGGTGAGGTGTCTTAAAGTGATAAGGACTAATCATCTCGTTAATTGATTGGGATTGCATCGTCCCTAGACATGGTGAGGTGTCTTAAAGTGATAAGGACTAATCATCCTCTTAATTGATTAGGATTGTATCATCCTTGTACCTATGTCCTAAAGTGAGAGGGAGTGATCATCCCGTAATTGGATCATGTGTATTGCAGGATATGCTGTTGTTGTACTGATGATCGAGTGGATCCAGTTGATGATGATGCTGATGATCGTGTGATGATGATGTTGATGATCATGTGATGACGACGCTGATGATCGTGTGATGACGATGTTGATGATCGTGTGATGATGATGCTGATGATCGTGCGATGACGATGCTGATGATCGTGTGATGACGATGCTGATGATCGTGTGATGATGATGTAGTTGTTCAAGCGCTGCAGAAGATAAAGACTCAGTATTGAATATTTTGAAGATCTTGAAGATGTTCCAGTAACTGCTTGAGTTACTGATGATGTATAAAGAAAGCTTCCAATGATTTATAGATGTATCATGTATCATGTAGTTGATGACTCCTTGCTCCTGCAGTTGTTGTTATAATATCCTTCTCGTTAAGGGGGAGTGTTGAAATATTGTAACTTCAAAGAATATTATATTTGTATTATTCCGGAGATGTTTTATTCCTCCGACGGGACTCTATTGTATATCCGGAGATGTTTATTCCTCCATTGGATTATGGGAACTAGGGTTATTAAATCTCCTATGTAGGGATTGGCCCGAAGTTATTTTATCGGAGGTTATTAGACTTAAATTGACAAGTCGGCCTCATAGGGTAAAAAGTCAGTTGGAAAACAAGTATAAGTAGAGGAGGTTGTTCCTCACTTAACTCACTTGTCCTCACACTTCACTTGTGCGCATAGGAGAGAGAGAGTTCTGCATTTGGTGGAGAAGGAGCTCTTGTTGTGGACTACTATCTTGTATTTGGTTGATTATCTATATTGAGGAAAGCTTTGTTGGGTTTTCTACCCCATGAGGGTTTCCCAGGGTATATCTATGTCTATCTTGTGATTATGTTTCTTTCAGTAATCTTACTTGTGCATTTATGCTAGAATTTAACACATAAGATATATAATTAAGACTTCTCGGAACGTGAATATATGTAATTGAAACAAAATGTCTCTCCAAGAATCGTACCTTAAGGAATTTCCGTAGTAATGTAGGGTCTCGTACACGGTACTTCCCATTCAGTTGAGACACAACTAGTTGTGAATCCAGGCGGACTTCTAAAGACTAGATGTCATGTGAAATAGCATCCCGAAGTAGCTCAATAACGACACTATACTCAGCCACATTATTAGATGTAGGACCGAGGCAAGCACCTCCTGAGGACACAACTAGGTGGTCAGGTGAGAAGATAACACAGGCAGTAGAAGCAAGCTGCTGCGTATGCCGGCTAGCACAATCCGCGAAACCTAAGAATGTAGGAGATCCCGTTGACATTTTTCAATCAAACAGAAGTTAATCAACAGACTCGACAACCCAAAGTCAATCTAAAGTATGTACAGAAAAACTATACAATAGTGTACAAAAGTATCATCCCTAACCAAAGGTTTAAGCGTAATACTGCTTGAGGTAGAGCCCATTTCTAGGCTCCTTTAAGGAAACTCCCTCATAGTCTTCTAATTCATAAGCTCCTTTTTCGAGGACACGCCTCACAATGTAAGGACCATGCCACATGGGGTTGAACTTGCCTGCCCCCAGGGGTTCTTTAGCTTGGTCATATAAGAGGACCAAGTCACCTTCAGCATACTGCCAGGGACGGACAGACCTATCATATTGAACCTTGACACGATGCTTGTTAACATCAATGGCCACAACGGCATCTTGACGTTGCTCGTCAAGTTGCTCGAGGGGTACTAAACGTTTCTCAATATCTGTCGTATCAGGGAGGAGCTCTATGGCTAGCTTGAGAAAATGGATTTCACATTCAATCAGTAAAAGTGACTCCACACCATGAACTAATTGGAATGGTGAGAACCTGGTGGCAGTCTTAACTGTGGTTCGATATGCCCACAAAGCAAGATATAACATGATATGCCAATTGGTCTTGCTTTGTTGGATGGTACGTTGGAGAATGGTCTTCAAAGACTTATTTACTGCTTCAACTTGACCATTTGCTTGAGGATAGTAGGAAGACGAGTGTTCCTGGAGAAACCCAAGCTTGAGAGACAAATCCTCCATCATCTTGTTTTGAAAGTGACTGCCATGGTCAGTGACAATCTCTTTCGGGATACCAAACCGAGTGATAATCTGGTTGAACACGAAATGGGCTGCAATAGTATTGTCGGCTTTTATGGTAGGCATGGCCTCATCCCATTTGGAAAAATAATCCACGGCCATGATGATATGGTGATGCCCCCCAGCCGAAGCTGGTTTGCAATCCATGAAATCTACCCCCCACTTAGTGAAGGGACCGACAGTGACGATCGAATGGAGGGGCGCTAGATGCGAGTGTATGTTCCAAGAAAACACCTGGCAAGGGTGACATCTCTTCACAGCGTTAATACAATATTTAAAGATGGTAGGCCAAAAATAACCAGCTCGCATAATACGTTGGGTTGTAGCAAGCCCGGATAAGTGACCGCCACATGCCCCCACATGGCAATCATTAAGTAACCGTTCCGCTTCTTCGTGAGTCAAGCAACGATGGAGAATGGAATCCTTTCCTCGGTGATACAGAGTATCGTCGACGATAGTATAATATTTAGCATGATGTCTCACATGCCGTCGCTCATCTTGTGAATAATGCAGAGGAAACTTCAAAGTTTGGAGATATACAATGACATCCCCATACCAAGGGTCCTCGAACAAGATAAGAAATAAGTGTTCATCCACAAAGGAATCTTCATGAATGACATCCTCATCAAGTCGTGGAAGGTCCGACATAAGCTCAGCGAACACCAATGATTTCACCGATTTTGTCGAAGCAAAATCAAGATCAAATTCCTGAAGGATTACAATCCATTTATTATACTTACCCCCGATAAGGCGTCATGATAGCACGAACTGAAATGGATTGATGTGAGATACAACTATGGTTGTTCGAAGCAAAATGTAATGTCGTAACCGCTGGACTGCGTGGATAGTCGCAAGTGCCAGCTTTTCTACGTGAGTGTACCTTAGCTCAGCTTCTACTAAATTTTGACTGAGATAATAGATAACATGCTCGACGAGCACAATTATCTACCTGAACCAAGACCATGCCAATAGTCTCTTAAGACGCGGCCACATAAAGAATGAAATCTCGTGTAAACTCTGGTGGACTAAGCACAGGGGCCGATACCAAAGCTTTCTTAAGGCGTCGAAAGACTGTTGGGCTCGCTCATCCCAGATAAAAGGTGTGTCTTTCTTCAATAAGTGTGTGAAACCTTTGGTAATATTAGCATAATTAGCTATAAACTAACGCAGAAAAGTAGCTCTCCCTTGGAGGCTCTAAAGTTGTAACAAATTACGCGGAGGAGGCAACTGAAGTATTGCCTCAACTTTGAGAGGATTGACTCTAATACCCTCTCTCGAAACTATGAATCCTAGAAGGCGACTAGTCCTAACAGCGAAGATGCATTTGTTTGGATTCAATCGAATTTTGTAGTGGATACATCATTCAAGAATCATATGGAGGTGCTTGGGGTGGTCCATTGTCTTGCGAGAATGGCCCGCAAGATCATCCAAGAAAACTTCCATAATCATCTTAAGATCGTGAAAGGCATAGGTCATGGCTCGCTGAAAAGTAGCTCCGACGTTTTTAAGGCCGAAGGGCATTTTCCGATATGCAAACGTTCCCCATGGAAAAATAAATTCCGTATTATGTTGGTTCACGGGTTTGATTTGAATCTGATTATATCCTGAGAAGCCGTCCATGAATGAAAAAATCTCACTCCCCGCACAAGCATCCAATATTTGGTCAATGAATGGCATGGGGAAGTTGTCTTTCGGACATGCACGGTTCAAATCTCTGAAATCAGTGCATACATGGATCATTCCCTGCTTCTTATCCACAGGAACGGGGTATGAAACCCATTCTGTAAGGGGAATGGGGTAGATGAAACCGGCTTTGAGTAGTTTCTCCACCTCTGCCTTAATAGCAGCTGCCTTCCTAGGGTTCATAGCACGTAAGCGTTGTCGAACCGGTTTAGCATCAGGATACGTTCTAATATCGTGTTCAACCATGCGGGGATCTATTCCTCGCATCTCCTCGTATGACCAAGCGAAAGCTTCCCGGAGTTCTGTAAACAAGTCAGTGTAAATAGCGATCTCCTCAGGAGTGCAATCGGCACCGATGAAAACGTTCTCCATCTTTCCAGGAGTGTGAGAGATGTTGATTGAAGTGGTTGGGAAAATATTGGCCATATTCCCCTCCGCAAAAACATCATGCGACTCCAAAAGAGCCACAGGGTGACCAACCATCTCTGCTAGAGTCATCCTAAACTCCTCTTGCTCAACGAGCTCGAGGTTGGGAAGGAGATAAGAGAGATGGTGCATATCTTCCCAAGGCCTCTCACTACCACACATGGCCTCGAGGATAGCTTCATCAGATGGTAAAGTATCATTAAGGCAATCATGGGAGCAAGATGAGTTGGCTTCCCAAACTAGCAGCGTAACGGGATCTTCCTCAACTGTCTGGGAAGAAGAGAGATCCGGATCTGTAGTGGTTTGTTGGATATGATCGTAGGTGAGCTAGGCTATAGATAGAGGCATATACATACCGACGCGCGCAATGTCTCCAGATGTGGAACTCATGGATGGTAAAGTCCACGGATCATCTAAATAGGAGGTCCAGAATAACATATTATTCGAAGGAGGAGATGCATTGTCGGTAATGGTTCCAATAAAATTCATAGGTGCAGAAAGATTATAAGTTCCCATTAATGAGGGGTACATTCCAACACCTATGTTCCCAGTTTCCGGCTGAGAATTAGAAACTTGCGGGACTACAGATCCCGTGGATGCTACGGAAGGAGTGCCAACAAAATCCAGCTGATCAATCGTCACAATCTTGCCTTCATGGGGAATGTAGATAACTCTAAATACAGTAGATGCGACAGCCTTCATAGTGTACATCCATTTCTGACCAAGTAAAAGGTTGTAGTCGATGGGCGCATCAACCACTTCGACTTCAATAGGCACAGACTTACCTCCCAAGGAGACAACAAGGGAAGGGATAATTCCATGCGGTGTAAAAGATCTACCGTGGAATGCAGTGAGTGTAATTCTAGACGCGAGTAGAGGAGGAGAGCCAAGAGCTTTCCAACAAGTTAACAATATTACTGACGCGGAAGCACCTTCATCAACCATAGTACGTTTGACGAAGCTCTAAAGGCAAACCACCTGGATTTGAAAAGCCACGTGGTAAGGTAAGCGAGGCTGGACATCAGTAGTATCGAACTTGATAACACTAGGATTTCCCCCATCCTGAACTCCTAACGCACTCAAAAGGGCATGCTTATGAGAAGGATAGGCTTGCAAAACTTCAAGAGCCGACATGGCACACGGAGTTTGGCCCAAATCTTCTACAATGGAATAGTTCTGGGATGCTCGAGCATCGGGGTTATGTGTGAAGTGCTTGAGAACACCTTTTGGTATTCGTGGCATAATGGATGGCTTCTCGATATGCAAGGAATTGTTAGGAGGAGGGGGAGGCTCACTCCCCAAATTAGGTTGTGATGCACCATAATCGCGCTGACGAGTAGCAACACAAACCTACGACTGAACCATATTCACACATCCATAACCACTAGTATTGGAAGAAGACATTGTCGTTTCATTAGTACCATAACCAGTGGTGGGAGCATGCGAAGCCATGTTTTGATGATGAGGAAGGGGATCCTTCAACATAGCTGGGCTCTGTGCCAAATGCTTCGATGCTTCTTCAATTCGAGGACATAAGTGAGTAAGATGATCCTCCCCACAAAGCTTGCAAGGGAATTTCACATTACGCCTAGGATTACGATCCTCGCTAGCATTACCGCCTTCCCGAGGAGGGTTAGCATTCTCTTTACGAGGAGTATTACAATTTCTATTGTTATTACTTCCATTTTTTCCACCCCTACGATTGTTTCTCCCCTTCTTCTTACCACCAAGTTGCTGGTTACCCGATGGTTTCTTTGATTGCACATTGTGTACATCAGACGATAGAGTGGAAGTGGACATGGTGTGAACCTGTCCAGGAGTAGACTGGTTTAGCGACAAATTTTGCATTTGATTAGCTACCAAGTCTAGAAGGTGAGTGCATGTGGACCCCACGATGCCATCGGCATGTGGTCGAGGAACTGATGTAGGCTCATGTCTTGTTCTCGGTGCATCAGGAATAATGTCATACAAAATGCCAAACTGAGAGTAAAGTAGATCTAACTGTTGGACTTTCAAGATAGCTTGTTCCTCAGTCACAATGCCGAACATCGAAACATCCTTAGCAATGTATGGGAGTAGAGACTTGAGGAACCATTCCAACAGGAACTCTGGAGGAATGTTGGCTTTCACTAATCTCTTCCGTCGACGCCACTCTTGAACGTGGTCAGAAATATGTGTGGCCTTATTCTGATGAAAGGTGGACAACAACTCAGTACCAGTATCATAACGAATCGGTAACTGGAAATGGTCTAAGAAAACCAAAGTAATCTCGTTGAATCCCCTATAAGTGTTTCCAAGAAACTCCACATACCACTTCGCGGCTGCCCCCGTGAGGGTGCGTTGAAATAGTCGTAATCTAATGGAATCATGATTCAAAGAGTTGGAGGAGCACCAAAGGTGAAATGTCGTGACATGATCTCCCGGATCCTCACCACCTTTCCCTTCAAACTTCGGAATGTCCGAAGGGATCTTGGTAGGGACCGAGGGCCAAGTAGGGTCGTGACACACCAGATCATTCGTGAGCTTCGAAATATCCAGGAGATTCTAGTGTGCAAGGAACAGGAGCTGAGGCTGGAAAGATTGATTATAAGCCCCCATAAAAGGTTGGTTAAATGGAACTGTGTTATAAGATGGACCAAAAGCTTGACCATGAGGATTAAACTGTTGATGATAAGGACCTAACAGACCATAATATTTCCCATGGCCATAAGATTGATAACCTCTTCCTGCCTAACCCATTTGAGAGTAAGCAGGTATATGCATGTTTTGGGCACCATATTGGGGTGGTGGGTTATACTAGTGGCTAGCACCGACCGTGTTGTAGTAAGGGTTGCCCCCATGAGTATGGGGCATGTATGTACTATTCATAGCAGGAACCGTGTTGTAATGAATGTAATGGTATGGTATGTTCCGACCGCCAGCATTAGGATTATCTTGAGCAGTCGCGTGGTGACCAGAAGCATGAGAAGTATTCCCAAATCTAATATTGGTGTGACTAGTAGCAGGAATGGTGGCTTGATGTCCATTTGGATAGGAGATATTCCCACCCCCTACATTAGCATTACTAGTGGCGACAGTGGACACAAAAGTATGCGGTATGTGTCCACCCCCGTGGTTGGGAGGAACATTATCATTCGTAAAAGTAGTCCCAGGTTGACGAGTAACGACACGTGTATTAGGTGGTGGATGGCGAGTCGTGTTTCGAACAACGTTCCGATTAGATTGGGTAATCCTAGGAGGTGGTTGTCTTCCAACATTAGCATTGTTAGGAATCTGACCAGTCCCCATACTATGTGTGTGGGTGGACAACGTAGTTCCCCCAGCGAGGGTAGTGCCTCCAGTGAGGGTAGTGCCCCCAGTGGGTATAGTATGGATAACAATTTGACTAGTGCCAATGTGACTACCAAATGTAGTGGAAGGTTCGATGATACTATGACTAGGCATACCAAAAGAGAGTGTTGTCGGGTTGATTGTAGGGCCAGTGTCATCATGTAACTCTGGCATCCCGTGTCTATAACTGCGTGGAAATGAAGGAATGAATGTGTCATCCTATTCTTCGTCCTCGGGTAAGTCGGGCATTTCGTAAAGATAATTATCCATATTTGAAGGATCAAACAGATCTCGTTCAAGCGGATAAGGCCAAATAGAACTAGGTTGAGTCTCAGGTGGATCACCTCCCCACTCCTCATGAGGAGTATGGGGATCAGAAGTGTGGTCAACTCTACCTGATGGAGTTGAAGATTTTTCCTCAGTATCGGGATGTGCAGCCATGAATTCCTGGATGTAAGTCTCGTAAGAATCTGAAGACTCAGAGGGAGCCCTCCGGCGTCCTCTAGCAACACGGCGTGAAAGATCGGCTGGATTTAAACCAGCCAACGACGGGATCGGTGGAGAGTAGGGCTCTGCACCACAATATCTCTGGAGAGAATATATAATCAAAACGTCCCCTAATGGCCAACTATCGATCAAAAACAGTAAGTCAAAAGCACACACCTAGAGAAACTACAGCCAAGAGCAGACAAACAGAGTGGCTAAATGAGCTCCCGACACTAGAGCCGGTATGTCTCGCCTAAGAGAGGCTTGAGACTCCCAAACTATAATCAGAGGTAACAGAATCAGTTATAGAGACACCCATGCTTCACTGCGTGTACAGGGTGAATTCCACTGCACAAACACAACTGTGTTGTCCAATCCCTATCTGACTCAGGACACAAACAACATAACCAGTGCAAGTACCCTGTGCGATACCTAGGTAAGGAAACTATGGTCACCGCAATATAACCAATGCTCAGGGGGACAGTCGCAAGTGGGATCCGTCGTATGGGCAGGGTAGCTAATCCTGAAGCACAAGAGGACAAACCTCTGGTACCCCCAGATACAAACAAATCCTGGATATATCTCCCACGTTCAGCCGGTATCAGAGGGATATCTCCTCAACCAACCTCCCGTGACCTCGTGCTTAACTCTAGCTTGAGTAGAGCTTCCTGAGAACACCGATCTATACCATGGATTCCTCCACTCCCTGGTTAGACACCTAATGTTTCGTCTAGTAGTCTTGGATTGTTTACTCACAATGATCTATTCCAAGACTTTAAACCTATGCCAGTTGGTGTACCCTATAAATAAAAACAGTCTAATCAATTTTAAGATTAAGCGTTAATTTTAATGGTTGTGGTTACTCAAGGGATATGATTGTGAAACTAGTGATGTGTAGACTCAATAGTATGCAAAATTGTCCAATCCTAGACTCATCTATCCAATAAAACAATGTCACTAATATGCAAAATCAACCAACAATTCCGAAATAAAGATGCAATCTTTTATCTTTTCGATGCACAAGAAGAACCTAAATGAAGGCAACAAGCACTCAATGCAAGATGCAGTACATGAAAGTAAAATATTTTTGTATTTTCGCTTATAAACAAGAAGGAAAATGCAAAAAACTAGATGTATATTTTTGTATTTTTTCAATATAGATGGAATGAAAAACTACAAGCAAAATCCTACTATTCAGTCACTGAAGTGCCAAGAAGATCACTAAGACAACTCAACAGATCCTAAACAGCAAGACTCAGCCAAAGGAATGAGCTTAAAAGGAAAAAACCAAGAGGCTAAATCCAAAGATTGGTAAAAAACCAAGAAGGCTCAACCAAGAGAAACGAAGAGTTCTAGTCACAACCAAGGCATGAAACAGTCAAGAAAGAGGCCAACAAAGACTCAGTAACAACCAAAGCCAACCCAGCAACAACCAATAGCCATAAACCAACAAAAGCCGGAATTGTACGCTACTGTCGAAGGAATACCTATGGGTACCCGCGAGCAGTAGAGTAAATAGAGGTGGGTATATGCGAGCTGAGCTAATCTAGCCCGCGGGTGAGGAAAGGCAAATGGGAAAATAAAGAGTCCAAGGGCTTAGAAAAAGCAATTTTCCTATGGTGTATCTTAACGACCAATTAGTGACACAGAGCTTTGATAAACAACAACTCTAATTAAGGACTAATGCTCAAAAAATTTCCCAAACATGGATGTTTTCCCCAGTGGAGTCGCCATTTCTGTATTGGAGAAAACTCACTATGGCTTGGGAATACCACAACAGACAGATGACTAGCAGAAATCAACTCAATTCTCAAAACAATTCTATTATAAATGACAATGTTAAGATAATGGAGAAATGTAACCAACCTCGATCCAAACGTTTGATGTAGATCCCCGTTGGAGCTTGCAATCCATGCACTTGAAATCTGCAAATTAGTCTTGACAACCAATATCCAACAAGTACATATAACATATAAATGACATTAACATGATCAATAACAATGGTCCATAATATCACAAGCGAATGTAACCCAATGTATAATAAACAACATTCACAACATGATGGACGAGAATATGAGTATTTCTATTAATTAACAAGAAGAAGTACAAAGTGATACGACCTCTTGCCGACAACCAATCTGAACCAAGATCTAGATCAATCCACTTATGCTTCCACCACTTCAATCCTCCATGAATGGCAAACTCAAACTAGATAGGAGTTTGGAAGGTGAACATAAAGGGTTCACAACTACAAGGATCAATGAGTGTAGACTCAAGATAGGGAAAAAATCCACTAGAGTTCTCTTGCTATTCTCTTCTTCCTCCCGTCCATACACCATATGTGCTCAATATATAGTCCTCTCAAAGGTAGGTGAAAGGACACATCGAGGCGTTAATCGGGCAGATGGAGGGCCATAGGTCACCCAATGACCACTTTCTGGGAGTAAAAAGTAATAAATAGTGATTTTTACCATTTGACATGATACCTGCGGGCTATAGTGATGCAACTTGTGGGTACGCATGCTATAGTGATGCAATAGGTGGGTGGGAATAAAAATAGGGAAAAATAGTATCTATGAAGGATATAAGTGGATCTGAGTCACTGAAATGGATCCTATAGGCCAAAGAATGTTGATGCTCACAGGGTGGAAGATTACGTTGTAACAACATAGTCTTGAAAACATTTCCTATGGGGTGTGGCATGAAATGAAGACCCTAAGTCTAACATCCAAGAATCAATAATATTATCTAATGAAAGGGTTAAATCATCTTGCAACACATCATCTACTACATTTTATTCCTAATTATTCTCCTATTGTCCATCTCCTTATTGTCCTTTTAGAGATCAACAGTCTTCATGTATCCTTTTCCCACAATGCCAATACTCCATCTTCCCTCTGGATTTGGATCTTCCCTTCTTAGACTTCCCACAATTCTCTAGGTCCTTTCCTCTCTATCTTTTCCTTCCCTTATTCTCCACAGTCAAATCATTACCTGATGTATCACATGTGCATTTCCATCGCATTTCCTTGCTAAGGATAACACCAACAACATCAAGAAAATTTAAAGTGCTTGAACTAGAGACATAATTACTCACAGCCATGATCAAGCCATTCCATATTTCTAGCAATGAGCATAGAATCAAAATATTCCTAAACTCGTCATCAAAGTTTACTCCTACATAACTTAGCTGATTGGTAACCATGTTAAACTCATTTAGATGGTTAGCAACAGACCCACCTTCTAACATCTTCATATTAAATAAATGCTTCATAAGAAATATTCTTTTGGAGGATGAGGGTTTTTTGTATAGATTTACCAATGCCTTCATTAGATCCTCCATTATCTTTTATTCTGAAATCTTGAAAGCCACCAACACTTCCAGGCATAGTCGTATCGTTCCTAGTTCCTTTCTATTAAGAACCTCCCATTCTTTGTCTTTCATAGTTGTCAATTTCTTTGCTTTTCCATCCAATGGTAGGAAAATATCCTTTTGATATAGATAGTCCTCCATTTTCATCTTCCATAGTTGGTAGTTTTGGTCATTAAAATTCTTGAACCTAAACTTACCTTCTTCCACCACTACTCCTACTCAAACCAGGAAACCCTCCTTTCCCATGAGTTTATCAGCCAAAACACAGAAGAACACAATACAAGAGAGACACCAATATATATGGTTCACCCAATATGGGCTACATCCATAGAGAAATAACCAGTCCTTCCTTTATTCCATCCAACAAAATGAAGGGATCAAACTTACACCATATCTGCTGCAACCTCCTCTTCACTCTCTTATAGTCTCTCTCACACTCTACACAGTTGTGATACAATTCCCTCATAAAAAGAGGGATGCTTCTAGGGTTACGTATTGGTGGTCCACTTACCACTTGTTGTTTTCCCTAAAATGTTGCACACGCTACTTGTTTGTAGCTTACTCGCGGGTCACCCACTTATTGTTAGGCCTAGACTCGTTGGTTCCTCTTAAAATCATGAAAAATAAAAACTAAAATCGAATTTGGGGTAGTTAAGGGATTTTCTTTAACTTCCATACCATCCCAACTATTTTCCTCTTGAAGCTATCTTATTAACCTTGCTGTAAATACAAGGGGGAGGCCATGGGAGAGGGGGAGAACTCTTAATGTATTGGAATGCTGGATGAATTTATATTGAAGGGAAGGAGCAAGAGCCTAGAACTTGGTTTCATCAATGTTGCTATAGAATTAGGTATATCTGTTTGTTATCATTCATGTGATCAATAAAATAGACTTTTCTTTCCCATGAACAATTGTGTCTAATGTGTGAATTGAATTTGGTGAATTTTTCATGCTTTGCTTATCTATGAGTTTCACCTCTGATTATTCATCTTTATTTATCCAAATGTTTTGAGGAGGGTATCTTTGTTTTACAGGTTCTTTACTCAAGATTGCAGAGCAAGAGCAGAGGGTTTCAAGCTTGGATCAACCTTATAGTCCTTAAGGTGCTCTTTACTTAACTTATTAACCCTAGTTCTTTTTCATTAAGAAAGATCTTGTTATATGCTTGTTGATTGCCTTAGATTCTGTAAGTTTTAGATAGTACATTGGTGACCTCAGTAACTTCCTAGTCATAGGATTAATTTCAAAACAACAACTACTTTTGAAGGAAAGGGCATGTTAAGCCCCTAAACATAAACCTAATTCATTATGGCCTTTACATGAATTATAATTATGTCAATTTATTATTATTAGACTCTCTCTCTCTCTCTCTCTCTCTCTCTCTCTCTCCTATGTATACATCAAGGAAACTCTCATATGTACGCATCAATGAGATTCATTGAATGACCATCATATCTTGTAATATGAGGTTGTCCCCTTAGAGAGGCTTGTTATTCATTCACTCATTCACCTTTTGTTTTTAACAATATTTGAAAAAGAAAATAAGGTATTTTTTCCACAAGAAAAAAAAACCAACTTTATAATTTATTTACCGCAACCAATCCTGGCATGCCATTTGACTCAAAGAAGTGTTGGTAAATAGCAACTTTGGTCTATTGGATGTAGCTTGGGTGGTTGGGAGGAATGATTGTTACCTTCCCCACCCAGGTTCAATTCTTGTAAGAGACATTATACTCTTATTAAACCCAAATATGTTATTTAAAATAATAATTCTACACATGAAATACACTTATTCGTAATTACACCACTTGAGTATTAAATTGATGAGGATTATCATTTGAGGAATTATTTACCATTATCACTTTGAGCTAAATCCAATGAATATATAATATTAAAGAAAAAAACCCTTATATATATTAGATTACTTGCTCTAAAGTTATATGAATCACCGTTAACATTTAGATGACAATCTAAGTTATGTTGTTATACATTATACAAGTTAATATACAACGTGAAATATGGGTATTCATATCATTTTATTATTAAAGCAAAATATTCTAAATTTTAATAAAAATTAAAGTTTCATTTTCATGATTGATTTTTTCTTTAAATAATTCAAATCTATATATATATATATTACTTCACTGTAAAATCTACTTTATAAATAATAACACGATCAAAACCGTCTCTTCAAAGATTATAAAATAAAATACCATATTGATATAAAGTTATAAATGTTGATATAGAATTCTAAATTATTTAGTGGTTATTTGAAGAGCTTGCAAAACTGTGTTTGATTATTATGTCGAAGAGGTGCATTTTACAGTCCAGTAGGGAATGTATAACTCTTTCCCCGCTCATCCGAGATTTGGCACGTTTCGTTTTTATGAAATAATAAAATATTATAAAAATAATATATCCACTAAAATTATATTTAAAACATTTAAAATTACACAAATTAAATAAATTAAAAAGCTTCATCAACATTTACACTCTAAAAATGATTTACATCTACATATATTTGATCTCTCTCGATACTTGATCAATATTAAGTAAATCTCCTTTTAAAATAAATCTATATATATTCAAACATCTCATTAATCCAACCTAAAAAATAGTGCATTCGTAACTTATCAAACCTAATACACCATTTACAAAGAAATGAATAACCAATATTGTGACCTAATACATGGATAACCAATATTGTGATTGTTAATTGTCATTATTATAGCCAAATGAATCAAGGAATTCCTCTCTCATGACCTTTTCTCTAAGAATTCCTTTGTCAAATCCTTTGTCATGACTTTTTATCTAAGATCAGATTTTCTGGAACGAACTTCTTTTGTTGACCATACATCTTTGATTTTCTTATCATGGGTCACAAGACGACCACCACGTTTCACATGACACGTGGAATCCTATGCTTCTAAAATGACATTATGGATTTTCACAAGGTAGCAATTGATAAGCTTGTTTGGTTGTGATTTTGTATTCTTAACTCAATTGGTGCATATTTTTTTGGTAAATACCAGTGACTAGATATATGTGTTTATGTTTTTTTGGCATAATGCCAATTATTAGATATCTATGTTGACGGTCTTTTTGGTGAATGCCAATGACTAAATATTTGTGTTGATGATTAACACAAGGTAGCTATGGATAAGGTTGGTGGTATCTTGGAACCTTCTGTGATCTCCTATCTATGACTATGATCAATGACTCGATTGGTTAGTGATTTTTTTTTGTTGATGTTTGCAAATACTAGATATTTGTGTTTGTGTTGGGTACCCCTCCCCTTCCCTGCATTTTGCTTCATTGAAACAATTCTATGCATTGTTTTTGGTCCGTACATTCTTTCAGGATAGACTTCGCTCTATGCTAAGATCCATTGATTAGAATTTTAC
Organism: Larix kaempferi; assembly: GCA_027924585.1. Taxonomy (NCBI): domain Eukaryota; kingdom Viridiplantae; phylum Streptophyta; class Pinopsida; order Pinales; family Pinaceae; genus Larix; species Larix kaempferi. The sequence goes on along the minus strand of BSBM01000378.1, from coordinate 9,780,990 downwards.
ATATGGTATGTTTCCTTGGATTTTATTTGCTTGAGGGGTTATGTATTAGATTTTATTTGCTTGAGAGGTTACGTATTAGGTATACATCTATGTTATTTTGTTGTTTTTTTCGATCATGTTAATTTTAGGATAAGGATAAATGCTATTTATTTGAACTTTGAGTAGTATTGAATTTGTGCATATGATAATTGTGTTTTGTAGGGGTTGATGATTATTATTTAAGCTTTTAGTAACATTGGATTTGTGCATGTCAATGTGATTTTGTTTTGTAGGGTTGTATGGTATTTATATGGGACACCATAATATTCACCTATTTGTATAATTGAGTTCCATGAATAATGTTAACATTATGATGCATGTCATACATGAGATGGGATTTCTTTGATGTGTGTATATGACATATTTTGGGTGAATAGACATTCTTTTAAGAATACAATGTATGTGAATTTGTGAAGGTGATACATATCTTTTTCACAATGATAATAGGTAGAATTTGTATTTTACAAAGTTGTATTTTTATTGTACAACAAAGTGATACAAAAATGATAGAGAAGTCACAACTCACTATCTAATAATATTGTTTTCCATCCAAAATTTTCTAGCACAGATTACCTAAACTTGACAAGAGTATCTTTGCATGTATACTATTTTACAAATCGAGATAACATAAACTATTACATGAAAAAACATGCAGACTATTGAAAGAAAGATAAGATAAGAAATTTACCCATTTGAACCACTACTACAATATAGAGTTGTAGCATCAGTGATTTGTGTCACTATAGCCTAGTTTCCTTTATTCAAGTTTTTTCCTTAGCACACATCATTTTAGTATTTTACATCATGTGTTTCATATGAGTATGTATGGCACTAAAAACATTAAAAAGAATTGCCATTTTTCCTTGCATCATATTGGTGTCATTTATGCATTAGTGTGTGTGTGTCATCATTGTGTTGTTCATGTGCTGATACAATCTATCGTGCATTTATGTCTCATCTTTACATTATGCAACATCGAGTGAGAATATTATGCATAAATACATAGTGTTGTGCTAGTGTCATTATAGCTTATGATTGGTATTTGATAAAAAATAATGTGTCATAAAAAATTGTCATATTTGCACATATTTCCAATGCCTTCTTCCAAGGAGTTGCAACTGATAATTGAAAAGAGTGTGATCTATCGAACCTAATGTGAGGAATCAAAAGGTCACTATGATGGAATGATAAACCCCCAATGTAAAGAATCTTAAGGTAACTATGAAGGGAATGATATAGAATAAGAGTTTGAAAACATATCTGTATTTATTTAGGAAAGCATACATCCTCCTTGAAAGCCATCTCTTCTTTTCAAATTTCAAGGTAATACACTACATTGAAGAGAAAAACCCACAATAAGTTACTACAAAGCACCTAACTTGTATTTTCATATACCACCTAGCCTAGATTCACGCTAAATAATTTTTCACTATCAACATAATTACATAGAAGAAACACATATCTATTTATACAATAAGCACCTCCATTTTGTATAGAGATATTGTCAAAGAGTTAACCAAGTTTAAAAAATATGAAAAAGAAGAGAAAATGACAATACAATGTAGTAGTAAAATAAATGAAACAAAAAAAAATGGGAGATGAATGTAAATTGAAAGTGGAGGTCAATATTATGATCGCATGTTTTGTGGAGACGCAATGGCTCATAGTTATTATTATTATAATTAATGAATGGGTGGATAGAGTGATTTATATAATTTTGTTTTTGTTTTTGGTTAAGTAGGAGCGGAGCTCTGAGATTTGAAAGCCAAGTTAATAAAGTTTTTTTACTAGAGATTTCTAAATTTTAAAGTAGGAATCATATTGGGATGGTTATAGAAGCTCATGTTGGAGATACATTGTATATAATATTAACTTCTATTAGGTGCCTCTATCTTTTTTTAATGGGATGGTTTTTATATAATTCAATCTTTTTATGGATATATTTGACTAGCTTATTAGGACATTGATGTTTCTTTGATAGTTATCTTATGATTCTTTACATTAGGTTCTATAGACTATATTCTTGTTAAATCAATGATTTTATAACCATTTGCATTGTTTCTTAATTATTGGCGTTTATTAAGATGCTTTCACATGTCTAGTCTATTTTATATACCAATATAGATTCATCTAAACTTTGGATCTACCATGCGTCAAGAGGGATGAAATCCCTAAAGGTGCAAACCTTTTGGATTTCTTATTTTTTCTATAAAAATTATTTTGAGTAGTTAAAAACACATGTTTTAAACTCATCTCAATGTACTGCGCTAAATAGATACTTTAACTATTTAACAATGTTTATTTTTCTACATTGCTTTAATTTTTTTTTTTTATATTGTTTTTCTTTTTAATTTTTTACATTGTTTTGCTTATTACTTTTTCTCATTCTTTAAAATTTTAGGTCACGGTTGTTTTATTTCTTTTTTTTTACATTGTTTTACTTTTCTTCTTTTTTTCCATTGTTTTGTTTATTACTTTTTTCCTATCCTTTAAAATTTATTATTAAATTTTTAATAAAAATTTATGTTGGCTCAATTATAATTATGTTGGAATGTTGACATCTCCTCCATAATAGTTGGGAACGTTATGTTGCATAATGTAATGTGACAACATCTCTCCCATATTGAACTGTAGAAGCCCTTCTTGACACAAATTTCTTTACTTTATTATTATTCAATGTTTTTACAATAATAAATTATTATTAATTAAATAATGTAATTTTAAAATGTATTAAAAAACATTTTTTTGTTTTTTGTGTCAAGAAGGGCTTCTACAGTTCAATATGGGAGAGATGTTGTCAGATTACATTATGCAACGTAACATTCCCAACTATTATGGAGGAGATGTCAACATTCCAACATAATTATAATTGGGCCAACATAAATTTTTATTAAAAATTTAATAATAAATTTTAAAGGATAGGAAAAAAGTAATAAACAAAACAATGGAAAAAAAGAAGAAAAGTAAAACAATGTAAAAAAATAAGAAATAAAACAACTGTGACCTAAAATTTTAAAGAATGAGAAAAAGTAATAAGCAAAACAATGTAAAAAATTAATAAAGTAAAGAAATTTGTTTTTTATTAATAAATAGTATTAATTTTTAATTAATAAAAAAATTATTTTATTAACGATAATTTGTTATATATATATATATATAAATATAAAGGATTTGTATCTTAGTATTAGTGTTGAAATCCCCAACTGCGGGTGTCAGCATGACCTATGGGGCCATCCGCCCAGCACGTGGATAGCACGAGAGGAGGGATCCTTGCACACCGCGCCCTTAATGCTGCACGCGTTCTCCTGCCCGGTCTCAGACCTGCCCACGATGTTGTTCACCTCCACACCTGTCTGCCCACCCATCCACCTACCCTACCATCTTTCCTCCTCCACAGTTGGCCACCCCCACACTTGTGTCTTAATGGAACCCTCCCACACTCTCGCTCACAAGTCCCCTCACATTTCCTCTGGACGCCACCCTAGTACTGCTCGACCGCACCTCGGCCCTATGAGCATTCAAGATTGCCATCCTTTCAGCCCTCGACTCTTTCAATTTTGGTCCCTACTCTTAACTATGGCTCGTGTGAACACCATCCACAGGTTCTAGTCTCCTTGCTATTTAAACGAGTCCATGTACACCATAGAGAACACTCAGTCTGCTTCCTCGAACCTTTGGTTCGGCTCTGTTCACCCTTGTATTCAGCTTTATCTTTGGTTCTGGTCCCTCACGGCTTCTTCCGCCATGGCCAAGTCATGTGGTCTATCTCGTCAAGGTGGTGGGAATCATTGCTCTAGGAGCCAAAGCGCCCCAAGATCAGGGGATGGTTTTGATATTGGCATCTCCTTTTCTAGCCGCAACCTGATTGAATATTGGGAGGGGCATCTGGTGGCAGATCACTTGGCCTTTGGCTCCAATGGCAGTTCCATCAATCACTACTAGCTCATGAAAAATATGTTGGGGAATATTCTGGATGATATGCTGGGAAACTGGGGTTCTACAAGGAACCAAATGTTGGCCACCAGGGCCAAGCTCGTTGCACTAGACGAGAGTCTGGCTAATCTCGATGCCACCTTCTCTTGGAGCCAGCGCGCGATCGTGAGTTGAAGCCCGGTCCAAACCGACTCTGTTGGAAAAGGTGATGGTGGCCTCGCCTGTGTCTCTACCGTCCCTACTAAAGGGCCAGTTGCAGCTCCTGCCACGGATACCTCAGTTCCTTTTCTGGTTTCCCCTGCCTCGCCTGCAGTTCCTCCCGTGCATTTTTCGATTTCGTACACAATGGGCTCCCCCCCCTGCAAGCGCCTGTGCAGCCACACCGAGCCCGACCTCTTTGCTGCCAGGAAGACTGAGCCACTTCTTGTCAAACTATCGGAGGATGATTTCCCAGGGTGCTACCCCATCCTGGAAGATTTCCCGCCCGAGTAATTTGTTTCATGACTTCTTTGGAGCTCGACGAGAGGACCATGTCTCTCTACTCTGGTTTTGATGCTTGCTTCACTCCGGTTTACTGTAAGTTTTGCGTCCATTCTCAGACAATCCTTTGTTCTCTGGCCGTGCCACTAATGGAAACTCTCTGTTTTGGGGCAAGATGGTTTGTAATACTCTTGCAGCTTCAGTTATTTTTGCTATGCCGGGATTGACCCTTCATCCTTGGCCGCTTTGTAATCTTATCTTTTTACTTAATTAAATACTGTGCAATTATACAAAAAAAAAGTATCAGTGTTGAAATTTGATAAGTAAATAACCGTCATTTGCCATTTTACACATCAAAATACTACCACTTCATAAAATTAAACGTCATTAATGAAGTGTGAATTTTAATTTTACCCTTCATTTTGAAGTACATTTTTATTTTTACATGTCACATATCTATATATCTATATATATATATATATATATATATATATTCTCTTTATATTTATATTTTTAATATGGAAATTTTGATTTTTGTCACAATCTCATTGGCTCTCCTTGTTAGGTAAACTTGACTCGGTCATGGTTTTTTGGGCCCATGGTATTTTGTAACCCATAGTAATGGCCCGTTGTATTGCTTGTGAAGAAACCTATTTAAAGGTTTCCATGATAAAACCTTCTTTGTCATTATGTGTGTGTTTTGTTTAATCATTATGTTTATTGTGTTTTCTTTGTTTAATATATTTTTATTAACTTTTTATTTTTGTATTATATGAGTCAAGATATGAGATTTCAATGTTTAGTGTGTTATTTAAAAACAAACAACTATCTATTATTATGACGTGTAAAATTAAGATTTAAATGTCAAATGAAAGCCAATATTAAAATTAAAACGTCATAAAAATTTCTTGACATATAAGATAAGACATCAAATTTCAACCCTGCGTAGTATCATCCTTAACTCAATTGATCCATATGTTTTTGGTATACCAATGATTAAATGTCCATCTTTATGATTTTTTTGGGGTGTGATGCCAATGATTAGATATCTTTGTTGATGATTTTTTGGGAGGTGTGATGCCAATGATTAGATATCTTTGTTGATGACTTTTTTGGGAGGTGTGATGCCAATGACTAAATATTTGTGTTGATGATTAACACAAGGTAGCCATGGATAAGGTTGGTTCGTTGTAGCTTAGTGCCTTTTGTGATCATATATGTGACTATGATCCATGACTCAATTAGTCGGTGATTTTTTGGGGGTGTTTGCAAATGACTATATATTTGTGTTGGGAACCCTTCCCCTTCTGATGTTTTTGGTCCGTACATTATTAGAGCATAGACTTGGCTCTATGTGAGATCCATTGACATTTAAATTTTTTGGTCTGCAAATGACTAGATATTTGTGTTGGATCCTTCCTCTTCTCATGTTTTTTGACCGTACATTCTTAGAGGATAGGCTTGGCTCTATGTTGAGATCCATTGACACTTAAAATTAAATTGTGGTGGATAAATGAAAACCGTGTAGTAATCACACAAAATTCCATCTTTACTTCACATGTCAGAATTTTTCATGTAGTATGTTTCCTTGGATTTTATTTGCTTGAGAGGTTGTGTATTAGGTATACTTCCATGTCATTTTGTTGGCTTCTTTGATAATCCTAATTTTGGGACAAGGTTAAATGCTATATATTTGAATTTTGAGTAGCATTGGATTTGTGCATGTCGATATAATTATGTTCGGTAGGGGTTAATTGTTATTTATTTGAATTTTTTTAATAGCATTTAATTTGTGAATGTCAATATGATTGTGTTTTTTAGGTTTGTATGATATTTATGTGGAGCATCATAATACTTACTTATTTGTATAATTGTTAACATTATGATGTTTCCTATAGGAGATTAACCTTGTTTCATGTAGACATATGACATATTCTGGGTGAGTAGAAATTAAGTGACTTTAAAACCCTAATGAAGAATATTTATGTTTCACTCTCTTTTAAGAATAAAATGCATGTAAAATCGTCAAATTAATATAGTTGTTTTCACAGTGATAACATGTATATTTTGTATTATAATACAAAGTTGCATTTAAATTGTATAATAAAGTAATACACAAATGATATAGAGATGTCGCAACTCACTGCCTAATAATATTGTTTTCCAACCCATTTTTTTAGAATAGCTTATCTAAACCCAACAAGAGTATCCTTGGAATGTATATTATCTTACAAACTGAGATAAAAGACTTTATTACTTGACAAAATACACATAGTATTGAAAGAAATATAAGATAAAATTTTTACCCATTTGGACCACTCTTACAGCATGAGGTTGTAGCATCATTGATTTGTGTCACTATAGCCTATTTTCCTATATTCAAGCTTTTTTTTTCTAGCACACATTATTTTGGTGACATGATTTTGCATTGTGTGTTGCATACGATTATGTACAACATTAAAAAACATTAAAAAAATGTTATTTTTTATTGTATCATCTTAGCATCATGTTTGCATTGATGTGTGTCATCATTGCATTGTTCATGTGTTGCTGTGCATTTATGTGTCATCTTTACATCATGTGGCATTGAGTAGAATCATATGCATAAACATATAGTGTTGTGTTAGCATCATTATAGCTCGCGTCATTATAGCTCATGATTCGTATTTGATTAAAAAATAAATTTGTTATAAAAAATTGTCATATTTACACACATTTCCAATGGCATTCTTTTGAGGAGTTCTAATTGATAATTAACACAAGTGTAATTGATATAAATTAATGTGAGGAATCAAAAGTTCACTATGATGGGAATGGTAAATATCTTAGAGAAATTATGATTAAAATGATAGAGAACAAGGCGCTGCAAACATATTTTTATTTATTTAGGCAAGCATACATCCTCATACATCTTCCTTGAAACCTATCTCTTCTTTTCAAATTTCAATATAATACACTATACTAAATAGAAAAAACCACCATTTAAGCTACTACTAAGTACCTATCATTATCATATACCACCTAACCTAGATTCATGATTCATACTAAAGAAATTTTCTCTATCAATAAAATTATATAGAAGAAACACATCTCCATTTATAAAAAATCACATTTAGTTTTAGAGATAAGGTCAAAGGAGTTATTTATGTTTGAAAACCGGGTAGAAGAGAAAATAAAAAATAATGTAGTAGTAGAAGAATTGAACCAAAAATAATGGAAGACGAAAGGAAATTGAAAGTCCATATTATTCCTAGTATTTTTGTGGAGATATAATGGTTTGAAGTTATTATTATTACAATTAATGAATAAATGGATAGAGTCAGCTATATAATTTTGTTTTTGTTTTTGGTTCACTAAGAGGGGAACCATGAAATTTGGAAGCCAAGTCAGTAAAGGTTTTTTTTTTATAGTAATTCATGGAGTTTAGAGTAGGAATTATGTTGGGGATTGTTAAAAGAGATATAATGGTTTGAAGTTATTATTATTATAATTAATGAATAAATAGATAGAGTGAGCTATATGATATTGTTTTTGGTTTTTGGTTTATTAAGAGGGGAACCATGAGATTTGGAAGCCAATTTTTTTGTTTGTTGGTAAAGTGGTGGAACCTCCTTGACTAGCAAGCTTGCCTTTGGCTAAGTTACCACGAACCAGGGGCATCTAAGCCGTCAAAATCATCCGGGGATCCGCACTCGGCTTGGACCGCACCAACCCTTAACATGGTTGGATTTTTTGGTATCCGCGGGATTAGAACCGACGAACTTTCCTCTTAAGGGGCGTCTTAACCATACCCCGCCACCAACTATTCTACATCTCAGGGATAGAGATTTGGAAGCCAAGTTAGTAAAGGTTCTTTTTTTCTAGTAATTCATGGAGTTTAGAGTAGGAATCATGTTGGGATTGTTATGGAAGTTCATGTTGGGGGCAAGTTGTATATAATATTAAATTCTACTAGTTTTTGTTAGTAATTTGTTTCTAATCATTAAGTCCTAAACCACTTTGTTAATTATGTGGATGGTTAAGGTGGTTATTGAATATTGTATTATAAAAATACTTTATTTGTGAATACAATTTGATTAAGCTCTTGTTTTTTCCCTCCATCTCCTTGTTCTTAGTAATTCTTGATATTCTTGCTTCGGTAGTAGGTAGTAATTTAAGTTATTGTTTGAGTTAACCGAATCTTAATAGCTACACCTAGACAAACATCCAAGCATGAAGTCTCTAAAGAACATATTCCGTCTTACAAGGCCACACACATTTTTCCATTTAGAAGACTTCAATGTATATGAAGTTGGTGCTTTAAAAAATTTTAATACAGTTATAAATGGTGCACAATAGGAGCATTTTTTCCGGATTATATTGCAAATGACATCAGATGCATCATTAATTTCAACAATATAGATTAGTATTTCTTGCAAGATTTGGTCGACAGTGTTCACTGCTAAACAAATGGATCATCTTAATAAGAAGGTGCACGATCTTGGACGTACAAAATCTATTTTCCCTCTTTAAAGTTTAAATTATATTAAACAATGATCAAATTCTATCAAACTAGCGACTTCAAATTATATGTTTCCAAAATTCATGAGATGTAGAACAGTTGGTGGCAGGGTATGGTTAAGACGCCCCCTAAGCGGAAAGGTCACCGGCTCTAATCCCGCGGATACCAAAAAATCCAACCATGTTAAGGGTTGGTGCGGTCCAGGCCAGGTGCGATCCCTGGGTGATTTTAACGGCTTAGATGCTCCTAGTTTGTGGTAACTTAGCCAAAAGAAAACTTGTTAGTCAAAGAGGTTCCACCACTTTACTAACAAACAAACAAACAGAAAATTATATGTTTCCAAAATAATCTTCAACAATATATGCAACATTACACAAACCTCCATAGTAGATCATTCATTCACTAAATTTTTCTCTAAATCTTCTTTATAAGGAAGTTCAATCTACTATAAAAATACCCCTCAAAAGTAGAAATGTAACTAGAGGTATTTTTTACACTTTCTAAATGCACTATTATTATTATCATTAATGAATATGGGACAGAATGAACTATGTAATTTTGTTTTTGTTTTTGGTTGAGTAGGATGGGAGCTGTGAGATTGGGAAGCCAAGGCAATAAAGGTTTTCTTTTTGCTATTTTAAAGTTGGAATCGTGTTGAAGACAAGTTGTATATAATCTTAAATTTAATGCTTATCTCCATCCTTGTTTAGTGGGATGATTTCCATATAATTCAATCTTTGTATGGAGATATTCCACCAGATTATTAGGACACTGATGTTGTTTCTATTGTATTTACCTTATGATTCTTTACATCCAGTTCTACAAATTATAGTCTTGTTAAATCAATGATGTTATAATCATCTACATTGTTTTTTAATTATTTAATTATTGACGTTTTTAATTATATAAAAGCTTAAACATGTTTTTTAAATAATTTTTAAAATTTCATTATTTAATTAATAATAATTTATTATTATAAAAATATTGATTAATATTAAAGTGTATGAATTTGAAATTTTTATTATTAATTAATATTAATTTTTAATTAATAAAAATAGTATATTTTGTTTATATATATATATATATATATATTAACGATGGATTTTGTTTTTTAGTATTATCCATAATTCAATTGGTCCATATTTTTTGGTGTATGGCGATGATTATATATTCATGTTTATGATTTTTCTTGGGGTGTAATGTCAATGTTTGTATGTATATTTTTGTTGATGATTTTTTTGGTGTATGGTAATGACTAAATATTTGTCTTGATTGAATCTAGAGGAGCGAGGTGCTCTACAACTCAGTATGGGGGAGATGTTGTAACGGTCCTACTTAACAAAATAATTAAAAAAATTCATGTCGGCTCATTAAATAAAAAATTATGGAAATTTTTTTAAAAAAAATCCATGTTGGCTCATAAAATAAAAAATTATGAAAAGTAATTAAAAAAATCAATGCTCATTTATAAAATAAAAACTTAAAACTTAAACCCGGATCTATCAATCAAGAGAGATCAAATTTCTTGAGTTTAAATTTAAAAAAAAAAAAATTACACCTCAAGAAATTGGATCTCTCTCGATACTTGATAAATCTAGGTTTAAGATAGATCTATACTAGTGATTAACACAAGATAACAATAAACAAGATTGATTAGTTGTATCTTAGAACTTTTTGTGATCAATGACTCAAATGGTCAATGTTTTTTTGGTGTTTGGTGTTTGCAAATGACTAGATAATTGTGTTTGTGTTGGGGACATTTCCCCTTTTCATGTCTTTGGGCCGTACATTCTTAGAGGATAGGCTTCGCTCCATGCTGAGATCCATTGGGACTTAAAATAAATTGTCGTGGATAAATGAAAACCATGTAGTAATCACACAAAATTTCATTCTTTACTTCACATATTAGAATTTCCATATAGTATGCTTCCTTGGATTTTATTTGTTTGAGTGGTTGATACTATTTCCTTGGATTTTATTTGTTTGAGTGGTTGTGTATCATATATACTTCCATATCATTTGATGGTTTCTTTGGTAATCCTATTTTAGTGGTTGTGTATCATTTATACTTCCATGTCATTTTGTTGGTTTCTTTGGTAATCCTATTTTTAGGGTCAAAGTTAAATGTTATTTATTTGAACTTTGAGTAACATTGGATTTTTGCATGTCCATATAATTGTGTTTGGCGGGGGTTAATTGTTATTTGTTTGAACTTTTATAGCGTTGTATTTGTGCACGTAAATATGATTGTATTTTGTAGGGTGGTATGATGTGGAACAACATGACACTTACTTATTTGTATAATTTAGCTTTATGCATACCTACTTATTTGTATAATTTAGCTTTATGAATAATGTTATTATTATGCTTCATCTAGGAGATTGTCTCCCTTTCATGTAGACATATTATATATTCCGAATGAGTAGATATTAACTGACTTTAAAATCCAATGAAGAGTATCTATGTTTCATTTTCTTTTAAGAATTAAATGCATATAAAATTATGAAATTAATATAGTTTTTTATACAATGATAATATGTGTATGTTGTATTATATAAAGTTGCAATTAAATTGTACAATAAAGTAATACAAAAATGATATAGAGAGGTGACAACTCATTTATGGTTTAATAATATTGTTTTTTAATCAAAATGAGAGTATCTTTGACCTGTATAATATTTTACAAATCGAGATAAAAGACTTTATTAGTTAACAAAACATACATATTATTGGAAAAAAGATAAGATCAAAATTTTACCCATTTGGACCACTACTACAATATGAGGTTGTAGCATCACTGATTTGTGTTCATATAGCCTTGTTTCCTATATTTAAGTTTTTTTTTCTAGCACATATCATTTTAGCAACATAATTTTGCATCATGTGTTGCATACAATTATGTACGACATTAAAAACCTTTAAAAAATTGTTTTTTTTTTCCTTGCATCAGCTTGGCATCATTTATGCATTGATGTGTGCCATTATTGCGTTGTTCATTCGTCACTACACTCTATCATGCATTTATGTGTCATATTTACATTATGTGGCATTGAGTAGAATCGTATGCATAAACATATAGTGTTGTGTTAGCATCATTATAGATCATGATTCATATTCGATAAAAAAATAATGTGTTATAAAAAATTGTCAGATTTGCACACATTTCTAATGCTATTATTATGAGTTCAATCTATAGAAATTAATGTGAGGAATCATAAAGTCATTGTAATGGTAAATTTGCATTGGTTCACAATGGCCTAAACCACTTGGCCATATTGATGATAGTCTGTCAAATTGATGATAAGGGTCAAATAAATACCAATTATGATGTCTAAGTTAGTAATAATGTAAAATTAGATCCAAGTGGACAAGGTGGGTCACATTAAGAGAAAATTCTCAGTTCAAAGTTTGTAATATTCCTATCCAAATGAACTATCATGGAGGAAAATTACTAGTTTCCAAGGTTGGGGGTGGAAGCATTAAAAGTTGGAGTAGAGAAGCTACACGACCCAAAATGACCTTAGACTTACAAATTCACATTAAATGGGTCAATTAAATAATAATACAAAGAAAATAATGTGGCATTGAACCATGAGGGCACATAAGAGGTTGTGGGACCCATTTGTGGCAAGATTCCCCACTACAGTTGGCATGATTCTCTCACCAATTCGAGTTCAAGATGAAGGGTTACTTTGGGGAGTTTAAGAGGTATTATTCATGGCATGAGTCATGTAAGGTCGAATTGGAGTGGAATAATAACTCACATGGAACAGGAAGAGGCATCTTAGAAGAATTGTGACACTTGGGCTAGATTCCTTAGCTTCTATGACAACAATGATGAAGATGCTATGAAACCTATGAGACAAATTAGACCTGAATGCTGACATCTGACATATATGTTAGGGCTAAAAATATCTTCCAAGAAGGCGCACAATGGATTTAGGGTAGACAAAAAGACACCCATTCGAAATGAGGGAAGATGGAGACTAGGAATTGTTGGATAAGTGGAATACATTGGAATCTCTTCCCAAATTGAGTTGGAATGAATCTTTTGGAAGGAATTAGACCCATGGAGGACTTGAGAAGTTTATAAAAGACAAGAACAAATAAGGAGAGTAGCTTTTCATCATTTTTTATTTGCATCTTTGCAATTTGGAGAGCTTCTAGCTTGTACATGCTAGTGGAGTGTTTACTCTACTTGCCTTAGTGCCAATTTCGAGGGAGAAATATTCCCATCCTAATTGGAAATTGGAGAGGCCATTTAGAACTTTCATTTGGAGATAAAATGGAGTTATTAGTTCCAAGTTGAAGTTACAGGTAAGCTCATGGTTCTTTCTTCTACAACTTGTTCTCACCTCTATCTCACATTTCCTTGCATATTTTGGCTCTTGGAGGAATTGCGCCTTTGGTGAGATGTTGATATCTTTGTGAAAGTCCAAGAATATTCATTTATTTGTATTATGATATATATATACTCTGTATTTGATGCTCAGAAGACTCTCAGGTTGAAATACCAAGTGAAACTATGTAAAAATACCAAACAATCCATAAATGGTGCCATTTTCCCTATATCTTGTTGTTGGAGCTTGAAGAGGATTTATTTCGATTTGTATCAGCCAATATCTATGATTTTGTTGATTTATGGAGTGTCATTAATGTTCTGAAGAAGTTTCATTAACATTTCACAAGTCCTTGGAACCTAAATTTTGAATTTCATAACTAGTGGTGAAGTTTACTAACATTTCCCCCTATGTGAAGACATGTATGCAAACATCTGATTTATGGGAGTTGCAGAAGCCTATAGGAACTAATTGATGATGCATTTGGGAGATAATTGAAGTAATTTATGAGTACCATGTCTCTATTCCAAACTTTGGAGAGGTATTACAGCATTTGGAAAGCCATCTTTGTCCCCTACCCTTGGGGGTTTGAACCTCGAATTTACTAGTAAAATTCCCCAACTTCTCCTGAAGTTAAATGAATGTTTCAGAAGTCTCTTGATAGTGTATAATAACCCATGAGGTCCATTTTTATGTATTAATACCATTCATATACCTTCAGATTCAATTTGAGATCATTTGGAGCCATTTGGATCCATCTACCCTTGGGGATTTCAACATCGATTTTCCTAGTAATTATGCCTTTCATTCTCTAAGTGTAAATGTAAGTTGATGAAGTATTTGTAAAGTTTCCAAGCATATAATAGATGATTTTATGTGTCCAAATACATATCAATCCACTCTATACACCATTCGAAAATATTTGGGATCATTTGGCACAGTTTGGGGCTTTACTAGTCCAAGTTTCGAAAATTGACTAAATTGGGAAAAATTTGAAATTGGTTACATTACAGTCAAAGCGAACTGTAGAGGCTTATGGTAAGTGAGGATGACCGTTTCCTTGCCAAGGATGTAATGCCTCCATTTCTTGAGATCTTGCACAATGGCGTACAATTATTTTTCGTACGTCGAATATCTTCTAACTGTGTCATTAAAAGTTTCAAACTGAAAAGTGACTAGGTGAGCAGACTGAGTGATCACTGCACCCAAGGAATAGTTCGATGCTTCTCTCTCAATATCAAAGGGATGATGCAAATCAGGTAACACAAGTACTAGTGCAGTGCAGAGCTTGTGTTTGAGTTGTTCAAAAGATTATTGTTGTTTCGATGTCCATTTAAAGACAGTTTTTCCATTTCCCTTCGTCAACTGATTCAAGGGCTAGGCTATGTGACTGAAGCTGAGTATGAATCGTCGATATAAATTCGCCAAACCAAGAAAACTTCTTAGTTCTTGAATTCTTTGAGGAATGGACCAATATTTGAGGATATGTACTTTGTCTAGATCGACGTGAATGCCTGCAGAGTCAATTACATACCCCAAATATTTGATGTTGTTCATCGCAAAGGTACACTTGTCCATGTTCAAGTAAAGTCGATGTTGCTGGAGAGTGTCGAGGACTTGTTGAAGCTGTCTGACATGTTCTTCCCATGATTGACTGAAAATCAATATGTCGTCGAGATAGACAATGACCCATTTGCCGATGAAAGGTCGAATAATGTTATCCATGTATCACATGAAGGTCACAGGTGCATTAGTTAAGCCAAAAGGCATGACTAACAATTCAAACAATCCTTCCTTGGTCTTTAAAGCAGTTTTCCACACATCTGAGGGCTCAATTGGAATTTGATGATATCCTGACTTGAGGTTGAGCTTAGTAAATAATTTATCACATTTCAGACAGTCAATGAGCTTGTCTATCCGTGATAGAGGGTAGCAATTCTTTACTGAAATTTTGTTGAGTGCCCTGTAGTCGATGTACATGCGCCAAGTACCGTCTTTCTTTGGAACAAGGATGAATGGACTTCCGCAAGGAGAGGAGCTAGGAAAAATATGACCTTTGTTGATCAAATTTTGGATTTGTCTGTGAATCTCTTCATTTTCGAGAATGGATCTTCTGTAAACAGATGTGTTAGGAAAAGAAGAACCAAGATCAAGTTCAATGGAGTGTTTTACTTGGAAATGTCGAGGTACTCCGTCCGGCTCTTGGAATAAACTCCTATACTCATCAAGAACATTGTCGATCAAATTCTTCTATCGGGAGCTACTTTGGTCAGTAAGTCGACTCGTTGTTGTAGTCTTCCTAGAATGTTGCGGTTTTATCATGATTAACGCGAACTTTTGAGCATGATTGATGAGATTCTTTGTTTGTTTAGCATATATCATTGAAATCGTTGGTGTAGGTCATCGCTCCGGAATGTTTGTACCATCGATTTTGGATCTTGACAATCACCTTCTATGGTCGTGACTGATAACTTCCATGGTGATCCCATAGGTAAGGTTTCCCAAACAAGGCGTCATCTATGGAGAGTAGTGCTACGTCACAGAGTACTTCATCTTCAAAAGGATTTATGAAGTAGGCAAGTTTGCATTGTTGGGTGATCTGTAGTTCATGTCCATCCTTCATCCAACCGATGTTGTAAGGCTGAGGATGCAGAGTGGTAACAAGACTTAGTTTCTTTACAAGATCTTCATAAATGAAGTTATTTTGGCTACCATTGTCCACAATCAGATGTAATGGGTTGTGTTGGACCCATACCCGTGTATGGAATAAGCGTTCTTGTTCCTCTTCGTGGACGATATTCGAGGCTGCTGGAGTGGTCGATGTCGATGTCAGAAGGGTCATTGCGTCTGGATCAGATTCTTCCATCATCTTGTCGAACGCGTCGGATTTTGACACTTTTTCCAAAAATGTCTTCTGAGCTTTGCATTCAAACGTATCATGCTAAGATGAGTGGTGGTAATCGCACCATTTTCCGTTGGGCAGTTGTTTGCTACATTCCCTTTTCTGAAAATGCTTTTCGCCGTGATATGGCTTTGGCAGGGTTGGCTGAGAAGATTTCGACTTGTCGAGGTCGGTCGATGTCTTCTTGTCAGGTGGTCGTCCTGATGTCGGCTTTGTCGTGAAGCATGCTTTTCCTTTCTGCTTGGTTTCAACTTTGTTGGCATAGTGGAATGCATCTGCAAGCATAATGATAGTCAGAAATTCCTTCTCCTGCTGAATATACTAGGACAGACCGTTGATGTACTTCAGAACAAGCAATTTCTCTTCTTCTTGGATGCCAAGTCTAGCCATGAGTTGATAGAACTCATCAGTGTAACTCTGTACTGATTGGTCTTTCCATTGCCTTATCTGCTACCACTTCTTGTACTGTTGCTCGAGGTACTTGGGAGGGTAAAATTCCTTTCGGATATGTTTGACGAATTTATCCCATGTGTCAATGGGGTCTTTTCTCGATCTTTGTCAAGAGGTTCTCCCACCAGTAATGCACAGATCTTAACATCTTTAAGGCTGCAATGGTGATATTGTCAGCTTCTGAAAGTTGATTCACAGAGTAATAGGATTCCCGTGGTTGCACACAATTGTCGACGGATTCCGCGTCAATCTTGCCTTCAAGATTCGGTATGTCCAAATTGATTTTCACTTTGAAGGGGATGATTTTATTAGAGTGAGTTCTTGTTGAAAATCCTCCGGATGTTGAAGCAAATCGCGTGAGAATTTCATTGAACTGGGTGAACATTTCAGTTCATTGTCGAGTCAACGCTTGCTCAATAAGTTGTGTTATCTCATCGGCTGCATGTCTATCGTCTATTTCTTTTATCATTTCTGGAGGTAGCATCTGCTTGGATTGCTGAGATTGTGAGCGTGTTTGAACAAGCATAAGTTGGTAACTTCACTGGAAGTGTCTACGCAAACTTAAGCACGAACAAAACTGAGTGCTTTGATACCAATGATCTGCATGTGGCCAAGAAGCATGAGGGGGACAACAGTTCGACTGAATGAGTCGGCTCTATTATGGCGGAATCTTAAGAAACAAAATGCGCAAAGAAGGAATACACTACACAGATAGAACAAAAATATACACAGACAATATGCAGGAATGCAAACCGATCTTCTATTATTGGGTATGAGATCATCGATTGATTCTATGCTATATATTACAATAATTTACATGATTATATAGAGAGTGCTGACATGCTGGGGTGCTTTGCTGTTACGTTCAATTACAAGAGAAGTTAGAACAGTTCAACAGTTCAACCATTACAGTCGAATGGAAGATAGAGAGACAGTCTGTCGAAGTTCAACAGTCGCAAGTCGCAAATCGACGCTGCATGTCGATGTCGCGAAACTGTGAGGTCCCAGAACTTGTCAAAATTGTGGAGTTATCAAAGCCACATTGAAGTCGAAACTTGTTGAATTTGTGTTGGCGTCGATGACTAGTCGAAGATGTGTCAAAATTAGCATCCTACAATAATGCCAATGGGATGTGGATCAATTGGGTTGTGACAATCTCTCTAATAATTCATGACTTGACCACAATTGTAGCATACAAAAGGCCCTCGACCTCGTCCAAAAGTTCCTCCTATGCCAACACCTGCTCCTCGACCTCCACGAAACCCCCCTCTGAAACCTCCTCGTGGTTGACCATATGGTTGGTACTGCAGTTGACTTTACTGTGGTTGACCATACTGCGATGGAGGATATTGCGGTTGACCATACTGTGGTTGATCATACTGCGGTTGCTGATTATAGTGAGGTTGCTGCTGATTGTATTGTTGTTGCTGTTGTACCGGCGGTTGCTTCTGTCCCTTCATGAAAAATGTATCCGTAGTCCTTCTTAGAGTAGGTCGTAAGCCCTACAATATTTTTCTTCATGGCCAACTGATCGACAGAATTTGAAATATATATTAAATGGCTTTGATACCATCTTCTGTAAATAGACACAGTTTTCCACCCAATGTCCACTCGTCTAGAAAATTCTACACCACGACATCCCTCCCTGGCTCAATTGATTCAGTGCACCAGACTGTAAATATTCGCGGAACTCTGGGAACTGGTCCTTATGATGTCCTTCTAACTTGTAGCGGGTGCACCATATTTCCTCTCACACTTCTTTTCCCTTTTTAATATCTTGGAGTTGGATCGTCATATTTTCCAACTGCGCTTGTATCCGATCCATTCCTATGCTTGTCTCACCAACCGGTGAAGCCTCCTGCTTCATTGCAATCTCTATTGCTTCTTCCTAGGATGTGATTTTCTGCTGCATCCGTGGTCCACGAATATGTGGCACTAATCCCGTGATGAACCACTCTTTATGATGCATATCGCTCATTCCGAAACTCACCTTTTCCATTAGATTTTTATATCATTGGTCGAATTCCAATATCAATTCATTCAGAAACTGCTTGATTTCTTTCAACTCTGTGATATACTGCGACTCTGATTTTGGTTTTCTAAATTCATCTATCATTCCCGCCTTGATCTGTGACAGTTTTTTATTTGGACTCCCTGTCGGTACCTTAGTAAATTTCATAAACCAGTCTAGCGCACGGCCCCTGAGGGTTGTCGCTAGCTGTTCCTTTTTTATATCTTCATCCTGGACCTTCTTCACAGTCCACACCGCTTCACACAAAAACCAATACTATTCAGGGTCCTCGATCCCATTACCCTGGAAAGTTGGCATTTCTATGTCGTCACCTACCATTCTTGTGCTCCTACTATTATTTACAGATCCACTACTTTTACCACTGTTCTAACACTTTGGAGAACACTGCGATGAACTTATGTTTCGTCATCCAAAATTTTCTGCAGTGCACGGGGTTATGGGTATGTTGTAACTTTGGGTCTGTCCTTTGGCTTCAGGGGTATCTTGGTCGCTTTATTTGTCGCAGTGAGGTCGCTTCGTCCTGTGTGGTCCCGTCTCATAGTCCTCCATTCCGGTCACCTCAGGAGACTCTCTCTCAGTCCTCCTCTTCTTCTCTGGCCGCTGGAACCTCACTCACCCCACTTCGCAGGGTACCACAACCTTCCTCAGCTTCTCTTAAGAACTCATTGTCACTCATGTCCATCTACCCCACATCGTTCTTCCAAACCTGCATTCATGCGGTACCCGCAACCTTGGCACACCGGGCTCTACTCATCAGAGTTCATCTTCAATATACCCTTTTCGTAGATAAGCATCTTAATCCACAATTTGAGCGACAACAGAAACCTTTCGCGGGTCCCTTGAAAAATTTCCTTTATGCGTCACTGTATGACTTGATCGTGTCGATGGCGAACTCAGTAATATAACGTTCTAGAATACTATCCACCCAGACATCGATAGCTCTAGATTCCTTGTTATCCACCTACTTCAATTGTTGGATCAACTCAGGTTCCCAATGTTCAGGTTCGCAACCTTGGAAATTCTTCTTTTGGAATGTCAATTGTGTCAACCACTCATGCAGCAATATTGGGAATTCACAGAAAAATATCTCCTGGATGTCGGATTATATATACTTCTGTAACCACTGGGTCGTCGACCATCCGGGTTGACGATTCTCTTCTTCGGCAAACTCTCGTGCCTTGTCAAACCAATCCTCGATCTCTGGTTTCGTCGGATGCCACAGCATGTCCTCTCTTTTTCTCTTCGCACTAGGGTCCCGGAAACGAAACCATTTGTTGACACAATTCTGTCGACAGGGGTTCACTTCTCACTGCTGTCAACAAACACCAACCAAACCCCCTTAGGCATCGACCCATAAAGGTTTTACCCTTTCCAACAACACTTGCAGGGCGAGTGAGGTCTCACCAAAGATGTCCAAGGGGTGCTTCAGGAACCATTTTTCCACAGTAGGGAGAAGACATGCATTAACCCTTACTCAATCACTACAGAAACCAGATATCTTGCCTTCGCATTATGCTAATAAATCAAGTATATATTCAACATGTAATCAACATTCACATTACAAATTAATCGACAGAGCAACAAAACCTTAAACACATCGCAGTATTAAGATAGCATTCATCATCAATGACATAGCAACACAAAATAGAGACATAATCGAACATCCTCATGCATTAACTCATCTCAAAATTTGCGGTACAACCTTCGCAGGAACAATTCCAAGAGACTTATCGCGAATCCATATACACATAACAGAAGTTGCAAAAAACAAGAAAAAACATAACCAATTCGATTCTATCTTCTCTGAGTCATACTTTGATCCATAGATGCCCTTAGGCTTACAATCATGGTTCTATTTATAGACAACTAAGTTGTTACAAAACGGTCCAAATGACCCATTCTACCTAACTAAACCATAACTTGTGCTTTTGTTGGGTTCCTTATTCTCTGTGAATACCCTCTTTGTCGCTGTGGCTTCCGTAGTTTATGCGCTCTAACCCTATGTCAACATTGATTGACCATCATATATTGTACATTTGATATCTTGTAATATGAGGTTGTCCCCTTAGAGGGGCTTGTTATTCATTCACTCATTCACCTTTTTTTTTAACAATATTTAAAAAGAAAATAAGGTATTTTTCCACAAGAAAAAAAAATGACTTTATAATTTATTTACCGCAACCAATCCTTGCATTCCATTTGACTCAAAGAAGTGTTGGTGAATAACACATTTGGTTTATTGGATGTAGCTTGGGTGGTTGGGAGGAATGATTGTTACCCTCCCCATTTAGATTCAATTCTTGTAAGAGACATGATGCTCTTGTTGAGCCTCTATGTAACGATTTAAAATAAAGCTTACTTGTGAATTAATAAAAAAGAGTGAAAGCATGCTTTTTTTTCACCATTTAAAAAAACTTTTCATTGATTCTCATTATTTCAAAATGAAAATTTACAAATTATTGTTTCATATTAATATTGATTAATTTTAATTTTAAATTTATCAAATTATATAGGATCCAAATATTTAACGATATAAAAACACATTACATACAGTTTAAATTAAAAATTAACTTCCCTCTACACTTCATCAATACAAAATTAAAATGAATTTAAAGTATGTTATTTTATTATACATTATACAAGTTAATATACAACGTGGAATAGGGGTATTCATATTATTCATATCATATCTAGAACGAACTTCTATTGTTGACCATACAACTTTGATTGACTTTATCATGTGTCACAAGACGACCACCACGTTTCACATGACACGTGGAATCCCATGCTTCTAAAATGACATTATGTATTTTCACAAGGTAGCAATGGATAAGCTTGTTTGGTTGTGATTTTGCTTTCTTAACTCAATTGGTACATATTTTTTTGGTAAATACCACTCACTAGATATATGTGTTTATGCTTTTTTGGGATAGTGCCAATGATTAGATATCTGTGTTGACGGTCTTTTTGGTGAATGCCAATGGCTAAATATTTGTGTTGATGATTAACACAAGGTAGCTATGGATAAGGTTGGTTGTATCTTGGAACCTTATGTGATCTCCTATCTGTGACTATGATCCATTACTCAATTGGTCAGTGATTTTTTTTGTTGATGTTTGCAAATGACTAGATATTTGTGTTTGTGTTGGGGACTCCTTCCCTTCCATGCATTTTGTTTCATTGAAACAATTCTATGCATTGTTTTTTGGCCGTATATTCTTTCAGGATAGACTTGGCTCTATGCTAAGATCCATTGATATGTTTCCTTGGGTTTTATTTGTTTGAGAGGTTATGTATTGGATTTTATTTGCTTGAGAGGTTATGTATTAGGTATACATCTATGTCATTTTGTTGTTTTTTTTTATCATGTTAATTTTAGGATAAGGATAAATGTTATTTATTTGAACTTTGAGTAGTATTGAATTTGTGTATATGATAATTGTGTTTTGTAGGGGTTAATGGTTACGTATTTAAGCTATTAATAGCATTGGATTTGTCCATTTCAATATGATTTTGTTTTGTAGAGTTGTATGGTATTTATGTGGAACACCATTATACTCACTTATTTGTATAATTGAGTTCTATGAATAATGTTAACATTATGATGTGTGTCATACATGAAATGGGATTTCTTTGATGTGTGTATATGACATACCTTGGGTGAATAGACATTAAACAACTTCAAAACCCCAATAAAGAGTATTTATATTTCACTTTCTTTTAAGAATACAATGTATGTGAATTTATGAAGGTGATATAGATCTTTTTCATAATGATAATAGGTAGAATTTGTATTTTACAAAGTTGTATTTCTATTATACAACAAAGTGATACAAAAATGATATAGATAAGTCACAAATCACTATCTAATAATATTGTTTTCCATCCAAAATTTTCTAGCACGGATTGCCTAAACTCCACAAGAGTATCTTTGCATGTATACTATCTTACAAATCAAGATAACATAAACTATTACATGAAAAAACATACAGACTATTGACATAAAGATAAGATAAGAAATTTACCCATTTGAACCACTACTACAATATAGGGTTGTAGATTTGTGTCACTATAGCATAGTTTCCTTTATTCAATTTTTTTTTCCTTAGAACACATCATTTTAGTATTTTACATCATGTGTTGCATATGAGTATGTATGGCACTAAAAACATTAAAAAGAATTGCCATTTTTCCTTGCATCATCTTGGTGTCATTTATGCATTGGTGTGTGTTATCATTGTGTTGATACAATCTATCGTGCATTTATGTCTCATCTTTACATTATGCAACATCGAGTGAGAATCTTATGCATAAATACATAGTGCTATGCTAGCTAGTGTCATTATAGCTTCTAATTGGTATTTGATAAAAAATAATGTGTTATAAAAATTGTCATATTTGCACACATTTCCAATGCCATTCTTGCGAGGAGTTGCAACTAATAATTGAAAAGAGTGTGATCTATAGAACCTAATGTGAGGAATCAAAAGGTCACTATGATGGAATGATAAACCCCCAATGTGAAGAATCTTAAGGTAACTATGAAGGGAATGATATAGAACAAGAGTTTGCAAACATATATGTATTTATTTAGGCAAGCATACATCCTCTTTGAAACCCATCTCTTATTTTCAAATTTCAAGGTAATACACTACATTGAAGAGAAAAAACCACATTAAGTTACTACAAAGTACCTAACTTAGTATTTTCATATACCACCTAGCCTATATTCATGCTAAATAATTTTTCTCTAATAACATAATTACATAGAAGAAACACATGTCTATTTATACAGTAAGCACCTCCATTTTGTATAGCGATATTGTCAAGGAGTTAACTAAGTGGGAGAAGAATGGAAATTGAAAGTGGAGGTCAATATTATGATCAGATGTTTTGTGGAGACGCAATGGCTCATAGTTATTATTATTATAATTAATGAATAGGTGGATAGAGTGATCTATATAATTTTGTTTTTGTTTTTGGTTAAGTAGGAGGGGAGCTCTGAGATTTGAAAGCCAAGTTAATAAATATTTTTTTTACTATAGATTTCTAAATTTTAAAGTAGGAATCATATTGGGGATAGTTATAGAAACTCATATTGGGGATAGTTATAGAAGCTCATATTGGGGATACGTTGTATATAATATTAACTTCTACTAGGTATCCCCATCTTTTTTTAATGGGATGGTTTTCATATAATTCAATATTTGTATATAATATTTGACTATCTTATTAGGACATTGATGTTTCTTTGATAGTTATCTTATTATTCTTTACATTAGGTTCTATAGAATATATTCTTGTTAAATCACTTATTTTATAACTATTTGCATTGTTTCTTAATTATTGACGTTTATTAATATGCTTTCACATGTCTATTCTATTATATATACCAGTATAGATTCATCTAAACTTTGGATCTACCATGCATCAAGAGGGATGAAATCCCTAAAGGTGTAAACCTAATTTGGATTTATTATTTTTTCTATAAAAATTATTTTGAGTAGTTAAAAACGCATGTTTTAAATTCATCCCAATGTACCGCGTTAAATACATACTTTAACTATTTAACAACGTTTATTTTTCTAAATTGCTTTACTTTTTATTTTCTATATTATTTTGCTTTTTAATTTTTTACATTGTTTTGCTTATTACTTTTTCTCATTCTTTACCCGATAAAATGTCAAATTTCAATCCTACTTAGTATCATCTTTAACTCAATTGATCCATATGTTTTTGGTCTATGCCAATGATCAAATATCCGTCTTTATGATTTTTTTGGGGGTGTGATGCCAATGATTAGATATCTATTTTGATATTTTTTTGGGGTGTGATGCCAATGACTAAATATTTGTCTTGATGATTAACACAAGGTAGCAATGGATAAGGTTGGTTCGTTGTAGCTTAATGCCTTTTGTCATCATATATCCATGACTCAATTAGTCGGTGATTTTTTGGGTGTTTGCAAATGACTAGATATTTGTGTTGGGAACCTTTCCCCTTCTCATGTTTTTGGGCCGTACATTATTAGAGCATAGGCTTGGCTCTATGTGAGATCCATTGATATTTAAATTTTTTGGTCTTTGCAAATGACTAGATATTTGTGTTGGATCCTTCCTCTTCTCATGTTTTTCGAGAGTACATTCTTTAGAGGATATGCTTGGCTCTATTATGAGATCCATTGACACTTAAAATTAAATTCTGGTTGATAAATGAAAACCGTGTAGTAATTACACAAAATTCCATTCTTTACTTCACATGTTAGAATTTTCCATGTAGTATGTTTCCTTGGATTTTATTTGCTTGAGAGGTTGTGTATAAGGTATACTTTCATGTCATTTTGTTGGTTTCTTTTATAATCCTAATTTTAGCACAAGGTTAAATGTTATTGATTTGAACTTTGAGTAGCATTGGATTTTTGCATGTCGATATAAACATACATATAATTGTGTTTGGTAGGGACACATTCAGTATCAATAAAATTATATAGAAGAGACACATCTCTATTTATAAAAAAACACATTCAGTTTTAGAGATAAGGTCAAAGGATTTCTCTAGGTTTGAAAATCAGATAGAAGAGAATAAAAAATAATGTAGTAGTAGAAGAAATGAACCAAACATAATGGAAGAAGAAAGGAAATTGAAATTGGAGGCCATATTATTCATAGTCTTTTTGTGGAGATATAATGGTTTGAAGTTATTATTATTATAATTAATTAACAAAGGGATAGAATCAGTTATATAATTTTGTTTTTATTTTTGGTTAGCTAAGAGGGGAACCGTGAGATTTGGAAGTCAAGCGAGTAAAGGTTTTTTTTGCTAGTAATTCATGGAGTTTAGAGGAATCATGTTAGGGATTGTTATGAAAGTTCATGTTGGGGCACGTATATAATATTAAATTCTACTAGTTTTTTGTTAGCAATTTGTCTCTAATCATTAAGTCCTAAACCACTTTGTTGTTCTTGAGTTAATTATGTAGATGGTTAAAGGTGGTTATTGAATATTGTATTATAAAAGTACTTTATTTGCGAAAATTTGATTCGGCTCTTGTTTTTTTTCGCCATCTCCTTGTTCTTAGTAATTCTTGATATTCTTGCTTCGATAGTAGTTTAAGTTATTATTTGAGTTAATTGAATCTTAATAGCTATACCTAGACAAACATCCAAGCACGAAGTCTCTCACGAACATATTTTTTCTTACAAGGCCACACACATTTTTCCATTTAGAAGACTTCAATGTATATGAAGTTGGTGCTTTAAAATTTTAAATACATTTATAAATGGTGCACAAGAGGAGCATTTTTTTCCGATTATACTGCAAATGACGTTAGATGCATCATTAATTTCAATAACATATATTAGTATTTCTTGTTAGATTTGGTCGTCAATGTTCACTGCCCAACAAATGGATCATCTCAATAAAAAGGTGCACGATTTTGAACGTACAAAATCTATTCTCTCTTTAAATTTTAAATTCTATTAAACCATAACCAAATTCTATCAAACTAACGACTTCAAATTACATGTTTACTAACAAATATTCAACAATATATACAACATTCCACAAACCTCCATAGTAGATCATTCATTCGCTAAATTTTTCATTCCAAATCTTCTTTATAAGGAAGTTCAATCTACTATAGAAATACCCCTCAAAAGTAGAAATGTAACTAGAGGTATTTTTTACACTTTCTTTAAATGCACTATTATTATTATCATTAATGAATATTTGGATAGAATGAACTATATCATTTTGTTTTTGTTTTTGGTTAAGTAGGATGGGAGCTGTGAGATTTGGAAGCCAAGGCAATAAAGGTTTTCTTTTTGCTAACCATTTTTATATTTTAAAGTTGGAATCATGTTGAAGACAAGTGGCATATAATCTTAAATTCTACTGCTTATCTCCATCCTTGTTTAATAGGATGATTTCCATATAATTCAGTCTTTGTATGGAGATATTCCACCATATTATTAAGACATTGATATTGATGCTTCTATGGTAGTTACCTTATGATTCTTTACATCCAGTTTTATAAAAAATTATAGTCTTGTTAAATCAATAATGTTATAATCATTTACATTGTTTTTTAATTATATAAAACTTTAAATATATATATTTTAAATCATTTTTAAAATTGTATTATTTAATTAATAATAATTTATTATTGTAAAAATATTGAATAATATTAAAATGTATGAATTTGAATTTTTTTGTTAATAGTTAATATTAATTTTTAATTAATAAAAATAGTATATTATGTTATATGATTTTATATATATATATGTGTGTGAGAGAGAGATGGATTTTGTATCTTAGTATTATCTATAATTCAATTGGTCCATATTTTTTTGGTGTATGTTGATGATTAGATATTTGTGTTTATGATTTTTTTGGGGTGTAATGTCAATGTTTGGATATCTTTGTTGATGAATTTTTTGGTGTATGTCAATGACTAAATATTTGTCTTGATTGCATCAAGACGAGCGAGGTGCTTTACAATTTTGTATGGGGTAGATGTTGTAACGTTCCTACTTAACAAAATAATTAAAAAAATTCATGTCGTCTCATAAAATAAAAAATTATGGAAAGTATTTAAAAAAAATCCATGTTGGCTCATAAAATAAAAAATTATGAAAAGTAATTAAAAAAATTGATACTCGTTTTTTAAAATAAAAACTTAAAACTTAAACCTAGATCTATCAACCAAGAGATCAAATTTATTGAGTTTAAATTTAAAAGAAAAAATTACACCTCAAGAAATTGGATCCCTCTCGATGCTTGATAGATCTAAATTTAAGATAAATCTATACTAATAATTAACGCAAGGTAACAATGAACAAAATTAGTTAGTTGTATCTTAGAGCCTTTTGTGATCCTATATGTCACTAGGATCCATGACTCAAATGGTCAATGCTCTTTTGGTGTTTGCAAATGACTAGATATTTGTGTTTGTGTTGGGGACCTTTCCCCTTCTCGTGTTTTTGGGCCGTACATTCTTAGAGGATAGGCTTCGCTCTATGCTGAG
This sequence comes from Larix kaempferi, assembly GCA_027924585.1. Lineage (NCBI taxonomy): Eukaryota > Viridiplantae > Streptophyta > Pinopsida > Pinales > Pinaceae > Larix > Larix kaempferi. The sequence continues at coordinate 9,753,288 of BSBM01000378.1, read as the reverse complement.
ATCCATTGAGACTTGAAATAAATGGTCGTGGATAAATGAAAACCATGTAGTAATCACAGAAAATCTCATTATTCACTTCACATTTAGAATTTCCATATAGTATGCTTCCTTGGATTTTAATTGTTTGAGTGGTTGATACTATTTCCTTGGATTTTATTTGCTTGAGTGGTGGTGTATCATTTATACTTCCATGTCATTTTGTTGGCTTCTTTCGTAATCCTAATTTTAGGAAAAGGTTAAATGTTATTTATTTGAACTTTGAGTAACATGTCCATATAATTGTGTTTGGTAGGGTTAATTGTTATTTGTTTGAACTTTTAGTAGTGTTGGATTTGTGTACATAAATATGATTGTATTTTGTAGGATGGTATGATATCCATGTGGAGCATCATGATACTTGCTTATTTATAGAATTTAGCTTTTATGAATAATGTTATTATTATGTTTTATATATGATGCATGAGCATTTAGCTAGGATCAGTAAATTGATCGTTTTAATCGAGTTCTGAGGATCTGAAAATCAAGTAAATAAAGGCTGAATGAATATCTTATTAAAGGAATACTTATGTGAAAAATAGTAGGTTATCAGTTATAGATTCTAAGTAGGAATAAAAGGCTATTTACAGCTCCCTGCGTGGAGGCTGGGCCGTTACATCTTTTTAGGAGCAGTTAAGTTAACTTTAGCAAGAGATTCTGAGTGTTGGGCAAGTGGAATCTTATTAATGCCAACTCCAGGCCAAAATTGTAACTCCCGGTCAGGGAGGGAACTGGAGAACTTTTATAGCTGTCATACAACGAAAAGAAGAAGAAAAAAAGGAAACTGTAGTTTAGGAAGGAGAATCGGCAATATAGCCAGTCATGAATAAAAGCATAACTTCGAAAATGGGGGGGAGAGAAGGCTGGAATCTTTTGTATGTATGAACAATTGCAAATGAAAAGGGCGTTCTCATCAAGACTGAATTTTGTTGCAGGTTTCGAATTATAGAAACAATGGTGGTTGAATCTTTTGATTTTCATTCAGTTCTTCTCTAGTTTCAGTAAATTAAGGGTTTTTACATATAAATTCGCAGCTAACCCATCCCTAGCATGTATCCAAGCCTTATTGAAAGAAAATCGAGATCACCAGGTAATGAACTAATGTATCAATTGTGATTGAATTCTAAAATTGATAGAAGCTGTGCATTTTCCCTCTATCTTAGACGTAGAAGAAAAAAAAACCAAAACCCTTGTGTGTGAAGGAGTGAGAGCCCATCGGTTTAGGAGATTGAGAATCCGGTTTTGGTTACAACTACAACTACTCCAAGAACACTCCAAAGTATAGGACCAAGCCCGAATATCTCATCATAGTGCTCTATGGTCGAGCTGGAGTGAACCGGTGTATACCCATTGTGATAGACACAGAGTTAGAAAGCCCTCAGTGGCGAATAAACGAAGCCTCTTCAGTTCTAGTAGCGTGGGCCACGTTGGTTGAAGTTAGAGACACAACTTTGACTGCACAGTACACACAGGTCTGAAAATGATGCATTGAGCCATTGGAAATGTGATAGGGCCAGAGCTCCAATCATCTACCATATGCACCAAAATTTAGCCCCAGTGTAGCGCTGGGATTCTCATTACATTTATTTCAGACTTACAATAACAAAAAAAAAAAAAAAGCCCAGGTGTGAGTCTTATTTTGACATCGAAACCATAGTTAGAAAACTAAATCAATTCGCCAGTAAGTGAAATTGAGGCTCAAACATTTTCTGGCCATCAATTTTGGTATCAGAGCAGGAGATTGCTCAGTAAAATAAGGAAAAGACATGGTTTTTCATGTTGGTAGAGCTTGGGGTCGTGGCAGAGGACGACCAACAACAAATGTAGAAGTTATGGAGGAGTTGAGAGAGATGAGAGAGCGTATGGCAGCTGTGGAGATGGGAAGACGGAGAGATACAATGGTAGGAGATGTGAGTGAGCATGAAGAGGAAGAACATGAAGAGGAGGAAGCTCCTGTAGCAGAGACACCTGAAATGAGATGTCTTCGATCCATTTTAGGAATGACATCCAGACCGAAGCCTGAGCTGCCCACCTATGAGGGAAGCCTTACTGCTGAACACCTCATTGACTAGATCAGTGAGTTAGACAAATATTTTGAGTATGATGATATTGAGGAGAACAGGAAAGTCATATTGGCAGTGACACGGTTGAAGGGGCATGCATCCCTCTGGTGGGATAGTGTGCAGGAAGAGAGGAGAAGGAAGAATAAGCCACTAATCAAGAGCTGGGATAGGATGGTGGCCAAGATAAGGGCCGAATTCTTTCCCAAAGATTACCAGCTGAATCTGTATAGGAAAATGCAAAATTTGAGGCAAAGATTGTTGTTTGTGAGAGAGTACACTGAGGAATTTTACAAGGTAAATTTGAGAGCTGGTTTGTTAAAATTCAATATGCTAAGACAGAAAATAGCAGCATTACATTCCATTTCACAATAATAGCATATACAGGATCACTGAAGAAACAACAAGCATAGCATAAACACAAGAGACACAGATTTATCCTGGGAAACCCTCATGGGGTAGAAAACCCAGTAAAGCTTCCTCAATATAGATGACCAACAATATACAAAGATGCAAACCAAAGACATGATCTCCTCCTCCACCATAGCATACCTCTCCTCCACAAGTGCGCCTCTCTTAAGTGAGTGAGTGTATCAAATGAGGAACACACCTCCTCTATTTATACACTACTCCGACTTTTTCTTTTACACAAGACATGTAGGCTCGTATTTAATCAATGGGTTAAATACCCCACTACAACTGACTGGGCTGACCCCTCTAGGGTGGTCTAATAACCCTTTGACCCACATAACACATACAGGGCCGACCCCCCACTAGGGAAGTCTAATAACCCAAGTTACCACATTCTGACGGAGGAATAAACATCTCCGAATATACAATAATATCTTCACGGAGGAATGAATCATCTCCAGAATAATAAAGTAAAAATATAATATTCTTTGAAGTTACAATATCTCAATACTCCCCCTTAACGAGAAGGATATTATAACAGCATCTGCATGAGCAAGGAGTCATCAACATCATACATGATACATCTATAAATCATCGGAAGCTTTCTTCAATTTATCATCATCAGTAACTTGACTAGTTACTGGAACATCAAAATCATCAGAGTTAATAGTACTCAATCATCAGCATCATCATCACACGATCATCAGCATCTTCATCAGCATCGTCATCACATGATCATCAACATCGACATCACACGATCATCCGCATCGTCATCATACGATTATCAGCATCGTCATCACACGATCAACAGCATCGTCATCATATGATCATCAGCATCGTCATTACATGATTATCAGCATCGTCATCACACGATCATCAGCATCGACATCACACAATCATCAGCATCATCATCATACGATCATCAGCATCATCATCACACGATCAACAACATCGTCATCATACGATCAATCCTGTTCTCTTTAGGACCTATGTCCATGGATGATGCAATCCTGTCATGTACCTTTTGAACCGAAGTCCAGGGACGATCCAGTCCTATCAATTCTCGGAGACCTCATGTCTACGGCTCAATTCAAAAGACCGAAGTCCGAGGATGATCCAATCCTATCATGTACCTTTTGAACCGAAGTCCAGGGATGATCTAGTCCTATCATGTACCTTTTGAACCGAAGTCCAGGGACGATCCAGTCCTATCAATTTTCGGAGACCTCATGTCTACGGCTCAATTCACAAGACCAAAGTCCAAGGATGGTCCAATCCTTACCATACATTTAGGACTATGTCCAAGGATGACTTAATCCTCCACCGTACATTTAGGACCACGTCCAAGGATGACTTAATCCTCCACCGTACATTTAGGACCACGTCCAAGGATGACTTAATCCTCCACCGTACATTTAGGACCACGTCCAAGGATGACTTAATCCTCCACCGTACATTTAGGACCACGTCCAAGGATGACTTAATCCTCCACCGTACATTTAGGACCACGTCCAAGGATGACTTAATCCTCCACCGTACATTTAGGACCACGTCCAAGGATGACTTAATCCTCCACCGTACATTTAGGACCACGTCCAAGGATGACTTAATCCTTAACCGTACATTTAGGACTATGTCCAAGGATGACTTAATCCTCAACCGTCCACCAAGGAATTCATTCTCGAAGACATACGTCTACGGCTCTTCTTTCGGACTGAAGTCCAGGGATGATCCAATCCCCTCACATGTTCACCAAGAACTTCATTCTCGAAGACATACGTCTACGGCTCTTCTTTCGAACTGAAGTCCAGAGATGATCCAATCCCCTCACATGTTCACCAAGAACTTCATTCTCGAAGACATACGTCTACGTCTCTTCTTTCGGACTGAAGTCCAGGGATGATCCAATCCCCTCACATGTTCACTAAGAACTTCATTCTCGAAGACATATGTCTACGGATCTTCTTTCAGACTGAATTCCAGGGATGATCCAATCCCCTCACATGTTCACCAAGAACTTCATTCTCGAAGACATACGTCTACGGATCTTCTTTCGGACTGAAGTCCAGGGATGATCCAATCCCCTCATATGTTTACCAAGAACTTCATCAAAACATGTGTCAATCATGTATCCTCATCATCAAAACATGTATAACAAAACATGTATCCTCATCATCAAAACATGCATAACATCTATCATCAAAAGCATGTATACATCTATCATCAAAAGAAAAAATATAAGATTCCTAAATCTAAATAATTCTAAGTAACTAAGTGCAGCAAATTGATGGGATAGACTTGTTATCAGATACTATACTACTCCCCCTTTTGAGGAGGGTCCTTTTGGACTATACCAAGCTTGTCTCAGAAGTATTCAAACTTTACTCAAGATAGAGGTTTAGTCAAGATATCAGCAATCTGATCCTCAGTGCTTATATACTCGAGCTTGATAGCTCCTCTCTGTATATAGAAGTATCGGATCTCTATGTGTTTTGACTTATTGTGGAATACAATATTTTCTATCTTGATGCAGTTTTGAATGTCACACATAATCACAGTGGAATCCATTTCTAAGTCAAACACTCCATATAATAGCTTCTGAAGCCACACTGCTTCACAGCTGGCAGAGCAGACAGCTATATATTCTGCTTCAGCAGTACTGAGAGCCACACTAGATTGTTTCTTGCTGAACCATGAGATCATGGCAGATTCAAGACTATAACATCCACTTGATGTACTCTTTCTGTCTGAGGCACTTCCTACCCAATCAGAATCTGAGTAACCATGTAAACGAAGTTCATGACCTCCAAGATAATATAGACCAAAATCTAATGTACCTTTTAGGTACCTCACTACATGCTTTGTAGCTATTAAGTGAACCTTTCTAGGTTCTACTAGATACTGACTTAGGGTATTTGCAGCAAAGCATATATCTGGCCTAGTATTTGTTAAGTACATCAATGACCCAATGATTTGTCTATATAGGGTTAGGTCCACTAAATCCGATGAGTCATTAACTAATAAATTCAAGTTGGAGTCCATGGGAGTGGCCATGGCTTTATACTCCAACATATCAAATCTTTTTAGAAACTTCACAGCATACTTACCTTGATTTAAAAGATTCCTTTTGGATTTTGCCATACTTCTAGACCTAAGAAGTAGTGCATTAATCCGAGATCTTTCATTTTCATTTCTATAGCCATTTTCATGATCTGTTTCTCATTCCTTGTCAGAAAGAGATCATCGTCATACAATAATGGTATGATAGGTTCATCATCCACAACCTTAAGGTAAAGGCTAGGATCAGCTTTACTTCTGGTAAAGCCCAAGCTTTGTCATGAAGCTGTAAATTGTCCATTATTCACACTCTGCATTGAGTGATGTTCTGCATATCTATCTGTGCCATCTCTCGTCAGATGGGTCTACTAATATGAGCCTCAAAATCATTCGAACTCTATGTTGAGTTCCTTAGTATACCTGCTTAGTTATGTACAACATACCTAAACAATCTCTTCATTGATTTAGAGATCCTGAGCTAGAACCTGCATGTCTCATAGGTTAAGCATAATATAACAAAGTCATACATACCTTATAAGTAGAACAAAGATTATGGATGAGTCTTTGTCTTCATGTTGTCATGGCCATGGAACTTGATTTGTCTTTTGTGATGTACCTATATCTTGTTAGCAGACAACATCAACCTCACACAACACCATAATGCATTAGTACAATCATATAGCCCTAATTAATGAATGTCTTCGATCATTCACATGCATTCATATTGTTACTAGGGTGATAAGACAATTCTAACATTAATCAAGATTGTACTAATAAATAATATGAAGACAAACACATTATGAACTTAATCAAGAATCAGATTTCAAGACATACCTGAACCTCTTTAAGTCATACCTGTCGAGACTTCTTGTAGTCTTCTTATGTAAGGCCTTAGCCTCAACTCCCCCTGAAACTTGATCTGGAGCTTGATTAGGGTTTGCTATAGAAACCCTAAAAATTCAATCTTTGACTTTCACACTTTTGAATGGATGGAAGGATGTGTCTTGCTGAGCTGATCAAACTAGCATACTTCAATTTTGAAATCTCCAAAATTTGACTCCTTAAAATTGCCTTCGAAACTTCTGGATCTTCTGGACAGGAACCCGAAATAGGGTTTGATGAAGCCCACCCTTCTGTCCAATCAAAAGGTTGGATCCAAGGCTCTAAACTCGTATTTTTCTGAGGAGTTTCCAGCCGTGGTTACAGACTTCAAAAATTCCAACTTTTGCTAAAGCTCTAATTTTCCATCTTTCTGATCAAAATCCTGAACTAGGGTTTGATCAAGCCCCGTCTTCTACCCAACCAAAAAATTTGATCTTGGTCTCTAAATTTCAATTTTCCTGAGTATCATTCAGCCGTGGACTCCGATTCCAAAAATTCTGACTTTCTCCGAAACCCTAAATTCCGGAAGCCATGAATGAATGTGCTCAAAAAATAATTCTGTTTTGACAGAAATATGTACCTGATTGTTTCTGTTGTAACTCTGAATTTTTCGATCCACAAGGTCTGAAAACATTTTTTGAGATATCCTGACCTGTTATCTTTCCATCCTGATAGGTCTGACCTCAATTGGACTCTCTGAGAGAGAGTTATGCCAAGTGTCGCAACGTGACCTGTTTATGGGATAAAACAGGAGAGCTAACTTGTACGGTGTGCCACGTGTCACTATTTGAACTTCGGACTCTGAAAATGCTTCCTGAGATAGCTTGTCCTGTTATATTTCCATATTGATAGGTCTGACCTCAATTGGACTCTCTGAGAGATAGTTATGCCAAGTGTCGCAACGTGACTTGTTTATGGGATAAAACAGGAGAGCGAAATTGTATGGAGTGCCATGTGTCACTGGTTCCGTTTCAGCCTCTGCAAACGTTTTCTGAGGTAGTACAGTCTGTGTACTACCTATAACGTTTTACGAAATTTCATTTGGATCTTCCTAGCCCAAGTTATGACCTTTTTTCCTAGGTCACCTGATTTTGACTGAGATCTGGAAGAGGCAGAAACCCTAACTTGTACTGATCATAACTCACAAAGTACAACGAATCTGAGGGTGCCCTTTGGACCCAAGGTACCTGGGGATGTTATATACGACCTGTAAACTTTACAGATCCTGAAACTTTTCATAAATGGATTTATAGCGAAAGTTCCACGATGACAGGTTTTTGCTATATAAAACCCTAACCTTCAAATTGTCGCAAGAGAAGCAAGTGTCGTAAGTGCCATACATTGCCTTCCTTCAGGTTAGATCTGATACCATGTTAAAATTCAATATGCTAAGACAGAAAATAGCAGCATTACATTCCATTTCACAATAATAGCATATACAAGATCACTGAAGAAACAACAAGCATAGCATAAACACAAGAGACACAGATTTATCCTGGGAAACCCTCATGGGGTAGAAAACCCAGTAAAGCTTCCTCAATATAGATGACCAGCAATATACAAAGATGCAAACCAAAGACATGATCTCCTCCTCCACCATAGCAGACCTCTCCTCCACAAGTGCGCCTCTCTTAAGTGAGTGAAAGTATCAAATGAGGAACACACCTCCTCTATTTATACACTACTCAGACTTTTTCTTTTACACAAGACATGTAGGCTCGTATTTAATCAATGGGTTAAATACCCCACTACAACTGACTGGGCCGACCCCTCTAGGGTGTTCTAATAACCCTTTCACCCACATAACACATACAGGTCCGACCCCCCACTAGGGAAGTCTAATAACCCAAGTTACCACATTCTGATGGAGGAATAAACATCTCTGAATATACAATAATATCTTCACGGAGGAATGAATCATCTCCAGAATAATAAAGTACAAATATAATATTCTTTGAAGTTACAATATCTCAACATGGTTATGTGGAGGAATCAACCGAGAAGGATGCCAGATATATAAATGGCTTGAGGATGGAGATCCAAGATGAAATCAACATGATATCACCTAGGACAATGGAAGAGGCTTATCAATATGCCTTGAGAGCAAAAGAGAAGCTATTGAGGAAACAAAACTTCAATAGAGGAAGAGGCTCAGCTAAAGGGAGAGGACAGTCAGCTGGAAGGGAGAAGTTTGTATCCCAAAAGGGAGAGTCCAACAATTCGAATCAGCTGGAGCAGCAAGACAGAAACAATGACCCAGAGGAAGAAGACCCTACCAGGGAGGTAGAGGTAGAGGGAGAGGCAGAGAAACTGTCTTTCGATGCTACAAGTGTAACAAACTAGGTCACAGGTCTTTTGAAAGCTTGGAGAAGGAAAACATAGGACATAGAGGGACCTATGTAGCTCAGAAGGAGCAGAAGCAAGATAAATTACCAGTGGCTGAAAACCTACCAGAGATTGGAGAGGCTTTGATGGTAAACAAAGTCTTGTTGAAGCCTGAGAAGGAAAGTGCAGAACCTGCTCAGAGGAAAGCCTTGTTCAGGACTATGTGCAAGGTCAAAGGAAAGTGCTGCAAGATGGTGATTGACAGTGTGAGTACTGACAATATAGTTTCCACAGAGATGGTGGAGAAATTGAGCTTGAAGAAGATCAAACACCCAGTTCCCTACAAGATATCATGATTGCACAAAGAACATCAAATCTTGGTAAGTGAGAAATGTGAGTTTGATTTACAAGTAGGTACATACAAAGATAAAGTAATATGTGATGTTATGCCCATGGATGTCTGTCATATTATTTTGGGACGACCTTGGCAATTTGATAGGAAAGTAGTGCACGATGGTAGGAGGAACTGCTACAGTTTTGATAAGGATGGAATGAGACATGTCTTACTTCCTTTGCAAGAAGGTAGTACAGTAGAGTAGCCAGCAGCAAAAGTCTTGATGTTGACCGACAAAAAGTATTTGCAACAGTTTGAGGAGGAGGAAGTGAACTACACTGTGATGTGCAAGACCAAGGTAGTAATGATGAAGACTACTATTTTAGATCTGCCTGAAGAAATTCAGAGAATGTTGGCTGAATTTGGTGACATAGTGGTGGATGATTTACCCAATGATTTTCCGCCAAAGAGAGATATCAGCCATCACATTGACTTCATTCCGGGAGCTAGCTTACCCAACAAGGAAGCCTATAGGTTGACACCTCAGGAGAATGAAGAGATCATAAAGAAAGTGCAAGGACTATTGGATAAGGGGATGATTAAGAAAAGCCTAAGCCCATGTGCAGTGCCTGCAGTGTTGAGCCCAAAGAAAGGTGGTGAATGGAGGATGTGCACGGACTCACGAGCCATTAAAAAAATAACCATCAGATATAGGTTCCCATTTCCCAGGATGGATGACGTACTGGACTATCTGAGTGGGGAAACATACTTTGCTAAGATAGATCTGAAAAGTGGGTATCATCAGATCAGAATTAGAGAGGGGGACGAGTGGAAGACAACCTTCAAAACCAATCAAGTGTTGTATGAGTGGTTGGCTATGCCATTCAGGTTATCAAACGCCCCAAGTACTTTTATGAGATTGATGAATGAAGTCTTGAAAGACTTCATAGGAAAATTTGTGATAGTCTACCTGGATAATATACTAATTTTCAGTCAGTCAAGGGAGGAGCATCTAAGGCATCTGAGATATGTCTTGGAAAAGTTGCAATCATATAAATTGTTGGTGAATATCAAGAAGTGTTCCTTCATGAAATCCGAGTTGGTGTATTGGGCTTTGTGGTTTTGAAGGATGGTTTGAAGATGGACCCAGAAAAAGTGCAAGTAATTGTGGATTGGCTTTCCCCCCAAAGCATATTTGAGGTAAGAAGCTTCCATGGCTTAGCAATATTTTACAGAAAATTCATAAAGAACTTTAGTAGCATTTGTTCACCCATTGTTGAGACTATTAGGAAAGACAGGCAACCATTCAATTGGACAGCAGGAGCTGAAAATAACTTTCAGCTGTTAAAAAATAATATTACTGAGCAACCCATGTTGGGGCTACCGGACTTTAGAAAACCATTCCAAGTTACGTGTGATGCTAGTGGGGTAGCCATTGGGGCTGTGCTCAGTCAAGAAGGTAAACCAATGGCCTATTTTAGTGAAAAACTAAATGATGCAAAACATAAATATTCCTCATATGACAAGGAATTCTATGCTATAATCCAAGCCCTGAAACATTGGAGACATTACTTGATGCCTCAAGAATTTGTATTGTATTCTGATAACCATGCTTTGCAGTACATAATGCAACAACCTAAATTGAATAAAAACCATGCCAAATGGGTAGAGTTCCTACAGAGTTTCACTTTTGTGTTGAAGCATATTAGTGGACAGTCAAATGTTGTAGCTGATGCATTGAGTAGGAGAGCCTTAATCATAGAGGAAACTCAGGGACAAGTTTTAGAATTTGAATATCTTAGAGATTTATATGAATCTGACAATGATTTTCAGTGTGCATATAGAGCATGCAAGAACCCTGTGGAAGTGGACAGAGAGTTGTGGGCTGAATATATGTTGCAGGACGACTTAATTTTTTAAAATAGTAAGTTGTGTATCCCACGCTGCTCAATGGGGGGAAATTTGATTCAAGAAAATCACAATGGTGGAATGGTTGGTCACTTTGGAAGTGATAAGACTTATGGACATCTAATTCATTTTTACTTCTGGCCCAAGATGAGGTCAGAGGTTGAGAAGTTTGTGAGAAGATGTAGAATCTGTCAGCATGCCAAAGGAAGAATCCAAAACACAAGTTTATATACACCCTTGCCTGTTCCTACCAGGCCTTGGGATTCTGTGAGTATGGACTTTATTTTTTGATTGCCGAAGACTCAGAAAGGAAATGATTCCATCTTTGTAGTAGTGGATAGATTTACAAAAATGGCACATTTCGTTCCTTGTTTTAAGACAAGTGATGCCACTCACATATAAAAGTTGTTCTTTAATGAAGTGGTGAAGCTGCATGGGTTTCCTAGAAGTATTGTCTCCGATAGGGATACGAGATTCACAGGTCATTTTTGGAGGACATTGTGGAAGAAACTGGGTACTAAGTTGAATTTCAGTTCAGCTTATCATACACAGTCTGATGATCAGAATGAGGTAGTCAACAGGAGTTTGGGTAACATGTTGAGAAGCTTAGTTGGAGAAAATCCAAAACAATGGGATAGAGTGATGGCACAAGCTGAGTTTGCCTATAATGACTCGCCAAACAGAAGCACAAGTATGAGCCCATTTCAGGTCTTGTATGGTATGCATCCTAGAGGAGTATATGAATTGCAATATTTGGGACAGATGGAAAAGAGGAGTGCGGATGGAGAAGACTTTGCAGCTAGAATCAAAGAGCTACAGGAAGAAGTTAAAGAGAGGCTACAACAAAGTAATGCAAATTACAAAGTGAGAGCTAATTCTAAAAGAAGAGAAAAGAATTATGAGGTGGGAGACCTAGTGTTAGCACATCTGATAAAGGAAAGGTTTCCTAAGAGGGAGTACAACAAACTGAAAATGAAGAAGATTGGGCCATCCAAAATCCTCAGGAAGTTTTCTGCTAATTCTTATGAGCTGGAAATGCCAGCAGGAGTTGGGATATCTCCTATTTTCAATGTTGCTGATATATATATCCCTTTACAGCAGGTGATGTAGGTCAGGTTGCAGGAGACAAAGATGCCAATGATGATTTGAAATGGCTGAAGCAGATGCCAGTAGCTCAGGAATTGGAGGCAGAGGAGATCTTAGACACTAAAATTGCAAAGAGCACTAGGAAGAAGGACTATTTGGAGTATTTGGTAAAGTGGAAATCACACCCCGTAGAAGATGATGCTTGGATGAGTGCAACAAAATTAGCTGCCAAGGGTTTTGTTGTTGCTAACCTCTTGAACAGGAGTCCAATTCTTTCCACCCTGGGAGTTTGATGTAGGAGCATTTAGCCAGGATCAACAAACTGATCGTTTTAATCGAGTCCCAAGGATCTGAAAATCAAGCAAATAAAGGCTGAATGAATATCTTATTAAATGAATACTTATGTGGAAAATAGTAGGTTATCAGTTATAGATTCTAAGTAGGAATAAAAGGCTATTTACAGCTCCTGCGTGGAGGCTGGGTCGTTACATCTTTTTAGGAGCAGTTAAGTTAAGTTTAGCAAGAAATTCTGAGTGTTGGGAAAGTGGAATCTTATTAATGGCATCTCCAGGCCAAAATTGTAACTCCCGATCAAGGAGGAAACTGGAGAGCTTTTCTAGCTGTCATAAAAAGAAAAGAAAAAAAAGTAAACTGTAGTTTAGGAAGGAGAATCAACAATATAGCCAGTCATGAATAAATGCATAACTTCGAAAATGGGGGGGGAGAGAAGGATGGAATATTTTGTATGTATGAACAATTGCAAATGAAAAGGGCGTTCTCGTCCAGACTGAATTTTATTGCAGGTTTCGAATTATAGAAACAATGGTGGTTGAATCTTTTGATTTTCCTTCAGTTCTTCTCTAGTTTTAGTAAACTAAGGGTTTTTACATATAAATTCGTAGCCAACCCATCCCTGGAATGTATTTGAGCCTTATCGAAAGAAAATCGAGATCACCAGGTAATGAACTAATGTATCCATTGTGATTGAATTTTGAATTGATAGAAGCTATGTGTTTTCCCTCTATCTCAGACACAGAAGAAAAAAAAATCAGAACCCTTGTGCGTGAAGGAGTGAGAGCCCATCGGTTTAGGAGATTGAGAATCCGGTTTTGGTTACAACTGCAACTGCTCTGAGAACACTACAGAGTACAGGACTAATCCCGAATATCTCATCATAGTGCTCTGTGGTGGAGTTGGAGTGAACCGGTGTATTCCCATTGTGATAGACATAGAGTTAGAGAGCCCTCAGTGGAGAATAGGCAAAGCCTCTTCAGTTCTGGTAGCGTGGGCCACGTTGGTTGAAGTTAGAGCCACAACTTTGACTGTACAGTACACGCAGGTCTGAAAATGATGCATTGAGCCATTGGCAATGTGATAGGGCCAGAGCTCCAATCATCTACCATATGCTCTAGAATTTAGCCCCGCTGTAGCGTTGGGATTCTCATTACATTTATTTCAGACTTACAATAACAAAAAAAACCCAAGTGTGAGTTTTATTTTGACATCGAAACCACAGTTAGAAAACTAAATCAATTCGCCAGTAAGTGAAATTGAGGCTCAAACATTTTCTAGCCATCAATATAAGAGATTGGCTCTCTTTCATGCAGACATATTATATACTTTGAATGAGTAGATATTAAGTGACTTTAAAACCCAATGAAGAGTATTTATGTTTCACTGTTTTTTAAAGAATAAAATGCATATAATTTTATGAAATTAATATAATTTTTTTCTACAATGTGTTACACCATAATCTTCCACCCTGTGAGCATCAGCATTCTTTGGCCTGTAGGATCCATTTCACTGACTCAGATTCACTTTATATCCTTCAGCCCTATTGTGCCCTATTTTTATTCCTACCCGCATGTTGCATCACTATAGAATGTGTACCCACAAGTTGCATCACTATAGCCCGCGGGTATCAAGTAAAATGGTAAAAATCACTAGTTTATTACTTTTTACTCCCAAAAAGCGGTCATTAGGTGACCTTTGGCTCTCCATCTTCCCAAGTAACGTCTCGATGTGTCCTTTCACTTACCTTTGAGAGGACTATATATTGAGCACATATGGCTTATGGACGGGAGGAGAAAGAAGAGCAAGAGAACTCTAGTGGATTTTTGCCCTATCTTGAGTCTACACTCATTGATCCTTGTAGTTGTGAACCCTTTATGTTCACCTTCCAAACTCCTATCTAGTTTGAATTTGCCATTCATGAAGGATTGAAGTGGTGGAGGCACAAGTGGATTGATCGAGATCTTGGTTCAGATTGGTTTTTGGCAAGAGGTCATATCACTTTGTACTTCTTCTTGTTTATTAATAGAAATACTCATATTCTCGTCCATTAATGTTGTAAATGTTGTTTATCTTACATTGGGTTGAATTTAATTGTTATATCATGGTCCATTGCTATTGATGATGTTAATGCCATTTTGTTTATCTTACATTGGGTTGCATTTGCTTGTTGTATATTGGCTATCAAGACTAATTTGCAGATTCAAGTGCATGGATTGAAAAGCTCCAACGGGGATCTACATCAAATGTTTGGATCGAGGTTGGTTATCTTCTTCCCTATCTTAGCATTGTCATTTATATAGCATAGTTCTGAGAATTGAGTTGATTTCTGGTAGTCATCGGTCTGTTGTGGTACACCCCAAGCCATAGTGAGTTTTCTTCAACATAGAAATGACAACTCCGCTGGGGAAAAAATCCATCTTGGGGATTTTTTTGAGCATTAGTCCATAATTAGAGTTGTTGTTTGTCGAATCTCTATGTCACTTATCTTCCGTTGAGATACACTATAGAAAACTTGGTTTTTCTGAGCCATTGGACTCTCTATTTTCCATTTTACCTTTCCTCACTCGTGAACTAGCTTAGCTCTGCCCGCGTACACCTGCCTCTGTTTACTCTACTGCTCACGGGTACTCGCAGGTATGCCTTTAACAGTAGCGTACAACTCCGTCTTTTGTTGGTTTATGACCTTTGGTTCTTGCTGGGTTGGTTTTGGTTGATCCTGAGTATTTGTTGGCCTGTTTCTTGACTGTTCCATGCCTTGGTTGTGACCAGAACTCTTCGTTTCTCTTGGTTGAGCCTTGTTTGTTTTTTACCCATCTTTGGATTTAGCCTTGTTGGTTTTTTCCTTTTGAGCTCATTTCTTTGGCTAAGTCTTACTATTTGGTATCTGCCTGGATGTCTTAGTGATCTCCTTGGCATATCAGTGACTAGATAGTAGGATTTTGCTTTCATTTCCATATATTGAAAAATACAAAAAATATATACATAGTTTTTGCATTTTCCTTTCGTTTATAAGAGAAAATACAATTTTTTTTTTTGCTTTTATGTATTGCATCTTGCATGGAGTGTGTTAACACCTAAAAAGTGCTCACTAGCTCATTCCCTTATTCACATGACCCATTTGTCCACTTTTCCACCATCTGAGCCTCTGAAACCAACAAAAGGTCACCAAAAGACCTTAGTACACCCTTTTTTCCATTAAAAAAGATTATTTTTCCAAGAAAATCATAAAAAACCCTAAAAAAGGGTCCAAATTCCCAAAAATATTAAAAAGGGAATTAAAATATTATTTTTATTCAAAAAAGGAAAAAGGAGGGAAAAGTACCTAAACCATGTTGGTCAATACCATTTGGTTTCCACAAAACCACAAATGGTATTTCCCACCACCAAAACCTATAAAAAGGTGGTAGGGGCTCCTCATTTCACATCCATCCATTATCTCATCCTTATGCTGCTGAAATCTCCCTTGAGCATTTTAGCCATTGCAAACCACATTGGAGAAGAGACCATTGGAGATTGTAGTTGCTCATCCTTGGAGCTATTCAACCTCACCATTAGAGGTATTAATTCTGCAAGCACTTGCTTGCACCATTCTTTCAATACAAATTCTTTATTTTATATGTTCTTGTTCTTGATTTTAAATTATTTTTTGTTATTTGCTTAATATCTTTGCTTAGATCCATGAATAGTCTTGTTTAATTAGTTTATTGTTATTTATTTCCATTGAAACTGCTGCTACTAGTTAGCAGGTGCCCATAGCACTAAGCCTGGTTGCAAAACCGGGCCAACAGTTTTTGGCGACTCCGCTTTGGTTTGAACAATAGATCTCAAGTTTTCCTTTTAATCTTTGTTTTTTATTTAGTTTTAGCCTTTAGATCTATAGATCTGCCATCCTAGACAGCAGATCCATTGCTGCTCTAGGTTTTGGCCCCATCTATTGCCATTAACAGCCCGAAATTCTCAATTTTCGGGTTCGTTTTTCGGCATCTGCGTCCGGCTTCCGCCTCGCGGCTTTTTTTCCAGACAGTCGCGCGGTCCATCGCGACTTTTCTGCGTTTTTCCGCGCGGTCCATCGCGGCTTCGCGCCTTGTTTCCGCGCGGTCCATCGCGGCTTCGCGTCCTTTTTCCGCGCGGTCCATCGCGACTGTGCGCCAGAAAGCCGCGCGGTCCATCGCAACTTTTGGCCCAAAACCTGCGCGATCCATCGCGACTTTTAGCCCAAAACCCGCGCGGTCCATCGCGACTTTTAGCCCAAAACCCGCGCGGTCCATGTGATTTTTTGGCCGCGCAGCTCAATTTTCAAACGACCATATCTCCCTCTCCCGAACTCCGTTTGAAACGATTTTTTTTTTCAAATTGGGTGTTTTCGATCAAGGAATCCAAATATGCTATTAGATTTAAGAAATGTTTCATAGAAATTTATCTAATATTGTATTTTAGTGTTATTTATCACTTCAGTTCACCCATTTTGGCTCATATTTTACAATACTAAGATTCCAACATTGTTTACAGCCATAGGAACATTTTACTATTTAAAATGCATATCTAGAAGTCTTTTTAAAAAATTTCAAGAAAGTGAAAGAAAGACTCATTTTGCATTTTCATCTAGATTCAAATTTTTTCTTGTTTACTTCTTTAAAATCTTGCCCTTAGCAATTTTCCTGAACGAAGAAATCCATTTATTTCTTTTAAAAAGAAGTCTATTATTTGCTTTCATAAATCCAAAAAAATCCATTATTTTTTGAGTTATTTTTTGAAAAGCATTTAAATTCCTTTTAGTGAAAAGTCATAAATATTTGCTTTTTATTTTCGAAAAATATTTTATTTTTTGAAAATTTCCTGTAAAGCATTTAATTTTTTCAAGTTCAGTTTACAACACCTCACGTGCACTCACACGATCACTTAATTGAACTAAGCCTTAAAACGTACCTTAATTTGAACACACTTTTAACCCCACTTGGGGAACACTAAAAGAATTCTTGTAGCTAGGCAGTATTGGGGGGATAGGTGTTCCAATAACACCCCTCAGTTCTTACATCTGAGACATAGAAGTTGTCCAATTAGGGAGCTAAAATCTCTTAGTACTTTTTGGCGCGGTCACAACCGGTTTGTGGGAAGGCCTCTCCCTTAGGAGGGTTGAAGTCGCGAGGATGGTTCCAGAAGCCTGAGTGGGATACCGAAACCCATTCAGTAACCGAAGGGCTACCATTCGCAGTTCTCGGGATATCCCTGTATTGGGATATTGCGATCAAAGGACCAAACGGCAGATTTACCTTTTCTCGACGTGTCATGAACGGAGTATCCTAGTAGCCTGTCTTTAGGATTGATTACCCGGTGTCCCTCCCGGTAGGGGGATATCTAGCCGTTGTCTCAACATTCATATTGTCTGACTTGGATTTCATCACCTTGCAGAGGATATCATCTGTTTGAGTCACAATACTTTTAGATTAGGTGTTTGCATGATTTCAACCTACCTGTGGTCTAGTTACACCTATTTTTTCTAGGAACCGCTTGCGTGTTGGTATTCTGACCTGTTGTTGCATTCCTCCACTTATTGTAGCACAGCTGCTAGAATAAGTGCCTTTTCTGAGGATTGATTTTTTGGCCTGCGAGCCTTCTTTTTTCACTCCCCTTCTTGCACCCTTGGTTGCATAAGGGTTTTGAGTCTTTTATATATATATCACCACCTGATACTTAAACAAATTTTTTATACAACAACATATTCTCACCATTGAGAATTTTAGACGCTCTCGCCGTCTACAGGGCGAACTCCCAGAGTTTAGTCCACTTGGCTCTCCACGTCACGGACGCAGGGCCTTATCCCTTGATTCGACACATCGTCAATCAATTAGACAGTCATCCGATTCTGACATACCCCACTTCACCTTTGATTTGGAGGTAGAATCCGAAAACCCCACAGAGTTACCACCAACCACCATTATGTCTGGAACACCATTTGATCCACTATTTACAACTACCATAGGTCAGACATCTGCAAACCCTTCTGCTGTAGCACCATCCACGGCAACAACCACCCCCCTGGGTATGCCCAATATGGGTAACACTCCACATTTAGGAATGCCTAACACAGGGCCACCACCTGTCATGGGTACACCCAACATGGGGGTCATACCCCCTTTGGTTTCCACAAACCCTATCCCAGGAATCCCTAGTACGATTCCCAACCCAAGTGCAACCCATGTTGCACTTGGGAGTGCTATCCCAGGAATCCCTAGTGCGATTCCTAACCCAAGTGTAACCCAAGTTGCACTTGGAGGCGCTGGCCCATACTAGACTACACCTATTGGAGGGCATATACCCTCCATACCTAGCATACCTTTAGGCGCTACTGGACCCCTTCACCATACCACTATGGCCAGGCATGTCCCAGTTCCAGTCACCACATCTGCTAGTCTACCATATATGGCGAGTCTGAACCTGCCAGATTTAGCTAGGCTCACAAATGACCCCATCAGACATGATCCTGCGTGGCCCCATATGCCCACTAAGCTTCCCTCTGACATCCCTAAGTTTGAGGGTAAGGCAGGGGAAGACCCCCAAAACCATATCATGTCCTTCCATCTATGGTGTTCCTCCAACTCCATAGTGGACGACTCTGTCCGCCTCCGTTTATTACAGCGCACTTTCATTGGCTCTGCAGCCAAATGGTATATCGAGCAACCCCATGGGACGCATTCCACATTTACCTCCCTTGCCTCGACCTTCCTGCAGTTCTTTCAGCTACCTGTCCGCTATGATGCGGGCGTCGAAATCCTACTGTGTTGTAGACAGAACACAGCCACGCATATCACTGACCATATTCATGATTGGCGCCGGCGCCGAAGCCTATGCAAGATCAAATTAGACGACCGAATCTTTTTAGACTGGTTCCTTAAATCCCTCCTTCCTCTCATTGCGAAGGATGTAGCATCTGAAAGACCCCAGTCCGAGGAAGAGGCCATCCTCAAGGCCCAACAGTTTGATCTCATCTATGCCCAGTCGGGTTACTTATACACGATCATACCGGACGCCCCACAAGGCGACTCTGCACGCGGTGACACACCGGGGGCATCACATGCCGCTGATGGCATTATCGGCCAAATTACACCGCAAGCAAAACCTTTCAGCATGGTGAGCACCATGCCCGCCCCAGACCTTTCTAGGGCTACATCTAGTTCCGGAGCGACAACTTCTTATGCTCCAACAAACCAGACCCATCACGTTCATGGACCCTCTTGTCCACAACATTGTTATGGGCAAGCGCCATCAACATATGTACCTCCTACATACTATGCTCAACCTGCTACACAGAACCCCATTCAGTTCTCACCACAACCGTTGCAGTACCCACAGCAAACTGCACCAGCTAATCCACCACATCCAATAGCTCAGGGGTACCAACAACCCCAATAGGCAACTGGACCACCTCCAGCTCCACCTGCATACTACCCACCGCAACCTGCTCCCGCACCTGCGGCTCCCCAGAATCCCCCCAATGCTCAAGGGCATGTGTATGCACAACAACATCAGCCCCAATACCAAAATAACCAATGCAACCAGGGTGGGCAACCAAACCGCGGAAGAGGACGTAACCGTGGAAACAACCAAAACCATAACCAAGCTCCACAACCTACCCATCCTCCGCAAAACAATAACGCGGCGCCTGCTCATCAGAATCCTGATCGGCCACCTAAGCAAGCCAAAAATGCTAATTTACGAACAAACCATCCTTGTTCCATTTGCGGTGTCTATGGCCACTGTACCCACGCTTGCCCACATCTGGAGCGAGCTCGACAACTATGGACAGATGACGCCCATCGTCAGGGGCAGGCGGCTCCTCAGCCGCCACCCAACCCCCCACCACCTCAGCAACAACCTTTGGTGTTACAAAACCCTTTCCCAACACAAGGAGTGGTGAACACTCAGCCGTTATCCCCCCCACAGGGCAACGTGCAAACACAACAAATCACTTACGCCGCTCCTGATCAACCCATGTTTGATTCAGGCACACACCATTTGTTGATGATGTCGACTACCGCTGCCAACCTCCAAACCCGTCGGAACCAATATGGCTCCACCTTTGAAGCCCCTCCCACCGACAAAAACACTAACGTTAATCCCACAGATCAAACGTTACATATACCTCCGGCTCCACTTGATGGTGCTTCTAAAGCACCTCACTTCCCACTTCGTCGCATCAACAGTAATCCCAATGCTCGCGCTGCGTCGAATTACAACATCATAGACGACTTAGCCCAGTCTCCTGCAGCCATGTCTGCTTTAGAGGTTTTGAAAAACTGTCCTTCGCAGTGCAAAACTTTGCTCTCTGCCATTGGTGCCATTGACCCCAATGATTCACAGCTGATCGCATTCGATTCAGACCAATCTGAACCACGCCTGCCTTCCTCTTTAGCATTCCAAGTTTCCGTTTCTGTTCGGAATCTTGTCATTTATCGGTGCATTATCGATGAAGGGGCCTCCACATGCGTCATGTCCACATTCGTTTGGCAGAAGTTGGGATCCCCCACTCTCCAGCAGTCCACCACTGCGTTGCGAGCCTATGACGGTCGTTCGGCACAATCCCAAGGTCTTTTAGCCAATGTCCCCATCCAGCTGGCGGGTAAAACTGTCCTCATTGACATTGAGGTCATCAATGCCCAACTGGACTATAACCTTTTACTTGGTCGTAGCTACATGTATGCCATGCGGGATGTTGCCTCATCCGTATTTCGCAGCATGCAGTTCCCCCATGAGGGACACGTGGTCAAGGTCGACCAGCTCACCTATTACGATCCCAAGGCCCCCGCCACACCTGAAAATGTTCTCCCCATGGTTGAACAACCTATTTGTGGTGCAAATACCTCATTCATTTCCTCAGTAGAACCTGGACTTTACTCCGAGGCACCGATGACCTCTACATTCCAGGCCATTCCACCACCGTCACCGGAGACCCAGGTCGCTAACCTCTGCACTCTTTCACAAACACCTGGTAATCAACCCTCCTTGTTACCCAAACCACCATTAGTCCCTAGTCACATTGGGGTTACACCCATCCACACAATCCCCTTTCTATTTCCTCCTTCGGGTGTAGTGAGCGCCCCGGTTATGGCTACCCTTAGTCTCCCCGGGTTAACATTGGGATTACCCGTGTGGTATATTACGCCTCCCGTTCCTCCACCGACACCAAATGTCATCCTACAACCGGTGCAACCCATTGTTACTTCTACCCAACCACCTCCCGGTATCATGACTCCTTCGTCGTCGACGAATCCCCCTCCATTCGTCAGGCCCACTGGAGGCAGAGGCCCACAACCATACACTGCGGTTCGCCCACCCAAGGCAGTTAAACCTCCCTCCGTATTTCGTGATCCTCCAAAATGCTCGCTGTGTGATGAGTTAGGCCATCCAACCCATCAGTGCCCACAGTTACCTGCATTGCAGGAACACATGCAAATGCTGGACGACGACCCCAACATCCCGGTGGTCAAGCTCGACCCAAACCCCATGCCTCGTGATAAATCACTGCGTACCAACCACCCATGTGCGATATGCGGTATTTACGGCCACTACTCCCACAACTGTCCTGACATCCCAGACTATAGAGCAGCTCTCTACGAGATGAACAATTTGGACCTAGAGACGGCACCCCCTACTATCGAGGAGATCTACCCTCCCGCATCATCATCATCCGGAGAGATTAACACCATCTACATGATCTCTTCGACTACCACTACCTCATCACTCGATTTGACCACTCAAAGCTCCCGCAATGACGAAGAGGTTCTCGAGACTCCTACTACCTTTGATTATCTCGGGGAAGACATGCACCATCGTCCATACTTCCTCCTGGAAGAGACTTCATCCACCACCGCTACCCAATCCGCGGTTGAGTCCAAGGATTTCCTTCCTACTAAAATCGACTGGTTAACGGATCCCATGGCCGATATTTCTCCCGTCATCCACATTGACACCTCTGACCCACTTGGTGCCCTTCATACCATCACATTAGGAACCTCCCACAGTGAGCATGACATTAGAGAGATTTTGAGGTCAAAAAAGGGCCTCCTAAGAGATGTACTACAAAAATATGAGATATATTAAAATATTATGAATTGGGGGTTTTATGGGGTAGGTATATATGACAAGTCACCTCCCACACTATTTTCTATGCACAATATAAATAACCATGGTTGAGTTACTTTTCAAAATTCACTAGAAATAAAATTAATAAAATAAGACTACATTGATGTGACTAAGATTCATTGTAAATTCCCAAAAATGTATTGTCCTTTAACATTTATTTGTCTTGAACTTGCAAATGAAATTAAATAATAAAAAACATTTTTAAGAGTTTTTTTTTAATTTTATGTTGACTTTTTATATTTAGTACTTTTCTCATGAATTTAATAATGTAATTTAATTGAGAATTTATTTACATGTAAAATGTCAATAATATTATTATAATCCACATTGCATTATTATTATTATTATTATTATTTATTAAATCTATTATTATTCTTTATTAGTTTGACATTATGTTATTAAATAGAATGGAGTGAATATATAATTTAAAATTAAAAACATAAAAATGATAATATATTATTTTATAAAAAAATGTGAAAGGACTTTCTTTATGAATTAAGAGTACTTCACTTGAAAATGACAATAATATTATTTTATGTGAAAGTGTGAAAAGACATTCATTATGAGTACTTTACTTGAAAATGACAATAATATTATTTTATGAAAAGACTATCATTATGAGTACTTTACTTTAAGACTTAAAAGTACTTACACCACTACCTTGGTTAACTATGTGTTTTCATCCACTATAGAAAATTTGACAAATAAACATTCTTAACTCATGCAATGCCACCTCACCAAGGGGGATGATGTCATCTACTAGAATGTGATTGGTTGTATTTTATAGTACATTTTCTTTGTTTTGAGGCCCTTTTTTGACCTCAAAATTTCTCTAATGGATCGGAGAATACCAACAACTCTTCCAAGAATTCACTGATGTCTTTACTTGGTCAGATACCGAAATGCCTGGCCTTGACCCCGCCATTTATACGATCTCCACTGGATACCCCTCTGTCCGGTCGGCCCCTTCCATTGATCCCTTTGACACACAGGTTCAACCCTTTCAAATCGACCAGGAAACCACATGTCCACAACATGGGGGCAGGCCCAAAACCTTTCCTACTCATCAGCATCGTGATCGTCGTCGGAGATACTGGGGGCATCCACCCCACAAAGGGAATCCCCCATCATCATATCATCACTTCAGTATGCCACCACGACCCACAGCCTCATGGTATAACACCCCGCCAGCAGTTGCTCAATGCCCTATTGATCTCTCTCTGAGACAACATCTGCACCACATTGACACCTCTGAGTTAGGGGGCATAATAGATTACCTCGACCCTGGGATAGGGGGCATGATCAATCATTTTGAACCTTCCCCATCATCTCTATCTCAACACCTCAATGAGCCCATCGTTCAAAACAACACATATGTGATCCACAATCACAAACCCCATGCACATAGCATGGGGGCAGGTCATTAACCCTGCTCACTTTTTCATATTCGTGATCTCAACCATTTTTGAGGTCACGTGTCACTTGTATATTTCAGTTGATTTGATACACCTAGTATTTTGCCCCCACGGGTCATCATTTCTCCCCACCACTACATCCTTCGCTTGGTGGGATCACCTTTATTTGTAGCCATTTTTTAACCTAGTTCTTTCCTTTAACCATTCCGGAGTCCTTATGACCTCCGTTTTTCGCACCATTTGCACTGACGGATTCATATTTCCGTGCCTGTGATGATGCTTGAGATCATTTCTCGCTCTCACCAGGACCAATATCAACATTGTGTCCCGACACCTTGTCGCCCCAGTTTGCGTACCACTTTGGCTGCTCTCTGTTTTTGATATATTTGATATCATCGGATTCATTTTTCCGAGCCCGTGATGATGCTTGAGATCATTTCTCGCTGTCACGTCCCGATTGTCAGGGCATTTTTTCCATGCCCCCCTCGTCGCCTTGGTTTGCGTGCCACATCGGCCGTTCTCCATTTTCGACGTGCCTTATATCACCGGATTCAGTTTTCTGCGCTCGTGATGATGCTCGAGATCATTTCTCGCTCTCACCTTTAGATTTTTTGGGCATTTTTTCCACGCCCCCTCGTCACCTCGGTTTGCGTGCCACATCGGCCGTTCTCCATTTTTCGACAATCCTTATGTCACCGGATCCAGCTTTCCGCACTGATGACGATGCTTGAGACCTTTTCTCACCCTCAGCAATCCATTTTTGTTCGGTATAATTTTATCCCTTTTTCGGGCCGAGCAACCCCTTTTACAAAAAAGGCACTTAGGGAGTTTCTGTTAAGCTCTTTTCTGACTCCTAAAACAATGAAAAGATCGCCGAGCAATCTTGCTTCCTTTCATGCTCACTAAACGTATCTGAAAGGGCGTCTACCTGGTATAAGTTTACCCCTTTTCCGGACCTTGTAGACTAATTACGAAAAAGGTATACTCTAGTCACATCGACTAGAAGAGTTCTCCATCCGCATCATTTTATGCTTTTTTCGGGCCTTGGAGACTAAACTTACGAAAAAGAAACACCAACAGAGTCCACTTACCATTTTCAGACTCTCTAAACATGAAAGAAACCATGAGCATGAGCCGTCCTGGGCTCACAAAATCCACAGGACCGTACCATTTCAGAGCACACTTTTATCCCTTCTTGGAGCTCATTAAAACTACGAAGAAGGAATCAATGGTGCCTCTTGGCGCCACAACATATCACATCTACTCATTAGGCAGCTTCCCCATTTTGGTCGCCTTTGTTCAGAGTATTCTGCAGTATCTCACCTTGATAATTCCTCGACGGCACCTATCAGCTCGTCCTCCCCCCCAGAGTCAATATATACCATTCAGTCAAAGCAATGATCCCCACACCTACAAGTCAGTTCCCTACGCTGCCAGGTCAACCATGTCATCATGCTCTGAACAAAGGAAGTTTGAGTCTACCCATTTTTTGACCCAGTTATTTCCCTTCCCCACAAGTATGTCAGTCCTACCATCAGTACTAGATCACTTCAGTTCTACACCTCGTACTCCTATCAAGGAAACATCATTGCCTTGTTAGTTGCTGGTCTCCCTCTGTCGACGACAACCACATTGATTCCAGAGGATAGACCTAGAGGTCCCTGTGTCTTGGACTCATCACCATTTATGATGAGTGCCTACGAATCATTTCGAGAGGAATCCTCAGTGTCTCTCCGAATGGTTGTTTCTCACATGCTCGACTTCAACACCTTGATCGCATCGTTGAGACTCGCACAGGGGATTGGTCCGTTCAGTTATTAGTCGAAGACCCCGGATACCACCTGACTCCTCCACATTTGAGAGTCTACCTATGGATACAACCAGTTACACTTTTTCTATAGATATCCGGGTTGCGTATGGTGACAATATCTCAGATGGCTCACAGTCATTGAGTCCATACAGATGTTGGACACCTTCAGTTTCAGCAGTTCAACAGTTATTCGAGTGTATCAGTTATTGAGATCAGCCATGATCATGAGTATATCCCACAATAATGTCCCCTCTGGACCATTATGATGTACCAGTATATTTCTTTACGTATTAGATCCCCCTTCTCGGGACTAATTGTTTTGTATATGTATTGATACGAGCATGGGAATGCCCGCCTCGTCCTATATCAGAGATTATACCTCATTCATATTGAGGCCATGTAATATTTTTTTTGTTTTTGCAGCTTCCAAGGGCCGTGGCTCCAGTCTCCAACCGGTCTCTTCTCTCCCCTAAACCCCAGAAAAAAGGACAAAAGAACTATGATGTCTATCGGCCATACGATGAGCTCCTGCCCTCACACATCAGGGGGCAATCTGTTAACACCTAAAAAGTGCTCACTAGCTCATTCCCTTATTCACATGACCCATTTGTCCACTTTTCCACCATCTGAGCCTCTGAAACCAACAAAAGGTCACCAAAAGACCTTAGTACACCCTTTTTTTCCATTAAAAAAGATTATTTTTCCAAGAAAATCATAAAAAAAACCCTCAAAAAGGGTCCAAATTCCCAAAAATATTAAAAAGGGAATTAAAATATTATTTTTATTCAAAAAAGGAAAAAGGAGGGAAAAGTACCTAAACCATGTTGGTCAATACCATTTGGTTTCCACAAAACCACAAATGGTATTTCCCACCACCAAAACCTATAAAAAGGTGGTAGGGGCTCCTCATTTCACATCCATCCATTATCTCATCCTTATGCTGCTGAAATCTCCCTTGAGTATTTTAGCCATTGCAAACCACATTGGAGAAGAGACCATTGGAGATTGGAGTTGCTCATCCTTGGATCTATTCAACCTCACCATTAGAGGTATTAATTCCGCAAGCACTTGCTTGCACCATTCTTTCAATACAAATTCTTTATTTTATATGTTCTTGTTCTTGATTTTAAATTATTTTTTGTTATTTGCTTAATATCTTTGCTTAGATCCATGAATAGTCTTGTTTAATTAGTTTATTGTTATTTATTTCCATTGAAACTGCTTCTACTAGTTAGCAGGTGCCCATAGCACTAAGCCTGGTTGCAAAACCGGGACAACAGAGTGCTTTCTGCCTTCATTTAGATTCTGATTGTGCATTGAAAGAAATATAAAAGGATTGCATATTTATTTTGGAATCGTTGGTTTGATTGTGCATATTAGGGGCATTATTTTCATTGGATAGATGAGTCTAGGATTTGACAATTTTGCATACCATTGAGTCTTACACATCACTAGTTTCACGATCATATCCCTTGAGTAATCACAACCATTAAAATTAATGCTTAATCTTAAAATTGATTAGACTAATTTTATTTATAGGGTACACCAACTAGCATAGGTTTAGAGTCTTGGAATAGATCATTGTGAGTTAACAATCCAAGACTACTAGACGAAACATTAGGTGTCTGACCAAGGAGTGGAGGAATCCATGGTATAGATCAATGTTCTTAGGAAGCTCTACTCAAGCCAGAGTTAATCACAAGGTCACGGGAGGTTGGTTGAAGGGATATCCCTCTGATACCGGCTGAACGTGGGAGATATTTCCAGGATTTGTTCTTATCTGGGGGTACCGTAGGTTCGTCCTCTTATGCTTCGGGCTTAGCTACCCTGCCCATACGACGGATCCCACCTGCGACTGTCCCTCTGAGCATTGGTTATACTGCGGTGACTATAGTTTCCTTACCTAGGTATCGCACAGGGTACTTGCAGTGGTTATACTATTTGTGTCCTGAGTCAGATAGGGATTGGACAACACAGTTGTGTTTGTGTAGTGGACTTGACCCTGTACACGTAGTGAAGCCTGGGTGTCTCTATAACTGATTCTGTTTCCTCCGGATATAGTTTGGGAGTCTCAAGACTCTCCTAGGAGAGACATACGGGCTCTAGTGTCGAGATCTCATTTAGCCACTTTGTTTGTCTGCTCTTGGCTATAGTTTCTCTAGGTGTGTGCTTTTGATTTACTGTTTTTGATCGATAGTTGGCCTTTAGGGGATGTTTTGATTATATATTCTCTCTGGAGGTATCGTGGCGCCAAGCCCTACTCTCCGCCAGTCCCGTCGGTTGGCTGGTTTAAAGTCGGTCGAGCTTTCACGCCGTGTTGCTAGAGGATGCCGGAGGGCTCCCTCTGAGTCTTTGGATTCTTACGAGACTTATGCCCAAGACATCATGACTGCTACACATTCTGATATTGAGGAAAAACCTTCGACTCCACTGGGTAGAGTTGACCACACTTCCGATCCCCATACTCCTCATGAGGAGTGGGGAGGTGATTCACCTGAGACTCAACCTGGTTCTATTTGGCCTAATCCACTTGAACGAGATCCGTTCGACCCTTCGAATCCAGAAAATTATCTTTACGGAATGCCATCCTTACCCGAGGACGAAGAACAGGATGACACGTTCATTCCTTCGTTTCCATGCAATTATAGACATGGGATGCCAGAGTCACATGATGACACTGGCCCTACGATCAACCCGACATCACTCTCTTTTGGTATGCCTAGTCATAGTATCGTTGAACCTTCCACTATGGTTGGTAGTCACACTGGAACTAATCATAGTGTTAGCCATGCTATACCCACTGAGGGCACTAGCCTCGCTGGGGGCACTACGCTGTCCACCCACACGCATAGTATGGGGATTGGTCATGTTCCTCCTAACAATGCTAATGTTGGAAGACGACCACCTCCCAGGATTTCCCAATCTAATAGGAACGTTGTTTGAAACACGACTCGCCATCCACCACCTAATACACGTGCCGCTACTTGTTAACCCAGGACTACTTTTACGGATGATAATGTTCCTCCCAACCACGGGGGTGGACATATACCACATACTTTTGTGTCCATTGCTGCCACTAGTAATGCTAATGTAGGGGGTGGGAATATCTCCTATCCACATGGACATCACGCCACCATCCCTGCTACTAGTCACACCAATATTGGAGTTGGGAATACTTGTCATGCTTCTAGTCACCAGGCGACTGCTCAAGCTAATCCTAATGCTGGGGGTGGGAACATACCATACTGTTATGGTCATTACAACACGATTCCTGCTATGAATAGTACATACATGCCCCATACTCATGATGGAAACCCTTACTACAACACAGTCGATGCTGGCCACCAGTATAACCCACCACCCCAATATGGTGCCCAAAACACGCACATAACTGCTTACTCTCAAATGGGTCAAGTAGGAGGAGGTTATCAATCCTATGGCCATGGGAAAGATTATGGTCCATCAGGTCCTTATTATTAGCAGTTTAATCCTCATGGTCAAGCTTTTGGTCCATCTTATAACACGGTTCTGTTTAACCAACCTTTTATGGGAGCTTATAATCAAGCTTTCCAGCCTCAGCTCCCATTCCTTGCATGCTTGAATCTTCTGGATCTTTCGAAGCTCACGAACGATCTGGTGTGTCACGACCCTACTTGGCCCCCAGTCCCCACCAAGATCCCTTCAGACATTCCTAAATTTGAGGGGAAAGGTGGTGAGGACCCGGGAGATCATGTCACGACATTTCACCTATGGTGCTCCTCCAAGTCATTGAATCACGATTCTGTTAGATTGCGACTATTTCAATGCACCCTCACGGGGGTAGCCGCGAAGTGGTACGTCGAGTTTCCTGGAAACACCTATAGGGGTTTTAACGAGATCGCTTTGGTTTTCTTAGATCACTTACAGTTACCGGTTCGCTATGATACTGGCACTGAACTTTTATCTACCTTCTGTCAGAATAAGGCCACGCATATTTCTGACCACATTCAAGAGTGGTGTCAACGGAAGAGGTTAGTGAAAGCCAACATTCCTCCAAAGTTCCTGTTGGAATGGTTCCTCAAGTCTCTACTCCCATACATTGCTAAGGATGTTTCGATGTCCGGCATTGTGACTGAGGAACAATCTATCTTGAAAGTCCAGCAGTTAGACTTACTATACTCTCAGTATGGCATCTTGTATGACATCATCCCTGATGCACCGCGTACACGTCATGATCCCACGTTAGTTCTAGGACCGCATGCCGATGGCATCATTGGATCTGCAAGCACTCGCCCCATAGATTTCGTAGCTAATCAAATGCAAAATTTGTAGCTAAACCAGTCTACTCCCAGACAGGTTCACACCTTGTCCACTTCCACCCCATCGTCCGATGTACATAGTGTGCAAACGACGAACCAGTCAGGTAACCAGCAACCTAGCGGTAAGAAAAAAGGGAGAAATAATCGTAACGGTGGAAACAATGGGAATAACAATAGCAATCACAATAACCCCCATAAGGATAATTCCAACCCTCCTCAGGAAGGTGGAAATGCTGGTGAGGACCGTAAACCTAGGCGTAAGGTGAAGTTTCCATGCAAGCTTTGTGGGGAAGACCACCTTACTCACTTATGTCCTCGTATTGAAGAAGCATTGAAGCACTTGGAACAGAGCCCAGCTGTGTTGAAGGATCCCCTACCTCATCACCAAAACATGGCTTCGCATGCTCCCACCACTGGTTATGGACCTATTGAGATGGAAACATCTTCTTCCAATACTAGTGGTTATGGATGTGTGAACATGGTTCAGTCAGAGGTTAGTGTTGCCAATAGTCAACGCGATTATGATGCACCACAACCCAATTTGGGGAATGAGCCTCCCCCTCCTCCTGACAATTCCTTGCATATTGAGAAGCCCTCTTTTATGCCATGGATACCGAAAGGTGTTCTTAAGCGCTCTATGCATAATCCTAATGCTCAAGCCACCCATAACTACTCCATCGTAGAATATTTGGGCCAAACTCCATGTGCCATGGCAGCTCTTGAAGTTTTGCAAGCCTGTCCTTCTCAAAAGCATGCTCTTTTGAGTGCGTTAGGAGTTCAGGATGGGGGAAGTTCCACTGTTATCAAGTTCGATACTACTGATGTTCAACCTCGCTTACCCTACCATGTGGATTTTCAAATCCAGGTGGTGTGGCTTCATAGTTTTGTCAAACGTACTATGGTTGACGAAGGTGCCTCTGCGTCAATAATGTCGTTAACTTGTTGGAAAGCTCTTGGCTCTCCTCCCCTACTCACGTCTAGAACCATGCTCACTGCATTCGACGATTGTTCATTTAAGCTGCATGGAATTATCCCTTCCCTTATTGTCAGCTTGGGAGGTAAGTCTGTGCCTATTGAAGTCGAGGAGGTTGATGCGCCCATCGACTACAACCTTTTACTGGGTTGAAATTGGATGTATGCTATGAAAGCTGTCGTGTCCACTGTATTCAGGGTTATCTGCTTTCCTCACAAAGGCAAGATCGTGACCATCGATCAGCTGGATTACGTTAACTCCTCTTCCAAAACATCCACGGGATCCATAGTCCCACAGGTTACTCATTCTCAGTTGGAAACTGGGAACATGGGTGTTGGCATGTACCCTTCATTGATGGGAACTTATGATTTTTCCGCACCTGTTAATTTTATTGGAACCATTACCGACGATGCGTCTCCTCCTTCACAGAATATGTCATTCCGGACTTCTTATTTTGATGATCCATGGACTTTACCATCCACGAGTTCACGTATGGAAACATTTCACATGTCGGGATGTCTATGCCACTGTCTGTAGTTGAGCTTGCTTACCAACATATTCAACAAGCCACTGCAGAATCGGATCTCTCTTCTTCCCAGACAGTCGAGGAAGATCCCGTTACGCTGCCAGTTTGGGCAGCCAACTCGTCTTGTTCCCATGATTGCCTCGATGATACTTTGCCTTCTGATGAAGCTATTATGGAGTCCATATGTGGCAGTGAGAGACCTTGGGAAGATATGCACCATTGATCTTATTTCCTTCCCAAACTCGAGCTCGCCGAACGAGAAGAGTTTAGGATGACTCTAGCAGAGATGGTTGGTCACCCTGTAGCTCTTTTGGTGTCACATGATGTTTTTGCGGAAGGGAATATGGCTAACATTTCCCCAACTATGTTGATCAATATCTCTTGTACTCCCGAAATAGTTGAGAATGTTTACATCGCTGACGATTGCACTCCTGAGGAGATTTCTATTTACACTGAATTGTTTACAGAAATCCGGGAAGCTTTCGCCTGGTCATATGAGGAGATTCCAGGAATAGACCCCCGCATTTTTGAACATGAGATTAGAACGTATCCCAATGCTAAACCGGTTCGAAAATGCTTACATGCTGTGAACCCTAGAAAGGCAGCTGTTATCAAGGCAGAGGTGGAGAAACTGCTCAAAGCTGGTTTCATCTACCCCGTTCCCCTTACCGAATCGCTATCAAACCCCATTCTTGTGGATAAGAAGCAGGGAACGATCCATGTATGCACTGACTTTAGAGATTTGAACCGTGCATGTCCGAAAGACAACTTCCCCACACCATTCATAGATCAAATCTTGGATTCTTGCGCCAGGAGTGAGATTTTTTCCTTCATGGACAGATTTTCCGGCTATAACCAGATTCAAATAAAACCCGAGGATCAACATAAGAAAACTTTTATTTGTCCTTGGGGAACATTTGCATATCGGAAAATTCCCTTCGGCCTTAAAAATGCTGGAGCTACGTTTCAGCGTGCCATGACCTATGCCTTTCACGATCTTAAAAAGATTATGGAGGTTTTCTTGGATGATCTTGCCGACCATTCTCGCAAGAGAATGGACCACCCCAAGCACCTCCACATAATTCTCGAACGATGTATACGATACAAGATTTGATTGAATCCTAACAAATGCATCTTTTCTGTCAGGACTGGTCACCTTTTGGGCTTCATAGTTTCGAAAGAGGGTATTAGAGTCGATCCTCTAAAATTTGAGGTAATACTTTAGTCGCCTCCTCTGCATAACTTGTTACAACTTCAGAGCCTCCAAGGGAGAGCCACTTTTCTACGCCGTTTCGTAGTCAATTATGCTAATATTACCAAAGGTTTCACGTGCTTATTGAAGAAAGACACACCTTTTATCTGGGAGAGAAAGCCCAACAGTCTTTCGACGCCCTTAAGAAAGCTTTGGTATCGACCCCTGTGCTTAGTCCACCAGACTTCGCACGAGATTTTATCCTTTATGTGGCCGCGTCTCAAGAGACGATTGGCATGGTCTTGGTTTAGGTGGATGATGCGCTTGTCGAGCATGTCATCTATTACCTTAGTCAAAATCTAGTAGACGCTGAGCTAAGATATACTCATGTGGAAAAGCTGGTGCTTGCGACTGTTTATTCAGTCCAGCGGTTACAACATTACATTTTACTTAGAACCACCATAGTTGTCGCGCATATCAATCCGTTTCAGTTTGTGCTATCACGACGCCTTATCGGGGGGAAGTACAATAAATGGATTGTTATCCTTTAGGAATTTGATCTTGATTTTGCTTCGGCAAAGTCAGTGAAATCATTGGTATTTGCTGAGCTTATGTCGGACCTTCCGAGGCTTGATGAGGATGTCATTCATGAAGATTCCTTTGTGGATGAGCACTTATTTCTTATCTCTTCAGAGGACCCTTGTTATGGGGATGTCATCGTATATCTCCAAACTTTGAATTTTCCTCCGCACTATTCATGAGATGAGCGATGACGTGTGAAACATCACGCTAAAGATTATACTATCGTCAGTGACACTTTGTATTGCCGAGGAAAGGATTCTATCCTCCGTCGTTGCTTAACTCACGAAGAAGCGGAGCGGGTGCTTAATGATTGCCATGCTAGGGTGTGTGGTGGTCACTTATCTGGGCTTGCTATAGGCCAATGTATTATGCGAGTTGGTTATTTCTGGCCTTCCATCTTTAAGGATTGTGTTAATGCTGTGAAGAGATGTCACCCTTGCCAGGTGTTTTCTCGGAACATACACTCGCATCCAATGCCCCT
This sequence comes from Larix kaempferi, assembly GCA_027924585.1. Lineage (NCBI taxonomy): Eukaryota > Viridiplantae > Streptophyta > Pinopsida > Pinales > Pinaceae > Larix > Larix kaempferi. The sequence continues at coordinate 9,719,478 of BSBM01000378.1, read as the reverse complement.
TCATCCGGTCGTCACCGTCGGTCCCTTCACCAAGTGGGGGTTGGATTTCATGGATTGCAAACTAGCTTCAGCTGGGGGGCATCACCATATCATAGTGGCCGTGGATTATTTTTCCAAATGGGCTGAGGCCATGCCTACCGTTAAAGCCGATGATGCTACAGCAACCCACTTCGTATTCAATCAAATTATAACTCGGTTCGGTATTTCGAAAGAGATTGTCACTGACCATGGCAGTCACTTTCAGAACAAGATGATGAAGGATTTGTCCCTCAAGCTTGGGTTTCGTCAAGAACACTCATCTTCTTATTATTCCCAATCGAATGGTCAAGTAGAAGCAGTCAATAAGTCTTTGAAGACCATTCTCCAACGTACCATCCAACAAAGCAAGACCAATTGGCATATCATGTTATATCCTGCTTTGTGGGCGTATCGAACCACAGTCAAGACTTCCACCGGGTTCTCACCGTTTCAGCTAGTTCACGGTGTGGATTCACTTTTATCGATTGAATGCGAGATCCCTTCACTTAAAATGGACATAGAGCTCCTCCTTGATACGACAGGTCTTGAGCAACGTTTAATCCACCTTGAGAAACTTGACGAGCAACGTCAAGATGCCGTTGTGGCCATAGATGCCAACAAACATTGTGTTAAGGTTCAATATGATAGGTCTATCTGTCCCCGGCAATATGCTGAAGGTGACTTGGTCCTCTTATATGACCAAGCTAAAGAACCCATGGGGGCAGGCAAGTTCAACCCCATGTGGCACGGTCCTTACATCGTGAGATGTGTCCTGGAAAAAGGAGCCTATGAATTAGAAGACTATGAGGGGACTATCTTGAAGGAGCCTAGAAATGTGGTCGACCTCAAGCGGTATTACGCTTGAACCTCTTGTTCAAGCTGATACTTTTGTATACTATTGTATAGTTGCTTCTGTACATAGTTTAGATTTCTTTTGGTTTTCGGGTCCGCTGATTAGCTTCCCTTTGATTGACAGATGTCAGCAAATTTTCCTACGTTCTTAGGATTCGTGGATGGTGCTAGCCATCATACGCAGCAGCTTGCTTCTGCTGCCTGGGTTATTTTCTCACCCGACCACCTAGTTGTGTCCTCAGGAGGTGCTTGTCTTGGTCCTACATCTAACAATGTGGCTGAGTATAGTGCCGTCATTGAGCTACTTCGGGATGCCATTTCCCATGGCGTCCAGTCTTTAGAAGTCTGCCTCGATTCACAACTAGTTGTGTCTCAACTGAATGGTCAGTACCGTGTGCGAGATCCTACGCTATTACGGAAATTCCTAAGGGTAAGACTCTTGGAACAATATTTTGTTTCAATTACATACATACATGTTCCGAGAAGTGTTAATCATATATCTGATGCACACAAACTATGTATTAGATTGGCATTTGTCATATTCATCATGAAGCACACAAATATAAGAAGACATTCATACATTTGTACATACACACAGATAGTAGAACCAAGAACCAAAGTTATATATATATAAATATGTCCAAAATGGTAGTGTCATACAAAATTGGAGCCCATAGCCCTCAAAAATATACATATCGTTACAAAAATGAGATCCTGAGATATCTAATCTCTACAAGGAGGCCTAGCTTCCGCCCCGACAGGATGTGTCTCATAGAAATACTATACTGCATTGGCTACCCACTGCAGTAGTTGCACCCAGTCACCCAGAACCCCACTACCTGGCGCTGCATGGCCTCAGGTAGTCTCGCCACCTCTATCTGTGGAACTCTAGCAACCATCCATGCGACGCTGCGCCGCAAGGTCTGTAGTGTGCGTCCTGCTATAGCATCACCTGCCTCCTCACCCCTGCCCCGACGACCATGTCTCAGGAAGCCATCAGGTCTCACTGGGCCTTTTTTTGCGAGCAAATAGTCAACCATTAGCACATAATACTACCACCGAAAAGATTTTTGCATTTACATCTATAATAAAAAATTCATAAAAATTTAATACACACAAAACCAAAAAGAGTACTCACCAATGTCTCCGAATGCGGCGTCTGGTGGGAGTGTCATGTCCCTATCCCGGCAGAAGTCTATCCCTGCATAGGGGTAGTCCTCTATGGCAATGACTTGCCGGTCCCACCAGCAGAAAAACTCCTCGGTATATGGTGATGCCAGACAACCACCACCCTGTCGTGTCAAGATCTCAGACCACCGGGTCAAGGCTGGATCTCGGAGACTATGAGGAGGGACATCCACCGTCGGACTAAGCCCTAGAACCCTCTCAAAGAAGAAGCTGTATAGGATGCTCCCATACCCAAATTTTTTAGCCTTCCCTTCTTTGCATTCTGTCAGTTGGGTATTCATAGACCCCAGCAGTGTGGTACACCAGTCAAACACTATAGGCTGCATGCATTGTGATGCATAAAACATCACCAGCCTAGATGCCTGGTGCAAAGCTTTGGATCCCATGATCCGCACTAAGGTAGCCACAATGATCTTCATGCTCAAATTCACTATGGCATTGATGGGCACCTAACTTCCCATTGGGCGTGTGTTTGTGGGGAAATACCACGCTATGTAGTCAAGGACGGTGATCCCACCACCCACAGTACGAGACCGAAGACTAGCTTCCTCACCTCGACAAGATAAACTGGTAATGAAGTAGATGTCCACTTCTAGTGTGAGGATTTGCCCATTGAGATTGAAGTTTTGTGCATCCACATCCCAATAGTCGATCAAGCGTCAGACTAATAGGTTTTGGACCCTCAAACCCCCTATACTCCAGAATTTGTACAACCCACATGCTTGCAATGCCTGTTGTGCTTGCACATCGTTGCACATGGCCTCATAAACTTGGTCATGCTCCCTCTCTCTCCACTCTAGAACCATCCTGGAGTGAAGAAAAACAAGCATTTTAGTCAAATTATTTTAAAAAACCAACTACACGGCCGTACCCGCGGCCTTATTTGTATACAGGTGTGGGTACCCATGGTCAACCTTTGCGTTGACTGTGCATTTTGTGCCCTACCCGCGACCCGCATAGCTATAGCCCGCGGGTAGCGCCGAAGCCATTTAGGGCTTGGCCAAACAAAAAATCCCACCGCTGAAAATCAAAATGAAAGCATTGAAATGAATGGTATGGATGAGACTACCAACCTGCTCTAGACGGTTCGATGAACGGTTGCTCCTAGCTCCCATAATCGACAACTGAACTTTCAAGTGAAAACTAACCAAAAGCTCCAAATGGGTGAATAGTAAAAATGAATTGTGAATTGTAATTTTTTATTACTATTTATAATTTTCAGGACCCACTTGTCTATAGTTTTTACCATTTTGTGCCATTATGGACTAATATAATGTCTCGGAGTAGTATTTTTTAATCAAATTTCTTCGACGAGAGTTGTTCTGGACCTTTTCACACCTATGACAGGTACGTTTCACACCTGACATATAGGTTAGATGCCCTTTCCATGTGCATTATGCATTTTACCTATTGACCATTTTCATAAACCCTAGGTGTGACCCTGCTTCGTAACTGACTCAGAACCTTCACACTGCTATAGAAGTGTCGTTATGCAGTGGTAGGGCTTTTGAGACCATGGGTACCCTAGTTAGAACCCCTTTGTGCATTCTGGTGCCCATGCCATTGTTTGTCCTTAGGTTTGGGAGTCCTTCGTAGTTATGCCATCACATTGCGATAAAGACTCATACTCTACTTTGTCTTATGCTGGCCATCTCCCTTAAGGACTCCCCTTAGTTATATCATGTTGTGATTGCATTGCATCATCCTGCTTGTTGCTTGAGCCTTGTGCCCACTCCTGCTTACTCAGTTGTTAGCCTGGTGCCTAAGCACTTTTTCCCTGTCGAGCCCTACAGAGCTTATATATTTGCCCTTCACAATTTGATCACCTTTTGACCCTAAGGGAACATTCCCCCCGAGTGTCGACATCCTACATACACTTCCTTGCATTGATCATAGGTATGTTCCAGTGCTTGGAACTAGTCTGCTCGCTATTTGACACTCATTCCCTCACTTGTTGTACTATAAGCAATTTTATTCTTTTTCAAGCTTTTCCCAAATATGAAAAAGACCAAAAAATCAAATATTCCAAAAAGCTGGACGAGATTATGGTTACTACTTCTTGTTGGCAGATGTTGTGTCGCCTTTGAACAGAGCATTCATTGCACTCCGTACATTATGAGTTGGGACTCTAGTTGGACCTTAGGATCTGTACTTGTTTCTTAGTTTTCTCCACCGATTGGTTAAGCTTCCAGTCATTATGGAGCCCTCTGTAATGCCTCCTGCATTGCACAGTTTACGTCAAGTCTATGCTACCTGAGTCTATCCATCTACTCATGCTCTTGTTCAAAGGAAGTCTTGGAACCAGTGTTGGCCACTCCTCAGATCTCTTGACTATTGCATGTCGGCCTTCCTTATTGAGTTAGTCCGTTTTACTTGAGTTCTTCCAAATCTTTCAGCGTAGCTGGTACCTCGTGCTGGTTGATGGGGGATGCCTTAATTCCCTCCTTCCAGCGAGTCTCGTTCCATCGAATTCAACCCATTTATTTATGGACTTGAGGCTTAGAGTTCAGTTGAGTACCTTGAGGCTTGCAGTCATTAGTGGCAGGTTATCTCGCCATCGACGGTTTTGGGAATACATCAATGTCCCCTAATCAATGGATTCATCCTAGTGTTCGACTTCAACTCATTTATTCACACTCCGATGATTGTACTCTGTGCCTTAATGCCCATTTTCATTACTGGTGGGTTATCTCGCGTTTGTTAACGGTATACATCATTGACTGGTAGTCAGACGATGTCACATCAAGTTTGACCCCAACTCCTTTATTCACTTGATGGGACTTGCACTGTCGAAGACTTGTGTAGAAGACCCCAGGTGATAGTAGCATTCAGTATGCTACTTATGACTTTGACTTTACATCTGAGATATCACCTCTCAGACATCAGTAGTTTGCACCAGTTGTTTCCTTTTCAGCAGGAGACCATATCTTACTGTGGAGGGATCATGGCTATGATCACTTATGACATGTATTCACTATGTACTTCCTATTCATGGCCATTGTATCAAATTGTTGTATTACCGACATGTATTCAGGGATACTATTGTATTATGACGAGTGAGATGCTCTTTCCACTTGTGTCTCCATCACTCCACTTCTGAGTTTTATAATGTATTTTAGCCATCGTAGCATCAGTCTCTGACCTCACACATTAGGGGGCATCTGTTACACCGTAATCTTCCACCTTATGAGCATCAGCATTCTTTGGCCTGTAGGATCCATTTCACTGACTCAGATTCACTTTATATCCTTCAGCCCTATTGTGCCCTATTTTTATTCCTACCCACATGTTGCATCACTATAGCATGCGTACCTGCGAGTTGCATCACTATAGCCCGCGGGTATCAAGTAAAATGGTAAAAATCACTAGTTTATTGCTTTTTACTCCCAAAAAGCGCTCATTGGGTGACCTTTGGCTCTCCATCTTCCCAAGTAATGTCTCGATGTGTCCTTTCACTTACCTTTGAGATGACTATATATTGAGAACATATGGCTTATGGACGGAAGGAGAAAGAAGAGCAAGATAACTCTAGTGGATTTTTGCCCTATCTTGAGTCTACACTCATTGATCCTTGTAGTTGTGAACCCTTTATGTTCACCTTCCAAACTCCTATCTAGTTTGAGTTTTCCATTCATGGAAGATTGAAGTGGTGGAGGCACAAGTGGATTGATCGAGATCTTGGTTCAGATTGGTTGCCGGCAAGAGGTCGTATCACTTTGTACTTCTTCTTGTTTATTAATAGAAATACTCATATTCTCGTCCATTAATGTTGTAAATATTGTTTATCTTACATTGGGTTGCATTTACTTGTTATATCATGAGCCATTGCTATTGATGATGTTAATGCCATTTATATATTATATGTACTTGTTGTATATTGGCTGTCAAGACTAATTTGCATATTCAAGTGCATGGATTGAAAAGCTCCAATGGAGATCTACATCAAACGTTTGGATCGAGGTTGGTTATCTTCTTCCCTATCTTAGCATTGTCATTTATATAGCATAGTTCTGAGAATTGAGTTGATTTCTGGTAGTCATATGTCTGTTGTGGTACACCCCAAGCCAAGTGAGTTTTCTCCAACACACAATGATAATTTGTATATTTTGTATTATACAAAGTTGCAGTTAAATTGTACAATAAAGTAATATAAACATGATATAGGGAGGTGACAACACACACTATTTAATAATATTTTTTTCCAATCAAAATTTTCAAACATAGTTCATCTAAACCTAACAAGAGTACCCTTCACATGTATAATATCTTATAAATTGAGATAAACGACTTTATTCGCTGACGAAACATACATACTATTGGAAGAATGATAAGATAAAATTTTTACCCATTTGGACCACTACTACAATATGAGGTTGTAGCATTACTGATTTGTGTCAGTATAGCCTAGTTTCCTATATATTTAAGTTTTTTTTCTAGTACACATCATTTTAGCAACATAATTTTGCTGTGTGTATTGCATACAATTATGTACGACATTAAAAACCTTAAAAAATTTGTTATTTTTCTTGCATCATCTTTCCATCATGTATGCATTGATGTGTGTCATCATTGCGTTGTTCATTTGTCGCTACATTCTATCATGCATTTATGTGTCAAATTTACATAGCGTGGCGTTGAGTAGAATCTTATGCATAAACATATAGTGTTTTTTTAGCATCATTATAGCTTGTGATTCATATTCGATAAAAAATAATGTGTTATAAAAAATTGTCATATTTGCACACATTTCCAATGCCATTATTATGAGGAGTTCAATATATAAAAATTAATGTGAAGAATCACAAGGTCACTATGATGGGAATGGTGAACCCCAATGTGAAGAATCATAAAGTAAAAATGAAGGGAATGATATAGAACAAGGGGTTGCAAACATATATGTATTTAATTAGGAAAGTATACATACTCTTTGAAATCCATCTCTTCTTTTTAAATTTCAAGGTAATATACTACACCAAAGAGAAAAAACCACCATTCAAGCTACTACTAAGTACCTAGTGTTGTCATATACCACCTAGCCTAGATTCATGCTAAATATTTTTTCTCTATCAATAAAATTATATAGAAGAAGCACATCTCTATTTTTACAATAACCACCTTTAGTTTATATACAGAAAAAGTCAAGGAGTTAACTAGGTTTGCAAGCTAGGTAGAAGAGAAAATAAAAAATAATGTAGTAGTAGAAGAAATGAAACAAAAAATAGAAGAAAGGAAATTGAAAGTGGAGGCCATATTATTCCTCATCTTTTTGTGGAGATATAATGGTTTGTAGTTATTATTATTATTCCCTGCCAAGGTGGGAATATACTAATCGTTGAGTAGTCAAACTACATTGACAATTATTAATTTGTTTTTCCACACATAAATTTTTATTATTATTCCTTGCCAAAGAAGGAATATACTAATCGTTGAGTAGTCAAACTACATTGACTACTATTAATTTGATTTTCCACACTTAAATTTTGCAATGTTTTATAAAGTTCTGCAAAATTTCAATGTTAAACATAATATTTTGAAAATTATAATAAATTTAGGATTTTTTAAAATATAATATTCTATTTTTTATTGTGTAATATCCCAATTTTGACCCCATCTCATTAAAATGTAAATGATGTAATATTGTTATAAAATCATGGTGAGGAGCTCAAGGCCAAGGCCCCACCATCGATTTAGAGTTAAAATTGATGCATAAGGTTTGTGTGCTAGCCAAGCACAATAAAAACCATAAATATCATGTAAATATGCATTTTAATAAAAACACCCACAACTAGCTATGCAATGCAACAAGAGTATGAGGGCATGCTTTTTACAAGGAATTGGGAGGGAAATATTCAAACCCTTGAAGCCAATAAAGTCAAGCCAAGTGTCAATGAGAGAACCCATGAAAAATCTACTACCCATGTTGAATTTTGTACCCAATCATTTATTTCTTCCAATAGTTGGTTGAAGTAGTTATTGTTTTGGGAATTAGAGAGCTATGGCTGTCCAATTTAGGGTATGGGAAAGCCACCATTTTTGGAAAAAACATGTTTGTCTTCTTGAGCAAGAAAAGAGCCACGAAATTACTCCCCAATCCATTCTTCATGCATGGGTTTTTCTCTCTCACGAGTTTTAAGCTTGCTGGGCATTTTTCTCCATGAATTTTCTGTGTTTTCCTTCATTTTTAGATGGGAGAAGGGAATTTTTGTGATATAGAATAGTGGGGAAGAAGAGGAATCCGATTTGGGGTCCCTGGGAGGTCATTTTTGTCATTTAAATGCCGATATACTTGTGGGAAATTCGATTTTGTTCCCAAGGGTTGATTTCCCCTTTCAAAGGTCGTTTTTGGTGTGCCATGGATTGGAAGAATCCATGGGAACCCTGTATTTGTAAATCCCATAGTAAAAATGTTTATCCATGCCCAAAAATTGTGCTTGCTGTGTGTGGGAAGATTATGATGTGGTTCAAGTTATGGTTATCCAATGATGTGGCTCAAGCTTGAGTGCAAGAATCCAAGAGTAGAAGAGGGCTCAAAATTGGCTTGATAAACCCAAATGTGGATTGGCTTGGCTTATATGTGGTGTTCATTTTGTTGTGCATTAGTTGTAGGTTCCCTTTTAATTTTTGTTTGTTTTAAAAGGGGAAACCTACTTCATGTTTTATGTTGTGTCAAGGTAAACCTTGTGAAATAACTAGGATCCATGAATTCTAAATTACTATCTTGGGGCGAGGCGATTTTTTTTATATGAACCATAAGGTGAAGTTGGTTGAGCTAGGGTTTACATAGATCTCTGAAGGCTGAAGGACTGACGATGACCATGGCTTCAAGTTTGGGGGGAGGCATTTAACCCCCCTTGCAAATCCTCATGAGGATCTTCAGATCGGGGGGATCCTGATTTCACTAGAAGGAATGGGTGGAAAGCGAATGGGATCCCAAGATTCTTTTTCTTCTGGCCCTTCTGCGGGAAGGAAGCCAGGACAATGCATTCCTAAAGCAACTTCAATCCCATCTATGCATATTAGATCTAGAAAATTAAGGGAATGAATGCAATGCATGCAGTATCATGCGCTCATTGGAAAATTTGTTGGCATGATTCCATCGAAAAAATCCCTAGTCTGGTGGATAAATTTGACTTGGAAACCAAAAGGGCATTATGATATCCAACTAGGTTCAAAGGTATTTTTCACCATATCCTTCTTAAATCAGAAGGATAGAAATAGAGCATTAGACAGGGGCCCTTATTTATTCTACTTAGATGGTCTCTTCCTGCGACCTTGGAAGGAGAAGTTTTGCCCAAATAAAGAGGATATGATGGTCGCCCCGGTATGGATCTGGCTTTAATCCCTCCCTGGTGAATACTGGGACTCAGAAATCCTGGAAGACATTTGGAAAAACCTGGGATCCTTTATCAAGGTATCAAAGAAAACCAAAGCTCAAAGATATACTACCTACGCCCGGATCTGTGTTTATATGGATATTTCTAAGGAATTTCCAGAATCTATCAAGATCTCATGGGAGGTTGAAGATTGGGTCCAACCTTTAGATTATGAGAAAATCCCATTCAGATGTCGCAGGTGCCATGAATATGGTCATTTATTCATATATTTCCCCATGAATAATCCAAAACCCCCCCCCAAGAAGGAAGAGGAAAGTAAAGATCAAGGGTTCACTAGGGTATCCAACCGAAAAAGAAGCGGTAGGAAACAGGAAAATGCCGAAGGATCTAAAATGATATTAACCTCAAATCAATTTGATGCCCTGAGAGAACAATTGGAGGAGAATGCCTCACTGGCTCCCAAGGACCAGAAGGTTCTGAACAACCAAGAAAAGGAGATCGCAGACACTAGGACAACAACATTTGTTGTGGAGGAAATTCCTAGTGAAGACCTAGGAAGGGAATTTGGAGAAGATACTGATGATATGGATATTGGAGATCTAGATCTGGATGTAATTGAACAAGATTGTGAAGATGCAGAAAAAGGGTATGCTCCCTAAGAGCAAGTTTTCCTCCTAAAGGAGTCCATCATAAAATCCATAGAATCCAATTGTCTTCGCATTAACCCTAGATCCCACAAAGACTACAAGAGGAAGCATGAAGAAATAATCAGGAAACCAGGAAGGAAATCTAACTGACAACGCATTGCTGCAGCAAGATTAAAGTTGATTGAATCAGGTCAGTACCCTACCATAAAGGCTTCTCTAGGGTTATAAATTTTATTATTTTGATGACTATAGTATCCTGGAATATAACAGGTCTTAACAACCCTCAGAAAGATAAAATCCTCCGAAAAAATAATAGGGTGACAAATCTGGCCATTGTGTTTTTGCAAGAAACTAAGTGCTCAGTGAGTCAGCTTCAGGAAATTGGTAAAAATATTTGGAAGAGTAGTGAAGGAATGGGCATCGATGCCAGAGGCATGGAAGGAGGGTTTGGCATCCTATGGGATCCAAACAAAGTAGGCCTATCGGGATTCCATGGGAATCACTGTTACCTATCTATCGATTTCAGGGTTCTTGGGTTCCCAGTGTTGGTTGTGGAGCCAGATCTTCCAGTCTCACAGATGATATTGTCTTAGCCGTGCACCCCGGAGGAGTGTACACCCGTTTTGGAAAATATACATACTAGCCAGAATCCTGGAGACATGTTCACAAAGGTAGTGACTAGAGAGAAACTGAGTTCTTGCTCAGTTTCAGTTGGCCTTCTAGCATGGAGGTGAAGAGGAGAAATTTGCCAAGTCCAAGTCCAGCAAGTGCAACAGCAGTGGAGTTTCTATGATCAGTCTCCAAGTGGGAGATTGTTGGTTGTGGAGCCATATCTTCCAGTCTCATAGATGATATTTTCTTAACCGTGCACCCCAAAGGACTGTACACCCATTCTGTTTTCGTCAGCTGTTTTGCGGGCCCATGGTTTTTGGGTATCCCGTGGTATTTTTCCCAGTGTATTTTCCCTATAAAAGAAAGATATTGTAATACGGATAGGGTTGAGGTATTAGGTTTTATGCATTGTAAAGATCTCTAAGATCAGGAGAGAGACTATGAGATAGTGAAGAGGAACTGCAACGGCTGTGCTACAGGTTGTATCCCTTCACCTTGCTAGACAGTAATAATAATAAGGTTTAAAAAGTTCAGTGTGGACGTATCCCAAGTTGGGGTGAACCACGATATATCTATGTCTCTCTTGTAATGTGTGTGTGATTATATTTGCATTTCTGTTTATTGTTATTGCTCTGCGATCCTGTTTTTCTAACAATTGGTATCAGAGCCAAAAGTCTATTTGGTAGATAAACCCGTAGGAAGCTAGGGTTTCTGGTTCGAGTGGGAGCAATGGCGGAAGAAGGAAATTTAAAGGTCGAGAAATTTAACGGCAAAAACTTTCAGTTATGGAAGATGCAAATGGAGGACTATCTATACCAGAAGGATCTATTCCTACCGCTGGGAGGAAGAGCAAAGAAGCCAACGACCATGAAGGACGAAGAATGGGAGGTTCTTGACAGAAAGGCTCTGGGAACAATACGGCTGAGCTTGGCTTCGTCGATGGCTTTCAATATCTCAAAAGAAATGACAATAGAGGGTTTGATGAGCGCACTGGGTAAGCTGTATGAAAAACCCTCGACCTCCAACAAGGTATTTCTAATGAAGTGTTTATTTAATATGAAGATGTTTGAAGGTGGATCTGTTACTGATCATTTAAATGAGTTTAATATGGTTACAAATCAACTAAGTTCTGTAAGTGTGAACTTTGATGATGAGGTTAGGGCTCTTCTAATCTTGTGTTCATTTCCAGAAAGCTGGAATAGCTTGGTCATGGCTGTAAGTAACTCTTTCTCTGGTTCAAACACCTTGAAATTTGATGATGTTATTGGTGTTATTCTTAGCAAGGAAATGCGAAGAAAAAGCATAGATGAGACATCAGGTAATGCATTGACCATGGAGAGCAGGGGAAGACAAAAGGAGAGAGGAAAGAGCCAAGGTAATCGTGGCAAGTCTAAAACGGGCAAATCCAAGTCCAAACTGGGAAAAATAGAGTGCTGAAATTGTGGAGAGAAAGGACATCTGAAGAAAGACTACAGATCTCGAAAGAAGAAAGGATATGCACAGAAGGAAACTACCCAGGAAGCAAATGTAGCAGGTGATGTGTTACAAGATGCTTTGATTCTTCCATTAGATAATACTAGTGATTATTGTGTAGTAGATTCAGGAGCTTCATGTCATGCTACACCCCATAGGAAATACTTTCATGAGTATGGTCCTGCCGATTTTGGACATGTTTTATTGGGTGATGATGAGCCATGTAAAATTGTTGGAATGGGTAAGGTATGGATAAAAGTTAAGAATGGAACTGACTGGCTATTGAAAGATGTTAGGCATATTCCTGCTATGAAAAGAAATCTGATCTCAACAGGGTAGTCGGGAGATGGCGGCTGTCTATCTACATTTGGAGAAAAGTGGTGGAAGATCACTAAAGGATCAATAGTGATAGCAAAATGAGACATGATAGGTACGTTGTATTTATGTCCTCATAATACTGACCATTCTATCTCTTTAGCTTCCACAGGAACAGATATAACATTGTGGCATCATAGGCTTGACCAAATGAGTGAGAAGGGGATGCAGATTCTCCACTCAAGGAAGTTGCTACCAGATTTGAAGTAGGTAAGTTTGGAATTCTGTGAAAACTGTGTTTATGGAAAATAGAAGAGAGTCAGATTTCTCAGGGTTGGGAAACAGAAGAAGAATGAAAAGTTAGAGCTAGTGCATACAGATGTATGGGGACCAACTCAGGTACAATCTCTTGGTGGCTCTCATTATTATGTTATATTTATTGATGATGCAACTAGGAAAACTTGGGTTTATTGCATTAGACAGTAATCTGATGTGTTTGCTACTTTTAAGAAGTGGAAAGCTTTGGTTGAGAATGAGACAGGGAAAAGGTTGAAGTGTCTCAGATTTGATAATGGACATGAGTACTATGGCAAGGATTTTGATAGTTACTATTCATACCATGGGATTCGTAGAGATAAGATAGTCCTAGGAACACCACAAGAAAATGGTGTGTCAGAAAGGATGAACAGAATGATCATGGAGAGTGCAAGGTGTATGAGACTGCATGCAAGGTTTCCCTTATAGTTTTGGGTGGATGCTGCAAATACTGTTGTTTATTTAATAAATAGAGGACCTTCAAGTGCTTTGGATGGTGGTATTCCAGAGGAGGCATCAACAGATAAAAAGGTAAACTACTCATTTCTGAGAACGTTTGGTTGTGAAGCATTTGTCCATATTGATAAAGAAAATATAACAAAGCTTGAAGCTAAATCCAAGAAATGTACCTTTATTGGATATGGGGTTGATGAATTTGGTTATCGCTTATGGGATTATGAAAATAACAAAATCATCAGGAGTAGAGATGTGATATTCAATGAAAAGGTCATGTATAAAGATCAGTTGCAGGGAAAGAAACAGGAAAATGAAACCACAGAGTACACAATACTTGATGAAATTCAAGAAAATGAAGTTCTAAAGGTGCCAAAAAATCAAGAACAACAACAAGTACTTGAAACTCCCGCAACTACAAGAAGATCTACCAGGTTAAGTAGACTCCCTGAACGATACTCTCCTTCAATGTATTATTTGTTGATGACTGATGCTGGTGAACCAGAATGTTATGAAGAAGCAATGCAGGTGGAAACTAGAAAGAAGTGGGAGCAAGGCATGAATGAGAAGATGGACTCATTGGTAGGAAACTAGAATTGGGATCTGGTTCAATTGCTTGTTGGTAAAAGAGCATTGCAGAAAAAATGGATTTACATGTTGAAGGAAGACGAAGGAGGTAAGAAGCGGTACAAGGCCAGACTTGTTGTAAAAGGGTTTGCACAGAAGAAAGGTACTGATTTTGATGAAATATTTTCTCCTGTTGTTAAGATGACTTCAATTAGGACTATCTTAAGTCTAGTGGCGGTAGAATATTTGCATCTTGAACAGTTAGATGTAAAAACAACCTTTCTCCATGGGGATTTTGAGGAAGAGATATATATGCAACAGCCACAAGGGTATGAGGTCAAAGGTAAGGAGAACTTGGTATGCAGGTTGAAAAAGAGTTTGTATGGCTTGAAACAAGCTCCAAGGCAGTGGTATTTAAAATTTGACAGATTTATGACAGAACAAGGTTATAGTAGATGTCATTCTGACCACTGTGTTTATTTCAAGAAGCTAGACAATGAAAGATATATATTATCTTGTTATTGTATGTGGATGACATGCTTGTTGCATGGTCTAACATGCAGGATATAAATGTACTCAAAAGGAGGCTAGCTAATTCATTTGCGATGAAGGATTTGGGTGCTGCAAAGCAAATCCTTGGTATGAGAATAACAAGAGACAGGAAAAATTGCAAATTGACATTGTTTCAGGGTGAGTACATACAAAAGGTGTTGGAGAGGTTCAGAATGCAGAATGCAAAACTAGTTAGTACACTTTTGGCCAGCCATTTCATTCTAAGAAAGGAAATGTGTCCCAAGGCACATGAAGAGATAAATTAGATGTCCAAGATTCCCTATCAATCAGTAGTTGGCAGCTTGATGTATGCCATGGTGTGCACAAGACCAGATATTGCACATGCAGTGGGAGTTGTGAGCAGATATATGAACAATCTAGGTAAAGAACATTGGAGGGAAGTGCAGTGGATTCTCAGGTATTTGAGAGGTACCACCACTCAGGCATTATGTTTTGGAGGTACAGACACTATTCTACAGGGATATGTTGATGCATATAAGTGATAAGGATATCAAGAGGAGCACCACAGGGTATGTGTTTACTGTAGGTGGTGTTGATGTATATGTAACTTTGGAATGTATTTCATATATGTATATTGTACTCCTATAGAGATGGAATTATTCCTCTATACGGAAGTGTTTGTATTCCTATAGAGATGTTATTATTCCTTTATACGGAAGTGTCGCCATTTATATTTTAAGTGTCGTAACTTATACTTGATGGGTTATTAGACCACCCTATTGGGGGTTGGCCCAGCCAACATTATGTTATGTGGTTAAGTTAGGGCCGACCTAGTAAAGGTTATTAGGCAAGTCAAGTCAAGTATAAATAGACACTCTTTGGAGAGTGGCGCACTTGTGGAGGAGGAGAAGTTGTTGCTAGGAGATGTCTATCTCTTATTCTTGGGTTGTATCATTGCTATATCTATCTCTGAGGAAGTTATTGGGGTTTTTCACCTTTATGGTTTTCCCCAAGTAAAATCCGTGTCTCTTGTGTGCTTGCATTATTGTGTCCATGATTGATGTGCTGTAGATATGCTGTACATGTTGTTCTCTTAGTTAAGATCCTAGATTAGATTGAAGTAAATTCTGAAAAAATAACATGGTATCAGAGCTAGCTTGAAAGAAGGCATGGTATGACATGTATGACACTTGTTACACTTACGATGCTAGGGCTTGATATAGCAAAAACCAGACATCGTAGCACTTTCGTTATAAATCCATTTTGGATAATTTTTTGGATCTGAAACTTTTACAGGTTGAATATACGATCCCCATGTACCTTGTGTCCAAAGAAAAACTTCCAATTCGTTGTACTTTATGTGTTATGTGCGGTACAATCTAGGGTTTCTGCCTCTTCCAGATCTGAGTCATAAACAGGTGACCTAGGAAAAAAGGTCATAACTTGGGCTAGGAAGCTCCAAATGAACTTTCATAAAATGTGACAGGTAGTGCATGGACTGTACGTTCTCAGGTAACATTTTCAGAGGTCGAAACTAAACTAGTGACACATGGCACGCCGTACAAGTTCGCTCTCCTATTTTATCCCATAAACAGGTCACGTTGTGACATTTGGAATAAATCTCTCTCAGAGAATCCAATTGAGGTCAAACCTGTGGGGTTGGAAAGATGACAAGTCGAGACACCACAAGTAGAATTTTCAAACCCTGTGGATCGGAAAGTTCAAAGTTACATGAGAAACAATCAGGTACATATTTTTGTCAAAACAAAATTATTTTTGAGCACCTTTATTCATGGCTTCGGGAGTTTAGGGTTTCGGAGAAAGATGGAATTTTTGTAATTAGAGACCACGGCTGAATGCTACTCATCAAAATAGAAATTTAGAGACCAAGATAAGAATTTTTGGTCGGGCATAAGGCTGATCTTGATCAGACCCTAGTTTGGGACTTGTTGATGCCTCGGGGGTGCAGGGTAAGTGCAAAGTGTTGGAATGGGTTCCAAGGCACACAACAGGGGATGAAAACTTAGCCAAATTCTTCGAAAGACCTTGCACAAGAGAAATTCTATCCTCGAGCTGTTTGGTGTGGTAATCACCCACGGATATTTGGCATCTGCTGGCACTCTATGAGTAAAAGTTTTGATCTTAAAAGATCAGTTTTCCTATCAAGGAAAACAAAGTAAAAACTAACTACCAAAATCTAACTTAACCTACCTAAGGAAAGAACCTATTCTAAGTCAGATCTAGCCTAAAAGGAAGAGTTGATGTTGTGCAGATCAGATTTGAAGTGTGATGAACAAGTAGTTAAGTACCTTAAACAGAAATGTCTTTGGGTTCTTCACTTGTTAATTAAAGTTTTACCAGTTAATAAAAATTAAGTGACAATTCTTCAAGGTGTTTAAGCCTATTCAAATATCTGATCTGTACTCATTGTGTTAATTGAAAAATCAACATTTGGTTATACATATTTATTTGCGTCGAATCATTTGTAGAAATATACAAGTGAAAACGTTCAATTAAAGAAATTTAATAGAACAATTTTGAGCATAATCTAGACATACAGAGAAATCAATATGAGAGATCTTATGCATTAATGAATGTCCTCCAAAAGATTAAACACATAACTGATGACAAATTTGAAACGTTAACTCAACAATTCCCAAAGAAATTTGAAGAATGATAGAAGGTGGATTAAAAGATAACTTTCCTGAATAGAGAAGTCTTGTACACAAATTACAATGACTCTGATAAACAAAGTATCTTCAGTCCAATCTCCCGCTGAATTGAAAATCCAAAATTCCCAACCCCTTACTAAGGGAAACATTCCTCCTTATATACTAAATTTACATAAGAGTTCCAAAAGGAGAAATTCTACAAAATAGGGATTACAAAATCGGATCTAACCATCGATCCAAGAAATATTGCTATTTTTAAGCTTAAAAGATTTTCCACCACCTTTCACAAAAGAAAGACTTGTTCTTTAATTAGATAAGGTCTCGTGGCACCATAAAAATTCAATCACAGATTGTTCACTATCATCGATAGGTGGTGTGGCTTGCAGAGCATCCGCTGTAGGAAATTCGGGGTCGAGGAACCCACTGTCAAAAACAGAGAAATCCATTAGAGGATTTACTTCAGGAACGGTAGCCGGCACGTCAGGTTCTTCATTGATTATAAAGTCCTGTATAACATTAGTATCGAGATCAGTTGATTCCTCTAGAATTTCTTTCCTTTGCTTTTCGGGGTTCTGCATGTAGGCAGACAAAGTTTCAAAGTCTTCTTCACTGCTACCGCTGCTAAGATCAGGAACACCTGCATCAAATGGTGGTGATAACATTTCTTGATACAACAAGGGGTAGAGTTCTTCATTTTCAACCTGTACATTAGAAAACTCACCATCTGCATGAATATTACTCATTCTGAATGAGTCTTGGATAGTAGGATGCAAAAAAAAAAAAAAACACAGAGTCTTACATCTTCCAGAAGGGAAGGGATGAACTGGAGATTTAATGTTAATTTCTATTTAAAGGCCAACAAGTAGTTCGATGATAATCGGGCGAGGAAATCTGCAATGATTAAACTTATCCAGTCAATTCATTGTAATTACTTCAATTGTAATGAAAAGAGACCAGGTATGTGCCAGTTGGATCAAAGCTTGTGTGAAGTACAAGTTCAATTACTACTCGCATGATTTTGAATTTCTTTTACGATCACATTGTTACAAGCAATATTCCATCAATAATTATGACTGGTAGTTAATAACGGATACTAAAGTTAGGGTGATAAAGTTTATCTGCAAAAAGTCTCGGCTAGGAGTTCCAGTACACGGGCTATCAATTCTTCGCATGTAACAAATACAATCATTAAGAGGTGGAACAAAAACGACAAGATGTCAAAGCTTGAGTCCAGACATGGTGAACTTAAGGCGGAGAGATGGCGTCCATCCAACATGAAGTAACTGATAGACTTGTATTAGTGTCTGCTGTCATGGATTACACAAAAAAATGATAATTTGGCAAAACCAGCTTTCAAAAGACAAAATGGAAAAGCTTGACTTAACTGACTAACCAAAATCAACGTGACCGTGAGACCATAACAGACGGACGACTGAGATTAACCAGAGCAGGATGTGGAATTGGGTTCAAACATTTTCATGGAGTTCTTATTCAAATATCCCGCAAGCTGAAACCCGAAAGTATGGATTTGCGGGTTGCGGGTATGCAAAATGGAGGTTAAAAAAAAAATAAAAAATTTGAAAGCCAAAAACCCACTATGCGGGTGACGGGCTTCGGAACGTTAAACTGTGAAGTAAAAATAACCATCCCGAAAGCCGCATCCTGAAATTATGGTTTGCGGATTTCTGGAGTACACACCAAATAAACAAAAAACACAATCCCGAAAGCCGAATGCCGCCATTGCGGGGTTCGGGTTTTGGGGTAATTATTTCTCAGTCTTATTACAGAATGATTCTGCAACCCGCAGCTGTCGGGTTGCGGGTTTTGGGATTAGCAAAACCAAAACTTAAAAAACAACAATCCCACAACCCACACCCGTCGGGTTGTGGGTTTCGGGTTCTCCAAATGTCGGGTTTCGGGGTGATGATAACAGTCAACAAAATACTCAAAATTTTGGCTCTTTTCAGACCGAAACACTTTGGAAGAAATAATCTAACCCTTACAAACAAGCAGACCAAAATCATGGGTGAATAAATTTAGAGGTATAATAAAAATCTAAAATTTTCAAGATGACTCACCCAAACACCTTTGCGTTTATTAAAATTGGGGGCTCCCGTGCTTAGCTAAGCATGGGATATGATGTGGCTACAACAAATGGCGACTGGCTGGGAAGAACCAGTTATCTCTGCAATCAAATCCATCTAAAGACAACATGTCAATCAACTGATTTCTTGAAACTCAATTCAAAGAAGATACTCAAAAGATAACAGCCAACAAACAATGAACATGAAAATGGATAGATCTCAACAATGACCATTTTAAAGATAACACTCATCCAATAAGGAGATTTAGAGAGTAATACCAAATCTTTACCATGGTGTAATCATTGAAAACCAGCTTGTGTTGAACCTGAGCACAGTCTTAGAAATTCTCATGGATATCCTAATTACAGATCCCCTTGGTTTATTAATTATATGTATATTCAGTGATCCTCTATGGATTATATATATACTCCTTTATCTTTTCTTTTGTCTTTTCTTTCTCTTTTTTTTTATATATATTTTGTCCCTTTTTTATTATTTTTATACATAAAACCTTGTTGATACGAGACCACTGTACTAACTTGGTGATCAGATAAAACAACACCATTCATAGGCCTGATCCGGAAACTGGTCAAGCTAGCTCGATGACGAGACTCCTTGTCTTCTGGTTGTAAGACCAAAAGAAATTATCATGGCTTGGTAACCATATTGTGATAACTCCAGTCCAAGATCAAACCCATGATCATAGTAGGGCTGGCTTGTGATAAGACCCCCCTGTTCTTGTATACAACAAAAATCCCATAATGAAAGACAAAGCAATTTATTTTGGCATAGGCTACAAGGCATTACCATGGCTTGGTGACCATATAGTGATAATGTTACTCACCAGTGCTTTGTGGATCATGAATGGACCGACCTGTAATAGGATCTTCCACCTTCCAGCAGAACTGAAAGTCATGTTCCAAGTGTGGTGGCTTGATGTGAAGATGTCATTCTACTTTAAACACCTATGAACCTAATGGGATGGCTTGATAACAAGACCACCCACCTTGTAACTTATAATTTTAAATAGAATTCATATTCAAAGTGATTGTAAAAGGATCCATGAGCAATTGAAACTGGTCAGGTTATTATGATATGCCGTTCAACCATGAAACACCAGATAGAGAAATGATGACCATCCTCCATACCTCAATTACACAAATAAAGCATGGTGAAAGATAATGATCAAATTGAAAAGTATCCAAAGGCACTGCACTTATTTGACTGTTTATTCTTCAGAGCAAATTCTAATCAAAAGCCAAAAAGTGAGATTGATAACGATGCTGGAACTTCAGAAGCAATTGTTGCTAAGAAAAGTGATCATAAGCCATTACCGCAAGTGTGAAGCCTTATTAATGAAAACAAAAAAAAACAAGAAAACCAATCAAAATGTCAATGCAATAAAACAAATGATTGAGAAACAAACCACACCTATGTACAAGTTATAACATCCTGATATTTTCATAAAATTTTTAAAAAAATTAAATCGCCAAAAAAGGGCTAATATTGTAAAATGCGGAAATGATAATAATCAATATTCAGTAATTAATAAAAGTGACACTTGGTAGGAACAATTTAATGATGCATTGGAAAACATAATTATTTTGACAAGTGCTGACAGTTTAAATTTTCTGGATGATGATGAAAGGGGTCCCACTAGGTGCCCCGAGGCTTACTTAGCTACTCCGCTAAAGCATTGCACTCGTCCTTCATGCGCAGGTTTGCAGGTAAGAAATAGCAATAAAAGTCAAAGAGTTTAATAACCTCGATAGAAATCGAAACTGATTTATAAATTTTGATGCTACAGGTATGATCTCCTTTCAATTATGTAGGATAAACCTGTCTCTCGCAAGACTGCAGATAACGTCTATTTCAGGGTGTGTTTGTTGTGAATGTTTCCATTAAGTGTTGATGAATTTACGTAAGGTCATTCCATGAATGCCTTGCGGCTGTTAAGTAATTATTTTTATAATAATGACGGTGATAGGTTGATGACAAGGTCGCAAGGTCTTAAGTCATACTATGGAGAGATTGACAAAATGGCTCTACACTCTATTTCCTGGGAAATTAAAATGGTGACGCTTTAAGTATTAACACCCAATCATGCAATGAATGCGATGGGTCCTTGGGTGGCACCATACCCTAACGATGTGTTTATATAACTATGGTGTGGACAAGATTTATGAGCTTTACAACGAGCCCTATAGTGAACTATGTAAAAGTCTTTATGTGATGGGTAGAGTGAAACCATTCCCTATGGTTGCTCGCGACCTTAGTGGATATTCATATGCTATGATTATGTTTCGAAATTGGTTATATGGATCATATGAGACCTTGGTTATATGCTATCGGTTGATCGTTATACATTGCTAAAGTTTACATGTTGAAGCTTTTAACGTTGATTCATATGGGTTGGCAGGTGAAATGATGGCCCTGCAAAAAGCCTGTATACCAATCAAGGGTGTAATAAATGGTTTGGTTTGCAATTAAAGTGCCTGGCCATCGTGTTAAGGATAGTGTTACGTGCATGCCTATGTGGATATTTTCAGCATGATAAGGTTTGGCAATTGCTGAGTTGTAGCAGCCTCCTGCCTTGCTATCAATTGATATGGCAACTTCGTGGCTTGGGAGGTAGATGAGCCATTTAATGCTGCACCTGCCACCTTCCAACATGGCTTGATGTGGGTGAATCTCCACCATTGATCATTGTGTATTGGGATAAGTCGAACCCTCACGTAACTTATGTATTCTTTGTAACGTTTCTTGGTCATTTGCTCGGTGGTAGGGTTTGGGAGGTGAGGCCAACCGACCGAGAGACACTTAGGGTTTCCTGGTTTTTCTAGCCTCCCTCGGGCTCGATCCTGAGACCGGTAGCAACCCTGGGTCTACGGGTAAAAGTCATCCATGGAAGCAAAGTCTGGAACAATGGTGTGGTAACCTACAGGTGGGATGAGTGCATCTATGCCGGCATTTCCGTAGCTTGTAAATCTGGGTTTTTCAATTGAGTTGAAAGTTTTGGGTGGTATCCCTCATCATGGTCTTCAAACTGTGTGCATCTCCTTCACAGTGGATGGATGCTAGCTACGTCGAAAAAATCTGTCAACTCAGGTAATGTATTCGTTACAAAGGTTTTCCCACTATTCTTTGTTGCATGCATTTCTATCTCATGATCTGAGGCTTAACTTGTTGCATGGCTGTTGGCAGATGATCCTCGGCAAATACACAGGGTGCCGAAATAGTTGTAGAGGAAGAGATCTTAAGCGAACCCACCGGTAAGCTTCGATGGTATCCCTCCTTAGTGGTTTTCCTGGAATCGGACTTGATGGGCAAGTGCTGGTAGCATGCCTTCGTGGTAGTGGCTTTGTCTCGCCTGCAGCATTTGGAAACCTTCATTTTTTTAGTTTTTGTTGGTAGAATAGGTGATGTAAAATTTTAAAATATGTGGCTAGCCATGCCTGGCATCAGCAGGTTTAGCAGGGTTGAACCCTTATGTTTGCAAACCGTCTTGCATTGTTATGTTTTATGTCTTATCGTTTGAGTAGCTCTGGGTTGTTGCATGAGGAGATATGTTGACAGTAACTTTGTTTTCAATATTTGCTATGTGTATAAATGGCGTGGGGTCTTCTGCCGTCTCTCCTTTTTCTGTCTCGCCATTGAAAATTGGGGGTTTGATTTTCTTGAATTCACCAGATATCTGTTCATATTGTCGATTCCTTTTTCTTTTTGGCTCACAGTCTCCTTCACTGCTATTAGTAGAGTAGTTATGCTTCCTTTTACGTGGTTGTTTGGCAGCTCTTGATGATGTTGAGTTGTTGTTTTCTTCAGCTGTTTCAGTTTGTTTGTTCTTGCCTTCCTGGGATAGCTCTTTAGTTTCAGAAGTATGTTCCAAATTCTGTTCATATTTTGGATATTGGTCAAACAGTGCTTGCTTCAATTCTTCTTGTGTTTGCAAGATTCTTTCATTGTCCTGTTTTACTGACTGGATCTATGCTTTTAATTCATGAAAAGCATGCAATAATTTTGATGGATCATTATCCCGATTGCCCTGGAATTGTTGCTCCATACTTGGGTTGTTTGGCGGAAATATGCCCCTTATGTGTTCAGTTGATCCTTCCATATCTGTAATCAAAGAAATTTTTCTGCATAGGACAAAATAATTTAAACTTGAGTTAGTGAAAATTTTCATAGTCATAAATTTTCTGTTTGCGTGTTTCTTGGACCGTCTTTAGGCCTAGAGTTCGAACATGAGCTCTGATACCACATGTAACATCCCGATATTTTCATAAAATTTAAAAAAAAATTAAATTGCCAAAAAAGGGCTAATATTGTAAAATGCGGAAATAATAATAATCAATATTCAGTAATTAATAAAAGTGTCACTTGGTAGGAACAATTTAATGATGCATTGGAAAACATAATTCTTTTGACAAGTGCTGACAGTTTAACTTTTCTGGATGATGATGAAAGGGGCCCCATGAGGTGCCCCGAGGCTTACTTAGCTACTCCGCTAAATCATTGCACTCGTCCTTCATGCGCAGGTTCGCAGGTAAGAAATAGCGATAAAAGTCAAAGAGTTTAATAACCCTGATAGAAATCGAAACTGCTTTATTAATTTTGATGCTACAGGTATGATCTCCTTTCAATTCTGTAGGATAAACCTGTCTCTCGCAAGACTGCAGATAACATGTATTTCAGGGTGTGTTTGTTGTGAATGTTTCCATTAAGTGTTGATGAATTTACGTAAGGTCATTCCATGAATGCCTTGCGGTTGTTAAGTAATTCTTTTTATAATAATGATGGTGATAGGTTGATGACAAGGTTGTAAGGTCTTAAGTCATACTATGGAGAGATTGATAAAATGGCTCTACACTCTATTGCCCAGGAAATTAAAATGGTGACGCTTTAAGTATTAACACCCAATCATGCAATGAATGCGATGGGTCCTTGGGTGGCACCATACCCTAACGATGTCTTTATATAACTATGGTGTGGACAAGCTTTATGAGCTTTACAACAAGCCCTATAGTGAACTATGTAAAAGTCTTTATGTGATGGGCAGAGTGAAACCATGCCCTATGGTTGCTCGCGACCTTAGTGGATATTCATATGCTATGATTATGTTTTGAAATTGGTTATATGGATCGTATGAGACCTTGGTTATATGCTATCGGTTGATCGTTATACATTGTTAAAGTTTACATTTTCAAACTCTTAACGTTGATTCATATGGGTTGGCAGGTGAAATGATGGCCCTGCAAAAAGCCTGTATACGAATCGAGGGTGTAATAAATGGTTTGGTTTGCAATTAAAGTGCCTGGACATCGTGTTAAGGATAGTGTTACGTGCACGTCTATGTGGATATTTTTGGCCTGATAAGGTTTGGCAATTGCTGAGATGTAGCGGCCTCCTACCCTGCTATCAACCGATATGGCAACTCCATGGCTTGGGAGGTAGATGAGCCATTTAATGCTGCACCTACCACCTTCCATTGTGACTTGATGTGGGTGAATCTCTGTCGTTGATCGTTGTGTATTGGGATAAGCTGAACCCTCACGTAACTTATGGATTCTTTGTAACGTTTCTTGGTCATTTGCTCGGTGGTAGGGTTTGGGAGGTGATGCCAACCGGCCGAGAGACACTTAGGGTTTGCTGGTTTTTCTAGCCTCCCTCAGGCTCAATCCTAAGACCGGTAGCAATCCTGGGTCTACGAGTAAAATTCATCCATGGAAGCCAAGTCTGGAACGGTGGTGTTGTAACCTACAGGTGGGATGAGTGCATCTGTGCCGGTATTCCCATAGCTTATAAATATGGGTTTTTCAATTGAGTTGGAAGTTTTGGGAGGTATCCCTCATCGTGGTTCTCGAACTATGTGCATCTCCTTCACAGTGGATGGATGTTGGTTATGTAAAAAAACTCTGTCAACTTAGGTAATGTATTCGTTGCAAAGGTTTTCCCACTATTCTTTGTTGCATGTGTTTCTATCTCATGATCCAAGGCTTAACTTGTTGCATGGAGGTTGGCAGATGATCCTTGGTGAATCCACAGGGTGCCGGAATAGTTGTAGAGGAAGAGATCTTAAGCGAACCCACTGGTAAGATTCAGTGGTATCCCTCCTTAGTGGTTCTCCTGGAATCGGACTTGATGGGCAAGTGCTGGTAGCATGCCTTCGCGGCAGTGGCTTTGTCTCGCCTG
The DNA here is from genome assembly GCA_027924585.1 of Larix kaempferi. NCBI lineage: Eukaryota > Viridiplantae > Streptophyta > Pinopsida > Pinales > Pinaceae > Larix > Larix kaempferi. The sequence continues at coordinate 9,694,243 of BSBM01000378.1, read as the reverse complement.
CAGCATTTGGAAACCTTCAGTTTTTGAGTTTTTGTTGGTAGAATAGGTGATGTAAAATTTTAAAATATGTGGCCGGCCATGCCTGGCATCGGCGGGTTTAGCAGGGTTGAACCCTTATGTTTGCAAACCATCTTGCATCGTTCTATTTTATGTCTTATCGTTTGAGTAGCTCTGGGTTGTTGCATGAGGAGATATGTTGACAGTAACTTTGTTTTCAATATTTGCTATGTGTATAAATGGTGTGGAGTTTCGAAAGGAACCTCCAGCAAAAGATAGTGGCGACCGTAGGGTGTAACTACTGTTATTTAAATGGAAATGATAATATTCAGGGTTTGATGGCTATGTTTGGTAAATGGGTCTTCTCGTTTTTGTATCTGTATCTAATAGCTGGTTAAGATACTTTGGGTTTTATGTCTGCGTATAGTGTTGTTCGATTTCTTCAGTCTTGAACTCAGATTCGAGGATCGAAAGGCATGTTTTCCATTGTTTAAATAAAAGTGGCTATAAGCCGAGAAATAGAAAGAAAGGAAATGGTTTGTTTGAAGGCATAAGTGATAACGTTTAAACCCTAGCTATCGATGTGAATGAAATATACATGTCTATAATGATGTTTTTAAAGGAATAAGAACAACGACTCTTGATTCTACAATTAATTTTCTATGGTGATGAAACCTTTGATTGGGCAACTGTTTAATATTTATAAATAATAATGTTTTGAAAACCTATTGATCCCAGCTAGGGTATAGTGATATTACAATTTAATTTTTTAATTTGATAAAGCTATGTTTTCCCTAGCTGTTAATAACTGGGTATTCTGTGATGTAATTTTTATCATATGCAATTGATAGTTCAGGAAAACAAAGATAATAACAATGCCATCATCAAATAATTTGATTGCTTATGAATATGCAGTTTTTTCTACTCTAGCTATTTATTCCTGTATTCGTCCATTTTGGACCTCTGATTAAAAGATAGAATGCACAATAGCTTTCTTTCTGTCTGTACAACATAATACAGTGAAGACAATATTCATATAAGATCAATCAGATTCTAAAGAAATAAGAAGATAGAAAAATAATGGGAATATGGTTAAACAGAATGCTTACTATTGTTTTCCTCGAAATAACTAATAAAGATCAATAACTCTAGTTGTTAACATCATGGTCACGTTCAGGAATAAGAAAAGAATCTACTGCCATACTTAGTTTCTGTTAAGTTGTTTCAACATGCAAAACTGTATAGTAAAAAAATACATGCATCGATCTAATCTACAGCTGCTAAAATACAAGATGCATGATAACATAGTCTGTGCATGGGTGGTCTTTGGTTTAGATATTTAGATGCATGCTAGGTTTCACTTTTAGCTGGGAAGATTTAATGCTACCTCTCTGTACTGGAGTATGATGCAGCTCCACGCATGGAGAAAAATGCAGAGGAGTCATTTTATCGGTTTAGCAAATCTAAAATAACTAGGATCTGACATTTTCTACTATGGATCATTAAATAATAGTACCAAACCATTTTTTGAGAGCATGCATGTGATTTGAAAAAAGAAAATATGGTAGAATAGAACCTGAGGGTAATGGGAGGAACAAACCACTCAAGAAACCCGTTCCACCCAACCTGTTCCCAAACAACCAAGATGTCTGCCTTAGGACCTCCGAGCCTATCCACTATTCCACCAGGAGGAAGAAGGTTCTGCAGCTTAGGACTTCCACTTGCAACAGCAAGAAAATTTATATATCCAGCCTTACAGGCTTAGTAATTCCATGGGATCAGCACCAGCACCTCTGGTCTGTCCTTCTCATAACATTTGTAGACTTATACTTTCACTCTCCACAGCCTCCCCTATTCAAATCTCTCTGCCATCACCTGATGAGCATGAGGAATGTTTCTGCAGAAAACATTGTAAGAGATACCTACTCAATTCGAATTGCCCTTTATAGGCTTCCTAGTTCTTTTGTAATTAAATGGTCATTAGTGAGCTGCCTGGTCACCTCTCTCCACCTGCAAAGGGAAATGCCACAAAATTAGGGGTAGTTGTCCCATACCAACAACTAATGGTAGAGTGCAAGTGTTGCCATCTGTCCCAATCCTTCCAGCAGCTTCCATTCCTCCTAGTGGGCCAGTGGATACTCTTGTAACAGCTTTCTTGAGTGTTTGTCTCCCATTTTCATTTATTAAATAATAATAATGAGTCATTACATTCAATTTTGACCTACTTGGTCATAATTACAAACTTGTAATTATAATTTAACACAAAGTATTTTTTTGCAAAAAGAATAATAGTAGAAAATAATTATCCTCAAAAATTGGGTAGGTGACACAAGTGCACCAGATTGTTAAAACAAAATAATTTTTGAGAAGAGACACATTCACTGGGAAGGTGTCTACAGCTCCCTCTAACATCTATAATCTAACAGTGATGGGGCCAATCTTTTCTGTAATAATGAAAGGTCCTAACCAAAGGCACTGAAACTTGGTGTACTGATTCTTATCTTTGCGTTGCTTATTCCACCTTAGAACCAGGTCACCAACAGAAAATTCCCTGTCAGATGAAGATTTTTCATCAAACCATCTCTTCACCATCTGCTGATGATGATACAACTTGTTCTTGGCTATTTCCCTGTCCTCCTCTAGCTTCAAGAGGGTGTCAATTCTTTACTGGAGGGGAGAATAATCATCTTCTTGGACAGACTGGGCCAATTGTAGCGAATGAATAGTAAGATTAGTGGGAAGGATGGCTTCTTTGCCATAAACCAAACAGTAGGGAGAATTTGCAATTGCCGCTTTTGGGGTAATTCGATTTGCCCATAATGCATTATACAACTGTGTGTGCCAATCTCTGTGATGAGAGGCTACAGTCTTCTTGAGAATATTTATCAGGTTTTTGTTTGATGACTCAGCCAAACCATTACCTTGAGGATAATAATTGGAAAAAAACTTAAGTTTAATCCCCATCTCAAAGGCATATTCAGTTATATCGATTGAAGAGAAGTAGGATGCATTATCGAAAACTAAGTGCTCTGGAGTGCCAAACCGTGTGACAATCTGATTGTCAAGGAAAGAGATTACTTGGGCGGCGTTACATTGTTTAAGAGGAGTTGCCTCCACCCATCTAGTGAAATAGTCTGTGGCTTTGAGGATATACTTATGCTGGAGGTATGAAGGAGGGTTTATAGGCCCAACAAAATCTAGTCCCCATTGTTGAAATGGAAACTGAATTGTAACCGGTTGTAGAGGAAATGCAGGTTTCCTAAACTTCCCTGTGCATTTCTGGCATGGCTCATACTTCCTCACATAAGCATAAGCATCTTTAAAAAACGTGGGCCAATAATATCCGGCCCTAAGAATCTTGTGTGATGTAGTCTCTCCTTAAAAATGGCCTCCAGTAGGACCTGCATGAAATTGAAACATAATGTCATTAGTTTCATGTTTTTCCAAGCATATGAGAAATACTCCATCATAATTTTTTCTAAAAAGAACTTGCTCAATGAATTGATAAGGAGCAGATTTCAGTCTTAAAGCCCTTTTTTCTTAAAATCAAGGGTTTTGGGAGTAAACCCATGGTTTAGGAAAAATCTGATATCGTCGTACCATTCCGATGTTGGGGCATCGATAACGTTAACAACACCTGGGGGAATTTCTTCCTCGTGATCATATTCGGACTACTGCTGTGCAGGGTCATTGGATTACGCAATAAGAAGACAAAGACCTTGTCCTTTGACAATTTTAGCTAGCCTGATCTCAAGATCATATTCTTGTAGGGCGGTCATCCAATGGGCCCTCTTTTCCCCCAATTCTTTCTAGATGAGGACATTCCTAATAGCAGAATATGGAACAATGACTTTGGTTCGAGACTTCAACAAGTAGGGTCTGTAATGTTTGACGGATTTATAGACCGCATAGGATTGCTTATCGATCTGTGAGTATTTAAGCTATGCACCTTTGAATGTTGAGCTCATAAAAGGGATCAGGATTTCAGTATCATTGTCATGCTTTTGAGTTAAGACAGCTGCATAAGAAAAGTCAGTGGCAAAAGTATAAAGAATGAAATCCTTATCAAAATCTAGGGACATGAGAGCAGGAGCTTCTGCAATGGCCTTTCAAATTTGGATAAACGCATCTCTCTGTTCTCACGCCCAAGTAAACTGCACATCTTTCTTGACCAAAAGTTGTAGTGGTTTAACAATCTGGGCAAAATTTGGTACAAATCTACGTACAAAATTAATCTTAACTACGAAGGATTGCATTGCTTTGAGCGAGCCTGGTAAACCAATCTTTGAAATAGCCTCTGTATGTTTAGGATCGATAATCATACCTTCTTTTGAAACAATGAAGCCCAGAAGCTTTCCTTTTGTTACTGCAAAAATAGATTTCTTCAGGTTGAGAGAAATACAGAATTTCCTGCAGTGATCAAAAACTTGTTTCAAAGCAAACACATTTTCATGTCATTTTTTAGAGTAAATAGTGATATCGTCATGGTAAACTACGACATAATTATGCATTAACCCTCAAAAATCTATATCCATAGCTCTCTAAAAAGTAGCTCCTGCATTGATCATCCTAAAAGGCATCCGTCTGTAGGCAAAAGTAACCCATGGGGTCTTGAAAGTTGTTTTCAATTGATTGTCTGGGGCAACCATAAACTGGTTATACCCCGAAAAACCATCTAGGAGGGAAAACATCTCTGACACGGCTACCTTTTGAAGAATCTGCTCCATTGGTGGAATAGGATAGCTGTCTTTCTCAGAATCCCAATTTAGGTTCCTGAAATCGACACAGTCGAATTTCCCCGCTTTTCTTACAGACAGGTACTAAGTTAGCAATCCATTGAGTGTGCCTGACCGGAAAGATAATTCGAGCAGTGAGCAGCTTCTCCAGCTCCTTTTTTATAGAAGGCTTCAAACTGGGGTGCATCTTCTACAGCTTTTGTTGAAATGGCTTAACCTCTAGTTTCATGGGTATATTATGAAACATGACACTAGTGTCAAACGTTTTCAACTCGTCATACGTCCAGGCGAAAACATCCTTATACTGTTTACACAATGCAATAATAGCTCTGCATTCTTCAGGGGTACAATCAACTCCCAAATTGATGAAACAAGGTTCCTGTTTGGTTCCTAGGTTGACCCGCTCATAGTTCAAGGATGCGCTTTGAGTTTTACAATTAGTTTGAGATTTGAACTTGTCTTGTAAATTGTAAAACTTTCCCTGATTGATCACAGACTTCGGGATGACGTTTGAGGAATCAATGAGAGACATTTCATGTTCTGCTTCATTGATAGCCATGTCTTGGAAAGTATCCTGAGCTGTGAGGAAGTCAAGTATATGTCAGTCATCATCAAACACTTTCCAATTAGTCACATTATCCGGAATGGATGGTCTGTACATCAATTTGATAGAAAAAGTTTGAGGAGACAGACCTTCTGGCGGGATCAGTCTAGACGCTGTATTTGCTAACAAGTTTGCATCAAAATTTTGTGACCTGGGAACTGATTTAATATTGAAAGCTGAAAATTGAGTTGGTTAGATCCCTTACCAACTTTTGATAATTATCCAAAAGCGGAGATAAGCAGTGTATTTTATTCCTGACTTGCTTGACTATAATTTTAGAGTCTCCATAGCTTTCTATTGCTTGTACACCTAAATCAATGGCCTTCTTGAGCCCCTGCACAAGAGCTTCATATTCGGCTACATTATTAGTGCAATCAAATTCTAACCTGCAAGGAATCATGATTTTCATTCCTTTAGGATTGATAAGAACACAACCTGCTCCAGCTCCCTCCTTGGACTTGGAGCCATCGAAAAATAAGGTCCATGAGACAAGGTCTAATCTAAAATTCATATTCACATTATATACATTATGCACAATTTCACCAGAAAAAGGTACAGAAGTGACCTGAGTGATATGTGATTCGTTTCAGATGCTTTCTTCTGGTGAGGCATCAGCTGGGAATTCACCAAAAAAGGTATCGAATGTAAATTGCTCTGCACGAGAGGTGAGATAACCAGCAAGTTCACTTGGATCATTAAGATCAGTGACTGTCTGTTTCATGAAAGGTTCTTTGCTGATCTTAATTTTATTTGGTTGACCATTGTAAGGAAACCATAAATGAGACCAGTCTGTTGCAAAGTAACCTTTAAGTTTCTCTGACCAGTCCCTGCTTAACCACATCCCATAGGCTTCTAGGATGTCAGCTATCACAATCTCAACTGTCTGATGGATCCTGGGATCAGCTGACAGCGTGAGCGGAACGTTTCTCAATTTTCCAACCACTCTGACTTTGGATCTGTCAAGTTGCACAATCTGGGTCGGACAGGGTTCCCACGTTGCATTCAATTTTCTGCAAACAGAGAGGGGCATCACGTTTGATGATGCTCCCGAATCTATCATGCAGTTGTGTACATTCTGGTTGAAAATCTCAAAAGTAAGCAAGAAAGGAGGAGTTCTCTTACTTGCTGGCTTTTTATCATCAGTTTTAGTGTTAGAGTCTAGATTATTATTCTGTGACTCTCTAGGCTGTTTGACAATCATGTTTTTAGGTAAAGAATCCCTCATAGCAGGAATCTTGAGTAGCTCAAACAGAGAGATGTTTGCTTTGACTCTTTTTAAGTCTTCAACCAGGTTGTACTCCATTTGACGGAGGACTGTATCCTTCTGTGGGACAATCTTGTTTCTTGTGGGAACCGGGGGAGAAGATGAAGGTTCTTGAGGTGGTCATGGTCTTGACCTTGTATTATAAGGATGTTGTGTGTTAAACACCGCCTCAAGTTCTTCTTCTTCTTCACACATAGTAAGTTCCGAAAAGAAACCCATGGCATCGACTTGTGGATCATCTTCTGCTTCTTCTTAAGGTAGTGGAGGATCCGGGGTAGTCTGATCGTTGGAAGTGTCAAGGGTGAGCTGAGATTCTGCTGCCAATGCTCTAAAAATAGAAAAGAGTTCATCGTTTGTGAGTGCATCTTCTGGATTTGGTGGTGGTGGATTTTGTGGAGGCTAGTAAGGTCTCCTAAACGGTGGCCTTACAAAACCTCTGTTCTGATTATGATTATCATTAGTGTTCTTCTTCAAATCCACCATCTCATTTGACATATTCTGAAGGAATTTTTTCATGTCAGTCATATCAAATGGATCTTTGTTCTGAACTATGGGTTTAGGGACATTCTCAATTTTCTTCCTGGAAGTGGAAGGTTGTCCTTCTGAAGCTTCAGGGCTGTCTTCCAGACAAAAGATGTCCTTCTCAACTTGGATTGCTTCATCAAATGCTTCCAGTAAAGTACCCTTATGTTCCCTTTTGACCCATATTGCAATAGGGGGAGGCAGACCCTTTTCATAATAAGCCACCAACAATTCTTCAGCAGGAAGAAGATTGGTAGGAATTCTGTTTTTGAGATATGAAAACCTTTAGTTAAAGTCTTTTACCCTTTCTTTTCCTTTGATTTTCATGGAGGATAATTCTAAGACAAGATCTTGTGGTGTTTTGTCATCCCCAAATTTCGGGGTAAAATGTTTCTCGAATTCATCCCAGGAAGTTATAGATTGGGCCAGTAAAGCAAAATACCAAGTGGTCGTTCTACCCTCAAAGGTGTATGGAAAGAGTATGCATACTACTGTTAAAATTTGAGCATTAATTCATAATACTCTTGGATATTTACTGAGAGAATAACATATACAGTATATCAATGCATAACAATCACAATAAGCATGACAAGAATCACAAGAATCAAAAGCATGAGAGACAAGAGACACAGAGTTTCCGTGGGGAAAACCCTAAGGTGAAAAAACCCACAACTTCCTCAGAGATAGAGAGAGCAATGGCTCAACCAAAGTACAACCAAAATACACTTGAGATAGTCTCCTCGAGCAGATGATCCTCCTCCTCACTAGTGCGCCACTTTCTGAGTAAGAGAAGTGTGTCTTTTTGAATGATCCAAATAGAGATCTCCCGATCTCTATTTATACTTAACTTGTTTTCCCAGTGACCTTATGGGGCTGACTTGTCTATCTAGATACATCCACAATATAATATATATTTTAGGGCCGACCCCACACATGGTGGTCTAATAACCCATCGGCAAGTACACACACTTGCGACACTTGTCAATCCACATGACGACACTTCCTTATAGAGGAATAACACATCTCTTATAAGGGTACAATAAATATATATGAAATACATAGATGAAATACATTTCGAAGTTACATATACATCAACACTCCCTCTTAACTAGGAAGGTATTTCTCGACACAGTTATGCTAGACAAGTCTTCTTCTCGGGATCATCGTCATCGATGCATCATCATCATCATCGTCACTGCTGCTGCTATCTCAACCAATCTCTGACTCTACTCATCATAGGAAGTTCTACAAAGCCAGTCCTTTTTCATACTGGATGTAGGCCCACCACCTGCAGGTCTTCATCATCTGTGCGAATGGTCTGATAGAGGTTGCCTCTCAGGACTAATTTTATGTGCGGATGCAATATTGGAAAGAGTATCCCAGGAACATTTATGTGCCTAAGCACGACCGACAAGATCTCCCAGGATTGATTACATGCATCTCCTCCACAATACCTTTAAATAGCATCCCAGGAACATTTATGTGCCACAGCACGACCGGCAAGATCGCTAAAGAGCATCCCAGGACTTATTACGAGCATACAGCTCAACCTCTCGGATCTCCAGGATTGATTACATGTGGATAGAAAAAAAAATTAAAGAGCATCCCAGGAACATTTATGTGCCACAGCACGACCGGAAAGATATCTAAAGAGCATCCCAGGACTAATTATGAGCACACAGCTCAACCTCTCGGATCTCCAAGACTGATTACATGTCTCCGTAGTAATACCTCATCCCAGGACTGATTACGAGCACACAACTCAACCTATCGGATATCTGAGGACTAATTACATACTACATAGCAATACCGAAAAGAGTACCCCAGGAACATTTATGTGCCGTAGCACGACCGGCAAGATCTCCCAGGACTGATTACATGCTATTTGCACAACCTGCCACATATCATCTCTAACCTCCAAGTATCAACCTGATACTCATGATCCAACGGATCATCATCGCACGAGGCATCATCATGATGCACATGATCATACTGATCATCATCACTTGTACCATCCTGGTACATATCATCTGGAGCAACATCCTGAAGCTCATCATCATGATCAACCTGATCATACAATGCATCCACCTAATGCACACCAAGTATCTACCTGATACAAATCATCATACATGATCCACCTGATCATACAGTGTATCCACCTGATACAAATACAAATACATGATACATATCAACATACATGATCTACCTGATCATACAATGTATCCACCTAATACAGATACATGGTCCAAGCATCCAACATGATGCATATACAAATACATACAAATGATCCATCGATCATATCCAGCATCAACACGATGCGTACATACATACAAATATAAATGATCCAACTGATCATATCCAACATCAACACGATGCATACATACATACAAATAGAAATGATCCAACTGATCATATCCAACATCAACACGATTCGTGCATACATACAAATATAAATGATCCAACTGATCATATCTAGCATCCAACATGATGCATATACAGAGCAGTAACTGGAGCATCGTCCTGATACTCATCATCCAGCGCTTACATCCACAGCCATGTGAAGGATCCTCCTTCCAACATGCTTGGGATGGCTTCAACAAATGTGTCCATCACTTCTTCCTCGAAGTGTCGTCGATCGGAAGAACACCAAGCCTCTCCTTGAAGTACTCGAACTTCACCCTGGCTAGTGGCTTCGTCAGCACATCTACAATCTGCTCGTCCATCGCAACATACAGGAGCTTCACGGCTCCTCTCTACACCATATCCCTGATATAGTGATATTTGATCTCTATGTGTTTCGACCTGTCATGAAACATCAGGTTCTCAAACAGCTTCACACAACTCTGGTTATCACAGAATATACCAGTAGCATCCACTGGGAGATCAAATAACTCAGACAGTAGCTTCCGTAGCCATACTGCCTCACAACTAGCTGAACAGGCTACAACATACTCTGCCTCAACTATACTCAGTGCTACGCAGGACTGCTTCCTGCTGAACCAAGAGATCACACCTGATCCCATACTGAAGCAGCACCCAAATGTGCTCTTCCTATCTGCAGCACTGCCAGCCCAATCTGAATCAACATAACCCTACAAGTTAAACTTTTGATTCACTTCATACTTGAGCCCATAATCCACTATACCCTTCAGGTACCTCAGAACATGCTTTACAGCAACTAGATGAACACTCCTCGGATTCGTGAGGAACTAGCTCAATGTGTTCACTGCAAAGCAAATATCTGGTCTCGTGTTCGTTAGGTACATCAATGACCCAATCATCTGACGATACATAGAGACATCAACTGGCTCAGATGAAGCATCACATAGAAGCTTTAGATTCGATGCCATGGGTGTGGCCATGGCCTTGCAATCCATCATCCCAAATCTCTTCAGAATATCTACTGTGTACTTCCCTTGACCAAGGAAGATCCCACCTGAATTCTGCCACACCTCCATACCTAGGAAATAATGCATCATTCCCAAATCTTTCATATCGAACTCAGCAGCAAGCTTCCTCTTAGTATCTACAATCAATCTGTCATCTCCTGTTACAAATAAGTCATCCACATACAGGAGTAGAATCACAGGATTCCCTTCCTCAACCTTGTAGTAGAGGTTGGAATCCGCTTTACTCTTGGTAAAGCCCAAGCTAGATAGGAAACTGTCCATCCTACCATACCAAGTTCTGGGAGCTTGCTTCAAGCCATACAAGGATTTCTTCAATCTGCACACATATGACTCTCTGTCGTGTATTTCAAAACCGAGTGGCTTCTCCACGTATACTTCCTCTTCAACTACACCATTCAAGAAAGCAGTCTTGACATCCATCTGGTGTATTTTCCATTTCATTGTTGCATCCAAGGCAAGTACTGTTCTGATGGAAGTATACCTGGCTACAGGTGCAAAAGTTTCTTCATAATCTATTCCCTCTTTCTGAGAGAAGCCACGAGCTACGAACCTTGCTTTGTATTTCTCTACAATGCCATCTACAGCATGCTTGATTTTGTAGATCCATTTGGAAGTCACAACAGACTTCTCTTTAGGTCTTGGGACAACATCCCAAACATCATTCTTCATTATTGATTGGTATTCCTCAACCATGGCATCCTTCCATTCTTTCTTTTCCGCTACTTCTTCATAACTGGAAGGTTTTTTGTTCATAATGTCACAGAGTAAAGCAACATAGCTGGTATGTGATCTGGTTCTCTTCTTTGCTCTGTGTTCTTCTTCTGGAATGCCAAATATTTCTGCATCTTGAATGAGCTCTCTAGCCCATGCAAGTTTCCTCTTGTGAGAGTTATCCTCACGGAGTGGATCTATAGGTTCTTGTGGATCTTCAAACTCATGAACAACTTCTGGAATTGCTTCATTCACGGTAGTGTCTTGAACTCTAGTTTCCTTAGGTTCTTCATAAACTTCGATAGGTGCCTTCCTTGATTTTATGAATGCTGAGTTTTTATCAAATGTTACATCCCTGCTGACATCAATCTTCTTGAACCCTGGAAAGTATATTCTGTAAGCCTTCAAGCTTTCATTGTAACCCACAAAGATACCCTTCTTTCCTGAAGGATCTAGTTTGGTCCTCTTTTCCTTTGGGACATGAGTGTATACTGGACAACCAAATATTCTGAGATGGCTGACTTCAGGTTTCTTACTAGAAAAGACCTCTTCTGGTGTCTTGTTGTCCAATATCTTGTGGGGTGTTCTGTTATGCACATATACAGCTGTTCTAGCTGCTTCTGCCCATAGATGCATAGGTAGATCCTGGTCATGCAGCATTGCCCTTGCTGCTTCCATGATTGTTCTGTTCTTCCTTTCTGTAACTCCATTCTGTTAAGGATTATAAGGAGCAGTCAACTCCCTCTTAATCCCTGAATCACTGCAAAGCTTCTTGAAGTCACCTGAGGTGAATTCTCCACCATTGTCGGATCTGAATGTTTTGATCTTTTTGTCAGTTTGATTCTCCATCAAGGTTTTGAATTCCTTGAACTTATCAAACACCTCATCTTTTTTTTTCAAGAAGTATACCCAAGTCTTCCTAGAGAAGTCATCAATAAATGAGACATAGTAAACATACCCACTTAGAGAACTGGATGAAATAGGACCACATACATCTGAGTGGATGATTTCCAGGATATCTTTTGCCTTGCTTTCACTGCATGGGAAAGCCTTCTTAATATTCTTACCTTTTGCACATCCTTTGCAAACACCTTCATGTTTGGTTTTGATTTCAGGAAGACCCTCTACATCCTTGCTTGCAATTGGAAGTGCCCTATAGTGCATATGAGCAAGTCTTCTATGCCAAAGTTCACTTGGATCCATGGATTCATGCACCATGGCATGTTCAGGTTGTCCTTTTAATTTATACAAACCTCCCTCTTGCTCTCCAATCACAACTGCATCATCTATGGTCTTTCCCTTTGGCCACATTAGGACTTGGCCATCCATAAATGCAACCCTCATACCTTTTGTATCCAATGCAAAGATGGAGAGTAAGTTCTTCTTGAGCCCAGGTACATAAAGGACTTCTTTAATCTTCAAAGATTTTCTAGAATCTAGGTTGTAGGAGGCTTCACCACTTCCTTTGATGGGATATTGATAATCATCCCCAAGTTTCACTTTATGGGGTGATTCATGTTCAGACAGATTTACAAAGGATTCTTTAAACACAGTCATGTGTTTGGAAACCCCACTGTCAATTAACCAATCATTACAACCATGGGATATAGTACCTGTGAGAGCAGAGATTAGAACATACTCTTCTTCACTTGATGAGTCATCATTACTATCATCACTTTCTTCCCTAGCCTTCTTCTTTGGAGGTTCATCATCTTCGGCAGCATGCGCATGGTACCTTCTTTTGTTACCCTTCTTCTTCTTGCTGGAGTTGTTGTTGTTGTGTTTGTCCCTTTTGTTCTTGGGACATTCTGAAGCAAAGTGACCCTTCTCATTACAAGTGAAACACCTTAGATCTTTCTTGTTTTTGTGAAAATGATGAGAAGATTTCTTCTTGTGATGGGATGGTTCCCTCTTGAACTTTCCCTTCTTAGTGTGAGCTATGAGAGCTTGATCTTCATTTCCCATCTTCTCTTCTCTTGCCACAAGCCTTGCTTCTTCTTGAGAACATTCCTCCCATAATTTGTTGAAGGAGATTTAACTTCTTTCTGGCACAAATCCCCTGGATAAAAGAGTCCCATGAACTAGGTAGACCATTCAAAGTATTCATAACAATTTTACCATTCTCCACCATTTCATCTACAGCTTCAAGTTGTTCCTTGATCTAAGAGACCTTGGAGAAATATGATTGAATGGTTTCTCCATTCGACATCTTGACCCCTTTCAATTGATTCCGCAGGGTCATCTTCCGATTTATGTTCTTTCCTTCAAATAGCTTGGTCAAAGAGTCATACATAGCCTTGGGTGTCTTTAGAGAAGACACATGGGGTATGAGATGGTCTTTGATAGAATCAGCAATGATTCTCTTTGCCTTGACCAAGTTCTTCTTATGCAATACCTTAGCCTCTTCATCCTCTGGGATAGGGATGTCTTCTTTTATATATGAGTCCAACTCATTCTCTTCCAGTATTAACCCAATCCTATACTTCCAAGCTAGGAAGTTATCAGCCCCTTCAAGCTTATCCTCAAGCTTGGTGTGGTGAGACATCTTAAAGAGTACTTCAAATGAAATAGAAAATATTTAGGTCTTACCACTTGAAATGATGAAAACTGGATCTGGTCCTGGATTAGGGTTTGTCGGAAAAACCCTAAAAATTCAAAATGTGAATTTCAAAATTCTGAAAGGATAGAAAGATGCGCCTTAATGAGCTGATCCAAAGCTCTAAACTTCGATTTTTGCAAGGAGCTTCTAGTTATGGCTTCAGATTTCAGAAATTCCTATTTTTGTGGAAACCCTAATTTTTAGGGCCAAATCTGAAAATGATCAGAATTGAATTCTGATTGGACAGATAGATTCTCCTTGATGATTAGAGTCAATCTACTATACTGCATTTCCAAAAATGGTGGAGAGAAACCCAATAAACAAGAAACTCAAGTTTTCGTCACTGCAAAATGTCTTCTTCTCAGGTTAGCTCTGATGCCATGTTGAAATTTGAGCATTAATTCACAATACTCTTGGATATTTACTAAGAGAATAACATATACAGTATATCAATGCATAACAATCATGATAAGCATGGCAAGCATCACAAGAATCAAAAGCATGAGAGACAAGAGACACAGAGTTTCCGTGGGGAAAACTCTAAGGTGAAAAACCCCACAACTTCCTCAGAGATAGAGAGAGAAATGGCTCAACCAAAGTACAACCAAAATACACTTGAGATAGTCTCCTAGAGCAGATGATCCTCCTCCTCACTAGTGCACCACTTTCTGAGTGAGAGAAGTGTGTCTTTTCGAATGATCCAAATAGAGATCTCCCGATCTCTATTTATACTTAACTTGTTTGCCCAGTGACCTTATGGGGTCGACTTGTCTATCTAGATACATCCACAATATAATATATATTTTAGGGCCGACCCCACACATGGTGGTCTAATAACCCATTGACAAGTACACACACTTGCGACACTTGTCAATCCACATGATGACACTTCCTTATAGAGGAATAACACATCTCTTATAAGGGTACAATAAATATATATGAAATAGATAGATGAAATACATTCCAAAGTTACATATACATCAACAACTACATCCTCATGTACCACACTTCTAAGCCTAATTGCCTGCATGAAAGTTTTTATGTGATCCAATGCAGGTATCTTATCATCAGGGTTGTATTTAGGCAGCCATTTCTCAAGATTCTTTGGTAATCTATGTTGATCACCTAATATGAAAACTGCACCTTGGTCAAGCCAAGGTTTGTTTTGACCTTCTCTAGCCATTGGAGGTTCTTCTTCTTCTTCTTCAGATAATGAACTAGAAGAATTCTCTTCGTCTGAGGAAGATGATGAAGATGAAGAAGGGGATGGTGGTGGACCACTGGCTCCAAGATTTGGTTGACCTTGTGTTCCTACGAGAGTGGCCTCACGGTTATATTCAGGAGAATCTGGTCAATTAACTAGGCCTTGGTTTTCAGATTGTTGATCAATTGTATGTTGATCCTCTTTGTTAAAACTATTGGTATGCTGAACCTGTGGATTAGTGGTCTGTGAGGTGGGAACTTGCTAATCTTCCCGACTGCTAGCCTGCAAAATACCTTCTAAGTTTAGAGCTTCCAGGCCGTGTCTTCTTTGATCGGAAATTCGTTGTTATGCTCTTAAAACCCTATCGACAGATGTTTTCAATATATGCTCTAACGAGATGGGTCCCCTTGTGGGTGATGTGAAAATGATATCTCCTTTGTTCTCCTGTTGTATCACGGGTGTGACACGTATAACCGCAGGTTGTGTGGACATGACATGGAGAATCGTAGGTTGTGTATTAGTTGCTTGTTCAGATGTTGAAGCCCTAGTCTGGCTTCGGGTTTGAACCATTGAAGTACTTGCTGGAGGAGGTTTATTAGTAGTCTGCTTATGGATGTTTTACTAGTGGCCCTCCTTCTAGCGCCATTTGTTGATGCCTCGGGGGTGTAGGGTAAGTGCAAAGTGCTGGAATAGGTTCCAAGGCACACAACAGGGGATGAAAACCCAGCCAAAGGATTCGAAAGACCCTACGCAAGGGCAATTCTATCCTTGACCTGTTTGGTGTGGTAATCACCCACGGATATTTGGCCTCCACTGGCACTCTATGAGTAAAAGTTTTGATCTTAAAAGATCAGTTTTCCTATCAAGGAAAACAAAGTAAAAAATAACTACCAAAATCTAACTTAACCTACCTAAGGAAAGAACCTATTCTAAGTCAGATCTAGCCTAAAAGGAAGAGTTGATGTTGTGCAGATCAGATTTGAAGTGTGATGAACAAGTAGTTAAATACCTTAAACAGAAATGTCTTTGGGTTCTTCACTTGTTAATTAAAGTTTTACCAGTTAATAAAAATTAAGTGACAATTCTTCAAAGTGTTTAAGCCTATTCAAATATCTCATCTGTAATCATTGTGTTAATTGAAAAATTAACATTTGATTATACATATTTATTTGCATTGAATCATTTGTAGAAATATAAAAGTGAAAACGTTCAATTAAAGAAATTTAATAGAACAATTTTGAGCATAATCCAGACATACAGGGAAATCAATATGAGAGATCTTATGCATTAATGAATGTCCTGCAAAAGATTAAACACATAACCGATGACAAATTTGAAACATTAACTCAACAATTCCCAAAGAAATTTGAAGAACGATAGAAGGTGGATTAAAAGATAACTTTCCTGAATAGAGAAGTCTTGTACACAAATTACAAGGACTCTGATAAACAGAGTATCTTCAGTCCAATCTCCTACTGAATTGCAATTCCAAAATTCCCAACCCCTTACTAAGGGAAACATTCCTCCTTATATACTAAATTTACATAAGAGTTCCAAAAGGAGAAATTCTACAAAATAGGGATTACAAAATTGGATCTAACCATTGATCCAAGAAATATTGCTATTTTTAAGCTTAAAAGATTTTCCGCCACCTTTCACAAAAGAAAGACTTGTTCTTTAATTAGATAAGGTCTCGTGGCACCATAAAAATTCAATCACAGATTTTTCACTATCATCGACAGGTGGTGTGGCTTACAAAGCATCTGCTGTAGGAAATTCAGGGTCGGGGAACCCACTGTAAAAAACAGAGAAATCCATTAGATGGTTTACTTTAGGAACGGTAGCTGGCACGCCAGGTTCTTCATTGATTATAAATTCATGTATAACATTAGTATCAAGATCAGTTGATTCCTCCAGAATTTCCTTCCTTTACTTTTCGGGGTTCAGCATGTAGGCAGACAAAGTTTCAAAGTCTTCTTCACTGCTACCGCTACTAAGATCAGGAACACCTGCATCAAATGGTGGTGATAACATTTCTTGATACAACAAACGGTAGAGTTCTTCATTTTCAACCTGAACATTAGAAAATTCACCATCTACATGAATATTACTCATTCTGAATGAGTCTTGGATAGTAGGACGCAAAAAAAAGAAAAAACCATACAGAGTCTTACATATTCCAAAAGGGAAGGGATGAACTGGAGATTTGATGTTAATTGCTATTAAAAGGCCAACAAGCAAGTCGATGATAATCGGGCGGGGCAATCTGCAATGATTAAACTTATCCAGTCAATTCATTGTAATTACTTCAATTGTAATGAAAAGAGCCCAGGTATGTGCCAGTCGGATCAAAGCTTGTGCAAAGTACGAGTTCAATTACTACTCGCATGATTTTGAATTTATTTTACGATCACATCATTACAAGCAATCTTCCATCAATAATTATGACTGGTAATTAATAATGGAGACGAAAGTTAGGGTGATAAAGTTTATCTGCAAAAAGTCTCGGCTAGGAGTTCTAGTACACGGGCTATCAATTCTTTGCACATAACAAATCCAATCATTAAGAGGTGGAACAAAAACTGCAAGATGTCAAAGCTCGAGTCCAGACATGGCGAACTTAAGGAAGAGAGATGGTGTCCATCCAACATGAAGTAACTGATAGAATTGTATTAGTGTTCGTTGTCATGGATTACACAGAAAAATGTTAATTTGGCAGAACCAGCTTTCAAAAGACAAAATGGAAAAGCCTGACTTAACTGACTACCCAAAATCAATGTGACCGTGAGACCATAACAGACGGACGACTGAGATTAACCAGAGCAGGATGTGGAATCAGGTTCAAAAAATTTCATGGAGTTCTTATTCAAAGATCCCGCAAGCTGAAACTTGAAAGTACGGATTTGCGAGTTGCGGGTATGAAAAATGGAGGTTAAAAAAAAAAAATTCCGAAAGCCGAAAACCCAGTATGCGGGTGGCGGGCTTCGGAACGTTAAACTGTGAAGTAAAAATAACCATCCCGAAAGTTGCATCTTGAAATTACGGTTTTGGGATTTCGGGAGTACACACCAAATAAACAAAAAAACACAATCCCAAAAGCCGAATGTCGCCATTGCGAGGTTCGCGTTTTGGGGTAATTATTTCTCAATCTTATTACAGAATGATTCCGCAGCCGTCGGGTTGCGGGTTTTGGGTTCTCCAAATGTCCGGTTTCGGGGTGATGATAACAATCAACAAAATACTCAAAATTTTGGTTCTTTTCAGACCGAAACACTTTGGAAGAAATAATCTAACCCTTGCAAACAAGTAGACCAAAAGCATGGGTGAAGAAATTTAGAGGTATAATCAAAATCTAAAATTTTCAAGATGACCCACCCAAACAGCTTTGCATTTATTAAAATTGGGGGCTCTCGTGCTTAGCTAAGCATGGGATCTGTTGTGGCTACAACAGGACTTTGATCAAAAAAGTGGAAAATTAGGGCTTCTACAAAAATGGGAATTTTTGAAATCTATGACCATGGCTGGATGCTCCTCAGAAAAATAGAAGCTTAGAGATTTGGATCGTACCTTTTGATTGAGCAGAAAGGTGGGCTTTATCAAACCCTAGTTTGGGGTCATGTCCAGTGAATCCGGAAGTTTCAAAGGCAAAATTGAGGGGTGAAACTTTATAGTTTTCAAATTCTGAATATACCGGATTGATCAGCTCATCAAGGTGTATCTTTCTATCCTTTCAGAAGTTTGAAATTCAAATTTTGAATTTCTAGGGTTTCTCTGAAAAACCCTAATCCAACTCCAGATCCAGTTCCTGCAAATCAAGTGGATTGGGTTAATCCTAGAAGAGAATGGATTGGTCACCTGCATAAGTGAAGAAGTTCCCTTTTCAGAGGGAGATGAGGCTGAGGCCTTACATAAGAAGATTACAAGCAATCTCGATAGGTATGACTCATTCAAGTATGTTTCGAATTCTGTTCATAATTAAGTTTATGATATGTTTGTCTTCATATTATTACGGTTAGTACAATCTTGGTTAATTTTAGACTTGTCATATCACCTTAATAAAATTATGAATGCATGATAGAAGATATTCATTGATTAGGGTTTTTGACACTTATGATTGTACTAATGCATTGTGATGTTGTATGAGGTTGATGTTGTCCACTAACATGAAAGGTACATCAAGAAAGACAAATCATGTTCTAGTTCAAGAACATATGACCATGGTGACATGAAGACAAAGGTTCATCCATTGCCATGGATCGCATAGAAGATCTGCTTACGAGGTATGTATAACTTGGTTAACCTATGAGATATGCAGGTTACTAGCACAAGTCACTTATGAGAACAAGAAGGCATCATATGGGTATGTTAGACAATAACCAACTAACATATTAATCCAAGTATGTTTTTCCTATATCAAGTTAGAATCCTACCTTGTGTAAAGTATACATGGCATGATTGATAATGATTATTCATAGGTTTGAGTAATCACGGGTGTAGACATATTATGTTTCTTACTTTAATTTATGATATGACTAACCATAAGAGTCCGTGAATACTAATGCTTATTATTTATGTTTGAAATTATCATGACTATACATGTTTAAGATTATTATGTTTTGATAGTATTGAGAATATACTAATAAATGTATGATTATGTATGAGATCTCGAGGATATCACAATAATGATACTTGTAAGCATGCATAGTGATCGAGGATGGATATAAGTTCAAGGACAGGTAATCCAGGAAGCAAAGATCAAGAGGGAGCACACTCCAGTAGTTTCTGCAAGCATGCAGATATTCAGAGGGAGTTGACCACTTCTCACAATCCACATCAGAATAGAGTTACAGAAAGGAAGCAAAGACTGAGAGGGAGTCAACCCAACAAACAAACAAAGATAAGTATTTGAATTATCATTTCTTCTATATTTGATTGTTTAAATAATACTGCTCAATAATGTATATACTGATGTTCCTAGAATTAGGTTGTGCATATTAGAATAGTTTCATTGATGAACAGTATACTACTAATATACATGGGTAAGTGGCCTATGGCATTGTACAACATTCCATTGCTACTTATCTAGAATGAAACCTCTTTGCTGACATGTTGGGAGTTGTGCACACTCTTAACAATGTTCTGGTAGAGCTTGGAAGACATCTAGAAAGTTATGGGATATGGATAAATGTTGTATTGAAGCATTGGCTAAGATAATTGCATGACTGTATGACATATTTATTTATGTATAAGAATTTGTTCTGAAAACTATGAGATGTTTTCTAATCATGCAATTTAACTTGTTTTGTAGGAAAGATCGTATACCATCACCTACAAAAGAAGGACTACAACATTTGTTCAACAAAAAAGTTATCTATTGAAGATATTAAAAATATTGAAGTTCCCAGGATTCAGGAAGAATTCCATGATCGAGGAGTACCAGTCGATCATGAATAATGATGGTTGGGATGCAGTCCCAAAACCCGAAGGGAAGTTTGTTGTTACTTCCAAGTGGATCTATAAGATCAAGCATGCTGCAGATGGTAGCATAGAAAAATACAAAGCAAGGTTTGTAGCTCGTGGATTCTCTCAGAAAGAGGGAATAGACTTTTGCTCCTATAGCCAGGTACACTTTCATCAGATCAGTACTTTCCTTGGCTACAGTGATGAAATGGAAGATACACCAGATGGATGTCAAGACAGCTTTCTTGAATGGTGTAGTCAAGGAGGAAGTGTATGTGGAGCATCCACTTGGTTTTGAGACACATGACAGGGAGTCATATGTGTGCAGGTTGAAGAAAGCCTTGTATGGCTTGAAGCAAGCTCCCAGAACTTGGTATGGTAGGATAGATAGCTTTCTATCAAGTTTGGGATTTACCAAGAGTAAAGCGGATTCCAACCTTTACTACAAGGTTGAGGAAGGCAATCCAGTGATACTACTATTGTATGTGGATGACCTATTTGTAACAGGTAAGGATAGATTGATTGGCGACATGTAGCGAAAGCTTGCTGCCGAATTCAAGATGAAGATCTTGGAGATGATGCACTACTTTCTAGGCATGGAGGTGTGGCAGAGTGCTTATGGAATCTTCCTTGGACAAGGGAAGTTTGCAGTAGAGATCCTAAAGAGGTTCGGGATAATGGATTGCAAGGACATGGCCACACCTATGGCATTGAACCTGATGCTTCTGTGTGATGCTTCATCTGATCTGGTTGATGTCACAGTGTATCATCAGATGATTGGGTCCTTGATGTACCTGACGAACACGAGACCAGATATTTGCTTTGCGGTGAACACATTGAGCCAGTTCCTGATGGATCCGAGGAGTCTTCACTTGGTTGCTGTAAATCATATTCTAAGGCACCTGTAGGGTATGGTTGATTATGGTATCAAGTATGATGCGAATCAAAAATTTAACCTGCAGGGTTATGTTGATTAAGATTGGGCAGGTAGTGTTGTAGATAGGAAGAGCACTTCTAGGTGTTGCTTCAGTATGGGATCAGGCGTGATATCTTGGTTTATCAGGAAGCAGTCCTGTATAGTATTGAGTATAGCTGAAGTAGAGTATGTTGCAGCTTGTTCAGCTAGTTGTGAGGCAGTATGGATTCGGAAGCTATTGTCTGAGTTATTTGATATCCCACTGGAGGCTACTGGTATCTTGTGTGACAACCAGAGTTGTGTGAAGCTATCCGAGAACACGGTGTTCCACAACAAGTCGAAACACATTGAGATCAAATATCACTATATCAGGGATATGGTGCAGAGAGGAGCAGTGATTCTCCTGTATGTTGCGACGGATGAGCAGATTGCAGATGTACTGACGAAACCACTAGCCAGAGTGAAGTTCAAGTACTTCAAAGAGAGGCTTGGTGTTCTTCAGATTGACGACACTTCGAGGAAGAAGTGATGGACACATTTGCTGGAGCCATTCCAAGCATGGTGAGAGGAGGATCCTTCACATGGATATGGATGTAAGCGCTGGATGATGAGCATCAGGACGATACTCTAGTTACTACTCTGTATGTATGCATCATGTTGGATGCTGGATATGATCAGTTGGATCATTTATATGTATGTATGTATGCATCATGTTGGATTCTGGATATGATCAGTTGGATCATTTATATGTATGTACGCATCATGTTGGATGCTGGATATGATCAGTTGGATCATTTATATGTATGTACGCATCATGTTGGATGTTGGATATGATCAGTTGGATCATTTATATGTATATGTATACATGCATCATGTTGGATGTTGGATATGATTAGTTGGACCATGTGTATGTATCTGTAGATGTATCAGGTGGATACATTGTATGATCAAGTAGATCATGTATGATGATATGTATCAGGCAGATACTGTGTATGCATCAGGTGGATGCATTGTATGATCAGGATGACCATGGATGACGAGCTTCAGGATGTTGCTCCAGATGACATGCAGCAGGATGATGCAGTGTTGATGATCAGGATGATCATGTGTACATCAGGATGATGTATGGTGAGTATCAGGTTGATACTCTATGGCCGTGGACATGTTGTGCAGATGAGCATGTAAGTAGACTTGGGAGATCTAGACAAGATGAAAAAGGCCTCAGATGCTCTTTCGAGCCATTGTCCTATGGCATGTAAGTAGACCCGAGAGATCTGGACAGGATGAAAAAGGCCTCAAATGCTCTTTCGAGGCATTTCCATGACCACATTTAATCAAACCTGGAGATCTGGACAGGATGAAAAAGGCCTCAGATGATCTTTAGGGTTCTTGCTTGGCAAGACACCCTTTTAAGGTTTTGTGGTAGGAGTCACATGTAATCAAAACTGGAGATCTAGACAGGATGAAAAAGGCCTCAGTTGCTCTTTAGGGTTCTTTCTTGGCAAGACACCATTTTAAGGTTTTGTGACTGTCACATGTAAAAGATCCTGGGAGATCCTATAGGTCAGAGTTGTGTACCCGTAACATCCTGGGATGCTCTTTCGAGGTTTTGTGACGCACGTAATAAGTCCTAAGGATTCCACAGTATGGCTAGTGATGATGAAGACCTGCAGGTGGTGGGCCTACATCCAGTATGAAAAAGGACTGGCTCTATAGAACTTCCTATGACGAGTAGATTTAGAGATTGATTGAGATAGCAACAACAGTGATGACGACGATGACTCGATGATGATGATCTAGAGAAGAAGACTTGTGCTAGAAGACCTGTGTCGAGAAATACCTTCCTAGTTAAGAGAGAGTGTTGATGTATATGTAACTTTGGAATGTATTTCATATATGTATATTGTACTCCTATAGAGAAGGTATTATTCCTTTATACAGAAGTGTTTGTATTCCTATAGAGATGTTATTATTCCTCTATACGGAAGTGTTGTCATTTATATTGTAAGTGTCGTAACTTATACTTGATGGGTTATTAGACCACCTTGTTGGGGTCGACCCTGTATAAGTCATGTAGGTCGAAGGGTTATTAGACCACCCTATTGGGGGTCGGCCATGTGGGTCAAAGGGATATTAGACCACCCTATTGGGAGTCATCCCAGTCAACATTATGTTATGTGGTTAAGTTAAGGCCGACCTAGTAAAGGTTATTAGGCAAGTCAAGTCAAGTATAAATAGAGTGCGGGAGGCACTCTATTTGATCATTCTATTCTCACACACACTCTTTGGAAAGTGGCGCACTTGTGGAGGAGGAGAAGCTGCTGCTAGGAGATGCCTATCTCTTATGCTTGGGTTGTATCATTGCTCTATCTATCTCTAAGGAAGTTATTGGGGTTTTTCACCTTTATGGTTTTCCCCAAGTAAACTCTGTGTCTCTTGTGTGCTTGCATTATTGTGTCCATGATTGATATGATGTACATGTTTTTCTCTCAGTTAAGATCCTAGACAATATTGAAGTAAATTCTGAAAAACTAACAAGTGGAACAACAGTAAGCTGGATTTAGAAACTGCAGAAGGTTGTTGCACTTTCAACAATGGAAGCAAAGTATGTTGCTATTACAGAGGCTAGTAAAGAGATGATTTGGTTGCATAGCTTTATGGAGGAAGTGGGTAAGAAGCAGAAGGATAGCAGGTTGTAGAGTGACAGCCAGAGTGCCATTCATCTTGCAAATAACTCAGCATTCCATTCCAGGACTAAACATATACAGCTCAAGTACCATTTCATACGCTCTATTCTGTAAGATGAATTGTTGAAGCTGAAAAAGATATATACTAGCCAGAATCCTGCAAACATGTTCACAACGATAGTGACCAGAGAGAAACTAAGTTCTTGCTCGGTTTCAGTTGGCCTTCTAGCATGAAGGTGAAGAGGATAAATTTGCCAAGTCCAAGTCCAACAAGTGCAATAGCGGTGGAGTTGCTATGATCAGTCTCCAAGTGGGAGATTGTTGGTTGTGGAGCCAGATCTTCCAGTCTCATAGATGATATTGTTTTAGCTGTGCACCTCGGAGGACTGTACACCCATTCTGTTTTCGCCAGTTGTTTTGCGGGCCCATGGTTTTTGGGTATCTCGTGGTATTTTTCCCATTGTATTTTCCCTATAAAAGAAAGACATTGTAAAACAACTAGGGTTGAGGTATTAGGTTTTATGCATTGTAAAGATCTCTAAGATCAAGAGAGATACTGTGAGACAGTGAAGAGGAAGTGCAGCGGCTATGCTGCAGGTTGTATCCCTTCACCTTGCTGGACGATAATAATAATAAGGACTGCCAAATTCACTGTGGATGTAGCCCAAGTTGGGGTGAACCACGATATATCTGTGTCTCTCTTGTAATGTGTGTGTGATTATATTTGCATTTCTGTTTATTGTTATTGCTCTGTGATCCTGTTTTTCTAACACCCAGTTGTTGGTCTTTTAACCAATGCCTATGGCCCCCATACTCCGCAGGAGAAAATTTCCTTCATTGAATCCTTAAGGAGTATGAGGGACAGAGTCAGAACTAAACAATGGATCTTGGGTGGAGATTTTAATTTCATTACATCTTTAGACAAGAAGAAGGGTGGTAGAAGGAGACTGGAATATGAGTGTGGTCATTTCAAGGATATTATTGAAGACCTTAAAATTCTTGATGTTATCCAGGGGGAAGGTAGATTCACATGGAACAATAAACGTAAAGGAGACCGCCACATTGCTTCCCACTTGTATTTCTTTCTCGTGTCTGATTCAGTTATGGAATCTAGAAGTGAAATTTCAACTTCTATTCTCCCGGCGACTAGTTCTGACCACTGGCCAGATGAATTTTGGTGGAGTGGACTGGGTTCTCAATTCAAAAAACCCTTATGTTTTGAATAGTTCTGGTTAGGTCATCTAGAGTTCAAAGAGAAAGTAACGTAGTGGTGGAATAAGCAAAGCACAGGAGAGGGCCAAAGTATGTACAAGTTCCAATAGAAAATGAAGGATCTCAAGGAAAAAATAAAGAAATGGAACAAGGAGGAGTTTGGGAATATTATTGAGGAAAAAAAATCCCTAGAAACTAGTCTCGAGGAAATTCAGAGAGTGGGAATGAATGCAGGGTACAACACTGAGCTTTAGAGTGAGGAAGCTAGTGTTTATAAGAAACTGCAGGAAAGGAAGAGACAAGAAGAAATTATGTGGCACCAAAAAGCTAGAGTCAACTGGATTCAAGAAGGGGAGAAAAATACTAAATTATTCCACATATCGGTCATTCAAAACAGAATGCAAAACAAGATCCTCAAGATAAAAAATATAGATGGGGAACGACTAGAAATGATAGAAGAGATAGCAGGGGAACTTTTCAATTTATTTCAATATATAATGACTAAAACGAATCCAGAAAAAAGCAGGGACATTGATTTGATAACCCAACACATTCCTACTCTTTCCTCTCAAGATAAAAATGATCTTCTGATGAATCCAATCACAATGCCTGAAGTCGAAGAAGTGGTGCAGCAAAGGGTAGATGGGAAATCCCCGGGACCAAATGGTTTTAAACAAAAGCAGGGACATTGATTTGATAACCCAACACATTCCTGCTCTTGTCTCTTAAGATCAAAATGATCTTCTGATGAATCCAATCACAATTTTTGAAGTCGAAGAAGCGGTGCAACAAATGGTAGATGGGAAAGCCCTAGGACCGGATGGTTTTACCACCAATTTATTTCACTATTTCTGGGACCTCATTAAGATGGAAGTATGGCAAATCATGGAAACATACAAACTATCCAGGAAAATCCTTCCTGATTTCAATGCTACCTTTTTATCCCCAATCCCTAAGGATGAGGGTGCTGATAACCCTGGAAATTTCCGCCCCATTTCCCTCTACAATGTGATCTATAAAATTGTCACCAAGGTTATCGCTAATCACCTCAAACCCATTCTTCCTTGTTCATATCCCCGGAGCAATTCGAGTTTGTGGAAGGGAGGCAAATCATGGATGGAATTATCCTTGTTCATGAATTTTTACACTCCCTCAAAAAAGAAAAGATCCTAGGAATGAGGCTAAAACTCGACATTTCTCAAGCCTACGAAAAATTGAACTGGCAATTTATGAAGGCCATGCTAAGATCTTTGGCTATTCAGAGGATTGGATCAGCTGGATCATGAATCTAATCTCCACTACCTTTTTCTCCATTCTGCTAAATGGTGTTCCAACTGTGTCGAGTAAAATATGCACTATCTAATTCAACACTTAATTGTCAACTTGGGGCTTGTAAGCTTAGAGGTATCGGCATAGTATGTGTAGGACTGAAGCTCAAACTAATCTAGGCTAACCTAACCTTAAGCTGGTAATTTACTTAAAAGAAAAACACACAAACTGGAATAGCTCAATCACCTAGGAAAGAATCCCATCATGGGGTGATCATATCTCACGAGTTAGATCCCTAATCTATCGGTCGATGGTCAACTAAAAATTAAAATCTAGAAATCATAAGTGCGAAAATTAAAAAAATCAACTGAAAGGAACTAAGTGTTATGAACTATCAATCAACTTGTCAAACATACCTACAAACGACATTTTATTCAAACTCTACTTATGAACTTGTATCTACCTTGCTGAGAAATGTAAACTTAAGAAGCAGTAATGAATCTAATCTAATTAAGATTCTACTTGAGCTGAATAACTTTGAAAAGCTTCGAACGGTAGAAACAACTAATGATTAATAAACCAAACCTATTCTCTACGAGGTCTATGATAACCTAGATACATTACTCAATTATAAATCTATGGTACTGAATTTAATTCCTATTCTATAAAACACTTCTATCTCTAAAGAGAATTACTCTATGAACTTCAAAACCACAACATTGCTTCAAATCTGAAATGTAATCACTAACTAGGAAATCATATAAAATTCTATCTTAAGTCTCTAATTCTAACTTTACTTTAATGGGAATTTAAAATTATTATGAACTAATTCATTCAGTAATTATCCACTAACAAGAAAGGAATGTTATGATATGTTATATAAGAGAGCTTTCAAAAATAGTAACCAACAATACTAGGTTATTAACTTCCAACTCTATCTTACTAAAACACTTCGAACTCTGGAAAAATGTCTATCTATTGGGCATTAAATAATAAAACTAAACTACTATGTTTCTACAGTGGATTGAATTGTAATCTAATCTAATTAATAAGCATCAAATGACAACATAAAGATATTCTATTTCTAAAGAAAACCAAAGCTATAACAAATCTAAACTATTTCGTTAATCAAAGCATGAAAACCCAATTGTGTACGACTGTATTTCTAAATAAAGGAGATCGAATTGCTTGTAATGAAAGAGAGCTAATGCTATCTTCTACGCTTAGGACTTCAATGAAATAAAACGTAATTAATTCTGCAAACAATGATTACAACAACTATTCATAAATCAAATACACATCTGACTCAAAACAAATACACATGTTTGGGAAAGAAATATGAAATCCTATCTAATCAGGAGCATCTACTCAAAAATAGAAATTAAACACAAACTAACATCTCATTACATTACACTGGATTATTAACATAATCACGAAATTCACAAGAGTAAAAACATTTCTATCATGAACAAATGCTCAGGCAGAAACATAATATAATGATGGCATAATTTGAATCTGAAAAACATTTTTGGTACATCAAATAATGAGAAATCTGAAAAACGTTTTTGTACAACAACAATGGGAACAACACAGTTACTTAGCTGAACAACAAAAACAAAATACACATTGCCACTGAGGGGCCCTTCTTAGGAGGCAGCGGTCAACTTCTTCAAGCTATTCAACCATCAATTGCATGAGAATAAGAACACAGATGAAACAAAAACAGAGCAACAATTCTATATTACCAAAAATGGATGCTTGGACGAGGTAGAGATGAAATCATTGTGAGCAGAAGTTTGTGAACCATGTGAGCCAGGTGGGCAACAAAACCCATGTTTATGTTTCTGTCATTAATGTCTCTAAGTAGACAAACCAATGATTTCGGAGGCGTGGATGACAGTCCGTATGACTGTGCATGTGCGAATGGCAGTACAAATGGACATCCGAATGACCTGTAACTATAACTAGTTCAAAAACTTGGATTCTCGGCTGAATTGATGTTGGATTGTTTCGCAGGATTAATTGTTGGATTCTGGGATTGTTGGTGAATTATTCCTTGAATACATTGAAGCATATGTTCCTCGTACAATCTATTATGTGTGAACTGCTATATTAATACAATGTCCATTAAAACATGCCATTCGTTCTTCATGTGAACATGAGCCAAAAGACATTGTGCGTTGATTATTTCAAGTCCTGCATAAAAGGCAAACATAACATTAGTAATTAAAAAAATAGGCTAAAAGTAAATTCCCATTTAAAAGAACAATGGAGTATGTGTTGGTTAATTTATACCATATATTAAAACCCACCCCCCTTTGTTGTGGAGTGTAGCCTCTACACATGGTTAACGTAGGAGTTTTATAACATCTTAAAAATAGGTTCTTGGATTATCATGTCTTAAAAAGGTTAAAGTGAGTTGGAAATTAATATCAAGTGTACTCATAGATATTTAAAAAAGGTAAAATAATATATAAATGTATTTCCTTTTTAATTACTTTAAATTTAATACATTGCAAATTAATGAACCAAAGTCTTAGTATTAACCCATGATTATGGTTATGTATATGCAGGTGTTACAGAATCAGTGAGGTCCAGAAGACAGAGGCAAGTCAAACCAGTAAACCAATAAGAAACATGTCATCAAAACCTAGTGGAAAACTTAGGGCCAAAAGAAGGGCCGAATGGAGTATCATAATGAGGTCTGTTTGATCTTAATCCAAAGTGTGGGAATGCATCACCAAGTGTGAGAATCAATTTATCACTAATAAAATGGTATATAATGCATTAAAAGTAATAAATCATGCCATTGAATTTCATTGCTTTCAATTAATAGATTGAAATAAAAGATAATCTTTTGAGAGTGAATGTAATGATTTAGGTTTAAATATGATGACATAATAGTGAAATATAGTGAAATAAAGAGACAATTTAGGGGCCCAACATCCTCCCAGACCGAAGGTATGGCACGTCCTCGTGCCATGAATGAATTGAAAATGGTCTTTCATTTTTTCAAAAACTCTGTTTGATCATCAATAGTTTATAGTCAATCTTCAACAAAACTAAGCCAACTTTATTACTGCATGAAAAACTAGAACTTAGAAAAAGAATTATTAATGTTATGTTATGAGATTACCAAAAAAACTTCATATTAATTAATATTTCTTAATACATACAATTCCTTCAACTAGTAACAATTCATGCTTATGAAGACCATATAATTTGTGATGGGGGGTTTTCCTCGTGTCCTGAAACCAGAAACATGAGTGTATAGATGGCCTGTAATTTATGTAAAGCCTATAGGAAACTAGTCATCCTTGTCTCATTTTCAAAGGCTTACTGTCATCCAAATTATATGGGTAAATTTCACATTGGAGTTCATTAAACGTCTACAGTTATGAGTCCACTTGGAAATATAAGAAAACTTTAATCCGCTGGTCTTAAGATAATCTCCGGACTATTCTCCCCTGGCCAAAGATATGGCACGTACTTGGGCCATCAATAAATTTGTATTGCGTTGTATGCTTCTTATGTAAACACTCTAGATCAACATCAATTAGTAGGAAATTCTAAAAAAAACATCATTATTCTAAAAACTAGAACTTTTTTCGACAAAAAGAAGTATTCATGATATGACCAAAACAATATCATACTAAGTCTGAGTTTTCAATACATGCAAATTCATCAGTTTATGCTCATGAAGACCACATATAAGCTATGATAGGGGATTTTCCTCATGTCTCCAAAAATAGAAAACATCAGGGTATAGATAGTTTGTAAATCCTATAGGAAACTACTCATCCCTGCTACTTCTCAAAGGTTTATCATTATTCAAGTAATTATGGAAAAAGTTTGCATTTAAGTTCATTAAGATCCTAAATTTATGGGTCCCACTTCTAGGATAGTGACATCCTAGGTATAGTATGAATTAGATGACAGGGTCTTAAGTGCAACTTACAAACATTCTCAATGTAAAATTAGTCACAGCAGATCTAATGAACAAGTAAATCAATCACAACAGATGAACATAGAAAATATGGTGTAAAACTGTGCAAAACATGCAATAGTGCTCAATATCCCAGTAAGGGTGAATGATTACAATAGAATACAGTAACAATGACTGAGAAATTCGAATTGACTAAGAAGGTCATTCGAATCACTGAATGGAGTAGCTTGACTCCAACTAGAAGTCCTCATCATCAATCGGTGGTGGTCATCAATGCACAAGAACCAGTCATCCAAGTGTCAATCTGAGTCTAACTGAGTGTAACAAGTGTAACTAAAGTGTGTAGCACTGATTAAGGGAAGGAGGCTCAGTGGGGGGCACATGGGAGGCTAACTGAAGTCATAACAAGTCATCTAGTCAATCTGGAGGTCCAACGGAAGTGAAACAGTCAGTCGGGAGTGAAACTAGCCTCAAATCAGGGAGAATCGGAGCTAACTGAGTGTAACTGAAGTGGAACTGTAGTGGTAGGTGAAGAAGTGTGCCCTTCTCTGGAAGTAGGTGAGAAGTGGGCGCCTTCTAGACTAGAAGGGATAAAACTCTGAAGTAAGTGGCTCCCGGGTGCTAGAATAAGGTGGCTAAGGTGCTGGAGGCATCAACCTAGTGACTGGGATGCATGCAAAATGCATGCAAACCCTAGAATTTGCATGCAAAGTCCTGAAAATGATGATGTGGATATCTGAACACCCCCCCCAAGCTAGACTATGATGTGCAAAAAATAATGTGGGGCCCTGGTAACTAAGACCAAAGGTCACCCCAATACAATAATCCAAAAAATGTTGAAAATAAACTAAGTGAGGAAAGAGGGAAAACCCAGTGGGAAGAAAGCCCCCCCTTAAGCTAAAGCATAATAATGGATCAATCTGTCTCCACCATGATGGAACTCACCCCCAACAGTGAACGGAGGTAAGAGAACTTCTTCTCAGTGAAGCTCTTGGTGAAGATGTCTGCAATTTGCTCATCAGTATGGAAATATTGCAGAATGATGGTGTGGTCATGCACCAACTGTTGAATGTAATGCATATGAATCTCAATGTGTTTGGTCCTCTACCTCTGAACTGGATCTATGGAGATCTTGATATCACTTTGATTGTCACAAAATAGGACAGTCGAAGTAGTGCCACAAAAACCAAACTCGAAAAGAATACCCTGCAACCAAACTGTCTGAATGCAGGCATTGACTGCCCCTCGATACTCTGCCTCTGCTGAAGAAAGTGCAATGGCTGCTTGCTTTTTGCTGGACCAGCAAATATCACCATGACCAATCATGAAAACATAACCCGAAGTGGACTTCCGATCAATGCTATCACCTGCCCAATATGAATCAGTAAAACCAATGAAATCAAGCTCAGAATCTGCAGCATAATGTATGCCAAATTGTCTCGTACCTTGCACATACTGCAAGATCCGCTTGGCTGCTCGCCAATGAATCTCATGTGGCTGATGCATATATATTTACACGGCACTCATGGCATATGAAATATCAGGCCTTGAGTGTGTCAAATAAAGTAGTGAACCAATCAACCGTCGATACATACTGCAATCTGCAAGCGGTGTAGAATCTCCCTCCTCAAGACTGATTCCTGAGAGGAATGGGAATGGGGCTGCCTTACATTCAGCCATATTAAACTTCAATAACAGGTCGGAAACATATTTTTGCTGAGATATAGTAATCCCATCAAAATTTTGAGCTATCTCCAAGCCCAAAAAGTGACTCAGCAAGCCCAAATCGCTCATGTCAAAAGCTAGATTTAAGGCAATTTTTAGCTTGTTTATTGAAGTAAGAGTGCTACCAATAATGAGAAGATCATCAACATAAAGTAAAATAACCAAAAAATTACCTTTAACTCGCTGAAGATACACATTCGGATCAGATTTGCATCTTTGGAAATTCTGAGAAAGAAGGAAGGAGTCCATCTTTGCGTACCAAGCTCTTGGGGCCTGTTTTAACCCGTACAAAGATTTCTTCAATCTGCAAACTAATGATGGATCTGATGTGTAGCCCTATGGCTGCTGCATATATACCTCTTCAGCAAGGTCTCCATGTAGAAATGCACTCTTCACATCCATGTGGTGCACTTCCCAGTGCTTGGATGCGGAAATAGCGAAAACAAGGCGGATGGAATCCATCTTTGCAACCGGTGCAAAGGTCTAAGTGTAGTCCACTCCTTAGACTTGGGAGAAACCTTTTGCCACCAGCTTTGCTTTGTATTTGCTGATAGATCCATTAGTAGCAACTTTCTTGCGGTAGACCCATTTACACTTGACTAATTTTCTTCCAGGTGGAAGAGAAACTAGCTCCCATGTGTTGTTCTTTTGAAGAGAACTATACTCTTCATCCATGGCACTTTGCCATCTCGGATCTCGGTGGGAAGAATAGTATGATGTGGGATCTGAATCATCCATCAAATAAAAAATCTTAGGAAGTAATGGATCAGCAATAGAAAGAGCCATACCTTCTCTTTGAAAGTCTGCTCTTGTTTGTCTCAGATCAGCAGGATTTCCAAGGTTCGAACCAGCAAATTGAAGAGTGTTTTGGGCCCACTTTGGTACCTGAGGAGGATCATAATGGTCGGATTCCAAACCTGATATGTCATGATCATCATATGATTCTGAAATATCAAAAATATCATAACTCATACCTTCATTATCGCTACACGGATCTTCTTCTGGTGGAGGCGGTGAATCGACAGTCTCTTCCTCGACTAGTTGCAATTCTTGAAGCAATTCTTCAAATTGCACACTGCGCTCTATGAATATCTTTTTAGATCTGATATCCATGAGTTTATATGCTTTTGATTCTTCCCCATATCCTATCAGTATGCACTCGATACTTTGTGGATCCAAAGCTCGTCTCTTCTTGGAAGGAATTCTAGCCCATGCAGTAGAGCCAAAAACTCTCAAATTTGACACATCCGGTTTGTGACCAAAGAATGCTTCGAAATGATTCATACCTTTCACGAATGAATGTGGAACACGGTTCTATATGTATGCAGCAACATTGATTGCTTCAGCCCAAATATTTGCAGCCAAACCTTTTGATTCAATCATGCATGTAGCCATCTCTTTCAGTGACCGATTTTTCCTTTCCGCTACACCGTTCTGCTAGGGTGTGTAGGGAACTGTATGTTGGATCTGAATTCCGCTTTGGGCACAAAGTTGCAGCAACTGAATTAATGTATCCTCCACCATTATCAGATCTAAGAGCTTTGATCGTGCTCTCAGTGGCGGTCTCAACAGAAGCCTTAAAATCCTTGAATTTTCCAAGCACTTCTGACTTGTTTTTGAGAAAGAATACCCATGTAAAGCGGGAAAAATCATCAATAAATGTCAAAACATACCTTGAACCATTTAATGAAATATGGGGCAGCGGACCACTGATATCAGAATGTATCAACCCCAAAACTGTAGAAGCTCTGCTAGCTTTGCCGTGGTCGAATCTGTGCTCGGGGTGCTTCCCAATAATGCAACCAGTGCATATTCCCTTCAAGGAATGGAGTTGTGGAAGACCATCTACCATGGATTTGTTTGATAGAAGCAGCAAATACTTATAATTAAGATGCCCAAATATTTCATGCCAAAGTCTACTAACCTCATTACCATGTGTGCGAAGAGCAGTGGGCTTTGCAAGCGGAATAAAGTGTGAAAACTCATAGCATTTTGCAGTGTGGTTTGCCTTTCCGACTGCAACAAGTCTTCCACTTTTGATATCAGAAATTTCAACTGTATTAGGGCTGAATGTAACTTGCTTCGGTTCACCAGTGTGTGTCATTTGATACACAGAAATAAGATTTGAAGCCAAGGAAGGCACATAGAGAACATTCTGAAAGCTTCCATGATCTACATGAATCGTACGTTTGCCCCTTGAAGAAATTTTTGAGTCATCTCCCAAATGGATGGGGATGGATCTATTTGGATCAAATGAAGAAAAAGAATCAATATTTGTAGCCATATGATTTGATGCACCCGAATCTATCAAGAGAGTAGTGGGGTTCGAAACAATTGCCATGAGTGCTTGTCCTCTTTCATGATCATCATTCCTATCCTTCTTCCTTGCACCGTCAGGAAGAGTTATGTTCTTCTTTTCCAAAAGGAGGGCCATTTGATCTATAGTCTTCTTCATACATGAACTTTCGGGATGAAAGCCACGGTTGCAATAAGTACATTTAGATTTTTGGTTACCTTCTTTTCCCTTTTGCTTGACCTTCGAACTAGATGGTGCATCAGTTTGTTTTCCTTTCTCTCTTTGCTTATGAGGCTCGAATTTGGGCTTCTCCTTCTTTTGATTTTCTTTACCATTTGAGATCTTGGGTCCTTGAACATATAGGGCTGAATCTTTGGACCTTATGGACCCCATTTGAATCAACTTGTCATGCTCTTTTGTGACGGACTCAATGAAGGCATTCAAGGTAGGCATCTTCCAATTCGGGGTAGTTAGCCGACCGGAATTGAAAGTAGAGACAAATACTGAATAATCTTTCCCAAGCTTGCTGAGAATGGAGAGGATCAATTGTTTATCCTCTTTGATAACTCCACTATTCTTCAACTGCTAGTTCAAGTTCTTGAATTTTGTGAAGAATTCATTAATGGTCTCGAAATTCTCAGGACTAAGGGCAATCAATTCATTCTCTAATTGAAAATCCCTAAGCTCATCCTGCTTGCCAAATAGTGTTTCAAGTTGCTCCCATATAGCTTTTGGAGTCTTCAATCCACTGAGATGGAAGCGAAGATATTTGGAGATGGAGAGACAAAGAAGACCATAAGCTTCATCAAGCTTGTTGTAGTGTTTGGTTCTATCTGACAGATTGTTTGGCTCCAATTCAAGACCAAGAGTGACTCGGTAGTAACCTTTTGAACGTAATATGATCTCCATATCATATTTCCAATCAAAATAATTGAATGGGGTGAGGATAGGCTTTGAAGAAGAGTATTCCATTGCTAGGAGCGAGTGCACACTGATGTAGAGGAGCTTGCATGCACAGTGTAGCGAATGCAAATGATGGAGACAATAACCTGCAAATCATAATAAAACCAAGAACAATGAGGTCGAACAATCCACCCTTTTAGAGTTGCATCACACCTGGGATTGGAGATCAAACAATGTTGAATGGGTCCAATGTATCAGATCCAGTAATTATGTGGAAACTCAAGCTTCTGGAGTGGTATTGGATGTATTTTCAAGCTTTGCATGCACAGGAGCGAATGCCCTTGAGATCTTTCAAGCCAAAACTTTTTGCAATTTTTGAGCAATTCACTCAAATCTTCTTGTAGAAACACCTGTAGAAAAGAGATCTTGTCCCTGCAATGGCTCTAATACCATGTAAAATTAGTCACAGTAGATCTAATGAACAAGTAAATCAATCACAACAGATGAACATAGAAAATATGGTGTAAAACTGTGCAAAACATGCAACAGTGCTCAATATCTCAGTAAGGGTGAATGATTACAATAGAATACAGTAACAATGACTGAGCAATTCGAATTGACTAAAAAGGTCATTCGAATCACTGAATGGAGTAGCTTGACTCCAACTAGAAGTCCTCATCATCAATCGGTGGTGGTCATCAATGCACAAGAACCAGTCATCCAGGTGTCAATATGAGTCTAACTGAGTGTAACAAGTGTAACTAAAGTGTGTAGCACTGATTAAGGGAAGGAGGCTTAGTGGGGGGTGCATGGGAGGCTAACTGAAGTCAGAACAAATCATCTAGTCAATCTGGAGGTCCAACAAAAGTGAAACAGTCAGTCGGGAGTGAAACTAGCCTCAAATCAGGGAGAATCGGAGCTAACTGAGTGTAACTGCAGTGGTAGGTGAAGAAGTGCACCCTTCTCTGGCAGTAGGTGAGAAGTGGGCGCCTTCCAGACTAGAAGGGATAAAACTCTAAAGTAAGTGGCTCCTGGGTGCTAGAATAAGGTGGCTGGTGACTAGGATGCATGCAAAATGCATGCAAACCCTAATTGCATGCAAAGTCCTGAAAATGATGATGTGGATATCCGAACACTCAAATGGCAGATATATGAGGTTCATTTAACTGGTTGTTCAACCATGCATGCTTCTTCTTAAGATTTTACACAAGTATGTCGTTCATACACAGAAATATAGATTAGGCGTAGTAAAAGACATCAAAGTCAAAACTCATTTCCATCAAGCCTATTGAGTACCCAGATGGGGTAGCTTTGATATCTAAGAAATATCCTCCCTAGACAGAATGTCCCATTTCCAGCGAGCATGTTCAATACCCCGATGGGTTTTCCTAGTCATACCACAAGACGATACCCGCTGCCAATAGACCTGTTCAGTATTCTGGTGGGTTAGCCTCTTCCACCCTTTTTATAGAAGAAACTAGCCTTTACCACCACCCTTAAGATATTTAAACATGTATTTATTTTGCAATGGGATGGGGAGGTAGCTCTGAAAACCTTTTATGGATTAGGATGGTATATGGGTTGGAGGACTTTCTATAAATTTCCCTTTAAAGGTTGTGTGCATGAAAGATAAACTACGCATTTAGTCTAGTCCAAAGACATGACATGGCCAAACTTAATTAATGTATAGTGTATGTGGCCATAAGAGAATGATTGAAAGTTGTCTCTTGTCCCAAAACTCGCCTGTTTCATATAGAGTTATAGTAGTGTTTCCTACAAACTAGGAATTTCATTCACCCTTATGCTACTGTGTGATAAAGATTCTTAAATAATAGACTTTGATAATGAAGCTAAGATGTACGAGTGACCTATAGGGATTAGATAGACCTTAAACTTATGGAAAATCCCCGTGGCATTTAAAATTGGTCTTGAGCAATTGTTATAGTCATAAATATGCATGTATGAAAAGAAATAATGATGGAAAATTGTTTTGGTTTAGTCATTAACATTATCTTCTTCTTAGTTCTTTTATTTGAAAAAGAAAACAAGAAAAACGAAGTTGCATTATTCCCTAAACTAAGAATGCAATATTTTATTTATATACATATTTCCCTACCCTAAGAAGAAAGAAATTTTTTTTATTCAAGTATATGAGCTCTTCTAATGAAACCAAGTGTGAAGCAAGATGAAATTTATACCTTTATCCGCATATGAAAAGGTTGTTGCAGTGATTACCTGAATGTGGAAGTTCAACCAACTTACTTGTCTTTGCATCAGAAGGCGTCAAATGAAGGAATGGTATTGTGGTTGGGTTACCTCTTGAAACCAGATTTCAATGTAGTCATGGTACTCACCTTCTTTCACTATGTCTTGCAGATCCCCTTCTCCTAGATGATCAATTTCTTGAGCACAAGATGGATTTGTTAGCTTGCATTTAGAGAACTCTTTAATTTCTGGTTTCTCTCCTTCAGATGTAATCCCCAATACGTCAGCTTCTTCTGCAGTCTCGCAAAGAAAATTCTTTTGTAGTTCTTGGGACTTTGGTTCGTCTGTCATTTCAGGAGAGGTTGAGAAGCTCTCAACTTCTATCAGGATCTGCTCTTCTTGAGAGGTAGAGATTGAGACTACAGCTTTCGCTAAGATTTGAGAGAGTTCTCTCATACTAATGAACACCTTTGAGTCCATTTTGTTGGTTGGTAGGTACTGCTTCACACAAGGATTAGTCCCTGGGGTTCTTACAGCTCCCAAAAAATGTTATGTATTTTTAAAGATTCTAGTTAAGACTATCTACTAATAAAACAAATTTGCAAACTAAACATACCACACTTTTATGAAATAAAACACCTACATGAAATTAACTTGCGGAAAGTAAACACACTCAAACATACAGAAAGAAAATCACATTTGCATAAGGGTAAATTGCGGGAAAGAAAACTACCTAAATTTACAAAATAAAAGCACACATACATGAATGTAAACTAAGGAAAAGTAAATTATCTATGTTTGCGGAAAGAAAATTACACATAACTATGAGAAAGTAAACTATCTACGTTTGCGGAAATAAAAATACACCTAACTATGAGAAAGTAAACTATCTATGTTTGTGGAAAGAAAAGTACACTTAACTATGAGAAAGTAAACTATCTACGTTTGCAGAAAGAAAAATACACCTAAGGGAAATAAATCAAACTTTGTGTAAAGTAAACACACTTGTGCGAAAGAAAGAACAACAAGGCTTTGGGGAACTGTAGCATGGGTTTTCACCCTTGCTCATGCAAAAGAGCACCTGCTAAGGAAAATTGAATCCTTAGCAGCAGTTTGAAAGAGGGTAAAGAGTTGAATGTAAAAAACAACAATACAAGTTTAAGCTAACATATCCATGGAAAACAAATCTAAACTACAATGGAAAACATGACATGAGTATGAGAAACAGTAAAATAAATCTTGACCCTTTTTTTTATAAATGGCAAACAAGGGTTTGCATGAAAAATTGTTTTACTTCAAATATGAGCCTGGTAGATTTTTTGCAGTCATAGGGATCGATGCACCGGTACTCCGTGGGTTCCTTCTTTTCTCCAAATGCTTAAAGGTGGGGGCCAATGTTGACTCAAAGGGGAGAACTGTAGCTCAAGTGGTTTGGGATAGAGTTCTAGAGTCATTTGGGCGGCATAAGGGTAAGGTAAGTGGTGGACCTCAAATGAGGGGCCTCAATCACCTTCTTATAGGTTTTTGGGTGGTGGAGTAAACCACCATGGTTTTGGGTGCCAAATGGTTTAGGTTAGAGGTTTAGGGTTGTTTCCCTCTTTTTCCTTCTTTTTTGAATTTCTTTTTGAATTTATTCCCTTTTATTTTGATTTTAGGGATTTTGTACCCCCTTTTGGAGGTTTTGGTATGTTTTTGAAATAATTTGATTAATTTGAGAAGGGAAAGAGTGATTTTTTGCCTTTTTAGGTACCCATTTGGACATTTTTGAGGTTCTGGAGGCTAGAATGATAGGGAAAATGGTCAACGGGGTTATGTTTCTAAATGAATGAGCTAGTGAGTAATTTTTTGGTGTTAACATATTGCCCCCTCATGTGTGAGGGCAAGAGCTCATCGTATGGCCGATAGACATAATAGGTTTTGTTGTTTTCTGAGGGTCTGAGCATTGTGGTGGAGAAGATCAGAAATTGGGTGGAGACCGAAACATGGGCTCCGTACGAACTGCAAGAACTCAAGTTGAATATACATGTCCTAAATAATGGATGAAGGACAAACTGAATACATGGATGAGGTAGGAATACCCATGCTCGTATTAAGATACATAAATGATAATGAGTCCCAAGAGGGGACCTGAACAATACATGGAGAACTGTTGTATACATCATAACGGTCTAGAGGGGCCACAAATCTGGGACATACTCATGGTCCAACCATGACTGATCTGAATAACTGGTGTATGAACATAGAGGCATCCATACTGACTATGGTACCATAACAACTGATATTCTATTGAATTTGAACTGGGTACATGGGGAAGCATATCACTGGAGTGCTTCCTCTTGCTGTCGCCAAGTGTAGCTCGGATATCCATGGGAACATTGGGGAGGTTCCAAATAGACTCACCAATGGGATAGAGTCAGGGGACATCTAGGGTATTTGACCAATAACTGGAAGAACTAATACCCTGCACAAATCTCATCGATGCAATCAAAGTGTTGAAGTCGAGCACATGAGAAACAACCATCCAGAGAGGCACTCAAGATTCCTCTCAAAATGGTCCGTAGGCACTCACCACTGATGGTTATGAGTCCAAGGCACAAGGACCTCTGATTCTATCCTTTGGAATAGACTGGTTGATGTCGATAGAGGGAGACCGTGCCCCTATCAGGGCAATGGTGTTTCCTTGATAGGGGATCGAGGTGTACAACCAAGGGGTGATAGTACTGGAGGTGGGACTGACATATTGTGGGGGTGGGGAACAACTAAGGTCGCCAAGGGGGGGGGACTCAGACTTCCTTTGTTCAGAGTATGATGGCATGGTTGACCTGGAAACATATGAGACTAACTTGGGGGAAGGGGGTCACAACTTAATGGACCAGGGATTATGATTGTAATGGGAGGGGAACTGATAAATGATATCAGGCGAATCTAAGGGAGGCATATTGTAGAATATTC
Organism: Larix kaempferi; assembly: GCA_027924585.1. Classification (NCBI taxonomy): domain Eukaryota; kingdom Viridiplantae; phylum Streptophyta; class Pinopsida; order Pinales; family Pinaceae; genus Larix; species Larix kaempferi. The sequence continues at coordinate 9,653,625 of BSBM01000378.1, read as the reverse complement.
TAAACAAATGCAACCATACTGGGAGTGCTGCCATAATGTGGGGACTAGATATGATCTTTTTTGGTGTTGATAGGCACCGTTTTGACCTTCGTCATGGTTTAAGGAGCATGAAGAAGAGATAGAAGTATGCTCAAAATGGTACTGGCGTGTGGATTTGTATGAGCCCAAGACAGTATATGCTCGTGGTTGCTTTCAATTTTAGAGAGTTTGAAAGTAGTAAGAAGACTCCAAGGGGGTTTCTTTTTTGCGTGTGAGTCTCCAAGGCCCGAAAAAGTATAAAAGTGTGCAATGAAGAACTCTTCTAGCTAGTGTGACTAGAGTATTCCTTTTTGGTAATTAGTCTACAAGGTCCGAAAAAGGGATAAACTTATACCAGGTAGACACCATTTCAAATAATTTTAGCGAGCATGAAAGGAAGCAAGATTGCTTGGCGATATTTTCATTCTTTTAGGAGTTAGAAAAGAGCTTAACATAAACTCCCTAAGTGCCTTTTTCGTAAAGGAATTGTTCGTCCTGAAAAGGGGATAAAACCTTACTGAACAAGATGATGGTCATGTTGCGGCCAAAGTGGCATGCAAATAGAGGTAGGAAGGAACGTGGAAAATATCATCAAGGTTTTTCATGTGAGTGAGAAATGATCTCAAGCATCATCACAGGCGCAGAGATATGAATCCGGCGATGCGAACGGTGCAAAAAACATAGTTGGCATGCAAATCGAGGCGACGGGGGGCTAGGAAAAAATGCCTAAATTGTTTTTTGGTAAAAACGGGAAAAGGTCTCAACCATCCTAAAGGTATTGGCAAACTAAATCTGGTGGTGTCAACGGTTTGAAAAATAGACCTCATATGATCTCGGAATGCCAAAATAAGGATTGGTCAAATTTCTATAAATAGTAAATGGGCCCGATGACATGTGTCATTGTTATAGTTGAGTTTGACAAGAGATTATAGGGGGCCAAAGGTGAAAACTGAGATTATGAGAGATTCGACCGGTGGATTTGCATTCTGAGAGTTGCAAGTAATCCTTCATGTCCTTAGCCTTGTATTTTACTTATTTTTTGTTGGGAATTGGGCCTTTAGGGGACGTGCCAGTCGTTGCCTGGGGCCAAAGTGAATAAGTGCGGATTTGGAGGCACCATGCACACTTTGGAGTGTGAGTTTTGAAAGGTATCCGCGCTCACCGAGCGCGGCTGAGGGATTCTCATTTGTGCTGGACAAGCACGGCTGTGCCTCCCATAGTCACACTCCAGAGCATGCTGGGGGCCCTCAGAGCTGTGCTTGTCGAGCACAGCTAAGACATACTTAGTTGCGCTCTGAAATGCAGCATTTCGAGGGGAAAACATGCTTCAGGGCGCAACTCTGTAGGGTGTAGTTGCGCTCTGAAGTGTGGCTTTCCGAGAGGATGTCCCTCATTTAGGAGATGATGATGAGGACAAGCCCAAGGAGGATCAGGGAGAGGATGATTCAATGACAGAGGAGGCTGACGAGCATGAGGAGGAGCAAGGATAGGATGAGTTGGCGGCATAGGCTGCTAACATGCCTGCGAAGGAGTGAGTAGAGGATGATTCATTGGCCGAGGAAAAGGAGGAGGAGGAGGAGGAGGAGGTCGACGATGATGATTATTACCAGGGAGATGACTCTGACTAGGCAGTTGATGGTACTTCCCCCACTGCGATGAGCATGTGCGATTTTTGTATATACAGATTTGTATTATATGGCGAGGATGCTGTTGGGGTTCCTTGATATGTTTTTATGTATTTTGGGTGCCATGGGCACTTATGAATTTTTCATGATATATATATATATATATATATATATATATATATATATATACTGGCACATGGATGTCTTTTTGTGACAATGGTTGTTCTTTATTCACATGGATTCACTTTAGTATACACACGTGGATGCGTTTATGATGCTAGTTTCTTTTTATGCATGTGGATGCACTTTAGTATACGCACGTGGATGCGCTTGTGATGATGGTTTTCTTTTTGTTTTTATGGTTTTTGAATGGATATATGTCATGTCCCAAATTTTTCATTGGGTGAAAACGGCCTAAGCCAATTGGCCATATTCATGAGAGTTTGTCAAATTGATGTTAAGGGTCAAATAATTGCCAAGGAGGAAAATTACTAGTTTCCTAGGTTGGGGGTGGAAGCTTTTGGATTTGAGATAAGGGGGATAATAAATGATGTTTGAACATTAGAATGGCATAAATATTTAATAAAAGATCTAAATAAATAAATACAAGAGAAATTATAGGTGGAAATTGGTTTTGAAGACATATGGAGGATGTGGGATCCACACTAGCTTGATTTTTCAATGCCACATGGCATCTATCTCTTGCCATTTCGAATCCATGAGAAGGTAAACATTCTTGTATGAGTTGGTAGTCTCATACACATGGAATGTATCACCATAGGTCGAATTTGGATGGAATGGTAACCTCCATGGAAGAGGAAGAGTCAAACTAGAGGTTCGTGGACACTTGGGCTAGATTCCCTAACTCCTATGACAACAATGATGAAGAATCTATGAAACCTATGACACAAATCAAACCCGAAGGCTGAAATATGAAATATATGACATGTTAGGGCTAAAAATAGCCTCTAAGATGGCACTCAAGTGAGTTAGGGCAGCCAAAGAGACACCAAGTCGAATTTGGAGAAGGAGGGAGCTAGAATTGGAAGGACAAGTGGCATACTTGGGAATCTCTTTCCAACTTGAGTTGGCATGAAGCTATTGGATGGAATTCGACCCATGGATGAAATTATAAATTTATAAAATTCATGAACAAAGAATAATAGCATATTTTGATCATTTTTAGAATTTGCAATTGCATTTGTGAGAGAGAAGCTAGTGGATGACTCATTTCTTGCCTTAGCCAATTTCGAGGGTGAAAGATTCCCATCCAAGTTGGTGTTTGGAGAGGCCATTCAGTATTTCATGGAGCTTTAATGGAGTATTTATTTTCAGTTGTAATTTACAGGGCAGCTCATGGTTTCTTCTAGTGCAGCTCACTCACTCAACCATTTCCAGTTTTCATTGCATATTCTTGATCCTTGAGGGAGGGCATTTTTGGTGAGCCATTGTACTCTTTTGGGAGCTTATAATTCCCCATTTATTTTTTAATATGAATTAAATACTCTGTTATTCATATTCAGAAATTTTTAGGTCTAAATTCCAAGTGGAAATGCATAAATCTTATTGTTAATGAAATAATGGTGCCATTTCCCCACTACCTTGATGTGTAGCAATGATGTATTGATGTATTCAAATGAAAGATCATTCCTCTGATGTATTTATGATTCATGGACTGTCATTTATGATATTCACAAGTTTCATGTTCATTAATTAAGCATTTTGAGTCATTTTGATCAGTTTAATACCATTTGAAGAAGATTTAATGCCATTTCCCCCAAGGTTGAAACTAGTCTTTTTGCATATGAATAAGGGAGTTATATCAGAAATTAAAAGTTGAATGGTGATGCATATGAGTTCATGTTGATTTAATTTAGATTTATCCTGATTCCATTCATAAATTTGAGTTGGATTGAGTGCATTTGGAAAGTCATTTTCATCATTTACCCCTAGGGGATTTGAACCACAATTTACTAGTAAAAATCCATATCTTGACCAGATTTTAAAGAGGAGTTGCAGAAGTCATATGAAAAGTCTAGAGCATCCAAAAAAATTATAAATATGTCTTAATATCATCCAAGTGTCTTCTTTAGCAATTTGGGAGAATTTGGAGTCATTTGGAGACCAAGGGACCAATACTAGTCAAAGAGAAATTGCTAGTCAAATTCCCTACTTTGCCCAGAATATTAAAGGGGTTTTCAGAAGTAGTTTTTTGGTCCTATATCATCCCTTAACATCATAATCAAGTATTAATATCATTCATATACCTTCTCAGAATATTTGGTAGCATTTGGAGCAAATTTGAGACCTAGACATCAAAAGTAGTCAAAGGTTGAACTAGGAAAAACAAGTGAAAATTTTGTCATTTTATTAAATTCATAAAAAAAGGACATTATAGTGGTATCATAGAATGTTCCTTGCACCTATGGATTAATACATACATTGAAGAATAATTTGCATCCATGTCTTACTATTATGATGAATCCTATGAGTACAATTCTTATGAGGAATATGCAGATGATTATGAACAATATGAAGCAAAATGTGAATGGGTTGAGGAAGAGGTGCCATCATGCAACACTTCTTACAATTGGAGGAATGAATATTATTATTATGACCATATGTATGATAAATATGAGTATGACACAGCACCAAAGTATAATTCTATTAATGAGTTACAAAGATGGAGAGCAACATATAAAACCTTGCCCCAACAATATCAAAGATATCAAGCATATCTTGCTTTGAAGGAAGATACACAAAATGTCATTCCTTTTGAAGACTATGCTGATTGGTTGTTTGGAAATAGACCCAAAAATGAAGATGTGGAGTTGGTGAAGAGAGGTTTATGCCCTTCTTGTAAAATACCTTGGAGAGAAAATCATATGTGTGTGAATGAAAAGAGCAATGAAAAATATGAAGCTTCAGGGAATGCAGGTATTTCCATTTGGAAGAGACTTCTTGGGTACTCTTCAAAAAGTGATTCCAAATGTATTGATATTAAGGAAACCAAGGGGAAACATACATCAGATTGCTTGAAGGAGAAATATGAAGGTACATCCCATGAACTTGAAGAAGATCCTATTGAAAATATTGAAGATCATTTTGAGACACATTCTACCTTGGACATGAATCAAGGAGCATCTAGTGATGGATGCTTGAAATATGAAGGAGTAACTATTGATGGGTGCTCACACATCTATGTTGGTGACATAGAGATCAATGTTGACAGTATTGATGCAATCCAAAATTCCCTTAAACATGAAAATAAAGACCTTGTAGCAGTTGAATAAGGAACAAGATCAACTTCCCCATCACCACTTCAGCTTCATGAAGTTGGTTCAAGTGAGAAGGAAGAAGATGAGGAGGTCCATTTGCAAGAGCCTTATTTTCTTGAAGGGTCCTTAAAGATGAATGAAAAGAAGATCGAATATTCCCTTATCATTCTCCATGACACTCAAGCATTGGTGTCAAATTCTTGTTGGAGAGCTACTTCATTGGAGGAAACATCCTTCCTTGAAGACATGGAGAAGATTCAAAGAGCAATGTGCCACATCAAGGGTAATTTCATGTCTTTTCTTTATGATAGAAACCATTTTTTTGAGCTTAATTAATTGTTACATGATGCATACTTGAAGAATAATGAGGATAATCATAAGCTCACAATTCAAAATGAGCAACTTCTTGAAAAGTTGCAAAATACTTGTTTTTCCTCCTATGTTTAAGATTGTCAAATGATAGATTGTTTGGAGGATTCTCATGACATGGTGGATCATGAGAAATGTGGAAATTTGAATGTTCTTGATGTGTTTGAAGATTATCTTGAAGAGATCCAAACACTTGATGTGGTGGAAGAGGAACTTGAATTGTCTCTTGATGAAGGTTATGCAATTTTTAAAGAAGAGCATGATTCCTCTACATTGGAACTAATCTACAACAAATGTTTCACACTTTTGAAGGAGCTGCATGATACTACCCATATGGATCCTTCCAATGATGAAACTTCTGCACTTTTTGATCATTTGGGTGAATTAGTTCATTCTCCTACATCCTACAATTACATGTTTTGCAGCATTAGTCTCAATGAAGTATGGGTGAAAGGGTTCTTTTTGATGGTGCCACATGAGGAGTATGGAACTCCTAGATTTACTTCTTATGATGACATGGTTGGAGCACATTCTTATTCACATATGCAGCAACATACTTTGTTACTTTATGATGATGCACATCTAACTGAATGCACCTATGATATGCATTTGAGTCACTTGAAGATTCATGGTTTTTCTTGCTCAACACTTGGTTCATTTGATGTTGGAGGAACTTCATCCAACACTTGGGTGAATAGATTTATGATTGGAGAAAATTTTTGTTGGAAGCCACATACTTTGTTATATCTTTATGATTCTCACATTCATGGATGTCTGCGTGAGATTTCTTTGAGTCATTTGAAGTCTCCTTGTTTTTTTTTGCTCATTATTTGGTTCAGATTTTAGTGGAGATTCTGCATTCACTTCTTGGATGAAAGAATACATGGCTGGATATTTTGATGAATATAACATCCTTTTGGAGCAGCATGATAGGACATGGGATTCTCACCTATGTCATTGGAGCATATTTGATTGATTACTTGATGCTTGTATGCACTTGGAAAATGGTGGTCTACTTGCTTGGAGGTATAAGCACTTTCATGATTCTTTGATGAAGCATCTTCTTGATGCTCATTTTCATTATGTTGTTATGTAATTTGATAATATATATTTTGTGCTCATGATGTTTGGAAGAATGCATACAAGAAAATGGGATCCAAGAACTATGAATTGGAGAGCACTTCTAATTCTTGGAGTGCAATACAAGCAATGGGACCCTGGAATAATTCTTAGTCTCATTTGTTTCAATTTTGGGGGGAAACTAGTATGGGGGATGGATTCTCCACTTAATAAAGTGATTTTAATCAGATTAGTGCAGCAACAAGCATGGTGGTTCCTCTCTAAAATCTTCATGGAATCTCAAAGACTCAAAATTGGGAAATTCAGTGTCAACTTCAAAGAATCATACAGGAAGCAGGTTCCTTCAACACCCATGTTTGAAATTGCTTGAGGACAAGCAATATTGGGAAGGGAGGATTTTTCATGTACCAAATTTTGAATTGGGTCACAATGGACTAAGCCAATTGGCTTTATTCATGAGAGTTTTTCAAATTGATGTTAAGGGTCAAATAATTGCCAAGGAGGAAAATTACTAGTTTCCTAGGTTGGGGGTGGAAGCTTTGGGATTTGAGATAAGGGGGATAATAAATGATGTTTGAACATTAGAATGGCATAAATATTTAATAAAGGAGCTAAATAAATAAATACAAGAGAAATTATAGGTGTCAATTGGTTTTGAAGATATATGGAGTATGTGGGACCCACACTAGCTTGATTTTTCAATGCCACATGGCATCTCTCTCTTGCCATTTCGAATCCATGAGAAGGAAAACATTATTGGATGATTTGGTAGGCTCATACACATGGAATTTAGCATCATAGATCTAATTTGGAGGGAATGGTAACCTCTAGGAAGAGGAAGAGTCAAACTAGAGGTTTGTGGACACTTAGGCTAGATTCCCTAACTCTTATGACAACAATGATGAAGAATCTATGACACCTATGACAAAAATCAGACCTGAGGGATGGCATGTGACATATATGACATGTAAGGGATAACAATATCCTCTAAGAAGGTACTCAAGTGAGTTAGGGCAGCCAAAGGACACCAAGTTGAATTTGGAGAAGGAGGGAGCTAGAATTGGAAGGACAAGTGGCATACTTGGGAATCTCTTCCAAACTTGAGTTGGCATGAAGCTCTTGGAAGGAATTCAACCCATGGATGAAATTAGAAGTTTATAAAAGTAATGAAAAAATAGTAATAGCATCTTTTGATCATTTTTAGAATTTGCAATTGCATTTGTGAGAGAGGAGCTAGTGGATGACTAGTTTCTTTTCTTAGCCAATTTCGAGGGTGAAATATTCCCATACAATTTGGTGTTTGGAGAGGCCATTTAGGTCTGTCGTGGAGATTTAATGGAGTCTTTATTTGCAGGTGTAAGATACAGGGAAGCTCATGGTTTCTTCTAGTGCAGTTCACTCACTAAACCATTTCCAGTTTTCATTGCATATTCTTGATCCTTGAGGGAAGGCGTTTTTGGTGAGCTATTGTAATATTTGGGGGAGCTTAAAATGCTCCATTTATTTTTTAATATGAATTAAATACTCTTTTCTTCATATTCAGAAAGTTTCAGGTCTAAATTCCAAGTGGAAATGTATAAATCTGATTGTTAATGAAAGAATGGTGCCATTTCCCCACGACCTTGATGTTTAGCAATGATGTATTGATGTATTCGAATGAAAAATAATTACTATGATGTATTTATGATTCATGGACTGTAATTTATGAGATTCACAAGATTCATTTTCATTAATTAAGAATTTGTATTCATTTTGATCAGTTTAATACCATTTGAAGAAGATTTAATGCCATTTCCCCCAAGGTTGAAACTAGTCTTTTTGCATCTGATTTAAGGGAGTTATAACAGACATTAAAAGTTGAATGGTGATTCATATGAGTTCATTTTTATGTCCTTTATATGTACCCTTCTTCCATTCATAAATTTGAGTTGGATTGAGTGCATTTGGAAATTCATATTCATCATTTACCCCTAGGGGATTTGAACCACAATTTACTAGTAAAAATCCCTATCTTGACCAGATTTGAAAGAGGAGTTTCAGAATTTATATGAACACTCCAGAGCATCCATAAAAATTATAAATATTTTTTAATATCATCCAAGTACCTTATATAGAAATTTGGGAGAATTTGAAGTCATTTGGAGACCAAGGGACCAATACTAGTCAAAGAGAAATTGCTAGTCAAACTCCCTACTTTGGCCAGAATCTTAAAGGGATTTTAAGAAGTATTTTGTTGGTCCTATATCATCTGTGAACATAATAAGCAAGTCCTAATATCAGTCATATACCTTCTCATAATATTTGGGATCATTTGGAGCAAATTTGAGACCTAGACATCAAAACTAGTCAAAGGTCGAACTAGGGAAAACAAGTGAAAATTTTGCCATTTTATTAAATTCATAAAAAGGGGCATTACACTATATGATGGTTTATGTACATGTAGATGGTATGGCGATGCATGTTTATGATTTATGCCCTATATATGGCGGTTTATGTGCCAGTCTAGAATATTGTTATCCATTTGGTTTGCTACACTATTTTGATTTCGAGGGACATGAGTGAATGTAATGGATTCAAACTGTATGATCATTTGTTTAGTGCATAGGAACTTACTAAAGAGGCAAGGATATAGTACCTGGTAAACATTGTTGAGTTGGGAAACAAGCAGCTGGGATTCAAGGAACACACGAAGGTGACGTATTCCCATATGGAAGGCAGTGGTCAAGAGACTGGCCACAACATCATGCTTAGCCTAGTTATTAGTAGCAGCGCCTATGCACACTCCATCGAGGTGAATAAACTCTTGTGAGGGGGAATAAAGCACCCAAGATGCGGAGGAGAGGTTCAGAGACCAGTGACTTGCGTCGTCGGAAAAAACGACATAAGGAGGTGGAATAGGATCCATCTGTGGTTATGCAAGGGGAACAAAGTGTGAGGTTTTCAGATGTAAAAAGTAAAAAAAAAAAAAAAATTGTACAATCTGGACTAGTGGGTCAAAAAAATGTTAAGGGTAGAAGCATTTCAGGTACAACCCATTGTGAGGGTTGCGCATGGGTTTTCCTTCAAAGTCGGTGAGGATGTATGCCCCATGTTCCAAACAGATGTGGACAATGAATGGGCCTTGCCACATTGATTCAAACTTTCATTTCCCAGTCTTCTCATGTACTTGGTCATAAATCAAGACTAGGTATCCTTCTCAGAAATTATGAGGGTGGACGTGCTTGTCGTAACTTGATTTGGAATGGTTCTTGGAAGCCTCAATGGTCTGGAGGGTTGTTCAGTGATCCTCATTGGCTTGTTCCAAAAGGATTAGGTGTTGTTAGAGTGGGGAAGTATTTGGGAGGAGTTCGACAGCGATATGGAGGGCGGGAATATTACATTCAATTGGAAGGATAGATTCGACGCCATGGACCAAATGAAACGGGGTGAACCCTGTAGCAGTTTTAGTGGATGTGTGGTAAGCCCAGAGTGCTGGAAATAACATGTGATGCCAATTGAAATTTTGACAATCGATGGTATGTTGAAGAATGGTCTTTAATATTTTGTTGATAGCCTCTACTTGGCCATTCCCTTGAGGGTAATAGGTGGAGGCATATTAGTGTTTGAATTTCAGAAAGATAGACAACTCCTTCTAGAAGGAATCTTCAAAGTGTTTTGGATGGTCAGAAACGAGTTGTTGTGGGACCCCGAAATGGGTAATTACGTGATTGAAAAATAAAAGAGTCATAATGTCAGCTTTGCAGTTGAATGTGTGCATGGCCTTGACCCACTTAGTAAAATAGTCTACAGCTATGATGATGTATTTATGGCCGTCGACCGAGGGAGGGTTACATTCCATGAAATCAATGGCCCACTTACAGAAAGGGCCAACAGTGACGACTGGATGGAGGGGGGCAGGAGGGGTCCTAACTTTAGGGGTGAAGAGTTGGCAGTTACGACAATGCTTAACTGCAGTTATGCAATCAGTGAAGAGGGATGGCTAGAAATATCTGGCGCGGATAACGTTTTGGGTGGTGGCCATCCCTGAGAAGTGGCCACCATAGGCTCCATTGTGACAATCATTAAGGACTTGTTCGGCCTCATCTTGGGTAAGGAAGTGATGTAGAATGGTGTCAATACCGCAGCAATATAACACATCACTAAGGAGAAGATAACGTGAGGCGTGATGACGTATGCGCTGTCTCCCATTGCAGTCAAGGTCGACTTAGAACTTATGAGTGCGTAGGTATACCAAGATATCACCGTAACAAGGGTCATCTGATTAGATGATAAATAAATGGCCGTTGGGAAGAATGGTATTGATAGGGGTAGAACTGGACGATGATGGTAAGTCCGACATGAGTTACGCTAATGTGAGGGCTTTGATGCTCTTGGGTGTTGTAAATGTGAGGTCATACTCTTGGAGTATGATGACCCACTTAGCCACGCAGCCTTGTAGGAGGCGACAACTCAAAAGGTAAACCATAGGATTAGAGTCGGCCACAACAGTATTCTGGCTGAGTAAGATATAGTGGTGGACCTTTTGTACGGAGAAGACGATAGCGAGAGCCAAATTCTCTTCTTGGGGATAATGTAGCTGTGGGATAGATAGGTTCTGACTCACGTAGTAGATTACGTGCTCTTTCTGTGCAATATATTCTGGAACGAGTACCCCTGAGATGGCGTATTCGGATGCCAAAACGTATAGGATAAAATCCTTTGAGAAATCTAGGGGGTAGATCAGTGGGGCATTAGTTAGGGCTATTTTAAGGGATGAAAAGGTTGATTGTGATTGTTTGTCCCAAACAAACGGGATGCGGGTATGAAATAAACGATGAAAGCCGTGAACCGTCATGGCATATTCAGGGACAAAGTGACGGAGAAAGTTGGCTTTCCCCTACAAAATTTGTAATTGACGTATTGTGTGGGGGGAAGGGAGGTCCAAGATGGATTGAACTTTTAAAGGGTCAATGGTTATCTCTTTCTATGAAAGGATGAATCCTAACAACTGTCCCGCAGGAACTCAAAAGACACACTCGAGTGGGTTCAAGCGGATCCTGTACTTGCGACACCACAGGAAGACCTTCCGGAGGTCATTTAGGTGGTTAGACCATTTCTTTGATAGTGCTGTGAGGTCATCAAGGTAAACCAGGATTATATGGGTCAGGTCATGGAAACAATATTTCATGTCCCATTGGAAGGTGGCTCCTGCGGTTTTAAGACCAAACAGCACGACCCGATAGGAAAAGGTGCCCCATGGGGTAGTGAACACAGTTTTGTATTGGTCTTCTTTCCGGATGTGTATTTGGTTGTATCCGGAGAAGCCATCCATGAAGGAGAGGACTTCATGCCCCGCACAAGCATCGATGAGTTGGTTGATGAAGGTTGTGGGGAAATTGTCTTTGGGACAAGCGCGATTAAGATCGCGAAAATCCGTACAGACACGGAGAGTGCCCTATTTTTTATTGACGGGTATAGGGTTGGAAACCCAGGTAGTGTAAGCGATGGGATAGATAAACCTGACTTTTTGCAGCTTCTCAATTTCAATTTTGATTGCGGGGAGTTTGTTTGGGTGAATCGGTCTTTGCTTCTGGAGGACGGGTGGGACCTCCGGCCATGTATCGATGTGGTGTTTGATGATGGCAGGGGCTAAACCTGGAATCTCGGTGTAAGACCAAGAAAAGACATCACGAAACTACTGAAAAAGCTTCTTGTACTCCCCGCTTTCGTATTCCATACAGGAGGCACCTAATGTGATGAGTTCGGGTGTACCAGGTGTGATAGAAATATCAACCTATATGGTAGGTGATATACTGGCCATGTTTCCTTCCTCAAAGGCATCAGGGGAGAGAATAGGGTTCTTGAACCAGTCGACCTTCTTGGAGAGAATGTCCTTTATTTCGATTGAGAATTGAGTGGCCATGGAAGTGGAGGCCTCTTCAGGAATAAAATAGGACCGATGATGCATATCATCCCAGGGGTAATCAGGTGCAGTAAGTGCTTCAAGTATCTCCTTGTCGCTCTGAAAGTAGTTTGTGGCCAAATCGGTCGAGGGGGGGCCATGTGCGAGGGATGACATGTGTCCACCTATCGTGGACACGATGTAGATGTTTTTAATCTCTTATGAGGAGGAAGATGTTGGGGGATGAATTTCCTCAATGGTTGTGATGGATGATTCTAAAGAGGATTGAGACAATTCATGGAGAAACAATCTATATTTTAAGAGGTCCGGGAAATGGTGCAAGTAATGACCGTATATTCCACATATAGCGCAAGTGTGGTTGGTACGTAGTGCTTTGTTGCGCTGATGGGATGGGGGATTTAGCTCGACTACTAGAATGTTGGGATCGTCATCCAAAGTATTTATGTGTTGCTGGAGGTCAGGTAACTGTGGGAAGTTATGGGTAGCGTGGCCCAAATTATCACATAGGGAGCACTTAGGGGGTGCACGTGGTGGTGATTGAGGTGCCATGGGCTTTCTTGTTGGTGGGGCTATATAGCTTTGCAGGCCTCTACCCCTAGCGTTTCTAGGTGGTGGAGGGGTAGGGTTCGTTGCAGAGGTGGATGTTGTACCAGGAGGTGGGCGGTTAGGTATGTTCGCAACACCGGGGGTGGGAGGTTAGAGGTGTTGATAGGTTGGACATGTTGGAGAACAACCTGTGGTGTGGGGGGGGTAGTCGAGGGCAGGTAAATACCACACGGGTAGACCTACGGTTAACCCAGGGAGGTTCAGAGAGGCCATTACTGGGGTAATTATTACTCCAGAAGGTGGGAATAAGAAAGGAATCGTATGGATAGGCGTTGATCCAACGTAGCTAGGGACAGTTGGAGGTTGTGGAATCAAAGGTGGCTGTGGGTTGGGCATTTTTTGGTTGGATGAAATGGTGCATAGATAAGATGCCTCCGTTGTCAGTAGTGGAATGGACTGAAAAGTAGATGTCATAGGAGTTTCGTAATATATTCCAGGTCCAACTGAAGATAGTGATAAAGAGGGTGTACTCGGAACGGGTTGTTCAACCATGGGGAGAACATTTTTTGGTGCAGCAGGGGAATTGAGGTCATAGTACATAAGTTGGTCAACCTTTACAATACATCCCTCATGGGGGAACATGATTATGTGGAAAAGCGATGAAGCAACAGCTTTCATGGCATACATATAACTATGTTCGAGCAGGAGGTTGTAGTCAAGCTGTGCATTGATCACCTCAATGTTTATGAGTATAGTTTTTCCAGCTAACTGAGCTGGGACGTTATCCAAGAGGCCCTGAGGTTGAGCAAAGCGGTCGTCGTAGGCTTGTAGGGAGGTTGTAGATGGTTGTAACGTAGGTGATCTGATCTTTTTCCATACGAATGTAGACATGACATAGGCGGAGGCACCTTCATCGATGAATAACAAGATTTCAGATTGAGATTGAAACTTGAAACGCTAATGTGGATGGCATGCGTGGTTCGGATTGGTCCAAGTTGAATGCCATCATTCGTGAGTCTGAAGGGTCTATCACCCCGATAGTGGATAACAGTGTCTTTTGTTGTGTAGGACAATTTTTTAAAACCTCGAGAGAAGACATCGCAGTGGGTGATTGGGATAGATCATTCACAATATTGTAGTTGGGAGAAGCTCACACGTTGGGATTGTTGTTTATACGACGTAGGGGGAAGTGGGGAGCTTTAGGGGCCTCATCGCCCTATGCTGGGGGTATGCGTAACGACTGATCGGTGGGAGGAGCATTAACATCCATATCAATGGGGATGGTTTTGGGTGTGGGACCATATTGGTTTTGACGTGTTTGGAGGTTGGCATCGATCGATGACATCATAAGGAGATGATGGGTTCCCGAATCCATAGGTTGATTGGTATGCATAGCGTATGTGATTTGCTGCTGTGGGGGTGCAGTTCCTTGAGGGGGAACCAAGGGTTGGGTATTCACCACCTGTTGTGTGGGAAATGGATTTTGCAACACCATGGGAGGAGGCTAGGGGTTGGGTTGTGTAGGTGGAGCAGCCTCTCCTTGTCGTTGGGCATCATCTATCCAAATTTGATGAGCTTGCTCCAAATGAGGACAAGTCTGTGTGTAGTGGTCGTAGACCCCACATATAGAACAAGGGTGGTTTGTTCGTAGGTTGGGGTTCTTCCCCTAGCGAGGTGGTCTGTCAGGGTTTTGTTTGGCTGGGGCAGTGTTGTCATTATTTGGGGGGTTGGGATGTTGACCGCTTGGCCCTTGTGGTTGGTTGTTTCCACGGTTACATCCTCTCCCCCAGTTTTGTTGGCCTTGCTGGTTTCGTTGAGGAGGACGATTTTGTTGTGGGTTTTGTTGGAAATAAACTTGCCCTTAGGGGTTGGGATGATTTTTTGGTTGAGCTGGTGCTAGGGCTACCTGCTAAGGATAGTAAGCGGGAAGGGCTTGAGGTTGAGAAAGTGATTCCTATGGGGAATAATAAGCTGGAGGGGATTGGGGTTGCATGTGTGTGGGTGGATCTTGTTGATGATAATAAGTGGTAGGTACCACAAGGGGGTTGTAAGTTGGAGGTTCCTGACCATAACACTATGGTGGACACGACGGTCCATGTATATGAGAGGGTCTAAACATGGGGGCATATGATGTTGTTGCTCCTAAATGGGACATGGAACGCGAAAGGTCGGGGCAACTAGTAGTAGGAATATCCATGTAAGGTTGATTATGTGATGCCACATGTCCGATGATGCCGTCGACAGCGTGGGATGCCCCTGGCGCATCGCTCCTAGAGGAGTTGGCGCGGGGAGCATCGGGTAAAATGGAGTATAAATAGCTGGACCAGGCATAGATGAGATCAAACTATTAGTCTTTCAAGATAGCCTCTTCCTCAGATTGAGGTCGTTTAGATGCCACATCCTTAGCGATGGTTGGTATGAGAGATTTCAGGAACCAATCTAAAAATATGTGGTTGTCTAACTTAATATTACACAAACTATGCCTGATGTGGGTGGCCGTATTTTGTCTGCAAGATAGGAGAATCTTAAAACCAGCATCGTAACGAACAGGTAATTGAAAGAACTGCAGGAAAGTGGAGGCAAGGGACGTAAATGTGAAATGGGTCCCATGTGGTTGGTCAATATACCACTTGGCTATAGTGCTAGTGAAAGTTCGTTGCAATAATCACAGGAGGATAGAATCATCCACAATGGAGTTAGAGGAACACCATAAGTGGAAGGACATGATATGGTTTTGGGGGTCATCTCCTCCCTTCCCCTCGAATTTGGGTATGTCCGATGGGAGTTTGGTGGGGATAGGAGGCCATGTGGGATCATGTCTTATGGGGTCATTAGTCAATATGGCCAGGCCAGGGAGGTTGAGACTGGCCCTGAATGTAAAACTGGCAGGAAGATGTGGCATGGGTGTGAGGGCACCTGTGTTAGCCATGGCGGCCATGGTGGGACCACTGCCCCCAATGTGTGGTGCAATGGTATGAGTCATGATAGGGATTGTAGGACCTTCGGTCGCAGGTGGAGGAATTGTGTACGAAGGGCCTGTGCCCCCAAGTGCGCTACTAGTACCTAAAGGAGATGTATTGGTGACCAATCCACTAACCAGAGGGATGGATGTAGTGGCAGGAATACTAGGCATAGGGCCTACATATGGTATAATAGGGATGTATGTTGACATGGTGGCTGGGTTAGTGGTGGATCCACAACCCACCATCCCACCCAAAAAGGGGTTGGAAGTCATACCAGTCGTGGGGCAATACGGAGCGGTGAACGTAGCGTTCTCCGGTTCTGAATCAGATGTGTTATAAGGGGTGTCGGGGTCAAGTGACGAGGTTCTACGTCTATGGCAAGGGGTGCCAAGTAGACCCTGCTACGGGGGATGGCCCCACAGGCACCGAGACTGTCTTGGAGACTCAATGGTGACAAAAATAAAATGAGTGAGTCGTGGCGAGTGGAAAGCTCAAAAATCCCAGTGCAATCGTGTGTGAAAAAGGAGAGCATAAAAAATATGGCACTAAAGCGAACAACAAGTTCAAAATGCTTGCTCCAATAGCTGTGCTACAACAAACAGAGTGATAAGAAAAATGGTATGAATACCAACAAGCAAGGTTCCTGACAAAATAAATAAAAAAGGGTGGACTCGCTAATCCGGTGGTGGTATAGGAGCATGCAAACACCTATCTAATAGGTATGAAGGCTCAAACAAATCGTACCCTCTATAAGGCGATGAAATCCAAGTCAGACAATACGAGAAGCTGAACCAAAAGGATAAGTATATCCCCCTACCGAGAGGGACTCCGGGTAAAGAATCCTAGAAGAATGGCCACTAAGATAACCCGTTCATGGTACGTCCGGAAAGGTAAATCCGCAGCTCCAGTTATATCACTATTGTACTCCCGACAGGGTAGTACAATGAGAACAATGAGTAGTTATCCTTTGGTTATTGAATGGATTGCAGTATTCCACTTAGACCTCCGGAATCAGTCTTGCTACTTGCCCTCCTAGGGGAGAGGCCCTTCGACAAATCGGTTTTAACCGTACCAAAAAATAATAGGGGATTTTGGATCCTTAGATGACAACAACTATGTCTCAAGTGTAAATGACAGAGGGGTGTTGTTTGGATGCCTATCCCCAATGTCCTACCTAACTACAATATTCTATTGTGTTCCCCAAATGGGGTTAAATGTTGGTTGAGTTAAGTAAATTTTTATGGCTCACTTGAGTTAATGTGATTGAGTGTGTGCAGAAATGATGTTGGCAACAAGGTATTTTTTAAGGATTGTAATATTATACTTAAGTATAGTATTATAGGCGATTATTTTGGATTGAAAAAAACATATATATAGATAGGTAGGCGAATATCAAATATGAAACATACAGTTTACTACTGAAATTTGTAAATTTTGGCGAAAATTATGATAAAAAAACATATTTATGTATATATAGGCAATATTAGAGACTAAAAATGACCAAATAGCGAATTTATTTTTTGAAAAAAAGCCCAAAACAAGCCAATTGGTGAAATTTTGCCCCTAAAAATTACCCTGGTTGGAAGCTAACTAGAAACGTAAATGCTGAAAGATAAAAATACTGAAACTAATCTGCTATGCAAAAAATTTGTTTAACTTGTTGGAAAATAAAAAAAAAATGTTTTTTTTTTTTTTAAACAAGAAGCAAATCAAAGACAAAGAAAGCACAAAACAAAGGGTGTTGTTGGGAACAGGTGGCTGCTGGCAAGTTGCAGAAAATAAAATGGAAAAAGGGTAAATCTGAGTGCAGCTTTCAAGCCTACATAAGTGGATCAGAGCGTGGGTTTCGGGCTGACAAGTGCGGTCGGGATCATAGCTAGCATGCCGTACTGCGCGGCATGGAGCATGGGATTCAAGCTCGTAAGCGTGGCTGAAGGCATAGGATGTGGGCTGGTGGGCATGGTGTGCGGGCACAGGATGAGGGATGGAAGTTATGTTTGGAAGCACAGAGGGCGGGGCAGAAGCTACATTTTGCAGTGCGAAGGGTGGGGCAGCAACAACATTTTGTAGCACGAAGGGTGGGGCGACAGCTGCATTTTGCAGCGCGAAGGGCAGTGCAGCATTCGCGGTCGGGGATGCAGCGGTAGCGGGCGATAGGGGCCGCGGTTGTGAGCGGTGACACGGCGACGTTGGTTGTGTGCAGAGGAGGGGCCGCGGGATGGATGTTAGACTATGCGATCGGGTCCACATGTAGGGAGAAGCAGGGCGCGTTTGGGGCCGCGCGCAGTGAACATGAGGTAGTGGCTGGGGCCGTGGTAAGGGGCAGGAAAGCTGTGCTACAGGCCGCTGCTGGAGGCTAAAGAGTCGAGCTTCAGGCCACGTAAAAGAGTCGAACAGTCGTGCTCCGTACCATGGCTGAGGGCTGACAAAACGTGCTTTAATGCGCACAAACAGGTGCTAAAAAATATTGCAACCGTATAGAGAAAATCACATGCCTGCAACTAAGTAAAGAAAGCAAAAAACGAAAATAAATAGAAATAAAAACTAACGAACCAGAGGTTTAGAGAGTGGAGTCGCCAATCTGTAGCATGGGTTTTCACCCTTGCTCATGCAAAAGAGCACCTGCTAAGGATAATGGAACCCTTAGTAGCAGTTTGAAGGAGGGTAAAGAGTTGAATGTAAAAAACAACAATACAAGATTAAGCTAACATATCCATGGAAAACAAATTTAAACTACAATGGCAAACATGAAATGAGTATGAGAAACAGTAAAATAAATCTTGACCTTTTTTTTTATAAATGGCAAACAAGGGTGCTATGAATATTAAATATTGTATTAAATTAATCAATAAATTATTAATTAGTTTAATTGAAGGGACGTAACCCTTCTTAAGAATGCTCAAACCTTATAGAAGGTGAGCTCTTATAAAGCATTAAGCATCTTATCAATTCAATAATATATATTTTATTCAATAGGGATCTCGTGTCCTAGATTTTCTGCCGCATTTGGTATCAGAGCCGCGTTCGGCTAAGCTCCTGCACTTCACGCTCCATCTCAGCTCCTGCACTCCACTCATCTTCAACTCTTATCACTCTGTTTTTCCTTCACCAGCATCCTCCACTCACCACCGTTGCTGCGCTCTCCTTCCACCGTCATCTCCACGTCGTCCCATCTCCACCCGGTCACTCACCATCGCTGCTGCTCTCTCCTTCCATCCCATCTCCACGTCACCCATCTCCTCCCTGCACATCGTTCCACTTCCCGTCACATTCCCCATGCCTGTCCTGCCTCCTCGACCCACATCCCTCCTCCCTACGCTACATCCCTCCTCACCATCGTCCTCCACTCACCGCCTCCTCCCCTCCACGCGTGCCCTACCTTTCACACTTCCCCCAACGTCTCCCCCAGCCGCCACCATTCCACCATCACTCTTCCACTCCATCTCCCACGCAGACTCCATCTCAACGACCTGCACCCATCAACAATAAAAAGTTACCGTCCGCGCTTCCATGCCCACTAGCCTTATCCACGTATGCCCTACAAAAAAAACAAACCAAAATTAATAAAACAAATATTATTATAATAATATAATATTTTAATTTTATTAAAAATTTCCATTCTATAATAAATATTTAAATATAATATTTATTATTTTATTATAGTAATTATTATTGCTATAATAATTATTATTAAGTCACCATTTTCCAAGACCTTTTAATTGTTCTCACTATCCCATAAGCCAAAATTGGGTCCAATTATTCACCACCACACTTAAGAAGCATGACGACGGAGTTAAAAGCTCAAATTGCGAAAATAGAGAAGGATTTCCAAACTTTCAAGGAAATGATCACCAAGAGCTAGGAAGCGCTTAAGAAAGAAATTAAGGATGAAGTCATTCAGGTAATGGAGCAGAAAATAGACGACAAGTTTGACATTATGAGCAAGGAACAAAAAAATGTTAGACCAAAAAGTGATTGAGAGCCAGAAAGGTATCCAGGCGATATTACAAAAAATGGATGATAAGGAAAAACATCATAAACAACATGGCTTGGATATGTCGGTTACCCCATCTTCCAATTCTAAGTCACCAGAACGCAACAGGACGAAAGGTACTCAATACCAACCATTCGTAATGTACCCGCCGAGAGAAAAAATAGAAATGATGAAATATAACAGAGGAGAAGACCAATGCGTCGCTTGGTTGAATAAAACAGAAGAGTATTTCAACATATATAACATTACAATGGACGAAGAAAAGGTTAAGTATGCTTCAATGCACCTTGAAGGATATGCCTACAGCTGGTATATGTGATGGAAGGGAGACAACTTCGCATACACTTGGAACTTATTCAAGAATGATTTCTTTAAAAGGTTTCAAGGAATCACAGAAGATGAATTCTTCTCAAAACGTACCAGATTACAACAAAGGGGAAGCGTCGAAGAATTCACATATCAATGGGAATCCCTCGCTACCAGAGTATTTGGGATATCCGACAAACAATGATTGGAAACCTACTTGGGAGTACTAAAACCATACATACAAAAAGAGTTAAAAATGCATGACATAACGAATGTCGAGGCAGCAAGATGAAAAGCAAAAGTAGCCGAGGCCAAATTTGACAGTTTCCAATCAAATAAAGGGAATTCATGCTCACAAAGAAACATCCAGTCGACTCCAGAGAATGATACAAACAAATACAAACCTCCACCTAGAAGGGACGATAGGAAGAGCCTCGAGAATCAACGTATGAGGGAAGGAAAATGTCGATGATGTGGAGACAAATGGAATCCTAAACATAGGTGTCGCCCCAAGGACAGCTCAAAGAAATTATATACTTGTGAAGTAGAGGAGAATAGTGAATCAGAAGAAGAGGAATAAGAAGAGCCAGAAGATGAAGAGGAGGAAACCGCAAATATGGAAGCGAGAAACAACGAGACCCCCAAAATATCCCTAGTAGCCATGACAGGCATTAGTCAACCACAGACTCTCAAGTTAAAAGGGCATATAAAAAATGAGAATGTTACAGTGCTAGTAGACACTGGAAGCACTCACAACTTTCTTGATATAAGAGTGGCACGAAAACTCAAGTTGTTCGTACATCCAGTTCCAGACATGAAGGTGATGGTTGCAGATGGCAAGAAGATCGAAAAAGTTGGAAAGTGCCACAAGGTGAGACTTCAAATACAAGACTTCGAATTGGAATCAGAACTCTACACCTTACAGTTGGGAGGAGTAGACATCGTTTTGGGAGTCCAATGGTTACAAACATTGGGAACATATTCTTCCAATCATCAAAAACATTTCATCAAGTTTAAGTGGCAAGGGCAAAATTTTAAGCTATATGGTTTTCATCCACCAAACACACAAGTAGTTTCATCTCAGCATATGGAAAAACTCATTCGAAAAGGGGCATCAGCATACGTAATACAATGTCATCAACTGGAAGGAAAAGAGGAGGAACCAAATGAGTTCAAAAAGGAAATCCAAAAATTACTCCAGAAACATGAACACATATTTCAAGACTTATCCATGCAGTTACCACCAGAAAGGAGTATAGAACACATAATCAAGATTAAACCGGGGTCAAATCCTGTCAAGGTTAAACCATATAGGTATCCCCACCACCACAAAATAGAAATAGAAAGGTTGGTTCAAGATCTACTGAATTGTGGTGTCATCACCAAGAGTAGAAGCCCTTATGTAGCTCCAGTCATACTAGTACGGAAGAAGGATGGATCGTTTAGATTATGTATAGATTATAGAGGATTAAACAAAATAAAAATTAAGAACAAGTTTCCAATCCCCTTCATCGATGACATGCTGGATGAACTTCATGACGCAAAATATTTTTCGAAACTCGATTTAAGGTCAGAGTACTATCAAATCAGGTTCAGATTAGAGGATATCGCAAAGACTGCTTTCCAAACTCATGAAGGACATTATGAATTCAAAGTAATGCCTTTTGGGTTAACTAATGCCCCTGCCACATTCCAGGCAACTATGAATGAACTATTTCAGCCATACCTAAGGAAATTTGTGTTAGTATTCTTCGATGACATCCTTATATATAGCAAGACATGGAAAGAACATTTGACGCATCTAGAAGAGGTTCTATCTCTTCTGAAGGAAAACCAGTTCTATGCAAAAAAGTCAAAATGCACATTTGGGAAGCAAGAAGTGGAGTATCTCGGTCATATAATCTCAAAGGAAGTAGTTAAGGTGGACCCAAAGAAAATCCAAGTGATGAAGGAGTGGCCCGAACCAAAGATTGTTTCAAAATTGCGAGGATTTTTGGGATTAATAGGTTACTATCGAAGGTTCATCAGGAACTATGCACACGTCACTGCCCCACTAACGAATCTCTTAAAAAGAAATTCTTTTCAATGGGATGATGAAGCAAGAAGATGCTTTGAAACATTGAAACAAATTATGTCTTCAACACCCGTTTTGGCAACACCTGATTTTGAAAAACCATTCGTATCGAATGTGATGCTTCAGGGTTTGGGATAGGAGCTGTGCTAATGCAAGAAGGTCATCCAATCGCTTTTGAAAGCAGGAAGTTGAACAAAAGAGAATACCTATAGTCTACATACAACAAGGAAATGCTTGCCATCATGCATGCATTAACTAAACGGCGACAATACCTTTTGGGAAGTAAATTCCTAATCCGAACAGATCATAATAGTCTACAACACTTATTACAGCAGAAGACATTAACAACCGAACAACAAAAGTGGATAGAGAAAATCTCTACCTTCGATATGGAAATCCTACATAAAAGGGGGAAGGACAATGTAGTAGCCGATGCTTTATCAAGGAAAGATGAAGAGATACAAGTCTACGCCGTATCCATGGTGATCCCAGAATTTTTGGACGAAATTCATAAGGAATATGGCAAGAATTCATAGGTTTTCTCCATAATTAACAACATAAATAAGTATTCGAAGTTTGAATGGAAGAATGATCTCTTATGGTACAAATGACGTATTTACTTAAGTTCCAATTCCAGTTTTAAGACCAAGGCGCTTAAAGAGTCACATGACTGCCCAGCCGCTGGTCATGTAGGATTTTTTAAAACCTACTATAATGCAAGGCAATCATTCTTTTGGAAGGGTATGTATGCCGACATTCACAAGTATGTTGCAGATTGTGACATTTGTCAGCGGAATAAAACTGAGAATATCTCAAGTCCAGGGTTACTCCATCCATTACATATTCCAAATAAAAAATGGGAGGAAATTTCAATGGATTTCATTGAAGGTCTACCCATATCAGATGGAAAAGACAAAATACTAGTTGTGGTAGATAGGCTAACCAAATATGCACATTTTTTTGGAGTGAAGAAAACTGATTCGGCAAAAGAAATAGCCGAAGCTTTTTGTAAAAATTTCTACAAATTACATGGTTTTTCGAAGATTATAGTAAGTGATAGGGATGCCAAGTTTAAAGGGAACTTTTGGAGAGAGTTTTGCAAGCAAATTGGAACGTCTCTTAACATGAGCTTAGCTTATCATCCCCAAACAGATGGACAGACAGAAGTTGTCAATAAATGCTTAGAAACCTACCTCCGTTGTTTTGTAATTGATAAGCAAAATAAATGGTTCCAATGGCTACATCTTGCGGAATGGTGGTATACTTCTACTTATCATACATCTGCAAGAATGACACCATTTCAAGCCCTATATGGATATGAACCCCCAAAATGGAAGGATTTCATTACCAACCAAGCAAGGGTCGCATCAGTAAATGACCATTTAGAAGAAAACCAAAAGGTTGTACAAGTACTTAAAGAGAATTTGAATACTGCCAGGAATAGAATGAGACAACAAGAAGATCGACACCGAACAGAACGAGAATTTGAAGTTGGATATTGGGTATTTGTAAGACTACAACCCTATAAACAATTATCACTTAAACAAGGTGGAAAAAATAAATTGGCTCCACGTTTTTATGGCCCATATCAAATCAATAAGAAGATTAGTCAGGTGGCGTATGCGTTGGAATTGCCAACTACAAGTCACATCCACAATGTTTTTCATGTTTCATGTTTGAAAAAGATGATAGGTCAACACCAAAAGGCACAAACAATACTTCCCTTGTTAGATGAAGAAGGAAGAATCATATTCAAGCCAGAATGTATCATTGCTACTAGAGAGAAGAGATTAAGAACGCGAGTCATTAAAGAATACCTCATAAAATGGAAAAATCTTCCCGAAGAAGATGCAACATGGGAATCAGAACAATTTCAACAGTTACATCCCTCATTACCATTGCTTTGAGGAAAAATCTCTTTAAAAGGTAGTG
The DNA here is from genome assembly GCA_027924585.1 of Larix kaempferi. NCBI lineage: Eukaryota > Viridiplantae > Streptophyta > Pinopsida > Pinales > Pinaceae > Larix > Larix kaempferi. The sequence goes on along the minus strand of BSBM01000378.1, from coordinate 9,629,538 downwards.
GCAATGCTATGAATATTAAATATTGTATTAAAATAATCAATAAATTATTAATTAGTTTAATTGAAGGGACGTAACCCTTCTTAAGAATGCTCAAACATTATAAAAGGTGAGCTCTTGAAAAGCGTTAAGCATCTTATCAATTCAATAATATATATTTTATTCAATATGGATCTCATGTCCTAGATTTTCTGCCGCATAAAAATTTGTTTTACCTCAAATATGAGGCCGATGGACTTTTTGCAGTCATAGGGATCAATGCACCAGTCTTCCATGGGTTCCTTCTTTTCTCCAAATGCTCAAAGATGGGGGCCAATGTTGACTCAAAGGGGAGAACTATAGCTCAAATGGTTTGGGCTAGAGTTCTAGAGTCATTTGGGTAGCATAAGGGTAAGGTAAGTGGTGGATCTCAAATGAGGGGCCTCCATCACCTTCTTATAGGTTTTTGGGTGGTGGAGTAAACCACCATGGTTTTGGGTGGCATGTTAGAGGTTTAGGGTTTTTTCCTTCTTTTTCCTTCTTTTTTGAATTTATTCCCTTTTATTTTGATTTTAGGGATTTTGGACCCCCTTTTGGGGGTTTTGGTATGTTTTTGAAAGAATTTGATTAATTTGAGGAGGGAAAGAGTGATTTTTTGCCTTTTTAGGTACCCATTTAGACATTTTTGAGGTTCTGGAGGATAGAATGATAGGGAAAATGGTCAACAGGGTTATGTGTCTAAAGGAATGAGATAGTGAGTAATTTTTTGATGTTAACAGGAACCCCACTATAGTGGATGTGCAGGTTCTTTCCTATCGTCTTACCGTTCTCCCCTCCCCCTTGTTGTGTAATGTAAAAGCAACCTATCTACCTAGAATCCAACCCCTTTAGCACCTCCCTGGAAACGGCGCCAAAATGTCGAGTAAAATATGCACTATCTAATTCAATAGTTAATTATCAACCCGGGGATCATAAGCTTAGAGGTGTCGACACAGCATGTGCAGGACTGAAGCTCAAACTAATCTAGGCTAACCTAACCTAAAGCTAGTAATTCACTTAAAAGCAAAACACACAAACTGGAATAGCTCAATCACCTAGGAAAGAAGCCCATCATGGGGTGATCATATCTCATGAGTTAGATCCCTAATCTATCCGTCGATGGTCAACTAAAAATTAAAATCTAGAAATCATAAGTGCGAAAATTAAAGGAATCAACTGAAAGGAACTAAGGGTTCAGAACTGTCAATCAATTTGTCAAACATACCTACAAATGACGTTTCATTCAAACTCTACTTATGAACTTGTATCTACCTTGCTGAGAAATGTAAACTTAAGAAGCAGTAATAAATCAAATCTACTTAAGATTCTACTTGAGCTAAATAACTTCGAAAAGATTCCAACGATAGAAACAACTAATGATTAATAAACCAAACCTATTCTCTATGAGATCAATGATAACCTAGATACATTACTCAATTATAAATCTATGGTACTGAATTTAATTTATATTCTATGAAACACTTCTATCTCTAAGAGAATTACTCTATGAACTTCAAAACAACAACATTGCTTCAGATCTGAAATGTAATCACTAACTATGAAAGCATATAAAATTCTCTCTTAAGTCTCTAATTCTAACTTTACTTTAATGGGAAGTCAAAATTATTATGAACTAATTCATTCACTAATTATCCACGAACAGGAAAGGAAAGCTATGATATGTTATATAAGAGAGCTTTAAAAAATAGTAACCAACAATACTAGGTTATTAACTTCCATTTCTATCTTACTAAAACACTTCAAACTCTAGAAACAAGTCTATCTATTGGGCATTAAATAATAAAACTAAACTACTCTGTTTCTACAGTGGATCGAATTGTAAGCTAATCTAATTAATAAGCATCAAATGACAACATAAAGATATTATATTTCTAAAGAAAATCAAAGCTATAACAGATCTAAACTATTTTGTTAATCAAAGCATGAAAACCCTATTGTGTACGACTACATTTCTAAATAAAGGAGATCAAATTGCTTGTAATGAAAGAGAGCTAATGCTACCTTCTACGCTCAACACTTCAATGAAATAAAACGCAATTAATTCTGCAAACAGTGATTACAACAACTATTCATAAATCAAATATGCATCTGACTCAAAACCAATACACATGTTTGGGAAAGAAATATGAAATCCTATCTAATCAGGAGCATCTACTCAAAAATAGAAATTAAACACAAACCGAGATCTTATTACATTACACTGGATTATTAACATAATCATGAAATTCACAAGAGTAAAAACATTTTTATCATGAACAAATGCTCAGCCAGAAACATAATATAATGATGACATAATTTGAATTTGAAAAACGTTTTTGGTACAACAAATAATGAGAAATATGAAAAACGTTTTTGTACAACAACAATGGGAACAACACAGTTACTTAGCTAAAAAACAAAAATGAAATACACACTGCCACTGAGGGGCCCTTCCCAGGAGGCAACGGTCAACTTCTTCAAGCTATTCAATCATCAATTGCATGAGAATAAGAACATAGATGAAACAGAAACAAAGCAACAATTCTATATTACCAAAAACAGATTTGTACAATGTCCTCCCTTTTTGCATGGCTAAAAGCCTCTATATATAAGATTTTACACATGGGACAGAGGGTCGACCCTAACAATGGTCAGCCCCTCTAATAATAGACTGTAATTAAGGCAGGGAACAACTTCATTGATGATCTGAACTGAAGGGGGCGTTTTTCCCAAATTGTGCACAACATTTTCCTACATTTGGGCAACAGAACTGTTGGATTCTTCGACAAGGTAGGGATGAAATCATTGCAAGCAAAAGTTCGTGCATCATGTGATCCAGGTGGGAAACAAAACCCATGTTTTTGTTTCTGTCATTAATGCCTCTAAGTAGACAAACCAATTATTTCGGAGGTGTGGATGACAGTCCGTATGACTGTGCATGTGCGAATGGTAGTCCAAATGTGTGTTCAAATGACCTGTAACTGTAACTAGTTCAAAAACTTGGATTCCAGGCTGAATTGATGCTGGGTTGTTTACCTCGTACAATCTGTTGTGCATGAACTGTTATATTAATACAACGCCCATTAAAACATGCTATTCGTTCTTCACGTGAACATGAGCCAAAAGACATTGTGCGTTGATTATTTCAAGTCCTGCATAATAGCCAAACATAACATTAGTAATAAAAAAATAGGCTAAAAGTAAATTCTCATTTAAAAGAACAATGGAATCTACGTTGGTTAATTTATACCATATATTAAAACCCACCCCCCTTTGTTTTGGAGTGTAGCCTCTACACATAGTCAACGTAGGATATTTATAACATATTAAAAATAGGTTCTTGGATTATCATGTCTTAAAAAGGTTAAAGTGAGTTGGAAATTAATATCAAGTGTACTCATAGATATTTAAAAAAGGTAAAATAATATTTAAATGTATTTCCTTTTTAATTACTTTAAATTTAAGACATTGCAAATTAATGAACCAAATTATTAGTATTAACCCATGATTCTGGTTATGTAAATGCAGGTATTACAGAATCAGTGAGGACCAGAAGACAGAGGCAAGTCAAACCAGTAAGCCAATAAGAAATGTCATCAAAACCTAGTGCGAAACTTAGGGCTGGAAGAAAGGCCGAATGGAGTATCATAATGAGGGTCGTTTGATCTTAATCCAAAGTGTGGGAATGCGTCACCAAGTGTGAGAATCAATTTATCACCAATAAAACGATATATAATGCATTAAAAGTAATAAATCATGCCATTCAATTTCATTGCTTTCAATTAATAGATTGAAAATAAAAGATAATCTTTTGAGAGTGAATGTAATGATTTAGGTTTAAATGTGATGACATAATAGTGAAATATAGTGAAAGAAAGAGACAATTTAGGGGCCCAACAGACTGGCTTACTGAAAACTTCAAGGGGTATTCATCAAGGAGATCCTTTGTCCCCCTTTCTCTTCATTATTATGGCTGAGGGTTTAAGTAGAATGATCAAGGTTATGCAAGGAAACCATGATTTGCAAGGGCTCCTCATTCACCCTAGGGCAGATTTTCAAAATCATCAATAGATCGTGGATGATACTGTGATGATGGGACACCCCTCTGTACAGGTGTAGCTAGGGTTTTACCCCTAGCTTGTGCCAATGAGCACCTACTAAGGAGAATGGACTCCTTAGTAGCAGTTCAATAATGATTAAATGATTAAGCTAAAACAACAATTAACAAACTACTTTAAACATTGCATGAGACATAAATGAAAGATGTAAAAAATGGTTTTATATTAATGTTACCTTGAGTGTCAAGGTTGATGAAGCCCTTTGCAGTGTCCAAGAGGATGCTCCAAGCTTCAGAATGCTCCTTTCTCCTTCTCCAATGTTGGGGATGGGCCAAAGGTGGCTCTCAAGGTGAAAATAGTTCAAAGGTGAACTAGGGTTTCGAGAGAGATTTTGGCAGAGTAAGGGTGCTTGTGATTGTGGATATGGAATAAGGGTTCTCCATCACCTATTTATAGTTTTTTGGTGGTGGAGTGCTGACCCATGGTTTTAGGAAACACATGGTTTTGTGCAGCTGTATAGGGTTTTTTCTTCCTTTTCCTCATTATTTTATATTTTTTATTCCCTTTTTAGGGGATTTTTGCTATTTTTGGAGGAAAAGGGGGTTTTTTTAGCCTTTTTTAGGCTATTTTGAGGGTTTTGTGGCCTTTTGGAGGCATTTTAGGCCTTTTGGAGGCATTTTAATGGGATTTTTTGGGATTTTAAGGGAAAAATGGTAGGAAAATGGACAAATGAGCCATATAATGTGGTAATGAGGTAGTGAACACTTTTTGGGTGTTAACAGATTGCCCCCTGATGTGCGAGGTCAGGAGCTAATCGTATGGCCGATGGACATCATAAGTCATGAATGGTTTTCCTGGGATGTGGAGAGAAGAGAAGAAACAAACAAAAGCCCGGAACAACGATCCCGAACAACTGCAAGGACTGAAAGTACATAACCTCAATAATGGATGAGGAATCATCTGATCATATGGACGAGGCGGGCATTCCCATGCTCGTATCAGGATATAACATAATAACAACAATGGGGTCCAAAAAATGGGGACCTGAAATATACAGGACCTCAAATACTGACTGAGGAATAATCTCAATATATGGACGAGGCGGGCATACCCATGCTCGTATCAAGATACATAAACATAACTGTAAGGCCCGAAAAGGGGGACCTGTAAGATACATGACCACTGTGTACATCATAAGAGTCCAGAGGGGACACAAATCTGGGACATACTGCTGAGCGGATCATGTGTGAACTGCAGAACTGGTGCACTGGAACAATCAACAGTGCTACTGAGTGTGGTACCAAAGGAACTGATGAGCTGCTGGATCATAGTGACTGGGAGCAATAACCTCAATGGTACACTGGACTGGAACTGAAATGGGTACTCAAGGAAGCAGAGAACTGGATGGCTTCTGAATACAAACGCCAACGCAGCCCGGACATCCACGGGAACATATAACTGGTCGTTCCGAAGTGACTCACCAATGTGCTAGAGTCAGGGGAAGTCCGGGGTCTTCGACAAAAACTGATGGGATATAATCCTACGCGATCCTCAATGATGCGATCAAGGTGCTGAAGTCGAGCATGTGAGGAACAACCACTCAGAGAGGCAATGATGACTCCTCTCAGAATGGTCCGTAGGCACTTACCACAGATGGTGATAAGTCCAAGGCGTAGGGACCTCTGGGCCTATCCTCTGGAATAGAGGAGCTGTCGTCGACAGAGGGAGACCTGCAACTATCAAGGCAATGATGTTTCCTTGACAGGAGCGTGAGGTACAAGACCAAAATGTGATAGTGTTGATGGCAGGACTGATAAACTGTGGGGGAACAACTGGGTAAGTAGAGCGGGTGGACTCAAACTTCCTTTGTTCAGAGTATGATAATTGGAATGATCTGGAAGCATATGAAACTGACTAAGGGGAGATGGATCATAGCTGTATGGGATCTGTGAAGGTTACTGGCTGAGGGAGACTCAATCTGGTGTAAAATGGCAGAAGACTGCTGAATACTCTGAACAAAGGCGACCTGATTGGGGGTGCTGCCGAGATGATCGATCATAGTTCCAGGAGGCACGGGAGGAGACTTCTTCATGGGTTAATGAACTAGAAGAAGTGTGTGTAAAATGGTACTGTCGTGTGGATTTTACGAGCCCAGGACAGTTCATGCTCGTGGTTGCTTTCAATTTTAAGGAGTCTGAAAGCGATAAGAAGACTCTGAAATGATGGAATGGTACTGTCGTGTGGATTTTACGAGCCCAGGACAGTTCATGCTCGTGGTTGCTTTCAATTTTAGAGAGTCTGAAAGCAAGTAAGAAGACTCCAGGGGGTTGCTTTTGCGTAGATTTAGTCTCCAAGGCCCAAAGAAGCATAAAAGGATGCAATGAAGAACTCTTCTAGCCGGTGTGACTAGAGTATTCCTTTTTCGTAATTAGTCTACCAGGTCCGGAAAAGGGTTAAACTTATACCAGGTAGACGCCCTTTCAGGTACTTTAGCGAGCATGAAAGGAAGCAAGATTGCTCGGCGATCTTTTCATTCTTTTAGGAGTCAGAAAAGAGCTTAACGGAAACTCCCTAAGTGCCTTTTTCGTAAAGGACTTGTCCGGCCCGAAAAAGGGATAAAATTATACCGAACAAAAGGAATGGCCAGGCAAGGAGGAAGTGTTCAATCAAGGTTTAGTAATGATGATCAAGAACGAGGGTAGGTGGGAACACTGATGGACCTCCTTGCGGGGTAGATGAAATGGTGGCAAAATAACGAAACATTTGCAGTATGACAGGAGTGAATGGCTCATGTAAAAATGTGGAACAATCCGATGGCAGCCGATGTGGCACGCAAACCGAGGCAGCAAGGTGTTGGGACACAATGTTGAAATTGTACCAAGTGAGAGCGAGAAATGATCTCAAGCATCATCACGAGCTCGGAAAAATGAATCCGATGATATAAAACACGTGAGAAACGGAGAACGGCCGATGTGGCACGCAAACCGAGGCGACTAGTGGCATCTGAAAAAAAATGGACAAAAAATGACAGGACAAGAATAATGCAACGAGGTGACCATAATGACGGTCACGTCGCGCTGATTCCAGTGGTGGAAACGGTTCGGAAAACGGACACCGTATGGGGCCAGAATGATCAAAACAAGAAAAAGTCAACTGACTATAAATAGTGGTGGGTCCAACATGACATGTGTCATTTGTACTTGTTGACTTTGACTTGTGAGTTGAGTGGACCAGAGCTTAGGTGGCATTTCTGGACTATCCGTCTGGCTGTTTACTGATCCGTGAGATACAAGTATTTCATTAAACTCATACCTGCATATTTTTTCGGGTTGGGGGTTGGGTAGTGGGTCCCAGGGTTGATTTGTACGGTCCACGTGGGGTGGACCGCGGGTTAGGGGGTCGAAACCGCGGTTGAAGACCGCGAGTTTCGGGCCAAACCAGGCGGTTGGAGACCGCGTGATTCCTGGATGGAACCGCGGTCGAGTACCGCGGGTTCCAAGGAGGAACACGCGGTTCCCAACCGCGGGTTTTGGGCTGACAGGCGCGGTTGGGAACCGCGACCAAATGCCTGACAGCCGCGGTCGGAAACCGCGGCAGGAAGCCCGAAAGCCGCGGTTTTGGGCCGAGCTATTAGGGCTTTTGGGAGAGGGAAAAATACTTTTCTTAAGTTGACATGAGTCTGATGAGTTCACTTTGTGTGATTGGCAGGATGCCCCAGGTTCTCTGGAGAGAGCGGGAGATCCCTGATGAGACCATGGGTTTCATCCGAGGGAATCGCCATGTGTGATCTGTGCTGGGAATGTGCGGACTTTTGAAGTTCGCACAGATACCTATGATACGGACAGCAACATTGTTGCTGAACCGTCTGATCAGCTTCTGGGAGCCGGACATACAGGCATTCCGGGTACAGGGTGAGAGGGTAGACCTTACCCTCACTGATGTATACTTCCTGACGGGGTTGCCCTGCTTGGGCAGGGTAGCAGACACACAGCCGCGGGTTGCCGTGGACGTCGACATGGAGGACATGTTGGAGAGGTACTGCGGTCAGGATGCGAGGGTGCATAGGAATGCACTCCTGGTGAGGGACCTACAGGAGCCGGCAGTGCAGGCCATGGCGGCGTGTGTGGTGCGGGTATTGGGTTCCCAGTCACCGGAGAAGGTGTCTGGGGGGCAGATGCAGATGGTAGAGCGCGTACTTGATGGGGTGTACTACGCGTGGGGCCAGATGTTCCTGACCTGCGTTCAGCGACAGCTGACGACAGCGAAGGAAGATGGCAAGGGCTTTTGCTTTGGGTCCTTCCTATGTGCCTTCTTTATGGAGAGGGTACCCACACTGCGGCCACGAGTGCCGATTAGGGCAGGAGGGATGAGGGAGCCGAGGATGGTCCGTTGGGGTGAGATGATGCGCCGCCGTGGTGGTGGCGACGTGGGCAGGTACTTTACGCAGGAGTTGTACCTGCAGTGGCTCCAGATACCACTGACGCTGGACGACTTCCCGTATCGGGATATGGACTTCACAGGAGATCCGGAGGCACCACGAGCACCAGGACAGGCATGGGGTCCCGACGGTACGTATGTGTGTTTATTGCATGTTATGTATGTCAAATGTTATGTATATGATAGTAGATGGATATACTGTGACTGTCATGTGGTTGATCTTGCAGATGTGGGCCCGAGGCCACCTCCAGGACATGTGGCGCGACGGGGTATTGTGGCCGTGCCAGCTCTGCCTGGACGAGGAGAGGTGCGGCGCCAGGATCCAGAGGTGACCCTAGAGTCTGTACGGGAGCTACTAGATCGGTTATTGATAGGGGTGACCGACGAGGGATGGCGGGATGTCGATCCTGATGTGGTGCGGGATTGCATGGGGGCACCCCGTGAGTTTAGATCCATCGCGATCCGGGTGGCGATTTTGGTGGACCGGGCCCGGGCACAGGAGGCCGGAGGAGAGGAGGATTTGCCGGAGGAGGAGCGAGGGGAGGATTCAGAGGCAGCCGATGCCGGCAGTGATGCAGGATACGACTCCCATTAGGGGGGGGCAGGGGACTCCCCCTCGAGTTTTGTAGCTACGGCATGTATGTAGATGAGGCTTTAGGCATGTATAGCCATTTTTTGTATAGCTGGGTACAGGGGTACTCAGGACATGTACAGCACTGAACATGTATATTTTTTGATATATATATATATATATGCACGTGGATGCACCTTTCTGTATGATGTTGTTTTATTTGTACGCACGTGGATGCGCTTTATGAGTTATGATATGTTTACATTGCACGTGGATGCAAGTAGGTTAGGATGTTAGGCACATGGATGCCCCTTGTGTATTTGATGTGATGGGACATGATATATAGATGTTTAGGCACGTGGATGCCCCTATGGTTATGCATGTGGTTTATGTACATGGATGCAAATGTGGATGTGATGCAATCTTTTTTGGGTTTTTATATATATTTTTTATGAGATGTTATGGGATGATGATGCATGATGTTACATGGTGTGATTGATATGCCAGTCTAGGATGTTGTTGGCCATTTGGTCTGCGACACGATTTTGAGCTCTAGGTACATGTGTGAATGTGATGGATTCAAATTGTCGACTGAGTTGTTTTGTGCGCAGGAATTTTCTAAAAAGGCAGGGATCACGCACCTGGTAGCAGTTGTTGAGCTGGGATACAAGTAGCTGGGAGTCAAGGAACACATGAAGGTGACTTATGCCCATTTGGAGGGCGGCAGTCAGGAGACCGGTCACAGCATCATACTCCGCCTGGTTATTGGTAGCAGCGCCTATACATATCCCGTCAAGGTGAATCATCTCGTTGGAAGGGGAGTACAAGACCCATGCTGCAGAAGCCAGGTTGGGAGACCAGCGGCTTGCGCCGTCAGCGAAGCCAGTGTAACGAGGTGGAAGGTGGTCCATCTGTAATCATGCAGAAAGGATGAATGTAAGATGATGGTAAAAAAGTGAAAAACAAAAAGAGAGCAAACTGTACAGTGCGGACCGACATGAGGCCGCGAGTTATTCTATGGATAGAGACTCCTTAGGATGCAACCCATCATGGGGGTTGCGTAAAGGAAGGTCTTCAGAGTTGGTGTTAGTACGAACATGGAGTTCCTCTGGGCGTGTGTCTATGTGATGTTTGAGAATGGCGGGGTTGAACCCGGGCATTCTGTTAGAGGGCCAAGCAAAGACATCACGGAACTCTTGGAAGAGTTGTGTATAATCCTCAATCTCTCGCTCGCTGCAGGAGGCTCCTAAAGTGATGAGCTCAGGGGCATATCCTGGGAACTTTGAGGGAGGAGGAGGATGTTGTTTCTGACGAACGGAGGTTATATCAGGCCATGTGTCAATGGGGTGCTCTATAATTGCGGGGTCAAGACCAGGCATTTCGGTATAGGACCAGGCAAAGACATCACGGAATTCTTTGAAAAGGTTTATGTAGTCCTCAATCTCTTGTTTACTGCAGAATGCTCCTAAAGTAATGAGTTCAGGGGCATGACCTGGAGCAGCAATATCAACTTGGATGACAGGTGAGATGTTGGCCATGTTGCCCTCCTCGAAGGCATCAGGAGCAGGAATAGGGTCCTTGAACCAGTCGACCTTGGTGGGGAGGAAGTCTTTGGATTCAACCGCGTATTGGGTAGCGGAGCTAGAGGAAGACGCTTCTGGGATGAAGTAGGAACGATGGTGCATATCATCCCAAGGATAATCCGGGGCAGTAAGGGCCTCAAGAATCTCCTCATCAGTACGGAAAGTCTGCGTCGTCAAATCGGTTGACGAGGGGGTAGTGGTGGAAGAGATCATATAGATGGTATTAACCTCTCCGGAAGGTGAAGAGTCTGGGGGGTAGATCTCCTCAATGGTAGGTGGTGCCGTCTCAAGATCTAGATTGTTCATCTCATAGAGAGCCGCTCTGTAATCCGGGAGATCGGGACAATGATGTGAATAGTGCCCGTAAATACCGCAGATGGCGCAGGAGTGGTTGGTACGTAGGGACTTATCTTTAGGCTTAGGAGTAGGGTTTAGTTCGACAGTTGGGATGTTAGGATCGTCATCGAGCATTTGCATGTGCTTCTGCAATGCGGGTAACTGTGGGCATTGGTGGGTCGCATGGCCCAACTCGTCACACAACGAGCATTTGGGAGGAGCACGAAACACTAGAGGGTTCTTGACTGTCTTGGGAGGTGGGACAGCAGTGTAAGGTTGTGGACCTCTGCCCCCAGTGGGTTTGGGAGTAGGAGGAGGTGTCGTGGAGGACGAAGGGGTAGAGACACCGGGAGGTGGCTGAGAGGTAGTAGCCATGGGTTGCACCGGTTGAAGGACGACATCGGGTGTCGGCGGGCGAACGGGAGGCGAAAGATACCATACAGGTAATCCTAAGGTTAACCCAGGGAGGCTAAGGGTAGCCATGACCGGGGCGCTTACTACTCCCGATGGAGGGACTAGAAAGGGGATCGTATGGATCGGTGTAACACCAATGTGGCTAGGTACCAATGGTGGTTTAGGAAACAAGGGTGGTTGATTATTAGGTGGTAGGTTGTCGTGGGACAAGGTACATAAGTCAGACATTTCAGGCGTAGATGACGGCGGAGGAATGGATTGAAAGGTGGAAGTCATCGGCGCGTCTGAGTAGACTCCAGGCCCCGAAGAGGAAACAAACGAGGTGGTGGCAGGAGAAACAGGTTGTTCAACCATGGGGAGAACATTTTCAAGTGCCGCGGGAGCACTGGGATCATAGTATGTGAGCTGGTCAATCTTAACCACGCGTCCCTCGTGGGGGAACATCATGGTGCGAAAGACAGAAGAGGCAACTGCCCGCATGGCATACATGTAGCTGCGGCCAAGTAGAAGGTTGTAATCCAATTGGGCATTGATTACCTCTATGTCAATAAGAACTGTTTTACCACCTAACTGGACTGGAACGTTGGGTAGAAGGCCTTGGGGCTGGGCCGAACGACCGTCGTAGGCACGTAACGCAGTGGTGGACTGCTGGAGAGGAGGGGATCCTAGCTTCTGCCATACAAATGTAGACATAACGCATGTGGAGGCACCCTCATCGATGATGCACCGATGGATAACAAGGTTCCTAACGGAGACTGTAACTTGGAATGCTAAGCTGGAAGGTAGGCGTGGTTCAGACTGGTCTAAATCAAACGCCATCAAATGTGAATCGGTTGGGTCAATCCCCCCAATGGCGGAAAGTAAATTCTTGCGCTGGGAAGGGCAATTCTTCAAGACTTCTAACGCAGACATGGCTGCGGGAGATTGGGCTAGGTCGTCTACGATGTTGTAGTTTGACGCAGCGCGCGCGTTAGGGTTATTGTTGATTCGGCGAAGTGGGAAACGAGGTGCTTTCGCAGCGCCGTCTATGGGAGGCGGAGGTATACGTAACGCCTGATCGGTGGGATGGGCGTTAGTAGGTTTATCCGTGGGAGTGGCTTCAGAGGTGGAGCCATATTGGTTCCGACGGGTCTGTAGGTTGACGTCAGCAGATGACATCATCAGCAAGTGGTGGGAACCTGAGTCAAACATGGGTTGATCAGGGGCAGCGTAAGTGATCTGTTGTTGTTGGGGTGCATTGGCTTGATGGGGAGCCAACGGCTGAGTTTTCACTACGCCTTGGGTCGGTAATGGGTTTTGCAGCACCAAAGGGGGTTGTTGAGGTTGGGGGGGGGTTGGGTGGCGCTTGGGGAGCCGCATGCCCTTGGCGATGGGCCTCGTCAACCCAAAGTTGTCGAGCTCACTCCAAGTGTGGGAAAGCATGGGTATAGTGTCCATAGACCCCGCAAATAGAACAAGGGTGGTTCGTTCGCAAATTGGGGTTTTTAGCCTGCTTGGGCGGGCGATCAGGGTTTTGATTAGCGGGGGCCGCATTGTTGTTGTCAGGGGGATTAGCCGGTTGACCAGCTTGGTCTGCAGGTTGATTGTTTCCCCGATTACGGCCCTTGCCGCAGTTCTGTTGGCCCTGGTTTCGTTGGTTATTCTGGTTTTGCTGTGGGTTCTGTTGGGCGTAAACTTGCCCTTGGGCAGCAGGTGGATTTTGAGGTTGCGCAGGTGCTGGAGCAGGCTGCGGAGGATGATATGTAGGTTGAGGCTGAGCAGGTGCAGCAACTTGAGGGGGTTGCTGATAGGACTGCGGAGCAGGTTGTGGATGTGCCGCAGGGGCTACCTGTGGCGGATAATATGCTGGTGGGGCTGGTGAAGGCGCAGGAGCTGAGGCAGCCTGCTGATGGTAGTAAGGCTGAGGGGCGACTGGAGGAGCATAAGCAGGAGTCGCATACCCGAAGCAATGAGGTGGACATGAGGGTCCATGGGAATGGTGATGTGTCATGGGAGCATATGAGGTGGTTGCTCTAGACTGGGAGGTAGCCCTCGACAGGTTGGGGCCAGGGGTAGGACGTGCTATAGAAAACGGTTGGGGATGCGAAGAAACACGGCCAATGATACCATCTGCAGCGTGGGATGCCCCCGGCGCATCATGATGGGAGGACTCGCCGCGAGGGGCGTCAGGTATAATGGTATAAAGGTAACCCGACTGGGCGTAAATGAGGTCGAACTGCTGTGCCTTAAGGATGGCCTCTTCTTCAGACTGGGGTCTTTCGGAAGCTACATCCTTAGCAATAACAGGAAGCAGGGACTTGAGGAACCAATCGAGGAAGATACGGTCGTCTAGTTTGATCTTGCATAAGCTACGGCGTCTACGCCACTCATGGATATGGTCCGTGATATGGGTAGCCGTGTTTTGTCTGCAGGATAGGAGGATCTCAACGCCCGCGTCATAGCGGACAGGCAACTGGAAGAACTGCAGGAAGGTAGAGGCAAGGGAGGCAAAGGTGGTGTGGGTCCCATGTGGTTGCTCAATATACCATTTGGCTGCCGAGCCAGTAAAGGTGCGCTGTAAGAGACGGAGGCGAACAGAGTCGTCCACGATGGAGTTAGAGGAACACCATAGGTGGAAAGACATGATATGGTTTTGTGGGTCCTCACCGGCCTTGCCCTCGAACTTAGTGATGTCCGAGGGGAGCTTGGTAGGCATATGAGGCCATGTAGGGTCGTGTCGAATAGGATCGTTGGTCAATCAGGCCAGGTCAGGTAGGTTGAGGCTAGCCATGAATGGCAAACTGGAAGAAGGCTGCGACACAGTAGTGCTTTGGACCAAGTTGGGGCCAGTGCCCCCAAGTGGATGGACAAGATTTAGGGTGGTGCCCCCAAGTGGGGGAACTGAGGTAGTGGAGGATGGTCCAGCACCACCATGGGTAGTGTGAGCCACTGATGTAGTGGGGATGGGTATTCCCGCTGTGGGTATAGGTACTGTGAGGGGAACGGTAGATGGTTGCCCCATGGAGGGCATACCAAAAATAGGTGTAGTAACTGGTGTAGTGGTGGATGTGCCACCAATGGTCCCTATGACAAATGGAGTGGAAGTCGTGCCAGCCATGGGGCTAGTAGGGGCAGTATAAATAGGGTTCTCAGACTCTTCGTCAGAATCAGAGGTAAAGTAAGGTGCGTCACTATCTGGTGACGGAGGCCTACGTCGCTGACGAGTGGAGTCAAGTGACAAGGCTCTAGATCTGTGATGAGTGGTATCAACGGACAATGATCGGAATCTATGACGAGTGGTATCGAGAGAACCGTGCTGTGGGGGCTCGCCCCTGAGGCGCCGAGAATGTCTCGGGGACTCAATGGTGATAGATGGTGTCTAGTCTCTGTGGGTTGAGGTGAGTATAAAAACAGCTCAAAAAATCCTAATGCAACCGTGTGTGCAGAAGGAGAGCTAAAAAGCAAGGCACTCAGGCCAACAACCAACTCAAAACACCCACTGTAACAGCTGTGCTACAATAGGTGGAGTGTCAACAAAGATGGTCAGAATACCAACAAGCAGCAGGTTTCCTAAAAAAGAAAAAATGGTGGACTCACTAGACCAAAGGGAGGTAAAGGAGCATGCAAACACCTAGATAAAAGTATTCTGACTCAACTAAACATATCCTCTGCAAGGTGATGAAATCCAAGTCAGACAATATGAGTAGGAAAGCCAAGTGGCTATGATATCCCCCTACCGGGAGGGACACCGGGTAGTCAATCCTAGAAGAATGGCAACTAAGATACCCCGTTCATGACACGTCCAGAAAGGTGAATCTGTCGTTTAGTTCGTTGACCGCAATACCCCTATACAGGGATATCCCGCGAACCGCGAAAGGTAGC
Source organism: Larix kaempferi (assembly GCA_027924585.1). NCBI lineage: Eukaryota > Viridiplantae > Streptophyta > Pinopsida > Pinales > Pinaceae > Larix > Larix kaempferi. Next base: position 9,614,263 of record BSBM01000378.1, on the reverse strand, counting down.
CCTTCGGTTACTGAATGGAGTGCGGTATTCCACTCAGGCCTCCGGAACCAGTCTCCCGACTTCAACCCTCCTAAGGGAGAGGCCCTCTGATAAACTGGTCGTGACCGTGCCAAAAAGTACTAGGGGATTTTGGTTCCCTATTTGGACAACAACTATGTCTCAAGTGAAATAACCAAGGGGTGTTATTGGAAGCCTATCCCCCTGATCCTACCTAACTACAATGATTCTTTTGTGTTCCCCAAGTGGGGTTAGAATGTTGGTTTAGTTAGGTACTTTTTAAGGCTCACTTGATTTTATGTGACAGAGTGTGTGCTCGTGAGGTGTTGAACCCAAAAATAGAAGTGCCACAAGGGGGGCAACTTCCAATCTATCAATAATATGGAAATTGAAAGTTTAACTCGCAAAATTTTCTGAATTAAAAAACACTAAAATTTTTAAAAGAATTCTGTAAAGGGAACAGAAATTATATTGCAGAAAGGCTGTAAGGTAGTGAGGCTGTAGGTGGGACAGAAGGCTGTTCAGATGCAGAAAATATTGCAGCAAAAGGGGCTGGGCTCAAAACAGGAAAAGAGCAGAAATCAGACCGTGGGTCTGTGGCGAATTGGAACAGGCCGACCGCGGGTTTAAGGGAAACAGCGGCGGTCAGGTCGCGGCTATCGGGCCAACAGAGGCAGTCGGGACGCAGGAAAATAGGGAAAAAGACGCAGTCGGGTCGCGGCAAAAGGGCTAACAGACACAGTCGGGACGCACGAAAGAGGCAGAAAGCCGCAGTCGCGACGCAGGAAAAAGGCCGACAGGCGCAGTCAGATCGCGGCAAACAGGCTGATTAGCCACGGTCGGATCGCAGGTAACAGACTTGAATCCGCCGGCAGGGCGTCGGAAGCAGTCTGAGAGCCGCGGTCGGATCGTAGGTAAAGGCCTGAAAGGCGCGGTCAGGACGCGACTGCAGAGGGAAAAAACGCGGTATGCGGCGGCCGAAAGGGACAGCCGAAAGGAAAAAATTTAAAAAATGGAAACCAGAAATTCGAAAACTAGGGGAGTCGCCAAAACTGTAGCTAGGGTTTTACCCCTAGCTTGTGCCAATGAGCACCTACTAAGGAGAATGGACTCCTTAGTAGCAGTTCAATAATGATTAAATGATTAAGCTAAAACAACAATTAACAAACTACTTTAAACATTGCATGAGACATAAATGAAAGATGTAAAAATGGTTTTATATTAATGTTACCTTGAGTGTCAAGGTTGATGAAGCCCTTTGCAGTGTCCAAGAGGATGCTCCAAGCTTCAGAATGCTCCTTTCTCCTTCTCCAATGTTGGGGATGGGCCAAAGGTGGCTCTCAAGGTGAAAATAGTTCAAAGGTGAACTAGGGTTTCGAGAGAGATTTTGGCAGAGTAAGGGTGCTTGTGATTGTGGATATGGAATAAGGGTTCTCCATCACCTATTTATAGTTTTTTGGTGGTGGAGTGCTGACCCATGGTTTTAGGAAACACATGGTTTTGTGCAGCTGTATAGGGTTTTTTCTTCCTTTTCCTCATTATTTTATATTTTTTATTCCCTTTTTAGGGGATTTTTGCTATTTTTGGAGGAAAAGGGGGTTTTTTAGCCTTTTTTAGGCTATTTTGAGGGTTTTGTGGCCTTTTGGAGGCATTTTAGGCCTTTTGGAGGCATTTTAATGGGATTTTTTGGGATTTTAAGGGAAAAATGGTAGGAAAATGGACAAATGAGCCATATAATGTGGTAATGAGGTAGTGAACACTTTTTGGGTGTTAACAACAGGAGGCCACGAAGATCTGTCTCTATTTAACCAAGTTCGGCAATGCTTCAGTTATGGAGGTGAATGAACAAAAGTACCAAGTCTTCTTCTTCAACACACCTAGGACTACTAGACGTAATATCTGTCGAATCATTGGTTTCCAAGAGAGCTCCCTTCTGTCCAAATACCTGGGAGCCCCTCTGGTGGATTACATGGCTCGACAGGGGTCATGGAATGAATTGCTGGATAAAATGAGGTAAAAATTGTCCAATTGGACTCTTAGGCCTCTTAATTTTGCTAGATGATTGGTTCTGGTTAAAGCGGTGTTGCAAGCTATGCCCATGTACTTGTTCTTGGCCATGGAAGCCCCTAAAGTTGTTCTTAAGGAGATAAGAAGAATTCAACGCAAATTTATATGGAATGTACTAGGGGAACACAGAAAATGGGACCTGGTAAAATGGGAGACTATATGATCTCTGAAGGAGGAAGAGGGTCTCAACATCCACAACCCTGAAAAAGTCAATCATTTAACTAGGGACAAGGTATGGTGGCACTGGGTAACTCATAACCAGGAACCCTCGGCAAAGCTCTGGCATATCAAGTATGCTGATGGGTGGGAGAAGGGAAATCTTACACGATTTTCTGAAAATGTGTCAGGATCTCATATTTGGAAGATTGTTGCCCAAGGAAGAAGCCTAGTTCAGGAGAATAGTTTTTGGGAAGTCAGAAATGGTCAAAGAGCTAAATCTTGGGAAGACTCTTGGAAACAATTACCCCCTCTAGAAGGAAATGTTGAAGTTCCCCAAATCATCCAGGCTTGTGTCAATCACAATAAATTTATGGTTAAATATCTTTGGGAAGAAACCAACCCAGAACAAGAGTTTTGAGTTTGGGCTTCTCGCGACTGGTGGGAACCATTCGGTCCTGAAGAGGAAATAAACAAAATTGAAGAAAACTTAAACAACCGACGAATTAGGGTTCACTTTGGGGATGACAAACTCCATTGGGGCTTTGAGCCTAAGGGAATTTTCTCAATCAAAGAAGCTTGCAACATATGGACAGGCTACAATTCTTAGGCCCTGATAATGAAATGGAAAAATCTTTGGGATGCAAACTTATGGCCTAAATTATCCACTTTCATTTGGCTTGTATCCTCATGGGAGATAATATTCAAAAGAGAGTTTTGAAGGGTCCTTACTGGTGCTGCATGTGCAGTTGGAGGAAGAAAATTTGAACCACCTCCTTGACTCATTCCCTTTCACTTCAAACTTGTGGGAACGTGGTGCGATTATCTTCAGAAGGACTGACAAGAGACATGACAATCCAGACCGGACCATATGCGACTGGACTACAGACCCGTTCCAAAATCCTGTCGTTAATTCTCTCTAGAAAATATTCCCATATTTTCTGACATGGGAAGTTTGGAGTCAAAGAAAATCCATAACCTTCCGGGAAAAATCTCATTCTGAAGAGAGAGTCTGAAATTCCATTAGAAATAAGATGCTTGAAACCATGAAATTAAAGTCTTGGGAAAACTCAGAATGGGACGCCAATGCTACAGAGACCATCATTCTACAGGTCCAGGGAATAACTGGAACAGTTCAATGTTATGGAAAACAGAGAAGCCTGCTTATGGTAAGCTCCAACCCTGATTCGTGGTCCCCTCCTCCGGCTAGATTTTTCAAAATGAACTTTGATTGAGCCTCGAAAGTAAATATGGGTCCGACAGGATTTGGTTGTGTGATTATAAACTATGTGGGCGAAATTCTTGGTTTCAAAGTTGGATTTCTCGGAACAGAGTTTAACAATGTTGCTTAATTACAAGGCTTGATCTAGGGTATATAGATGATCAACTCTCAGAATTGGACTCCACGCATGGCTGAAGGAGACTCTAAGATCATCCTCAACACGACATCCAAGATCCATCACGACTAACCAAGCTCCAAGGTGGCGGCCTCCTGGCGTTTAGAGGGGAGACTAGAGAAGTTGGCGATGGTTTTAAATCCTAGAATGACCCTTACCTTCACCCATGTTAAATGAAATGGTAATAAATTGGAGGATATGTTAGCAAACCTCGGGAGTGATAACCACATGTCCATTTATGCAAATTCGTGGGAGAGCCTACCTGATCCGATAGCTCAGGATAGGTGTAAGGACACTCTATCCCAAGACATCACGCATTATCATGCTAAAAAAGGAGGGATGACGTCAGGATGAGCCTAGCTTCGACATGTGACGTATTTTCTTTCTTATCTTTCCTCAGAAGCCCAAGTGAGAAGCTGGTGGATGGGCCTATTCATTTAATCCGAGTGATGTTTTTAGTCTTGTCCAAGACGATGGTAATGATTGATGCCATGAATGTTGAAAGTGGGAGATCTAGCTATTCGTGTGGTGGATATATTCACAAGCCTACGCGGTACAAGTCGCCTTCAATGGAAGGTACAAGGCTAATTGTTATTTGGGGTGGAAAATTTCCTTATAAAGACTGGAAATGTGGTAACCATGGATGTATTCACCAATTTTTACTTTGCATGCACTTTTCCCACGATTTCGTGTTCATGGATAAAGGGAAAGATAAGGGTATGAGCACTAAGGGTGACCAGAGTATGGAGGAAGGGAGCAATTCCACCAATGCTCGACATTTGTGACATAGTAGAGAGGGAAAACATGGGGATGATAGTTGCAGACTCTCTTGCTCCCATTAGAAAGATCGGTGGGAATCCAAGATTTTCGAACTGGATTTACCTTCGCTAGTCTAGAAGGAAATTCAGGGGGTGGAACAACAACTCTGGAAACATCTAGATCACAAAACCATGCCACAAGTTAGAGAACTGGGTCATGGACTCGGGGAACATTACAGGCCATCTCAGCTTGTACGAGCATACTGTTTCCCTTTACTGGGTAATGAAAAACATAGTGGGGTATGCTCTGCAGGACCATCTGGAAAAGAATGAAGAAAGGGAGCTGAAGGACCAGGGGAAGAAAGTGCTTCATACAAAAACCAAGGAGCTGAATCAGAAGATGGACTACCTATTGCATTCCATGGGCCTGTGTCTACCTGAAACTCCGGCACCAGCTTCGGTCATTTCTCCTTGGGGCTGCTTTTTAGATTTTCCATATATTTTCCTGTAATTCAGTCGTGCTGTGTTTTTCTTATGAGTTTTTGTGTATTAAAGGTGTCTAATCCATTTATGCTATGCTTAGGATCTATTCATCATTTTGTTAGGAAGTTTGGGGGTTCTTCAGTTTGGTTTTTATGTTGATTCCTACAGGGTCTGTAAGTCAATTTTTTTAAATATGGGTAGAACAGTCATACTTTCGTCCCCTTTTGTAAGGCCTGCGAGCCTATTCATGCAGAATATTTGCAGTGCTTCGTCCTGTTGGTGCTCGAATGTAACCTCTCCTTTCTATATATAATAATAAAAAATAAATATTACCTAAAAAATAAAAAAAATTACTATCTTGGGGCTCCACTCACTTACACATAAATAACCATCTTAGGCAACCTACTATAACTGACCCATGTAAAGGAAGCAAGTCTTGCAGATGTATGGCAATTAAAATGATCCCATGCTACAAAACCACAGCCACGAGGCTTATAATGAAAATTCAAAATTCTGAAAAGTCTCATCTCCATCAAAGAAATGGTTTTGAAAATAAATACATCCAATCAAGAAGATTTCCAAGACGATAAGTCCAAAAAGGTTCTTCTCCATCCATGAGTATGACAAACAAAGAAAAATCATCACTCACACAAAAGGACATTAATGGATGGAAGAACCCATGTCAAATATTGAAGACTGAAGAAGGCTATTAATGAAATAATCTGACGATAAAAATCGTTAAAGGAAAGCATCTAAAGAAATGTTGATAGCATGGGAATGAAGAACAAATGAATACATCTGTTTGATTTTCTTATGATCCTGTGGAGTCATATCTAGAGGTAACCAAAAGATGGGGCTAATAATGAACTTCATATTGTGGCCTCAGGAGAGTCGGGACAACATGCAATTCTCCGCCGAAACGGTTGGAGCAACATGCCATTCTCCATTGAAACGGTCATAACGATTGCGAAAGGGCGTCGAAAAACTTAGGTTTTCTTGTTAAATTTTGTGTTTCGGATCCAAATCCGAAGCTGCGCCGACATAGTCGGAGGGCAAAGGAAGATAGGCCAAATCAAATGGTTATCGTTTTCGCGCCAAAACGGATCGGCGTAAATGTGAAACAACTCCAAAACGATTCACAGTCAAGTGAAAAGGGCTCCGAAAAAATTTCATTTTGCAAATAGATCAGCGTAGGTTAGAAAGGGAAGCCGAAACGTAGAGCTTCCAAAAGAAGAGTATACCGATACATGTCGCTAGTTGAATGAAAGGTCCTTCGGTATAGTTGTAAAAGGGATATCGACATAAAAGGGAAAAACGCTCTGAAACAGTATAAACATGAAATTAAAAGGTTCATGTAAATAGAATCATCATAAGTTTAAAGCATGATCCAAACCATTTATCGACGCCAAATAAGAATTGACCCGAAACTAAATCAGCGCGAAATAAAAATGGCTGCAAAACATGATCGGTAGAGGATTTGAAAGTGCCTGAAACAACCTCATGAGATATTGTGGGCCCCATTAGAACAAGTACCTTGCTCATTTATGGCTAGGGTTACATTTTTTTTTTATATATAAAGGGTATTTTGTGACATGTTATTTGTAACGTCGTTCACAATTGGAGCCATCACCAGATGCCAAAAAGCACCCAACATCATTGAGCATTACATTTGGACCAATCTTTCACCGCCAGGTAGGTTTTTTTTACCCGTTTACTTTATGTTTGGAAACGACGTTTTCACCCTTGTTAAAAGGAACTCACAAACTTGTCATTGGCGACCTACTTATGTTTAAACTGTGGAATTTGATAGGGTATAAGGGCTTGTTTTGATAGCTTCTAGTGGCATTGTAAGTAGGATATTTTTTAACCAAAACATATTAGGGTTTTCTCTTCCAGCGACCGCCTCAGGCCATCCCTATCTTCAGAACTTATGCATCCAAGTTCAGAACACAGGAATTGAATTTAACCACTGAAAACTTCTCGACTAGAGATTGCTAAGTTCAACTGAATTCCTTGTATCTAACACCCACATCACCATATTTTTGCTTCTCTCCTCCTCATGATAACGCACCACCGTTGAGGCAAGCCCAATTAGGTTCATTGCCGCAACCTTGTTGGTATAAGGGACCTCTGGGAAATGATGAAAAGGTTATGTTTTGACATACATTTAGAAAAGAAGCCTGGGTTCACTTGAAGCTAGGGAAGTTCCTCAAGCTTTTCGAAAACCTTGAACTTTCCCAAGTCACTTAAACAATTGAAAAACACAATTATGTTTGACAAGAGAGTCTAGGTTTTGCATAATCTTAATAGTGGCATGTTATATCACTAATATACCTTGTTCGATGATTCTGTATAGAAGTGAAGGCATATTTTTGTTTTAAATTTGTTATTTCTTTCACTAATGGTGCATTGGAAAATAAGGTTTACTTCACATAAGGACCCATGGATACATTTTTATCTCATATGGAAATTCACTTTCAATTAAGTTGTCAATACTGTGATAAACCGTAACTAGCACCAAATACAATTAACATCATGGAAGTATGAATTTCCTAGCTTTTGGTTTCTTGTAAATGATATTGATAAGGGACACCTTTGCATATTTCTTAAAATCTATTGCTTAAACATGAAAGTATGCTTACACATTGACTTTGTTGTTTCTCGAGGACTTAGATATGCAAAAGAGATATTCTAAGAGAAAGCTCAAGATAGAGGAATCAGATTCTGATGTTGAAGTTGTCCCAGAAACTCCAATTGAAACAATATTTGAAGACACCAAAGCAGTGACAGGGATCGTCCCTGAATACAAATGGGGTAAACTATATCACCTCATCCAGGATCTGAATGTACCAGATGCATCCATTGAGGAGATGATGGTATATCAAAATATTAAAAGATATGGTCTTCATAAAGCTACCACCCGACCAGAGCTCTTCCCATGTTCTGAATTCATTGGTTGGATTCTACCTCATGTGGACGTTGGCACAAGGATCATAGCTAGGGCAGGTGGGGAAGGATTTGCTTCATTCCAACCCGGTCATATTGTTGCAACATACAAGTTACTCTCTCCCATATTCATGTTGACAGATGACTGGATAAGAGGAGTCAACATAGATCACTTTGGATACACCAAGAACTTGATGTTGATTCCAGGAAAGCAACTGAGACGGAGGGCGAATGAGGAACGTGACACTGAGAATCTGAAAACCCCATTCAGAGTTATATCTCTAATGTTGAGAAGAATATTCGGTAGAGAAAATGAAAATATCTACAAGATGAGTTGGGTACCCGTTATGTATCGCATCGCCTCTCATGGTACCCTATTCAATTGGGTGGAGATTATATAAAAAAGAATGGCATCGATGATAGCAACAAATCAAGGAGGAATGACCCAGAAGACAACAAAATTCTTCATTTATTCATATCTTATTGACTGCATCCTGGTCAGGTACCCATTCCCTAAGTTGGGGTGTTTTTGGATCCCAACTGATACCACACTCTATTTGGCTTACCAGATCACATGGGCTCACAAGTATGCAAGCTACTACAAGCTCATCTGTGAATAATTCATAATCCCTCTGTATTGGGAATTTTTTAATGAAGAACCAAATTGCTTATCAGAAAATGCAATGGCGGTTGTAAATGACTATGGAGATTTCTATTTTAAACTAGAGCGAACCTATATCAGAATGTATGGAGGAACCAAATCTCCATCTCTAATGCCAAAATATGCTACATTATATGTAGTACATAAAGAGGCAGTAAGATAGGTCTTCTTGAATGAACATAAGAAGGCATCCTATCCACCATTTCCCTTTGTCATTGGGGCATATGAATTTCCCAAAGTTAAAGGAGAAGAGGTTTTCATTTTGGGGAGAAGGTCTTTGTAAGGAATGAAAAATTCTAAAAGGCCGCCCAACATTGTGCGTCATGTAAAATCCATTTTGAATATATAGACCACTTCCTTAAAGATGAGGAAGTGTATCAAAGGGCGAATAACATGATAGAGTTAAATAAATGTTTTGGTCGGAAGAGCGGCGTAGGCCCTAGTCATGCTATAGATACTGCCAAACAAGATGAATTGCAAAAGTCAAGAGAAGAAGCAGAAAGGCTGCAAGCAGAGGAAGCAGAGAGGCCTCAATTAGAGGAAGTAGAAAGAAAAAAAAGAAGCAATAAAAGAGAAAGAAGAACAAGAAGCAGCAAAGAAAACAATAGAATTAGAAAAACAAAGGGAAAAAGAAGATAGGTTCAAGAAATTTGTGGAAGAAGAAGAAGTCCAACGAGAAAGCCAAAACCTCCAAAATATGGACATAGACCCACCTGGTGTTCTTGGAATCACACTGACAGGAGGAAACCTTGTTAAATTTTGAGCATTAATTCACAATACTCTAGGATCTTTACTGAGAGAACAACATGTACAGTATATCAATGCATATCAATCATAACAAGCATGTCAATCATCACAAGAATCAAAAGCATGAGAGACAATATACACACAGAGTTTCCATGGGGAAAACCCTAAGGTGAAAAACCCCACAACTTCCTCAGAGATAGAGAGAGCAATAGCTCAACCAAAGTACAACCAAATACACAGAGATAGTCTTCTACTAGCAGATGATCCTCCTCCTCACATGTGCACCACTTTCCGAGTGAAGGAAAAATGAGTTTATGAGTGATCCAAATAGAGATCTCCTGATCTCTATTTATAATTTTTTTGTTTTCCCAATAACCTTATGGGGCTGACTTGTCTAGCTAGGTACAATAACCACATGTTACATAAATCAGGGCCGACCCCACACATGGTGGTCTAATAACCCATTGGAAAGTTAACACACTGTTGATGGCCTGAAGATCGCAGCATCAAGCAGAAAGGGATTCTCCCCGGTAAACTATCCCAATTAGATTGTCCACCGTTTGGTATGGGGAATCCATCCAGTTAGCAGTTCCGGCTACCGTCATATTTGCTTTCTTTTACACCAGTTATGGCCCGATCCACCGTTCATTTTGGTTTTATTATTAAAATGATGTGCAAGTGCCTAAGCTAATTTAATATAAATACAGAGCTTGAAACAAATCTGTATCTAAGACTGAAATAAATCTAATCTATCCCTGCAAGGAGCAAACTGTAAATATGAGCAATGTGTTGAAAGAAATATCTAAAGATCAACATATAACCATTAAAACACAAAGATACGTCTACAACAAGAGATTAAAGATATAAAAGATAGATTTTAATCCATGTGAAATCATTCTATTACTCATGTTAAGAGAAACATCACTGCACAAAAATTAGTAAGCTCATTCAACACACAGAAATAATTCTAAATAGCAAAGAAAGATCTCACTAGAAGATATGAACGCCACAAGAATAATCCAGCAGACGTCCAACATCCATTTCCAAGCAAAACAAATGTCTCCCTCAGGCTCTTTATTAGGCAAAAAACGCTTCCAATGAGCTAATTACAAAATAGTTTGTACAAGCTGAGAAGCTTCTTTTCCCTGCCAAAAAGTCCTTTTCTATTCCTCCTAACTCCCTATTTATAACTTTACAAAGTTCCTCTTGGGCTGACGAGTGTACCCTAATTCTATAACCTCTTCTATGGCTTTCATCGCATCATTACAAAGCCTATGGATACGTGGAAGGTTATACAAATAGGACAAAAATAGGGACCAGCTGTCCTTTTAAAGAAATTATACAAAGGTAGAATTTCAGCTTTTCCGCTTGCTTAAAACAAAATAAGGATGATCTGTCTACTTTGTTGGGGATTTTGCCTGCTAACTTGAAGACACATCTCCACCAACCGGCTCGCTTGAAAATACCGGGCCATCTATACTTTGAATGTATGAAGTCCATTGGTTGATATCCCTTACGATGAGCTTGCTACGAGAAGATACTGTTGCCTGGGACGCTATTTCATGCTTACGAATGTCCGACTTGATCAGTGTTTTTCCTTGCGTAGCCTCTTTTTTCATTGTTTCCAGGAAGTAAATATGTATTGTAGGATGGAAAATGAACTGTTGAAATTCATCCTGAGTCAAAACCTCTATCTTCTTGATATAAGCCAAGTCTTCATCTAAGTCGTTCTGCAACTTGAACAATCGGTCTTCTTCTTTTGGGAACTCATAAATAGAAGCAGGGAGAACCAAATGACACTTGCTAAGCGACTCCCTGAGCGTGAAATATATGGAACAACACTTGTGGACCGTCCTTTTGATTTCCAAGCTTAGTTTGGTACTACAATCTTTGGCAAATTCAAGAATCCCTATATCCACATCCAATTCATCTCCTGTAGGGGCGCGTAAGTGTGAAGGGAGTTGAGATTTTCCTTTTTTCCACTCAGATTGCCGCTTCAGCTCTTCTACATGATTTGCGAACCTTTCTCGGGTCTTTAGGGCTTTGGATTAAATTTTTGTCATTTTTTTAATCATCTCTTTCATGCTCCAAATCTCTTCGGAGATCAGTACTCACAGCTGATGGATTTTGATCTACATATCACATGCTTGTTTGTGAAATGTGGACAATTTTTGTTGGTCTTCCGCTGCCTCCTTGAGTTGTCTTGCTAGTTGTTCCTTTTCTTGGATCAGCCCTTGATATTCATGCTGGTGGAGCTAAATTTGTTGAGCTCTGTTTTCTTCGAGTTCTTCCAATTCTGCTATCTGAGCCTTCAGATTCTCCAGCTCACCTTCAGAGAAATCCAACTGCACCTCTAAGGAGTTCTTATCATTTTCGAGTTGGAGAACTCCTGAATTAAGCACCAGATGCTCTCCTAACAACTAATTGTATTTCTCCTTCAGCTTGTTTGCTTCCAATACCTCCCTCTTTCTATCATCTTTGATCTTAAGGCATTGCTCCCTGTAATGCTTTATCTTTTCTTTCAAGAAATCAATATTTGCTTTAGTTGCCTTAGCTAATGCCATAGTATATTGGGCCTGGAATGTGGGATCGGCATCACTCCCTTAGACCAATTTCTTTTCTATTATCCATAGCTCACAATAATCCTCAGTTTTCTCATTCTTTGTTTTTCCTTCCATTTTCTTTACCCTTCTATCAATGATGGCCCTCTTCTTTTGACTAAAATATACAGTATCCGGGTCTGCTATTTTGCGCTGCTTCCTGGGGTTATATGGAGTCAGCGCTAAGCTTCCTGAATAGGCACCTTTTTCCTGCATTCCCCCAGGGGTGCATATCAATGGTGGACCGATCTCCATATCTATCGGATTAGATAGCTCTAGATCGAGAGACTTCTCTGTCTTCTCTTTATCCTTCTCTCCTGCTGACTCTTCTTGTTGTGTCTACAATCCATCTGCTTCCTCAGACTCTCCTTGTTGAGTCTGTAATCCATCAGCTTTCTCACCTAGGGGCCTTTGCTCCTCCTCAGACTGCTGCTTGGAAGCTTGCTCCTGGGGTACCTAATCATCTCCTTCTTTCTGGATCCTGGTAGCTTCTTCTAGCTGCTCCAACTGGGAGGTTTGCTCCTGTTGTCTCCTTGCATCCTCCTCTTGTTAAATTTTGGTAGCTATCTCACCTTGAATCTTTGCTTGTTCTTGGTCCTGCTGCTGCTTGAGAGCCTACCCTTGGAGCACTCTCTCTTGCTCCAACTCAAATGGCTCCCCTGATTGTGAGGTTGATGCCTCCCATTCTCTTTGGATCAAACCAATAGCTTTGGGGATTGGGTATTTCATAGTTTTTGTATTGTAACAATTTCCTAGCTCAGTTAGGTTGCGGGAACTCCTGAAAAAATCCTTGTCTCGGTCTACCACATGAGCATACTCAAAAGAGACCTTGAGGTCAAGACAATGTTTTCTTACTGCACCGTTGGGGTCATGTCTCCTAAAAGGGACTGAGCTGAAATGGAAAATTTCTAATCCTCTAGCGTAATTTTCCCCATATCTTGCTCTTGGGAGGCTATAATCTCCTATGGTGAATGGCATGAGAGGGTACATGCCCTTCCTCCTTTCTGTTAAGCACTTGCTTATGGCACCAGTGCCGAAGAGTTGTCTCACGGCCTCCTTATGAATAACAAAGTCTATAACATACCGAGGGAACATAAATGGTTCATGAGTCCCTCCACTCATCCTGATGTATGTGCCTTCCGCACTATGATAATAGTCTCCAAACTGTTCAATAATAGGCATTGCATTCTCTGACATACAATCTGGTTCTTGCAGGAAGATGAGCTGGTACAATGACATGATAAACCTCTCACAAATCATCTTGTAGTGGTTTGCGTACTTACTCACCCATGTACACTGATAAGCTATGAAGAGAGTTGTTTCATTTCGCTTCCATGAGAAACCCAAGTCTGGGAATGAATGCTTGCTTAATAGGCAGTCAATCAGGTATGAAGACATGAAGAAATCTTCCTTCTTTTAGGTCAGTCCACCTTGGGCTACTACTAACTGTGAGGCCAAGCTATCTGAAATTATTTCAACCCGGTTGAAGATGGTGCCTTTTGTGGCTATGTAAAACATCACCAGAACCCATCCAATCTTAAACACATTGCCATTAGGCATGCCGAAGAGCCTACTCAACATCAAGACGATGAGCCTGTAAGGGGTTTTTAGGAGATTGCTCTCATATTCATTATTCTACCTCCTCCTGATCTTCCTGTCATTTATAGTCATCTTACGAGCAGTTTCTAACAAGTCCATTTGATGCTTTGCCATCCATTCATCGTCTAAAGAAGCCCTGGGTGAAGGCAATTTGTAAGCAGTAGTGACATGATCGGGGGCGAAAGAAGCTAGGACCAACCCATTTTTATCAGTCATAAGCCTTGTGTCGGTCCGAATGTTAGGAATCAACCATCCAACAACTTTAGAACAAGGGAGCAGCTCTGGCCGAGTTGTTGCCTTATGCAAACAGGACCTTCTGATGTTGGCATATACTAGAGTGTCCTCTATAGGGGTCGTTGAATTATCTTGAGCTATGATGAATTTGTATAGATCACCCCTTTGAAATTCAGGGGTGGCGCTCCCAGGGGAATCACCAGTGGTAGCTTACGTGTTAGCAAACATTGTGACGAGATAAGTATCCAATAGAATCTCAACCTCTGAGTCTGAGGTCGCTTTCTACGCTGCCTTCTTCCTAGATGAATTCCTATGCATGGTAATCCTGCAGCGAGCAAGGAAATATCACAAGACTTTAGTTACACAATTTACAAGCATTGGCAACACTCTAAGACAAAGCCAAAAATATAACATTTTCATAAAATAGAGGTTGTCTAAAACAAACATAATTATCTTCATTTCATATGTAAGCTTAATTCAACAATGTCCCTTCATGCTAAAACAACGACAACAAATCAGGACAAAGGGCAAGATCATTTTGGGTCTGCGCCATTCATTTTTGGTGTGCAGGAATCTTTAGGATTATGAAACAAACACTTGCGTGAGTCTGATGAAGATTTCTGCGCTGGTGCCTAAATTAAGTTTTGCGCCGCGCTTGGGATTATGCGCGCGCTAAGATTGGCAATCTAGTGTGCACTGGGGTATCAGCTGGAATTTACATGCTAAGACTTAAACGTTCCACGTGCACCGGCGCCTAAACTTATTCAAGTGCCAAGTGAAAATTCATTCTCAGCGCTAATACCTAAAATATTTCATGTGCCAGCGCCTTAATTTCCTTTGTGCGCCAAAGCTAAACACAGTCGCGTGCTAGCTCACACATTTTCGCATGTGCTACCTCCTATCTTTACTTTTGCACTAGCACTTAACATAATGCACGCGATATTTTCTATGCGTCAATGTGTAAACACTTTATGTGCCGGCAACTGATAGTGGAGGTTATGTTAAAGACGGGAAAAATTCCGCAGCCATGGGCCTTTATCGGCTAAAGGTCGGGCCTGACTTGGGGCTTCTAAATGGGCTTAATTGGTTGATTTAACACACCCCCATGGCAGCTTTGGCCGAGCAATGGAAGTTTTATGCAACCTCGGGATGAATAAACCTCGCTCTTGGTTGAGCAGGGTATCTTGGTACTTATAGCATGAAACTTTAATTGCAAGGAACGAGAAGGGTCGGGCCTTATGCGCAGAGGATGATTTGAAAAAGAGTTTTGCAAACGAGGCTTAGAGATGCTGCGGCTCCTACGGGTTTGAGTGAAAAAACTCTAAGACTTCTAAAAATACTGTTGGGACAATTCGACCTCATGACCAGGGCACTTCACTTTTAGAAAACAAAGACTCAAATCAAGGAAGAAGACCCCCAAACTATTACGCAACCAAGAAAACATATAAAACCTTGAATATGTGGTCGTGGGGAGCTGCAGGTTTCGCTTGGAAAATGAAAACTCTATGGGAAAAACCAGGAGAGCCGAAAACGCAACAGAGGGGAGAGACTTGTGTGCCTGTGATATGGGGTCGTCTCTGCCCTGGTCTGAAAGTGGTGGCTTCGTATCCTCATACGGAAAAGAATAGCGGCTATTCTACGTCCTTTCTAGCTTTCATGCAAAGTAAAATGAAGGCCTCTTGAGCTACTCAACTGTGCGTGGGTGAGTTTTTTTAACCTACTAATCCACCAGCAGGATTGGGAAAGAGCCTACCTGTCAGTATGGCGAGTGTTCCAAGACCTCAACTGTTCGCAGCGAACGGCAGTCTCCAACTTAGACGCGAATGACGAGCGCTCCGAGTGCAAATGACCAAATAAACCCAAAACGTCGTTGCATGCGTTAAATAGGGGAAGAGTTAAATGCTCACTTACGTTTAAAGTTGGCGGGTTATGAGCACAGGGCTCGAGAAATCCGTCATTAAGAGTGGCACATGGCTTCATTAAACGCTTTACCAACTCTGTCGGTGCATAGGGATTGAGGAGATCTTTTCGCGCTGAGTACCGATTTTAGCTTTCGTGCCAAGCGTAATGTTTCGCGCTATGTGGCAGGCACACGTTCAAAGATAAGCTTTACGCTCAGGCGGCAATCCTGACATTAGGGTTGCACTCAGAAAACCGCGCCTGGGATTATGAGTTATCATGAAAGACGAACGCGGATTTGTAAGTGGGAAGGATAAGCGCGTCTCCAGCGCTTGGGGAGTTGACTCTATCATCATAGTTGCGCTGGAGCAGAATGCGCCAACTGTTAATCCTTCCAAGGAAGAGAAGTGCATCTCCAAGGCGGGATGACGATGATAATTCTTGCGCCTTGGTGACTTCACTGGGGAAAACTATCTCTTGTGCTAATGGTGGCCGGCTTATTGCGCCAGATAACAGACTTGGGACTTGTCAAAAGTGCGATTGAATTAGAGCAAAGGCCTGCGCTTGACAGAGGACTTGTGGTTAAAGGTGCCTCAAAACCACGGCGGACTTAAGTCCATATCTTGCACTACAGCGGGGAAGTTGAGACTAAAATCTATGCTAAAGGGAAAGGATGACTTTGCCTTAGATAAAATGAGAAACTCTTTTGGAAGTAGGCAATGAAATTAGGATTAGTTAGAGGCAAACTTGAAAGATGAAGTAAAAGCTTGCTACAAAAGTGTTAGAAGGAGGGGCCCCAAATAACTTCAGAATTTTGGGGAAGGGTGTTGCAGCAACAACAATTGGCGAATCACTGGCGAACACAGATCTCTGAAGACTATCTCGCGTATCGAAAGAATTCCTTTTAAAATCTCTTCACCTTATGTGCAGCAGTCGGCTTAAGCGTTCAAATCTCAGCAAAGGAAGAATTCACTTAATCCAATGGTCATTGGGATAAGGGAGCTTCGATGAATACATCTTTAAAACTTTTTAAGGGCCAAGATATGGGGTTCATTTTAGAAGATTCATCTTTCAGATGACCACTGCTATTGGACTCCACAAGATTTTGCAACAACATCTCATAGACACCATTGCTCTTGTTCCTCATTCCCATGCCATCTGAATCCGTTTAGATGTTCATATATTTGACAGCTTTGCTGTTTGAGCCTTCCAGAAATATTTTCTTTAAAAATATGGTCTTTGATTTTGGCTCCTCAATCAATAATGCCCTTTTGTGTGCATGATAGATTTTATTGTTTTATCAAGCCTCATGGACGAAGAGAAGCCTAGCTTGAGCTGAGTACTTTGGACAGCTTTCTTGACCTGTATGCTTTGCTTTTATCTCTTCCATGCTTTGATTGAGGCAAGAATCTCTGGAAAATAGACCCCTGATTATAAGCCCTTTTGGGTTTAAATTTGCAGCATGGAGTCATTTCAATACCATATGCCTTCGAGATATGCTACTCTTCTGTGGGTCCAACCACAACGATCTTCTTGAGATGCTTTTAAGCACGAAGGTGGATGGAGCCCGAAGATAGTGGTAAAGATGATCATAGATCTATGCTATTTAAACAAGGGTTAGTGTGACCAATAGAACAAGATCTCTTCATTTTGGAGAACAATCAACAAAGCCCCAAATGCATGGGTAGACTTTCTTTCTAGGATACATTTCCAGCTTTACGAGTTGTGTAATGCTCTTGCGAGATATGCCTTCACGAGAGGCCCAATTGCAGGTGACTCAAGGAGACGAATTTGTACAGAAGCTCAAAGGCTAAGAGAAAAAGGGCAATCTAGCTTAAACATAGAAAACAGAGACTAAAGTAAAATAAAAGATAACTTTATTTATGTACAGGAAGTCTCATTGAGACTATGCAAAGTATTGTTTTAAGGCAAGGCCATTTAGAGGAAGGGTTACTTCCTCTCCCTGGAGGTCTATCAGCTTATAAGTGGATGGGCCAAGCTTTGCAGAAATTTGGTAAGGGCCTATACATAAGTGTTGGAATTTAGTGTGCGTCCCCTTTCCCTCATGATTGTGGTCCCATTTCAGGACTAGATCCCCTACTTCAAAACTTCTTTTACCATATTTCCTTTTATCGAACCATCTTTTGACTATATCTTGGTGATGGTGAAATTGGTCTTTAGCTTTCTGATGGGCTTCTTCAAATTGAAGCAAAGTATTGATCCTAGATTGCAAGACTTGACTACTAAACCCTCGAGAGGCTTGGGATAACTGTAAGGATGGAAGTAAGATATTGGGAGGGAGAATAGCCTCCTTGCCATAGACGAGGGTGAAAGGGGAAACCCCTAACGCATTCTTTGGAGTTACCCTATCTGCCCATAAGGCGTTTGGGAGAGCTGTATGCCAACTTCACTGGTTTTCTATCACAGTCTTTTTAAGAATTCGGATGAGATTTTTGTTTGAATATTCAGCTAATCCATTTCCTTGTGGGTAATAATTGGATAAATAATGCAGTTTAATTCCCCATTCATAAACAAATTCATTTATTTTAAAAGACGAGAAATATGTGGCATTATCAAATACTAGGGAAATTGGAACCCCAAACTTGGTTATGATGTTCTCTTTCAAGAAACTGATGACTAAATCTTCATTGATCTTGCGCAATGGGATAGCCTCAGTCCATCTGGTGAAGTAGTCGGTGGCTGTGAGGATGTATCGATGCTGAAGAGAATAATTTGGCTTTATCTCTCCAATGACATCTATACCCCATTGTTCAAAAGGTTTTGAGATAATAACCGGCTACAAAGGTCCTTCTGCCTTAGGTAATTTCCCAACACTTCTTTGGCATATATCACAGTTCCGTGCATAAGCATGAGCATCTCGGAATAAGGTGGGCCAATAATATCCTTCTCTAAGTATTTTGTGAGCTGTTGTCTCTCCTAAATAATGTCCACCAGCGGGGCCATCATGCAATTCTTTGACAAATTTACTTGCATCCTCCTTTTCTAGACATATAAGAAAAATTCCATCATAATTTTTGATGAACAGTATACCATCAATAAATTGATAAGCTGCTGATTTCAAATGGAGTGCCCTTCTTTGCTTAGAGATCTAGTGTTCTGGTAGATATCTCTGCTGCAAATAATGCACTAGATCTCTATACCACGATTCAGGAGCTGTGAAAATGGGACAGACCTCAACTGAATTCAATTCGGCTTCATTCTTCCAGTGCAGCTCTTCATCAATTGGATGCTCTGTAAGCAATTTACACAGGCCTTGTCCCTTGATGATGGTGGCTGGTTTGAATTCTAAATCATATTCTTGAAGAGCCGTGACCCAGTTTCCCCTTCTTTCTCCCAATTCCTTTTGAACGAAAAGGGATCTGACCGTTGGGTGAGGAACTATAACTTTAGTTCTTCTCTTAAGAATATATGGCCTGAACTGTTTGACCGCTTTGAAGACAGCATATGCATGTTTGTCGACAACATGATAGTTCGGTTCAGTGCCTTGCAGACCAGTGCTCATAAACGATATTGGGTATTCATCTCCTAACTCTACCTTTTGCATGAGCACCGCTGCGAGTGAGTCATCTGAAGAAAAGGTATACAATATAAAATCTTTGTCAAAATATGGGATTCTTAAGGAAGGAGCCTTAGCTATGGCTACTTTAATGTCTCTGAATACATCATTTTCCAAGTCTATCCACTTGAACTGTATGCTTTGCTTGACCATTTGCTGCAAAGCTTTAACAATTTGCGCGAAATCCGGAACAAACCTTCGGACAAAATTGATAGTGCCCATAAACGACTGCATGGATTTCTTATTATGAGGCATTGGAATTTTATTGATAGCTTACACTCTTTCTTGATCTATTGATACTCCTCTTTTAGAAATGATATGGCCCAATAGTTTACCTTCGGGAACAACGAACACACTCTTCTTGGGATTTAAAGAGATACCATATTTCCAGCAACGATAAAAAATATGCTTCAAATCAACAACATGGTCTTCTCTTTTCTTTGAAAATACTGTCACGTCATCTAGATAGACAACGACACAATGGCCACCCAATCCTCGGAAAGCAATATCCATTGCTCGCTGGAACGTAGCTCCTGCATTTATTAGGCCAAAGGGCATTCTTCGGTATGCGAATGTTCCCCATTTAGTGCGGAAAGTAGTCATAAGATGGTCTTCTTTAGCTACCAATACTTGATTTTAACCGGAGAAGCCATTAAGAAAGGAAAATAGCTCAGATCTTGACACCATCTGAAGAATTTGTTCCATTGAAGGGACGGGATAGTTGTCTTTATTTGAAGCTTCGTTTAAATTTATGAAGTCAACACATAGTCTTATCTCTCCTGACTTCTTTCTCACGGGAACTAAGTTAGAAACCCACTCAGAATGCTGGACTTTAAAGATTATTTTAGCATCTAGTAGCTTCTTCAATTCCTTTTGAATCAGAGGTTCAAGAGTAGGATGCATCCTTCTTAATTGCTGCTGAAATGGCTTGACACCTGCTTTCATTGGTATGACATGCTGAATAATACGGATGTCATATGTTTTCAGATCTTCATAAGTCCGCGCAAAAACATCCTTATATTGTTGAAATAGTTTGATGAACCTATCTCTTTCTCCCGGTGAACAACATTTTCCAAGGTTGACAAACTTTGGTTCGGCCTTGGTGCCCAAATTAGCTAATTCTTGCTGCATTGATGAACTATTGGTCTTGGTATTTGTTGGCCTTCTAAACTTGTTATGAAGATCAAAAAACATTTCAAGTGACCTTACCCCCTTGGAGATGAAATTTCCTCTAGCTGTATCTTTCTTTTGTAAATCAGAATCGTGCTCTTCTTCATCTATCACAGCTTCTTGGAATATGTCTTTGTTTGTTAGAAAACTGATAATTTGTTCGTCATCATCGAAAACTCTGAAGTTTGTGATATTGTCAGGGACAGAAGGCCTAAAAATTATTTCAATTGAACACTTGTTATTAGTTGGCACCAATCTGGAAGCAGGTGTTGCTAACAAATCAGTTGCAGAATTTTGCAATCTAGGAATAGACTTTATATTGAAAGCATCAAAATGCATAATTAAATCCCATACCTCAGCTTGATAACTCCTTAAATGAGGTGAAAGGCAGTGAATGGTATCTCTTACCTGTCTGAAAACTATTTCTGAGTCACCAAACACTTTCAGGAACTTAACATTTAAACCGATGGCTTTCTTTAATCCGTGAACCAAAGCTTCATATTCAGCAATGTTGTTAGTACACTCAAATTCTAACCTACAGGACAAAAAATACTTATTTCGTTCCGGATCCATCAGAACACAACTGGCTCCAGATCCTTCCAAAGTTTTAGAGCCATCAAAGTATAATGTCCAAAAAAGATCATTTGATTCAACTAAGTTAGTATCATTATGATCTAAGTCAATGACTAAATTAACTATATTACAGTCAATATCATCAGTCCGACAAAAATGAAGGAGGTCGGACTATTTATCTGATTCATGGTCAATAGTTTCAGACTGATAATTACCCGGGTCAATTTCTAAGAAATAATTTTCCAAAACTGAGGATGAGAAGGCTACAGCCTCATTCTTCCCTTCTAGTTGAGTTACATTTTGTTTCATGTGCGGTTCTCTTAGGACCTTAATCTGATTCTGTCTATTTTGATATGGAAACCACAAATGGGACCAATCCGTTGCGAAGTAACCGTTCAGCTTTGTGGACCAGTCCCTACTTAGGATCAAACCATAGGCTTCGGGAATGTCAACTACCATTATATCAATGAACTGACAAACTCTAGAATCTGCTAACAACCTAATGAGGACATCTTTCATTTCCCCGATAACTTTGATAGCAGTCCTATCTAACTGAATAATCTGGGCAGGGGATGAAATTGGTTGACTGTTGATCTTTTTACAGATAGATAGTGGCATGACATTCTAAGATGCTCCAGAATCTACCAGACAGTTGTGCACATTGTGATTGAAAATTTCAAAGGTTAAAAGGAATGGCAGTGTCTGAGATTTGGATTTTCCGCCAATGCTGGCTTCATTAATTTCAGGGTCTTCTTGAATGTTTGTTAATGGAGTGCTAGGCTGGGATTGAAGGAAATGCAACAACTTGTCTCGTTGCTGAGGAAAATTGCACATATCGAATATTGATACATTTGCCTTTACTTTCTTTATATCGTCAATGATGTCATATCCCATATCACATTCTTTCACAATTTTCGTTTGATGGTCAGTCTTATTCAGTGTGACCTTTGGTTGATGGACAGTTGTGTCGATGTTTGGTTGTTGGGCAGTTGTTGGGTTAACTTTGGGTTGTGGTGGAATGACTGTTATATGTCTCCTAGGTAATTCTTTTGAAATTTTTGGTTTAGGAATAGTCGAGCTTGGAACTGGATCTGCAATGGGACCTTTACTATGAGTGTTAATGTTTACAACAGAGACTGGGCTTTCCATGGGATCATCTTCTACCAACTCTGTTAAAGGTACCCAATCCCATAGCACCATGGTAGTGTCTGGAGATGGTTCCTCTATCTCAAGGCTTGGTTCTTCTGGAGGATCGTCTTGATCTAGAATCTGTGAATCCAGCATTTGGTTCATGACTAAACTCATAGAGTTAATCCATTGTGGGAAGCTCTTTTCCGAGTGTGGCTCTTGATGAAATGTGCAAAAATGATCCATTCCTATTTCATTCAGATTTAAAACAGGAGAAGTATTCATTGGTGGATGAGGTTGATCATTGTCTTCTCTCTTCTTGTAGAAAGGTTTCAAAGGCTTCCTAGACGTACTAGCTGCTTTATCTTTCTCGAGATCTACAATTTTATTGGACAATTTCTGCATCATCTTAACTACATTCTCCATTTATGTCGATGATTCTTCTTTATTCCTGGTGAGTAGCAAGGTTTTTTTACTAGTTGTTGGTTTTGTCTCTGCATCTAAGGCATGTTTGGCAATGTTGTCCGCTTCTTCTTCCACCTTTCTAGCTTCTTCAAAATTTTCTATCAGGGTGGTTTTCTTAGATATTTTGATGAACATTGCTATAGGCCCTTCGAGAGCTGTTGTATAGTATTCGACTAGAGATTCTTCTGCTGGTTTATTTGCTTCGCTGAAATTATTTAAGAGTGTAGTGAACCTTTGGTTGAAGTCCTGAACCTTCTCTTTCTTTTCCATTCTCATGGACAATAATTCTTTCATGAGTGTAGCTACAGTCTTTTGATTTCCATACTTCTTTAAGAAACATGTTTCAAATTCTTCCCAGCTGGAAATTGAGCTAGCTTGTAAGCTAAAATACCAGGAAGAAACTTTTGGCTCAAATGTGTATGGGAAAATCCTACAAACTACATCTTCATGCTATACATTTAAAAGATTCAAGGCAAGATAAAAACTCTTAAGATGATCTTCAACAGAAATGGCTTTTCCTGGGTCAAATTTAGGCAAGACTTTCTCTGGATTTTTAGGCAAATTGTGGGATGGCCCAGCTAGATTCAATGCTCCCCTCGCTCTCCAAGTAGGTACAACCATGTTTCCATGTGGAGACTCGGTGTGAGGCACCTGCAACAATTAATTAACAAGAATGCGCGAAATAGCAGAAATGACAGAACTCAGAATCACTTTTGTATTG
Organism: Larix kaempferi; assembly: GCA_027924585.1. NCBI lineage: Eukaryota > Viridiplantae > Streptophyta > Pinopsida > Pinales > Pinaceae > Larix > Larix kaempferi. Next base: position 9,591,085 of record BSBM01000378.1, on the reverse strand, counting down.
ATCACGGGCCACTTCGAGGGGGCAACCTCCTTTGAGCAAGCTCAATACAAATAACTTCACGGTCCTTCATAGGTCTCAACACACACTTATATACTAATTCTAGGCGCCAATACTATGGGTCGAAACCATGGGCCGTTACAAACTATGGATCAACAATACTACGGGCGACTTACAAAGCATATGCGCCAACAACAATAACACAAACTATTGATCAACAAATACTACGGGACGACTTACAAAGCATATGCGTCCAATAACAACATACTAACAAAGTAAAGACATGGGTTCCTAACATCCCCTCCCCCTTGAAAAAAAGCTTTGTCCTCAAAGCTTTAGATGTGGAAATTGTTGTTGAATCTGAAGGAGTGGTTCCCATGTAGCATCCTCTGGTTGCATGCCGTGCCACTGAATTAAGACTTCTGTGATAGAGCGAGAGCGAAGCTGACGCGTGCGCCGATTGAGGATGGCCTCTGGCTCCAAAAGGATGGATCCTTCGTTATCCAATTCGGGTAAAATCGTTTGGCTGCTGATGTTGGTGCCAAGAACTTTCTTCAGACAAGAGACATGAAAGACTGGATGAATGCGGGAAGAAGGAGGAAGTTCCAATTTATAAGCGACGGACCCAATCTTCTGAAGAATCCGATATGGCCCATAGAACTTTGGAGCGAGCTTATGACGTCCTTTGAGTTTCAAGGAGGATTGTTTGTACGGCTGGAGACGAAGAAAAACCATATCGCCGACTTGAAAGGTGCGCTCTGAACGGTGCTGATCAGCTTGTTGCTTCATGCGATTCCTTGCCATGTGAAGATTGTCCCGCAAAATGCGAAGAATCTGATCTCGGTTGCGAAGGACCCTGTCAACTTCCTGAACTGGTGAACTGGTGGGGGTGTATGGAAGAAGAGCTGGAGGTGCCTGACCATAGACTGCTTCATATGGGGTCATTTTGGAGGCAGTGTGGTAAGAGGTATTGTACCACCATTCAGCGAGAGGAAGCCACTTTGCCCACTGATGTTGTTGTTCCGAGGTGAAGCAACGAAGATAAGTTTCCAAGCATTTATTAACAATTTCAATCTGACCATCTATTTGTGGGTGATACCCTGAACTCATCTTCAGTTTGGTGCCAGTGTGACGAAATAGTTCTGTCCAAAAATGACTAGTGAAAGTCGCATCACGATCCGAGACAATGGAAGAAGGGATGCCATGAAGACGAAAGATCTGGTCCATAAAAATTTGAGCGACGGAGGAGGCTGTATAGGGATGGCTGAGAACACAAAAATGACTATATTTGGAGAGACGATCAACCACAACGAGAATCACTGTCTTTCCGCCAGATTTAGGGAGCCCTTCGATGAAATCCATAGAAATATCTGTCCAAATCCGTGTAGGTATGGGCAAGGGTTCAAGCAATCCTGGAAGGAGTGTTGTTTCACCCTTATTGCGCTGGCAGGTATCACATTCGGCCACCATCTGTTGAATTGTTCTTTTCATGCCTTGCCAAAAGAAGTTACGCCGTGCTCGTTCATATGTTTTGAGGAACCCGGAGTGCCCGGCTGATGGAGAAGCATGGAGTTCATAGAAGACAGCCTGTTGAAGATCTGTGCTCTGGGGAAGCACCAGACGACCCTTGTATCGCAGAGAAGCACCATCCCAAGAGTAATGTGGGACCGCAGAAGGATTGTTGGTCAAGCGCTGGATGATCTGAGATAAGGAAGAGTCATTGACATAACCCTGTTGAACAGATTGCAACCAATTTGGAACAGGCATAGAGATAGCTGAAAGAGAACCTTGGGTATCAAATGTACGAGAAAGAGCATCTGCCACAATATTGTCTTTACCCTTCTTGTAAGTGATCTCATAGTCATAACCCATGAGTTTGCTAACCCATTTCTGTTGTGCCGGGGAGGAGACACGCTGGTCCAAGAAATATTTCAAACTCTGGTGATCAGTCTTGATGCAGAAATGATTCCCTAATAGGTATGGACGCCACTTCTGTACTGCATGCAAAATAGCCATCATTTCCTTCTCATAGGTAGAGGCAGCTAAATTCTTACCGGAAAGGGCTTTGCTGGTGAATGCAATGGGGTGTTCATCTTGAAGGAGAACAGCACCAAGTCCATTGCCGCAAGCATCACTCTCAATCGTGAAGGGCTTGGAAAAATCGGGCATAGCTAGCACAGGTGTAGTACACATAGCTTGTTTTAGTTTGTCAAATGCACACTGAGCAGCAGGTGTCCATGTAAAAGCATCTTTTTTCAATAGGGCAGTTAATGGAGCTGCAATCTTCCCATAATCCTTGACAAACTTGCGGTAGTAGCCAGTCAACCCCAAAAAACCACGAAGGCTCTTGAGTGTCTGAGGATGTGGCCAATTGTTCATGGCATCGATTTTGGCAGGATCCACGCGAACCCCTTGTGCTGATATAATGTGCCCGAGATACTCAACTTCCTTTTGTCCAAAAACACATTTAGACTTCTTGGCATGGAGATGATGGTCAGAGAAAAGTTGCATGACAAGATCCAGATGTTGGAGATGTTCATCCCATGTTTTACTGTAGATGAGGATATCATCAAAGAATACCAGAATGAATTTCCGCAAGTAGGGTCGAAATATTTTATTCATTAAGGCCTGGAATGTGGAAGGAGCATTAGTGAGGCCAAAGGGCATGACCAAAAACTCATAATGGCCATCATGTGTGCGGAAAGCTGTTTTAGGAATATCCTCCTCATGAACTCGAATTTGATGATACCCAGAACGAAGATCCAAATTGGAGAAAAAGTGAGCCCCATGAAGCTCATCAAGAAGCTCATCAACAACAGGAATTGGAAACTTATCCTTGATGGTGAGGTGATTAAGTGCTCGAAAGTCAATGCAGAGGCGCCATGACCCATCTTTTTTGCGGACAAGAATAACTGGAGAAGAAAAGGAACTAGTGCTTGGGCGAATAATACCTTGCTTCAATAAGTCCCGCACGAGCATTTCAATCTCTGTTTTTTGGTGAAATGGGTAGCGATAGGGCCTGATGTTGGGAGGAACGCTGCCAGGAAGGAGCTGAATACGATGGTCTTCTGGCCTGGAAGGTGGTAATCCCACTGGTTCAGCAAAGACACCTGTATATCGATTCAGAATTTGTTGTAGATCCAAAGGAGTAGTGGAGACCGCGGATGGTTGCATCTGGATGGAACTGATCTGAGCGATGACACCATGTGAACTCTTCTTGAGGAGTTTCTCCATGCGATGTGAACTGATGATGCTGAGAGAACCTGGTTGTAATCCTGTCAATGTGTGTTTGTGTCCATTGAGGGAAAACTGCATCCAAAGTTCGGCAAAATCCCATAAGATAGGGCCAAGTGTGCGTAGCCATTGAGCGCCCAAAACCACATCACATCCGCCTAAGGGCAAGGCAAACATGTCAGACCGCAGGATATAATCTCCCATAGAGATACGCACATTTCGACACTTCCCTTTGCAAGGTAAGGTGCCCCCATTGGCAATCATGACTTCAAAGTTGGAGCAAGGATGGATAAAACAATCAGCTTGTTTGGCGATCCGAGGGTCGATGAAATTATGAGTGCTACCAGAATCAATGAGGATTGTAAGAGGAAGCTTCTTGAAGTAACCCCTGACCCGCATTGTTTGGGGGGTGGTGATTCCAGCTAAAGCATGGAGAGATATCTCTGGCTGGTCATCCTGAGACGGAGGGTCAATAGGCGGTTCCTGAATGTCGACCGGAGCATCCAGTGTTTCTGGATCTTCGTCACCCATTTCAGAGGCAGGCGGAGACTCCACATCCAGGAGATATAGTTTTTGCTGAACACATCGATGTCCCCGAGTGAATTTCTCATCACAATTATAGCAAAGACCCTTTTCTCTGCGTGCTTGCATCTCTGTTTCTGACAAACGCTTGATAGGAGTCGGTCGAGGAGCCTGCGGTATAGGAGGTCGCTGAGACCCCATATTTCTGAAGGGAACAAAAGTGGGCTTGGAGCGTTGTTGGGCTGCAATCTTGTCTTCTGCCAATTTAGCCAACCCGAGTGCTTCCATCATTGTGTTGGGGCAGAACATTTTGACCTCGGAGCGGATGGTATCCTTTAGACCACTGATAAAACAACTCCGGTAAAATTCATCAGACAATCCTTCGGTGTGGTTGGCTAGATTCTCAAATTCGGTTTTATACTCTCTCACAGTGCCGGTCTGGCGAAGTTTAGTGAGGGCTCCTGTGAAGTCATCAAAAGCACTAGGACCAAATCGTTGCAGAAGGAGCTGGCAAAAGTTTGGCCAGTTGGGCTCTGGATAAGCCTTGATGTACCAACGGTACCACTGAAGAGCTTCCTGTTCCAAATGAAAGGATGCCAACGGAACTTTGTTGACATCAAACGTATTATGCAGACTGAAATATTGTTCTGCACGATAGATCCACCCAGTTGGATCGGTACCATTGAAGTGAGGAAAATCAAGCTTTGGACCACGGAAATTGCTGGAAGAAGAGAACCCATTGTCTACTGAAGACTCGGACTGCCGTTTGTTGTTCATAGCTGAATGCTCAAGATGGAGACCAAGAAATTTTTCATCCAGATCCTGGAGTTTGGCTTGGATGGCTGCAAGGGCTTCCTCCATGGTTTTTGCTCCTGCACGGGTGACAACCATAACCAGGGATTTTTTTTATTTTTTTTATTTTTTATTTTTTTTATTTTTTTGATTGGGTAGGAAAACAAAAACAGGAACTACTTCAGTAAAGGAAAATTTGGATTTGGGAAAAATTCAGAAGGGTAATTGGGGTTTGACTCGTTTTTTGGACACTGTTGGATAGACAGGGAAGTGAAAATGAGGATTTCAGCAGCGGGGTGAAAGGATGGGAAAAATTGGCAGAAGGGAACAAAGAAGCAGAATTCAGAAAGGAACTCTGTGGTAAAAATTGAAGGTGATTGGGTGAAATCTGAGGAAGTTATGGCAAACCCTAAAAATAGACAAATGTGGGATTTCCGGCTGTAGGAAGGGGAACTGAGGATAGGGTCCTCAGGGATTAATTATGCAGAATGGAATGACAGGGGTTCCCTGAAAATTTCAAGGGAAACAGAGGTAAAACAAGGGAGATATGGAGAAAAAACTGAATTTTATACTTTTTTTTTTTTTTTTTTTTTTCAGACTGGAGCGCCTACGGCTCGGGTTTTTTTATTTTTTATTTTTTTATTTTTTTACAGACTGGAGCGGCTACGGCTCAGAAGGAATCTGGAACAACGCCGACCTGCTGGATCTGGAACGGCTTGCAAAATGAGTCTGAAACGGCGCAGCAGTGATTGACAATAGTTCAACTGAAAGTAGATATGGACCCCAGGTATGTGCGGCTTCCTAACAGTTCAGGGTTTTCACTCGGCCACCAATGCTGTCTGACGGCTTGCGTATTGGGGCAGTACCCCTCACTCCACGGCTCAGGTAAAACTGATAACCGCTTTGCCACAAACGACAGCTCTTGGTTTACCTCACGGGTGGGAACTAGTCAATCAGGTAGGGGTCGTTGCCCTTTTCGCCGGCAGGTCCTCTCAATGGGCCAGCTACTTCGGGGTTCCTGTGGTACTCCTCACAATGAGTTTTAGGGCTTATGCCCAAGTACTTCCCACAGTTAAGCGGATAGGGATTATTCCCAAATCCGAACCTGCAACAGATGCGAAAAAAAATTTTGGCAGAAATTTCACCCAGCGAGCCCAAGAAAGTGCTCTGATACCAGATGTGAGGCACCTGCAACAATTAATTAACAAGAATGCGCGAAATAGCAGAAATGACAGAACTCAGAATCACTTTTGTATTGATCACGGGCCACTTCGAGGGGGCAACCTCCTTTGAGCAAGCTCAATACAAATAACTTCACGGTCCTTCATAGGTCTCAACACACACTTATATACTAATTCTAGGCGCCAATACTATGGGTCGAAACCATGGGCCGTTATAAACTATGGATCAACAATACTACGGGCGACTTACAAAGCATATGCGCCAACAACAATAACACAAACTATTGATCAACAAATACTACGGGACGACTTACAAAGCATATGCGTCCAATAACAACATACTAACAAAGTAAAGACATGGGTTCCTAACACTCGGGCAGAGAATTGTGTGGTGAATTAAGTGGAGTGTTCTTTGGAGTCACAAGTTCTCCAAGATTTTCTAGATCTGAAAAGTTTTCTGTGTTTTCAAGATCGATTTCTTTGAGGGGTTCTGCAATTTCCTCCAAAGTTAAATTCACAAGCTCTTCAAAATTCTGCACAAGAATCGAATCACGGGTGTACTGTCTTTCTTTTCTGGGAGTACTTTTCTTAGGGAGAAACGTTACAACATTTAAGCCACCTAGTTGCTTAACATAAGATCGTGTATGTCTCCTTAAATCTTCTATTTCTGCAAAAGGCACAGCATACAAGACTTCTTGATGTTCAGAATCAGAGATGAAGTTTTCTTGATTTGTTACTTCAAGGTTTGGGCTGTCTAAAATTCTTGTTTTAAGCGGGTTTTCAGTAACATTTTTGACAATGGGAGATTTTCCTTTATCATCCATGCACTTTAGGCCCTCCTTCTAGCGCCAAAAACTGTTGATTCCCCGAAGATCACAGCATCAAGCAGAAAAGGATTCTCCTCGGTAAACTATCCCAATTAGATTGTCCACCGCTTGGTATGGGGAATCCATCCGGTAAGCGGTTCTGGCTACCATCAGATTTGCTTTCTTTTACATCGTTTATGGCCCGATCCACCGTTCTTTTTGGTTTTATTATTAAAATGATGTGCAAGTGCCTAAGCTAATTTAATATAAATGCAGAGCTTGAAACAAATCTGTATCTAAGACTGAAATAAATCTAATCTATCCCTGCAAGGAGCAAACTGTAAATATGAACAATGTGCTGAAAGAAATATCTAAAGATCAATAGATAACCATTAAATCACAAAGATACGTCTACAGCAAGAGATTAAAGATATAAAAGATAGCTTTTAATCCATGTGAAAGCATTCTATTTCTCATGTTAAGAGAAACATCACTGCACAAAAATCAGTAAGCTCATTGAACACACATAAATAATTCTGAATAGCAAAGAAAGATCTCACTACAAGATATGAACACCACAAGAATAATCCAGCAAACATCCAACATCCATTTCCAGGAAAAACAAATGTCTCCCTCAGGCTCTTTATTAGGCAAAAAACACTTCCAATGAGCTAATTACAAAATAGTTTGTACAAGCTGAGAAGCTTCTTTTCCCTGCCAAAAAGTCCTTTTCTATTCCTCCTAATCTCCTATTTATAACTTTACAAAGTGCCTCTTGGGCTGACGAGTGTACCCTAATTCTATAACCTCTTCCTTGGCTTTCATCGCATCATTACAAAGCCTATGGATACGTGGAAGGTTTTACAAATAGGAAAAAACTAGGGACCAGCTATCCTTTTAAAGAAATTATACAAAGGTAGAATTTCAGCTTTAAAACAAAATAAGGATGATCTGTCTACTTTGCTAGGGCTTCTGCCTGCTGACTTGAAGACACATCTCCACCAACCGGCTCGCTTGAAACTATTGGGCCATCTATACTTTGAATGTATGAAGTCCATTGGTTGATATCCCTTACGATGAGCTTGCTACGAGAAGATACTGTTGCCTGGGATGCTATTTCATGCTTACGAAGGTCCGACTTGATCAACGCTTTTCCTTGTGTAGCCTCTTTTTCCATTGCTCCAGGAAGTAAATATGTATTGTAGGTTGGAAAATGAACTGTTGAAATTTGTCTTGAGTCAAAACCTCTATCTTCTTGATATAAGCCAAGTCTTCGTCCAGCTCGTTCTGCAACTCGAACAATCGGCCTTCTTCTTTTGGGAACTCATAAATAGAAGCGGGGAGAACCAAATGACACTTGCTAAGCGACTCCCTGAGTGTGGAATATATGGAACAACACTTGTGGACTGTCCTTTTGATTTCCAAGCTTAGTTTGGTACCACAATCTTTGGCAAATTCAAGAATCCCTATCTCCACATCCAATTCATCTCATGTAGGGGCACGTAAGTGTGAAGGGAGTTGAGATTTTCCTTTTTTCCATTCAAATTGCCACTTCAGCTCATCTACATGATTTGCGAACCTTTCTCAAGTCTTTAGGGCTTTGGATTCAATTTTTGTCATTTTTTAATCATCTCTTTCATGCTCCAAATCTCTTCTGAGATCAGTACTAGCAGCTGATGGATTTTGATCCGCATATCACATGCTTGTTTGTGAAATGTGGACAAGTTTTGTTGGTCTTCCGCTGCCTTCTTGAGCTGTCTTGCTAGTTGTTCCTTTTCTTGGATCATCCCTTGATATTAATTCTGGTGGAGCTGAATCTATTGAGCTCTGTTTGCTTTGAGTTCTTCCAATTCTGCTATTTGAGCCTTCAGATTCTCCAACTCACTTTCAGAGAAACCCAACTGCACCTCTAAGGAGTTCTTATCATTTTCGAGTTGGAGAACTCTTGAATTAAGCACCAGATTCTCTCCTAACAACTGATTGTATTTCTCCTTCAGCTTGTTTGCTTCCAATACCTCCCTCTTTCTATCATCTTTGATCTTAAGGCATTGCTCCCTGTAATGCTTTATCTTTTCTTTCAAGAAATCAATATTTGCTTTAGTTGCCTTAGTTGACGCCACGGTACATTGGGCCTGGAATGTGGGATCGGAATCAGTCCCTTGGACCAATGTCTTTTCTGTTATCCACGGCTCACAATCATCCTCCTTAGTTTTCTCATTCTTTGTTTTGCCTTCCATTTTCTTTACCCTTATATCAATGATGTCCCTCTTCTTTTGACTAAAATATACAGTATCCGGGTCTGCTATTTTGTGCTGCTTCCTGGGGTTATATGGAGTCAGCGCTAAGCTTCCTCAATAGGAACCTTTTTCCTACGTTCCCCCTGGGGTTCATATCAATGGTGGATCGATCTCCATATCTGTCGAATTAGATGGATCCAGATTGAGAGACTTCTCTGTTTGCTCTTTATCCTTCTATCCTGCTAACTCTTCTTGCTGTGTCTGCAATCCATCTGCTTCCTCAGACTCTCCTTGCTGAGTCTGTAATCCATCAGCTTTCTCACCTAGGGGCCTTTGCTCCTCCTCAATCTACTGCTTGGAAGCTTGCTCCTGGGGTACCTGATCTTCTCCTTCTTTCTGGATCCTGGCAGCTTCTTCTAGCTGCTCCAACTGGGAGGTTTGATCCTGTTGTCTCCTTGCATCCTCCTCTTGTTGAAGTTTGGCAGCTAACTCACCTTGAATCTTTACTTATTCTTGGTCCTGTTGCTACTTGAGAGCCTACTCTTGGAGCACTCTGTCCTGCTCCAACTCCAGTGGCTCCCCTGATTGTGAGGTTGATTCCTCCCGTTCTGTTTGGATCAAACCGATAGGTTTGGGGCTTGGGTCTTTCACAATTTTTGTATTGTAACGCTTTCCTAGCTTAGTTAGGTTGTGGGAACTCCTAAAAAACTCCTCGTCTTGGTCTACCACATGAGCGTACTCAAAGGAGACCTTGAGGTCAAGACAATGTTTGCTTACTGCACCGTTGTGGTCATGTCTCCTGAAGGGGACTGAGCCGAAATGGAAAATTTCTAAGCCTCTAGCGTAATTTTCCCCATCTCTTGCTCTCGGGAGGCTATAATCTCCTATGGTGAATGGCATGGGAGGGTACATGCCCTTCCTCCTTTATGTTAAGAACTTGCTTATGGCACCGGTGCATAAGAGTTGTCTCACGGCCTCCTTATGAATAACAAAATCTGTAACATACCGAGGGAACATAAATGGTTCATGAGTCCCTCCACTCATCCTGATGTATGTTCCTTCCGCACTGTGATAATAGTCTCCAAACTATTCAATAATAGGAATTGCATTCTCCAACATACAATCTGGTTCTTGCACGAAGATGAGCTGGTACAATGGCATGATAAACCTCTCACAAATCATCTTGTAGTGGTTTGCGTACTTACTCTCCCATGTACACTGATAAGCTATGAAGAGAGCTGTTTCTTTTGGCTTTCATGAGCACCCAAGGTCCGGGAATGAATGCTTGCTTAATAGGCATTCAACCAGGTATGAAGACATGAATAAATCTTCCTTCTTTTGGGTCAGTCCACCTTGGGCTGCTGCTAACTGTGAGGCCAAGCTATCTGAAATTATTTTAGCCCAGTTGAAGATGGTGCCTTTTGTGGCTATGTAAAACATCACCAGACCCCATCCAATCTTAAACACATTGCCATTAGGCATGCCAAAGAGCCTACTCAACATCAAGACGATGAGCCTGTAATGGGTTTTTAGGAGATTGCTCTCATATTCATTATTCTTCCTCATCTTGATCTTCCTGTCATTTATAGTCATCTTACAGGCAGTTTCTAACAAGTCCATTTGATGCTTTGCCATCCATTCATCGTCTAAAGAAGCCTTGGGTGAAGGCAATCTGTAAGCAGCAATGACATGCTCGGGGGCGAAAGAAGTCAGGACCAACCCATTTTTATCAGTCATAATCTTTGTGTCGATCCGAATGTTAGGAATCAACCATCCAACAACTTCAGAACAAGGGAACAGCTCTGGCCAAGTTGTTGCCTTATGAAAACAAGACCTTCTGATGTTGGCATATACTATAGCATCCTCTATAGGGGCCGTTGAATTATCTTGAGCTATGATGAATCTTTATAGATCACCCCATTGAAATTCAAGGGCGATGCTCCCAGGTGAAACACCAGTGGTAGCTTCGTGTCAGCAAACATTGTGATGAGAGAAGTATCCAACAGAATCTCAACCTCTGAGTCTGAGGTCACTTTCTGCGCTGCCTTCTTCCTATCTAAGTTCCTATGCATGGTAATCCTATGGAGATCAAGGCAATATCACAAGACTTTAGTTATACCATTTCCAAGCATTGGCAACACTCTAAGACAAAGCCAAAAATATAACATTTTCATAAAATAGAGGCTAAAACAAACATAATTATCTTCATTTCATATGTAAGCTTAATTCAACAATGTCCCTTCATGCTAAAACAAAGACAACAAATCAGGACAAAGGGAAAGATCATTTTGGTTCTGCGCCATTCATTTTCGGTGTGCAGGCATCTTTAGGATTGCGAAACAAACACTTGCGCGAGTCTGATGAAGATTTCTGCGCTGGCACCTAAATTAAGTTTTGCGTCGCGCTTGGGATTATGCGCGTGCTAAGATTGGCGATCTAGTGTGCGCTGGGGTATCAGCTAGAATTTATGCGCTAAGACTTAAACGTTCCACGCACGCCGGCACCTAAACTTATTCGGGCGCCAAGTGAAAATTCATTCTCAGTGCTGATACCTAAAATATTTCGCGTGCCAGCGCCTTAATTTCGTTTGTGCGCCAAAGCTAAACACATTAGCGCGCTAGCTCACACATTTTCGCATGCGCTGTTTCCTATTCTTACTTTTGCGCTAGCGCTTAACATAATGCACGCGATATTGTCTATGCGTCAATGTTTAAACACTTTATGTGCCGTCAACTTATAGTGGAGGTTGTGTTAAAGAGGGGGAAAATCCTACAGCCGCAGGCCTTTATCAGCTAAAGGTCGGGCCTAACTTGGGGCTTCTAAATGGGCTTAATTGGTTGATTTAACACATCCCCATGGCAGCGTCGGTCGATCAATGGAAGTTTTATGCAACCTTGGCATGAATAAACCTCGTTCTTGGTCGAGCAGGGTATCTCGGTACTTATAGCATGAAAATTTAATTGCAAGGAACGAGAAGGGTCGAGCCTTACGCACAGAGGATGCTTTGAAAAAGAGCTTTGCAAACGAGGCTTTGGGATGCTACGGCTTCTACGGGTTTGAGCGGAAAAACTCTAAGACCGCTAAAAATACTACTGGGACGATTCGACCTCATGACCAGGGCACTTCACTTTTAGAAAACAAAGACTCAACTCAAGGAAGAAGACCACCAAACTATTGCGCAACCAAGAAAACATATAAAACTTTGAATATGCGGTCGTGGGGAGCCGCAGGTTTCGCTTGGCGAATGAAAACTCTGTGGGAAAAACCAGGAGAGCCGAAAATGCAACAGAGGGGAGAGACTTGTGTGCCTGTGATATGGAACCGTCTCTGCCCTGGTCTAAAAATGGTGGCTTCATATCCTCATAGGGAAAAGAACAGCAGTTGTTCTACGTCCTTTCTAGCTTTCATGCAAAGTAAAACGAAGGCCTCTTGAGCTACTCAACTATGAGTGGGTGAGTTTTTTTAACCTACTAATCCACCAGCAGGATTGGGAAAGAGCCTACCTGTCAATATGGTGAGTGTTCCAAGACCTCAACTGTTTGCAACGAATGGCAGTCTCAAACTTTGACGCGAATGGCGAGTGCTCCGAGTGCAAATGACCAAATAAACCCAAAACGTCATTGCATGCGTTAAATAGGGGAAGATTTAAATGCTCACGTACGTTTAAAGTTGGCGGGTTATGAGCACAAGGCTCGAGAAATCCGTCATTAAAAGTGGCACATGACTTCATTAAAGGCTTTACCAACTCCGCTGGTGCACAGGGATTGAGGAGATATTTTCGCACCGAGTACCGATTTTAGCTTTCGCACCAAGCGGGGAGCGTAATGTTTCACGCTATGTGGCTGGCGCACGTTCAAAGATAAGCTTTACGCTCAGGCAAAAATCATGGCATTAGGGTTGCGCTCAGAAGACCGCGCCTGGGATTATGAGTTATCATGAAAGACGAACGCGGATTTGTAAGCAGGAAGGATAAGCGCATGTCTAGCGCTTGGGGAGTTGACTCTATGATCATAGTTGCGCTGGAGTAGAATGCACCAACTTTTAATCCTTCTAAGGGAGAGAAGCGCAGCTCCAAGGCGGGATGATGATGATAATTCTTGCGCCTTGGCGACTTCACTAGGGAAAACTATCTCTTGCACTAACGGTGGCTGGCTTATTGCGCCAGATAACAAACTTGGGACTTGTCAAAAGGGCGGCTGAATTAGAGCCAAGGCCTGGGCTTGACGGAGGACTTGTGGTTAAAGGTGCGTCAAAACTGCGGAGGACTTAAGTCTAGATCTTGCGCTACAGCGGGGAAGTTGAGAATAAAATCTGCGCTAAAGGGAAAGGATGACTTTGCCTTAGATAAAACGACAAACTCTTTTGGAAGCAGGCGATGAAATTCTGATTAGTTAGAGGCAAACCTGAAAGATGAAGTAAAAGCTTGCTACAAAAGTGTTAGAAGGAGGGGCCCCAAATAACTTCAGAATTTTGGGGAAGGGTGTTGCAGCAACAACACACACTTGCGACACTTATCAATACAAATGACGACACTTCCGTATAGAGGAATGACACATCTCTATAGGAGTACAATAAATATATAAATGAAATACATTCCGAAGTTACATATACATCAAGACACCTCCCATTCGTAGAGCTTGGGATCACTCCATTCACTCCCTCAAAAAAACACTCGGTGGAAAAGCTAGATATGATAGTCTTCGACTCAAAAAGGAAGACAATAACCAAGAGGTCAGATAAAAGATTGAAGATGGGCAAACAGCCCGATGTGGTGACCATTCAATAGAACACTATAATGGAAGGCACCCATAAAGACCCCAAGTTTACTACATCATTAAATATAACAGCTGCTCAAGCAAGTGTTGATAATGTTGATAGGCAGATGAGTGACTTAGAGAGAAATAAAGAGAAAATGCTAAAGCTGAAAGACAACCTAGTTAGAGCAAGAGGTGAAGGGATAGAATTGAAAAGGAAACATGATGTTGTAGTGGCTGAAAAGAACACATTATTGTCTGATTATCAGAATCTTGAATACAAGAAAGATGCTTTGAACATACAACTTGTGATTATGGAAGGTGAGAGAAGTGATCTATACTCTCGCACTAAAGAATTGGAAGAAAGAGAAATGACATCAAATCAACAAATGGAATCCTTGCAATATCAAATGGACGAGCTGGTTAGGGAGAAGGAATTTCTAGTGGAACAGGTCAATTTGGCGCAAAATCAAAAGTAGGACATTACTCCTTTGATTCTGTATAGAAGTGAAGTCATATTTGTGTTTTAAATTTGTTATTTCTTTGGCTAATGGTGCATTGGAAAATAAGGTTTACTTCATAGAAGGACCCATGGATACATTTTTATCGCATATGGAAATTCACTTTCAATTAGGTTTTCATTACTGTGATAAACCGTAACGAGCACCAAATACAATTGACATCATGGAAGTATGAATTTCCTAACTTTTGGTTTCTTGTAAATTATATTAATAAAGGACACCTTTGCATATTTCTTAAAATCTATTGCTTAAACATGAAAGTATGCTTACACATTGACTTTGTTGTTTCTCGAGGACTTAGAGATGCAAAAGATATATTCCAAGAGAAACTTCAAGATAGAGGAATCAGATTTTGATGTTGAAGTTGTCCCAGAAACTCCAATTGAAACAGTATTTGAAGACACCAAATCAATTATGGGGATCGTCCCTAAATACAAATGGGGTAAACTATATAACCTCATCTAGGATATGAATGTACCAGATGCATCCATTGAGGAGATGATGGTATATCAAAATATTAAAAGATATGGTCTTCATAAAGCTACCACCCGACCAAAGCTCTTCCCATGTTCTGAATTCATTGGTTGTATTCTACCACATGTGGATGTTGGCACAAGGATCATAGTTGGGGCAAGTGGGGAAGGATTTGCTAATTTCCAACCCGGTCATATTGCTACAGCATACAAGTTACCCTCTCTCAAATTCATGTTGATAGATGACTGGATAAGAGGAGTCAACATAGATCACTTTGGATACACCAAGAACTTAATGTTGTTTCCAGGAAAGCAACTGAGACATAGGGCGAATGAGGAACGCGACACTCAGAATATGAAAACCCCATTCAAAGTTATAGCTCTAATGTTGAGCAGAATATTCGGTAGAGAAAATGCAAATATCTACAAGCTGAGATGGGTACCCCTTACGTATCGCATCGCCTCTCATGGTACCATATTCAATTGGGAGGATATTATATCAAAACATATGGCATCGATGATAGCAACAACTCAAGGAGGAATGACCCAGAAGACAACAGAATTCTTCATGTATTCATATCTTATTGACTGCTTCCTGGTCAGATACCCATTCCCTAAGTTGGGGTGTTTTTGGATCCCAACTGAGACCACACTCTATTTGGCTTACCAAATCACATGGGCTCACAAGTATGCAAGCTACTACAATCTCATCTGTGAATAATTCATAATCCCTCTATATTGGGAATTTTTTAATGAATAACCAAATTGCTTATCAAAAAATGCAATGGTTGTTGTAAATGAATATGGAGATTTCTATTTTAACCTAAAGGGAACCTATATCAGAATGTATGGAGGAACCAAATCTCCATCTCTAATGCAAAAATACACTACATATTATGTAGTACATAAAGAGGCAGTAAGACAGGTTTTCTTGAATGAACATAAGAAGGCCTCTTATCCACCATTTCCCTTTGTCATTGGGGTGTATAAATTTCCCAAAGTTAAAGGAGCAGATATTTTTATCAAAGACCTACAGGCTTTTCATTTTGGGGAGAAGGTCTTTGTAAGGAATTACAAATTATAAAAGGTCGCCCAACATTGTGCGTCATGTAAAATCCATTTTGAATATACAGACCAGGTCCTTAAATATGAGGAAGTGTATCGAAGGGTGAATAACATGACAGAGTTAAATAAACATTTTGGTCGGAAGAGTGGCGTAGGCCCTAGTCATGCTATAGATACTGCCAAAGAAGATGAATTGCAAAAGTCAAGAGAAGAAGCAGAAAGGATGCAAGCAGAAGAAGCAGAAAGGCAGTGATTAGAGGAAACAGAAAGACAAAAAAAGAATATAAACAAAAGAAGCAATAAAAGAGAAATAAGAACAAGAAGTAGCAGAGAAAGCAATAGAATTAGAAAAACAAAAGGAAGAAGAAGGCAAGCTCAAGAAAGCCGTGGAAGAAGAAGAAGACCAAGGAGGAAGCCAAAACCTCCAAAATATGGACATAGACCCACCTGGTGTTCTTGGAATCACACTGACAGGAGGACACCTCCCATTCCCAGAGCTTGGGCTCACTCCATTCAGTCCCTCAAAACAACACCTGGTGGAAAAGCTAGATACGATAGTCTTTGACTCAAAAAGGAAGACAATAACCAGGAGATCAGAGAAAAGATTGAAGATGGGCACAGAGCCCGATGTGGTGACCATTCAAGAGAACACTATAATGGAAGGCACCCATAAAGACCCCAAGTTTACGAAATCATTAAATATAACAACTGCTCAAGCAAGTGCTGATAATGTTAATAGGAAAATGAGCGACTTAGAGAGAAATAAAGAGAAAATGCTAAATCTGAAAGACAACCTAGTTAAATCAAGAGGTGAAGGGATAGAATTGAAAAGGAAACATGATGTTGTAGTGGCTGAAAAGAACACATTATTGTCTGATTATCAGAATGTTGAAAACGAGAAAGATGCTTTGAACGTACAGCTTGTGATTATGGAAGGTGAGAGAAGTGATCTATACTCTCACATTAAAGAATTGGAAGAAAGAGAAATGACATCAAATCAAAAAGTGGAATCCTTGCAATATCAGATGGACGAGCTGGTTAGGGAGAAGGAATTTCTAGTGGAACAGGTAAATTTGGCGTAGAATCAAAAGCAGAACATTACTCCTTTCCACGAGCAAGCATGCAAATTACAGGAACATATTTGTCAATCCTAGGAATTATTGATTGAAGAAATTTATAAAATGAAGCAGATGATAGAAAGGAAGAAAGAAATTGCTGCAGGCGCCCTCTCAGTAAGACAAAAATTTGTTGATGTATATGTAACTTCGGAATGTATTTCATTTATATATTTATTGTACTCCTATAGAGATGTATTATTCCTCTATACGGAAGTGTCATTATTTGTATTGACAAGTGTCACAAGTGTGTTAACTTTCCGATGGGTTATTAGACCACCTTGTAAGGGGTCGGCCCAGATTAATGTAACATGAGGTTATTGTGCTAAGCTAGACAAGTCGGCCCCATAAGATTATTGGGCAATCAGGACAAGTATAAATAGAGATCTCCCGATCTCTATTTGGATCACTTCAGAACTCACACTTCCTTCACTCGGAAAGTGGCGCACATATGAGGAGGAGGATCAGCTGCTAGGAGGAGTCTATCTCTATGTACTTTGGTTGTACTATTTCTCTATCTATATCTGAGGAAGTTATGGGGTTTTTCACCTTAGGGTTTTCCCCACGGAAACTTTGTGTGTCTATTGTCTCTTATGTCTTCTTCTTGTGATGATTGACATGCTTGCTATGATTGATATGCATTGATATACTGTACATGTTATTCTCTCAGCAAAGATCCTAGAGTATCTTGAATTAATGCTCAAAATTTAACATGGTATCAGAGCTAACCTGAGAAGAAGACATTGTGCAGTGACGGAAACCAGGGTTTCTTGTTTATTGGGTTTCTCTC
Organism: Larix kaempferi; assembly: GCA_027924585.1. Lineage (NCBI taxonomy): Eukaryota > Viridiplantae > Streptophyta > Pinopsida > Pinales > Pinaceae > Larix > Larix kaempferi. Next base: position 9,573,598 of record BSBM01000378.1, on the reverse strand, counting down.
CACATATTTTGAGCACTTTCAGTTTTGTCCCTAAAAATTTGGGTTTCCACAAAAATAGGAATTTCTGAAATCTGAAGACATAGATGGAAGATCCTTGGAAAAATCGAAGTATATAGCTTTGGATCGAGATTTTTGGCTGGGTAAATCTCTGGGAAACGCAAACCCTAATTCAGGACCTCCTTCCTAGTGAACCCAAGAAGACTAAAAGGCAGTTCTGAAGGGTGAAGCTTTGTAGATCTCAAATTCTAAATACACCAGGCTGATCAGCTCATCAAGGCGCATCTTTCTATCCTCTCAGAAAGTTGAAATTCACATTTTGAATTTTTAGGGTTTCTCTGACAAACCCTAATCCGGGACCAGATCCAGTTTTCAGCAAATCAAGTGGTAAGATCTAAATATTTTCTATATCCATTTGAAGTACTCTTTAAATATGTCTCACCACACCAAGCTTGAGGACAATCTTGAAGGGGCTGATAACTTTCGAGCCTGGAAGTATAGGATTGGGTTAATCCTAGAAGAGAATGAGTTGGACTCATATATAAAAGAAGAGATCCCTATCCCAAAGGATGAAGAGGCTAAGATATTGCATAAGAAGAACTTGGTCAAGGCAAAGAGAATCATTGTTGATTCTATCAAAGACCATCTCATACCACATGTGTCATCTCTGAAGACACCCAAGGAGATGTTTGACTCTTTGACCAAGCTATTTGAAGGGAAGAACATAAATCAAAAGATGACTTTGCGGAATCAATTAAAAAGGGTCAAGCTAGTGAATGGAGAGACCATTCAATCCTATTTCTCCAAAGTCTCTCAAATCAAGGAACAACTTGAAGCCGTAGATGAAATGGTGGAGAATGGAGAAATTGTGATGACCACTCTGAATGGCCTACCTAGGTCATGGGATTCCTTTATTCAAGAGATATGTGCAAGAAGGAGGTTGATCTCCTTCAGCAGACTATGGGAGGAATGCTCTCAAGAAGAAGCAAAGCTTGTGGCACAGGAAGAAAAGATGGGGAATGAAGATCAAGCTCTCACAGCTCACACCAAGAAAGAAAAGTCCAAGAGAGAGCCATCTCACTTCAAGAAATATTCACACCACCATAAAGAAAGGAGAATATGCTTCACCTGTAATGAAAAGGGACATATTGCTATAAATTGCCCCAAGAACAAGAAGGACAACAACAACTTCAACAAGAAGAAGAAGGGAAACAAAAGAAGGTATCATGCTCATGCTGTCGAGGATGATGAACCTCCCAAGAAGAAGGCTAGAGCAGAAAGTGATGATGATGACTCATCAAGCGAAGAAGAGTATGTTCTAATCTCTGCTCTCACAGGTACTATCTCTCATGGTTGTAATGATTGGCTTATTGACAGTGGTGCTTCCAAACACATGACTGGGTTTAAAGAATATTTTGTAAATCTATCTGAACATGAATCACCCCATAAGGTGAAACTTGGGGATGATTATCAATACCCTATCAAAGGAAGAGGGGAAGCCTCCTACAACCTAGATTCTGGAAATTCTTTGAAGATGAAAGAAGTTCTTTATGTACCTGGGATCAAGAAAAACCTACTCTCCATATCTGCATTGGATGCAAAAGGTATGAGGGTTGCATTTTTGGATGGCCAAGTTCTAATGTGGCCAAAGGGAAAGACCATAGAAGATGTAGTAGTGATTGGAGAGCAAGAGGGAGGATTGTATAAATTGAAGGGACAACCTGAACATGCCATGGTGCATGATTCCATGGAGCCAAGTGAACTTTGGCATAGAAGACTTGCTCATATGCACTATAGGGCACTTCCAATTGCAAGCAAGGCTGTAGAGGGTCTTCCTAAAATAAAGACAAAGCATGAAGGTGTTTCCAAAGGATGTGCAAAAGGAAAGAACATAAAGAAAGCATTTCCAAGTAGTGAAAGCAAAGCTAAAGGAATCTTGGAAATAATCCACTCGGATGTATGCGGTCCAATGTCATCCAGTTCTCTGAGTGGATCCGACAATGGTGGAGAATTCACTTCATGTGACTTCAAGAAGCTATGCAGTGATTCAGGGATTAAGAGGGAATTGACTGCTACCTACAATCCACAACAGAATGGAGTTGTAGAAAGGAAGAATAGAACAATCATGGAAGCAGCACGGGAAATGCTGCATGACTAGAATCTACCCATGCATCTATGGGCAGAAGCAGCTAGGACAGGTAATCCAGGAAGCAAAGATCAAGAGGGAGCACACTCCAGCAGTTCATGCAAGGAAGCAAATATTGAGAGGGAGTCCACCTGACAACAAACAAACAAAGATAAGTATTTGAATTGTCATTTATTGTATTTTTTATTGTTTAAATAATACTATTCAATGATGTATATATGTTCTTAGACTTAGGTTGTGTATTTTGCATATTTGCATTAATGAACAGTATACTACTAATATGCATATGATGGGTAAGTGGCCTATGGCACTGTACAACATTCCATTGCTACTTATCTAGAATGAAACTTCTTTGTTGACATGTTGGGAGTTGTGCACACTCTTAACAATGTTCTGGTAGAGATTGGAAGGCATCTAGAAAGTTATGGGATATGGATAAATGTTGTATTGAAGCATTGGCTAAGATAATTTGTATTGAAAGAATTTGTTCTGAAAATTATGAGATGTTTCTAATCATGCAATTTAACTTGTTTTGTAGGAAAGACCGTATACCTTCACCTACAAAAGAAGGACTACAACATTTGTTCAAGCAACAAAATTATCTATTGAAGATATTGAAGTTCCTAGGATACGGGAAGAATGCCATGATCCGTCGATCATGAATAATGATGTTTGGTATGCGGTCCCAAGACCTGAAGGGAAGTCTGTTGTGACTTCCAAATGGATCTACAAGATCAAGCATGCTACAGATGGTAGCATAGAGAAATACTAGGCAAGATGTGTAGCTCGTGGCTTCTCTCAGAAAGAGGGAATAGATTATAAAGAAACTTTTGCTCTTGTAGCTAGGTACACTTCCATCAGATCAGTACTTTCTCTGGCTGTAGCGATGAAATGGAAGATACACTAGATGGATGTCAAGACTTCTTTCTTGAATGGTGTAGTTGAAGAGGAAATGTATGTGGAGCAGCCACTCGGTTTTGAAACACATGACAGGGAGTCATGTGTGTGCAGATTGAAGAAATCCTTGTATGGCTTGAAGCAAGCTCCTAGGACTTGGTATGGTAGGATGGACAGTTTCCAATCTAGTTTGGGATTTACCAAGAGTAAAGCGGATTCCAACCTTTACTACAAAGTTGAGGAAGGAAATCCTGTGATACTACTCCTGTATGTGGATGACCTATTTGTAACAGGAGATGATAGATTGATTTCCGATACAAAGAGGAAGCTTGCTGCCAAGTTCGATATGAAGGACTTGGCGATGATGCACTATTTCCTAGGTATGGAGGTGTGGCAGAGTGCAGATGGGATATTCCTTGGACAAGGGAAGTATACAATAGATATCCTGAAGAGGTTTGGGATGATGGATTGCAAGGCCATGGCTACACCTATGGCATTGAACCTTAAGCTTCTGTGTGATGCTTCATCTGAGCCGGTTGATGTCTCTATGTATCGTCAGATGATTGGGTCCTTGATGTACCTAACGAATACGAGACCATATATTTGCTTTGCGGTGAACACATTGAGCCAGTTCCTAACGGATCCGAGCAGTGTTCACCTGGTTGCTGTAAAGCATATTCTAAGGTACCTGAAGGGTATAGTTGATTATGGGCTCAAGTATGATGTGAATCAAAAGTTTAACCTGCAGGGTTATGTTGATTCAGATTGGGCAAGCAATGTTGCAGATAGGAAGAGCACATCTGGGTGCTGCTTTAGTATGGGATCAGGTGTGATCTCTTGGTTTAGCAGGAAGCAATCCTACGTAGCACTGAGTACAGCCGAGGCAGAGTATGTTGCAGCCTGTTCAGCTAGTTTTGAGGCAGTATGGCTTTGGAAGCTACTGCCTGAGTTATTTGATCTATCGCTGGAGGCTACTGGTATATTTTGTGACAACCAGAGCTGTGTGAAGTTGTCTGAGAACTCGGTGTTCCACGACAGGTCGAAACACATTGAGATCAAATATCACTATATCAGGGATATGGTGCAGAGAGGAGCAATGAAGCTCCTGTATGTTGCGACGGATGAGCAGATTGCAGATGTATTGACGAAGCCACTAGCTAGAGTGAAGTTTGAGTACTTCAGAGAGAGGCTTGGTGTTCTTCAGATCGACGACACTTCGAGGAAGAAGTGATGGAGACATTTGCTGTAGCCATTCCTAGCATGATGGAAGGGGGATCCTTCACATGGATGTGGATGTAAGCGCTGGATGATGAGCATCAGGATGATGTTCTAGTTTCTGCTTTGTATGATCAGTTGGATAATTTACATTTGTATGTATGTGCAAGCATCATGTTGGATGCTAGATATGATTAGTTGGATCATTTATGTATGTATGCATCATGTTGGATGTTGGATATGATCAGTTGGATCATTTATGTATGTACGCATCATGTTGGATGTTGAATATGATCAGTTGGATCATCTATGTATGTATGCATCATGTTGGATGCTTGGACCATGTATCTGTATATGTATCAAGTGGATACGTTGTATGATCAGGTAGATCATGTATGTTGATATGTATCAAGTAGATACATTGTGTGGATCGTGTATCTATGTATGTATCAGGTGGATACACTGTGTATGGTGATATATATCAGGTAGATACTTGGTATGCATCATGTAGATGCATTGTATGATGAGGATGATCGAGGATGACGAGCTTCTCCATATGACATGCATTAGGACGATGCAGTGATGATGATTAGGATGATCATGTGTACATTAGGATGATGTATGGAGAGTATCAGGTTGATACTCTATGGCCATGGACAGGTTGTGTAGATGAGCATGTAAGTAGACCTGGGAGATCTGGATAGGATGAAAAAGGCCTTAGATGAACTTTCGAGGCATTGCTCTAGGAGGACATGTAAGTAGGCTTGGGAGATCTGGACAAGATGAAAAAGGCCTCAGATGCTCTTTCGAGGCATTGTCCTATGGCATGTAATGTGTCCTTGAGAGATCCGACAGGTAGAGCTGTGTGCTCATAACAGCCTGGGATGCTCTTGCAAGGTTTTGCCATGACCACATGTAATATGCTCCTGGGAGATCTGGACAAGATGAAAAAGGTGTCAAATGCTTCAGCCAGGTTTTGTGGTAGACCACATGTAATGTGCTCCTGGGAGATCCGACAGGTAGAGCTGTGTGCTCGTAATAGTATGGGATGCTTCAGCTAGGTTTTGTGGTGAGATCATATATAATGTGCTCCTGGGAGATCCGACAGGTAGAGCTATGTGCTCATAACAGCCTGGGATGCTTCAGCCAGGTTTTGTGATGGGTCACATGTAATGTGCACCTGGGAGATCCGACAAGTAGAGTTGTGTGCTCGTAACAGCCTGGGATGCTACTGCCAGGTTTTGTGACGCACGTAATAAGTCCTGAGGATTCCACAGTATGGCTAGTGATGATGAATACCTGCAGGTAGTGGGCCTACATCTAGTATGAAAAAGGACTGGCTATATAGAACTTCCTATGACGAGTAGATTCATAGATTGTTTGAGATAGAAGCAGCAGTGACGATGACGATGATTCGAGGATGATGCATCGATGACGATGATCCAAAGAAGAAGACTTGTGCTAGAAGATCTGTGTCGAGAAATACCTTCCTAGTTAAGAGGGAGAGTTGATGTATATGTAACTTCAGAATGTATTTCATTTATATATTTATTGTACTCCTATAGAGATGTATTATTCCTCTATACGGAAGTGTCGTCATTTGTATTGACAAGTGTCGCAAGTGTGTTAACTTGTCGATGGGTTATTAGACCACCTTGTAAGGGGTCGGCCCAGATTAATGTAACATGATTTTATTGTGCTAAGCTAGACAAGTCAGCCCCATAAGAGTATTGAGCAGTCAGGACAAGTATAAATAGAGATCTCCCGATCTCTATTTGGATCACTTCAGAACTCACACTTCCTTCACTCAGAAAGTGGCGCACATATGAGGAGGAGGATCAACTGCTAGGAGGAGTCTATCTTTGTGTACTTTAGTTGTACTTTGGTTGTACTATTGCTCTATCTATCTATGAGGAAGTTGTGGGGTTCTTCACCTTAGAGGTTCTTCACCTTAGGGTTTTCCCCACGGAAACTCTGTGTGTCTATTGTCTCTTATGTTTGCTTCTTGTGATGATTGACATGCTTGCTATGATTGATATGCATTGATATACTGTACATGTTATTCTCTCAGCAAAGATACTAGACTATCTTGAATTAATGCTCAAAATTTAACAAAGTTAGTAGACACTTATAAAAAGATGAAAAGGGTGATGTCCTGGAAGGGAGAGCATATAGGGGTCCTGGATCATCTACCAAACAAGACAGTTGTTGAACTCAAGCTAGATATAACGCTACTAGAAAGCTGTAGGAGGGATTCCAGGAAGATGCATGTAGAAATACCAAAATCCATCACAAAGTGTGAAGAATTCTACAAGAGAATCTATCAAATCCATGAGAAATTCCATATTGCCATGATTCCAGATATGTACAAGCTGCCCGCTAAGGATCAACGCTTAATGGAGTTTAAGGAGGGACTAAAAGAAGATCTGGATTATATTAGAAAATTGGATGTGTTGAATGAAGAAGACCTCCATCAGTACATTGTGCAGGCATCCATCAATGCTTATTTACTAGAATAAAGCTACAAAGCTACTACTGAAGGAGTGATAAGTGTGGAAAAGGAGTTATCTGTTCATGAGGTGTATTTGAAATTATTGGAGCCCATACAAAGTAATATCATATTTCAGGAAATATATTTATGGGATAATGACATTTCCATCTTGGAGGACCCACCAGAAAATTAATTTTAAATTGTAATTAATTGTATTTTTGTGCAAACACAAAAGGAAAAATTTTGGCAGTCCAAAGGTCAGGGGTAGCTGAAGTGATTATTCATGTGGAGACAAATTGTTTTGTAATATAAATATAGGGGGAGGGATACTAGAAAGAGACTTTTTTCAAGCATAATAGAGGCTGGACACATTTTGTAAGAGAACTATTTTTCTGCTGATGAGAATGACCTGTTTGTTGGGAAAATCTTGCACAAAATTTTTGTGTGGAATGTGTTGGATAACAAACTAAAACTACTTCCTCTTGTATTCATAATGCATGTTGTGAGATATTTCTAACTTGGCTGAAATATTTCAATGATGATGAATGATTTCTTTATCTATGCAAATATCTATGTGTTTACAAAGTAATAAATTGTTTTAAATATAATCAAAGCTATCTTTGGTGATTTTCTACTGAGAATGTGCATTCTTTATCTTCATAGCTATATGTTATATTTGTATGAACATTTTCATATTATTACTCTTATTTAAACTCGCTCCTTGCAAGGATAGATTAACTTAGTGTAGAATAGGGTCAAATAATTGATAAGGTAGAAGTGATAAGACATGGGGTAAGAACCTACGCATCACTTGTGAGGCTTCTACTTGTCAATTTAGGTTGGATGCATTAGTTAGATTAAAAAAACTTGCATATTCATACTTTAAACATAAAATATAAATGGTGGATCGGGCTGTAACCAATACAATATTTAAACAACATAACTACGGTAGCCGTACCATTAACTGGGCGGATTCCCCATACCAAACAATGAGTGATCTAATTGGGATTATTCATTGGGGAGAATCCCTACTGTCGATGCTAGGATTTTTCTGGGAATCAACACCTCTATTGTTTACTCATGGGATCATATTTTTTCTTGTAAAATAGGCGCAAGAGTTCACATCTCTCAAGCCTTAATATCTTATCACAAACTGAACTTCCTAGGATTTTATATGAGGACCTGTTCAATGCGATAGATGGATTCAACAAGGATAACTTAAAAGGAGTCGATGGTTTTGTATCGGTCTATAGAGGGAATTTGAATGATGGAACCTTAGTTGCTGTCCAGGTTATTCATTTGCAGAACGAAGAAGCTCACAAGAGCTTCTATAGAGAATGCAACAAAATCCTCAAGACTGCTCGGCACCAAAATCTTGTGAGAGTCATAACTTTGAGCTCAAGAGGTGACAAATTCAAGGCTATGGTCCTTCAATTTGTGTCCAACGGCACCCTGGAAAAGCATTTACATGGGAACATGAATTGAGTTTGATTAACCACTTCAACATAGCCATAGACATTGCTCATGCCAAAAGGATTCACAACTCTAGTTTGATACATGGCATAATGTCCCCAAGTCAAGGCCACTCCTATATGAAACTAGAACGTATCTTCCTTGGAATTTCTTCCAGAAGAACACACAGTTTTTATATTGCTTCTTTGTTAGCAATAAAACATGCGAGAGAAATAAAACATAAATATAAGAGCAAACAACAATAGCAACACCATATTTATCCTGGAAAACCCAGTATGGAAAAACTAGCCATCAATAATAGATATATTATTGGTCCCTGTCCAAACTAGGCCAAGGCCTCCAAGAGCATCTCTCCTTCTCACATTGGCACCTTACAATGGAGGAATCCAACCTTATAAATATGGTTCTTTATATGCAAATACAACTAGCAAGAAACCACAAGATACCAAAACCGTGTGCTCGAAACCACTTACCTCCTTGCTCATTCCCAAGTCAAGGTTAACCCTAACAATCCCCCTTTAAACTTGACTTGGGAAATTGATTCATATCTAACCCCCCCAAAAAACAACTAGAGTAATCAGGAATCTCATTTACATGTAGATTACACATTGTCATCTCCATTCCTTTGTTTTTTTTTGTTTCTATTACATCTAGAATCTTCTGGGATAACCAATGCTTCTTTCAAGTCTAATTTCTCTCGCCCTGACTTGCTATTCATGTGATGCACTTCCACAATCCTTTTGTACCTTCAAAGAATTCATCATTGATGTCCATATAAAAAAGAATCCATCTACCGGAATACATGGGTGCTCAACCGTTGTAACCGCTAGTTCTCTAGGGATCCTTTTCTCCTACATGGTTCATCAACACATTAAACTCTTCCTTGAGCATAACTTGGTCCCAACACTCTCAGATAAATCAATCTCACATTCCCCCCCTTTAATTGAAGACTCATCATCTCCGATTCCACATCAAGCTAGGATACGAGTACACCTGTCATCCTCGTACCTACCTAAGTGCTTCATTTCACAACTTAATGCCACATCCTCTTCTACACATAAGAGGGACACTTGGGGAAAACACATTAACTAGGAACAAAAACAAAAACTCTGGGATGTCGAGTACCACCGATCATGCACCCCTTACAACACATGCTCAAAATTTTCAAATTTTTCAATATAAGTACAAAGACACTCAATGCTTTACTAGCAAATTGCTTCAACCAAAAACTGCTTGCTTCATCACACCACTGCAATTATTTTTACCTACTACCTTTGACCATGATTCATCCATGCTGATAAAAATAAATTTTATTTAAACATTCAATTCCATAGATGAACCTTCTTAAATTTTTTCCCATGCCACATATAAATAAAAACTTAAACATCCCTTTAAAAATTTCCATTACATGGGAAAAAGCTTTAATTTCGAAGCTTTCATAATCATGCAATGAAACATTTCATAAAAGAATATTTAAATACCTTATATCTCCCTTTCAATGTGAATCCTTTCATATCTTAAAGAATTAGCTTTTTCAATGATGTGGTGCCCTTCCCAATCTATGAAGTTGACCATAAGTGCACCAAAGTACCTTGCCAAAGTATCAATATTAAAACTCCATTGGTTGGATCTGAGGACAACTACACTCGTGGATAACTCTGGAGAAACGAAGGATCTATATACCATTCCATTCAATGATCCGGCTATGTGACAAGACAACAATTAAAACCACAGATCACAACAAATTTATTGCTGGAGAAATCACGAATTGCTATTGGGGAATAACACAGTTTTCTCGCCACCTTCACTCTTCCACGCAGGTATATGCATGGCAAGAATCATTGCATTTGTTTCTTGTGGCTTTCCTTATGGATTCAATCAAATCCAATGGACCGTTGGAAACACCTTTTTTTGTGGCTTCAACTCAGCCCAAATTACATTGAAACAGAACCTTGTCATATGCAACAGTTTCAATAAAATATCCATTCGGACTTCTTGGTCAGATCTATTCCCATGGGCTCAGTACATATACGGTCACAACACCCATGTGTTCTTCAGCCTCCGCCAGATCCACAGTGTTAGGATCTCAGATCTATCCCTTTATAAGTAGATCAAGGCATATATGCCAACAAAGATGCAAATACACTCATAGATCCATGTTCTGGGCCTTCACCGAAAAACCAGTCTTGTGCTCTCTATGCCTCATCACGCTTTAGATATGCTCCTTCACACCCTACACCATACGCAAATCGTTCAAAAGTGCAACAACACATTTAGTGGTGGAACCAATAGATCTACAGTTTAACTAGATCTGCAATTTTTCCTTGCAGATCTAAATGTCGAAGCAATAGATCTGTCATCTTCATCATGCACCTGCTGGCAATCACATCTACTTTTCACGAGAAATAACAATACATCATGCCAGGCTCTAATACCACTATTAGAAATTAAACATGTGAGAGAAATTAAACATAAATATAAGACCAAACAACAATAGCAACACCATATTTATCCTGGAAAACCCATTAGGGAAAAACCATCAATCAATAATAGATCTATTATTGGTCCTTAGTCAAACTGGCCAAGGCCGCAATAAAATCTCTCCTGCTCACATGAGCGCCTTACAATGGAGGAATCCAACCTTATAAATAGGGATCTTCACATGCAAATACAACTAGCAAGAAACCACGGGCTATCAAAACCGTGTGCCCGAAACCACTTACATCCTTGCTCATTCCCGAGTAAAGGTTAACCCTGACATTATTTGCAACCACCATTTGCATTGTGGAAGACTTTGAAGGCGACAATCTTGGCAATTTTTTTATCAGAAGAAGAATCGAAGAGGTGAAACCCGGAAATAGATGTCATCAGAGAATTCCAATTTATCTGGTCGATAGAGTTAATTGGGCATCTAACACTTAAGCGTTTTAATTCTACAATACATTTGAGCTCTAAATTTTAAAATCGTCTCCACTTCAAACCACGTTGGAGGCATAACATTTATCATGCCGCCTACGTTTTCACCCTCAGATAATTATCTGTTATCTTGTCGAGTTATCTAAAGAGCATTTTCAATTATCTTTCCTGATTATATAAGAGCGTTATCGGTTATCTTGCCGTGTCTAATAAAATCCTTTGCACCATTGCATAGATAGTTGGATACTCCGATAATGTTTTAGTTCCAAAGTCAAGGCTTGAAGAAAGGCTTGGTCGCATGTTACGTGGTGCTTCTAGTTAAGTGGCGTTTTTGCAATGCACATCCGACAGCTTAATCCTTAACTTTTTGCGGCTTAATTTCTGTTGGATAATGTGACAACCAATTCTCTTGAGTTTGGATTATGGCATCTTCTAGATCTTATTATTCTGGCTTCAGTTGAGACCAATCAGCTCAAGTTAGAATGTGTAATTAATTGGTCAGTTTCATGTAACTATGTAAGAAGTGCTATAAATCCTTGTAAGCCCGTAGAGGTAAATATCATTCTGAGAGTGAATGTGAGGAATGGTTGTAAGCCTGTTTTTTGCGGTTGTAATATCCATCTTTGAGAAATAAGAATACTGATACTATTTGCTCCGTGGATGTTTCCACTTAGAGGGTTTTACCAAGTAAACTATCTGTGTCAATTTTATGTGACTGCCATTGTTTCATTTCTGTCTTATTTTATCTATGTTTTATTTAGCTTCCCCTGCCAACAATTGGTATCAGAGCTTAAGGTGTGAAGTTGCAGAGATGGAGGCCATGGAGGATGTACCCAACCTGGTGAAGCTAAAAATCGTTGAATTTTCTAGAGGCCATGAAGGCTAGATCTATGCATGAGAGTGGCGGAGGAACTCTATCGAATTTTTTGAAAGACTATTTGTGTGGGAAAAGCACAAAACGTTTCCCACACAGAAAAGAGGAAGCCATTTTATTGGAGATCGAGGATAGAGTGATAACTATTGAGTGGGACCTGGTAGAACTTCCAAAGGATAGAAAAGTTGTTGGTTGCAAGTGAGTCTACAAGCTGAAAAAAGGTGTTGATGATAAGGTTGATAAGTACAAAGGAAGATTGGTAGAAAAAGGGTATTTTCAAAAGGAAGGTATCGATTTCCATGATATTTTTTCATCAGTTGTTAAGCTTGGTTCTATTCGGTTAGTGTTAGTAGTAGTTACTTTACTTGATCTTGAGTTAGAGAAACTAGATGTTAAAACTGCTTTTCTACATGGAGATTTGGATGAGGACATTTACATGGAACAACCAAAAAGGTTTGTTCGGAATAAAAAAGGAAGTTTTGTTTGCAAGCTCAGGAAGTCATTGTATGGCCTGAAGAAATCTCCCAGGAAATGGTACAAGAAGTTTGATTCTTTCATGGTGAGCCAAACATTTACCAGAAGTGAGTATGATCATTGTGTTTACTTTAAAAAATTGGAAAATGGCATATTCATTATTTTGGTGTTATATGTTGACGATATGCTTGTAGCAAGCAAGAGCGTGGTTGAAATCAATAAGTTGAAGGCTCAGTTGGCTAGGATGTTTATGCTGAATTCGAATGTTTGATATGAAGGATCTAGGAGTAGCAAAATAGATCTTGGGCATGGAAATACATAAAGACGGGAAAAATGGTAAGTTATGGTTATCACAAGTGAAGTATGTGGAGAAAATACTTTAGATATTCGGTATGAATAATGTGAAACCTGTTAATATCCTTTTGTCTTCCCATTTGAAGCTTTCTTCAGGTTTGAGTCCTAGTAATGATGAAGAAAAGGAGTATATGTCTCGTGTACCTTATACTAATGTAGTAGGCAGTTTGATGTATTTGATGGTCTACACTAGACCAGACATTTCACATGCAATTGGTGTTGTCAGTGGATTCATGGCAACTACAAGTAAAGAGCACTGGGAAGCAATAAAATGGGTGTTTCGATATCTCGGAGGAACGAGTAATTACTGTATCACCTTTAATGGTTTTTGTGATAATATCTATGGCTATGTCGATTTGGATTTTGCAAGTGATTTGGATAAAATAAGACCCACTTCAGGATATGTCTTTACTCTTGCAAGTGGTCCTATTAGTTGGATCTCAAAGCTTCAAAGCATTGTTGTTTTATCCACTACATAAGCAGAATATATATCTGCTTCACATGCTTGCAAAGAGGAAATCTAGTTGAAAGGTTTTCTAGGTGGGTTTGGAAGGTTTCAAAATAATGTAAAAATATTTTATGATAGTCAAAGTGCATTACATTTGGCTAAAAATATAGCTTATCACAGTAAAACAAAACATATTCTTGTAAAATACCATTTTGTAAGACAGGTTATTGATGAAGGTGGAGTGCTTCTTGAAAATGTCCACACTCAAAATAATTATGCAGACATATTCACAAAACTAGTTACATTAGAGAAGTTGCGGTGGTGCTTAGATTCTCTTCACTTGTAGGAAAGGTGATGAATAAAGCAAGGAAAAGCTATAAGGTAAATTGTTGTCAAGGTGGAGATTGTTGGATAATGTGATAACCAATTCCCATGAGTTTGGATTATGGAATCTTGTAGATCCTATTATTCTGGCTTTAGTTGAGACCAATCAACCCAAGTTAGAATGTGTAATTAATTGGTCAGTTTCATGTAACTATGTAAGAAGTGCTATAAATCCATTTAAGCCCATAGAGGAAAATATCATTATGAAAGTGAATGTGGGGAATGGTTGTAAGCCTATTTTTTGTTGTTGTAATATCCATCTTTGAGCAATAAGAATACCGATACTATTTTCTCCATGGATGCATTGTTTCATTTATGTCTTATTTGATCTTTATTTTATTTAGCTTCAGCCGCCAACAATTTCATCGCTTTCTATGCTCTTTTAACATTGCAAGGATTTAGTTGCATTGCAACTTTTCCTCTTGTTATAATTAATGAATAGGTGGAAAGAGTCAAGGATATAAATTTGTTTTTGTTTCCTCTTAACTAAGAGGAAAACCTTGAGATTTGGAAGCCAAGCTAGTAAATATTTTCTTTTGTTGTTGTAAGGATTATGTTGAGAACATGTTTTATATAATTTTTAAATTATACTTGCTTTTGTTAGCAATTTGTCTACTCGCTGGTTACATAACATGTGATCTAGTGAGATGGGTAGAGAGTATAACAACATTCCTCCTAACCACCCGATCTACACTCAATTGACAAAAAAAACTTTAACCAATACTTAAAAAAAATTGAATACAATTATATACTATACATGGTAGTAGCAATTTTTCCAGACTATACCACAAATAACGTATGCATCATTAATTTCAAGAACATAGATCATTATTTCTTGAGAGATTTGATCGTCAGTGTTCACTAGCAAACAAATGGATCAACTCCCTCTTTCTCCAAGCTCACCGCCATAACAACATTATAGAGCTTTGGAAACAGCTTTAGGTGAGATAGATTAAGTTTTGAGAGTCGAAATCGAATACTTACAGGCAGCTAGGGTAGGAACCCTAGCTGCCTCGCTCATCCATCTTTTTGCTTTCATCTTCCCTACTCGTCTGGTCTTACAATTCCTGTGTTTGGATTCTTACATCTATGGGATTTTTTTCCTGTGGCAGCGTGCTTCAAGAGACAATGGTTTTTCCTCTTAGATGGCACCGACGGTGGCCCTTGCAGAGAGTTTTGGGACCGGTGGAGGCTGCGGAGTTCATGGTGTGGCTCTGACAGCGGAGTTTACAGCGGCGTGTTCCAGTGACAGCGTCTGGTTCTCCCTTATTCGTTGGTAGCGCCGGAGAGGCTCTTGGAGATGGCTCTGATGGTGGTGGCAAGGCTCTTGGAGATGGCACCAACAGCAACAGTGGGCATTGTGGCACGACTCTGGCAGCGGGGCTGACGACCTCTGTTCATTTTTGTGGCGACGGGGCTATCCTTGGGGCGGCCATGTTTTTTTTTCGTTGGCATGGTTCATGCGGAGGAGTGGCTCCCAGTTACTGGCGTGGAGCTCCCATGTTTCTGTTTCGATTGCTGTGTTGTCGAACGCCAGTTCTGGAGTGGGGAAGTTTTTCACTGTTTTGAGAGCCACGATACTGGAGGTTTTGTTGCTTTTTAGCAGTTTTTGTAATGTTTTCTATGTACTGGTTTGTATCCTTGTAATAGGGTAGTTTTTTTTGGAGAGGATCCTAAAAGAACAGCTCTTAGCTGAGGCAGTTTACAGTAAGAACTAGATTTCATAGAATATTATAGTATGTTGATGTATTAGGGGTTTAAAGAACCATGGTCTTAGAATTGGTTTTACAATCATGTTTTTGAACTTCATTGGAGATTATGTAACTATCTATGGGATAGACTCTATATATATATAGTGTGTGTGTGAATAGCAAGAAACTTTTTTTTCTAGATCAAATCAATTAGAAGGCACATGATCTTGATCTTGGATGTACAAACTCCATTCTCTCCCTTTAAATTATATCAAACTAGAGAACCTCAAAGATATACAACAACGTATGCAACATTAGACGAACCTCCATGGTAGGTCATTCAGCTGCTAAATTTTCCCGTCTAGCTCTTCTTTATGAGGAGGATGCTTCTTGACTGGTTTTAATTCTTTTAACAGATATCTTGGAAAGTTTATCTTATTGTTTTTATACAAGATTTTGGGAACCATCCATCCCAATAGTCCAACGCAAGAGTTTCATTGGAGCAGAGTTTGAGCATAATTAGCCGAAAGTTCAATCTACTATAGAAATCTCTCCCGATAGTAGAAACGTACCTAGAGGTATTTTTTACCCTTTCACTTACGGCACTGTAAAATTTATGAATTTGACAATTATGAAGACTTCACACGTGGAATATAAGAAGTTTATATTGTTTTTTAAAAATGGGTTTTTTAAAATGGAAATTAAGTCTTTTAAAAAAGAAAGATCATGTTCCAATTTTTTGAAGGGGGTATTTTGTAAAAAGGAAATCCAGCCCTTTTTAACATAAAAGGGAGACCAAGTTTCAGTGTTTTTTCATGGAGGATATAAGAAATTTGATACGGGTTAACTTTTTCATGTGGGTGATTACAAGGAGTTGTAATATTTTTGTATTTGTTCATTCTGCAAAATTTTAAGGAGATATAAGACCTATGATTTTGTATATAGGTATTGGAGGTTCTAGTTTTAAAGGGATATCATATGTTTTTGCATATATTTGTAAAGAAGTTATAAGGAGTTTTTGAATTTGTAAGGGTTTCCTAATTTTGGAGGATCCATAAACTTAATAAAAATGATTTTTTGGGGTTATGTCTTAAACCATCTAATTTTGAATAAAGGGGTTTTATGATCTTTGTGTGTGTGGCCCATCCATGATGTTACTGTTGGTACATTACTAACCAACACAAAGAAATCACATAAAGAAGGTAAGTGAAGGAACATAACAATTTGCGATATTTGAATTTTTTTGGAAGGTTGATTGTGCCATCAATTATACGTTTGTGAATCCATTATTTTTATTGAGTCTTTAGAAGTTTTACTTCAGGATGGACTTTCAAGAAACCCTTAAAAAAATTTGTTGGCATGCTTGTCACCTTGGCATAATTGAGTTTTGATATGGATCCAATTTTAGAATAATTGACCCATCTAGACATTAATGTATGCGTTATTTTATGTTTTCTAGGTGTTTAGATTAGGTTATTTGGCTCCTAGTGTTAACTTGGCCCACCTTTGTGATAGTTATCCACCATAGCACCCACTTTTGCTTTTATGCATGCTTTTACTTTGATTTTTCGAGTTAGAGTGCATTGGCATCTTTTATTATGCTCTATCCTGCTTTTCTGAGTTTAAAGTAAATTTATCCTGCTTTTATCTTGGATAAGGATAAGCTAGGGGTGCTAGGATGCGTTGGGAAAGTTTGCCTCTTTTTGCCTCCACCTCTTCCTTGATTTTATCTTGAAAATCCACCTAGTTGCTTACTTTTAGTCACTCATGGCCTACCAAGGCTGACTTAGCCAATTCATGACCACGTGCTATAAGTTGTGGTTTTCTTTTTCCATAGATGAGGGATTTTTTCTAATTGTAAGCTTGCCACACGTAAGCCATTTGAATGCCTTCTTTGTCTCTCAATTATCTGCCATTGTAATATATTTGGACAACCATCATATTGGAAAAGTTTAGTCGCTATATAGTTTTTTAATAGAAGTTTGTTCCATGTATCAATTTCTGTCACTTTTTTCTATTTTATGAGCAATCTTTGCATTAACAATTTGTGAGGAATTTTGTGTTGCTAGATCCAACTGTGATCAAATTTTCACATGGTATCAGAGTGCATCCGGATTCCAATCTTACTCGAATACTTCCATTTAGCACTGGAAGCAGCGGAGTTTCCATAGAAATCCTGGGGATAGTGCCTTGAAGCCATTAGTTTATCCAATGGAGTCTACCCAGGTGTGATGCACTCCCAAATGTGCTTAGTGTCGAAGTAGAGTTTGATTGTGCTAAAATTTTTCCTTCTGAGTGTTTTCCAAAGTGTATGTTTCAGATTCTATCTCACTAGGAACACAACAACTGAAAATGGAGCAGTCTCATTCATTATTGTCACTCCTTTCAAATTTTTTGAATGGAAATCATAGATGATGATTCTACTGAGGTGTAAGGGCCTTTTCATAGTCACTATGGGTACTGAGCTTCAACCAAATTCAACTATAGAGAAGGCCAAATGGTTCAATAGAAGAGATGAATCATATGGCTTACTATGTCTCAACACTTCCAGAGATGAATCATATGGCTTACTGTGTCTCAACAATTCCAGAGATCTCATATTTCATCTCGATGGATTATCCACTTTGAATGAAGTATGGCTTAATCTCAAGTCATTGTTTGGAAAGACATATGAGCTAAGGGGTCATCAATTGGAAAATTAATTAATTTCATTGAGTCCCAGTAGTTTTGATTCCATACAATATTTGTTGGCAAGCGGTTTGGTAAGGAAGAACCGCAGCATCGTCGATGCTGCGACACGTCAAAAGAGATCGCGAAAGGAAGAAGGCTCTATTATTTTATGTATTTTTTGAGTCGTTTGTACCGCAATAGGCGGGTTTTTGGGTCATTGGACCATATGAGATGTAATGTCGAGTTAAGTATACCGCAATAGGTGGGTTTTGTGGGTCATTTGGATTGTGTCAGTTAGATTTTGAGTAATTTGTCCAAAAGTCAGTTAGGAAGTTGTTAGTAAGTGGACAAACATTGTAAAGGCGGAAGCCTATATATAGACAGGAAGTTGTAGATCAAAATATATAGATCAAGAAGAGAGCAAGATCAAGCAGAAAGCTTTTGGTATGTTTTGGTGCAGAATTGCCGAAGTCTGCGATCTGCAAAGGCATTGTATTGGGTTTTTGCAGTAATAATATGATGTGATGAAACTATTTATGTGCAATCCTGATGTATCTTCTATCTTTTGATGATAATGCAATGTTTCTTTGATGCAATAGTTGCTTTACTGTTATAATCTGTCGTAACGATGAATGTTTCCATTAAATGATGTTTCAATGAATATATAGATTTATTGTTGAATGCTGCAATAAGATTAACTAATTGATGCCACAACATCCTCCTTCATTCGGCGGAAGCATGGTTCCTTCCGCTCTCCCTTGATCGCCTCGGGTGAGACCTCATCTGCTCTCTAGGTGTTGCTGGGTAGGGTAAAACCTGTCTGGGCCGGTGCTTAGGGAGATCGCGGTGGGTTGGTGTTGACAGTGATGGGAACCCCTGTCGACTGGGCTTGAGTCAACAAATGGTTTCGTTGCCGGGACCGTGTGCGAAGTAAAAGGAGGATATGTTGTAGCACCCGACAAAACCGGAGATCCAAGAATGGTTTGATCAGAAGTTGCAGGAATTCGCTAAAGAAGAAAGCCGGAACACTCGACTGATAGTAGGTCAGTGGGTAGATAGATATATTCACGATGGTCCGCATGAATGGTTCTTCTGTGAGTTCTCGGTCCTGTTGTTCGAATGGTTGGCGAGGTTGACCTTTCAGAAGAGGAATTTCCAAGGTGGTGAACCAACGACTTGGACCCCCGAGTTGATTCAGGAGCTGCAGGAAGTTGATAATAAAGCATCGCGGGATGTCGAAGTGTAGTTTGATGGCATCCTAGAGGGTTATATCATAGAGTTCGTGGTTGATACTCAGAAATCCTATAGCGAAGCCGAAAGATATTTTTTTTGTGAACCCCGGGGTAGGTTTCTGCTGTCGCTTCAACTGTCGATTAAAATGCTTATTTACGAAAAGGGTATATTGAAGATGCATCTTGATCAGTAGACAGCGTGGTGGGCGGAGGCCGTGGGTACCACGGCAGTTGGGGGGTGGTACATGGAATGATAAGGGGTAGATGGGTGTAGGTCATGATGAGACTGTGAGTGAAGCCGAGGAAGAAAGTGGTCTTATGAAGGGAGGAACGATCTTCCGACAGGAAAAGAGGCAGAGGACGGGAGAAGGTCCTGCTACGATCAAACCGCAAGGCCGTGAAGGAAGACCACATGGAACGAAGCGACTTCACAGTCATGCCAAGGAAAAACAGGCTACGCCCAGGATAGAGGAAGGACCAAACCCTAGCACCAACGTACCCACACCTCCGCTCACTATCTCTCAAATAGCAAGAAATACCACTTCGACACCACCAAGTTCATCAATACCGCAGAAGTTAATTGGTAGAAGTACAGCGAAAGGAGGAAGGAAGCCCAGAATGGCAGGCGATGATGCTAAGTTACCATTGTTCCACGAGAGTGGGATGGACAACCCAGAAAAGTATTGGTTTTTGTGTGAAGCAGTCTAGATCGCAAAACAGATCACTGATGATGCCGCTAAGACAGGACATTTAGCAACAACCCTGCGAGGTCGTGCATTAGATTGCTTTATGAAGTTTGTTCTAGCCCCTACAGGAGCCCTAGAGAAGTCACTAGATGAGATTCGGGATGGGATGATTGCAGAATTCAGAAATCCCAAGTCTGAGGCTCAATATATTATGGAATTGAAAGAAATTAAGCAGTATCCCAATGAGACAGTGTGGGATTTCGACCAGCGATTCAAGACACTGATGGCAAGGGTTAGTTTCGATATGAGCACTGTCCAACATAAAGAGTGGTTCATCGCGGCACTACTACCACATATTCGGCTACCATTGATGCAACAAAACATTTCGACGCCCAGTGAATCTCTGGAAATTGCAATGCAATTGGAGGCATCGCCAATTGGAGAAAATACAGTCGGGATGTCGCAGATACAAACACAGCTCTCTAACTTGACTATACAGCTGCAAGATTTGAAGAAGGGCAAGGAGCAACGCGAAGAAGTATGGTGTACGTGATGTCGAGGAGAAGGGAATACGAAGGACAATTGCCAGGATTTCCGCAATTATTTTGTTTCAGGAGCGTCGAATCCATTGAATGGTGGTAGGATGCCGTGGTGTCGCGTCTGCCATGTATATGGGCACAACCATGACAATTGCCCATATATGCAGAAAATGGTCACAACCCCGAGGAATATTTATTGTACATTTTTCAAATCGGTGGGTCATGATGACAAGGATTGCCATGCATATGGGTTGCTACAAGAGAGAATGTGTGATGCATTCTATGTAAAGGATGACCAGCGTGCCGTACAACAGTCTCAACCGCAGCCGCAGGTAGCCCAGCCGCTACCTCAACCGCAGATGCAGTTTATACCACAGTAGCAGCAACCACCGCAGTTCCTGCCGCAATATGCTCCAATGCAAATGGCTCCACAACAGCCATAGTTTGTACAACAACCGCGGTATGCACAGCAAGGGAAAGGAATGCAACTAGCACCAATGCAGCAACAGTTCAACCAACCACAGTACCAACAGTAGGGAGGATTCCGGGGAGGATGCCGGGGAGGACGTGGTGGAGGATTTGGTCGTGGAGGAGGATGTGGTGGTCGCGGACCTATTCAATGCTATCACTGTGCGGTATGGGGACACTACCAGCAAGACTATCCATTGTTGCAAAACTAGTGTATGTTCTGTTTTGTCAATGATCACACAGTTGAGAATTGTCCGCAATTGATTGCACGATGGCAAGCATGAAATAATCCTCAGTTGTAGAACCAGCCCCAAGCACAGCAACCTGCCCAAAACCAAGTGCAGAACTAGAATATGCGGCCTAATCAGAATCAGAACATGAACCCACCCAGGAATCCACCGCTGAACCAGACCGAGGGTGCGAATATCGCGACAATCTCTGCAGAGCCAAGACCGCAAGATGCTTCCGTTGCTGTGGTCACTCGCGGAGGGAAGACAACTGGGGAAGACAGCTCACTAATCTGGTTAGCCGGACAAAAGAAGGTATCATTTGACATCAATGCAGAGCGGGAAGCATTTCTTCAAGCGCTTCGTGCACTAGAAAACGACCGAGGTAAAGTTGTTGTGTACGGCATGCCTCCTACTTTTGATACTACTTCGGAGACTGGCCCATTGTGCAGTCCAGCACACTTCAAGCATTTTTGGAACATTGTTTATCCCTAGCAAGAGATCCCGATGCTCTTGTTATGATTGAAGCTTTATTGCGACGATCGTCCCAGGATCGACAAGATCTCGCGGTTAATTCCCTTCAATGATGGAAGACGGGTAAGGAGATGCAGATGAATATTCAAATTGGCGACTACAATGTTGATTTGGTTATTCTGGACCTTGGTTTGGATGTCAACATCTTGACCAAGCAGGCTTGGAAAAATATGGGGAGTCCCCCATTGAGCTGGTCTCCTGTACAACTCAGGCTAGCTAATCACGCTAAGGTGACACCGATTGGGAGAGTTCCATGAATGGTGGTGGACATTGAGGGAATGAAAACATATGCCGACTTTGATGTAATAGAAGTAGTCAAGGGAGGAAGCTCTTATCCAGCACTATTGGGGATTGGTTGGGCTAATGATAGTGGAGCTGTAATCAACTTCAAGTGATGGATGATGACTTTTGAAAATCACGATCTCAGAGTTATCATCCCATTGGATCCGGCTGAAGGCCGCCATTACATAGAGCCAGTGAAGGAGGACGATCACAGCGGATGGGACCATGCATTTAATATCTTTGAAGATTATATCCATCCGACTGCCAACGGTGAGCTGGGATGGTGCAGTGACAGCTCTACGTCTTCTGACTCTGATGATGCGTTAGAATATTGGCAGAACTGCTCGCACGAGGTGTCACTCCGTAAGTGTGGGTTGATCACACAGTCATTATGCTGTGTCGCAACTGAAATGGTTACGCTACCAATATATGAAGGACTGCTTGGCTTATCTGACTTTCTGACAGAGTTCAAGGAATGAGTTTCCGAACCACAACAGTTGTTGGCATTAAACGAAGCACTGAAGGCTGCTCCAAGACGCTGGTGGGTGACACATAAAGCATCAATTGATGGATGGTCGACATGCAAAATATTGATGATGGTACGCTTCAGTGATACCGAGGTTTACCACACTGGGAAGTATGATGGTCGGAACGATCTTGGTGGTCACTTGATGGAGTGTCGGTGGTTATGGGTATCGCACCACAAAGATGAATGGATCCATGCTTTTATCCATACGTTGGATGAGATGCCACGATCATGGTATACTATAGCCGAGTTGCGAGGGGAAATTTCTACTCGGTTGGAGCTCACAGTGTGTTTTACCCATACATTCAATGTTGCGGATGCCGATCCAGAGGTCAATAATGCATTACAACTAATCCATGATATCATTCTGCAGGTTGTCCCAGTGGCGTATCCTGTGGATCTGCATACACACTGCCAGATGCAGTCTCTCATGGAATGCTTCAATATCAGTGGTGGTCCAGAAGATGGTGATGATCCGTGGAATGTGAATATCCCAGAATCAGAAGGAAGTCGTGCTGTGGTACCACCTGCTGCGCCAAGCGATCCGATCAGTCAGCCGCTGAAGATCCACAAGATTAAAATTGGGGCAGAGGACAGTCCGAAGTTCACAAATGTTGGGGATTTCTAGGATGATGAGATGATCAGCAAGGTCACTGATTTTCTCCATGAGTTTCAGGATGTATTTCCCACAAAGTTTTATGACATGAAGGGGATTCTGGGCGAATTAGGGGAGATGAATATTCCATTAAAACCAGATGCTAAGCCGATCCAGCAGCAACCCTATCAATTGAATCTGCGACATAAGGAGAGGGTCAAGGTAGAATTGGATCGCATATTGGATGCCGGTATCATTGAACCAGTCGAGGAGTCGGAATCGATTAGTCCTATGGTGGTACAGGATAAGAAGACTGGCGAGGTGTGCATTTGCGTCGACCTCAGGAAGCTAAATGATGCATGTTTGCACGATCCGTTCCCAACCCCGTTTACTGATGAAGTGCTTGAAGGTGTGGGTGGCCAGGAGATGTACTCTTTCACAGACGAGTTCTCTGGCTACCATCAGATCCACCTTGCAAAAGAAGACCGCCATAAGACAAATTTTGTTACCGAATAGGGCTGCTTTCAGTACATCGTGATGCCGTTCGGCTTGAAGAATGCATCTACGATATTTTCGCGGGTTGTTGTCGCTGCATTCAAATATTTCATTCAGAAGTTTTTACAGGTATACATGGATGACTGGACGGTCTATGGTTTGGTTCGTGATCATCTGGAGAATCTATGGTTGATGTTGGAACGATGTCGGCAGCACCAAATCTCGTTGAACCTAAAGAAGTGTATCTTTTGTGCACCGTTTGGCATATTGTTGGGTCATATTGTGTGTAAGCAAGGATTGTTGGTTGACCCAGTAAAGATTGTGCTTATCCTGATTTTGACACCACCGACTACTGTTAAGCAGTTACGGGTGACACTGGGACACATGGGATATTATCGCAAGTTCATCAGGGGTTATGCTGCGATTACTACCCCTATGGAGAAGTTGTTAAAAAAGGATGCGGTATTCCAATGGATCCTTGAATGTGAGGATAACTTTGAGACACTAAAGACGAAGATGGCTTCGGTGCCGATATTAGTATTTCCTAACTGGAGTAAGGAGTTCCATGTTCATGTTGATGCCTCATCGATCGCGCTGGGAGTAGTGTTGGCCCATCCTGGAGAGGGGGATCTTGATCACCCCATTGCTTTTTCCAATCAGAAGTTTTCATCTGCAGAAAGAAACTACACTACTACGAAGAGGGAAGGTTTGGCAATGGTTACACATTGTAGAAGTTTCGCCATTACTTATTGGGAGGCCATTTCAAGATGTTCACAGATCATTCTACTTTAAAATACCTAGTCAATAAGCCTGTGTTGGGGCGAAAGATCTTTCGATGGCTACTTCTATTTCAGGAGTTCGATTTTCAAGTAATTGTGAAGCCAGGGCGATTAAATGCTGGCCCGGATAATCTCTGCCGGATTGAAACAGGGGAGGAGCCAACTAACATTGAAGATGGTTTTCCTGATGCGCAATTATTTAAAGTTGGAATTCCTGATGGCTATTTTGAAGAAATCATTCAGTTTCTAGCGACAGGTACCGTACCACAAGAATTCACCACTAGTCAGAAGAAGCAGTTGGTGGTCAAGGCTACGGACTTCTAGCTAATCGCAGAAGCAATGTACAAGATGGGTGCTGATGAGATATTGCGACGATGTGTTTTGCCACATGAGCAAGAGCAGATCCTTTCCAAAGCACATGCAGGAGTGGCTGGAGGGCACTATGGTGGTCGTGCGACGGCAAGGAAGGTGCTTCGAGCAGGGCTCTGGTGGCCTGCGTTGCATAGTGATGCAAAAAATTATGCATGGTCCTGCGACATTTGTCAAAGAACCGGGAAGTCATCCAAATGGGATGAGATGCCGTTGATGCTTCAGTTGACGTTGCAGCCATTCGACAAATGGGCAGTAGACTTTGTGGGACCTATTGATCCCCTGGGTAAGCGCACTGGTGCTAGGTATATCATCACGGCGACAGATTACTTGACACGATGGGCAGAAGCTACACCAGTCATTGATTGTTCCGCGACCACAGCAGTGCGGTTTCTCTTTGACCACATTGTCACTTGCTTTGGCTGCCCCAATATATTGTTGAGTGATCAAGGCAGCCACTTTCTCAATCGCACCATCAGTGCATTGACGGAGGAGTTGGAGATACAACACAAGAAGAGTACACCCTATCATCCGCAGGCGAATGGCACGGTGGAAACTTTCAATAAGATATTGGAGCATGCACTGACAAAGGTGTGTAATGTGAACCACGATGACTGGGATCTCAAAATCCTAGCAGTATTGTGGGCATATCACACCATATGTACATGGCTGACCGGGAAGACACCCTTCAAGCTAGTGTATGGGCAAGAGGCAGTTATGCCTATGGAGTATATCATTCTGAGTCTGCGCATAGCAGCAACAACTGGCATGGATGATGTAGCAGCATTAGACGAACGTCTTGCGCAGTTAGTACAACTGGAGGAAGATCGCTTCATCACCGGTTTCCATCAGGCTATGGAGAAGGATCAGCAGAAAGCTTGGCATGATCACCATATCAAGAACAAACAGTTTCAACAGGGCGATTTAGTGTTTTTATATGACAGCAAGTTTATGAAACATCCAGGAAAATTGTAGATGCATTAGCTTGGTCCGTATCGCATTAGTGGCATTACTTCAGGAGGAGCAGTCCAGTTGTAGCAGTTGGATGGGGCGATGCTCCCCAAGTTGATTAATGGTAGTAGGCTGAAGCCCTATCGGTCAGGTTTGGAACAACGCGATGCCTGAGTCACATAAAAAAAAGAAGTGTAGATTGATTGGTGGCGGGAGGTGCACCAACAGGGACGAAATGCAGAAGCAGGGAGGCTTCTGTTGTAAGTTTGGAGCGGTCCGCAACAAGTGGCAGTGTTGCGACCGGGTCTGATAACAGTAATTAATGTAGGGACGTATCTCCACTAATTTGACTATTATTCTAAGAGCTGGTGAGTCTCTACGTCAGCATTATGAAAAGATTATCACAAGTCATTTTAAATCTAGATTCATTCATCTATTTAAGACAAACAAATTTAAGACCTATAGCCATTTAATAGTTTAAATCACACAATGCAAGCCACATTTAAACATCATAATGGTAGAAACTTGAATCTATTCATAGTAGAACAATGGAGAAATACATCCTTACTATGACATTAGACATGGATCCTTCCTCCATTGACATGAGCTTCCCTTCCTTCACCCTTGCTTTTGAAAAATTTGAGCTCTTTCTCCTTCAGAATCTTTCCAGCATTACTTTGCTCTCCCTTTGTGTATCTTTACCATGCCCCAAAGCCTTTCTTATATAGCATTGGGAAGTGTGCCTTAAGTTCTCTTTTGAGTGTGAGATAATCCATTTAGATTATTTTAGCTTAAAAACCCCCTTTGTATAGTTTTTAGGCTTTTTGCACCATTTATAATGATTTAAGCACAATTAATGCATTTTAATGCATTTTTTAGAGAGGATTCATCTCTGCATGAGCTTGTGTCATGTCCTCCTACTACGGGTGCATGGTAAAATGTGCTTCTTCTGTCACTTGACTAAGGGTGTTAATTTTGTTGTTAACAGATGCCCCATAATGTGTGAGGTCCGAAGCAGAGCTAAGGGCCGAAATACATTACTAAAATTTATATTCTGTATACTGATACTCTTTATCGTTCAAAGCAAGGATAAGGGAAGGAAAGCTCACATGCGATGGATTGAGGATCATACCTGTAAAACATAGCAATTTCCCAAATATATCATATCTTCCTGAGGTGGGCATACCCATGCTCAGCAGTAAAAAAGCATGGCCACAGACAATACACAGTGGATCCATGTTAAAAGCAATTTTTTCTGAAAATGTAAATGTGCACTTTGATGAGTGGGATGAAAAAGTCTTTTTATGCTTCTGACATGGCAGTCTAATCTTACGCAGCTCGGGCAGTGCATCGATGAGTGATACAACTGTTTTTCCCAAGGTCTTCAATACAAACTGACGATAGTACAAGTTTACATTATTCGAATAAGTGATCTGATGTCGAGCATAATAAAACACCATCTGATTACCGGTCATTGATGTATACCCACTGTCATTTGCAAGGAAACCTGCCACTAATGACTGCAAGATCCAAGGCACTCCCAGGTTTCTAGATCCATGTCCTAGATGATGAGTTGACATCGATAGGAATAGATCTATCGGAAGGAGGGCATTAATGCATCCCACATCAACTGATACGAAACAAAGATCAATAGTATGATATAATTTGGTAGAACTGCGAGATCCAACACTGTAAACTGACACAAGGAAGGCCGACATGGCTAGTCAGGAATATTTGAAGAATGGACGACTCGATTTAGACTTCCCTTGAACACATAACACAACACAGAATGGACACTTGGCAACATAGGACTTTGAGTAACCGACCTTTAATGAAAACAATTAATGCCAGATGCATTAACGGAAGCTCTATTGTTGACGGGAAGGATAACCCATTGGTGGAGATCTATTCAAAATAATGGTACAGTTTCCTAAGGAAAATGTAGATGGTGTACTGACAACATAAACCAAATTATGTGCCGTGTTCAAGGGTGACAAGGACTGACTGTTGCTGTTTTCTCCAAGGATTGTACTATGAAGTGATTCAAGTCTCTGCCTTCTTGGATTTTTGTGTTTTTTAATTTTTATGCTTTTTCATTTTTTGTAAAAAAGAATAAAGAATGTTATGATACATAGGAGGGAACGAGTGTTGCATGGGCGTATGCCTGTTTTTCAAGGGTACAGGTTAGGCCAAGGCAAAGATCCATATTGCCAACAAGGGCTAAGCTAATTGTGCACACTCTTACAGTTGTTCCTTCCCAAGGTAGGCTATCTGAAGCAGGATTATGTGTCGACGGACGGTGAAGTAATACCATGTGACTGAGGTTATCCAATTTGGTGAAATGGCCAAGTTGGAATGGTTCAATGAGGTTTACTTCAGCTTGAATTTTGTGAAAAATGTCAAAATCATAGATCATCATGAATCATGGTTTGTCTCAACTACCTGAGTCAAATAGTTCGAACTGTCAAAGTCTTCAAGTCCTGAAATTAAGACCATTTCACTAGCCAGCGGTTTAGTT
This sequence comes from Larix kaempferi, assembly GCA_027924585.1. Classification (NCBI taxonomy): domain Eukaryota; kingdom Viridiplantae; phylum Streptophyta; class Pinopsida; order Pinales; family Pinaceae; genus Larix; species Larix kaempferi. The sequence goes on along the minus strand of BSBM01000378.1, from coordinate 9,545,367 downwards.
AGAAACTGGTTCAAATGTACCATTAATATCTAAAAAGATAGCCAAAAATGAGGAATTATGCACCTTTCTATCATTCAAAAGGATACGGTTTGTATATGTATGAAAAAGATAAGTAAAAATACTCATGACTTACCATATGTGTTCTTTGTGCAGCCGATGTATGAGAGGAGGCATCCCCTTTCAGCTTGAATTCCTAGAAGCTATGAACCTTTAGTCTTTGATCTTCCAGTAATGGGTTAGTTTTGATGTTGAACTGGAAAATTTAGAAACAATTTCCCATGTTTTCGAGTTTTTCAAAATTTTTCATTTTTTTGTTTGTATGAACATTTTTTGGGTCTTATCTGTAAGAAAAAAAATAAAAAAGGGAAATAGTATTTACACTATTCTTTTTGGTGTGTGCAAAGTTTACACACTTTTTGGGTTATGATGTAAGCTAGATTATTTCGGTCTCACTTATGTCTTTAAATGATATGTTCAATTAAATTGTCCATGAAACAATGTACATGCATTCTTTTTGGTATGATGTTAATGACTTAGATGCCAATTAAGTATATAGTTGGCCAAAGAATCAGCCAAACTATTTAGACTTCTAGGAACGTGTATATACTCAATAAACTCAAATTGATGCTCTAAAAGAAGTACTTGTAGAAACTTTCTAAACAGTGTAGGATGTCAAACCTGATACTGACCATTTAACTGGGATACAACTAATTTTGAGTCCAGCTTGACGATTATTCGTCAGATGCCAAGGGTGATAGCCTCGACAAGAAGCTCAATGACTGCGCTATATTATGCAACATTGTTGGTTGCAGATCTGAGAAAAGTGCCTCCTGAACTAAGAACTTCGTTATTAGGTGAAAAAACAACCCATGCGGCGGAAGCAACGTTCCGAGAACTACGGCTGGCGCCGTCCGCATATCCCAAATATGTGAAAGATTCTTGTGCCATCTGCGAAAGTGACAATGCCAAGCAAGGTAAGCGTGTGCCTAAAATAACTAATGTACAAAATTTTATACAAAAATACAACATAATACAACAAATGGTGCGAGGCATCAGTGCCTACGTGAAGTATTTCTTCAGATAGAGACCATTTCTGATCTCAAACATGGGTTCTCCATCAAAATTGACCAATTCATAAGCTCCATTTTTTAACACCGTTTTGACAATAAGTGGGCCAAACCATTTAGGTACAAATTTTCCTTCTCCTATTTTATCTTGGTCTTGGTCATAAATTAAAACCAAATCGCCTTCAGAGAAGACTCTAGGACGAATGGACTTGTCATATTGTGTTTTGACCCTCCTCTTGTGTACTTCTATGTTTAAAGAGGCTTCTCTTCTAGTTTCATCCAAAGCATGGAGATGAGAAGCCTTACCTCTTCCGCATAAGTGTTAGGTAGGAGTTCGACAGCTATCTTTAATGATGGGATTTCACATTCAATCGGTAACACAGCTTCTTTTCCATAAACCAGTTGGAAAGGAGTGAATCCGGTTGCAGTTTTAGCAGTTGTTCGGTAGGCCCAAAGAGCAGTAAACAACATCAAGTGCCAGTTATTCTTGTTTTTATTAATCATCCTTTGTAACATGGTTTTCAAAACCTTGTTGATGGCTTCTACTTGTCCATTAACTTGAGGATAATATGGCGAGGAAAAGTCCTACTGCAATCCTAACCGGTTTGTAAGTTCATCCATAAAGGAATTCCTAAAATGACTTCTGTTGTCCGTAGTGATCTCTTTGGGTATACCAAACCTTGCTATCACATGATTGAATAGAAAGTATGCTACAGTTTTTCCCGTGCAATTGAATGTAGGCATTGCCTCAATCCACTTGGTGAAGTAGTCCACTGCTACAATGATGTAGTGGTGGCCGTCGGCTGAAGGTGGGTTGACTGTCATATAATCAATGGCCCATTTCAAAAATGGACCCACGGTTACTACAGGGTGTAAAGGAGCAGGATGTGCACGCATTTTTCTTGTGTAAATTTGGCAAGGGTGACACTTTTTGACAGCATTTATGCAATCTTTGAAAATTGTAGGCCAAAAGTATCCCGCACGCAAGATTTTCTGAGTGGTTGCCAACCCAGAAAGATGACCGCCGCATGCTCCAACATGGCAATCATTCAATACTTGTTCAGCTTCTTGGTGTACTAAACAATGCCTTAATATCATGTCTATTCCACGACAGTACAAAGTGTCCCCAATGATGAGGTATCTTCGAGCTCGATGTCGAATGCGACGTCGTTCAATACTGAGGATCGATCCTTTGGGTTTGAAGGTATATAATGAATGCTTCATACCATATCAGAAGGTGCAATAAGGAATACATGTTAATCTGCAAATATAGTGAAAATTGAGATATAGATCCGAGTTAGTCATTGGTTGCAAATTGAGATATAGTACCCTCCTTCTCTATGGGTGACTCAGACATTAACTCGACAAATGCCAACAACTTCTTGGCTTTAGTGTTTTTGAATTCGAGGTCAAATTCTTGTAAAATTACTATCCATTTTGAGTATTTGCCACCAACGATATGGCAGGACAAAATGTGTCTCATGGGGTTCATTTAAGCCACTATGGTTGTTTTCCTTGGAAGTATGTAATGTATAAGTCGTTGGACAGCATGGACTGCTGCCAAGGCCAACTTCTTGACTTGGGAATATCTCAATTTGGGACCTGCAAGGCCCTTACTAAGATAGTAAACAACATGTTCTTGAGAGGATTCATCTTCTTGTTCTAAGACCATTCCAATTGTGGTAGGAGAGGCGGCCAAATATAGCAAAAGGTCTCGATTATAGTTTGGTGGACTAAGCATCGAGGCAGAGACCAAAGCTTTCTTTAGTTCATCGAATGAGTGTTGATCTTGGTCATCCCATGTAAATGATGCATCTTGTTTTAAGAGACACATGAAACCTTTAGCTTTTTCAGCAAAATTTTTGACAAATCTTCTCAAGTAGTTGGCTTTTCCTTGAAGGCTTTGAAGTTGAGTGTTTGTTTTTGGGGAAGGCAATTGACGTATTGCCTCAAGCTTGATGAGATCAACCATGATCCCTTTTTGGGATACTACAAACCCAAGTAACCTCCCAGAGTCCACACAAAACATGCATCTATGTGGATTTAACCTAATGTTGTACTTGCGGCAACACTCAAATATGGCTTGTAAATGTGCCCCATGTTCCACTCTCTTTTTAGATTTAGCTGCCAAATAATCAAGGTAAACTTCGACGATATCTTTAATATCGTGAAATGCGTATGACATTGCTCTTTGAAAGGTAGCCCCGGCGTTTTTAAGGCCAAATGGCATTTTCCTATAAGCGAAGGTTCCCCAAGGGAATAAAAAAGTTGTTTTATGTTGGTCTTCCTTTTTAATCTGGATTTGGTTGTAACCGGAGAAGCCATCCATAAATGAGAAGATTTCATTCCTAGCGCATTCATCAATGATCTGATCAATGAAGGGTGTGGGATAGTTATTGTTGGAGCATAGGCCGCAGCTATAGTAAAGCTGTAAATTTTGGGGAAAAAGCACAAGTGTCGAAAGGAAAGTGTTGATTTTGAATAAAGCACCAATTTTTGGGCAAAAGCAAATAAGTGCGCAGTACGGTGCCAGATGGATGAGCTCGGCACAGATCACGGACCGAAAATCATGGAGCTCGCGCGCACACGTCAAAGAAGAATGAATGTGGCCGAGTAGAAAGCTCAGCTACCGCAATAAATGAAGCAACAGAGTAGAGGGCTCAGCTACCCTCATTAAGGCTAAAGTACAGAAGTTATGGTTGCTCTAACCAAGGAAGAGCAATGGACCAAAAGCATTGAAGACGAAGGACATGGAGCAATAACGATGAAGCGGCGCCCATGCCCGCAATCTGCACCGAAAATCACGGAGCCTGCAGGAAGCAGCGACGTGACTGCAAGCGGCGCCTACAGTACACCTAGCCATGTACACGGTTAGGGTTTTTGGGGAATACTATTGGGAAAGGCCCACAGTTTTGTAAAGGTGCGACCCTCAGGGCCACCTATATATATGTATAATTGATAAGGGAGAAGGTTAGCCAGTTAGTGGGTTGGTGATTTTGTATGGTGATTGTTTTCTATTGTGTTGTTAGAAGACAAGAGTAGAACCGGATAGCTGTGAAGCTAATCCCTGAGTTGCAGACAGTCTGAGTCAACGTCTGAACTATTGTAATCTCTGTTGAGGAAGAGAGTAGGTCTAAGAGAAGGGCTCCCAGCTGTGTGCGTGGAGTTTCCTGGAAAGATCTAAGGCTGCAGCTGTGTGCGCAGCATTATTGTATAATTTCCCTTTGAGTTAATATATGAAACACTTCCCGTGGACGTGGCTTCCCGAGGAGGTGAATTCCTTAAGCCTTGTTGTTATGTTAATGTTCACGTGAATGCATGTCTGTGTTGTTATCTGTGCTTTCATGAACATTGCGTTATCTTTATGAATATGTTAAGTCAGTTCTCGAAGCTTCCTTAGACGTTATAATTGTTAAGTATCGAAGAAATCTGTAGAACGTCGTCGTTGCGGCACTTGAGCAGTGTGCAGCTGTGTCGCGGCACAGGGCCGAAAACGTTACAATATCGGGCATCGAAGGTAATCGCCTCGGGCATCGGAGTGGAAATACCACGCAGTTAGGCTGGTGCAAGTTTCAGCGCTGTTGCGCTGAGAGATCTATGGAGGGGAGAAGACTGCAGTCTTCGCGTCGCCAAGGTTAAGGAAGCCTGATTCCTTAGCCCCCCATAGCCACTTCGGGTGAGACTTCAAGCTGCTGTGCAGCTCGTTGCCGAGAGGGCCGGTGCGCCAAGGGGTTTTGTTGCTGCGCTTCATTAAAACCCGGGTCTTCCCAAAGAGCAGCCAACAAATGGTTTTGTTGCCTTGAGACTTGCTACTCCGGTGACGCGCGAGATTGTTGCCTTATGGTTGGTTAAGCCAACAAATGGTTCCGTTGCCTTGAGACTTGCTACTCCGGCGCGCGCAAGATTGTTGCCTTATGGTTGGTTAAGCCAACAAATGGTTCAGTTGCCTTGAGACTTGCTACTCCGACGACGCGCGAGATTGTTGCCTTATGGTTGGTTAAGCCAACAAATGATTCTGTTGCCTTGCGACTTGTTGCCTTGAGGCTTGCTCAGCCAACAAATGGTTTCGGTTTCAACACTGTTATTTTGAAGGCAATGTGCTATTGGAATCCTACAGCTAAAGAAATTCAAGACTGGTTTGATTCAAAGGCTAGAGAGTTCGCTGAACGAGAAAATAGAAGCTCTAGGCTTCAGACAGAAGACTGGTTGCAGAAGTATATTTATACAGACCTTCACGAAATTTTCTTTGTCACATTTGCACTTGAGTTGCATACGTGGCTAGCCAAGTTAGCAGATACTAGACCCACTGTGCATGTTTCTCAACCCGTCGCTTGGACGCCTGAGCTAGTTAGCATTTTGAAGCGGATAAATAATTCTGTGTCTCGCGCAGTAGATTTCTGGTTGAACAGTCTGCTGGAAGGCTTCATCACCGAGTTTGCAATAGACACGCCAAAGAGCTTCAGCGAAGCTGAGAGGAACTTCTTCCAAGCACACAGAGGTAAGTTCTTAAATTCTCTAAACCTATGGATTAAAATGCTTTTGTATGAAAAAGGAAAACTATGCATAGCTTCCGATGAATAGCACAGACAAGTAATGTCCGCAGATTCTAATAGTGATCTTGAAGCTATTGGTTGCACTCGTAGTGGAAAACGGTATAAAGTAGGCCTTGACCATCATTCTTTTGAGTCTAGCCCAGAAGATAGTCAAGTCCCTAAAGCGAGCCATATAGAGAGACAAGGGAGTGTTCACATCCCTTATCACCCTTTTACACCGCAAAAGCCAGACGGGGCTCAGTATAACCCTGCAATAACACCTTCTAGTAGCCCGCACGGTACTTCTAGTACCTCAGCCACACCTTTGTTTAACCATCCTGGAGGCAGTGCTACAGCACCTCCACCTCAACCTAGCGCAAGAAGGATGGGTGATGACATGAAGCTACCAACTTTTAGAGGAACAGGGCTAGAAGACCCTGAGCAGCACTGGTTCCTATGTGAAGCCATTTGGATAATTAAGCAAATTAATGACGATGTTGTTAAGCTGGTTCAGTTAGCAACCACACTAAGAGAAAGAGCCTTAACTTGGTTCATGAAATACTCAGCAGCACAGAATAGGACGCTTGCTGATGTAAGAAGTGCTATGATCAAGGAATTCAAGAAACCTAAATCAGAATCACAGTGTATAACAGAACTCAAAGACATAAAACAGTTACCTACAGAGTCAGTATGGGACTTTGACCAGAAGTTTAAAGCCTTGATAGATCAAGTAAGCTTTGAGTTTGCACCACAGCAGCATAAGGAATGGTTCATTGCTGCGCTGCTTCCACACATTAGACTTCCTCTTATGCAGCAGAATCTTACTACTCAGGAACAAGCTCTAGAGATGGCTATGAAACTAGAAGCTTCACCAATTGCTGGAACTAGCAATGATGTTGCGCAGTTGCAAAACCAGTTAGCAAACCTAACCTTGCAAGTCCATGATATTAAGAAAGGCAAGGAAGTTAAAGAAGAAATTTGGTGCACGAAGTGTAAAGCGCAAGGTCATTCAAAGGACCACTGTCCTATATTCATAGAGTATATCGCCACTGGAGCACCTAACCCCTTACCACAAGCCCAGGGGCCTTGGTGTGAAATCTGTAGAACTAGAGGTCACAGACCACAAAAATGTCACTTGTTATAGAAATATGTACAAACTCCAAAGAATCTATATTGCAATTTTTGTAAATCAGTAGGCCATGATGAGAACAATTGTAGAGCATATGATCTTATGATGGAAAGGAAACATGATGTTTATAGAGTACAATCAGAGGCACAAGGACCCACAGCAGGTCCACCGTATGAACTAGATCCCGCAGGTAGAGCAGGAAATTACAGGGGTCACGGACGCGCAGCAGGATTTGCTTGCGGAAGAGGACAAATCACTTGTTACAATTGCGGAGCACAAGGACATTATGCAAGGGATTGCCAAAATCCTACAACCATCTGCAGATATTGTAAATCTTATGATCATATCATTGAAGAATGCCCTCAGTTGATGGCCAAGATGCAAGCAAAGACGCCACAGGTCAACCGGAATATTCAGTTGATTGGAGCATAAAAAAGAGCACCAGATCCTACAGTTAATATAGTGACGCGCAGTGGAGCAACTACTAGTACGCCAGAATTGGGAACTGGAAAGAAAGCGACGCAATGGGTGCGCTATGCTAATATTAAACCACCTCCACTCAATTTGCAGAAGCAAAAAGAAGCATTCAAGCAAGCTCAGGAGTATTTCTCAGATCCGCGAACTTCAAGTTCTGTCACAATTCCCCATAATGATATTAGATCGCAAGTGCTAAGACAAGAAAACCTGGTACAAGAACAGGCGACTACATCTGGAAGGCCTGATGATGATGAGGATGCACTAGGCAGTGTCCATGCTTTCGTGAGAAACTGTTTAAAGCTGTTGCGCAATGAAAAAGCAACTATGGAACTTCAACACCTATTGGATAAGTGTCAACAATCTACTTCGACGAACACACCGCAGTGTGCTGTTCACCAGATTGGAAGTCATATTAGAACTGGAAAAGAAATGAGACTCACAGCGCAGATTGGAGCATTTGAAATGGATGAAGTCATTTTAGATTTAGGCTCAGAAGTCAATGTTCTCACTATGCAGACATGGGAACAGATGGGTAGCCCACAGCTTACAAGATCTCCTATCCAGCTAAGACTTGCGAATCAGCAACGAGTTTCTCCATTGGGTAGATTACCCAATGTACCTATTGATATCGAGGGAGTAAGAAGTTCTGCAGACTTCGAAGTTATCAAAATTCTGGATGATACTAGACCTTATCCAGCACTCTTAGGCATAGATTTGGCATTTGATAATTTGGCTGTCATTAATTTGAAGAAAAAACAAATGACTTTTGAGGATGACCAGATTAGGATCATTGCACTGCTTGATCCCAGTCAAGGACCAAGGTATATTGAACCCATTCGAGCAGAAGAAGAAGCGCGCCACATGGAAAGTTTGTATCAAATGACTTCTAGTCATAGTGACTATGTCAATCCCACAGCAGACGGCCATATCAGCTGGTGATGCGATAGCTCGTGTACATCAAATTCAAACGCAGGATTGGAGAACTGGCAGAATCGTTTACATGAGGTTTCTGCAAGGCGATGTGCCATGATGACTAAATCCATTCGATGGATTGGCACAGAATTGAATGACACTCCAAATTTTGATGGTTTAACTAAAATAAGTGAATTCATACATACATATGAACAACAGATTCCAGATGAGCAGCGCATACAAGCTTTGGATGTAGCACTGCGCGCTACGCCCGCAAGATGGTGGGGTGCGCATAAAGAGAATATTCACACATGGCAAGACTGTCGCAGATTGATACTGCGTAGATTTTAGGAAACTACAGCAGAAGTGTTCCACAAATATGATGGACAGAGTGACCCCAGGTCACATGTTGAAGCATGCATTCAGCAATGGTCAGATATTCCAGAAGATGAGTGGGTCCACCTATTCATCCACACATTGGATACAGTTCCAAGGAACTGGTACACTGAAACAGAATTGCACAGAGGCACTATCACTTGGCCTCTTATGATAGAAATTTTTCAACTTACCTTCAGCTTTGAGTCAGAACATCCAAGTATCGACCATGCTTTAAAGTGTATTAAAAAGAAGGTATTTGAACAATGTCCAGTACCAGAATATTCTCAACCAGATTGGACTGTCCAGATAGAACATGCCCTGGAATGCTATAATTTCACCACTGGAGAAGAAGAGGATGATCCTCGCAACACCAATATTCCAGAATCAGAAGGGACGCGCACCGTCGAAGGTCCTCAGCTTGATATCCCTGCCATTACAGACCACATCAAGCTCAAAAAGATCAACATCGGTACAGAAGCCGAACCCAAGTTTGCTTCTATAGGAGATTATTGGGATGATGAAACTATTGGCCATATTTCAGATTTATTACGTGACTACCAGGATCTCTTTCCTACCAAGTTTACAAAAATGAAAGGCATCCTAGGAGATTTAGGAGTGATGCGCATACCTCTGAAATCAGACGCCAAGCTAGTAAAACAGCGCCCGTACAGGTTGAACCCGCGCTATAAAGAAAAGGTTAGAGAAGAAATTGATAAAATGCTCGCAGCAGGTATTATTGAACCAGTAGAGGAAAGTGATTGGATTAGTCCTATGGTGGTACAAGAGAAAAAGGCAAAAGGTGAAATAAGAATCTGTGTGGACTTGCGCAAGCTGAATGACGCATCAGCGCATGATCCATTTCCTACTCCCTTTACAGACGAGGTGCTTGATAATGTTGGAGGACAAGAAGCTTACTCCTTCACTGATGGCTTTTCGGGATACCATCAGATCAAAATCCATCCAGAAGACCGCCATAAGACTACTTTTGCGACTGAATGGGGATCATTCCAGTATACGGTAATGCCCTTTGGTCTTAAAAACGCACCTGCTATCTTCTCTAGAGTCATTGTTGCTGTTTTTAAAGAATTCATTCACAAGTTTTTAGAAGTCTATTTTGATGACTGGACTGTGTTTGGTTTATTAAAAAACCATATAGGGAACCTGCGCATGATGTTAGAAAAATGTAGACAGCATCAGATTTCCCTTAACTTGAAAAAATGTATCTTCTGTTCTCCTTTTGGTATTCTCTTGGTCCATATTGTATGCAGACAAGGACTTCTGATGGATCCTGCGAAGGTTGCCATCATTGCTAACTTGCCTGCGCCCAACTCAGTTAAGCAATTACGCACTACATTGGGACATACAGGATACTACAGGAAATTTATTAAGGGATATGCAAAGATAACTGCGCCTATGGAAAGATTGCTGAAAAAGGATTCAAAATTCCAATGGACAGAAGAATGCCAACAGAGCTTGGATAAACTTAAAGAAAAGATGATCACTGCACCTATTCTAGTTTTCCCAAACTAGAGAAAACCCTTTCATGTTCATGTAGATGCTTCTTCCATAGCATTGGGGGTTGTGCTGACACAACTGGGAGAAGGAGATATTGATCACCCCATTTCTTACTCTAGCAGAAAACTCTCTACAGCCGAGAAGAACTACACCACTACAGAAAGAGAAGGACTAGCTATGGTGTATGCCCTACAGAAATTCAGGCACTACCTATTGGGCGCACATTTTAAAATGTATACAGACCATTCTGCTTTGAAATATTTGGTCAATAAGCCAGTGTTAGGGGGAAGAATTTGCAGATGGCTACTACTCTTCCAGGAGTATGATTTTGAGGTTATTGTGAAACCAGGTAGATTGAATGTAGGACCTGACCATTTATCTAGAATAGAGTCAGGAGAGGAACCTACAAATCTGGAGGACAATCTGCCTAATGCGCAGTTGTTTTCTGTTCAAGCAGCTGACGAGTATTATTCTGATATTCTTGAGTTTCTCACTACCGGGCAAGCGCCAGTTGAGTTTTCAATCTAGCAGAAAAAGCAACTTGTTGTCAAAGCTGCAGACTTCACCTTGATAGCCGGCCAGCTTTATAAGTTGGGTCCTGATGAAGTCTTGTGCAGATGTATCTTACCACATGAGAAAAACTCCATAATCGCAGAAGCGCACTCCGGAGCCGCAGGAGGCCATTTCGCAGGAAAGCCGACTACGCAGAAGATCTTAGCCGCAGGTCTTTGGAGACCAACATTGCACAAGGATACTAAGGAATTCTGCAAATGTTGCAATGTATGCCAGCGGACAGGAAAACCCTCAAGAAGAGATGAAATGCCGCTAAGACCCCAGATAACATTGCGTGCTTTTGATAAGTGGGCTATTGATTTTGTAGGACCTATCAACCCACCAGGAAAGAGAACCGGCGCAAGATACATCATCACAGCTACTGAATACCTCACCAGATGGGCTGAGGCGAAGCCAGTTAAGAATTGCGATGCTGGTACTGCCGCGCAGTTCATTTTTGAGAACATTATCACTATATTTGGATGTCCACTGATTCTAATGAGTGATCAGGGCACACATTTTCTGAACAGTACTATAGAGGCCCTCACCGAGGAATTCCACATCAGTCACTACAACAGTACACCCTACCACCCTCAAGCTAATGGTACGGTGGAGGCATTCAATAAGATCCTGGAGAATGCCCTGACGAAGATCTGTAATCAACAAAGAGATGATTGGGACCTTAGAGTCACAGCTGTATTATGGGCTTACAGAACCACATGCAAGAAATTAACAGGTCACACACCTTTCAGTTTGGTGTATGGACAAGAAGCAGTTATGCCCATGGAATACATTGTTCCCAACTTTAGAATCGCGCAAATTACAGAAATGGCAGATACTGATACTATGAGTGAAAGACTCTCACAATTGCTTGCCTTAGAAGAAGACAGACTTGTGGTCGGATTTCATCAACAAGTACAAAAGGCAAGACAGAAAGCTTGGCATGACAGGCATATTAAGAATAAAGTCTTTCAACAAGGAGACTTGGTACTCCTCTATGATAGTAAATTCATCAAGTTTCCAGGCAAGTTTCGTGTACACTGGTTAGGCCCTTTTCGGGTGATCAACATAACAGAAGGAGGAGCAGTTCAGCTTGCAAAGCTTAATGGAGAATTGCTGCCCACAAGGATTAACGGGAGTCGGCTCAAGCCTTATCGCGACGGCCACTCCGCCCTTGCGACTTAATTAACTGATAAAAGAAGTGCAGATGCCCAGTGTAGTTGAAAGAGACATCGCATTATCACAGTCTACACGGAAGTTGCGAGACACTTTCAGTCTGGCTTCCCGCGCAGTTCCTTGAAACATCCGCGCACGTCTATAAAGTTTGTTTTGGAGCAACCCTATTTGCGCTCATGCGAAGTTTTCTCCGGATTGTCAAAACCGTCGCTCTTGCGGAGTTCCCCATACCAATTTTCCGCTTGAGGAGTTCTCGTTGTGGACCCCTCCATATGCACAGTTACCTATGATGAAGTGACCCGCCGAAAAATTTGAATTACAGCAGTTATGTAGCCATGTCTGAGTATTAATGCAGGATAAGCCCGCCATTTAATTGTAGCCACTCTGACAGATTCGGCTCGATCTCCGTAAGATTTCCATTTATGTCATGCGTCGAAAGCTTTAGCTTCTCCCGGAAGCCTGTCAGAGCCCGTCCATCACAATTAATGCACCGCAGAGGCGCGAGGGATAGGGGAGTTGTCAACGCATGCATAGGCACCTACGGCTATTAACCCCACTATCCGCATTCACTATGGCCTTTACCTATAAATACCCCGCACTTGTACATTTTCGGGTTACTTCTCTCGAGTTGCATAGTGTCTTGTTTGAGAATCTAAGTTATTGTTTTCAGAGCCGAGTTGTGCAGTCTGCTTCCTTTGATTTCAGCATTCGTATTTCACGCTGTTTTGTCATTCGTCTGTTCAAGTTTTTGTTGCCTACCTGTTCACGACGGAGAACCTGTCAACTGAATAAGTTGTTCTCCAATTTATGCGTCGAGGCTTAGATTTCGGCATGACTACTCCGGTGACGGCCTCGACTTATGTACACCCTGGTTGGACTGACCCTAGACAGTCTTCGGGCACAAGGGCATCTCAGCCACAGCAGCCGGACGAGCCCGTTCCAGAGCCCTTGGCCACTATGGTGAATTATATTCCGCCATGCCCAGATGATGCACCCGAGGTGCATATTCCGAAGAATGCTAAGTATCCGATTCCGCTGCCTCCGATGCCGGAAACTGTGCGACAAGAAGGGTCCCTACTTGGACACCTTCCACTGGTCAAGTTTTTTGATTTCAACCTTGGATACTACAGAACATATCCTCAGTTTGCGCCAGATCGCTATCTGACGGTAGTCTATAATACTGATAGAAAGGTTGATGAATTCGTCCCAAAAGAATTCGCAGCAAACCTGGAGAGGCCTGGACTGCTGAACCTGCTGAAGCTACCGCACTTCGGGCGTAGCAACGAAGTCAATGCAGTCGTTAGGGCACTGCTATCATGCGTTCATGGAGGTTACCTTTGGCTGGGGAGGCCAATCGATTTGAATGTCGATTTGATTCATCGTGTTACCGGCCTATCTAAGGTTGGTAAGGACCCCAATATTCATTCTGTTGGAAAAGATAAGGATAGAAAATTGGCTGCACGGCTGGTGCAGAAATATAATTTGATAAGAGGAGGTCGGGCTTATGACCTCACAATAGTTGAGGATGAAGCACTTAGGTTTACAGGCAGTCTACTTGCAGGTAGACTTCTCACGAAGTGCCGACCGAAAGAAGTTACTGGAGCTGTCGTGGAGCTCGCTATCGCAACTGCGGAGGGAGAGCAGTACAACTGGTCTCTTTTCCTCCTCAATTCTTTCTTGGAGGACTGCCGGAACGTCCAAGACAACCCCGGTTAGTTGTTCCATTTTTCTTGGCTTTTAATTTTATGTGCTTTTATCAAGTGGAAGGAGCCCCCGAACACTCAGTTCCTTCCGCGCCGCACAAGAGAGGTTGTCGGCATGCGCTATGTCAACCTCTGGGATTCTAGTAATCCCGCGAAGCGCAAGATGAACCGCGCTGTGTTCTATGAATACTATTATCTCCTCAAGGACACCATTGAAGAAATGTCGAGGCTGAGTAAGGAAACAGCCCAGAGATATGAAGGGAAGTTGGTTTTCTCTGCCAACTTGCATGAAATATACCTTCGGCCCTGCAGCATTCAGGACGAATGGGCTGTAGGCCTTTACCGGATGACCACTGATGATGTTGAAGAAACTGTCAAGTCTTGGTCGGATGAATGGAGGGAGGCTGCTGAAGTCACATCTGCGATACCACCCCCTTCTGCGCACGAAAAATATAGAGGAAAGGAAAAGGAAGCGCAGGAGACTGATGAAATTCCACCAGGACCACCCCCAAAGAAGCAGAAACTGTCGCACCCCGCAGAAGCGACAGAAGACCCCTCTGAGACCCTTGTCGTGGGGATCGGCCATTTCTTGAAGGAACAATTTCGCGAGCTGCAGACCTCGCACGCTCACATCAGAAGTGTGCTGGACCTGCAGTTCGTAGAAATAAAAGGTCTCGCAGGAAGAATTGCGCAGACCCATGCGCTAGCATCCAGTTCGCAGGCGCCACAAGTACCTACAAGCACCGAGCAAGTGGAAGCACTTGCTGAGAGACATACTGTTGTGCACATCCCGCCTACAAGCATGACACTTCCGCATCCTTTGGCCGCACTGCAGGTAAGCGTAGTTGGCCCCATTGAAATAAATTTGTCTGTGATTCCGATAGAAACCTTGCAGTTAGTGCAAGAGAAGGTCTCTATTGAGCTGAGAGCTAGAGAGCTCTCCACATTCCATGCAAACCAAAGGTTGCAATCACAGGAAATAGAGCTGAAGGAAGGCTATAAGAACATCTCTGAGAAGCTTGCACATTGTAATGTCCCTTGTTAGGAATTTTATTAAAATTGCAATTTTCCACTTTTTCCCCAATTTCGACCTTTGACTAGTTTCGATCTCTAGGTCCCAAATTTGCCCCAAATGATCCCAAATCTTCTGAGAAGGTATATGAATGATATTAGAACATAAATATGTGTTTCAGGGATGCCTTTGTACCTTTAAAACACTTCTTCAAATACTCTTTCAATTCTGGTCAATGTAGGTAACTTTACTAGTGATTTCCCTTTGACTAGTATTGGTCTCTAGGTCTCAAATTGACTCCAAATGCCTTCAAATCTTCAAGGAAGGTTTATGAATGATATTAGGGATTGAATATGATGTTCAGGGATAACATATAGCCACCAAAAGACCTCTGCAAACTCTCTTAAGATTCTGGACCAAGTATGCAATTTTACTAGTAATTTGGGGTTCAAATCCCCCTGGGGTAAGTATTGAAAATGGCTTCCCAAATGCCTCCAAAGCCACTCAAATTTCTGAACAGAGGTAGGGAATGTATTAAGGATGTTATTAAGGTCTCATTTGCACCATTAATTGATTATTATATCTGTTCCAACCCTCTCCCATTCAACTGCAAAAATCACCAATCCGACCCTTGGGGAAATGGCACTATTTCTTCTCCCAGTGCAATTAAACTAAGTAAAAATACTTCAAATGCTCAAGTACAGTACATGAAACTTGTAAAATACATCCATGGCAGTCCATTAATCACAAATTCATCAGAGAATCATCCATTCATTCGAAATCATCATCAATACATTGGTTCACAACAAGGTAGTGGGGAAATGGCATTGTTCTTCCATTAAAAATGAGATTTATACATTTCTACTTGGAATTTAGACCTGAAACTTTTTGGAGATGAAGAACAGAGTATTTACTTCATATTAGAAAAGAAATTGGGCATTAAAAGCTTCCCCAAAGAGTACAATAGCTCACCAAAAACGCCCTCCCTCAAGGATCAAGAATATGCCATCAAAACCGGAAATGGTTGAAGGAGTGAGCTGCAATAGAAGAAACCATGAGATGCCCTGTAGCTTACACCTGCAAATAAAGACTCCATTAAAGCTCCAAATGAAAGGTCTGAATGTCCTTTCCAATTACCAACTTGGATGGGAATCTTTCACCCTCGAAATTGGCTAAGGCAAGAAACTAGTCATCCACTAGCTCTCCCTCTTCACAAATGCAATTGCAAATTCTACAAATGATCAAAATCCGGTTTCATTCTTTGTTATTGACATTTATAAACTTCTAATGTCCTCCATGGGTCGAATTCCTTCCAAGAGACTCATGCCAACTCAAGTTGGGAAGAGATTCCAAAGAACACCACTTGTACAACAATTCCTAGTCTCCCACTTCCACCAAATCACATGTGGAAGCATCTTAGCTTCCCTAACACCCTTGAGCGCCCTCTTGGAGTCTATTTTTAGCCCTGACATGTCATATATGTCATATGTCAGCCTTCAGGTCTGATTTGTGTCATAGGTGTCATAACATCTTCATCATTGTTGTCATAGAGCTAGGGAATCTAGCCCAAGTGTCTCACTAGCTCCAAATTGCCTCTTCCTCTTCCATGGGAGTTACTCTTCCTCTATATTTCGACCTTGGATGAGTCATGCAATGAATAATACCTTTTGGACTCCCCCAAGTATGTTACCATTCACCTTGAATTCGAATTGGTGAGAGGATGATGCCAAATGTAGTGGGGAAATCTAGCCATATGTGGGTCCCACTTCCTCCATGTGTCTTCATGATGAAATGCCACTTTGATTTTCACTTGTATATATTTATTTAGATCCTTTATTAAATATTTATGCCATTCTAATGTTGAAACATCATTTATTATCCCCATTATTCCAAATCCCAAAGCTTCCACCCCAAACCTAGGAAACTAGTAATTTTCCTCCTTGGCAATTATTTGACCTTTAGCATCAATTTGACAAACTCTAATGAATAGAGCCAATGTGATTAGGCCATTGTGACCCAATACCAAATTTGGGACATGACAAATCCTCCCTTCCCAATATTGCTTGTCCTCAAGCAATTTTAAATGTGGGTGTTGAAGAACCTGCTTTCTGTATAATTCTTTGAAGTTGCCATTGAATTGCCCAACCTTGAGTCTTTGAGTTTCCATGAAGATTTTAGAGAGGAACCACCATGCTTGCTGCTGCACTACTCTGATTAAAATCACTTTATTAAGTGGGGAATCCATCTCCCATACTGCTTGCTTCCCCAAAAAATATGAAACCAATGAGATAAAAATTATTCCAGGGTCCCATTGCTTGTATTGCATTTCAACAATTAAAAGTGCTCTCCAACCCATACCATCAGATAAGAGGATTCCTGGATCCCATTTTCTTGTATGCATTCTTCCAAACATCATGAGTACAAAATATATATCATCAAAGTACATAAAAACATAATGAAAATGTACATAAAGGAGATGCTTCATCAAAGAGTCATGAAAGTGCTTATACCTCCAAGCATGTAGACCACCATTTTCCAAGTGCATACAATCTTCAAGTGACCCATCAAATATGCTCCAATGACATAGGTGAGGATCCCATGTCCAATAGTGCTGCTCCAAGAGAATGTGATATGCATCAAAATATTCAGCCATGCATTCTTTCATCCAAGAAGTGAATGAAGAATCTCCACTAAAATCTGAACCAAATAATGAGCAGGAAAAACAAGGAGAATTCAAAGGACTCAAAGAAGTCTCATCCATACATCCATGAGGATATGTATCATCATAAGGTAAAGCAATATGCTGCTGCAATTCTAAATAATGAGGTGCTCTATTCATGTCATCATCAAAAGGAGAGGTAGGAGTTTCATACCCCTCATGTGGCACCACTAGGAAAAAACCTTTCACCCAATTTTCATCCCAAAGTGATGTGGCTGGAAAAGAAGTGTGGGGTGAGGAATTATGAACCAACTTTAATTCTTTACAACTCTTACCCATTGAAATATTTAATTCATCTTCTCCATAATTGGTTGGTCCAACTATTGTGAGATCATGTACCTCTTCCAAGGCTTTGTAACTCTCTCCATGAGGCAACTCATAATCCCTTTGAACAAGGACAAGTGTTTGTCCTTCTTCTTGTTTTAGTGTAGTATCTTCAAGAACCTGCATATCAACATGTACCTCATGTTCCACAATTACATTAGGTTCCTCTTTTGTGGCATAAATTGTTTCATCCTTTTCCTTGAAAAGAGAACCATTGCTCATTACTTTTTCCGAGTTGCTTCCAATTCCACTAAGCAACAATCTGAACTCTTGAAAGTATTGTCTCCACTTGTCTTCAAAGGATGGTTCAAGTAATTTCCTAAACTCCTCATTCTCCTTTAAGGTTCCTTTCTCATCCTTACTCATGGTGACCAATGAATGCACTTCTTCTCCTACTTCTTCCCTTTCACCAAAGTACATCCAGTTTCAGTTTCTAAGGGTGGTGGCTTATTTCTTTGACTCCTGGTATTCATTAATGTTCTACCACATCAGGTGCCAAGACCATGCTCTGATACCACTGTAATGTCCCTTGTTAGGAATTTTATTAAAATTGCAATTTTCCACTTTTTCCCCAATTTCGACCTTTGACTAGTTTCGATCTCTAGGTCCCAAATTTGCCCCAAATGATCCCAAATCTTCTGAGAAGGTATATGAATGATATTAGAACATAAATATGTGTTTCAGGGATGCCTTTGTACCTTTAAAACACTTCTTCAAATACTCTTTCAATTCTGGTCAATGTAGGTAACTTTACTAGTGATTTCCCTTTGACTAGTATTGGTCTCTAGGTCTCAAATTGACTCCAAATGCCTTCAAATCTTCAAGGAAGGTTTATGAATGATATTAGGGATTGAATATGATGTTCAGGGATAACATATAGCCACCAAAAGACCTCTGCAAACTCTCTTAAGATTCTGGACCAAGTATGCAATTTTACTAGTAATTTGGGGTTCAAATCCCCCTGGGGTAAGTATTGAAAATGGCTTCCCAAATGCCTCCAAAGCCACTCAAATTTCTGAACAGAGGTAGGGAATGTATTAAGGATGTTATTAAGGTCTCATTTGCACCATTAATTGATTATTATATCTGTTCCAACCCTCTCCCATTCAACTGCAAAAATCACCAATCCGACCCTTGGGGAAATGGCACTATTTCTTCTCCCAGTGCAATTAAACTAAGTAAAAATACTTCAAATGCTCAAGTACAGTACATGAAACTTGTAAAATACATCCATGGCAGTCCATTAATCACAAATTCATCAGAGAATCATCCATTCATTCGAAATCATCATCAATACATTGGTTCACAACAAGGTAGTGGGGAAATGGCATTGTTCTTCCATTAAAAATGAGATTTATACATTTCTACTTGGAATTTCGACCTGAAACTTTTTGGAGATGAAGAACAGAGGATTTAATTCATATTAGAAAAGAAATTGGGCATTAAAAGCTTCCCCAAAGAGTACAATAGCTCACCAAAAACGCCCTCCCTCAAGGATCAAGAATATGCCATCAAAACCGGAAATGGTTGAAGGAGTGAGCTGCAATAGAAGAAACCATGAGATTCCCTGTAGCTTACACCTGCAAATAAATACTCCATTAAAGCTCCAAATGAAAGGTCTGAATGGCCTTTCCAATTACCAACTTGGATGGGAATCTTTCACCCTCGAAATTGGCTAAGGCAAGAAACTAGTCATCCACTAGCTCTCCCTCTTCACAAATGCAATTGCAAATTCTACAAATGATCAAAAGCCGGTTTCATTCTTTGTTATTGACATTTATAAACTTCTAATGTCCTCCATGGGTCGAATTCCTTCCAAGAGACTCATGCCAACTCAAGTTGGGAAGAGATTCCAAAGAACGCCACTTGTACAACAATTCCTAGTCTCCCACTTCCACCAAATCACATGTGGAAGCATCTTAGCTTCCCTAACACCCTTGAGCGCCCTCTTGGAGTCTATTTTTAGCCCTGACATGTCATATATGTCATATGTCAGCCTTCAGGTCTGATTTGTGTCATAGGTGTCATAACATCTTCATCATTGTTGTCATAGAGCTAGGGAATCTAGCCCAAGTGTCTCACTAGCTCCAAATTGCCTCTTCCTCTTCCATGGGAGTTACTCTTCCTCTATATTTCGACCTTGGATGAGTCATGCAATGAATAATACCTTTTGGACTCCCCCAAGTATGTTACCATTCACCTTGAATTCGAATTGGTGAGAGGATGATGCCAAATGTAGTGGGGAAATCTAGCCATATGTGGGTCCCACTTCCTCCATGTGTCTTCATGATGAAATGCCACTTTGATTTTCACTTGTATATATTTATTTAGATCCTTTATTAAATATTTATGCCATTCTAATGTTGAAACATCATTTATTATCCCCATTATTCCAAATCCCAAAGCTTCCACCCCAAACCTAGGAAACTAGTAATTTTCCTCCTTGGCAATTATTTGACCTTTAGCATCAATTTGACAAACTCTAATGAATAGAGCCAATGTGATTAGGCCATTGTGACCCAATACCAAATTTGGGACATGACACACATTATGAGGAACAAGACACTGGGATAAGAAACATAATTGATGAAATTGCCCAGGAAATACCGGCTTGTGAAATTCAACCAGACCTTCCTCTGGTTGACAAAGTTCAAATTATTGGAGGAAGGGTGAAAGCCCTAGAGCAGGAAATAGTTGCTATGGCTGAAGACCATAGAACGCAGATCGCCGATTTAGAAGCTCGTGTTGCAGCGCATTCTAAAGATGATAGCCAGGAACAATTTGAAGCACTGCGCAGAGCTTCCACACAAATGAAGTCCAAAGCAAATGAAGCTGAGAGCCTGATGACACAAGCTATGGAAGCTTGGACGGAGCTTGAGACGCTCCCTTTCAAAGTCGGCCTTTTGGAACAGGTACAAGCAGCGGAACAGTCCCTAACTGTTATGACCGAAGAAGCTAAGACCTTAGACGGCTTAGCAAAAATGAGGAAAATGAGCGAAGTGCGCAGAGTAGAACGGCAACTGCACAAGCTCAGAAATGAAGATGCTAATCTCACCAACATCATTCAGCCATTTATGGATGAGTATGCTGAACTTGCTGCCCAAGCTGAGGCAAAGCTCAAAGAACTTGCTGAATCTCAACAGTTGATTGATGGCGTAACCAAAGAAGAATCCAGTTCAGACATGGTCCATACAGCTGCGGAGTGCTTGGATGAAATGGACTCCGCTATTGCGTAGTGGAAGAACGCATTTGCCACGATCAAAGAAAGGGCAGATGCGCAGCTGAAGCGACCACATGCTAGTGCGAGTGGCTCGGGGATGAGCCACAAGTAAGTGTTAGGGGCCTATTGGAGCATAGACTGCAGCTATAGTAAAGCTGCAAATTTTGGGGAAAAAGCACAAGTGTCGAAAGAAAAGTGTTGATTTTGAATAAAGCACCAATTTTTGGGCAGAAGCAAATAAGTGCATAGTACGGTGCCAAATGGATGAGCTCAGCGCAGATCACAGACCGAAAATCGCGGAGCTCGCGCGCACACGTCAAAGAAGAATGAATGTGGTCGAGTAGAAAGCTCAGTTACCGCAATAAATGAAGCAACGGAGTAGAGGGCTCAGCTACCCTCATTAAGGCTAAAGTACAGAAGTTATGGTTGCTCTAACCAAGGAAGAGCAACGGACCAAAAGCATTGAAGATGAAGGACATGGAGCAATAACGATGAAGCGGCGCCCATGCCCACAATCTGCGCCGAAAATCACGGAGCCTACAGGAAGCAGCGACGTGACTGCAAGCGGCGCCTACAGTACACCTAGCCATGTACGCGGTTAGGGTTTTTGGGGAATACTGTTGGGAAAATCCCACAGTTTTGTAAAGGTGCAACCCTCAGGGCCACCTATATATATGTATAATTGATAAGGGAGAAGGTTAGCCAGTTAGTGGGTTGGTGATTTTGTATGGTGATTGTTTTCTACTGTGTTGTTAGAAGACAAGAGTAGAATCGGATAGCTGTGAAGCTAATCCATGAGTTGCAGACAGTCTGAGTCGACGTATGAACTATTGTAATCTCTGTTGAGGAAGAGAGTAGGTCTAAGAGAAGGGCTCCCAGCTGTGTGCGTGGAGTTTCCTGGAAAGATCTAAGGCTGCAGCTGTGTGCGCAGCATTATTGTATAATTTCCCTTTGAGTTAATATATGAAACACTTCCCGTGGATGTGGTTTCCCAAGGAGGTGAATTCCTTAAGCCTTGTTGTTATGTTAATGTTCGCATGAATGCATGTCTGTGTTGTTATCTGTGCTTTCATGAACATTGCGTTATCTTTATGAATATGTTAAGTCAGTTCTCGAAGCTTCCTTAGACGTTATAATTGTTAAGTATCGAAGAAATCTGTAGAACGTCGTCGTTGCGGCACTTGAGCAGTGTGCAGCTGCGTCGCGGCACAGGGCCGAAAACGTTACAATATCGGGCATCGAAGGTAATCGCCTCGGGCATCGGAGTGGAAATACCACGCAGTTAAGCTGGTGCGAGTTTCAGCGCTGTTGCGCTGAGAGATCTACGGAGGGGAGAAGACTGCAGTCTTCGCATCGCCAAGGTTAAGGAAGCCTGATTCCTTATCCCCCCATAGCCACTTTGGGTGAGACTTCAGGCTGCTGTGCAACTCGTTGCCGAGAGGGCCAGTGCACCAAGGGGTTTTGTTGATGCGCTTCATTAAAACCCGGGTCTGCCCAAAGAGCAGCCAACAGTTATCCTTAGGACAGGCTAAGTTTAGATCTCTAAAATTGGTACAAACCCAGATAGTCCCTTGTTTTTTGTTAACTGGAACAGGTGGATACCCAATTAGTCAAAGGAACAGGATAAATGAATCTAGCATTCAAGAGCTTTTCGACTTCTGCTTTAATGGCAGCTGATTTCTTAGGGTTCATTGGACGTAGTTTTTGTCGCACAGGTTTAACATTGGGATAAGTTCTGATTTCATGTTCTACGATGCTGAGATCGTTGCCTGGCATTTCTGCATAAAACCATGCGAATATATCACGAAATTTTTTAAATAAAGCAATGTAAAATTTTATTTCCTCAGGAGAACAACCCACACCTAAGTTTATATACTCAATGACGCCAGGTTTGATAGGGATATCAATTTGGATGGTTTTCAAAATGTTCACCAAATTGCCTTCTGAATTAACATCATAGATTCGAACAAGGCATTGGTACTTATGGTTGTCACCTTCGAAGTAAAATTTTTCAAGTTCAACTTCTAATGAGTCGATCTTAGGAAGAAACAAGGATTTGTGATGCATATCCTCCCAGGGTCGTTCTGAGATGTTCATAACCTCTAATATGGCTTCGTCCGAAGCGAAGGTTTGATCTAGGATATCATGGTTACTTTGCAAGTTCAAGGCCCAAATAGGTGAAGTATAGGGATCATACTCCTCCGGCTTAGGAGGCTTTTGATCTGGTTCTAGCGAAGCCATCTGAATAGCTTGATAAGCGAGCTCTACGGAAGAAAAGGGAACACTACTCTCCATTTCCTCATGGTGTGCAGAAGCATGTGTCTCGTCATTATTAGTTTCATCTAAGGTGTTTTCTGTGGAGGTTCCAGCCGACGAGGTGGAACCGACCTCCGAAATAGAATTAGAGAAAACTCTTAATGGAGAGTATACTTCTGATGTTATGGTGAAAATGGGAGCAGTGTTAGGGGTCAATATTGGCAGTGGAAGTGGGAAAGTTCCCAAAAGGGACGAGTCTTTGAACATTCCTACCCCAATATCTGGAATAACCATCATTCCATCCCGTACATAAGGTACATTTGAATGGATACCAGTTTCAGGTGAGCAGTAATCTAGTTGATCGATTGTAACAATCGTCCCTTGGTGAGGGAACCGAATGACTCGGAATACGGAAGACACTATCGTCGTCATCTTGTGTATCCAACTGCGTCCCAATAGAAAATTGTAGTCTATGGGTGCATCCACTACTTCCACATCTACCTGGACTGTTTTGCCCCCCAATTCAACTGGGCAAGCCAAGATGAGTCCATGAGGTGGTAACGAATGTCCATCAAATGCCTTGAGTATTGTTTGGGATGGTGCTAAGGTGGGTGATCCCAAAGCTTTCCAACAAGCTAGGAACATGGCACAAGTTGAGGCTCCTTCATCCACAATGGTTCGAAAAAAAAAATTCCCATGTGAAGTTACTTTAACTTGGAAAGCAATTTGTGAGGGAAGCCTGCCTGTGGGTTGTTCTAAGTCAAATGTGATTAAATTGGTATCTGATGGATCAACAACACCGATGGTAGACAATAGTGCTTTCCGCTGAGTGGGAAAACTTTGCAACACCTCCAAGGCAGACATTGCACAAGGAGCTTGAGCTAAATCTTCAACTACATTGTAGTTCTGAGCAGCTCACGCATTGGGATTATGTGTTGTTTTGCGGAGGACCCCTTTTGGAGGTTGAGGCACCATGTCTATGGTTGATTTTTCAATATTTAGAAAACCACTAGGCTGAGACCCAGTTGCTTCAACATCTTTTGAAGGTATGTCGTAAAAATGAGCTCTAGTTTGGATATGAATGTTATGTTCACCAATTGTGAAGATATTTGCATTGGGTGGATTGCCCCCCGGTGGGGGGTTTGCTTGGTTTCCTCCTGCTGGAGGTGCTGGCGCTGCAGCAACCATTTGTTGTTGCTGGGGGAAGGGTTGAGTTAGGATGGTAGGTTGTGGTTGTTTCCCTCCTCATTGTGCCAACATGCGATGAATATCATCCATATGAGGACAAAGATGAGTGGGGTGATCTTCTTTGCAAATTTTGCAAGGATATTTGTTTTTCCTATTCTCATGGTTTCCTCAGTTAGGATTATTCACTTTAGGTGCATCTCCTATCTTAGGGTTAGCATTAGGTTTCTGCTTTTGCTTCTTCTTTTTTCCTTTTGGGTCCACAGTTTGAACCGTAAGGACTTCAGAAGTTTGGGCAGGAGTTGCAGTTTGCTGATGTGCCTAGCCAGCGGTGGGTTGCAATTTTTGAACTGACATTTGTCCCAATTGATGGGTAATCTGTTCCACTTGGTTTATGGATCCAATCACACCATCAGTATGAGTTCCTTTCGGTGGCCTAGCTGGATCACACACAGGTCTTACAACATGGGGTATTAAGTCATAAAGTGTGCCTGATTGGGAATATACTAAATCCATATGGTGGGCACTCTGAATGAGTTGTTCTTCAGTCATGGCTCCTGACATGGCTACATATTTGGCAAGAGTGGGTAACAGTGATTTAATGAACCAATCTGCTAAGAATTGATCAGGGATTTTAGCTTTTATAAGCCTTCGACGTCTCCTCCACTCGTGGATACGATCCGAGATGTGAGTAGTGGTGGATTGCCTAAGTGAAGTTAAAAGTTCAGTTCCTGTCTCATAGCGGATAGGTAATTGAAAATGTGCCAAAAATGCCATCGCTAAAGATGAAAATTCAGTAAATGTATTGCGGGGAAACTCAATGTACCATTTCGCAGCATTTCCCGTTAGGGTCCGCTGAAACAACCTCAACCTAATACTATCATCGACTAGGGAATTGGATGAACACCACAAATGGAATGTCATCACATGATTTGATGGATCTTCCCCTGGTTTTCCGTCAAAATTGGGTATGTCTGAGGGTAGTTTGGTTGGTATTGCTGGTCACCCATTCAAATGAAGAACAGGGTCATTGGTCAGCCGGGATAAATCCGGTAGATTCAACGTGGCCAGAAATGGTGACTTGGATGATGCCGAAGCAAACATTTGATATCCAGGTGAAGCTTGATGGCTCCACTGTTGTGGTCCTTGGGCTTGAAAAGTATTCCAAGCGGGATTACCTCCTTGCGAAGATTGCATCCAAACAGATGGGTTATTTCCTGAATATTGCCCATTCCATTATGGGATAGGATGCATGTACGGATTGCCCCCTTGTGGAGGTATGTTCCATTGAGTTTGGTGACTTGGTGGAACATTGCCACTCCATTGTGGCATAGGTTTAATGGGTGGATTGCCCCCTTGCGGAGGTATGTTCCATTGAGATTGGTTACTCGGTGGAACATTACCACTCCATTGCTGGTTAAGATTCGTGGGTGGATTTCCCCCTTGCGAGGGTATGTTCCATTGAGATTGGTTGCTTGGTGGAACATTACCACTCCATTGCTGATTTCCTTGGTTTGGATATGCGTTCCAAAGTTGATTGCCCCCTTGTGGGGGTGGTGCCCAAGAAGATGGGGTATTTCCTGGAACCTGCCCAATCCATGTTGGAATGGGGTTGTTGGATGGGTTACCTCTTGGTGTGCTACCTATTGGGGGAATGGGATTGCCCCCAGGATTTGTGCTAGGAAAGTTTGGATAAAGGTTTCTCGAGGTACTTCCACCAGCTTGTTGAGTATTACCCCAACTAGCATTAGTGTTCCATGGTCCATTAAGTCCATTAGGGATATTTAGGTTCCAAAATAAAGGATTCCCCCCAGGTGTAGAACTTGGAAGACTGTTTGGCATGCCAATAGGATTTTGATTTATTCCTAGATTGTTTTGACCTAGAGTGGCCAAACCATATGGGAAACCCAAGTTTGGTAAGGAACTCCCTCCAGTAGGTATCCCTACAGGTAAAGTGGATGTACTTCCGGGATTAGGACCTGAACCTGTACCAACTGGCATTGAAGTGCTAGTTGAACTTACGGTAGAAGCAGGTAAACTAACTGGTGGAGTTATGCTAGAGGTCAAGTTGGAAATATTACTACCTCCAGCAACCGTGTGTGGCTGTGATGATGTGGTCCCTAGTGCTCCTGATGAAGCTATAGGGATGTTGGGAGTATTGCTACCTCCAACACTTGTTTGAGATGGCGTTGATGTGGTCCCTTGTGCTCCTGATGAAGCCATGGGATTAGATGTTGAATTTAGCATGTGTACCAAGTGTGCCACAAGAGGATTGATGGTGTTCAAAGGTTCACTGATGTGGAGTACCACTGGGTCTGAAATATTTGTCAGAGGTGGATTTACGGGATTTGCAGTGTTGTCTTCTAATGTTTCAATTGAAATTGGAGCAAGACGATCAACAGTTTTTATGTTTTCCTTGGTAGGTGGTGTTGTAGTATTTGTTTGATGTGTCTCTGCTCTACTGTTGATTATTGAAGTTAGAAGTGTGTTGGTTTCAAAGTCAAAGTTTCTTGTATTTTGTAGTCGTCTCCGCAATGTAGCGGGGCCTTCAAGTTCTGGTGACTCGCCTCTATGCCGCCGTGGTTGGCGGGTCGGAAGATTAGCCACTTTGAAGAATATTGATAAAAGGATATGTTTAAAAAGTTTTTGAAAACATAATCAAACAATCCTATGGCTTTCTAGACTCAACAAAATAAAGTGTCCACACAGTAAAAATTCCCTAGAGATTTCAAGCAAGCAAACTTACTTTTCCAAAGAATTGAAGCTCAGTGAAAAGCTGGATTGTAGGGCCTTCCGAAACTAGTAGCTGCTGAGGGATTTCATGTCCTCATACAATTTCTAGAAGTGAAGGTGTGAGAAACAGTTACAATAAACTTTAATCGCCAGGGGTGCAAGTGTTGGTACCTAACCACTCACCCTCCGAAGGAGTAAAAGTTCCAAAGTCTGTCTCAGGTATTGCAAGTGTGTCCCACTCACAACAGCCTATGTGATGCCCTAAAAATAGCCACTAAAGTTACCACTTCACAATCAACGATCGAGCGGACAGTTGTAAGTCGAGGACAACTCTTATTACCAGAAACTCTAGAAATAGTGATGTCGCCCCGAGGACTTGTCATGGAACATAGAATCCCTTTGATAAGCTCATGTCCCACTAAATAATAAAGAAGGGGGAACCACCCTTACTTATCCAGATTGACCTCGTGCTTGACGCATGTTTCAAAAGCGCTTTCCCGACAAGCGTTTTTTGCGATAATGGATTTACTATCGTTAATCAATGCTAGTTTCAAAGTTTTGCAGCCCAGGAGTGTTAACTCTCCAAACCTAATCCAGGGCACTAACCTAATCTTGTTGGTGATATTAAAATCAAAAGTTTGTCAATTTTAGATTAAGCACCAATTTTAGTGGAAGTTTGCTTAGTCTCAGGAATGGAAGTGAAACTGATGGTGTTTGGACTCGAAAACAAAATGAACCACACAATGCAGAATGCTCACGATGTTATCTTTCAGTTCGATGAATATCCTAACTAAAGAAAGGGTTAGAGATTCATGAGCTTTGTTCCAACATGCAAAATTTCTAGTATATGTTCATGCACAATTTTCCTGAAATACGGATAATAATCGATGCGTAAAAATCAATGTAATCCAAACAGATATCTCAAGTAAACATGAATCTAATTCTATTACACGGGGGTTCCCTGTTTCTCATTCACAATATTGCTTGAAAGCCCAAGTGAAGAGGATACACAGAGCCCTTTTGGAATGCTTTTGAATTAAATCCTAAACTGTTACACGTGAGATACACTTTCTCATTCACAAGATCATCATATGATGTTAGTGAAGAGGATACGGTGCCTCAATATAAGATGCTTGAAAATCAACCCCTAAACTATTACACGCGAGATACACTTTTTCATTCACAAGATCATCATACGATGCGAGTGAAGAGGATATGGTGCCTCAATATAAGATGCTTGAAAATCAACCCTTAAACTATTACACGCGAGATACACTTTCTCATTCACAAGATCATCATGCGATACAAGTGAAGAGGATACGGTGCCTCATACACAATTTATGACAAGAAAATTGAAATATGATGCGACAATCTTTTCTATTTGTGCATAAAGTTCATGAAAATACTAAATGACCAAAACGAAATTAACAGAATTAAAGGTCGCAATCAGTTTTGGAGGGAAAATATTTTTCAAAATATCTCAAGGATTCATGTTCAAGTTTTAGTTTTTCAATGCAAATGTGTGTGTGAAGGGTGCCACAATTTTGGTCACAATTTGGTCCCAAAAATTCAATATTTTTTCTTTTCTTTTTTGTTTGAAACCAAAAGTAGAGTCTTACAAAACTTTAAAATTTTCAAATGTTTTCCTTCTTTTTTTTAAAACAACATTAAAGGCTTAAAAACTTTAAAAAAAAAAATTCAAACTTTTTTCTCTTTCTTTTTTTTTAAAGCAAACTTTAAAGACTTAAAAACTTTAAAAAAATAAAAAAAATTCAAATTTTTTTTCTTGTTTAAACCAAAATTAGAGCCCTAAAAAAGCAATTGATAATTTTTCATTTTTTTTTAAACCAAAATTAAAAAACTTTAAAAATATGGCATAACGTTTCCTAATTCAAATTTAAGGGCTTGAACAAAAATTCAAATTCATTTTAACCCGAATGAAAAATATGTCAAAATTACCCAAAATTTCAAAAAGGGCGCTCAAGTTCAAACAAACAAATGAAACTTTTCAACGTTTTCTCGATTCAAATCCATCTAGTATTCACCCCAATCAGCTCTGCAGTTGCCCCGGTGCTTCTCCTCTACGTTCCTAGGTCAAACCCCCAAAAATGTTTGCAGTTTCAAAAGCGCAAACATTTGAAACTATTTTTAACATGACAATTGTCTTTAAAGAAATATCTCACACAGTGTTCACTATCATAGAGCCAAATCGCTGACAAAATATGTGACAAGTTTTAGTGAAGGCATGAGCCGCAACAATGGGCGCACATTTTAAAACGCTGGAATAGTACCTAGAGTGCCCACTTATTTATAAAACGTTCCCTTTGTATTCTAATACGCTCTGCCAAAACAACAGTTCGTCGGTGGTCGAGAAGTCGGTGGAAGGAGGTCTGGATTTGCTTCGAAGTGAGACCAATGTGGACTGCTTCTCTTTCTCTGATCCTTGAAGATGTCTGGGCGTGGCAAGGGCAGTAAGGGTTTGGGAAAAGGTGGGGCCAAGGATCACAGGAAAGTCCTCCGTGATAATATACAGGGTATTACGAAACCTGCAATCAGGCGTTTGGCGAGGCGTGGTAGTGTTAAGCATATCAGTGGGTTGATCTATGAAGAAACCAGGGGTGTCCTAAAGATCTTCTTGGAAAATGTGATCCGCGATGCCGTGACCTACACAGAGCACGCTAGATGTAAGACTGTTACAGCCGTGGATGTTGTCTATGCTTTGAATAGGCAGGCCGGACCCTATATGGTTTTGGCAGTTAAAGAGTCTTAGTGATTGCAGCCCCAAAATTCGACGATTAGCCTGTATTGTGAAGGTTAAAGAAACTGTAGAGAAATGCTTTTTGGTCCAAATCGATTTAAATGAACTTCTCACGGATCCTGGCAGAGTTTTTAGAAATTGTTAATGACAACGGCCGGGTTGGGAAACCATCAACGCAGGTTTTTGATGCCGGAAGGGTTGTGTCTGCCTTCAACGCAAATTTGAAATAAATGGTTAATGCAGAGATTGACAATCCTGCAATACCAGGATTGAAAGATTTCAGTTTAAAGATTTGTAAGGATTTAGATAGGAATTCACGTTTGCACGCAGGGTTCAAGAATTTGTTTAAATTAAAATGCTTTCTGCAGAGACAGTAACGCTTCACACAGAGCCTTAACACTTCACGCACTTCACACAGATCCTTAACACTTCACGCAGAGGGTAGTCTTAATATGTAGGGTTTCAGAGATTGCTGCAAATTTCTAATGAAAAACGCAGAGATTGTTCAAGATTTTGGAAAACGCTGACTCTAAATCGCGGCCTCTACAAGTTTCAAAAGTCAAGATTCAAGTCTGAAATAGATGAAAAACGCAGAGACTTCCAGATTTGAGCCGAAGATTTCAAAAATGGAGAGGGTGCAGCTTTGCATCTTTAATTTTGTTGAAGGCAAGAAGACCTGGATTACTCTCTCAACGTTGTAAATTCATGTTGTAAAACTTTGCAATTCAACCTATCAAGTTGAGTTTATAACAAAATATTTTAACTTCCTTAAACTGCAGATCGTAGCAGGTTTCATGGCAGATCTAGAATTTAAAGCAGAGTTTCATAGCAGATTTAAAAATTAAAGAAGTCACTCAGATTTTTAAAGATTTAAAGTAGAGTTAAGAGCTTTAATGGATCTTTAAGCCACAAAGGGTTAAATCTGAAGGAAGATCACCTAAAAACTTGAAGAAAATTCAGAAAAATTCAAGAAAATTCGACAAGCCAGTATGGTCGCCAATCTGATAATAGTAATTAATGCAGAGACGTGTCTCCACTAATTTGACTATTATTCTAAGAGCTGGTGAGTCTCCACGTCAGCATTATGAAAAGTTGATCACAAGTCATTTTAAATCTAGATTCATTTATCTATTTAAGACAAACAAATTTAAGACCTATAGCCATTTAATAGTTTAAATCACACAATGCAAGCCACATTTAAACATCATAATGGCAGAAACTTGAATCTATTCATAGTAGAACAATGGAGAAATACATCCTTATCGTGACATTAGACATGCGTCCTTCCTCCATTGACATGAGCTTCCCTTCCTTCACCCTTGCTTTTGAAGAATTTGAGATCTTTCTCCTCCTTCAGAATCTTTCCAGCATTCCTTTGCTCTCCCTTTGTATATCTTTACCATGCCCCAAATCCTTTCTTATTTAGCATTGGGAAGTGTGCCTTAGGTTTCTCTTTTGAGTGTGGGATAATCCATTTAGATTATTTTATCTTAAAACCCCCTTTGTATAGTTTTTAGGCTTTTTGCACCATTTATAATGATTTAAGCACAATTAATGCATTTTAATCCATTTTTTAGAGGGGATTCATCTCTACATGAGATTGTGTCATGTCCTCCTGCTGCGGGTGCATGGTAAAATGCACTTCTTCTGTCACTTGACTAAGGGTGTTAATTTTGTTGTTAACAGGGTCAAATCAGTAATAAATGCCAAAAGTTAAAACAGTTAATTAACGGCGCTTGTTCGAATGATGGGCATTAATGGTGGATCCGGCCGATCGACTGACAGGATCAATGGTGGATTTGCGTCATTAATACAAGATTTTGGTTGAATTAATACCGGATTTAGTGATGATTATGGAGGATTCGGCTGGATGTTATAAAACCGGGTAGAAGTTGGTCGAAGCCACCGATATTTTCGTTATTAAGTATCTGCGCAGAGCTGACGAGTATTGGAATAAGCTTGGTGAGTACAGTAGTGTGTTGGGCAAGGTTTAGTTGAACTTGCAGAGTGCTGCTACGTCGAGGGAGCTATCTGTTGTAAGTGCTGGGTAAGGTATACCACGAGAGCTAGAAACGGTGGGGATTAGTAGTGAGGTTGAGTCTCCTTTCACCAGGATTGCAGTTGAGGAAGAGGTTGCATCTGCAGGAGATGTCAATCTTGAGGTGGAGGTTGTAAACATGCTAGTGGGAGCCTCAGTCGTCGTCAAGAAGCGTTGAGGGGGCCAGCATTCTGAGTCCCCACAGAGCAAGAGGCAACTGAGATTGTCCGCCGGGGCGGTTGGTGAAGCTCAGGTGCAGGCCAGGAAGTCCAGTTGCTGCGTTGATGAATCTACCCCATGGGAGGGACTGTCGGCTATTGAAATCCCTGGGTATATCCCTCCCAGTCGACTGGATGTAACCCCACGCAAGTTGAATCCGAAGCAGAGATATGGTGTGAAGATGCCTGCGCTCCCTGCCGGAATGGAGTGCTCTATTGATATTGGGTTGACATTGATGCGCCTCTGCTATGATGATCACAATATGGTGGCCCACCCCGACATTACATTGGCCCCATATGTGCCCGGGTCACATCTTACCATGACGCCGATTGTACAGGACTGGGCACGCGGATTGAAGTAGGTTGGGTTGCTAGGGCTTATTAACATGCTGTATTTTGGGTGACTAGCAGAAGTTAATGCATGTGTGAAGCAGTCGATGACGTTCTTCCATGGCGGGTCATTGTGGTTGGACAGCGAAATTCTGGTCATTATTGATTTAATTTTTCACATTACTGGATTGTCGAAATATGGGGTCGACCCATCTCAGTTCTTCCAAGGGAAGGCGAATGACAAAAAATGGGCAGGATAGCTCGTAAAGAAGTATGGCTTGGTAACATATGGTTGTGGGTATCGCACCAGTAGTATTAATGATCAAGCGGTACTCACCGACACCAAGATTTTATCCTGCAAGATGATCCGAGGGGGTCTTCCTAACCAGTGCAACTCAGGGCTTGTCGCATGTGTAGTACAATGTGCGGAGGGCGTCCAAATGAACTGGTCCTTGTTTCTCCTGAATCAATTAGCAATGGATGTCGCAGCCGTTCAAGCTGGTAAGGGATCGTTTTCATATAGCTGGCTGCTACTCTTGATTTCATTTGTGGCTTGGAAGGAGCTCGACGTGTACCAGGGCATGGAAGTTGAGGCTACAAAGGAGAGGTAGGGTGCGCGCTATCAGAACTTATGGTATGTACGGGAACCTGAGCGACTCCGGGATTGCCAATTGATATTTTGGCTCTACTAGGAGATGCTTTGCAATACCGCAACGTAGGTACCGCGGATATCCGAAGAAACTGCGGCAAGATTTAGGCCACTCATGGAGTTTGAGGTTCGGCCACATGCTATTTATGTACAGGCAAGGTGTGACCCAAGTCAGCAATGGTTGCTGACCCCTTACAAGGTAACCGTTGAAGCATTGGAGGCTATTGTGAACCACTGGTTAACGAAATGGCGTGCACCTGTGACGTTGGCCGAGATTAAGGCTGGTGGGATGGTGAAGGGTCCAAATGATCGTATATCAGCACAGGACCCACCCAGTCATCATGATTCTGATTAAGAGTCCATCAAAACATCGACGGCTGACGACAGTGATCGTACCTTGGAAGAGGACAGATGAAAAGGAAACTAGGACCTGGCGACAATTAGTGGGCTAACCCTAGCCGCAGAGGCACAATTGGGTCGAATGATACACGCAATCACTTAGTCATCCACCGCAGCAGCTTAGAAGATGATAAGGGAGACAAATGAAGGATTCCATGCGCTCACTTCTTGTGTGGACTTGGTGTGCGAAATGGTTTCACGACGGGCACCAGACGATGGAACGACACCACTAGTTAGCACAATCAGCACTGAGCCATGGGTAAGGAATGTGGAGATTCCCCCGATTGCAATTGTGACTGAAGACAAAGCTACAAATGCCTTGCTACAAGAACTGAAGACGGTGACCATTAATGTGAATGCCTTTCCCACGGAAGGGTTGACCACTATGCAGGCAGCTACCAGTCGGAAAACAACAGACCGAATACGGCAGATCAGTGGTATGTGCGTACGACTACAGGCGAGTGAGTCCGATGTGAAGCACACTATTGAAGAATTGACCGGCAGGGCTGCTTCAGCAGGGCATGCTGTGGATGAACTCGAAGAACACATTAAGGGAGAACGGGCCAAGAAGGTGCGCGAAATCGAAGGCCCAAAAAGGGAACATGATTTCCTTATTGCGGAGAAGGCCCGCATGTGGGATGGCAGTGTACGGGTCGATCGGGCCATCACGGAAGCTTATCAGCATGTGCTGGAGCCACTGAAGAGGTGGATGTGTTTCAATGGGTGCAGCGACTAGGGGCTGCCATTGTTCAATTGTGGTAGGAGAATCAAGAGTTGAAGGCTTAGGTGAATCCTGGTACGCCTCAAATCGAAGTTGATGACAGAAAATGGGTGATTGAGGAGGTCGCAACTCAGATGGAAGAGCTGGAAAAAGCCGCGACGAAGCTCATAGCTTATACCATACAGTTTTGGAGCCACATTGTCCAGGACGAGCAGGTTGACCAGTTGATCAAATATCGACAGGATGCAAAGGGACAGTTGGTGACACTCAAGGTAGCCATGCACACAGTGCCACCAATGGAACAGGTCGCCAAGTCTCAGGACTTAAAAGAATTGCAGCAATGGGTTACCAAGGCTGATGAGCGCCAGAAGAAGTGTTGATGTATATGTAACTTTGGAATGTATTTCATCTATGTATTTCATATATATTTATTGTACCCTTATAAGAGATGTGTTATTCCTCTATAAGGAAGTGTCGTCATGTGGATTGACAAGTGTCGCAAGTGTGTGTACTTGACGATGGGTTATTAGACCACCATGTGTGGGGTCGGCCCTAAAATATATATTATATTGTGGATGTATCTAGATAGACAAGTCGGCCCCATAAGGTCACTGGGAAAATAGGTTAAGTATAAATAGAGATCGGGAGATCTTTATTTGGATCATTCGGAAAGACACACTTCTCTCACTCAGAAAGTGGCACACTAGTGAGGAGGAGGATCATCTTCTCTAGGAGACTATCTCAAGTGTATTTTGGTTGTACTTTGGTTGAGCCATTGGTCTCTCTATCTCTGAGGAAGTTGTGGGGTTTGTCACCTTAGGGTTTTCCCCACGGAAACTCTGTGTCTCTTGTCTCTCATGCTTTTGATTCTTGTGATGCTTGTCATGCTTATTGTGATTGTTATGCATTGATATAATGTATATGTTATTCTCTCAATAAAGATCCAAGAGTATTGTGAATTAATGATCAAATTTTAACATGGTATCAGAGCTAACCTGAGAAGAAGACATTTTGCAGTGATGAAAACTTGAGTTTTTTGTTTATTGGGTTTCTCTCCACAGTTTTTGGAAAAGCAGTATAGTAGATTGACTCTACTCATCAAGGAGAATCTATCTATCCAATCAGAATTCAATTCTGAGCATTTTCAGATTTGGCCCTAAAACTTAGGGTTTCCACAAAAATAGGAATTTCTGAAATTTGAAGCCATAGCTGGAAGCTCCTTGCAAAAATCGAAGTTTAGAGCTTTGGATCGAGATTTTTGGCTGGGTAGATCTTTGGGAAAATCAAACCCTAATTCAGGGCTCTCCCTAGTGAACTCGGGAGGACAAAAAGGCAAATCTGAAGGGTAAAGCTTTGTTGATCTCAAATTCTGAATACACCAGGCTAATCAACTCATCCAGGCACATCTTTTTATCCTTTCAGAAAGTTGAAATTCACATTTTGAATTTTTAGGGTTTTTCTGACAAACCCTAATCCGAGACCAGATCCAGTTTTCAGCATTTCAAGTGGTAAGGCCTAAATCTTTTCTATTTCATTTGAAGTACTCTTTAAGATGTCTCACCACACCAAGCTTGAGGATAAGATCGAAGGGGCTGATAACTTCCGAGCTTGGAAGTATAGGATTGGGTTAATCCTGGAAGAGAATGAGTTGGACTCATATATAAAAGAAGACATCCCTATCCCAGAGGATGAAGATGATAAGGTATTGCATAAGAAGAACTTGATCAAGGAAAAGAGAATCATGGTTGATTCTATCAAAGACCATCTCATATGCCATGTGTCTTCTCTAAAGACACCCAAGGCTATGTTTGACTCTTTGACCAAGCTATTTGAAGGAAAGAACATAAATCGGAAGATGACCCTGCGGAATCAATTGAAAGGGGTCAAGATGTCGAATGGAGAAACCATTCAATCCTATTTCTCCAAGGTCTCTCAGATCAAGGAACAACTTGAAGCTGTAGATGAAATGGTGGAGAATGGTGAAATTGTTATGACTACTTTGAATGGCCTACCTAGGTCATGGGACTCTTTTATTCAGGGGATCTATGCCAGAAAGAAGTTAATCTCCTTCAGCAGATTATGGGAGGAATGTTCTCAAGAAAAAGCAAGGATTGTGGCAAGAGAAGAGAAGATGGGAAATGAATATCAAGCTCTCACAGCTCACACTGAGAAGGGCAAGTTCAAGAGGGAGCCATCCCATCACAAGAAGAAATCTTCTCATCATTTTCACAAAGACAAGAAAGATCTAAGGTGTTTCACTTGTAATGAGAAGAGTCACTTTGCTTCAGAATGTCCCAAGAACAAAAGAGACAAACACAACAACAACAACTCCAGCAAGAAGAAGAAGGGTAACAAAAGAAGGTACCATGCTCATGCTGCTGAAGATGATGAACCTCCAAAGAAGAAGGCTAGGGCAGAAAGTGATGATAGTAATGATGACTCATCAAGTGAAGAAGAGTATGTTCTAATCTCTGCTCTCACAGGTACTATCTCCCATGGTTGTAATGATTGGTTAATTGACAGTGGGGATTCCAAACACATGACTGGGTTTAAAGAATCCTTTGTAAATCTGTCTGAACATGAATCACCCCATAAAGTGAAACTTGGGGATGATTATCAATATCCCATCAAAGGAAGTGGTGAAGCCTCATACAACCTAGATTCTGGAAAATCTTTGAAGATGAAATAAGTCCTTTATGTACCTGGGCTCAAGAAGAACTTACTCTCCATCTCTGCGTTGGATACAAAAGGTATGAGGGTTGCATTTGTGGATGGCCAAGTCCTAATGTGGCCAAAGGGAAAGACCATAGATGATGCAGTTGTGATTGGAGAGCAAGAGGGAGGTTTGTATAAATTAAAAGGACAACCTGAACATGCCATGGTGCATGAATCCATGGAGTCAAGTGAACTTTGGCATAGAAGACTTGCTCATATTCACTATAGGGCACTTCCAATTGCAAGCAAGGCTATAGAGGGTCTTCCTGAAATCAAGACCAAACATGTAGGTGTTTGCAAAGGATGTGCAAAAGGTAAGAATATTAAGAAGGCTTTCCCAAGCAGTGAAAGCAAGGCAAAAGATATCCTGGAAATCATCCACTCAGATGTATGTGGTCCTATGTCATCCAGTTCTCTAAGTGGGTATGTTTACTATGTCTCATTTATTGATGACTTCTCCAGGAAGACTTGGGTATACTTCTTGAAAAACAAAGATGAGGTGTTTGATAAGTTCAAGGAATTCAAAACCTTGATGGAGAATCAAACTAACAAAAAGATCAAAACATTCAGATCTGACAATGGTGGAGAATTCACCTCAGGTGACTTCAAGAAGCTTTGTAGTGATTCAGGGATTAAGAGGGAGTTGACTAATCCTTATAATCCTCAACAGAATGGAGTTGCAGAAAAGAAGAACAAAACAATCATGGAAGCAGCAAGGGCAATGCTGCATGACCAAGATCTACCTATGCATCTATGGGCAGAAGCAGCTAGAACAACTGTAGATGTGCAGAACAGAACACCCCACAAGATATTGGACAACAAGACACCAGAAGAGGTATTTTCTGGTAAGAAACCTGAAGTCAGCCATCTCAGAATATTTGGTTGTCCAGTATACACTCATGTCCCAAAGGAAAAGAGGATCAAACTAGATCCTTCAGGAAAGAAGGATATCTTTGTGGGTTACAGTGAAAGCTTGAAGACTTACAGAATATACTTTCCAGGGTTCCAGAAGATTGATGTCAGCAGGGATGTAACATTTGATGAAAACTCAGCATTCATCAAATCAAGGAAGGCACCTATCGAAGTTTATGAAGAACCTAAGGAAACTAGATTTCAAGACACTACCATGACTGAAGCAATTCCAGAAGTTGTTCATGAGTTTGAAGATCCGCAAGAACCTGTAGATCCACCCCGTGAGGATAACTCTCACAAGAGGAAACCTGCATGGGCTAGAGATCTCATTCAAGATGCAGAAAGATTTGGCATTCTAGAAGAAGAACACAGAGCAAAGAAGAGAACCAGATCACATACCAACTATGTTGCTTTACTCTGTGACATTATGAACAAAGAACCTTCCAGTTATGAAGAAGCAGCGGAAAAGAAAGAATGGAAGGATGCCATGGTTGAGGAATACCAATTAATAGTGAAGAATGATGTTTGGGATGTTGTCCCAAGACCTAAAGAGAAGTCTGTTGTGACTTCCAAATGGATCTACAAAATCAAGCATGCTGCAGATGGCAGTTTAGAGAAATACAAAGCAAGATTCGTAGCTCGTGGCTTCTCTCAGAAAGAGGGAATATATTATGAAGAAACTTTTGCACCTGTAGCGAGGTATACTTCCATCAGAACAGTACTTGCCCTGGCTATAGCAATGAAATTGAAAATACACCAGATGGATGTCAAGATTGCTTTCTTGAATGGTGTAGTTGAAGAGGAAGTATATGTGGAGCAGCCACTCGGTTTTGAAATACACGACAGGGAGTCATATGTGTGCAGATTGAAGAAAGCCTTGTATGGCTTGAAGCAAGCTCCCAGAACTTGGTATGGTAGGATGGACAGTTTCCTATCTAGCTTGGGCTTTACCAAGAGTAAAGCGGATTCCAACCTCTACTACAAGGTTGAGGAAGGGAATCCTGTGATTCTACTCCTGTATGTGGATGACTTATTTGTAACAGGAGATGACAGATTGATTGCAGATACTAAGAGGAAGCTTGCTGCTGAGTTCGATATGAAAGATTTGGGAATGATGCATTATTTCCTAGGTATGGAGGTATGGCAGAATTCAGGTGGAATCTTCCTTGGTCAAGGGAAGTACACAGTAGATATTCTGAAGAGATTTGGGATGATGGATTGCAAGGCCATGGCCACACCCATGGCATCGAATCTAAAGCTTCTATGTGATGCTTCATATGAGTTGGTTGATGTCTCTATGTATCGTCAGATGATTGGGTCCTTGATGTACCTGACGAACACAAGACCAGATATTTGCTTTGTAGTGAACACATTGTGCTAGTTCCTGATGGATCCGAGGAGTGTTCATCTGGTTGCTGTAAAGCATGTTCTGAGGTACTTGAAGGGTACAGTGGATTATGGGCTCAAGTATGAAGCGAATCAAAATTTTAACCTGCAGGGTTGTGTTGATTCAGATTGGGCTGGCAGTGCTGCAGATAGGAAGAGCACATATGGGTGCTGCTTCAGTATGGGATCAGGTGTGATCTCTTGGTTCAGCAGGAAGCAGTCCTGCATAGCACTGAGTACAGCTGAGGCAGAGTATGTTGCAGCCTGTTCAGCTATTTGTGAGGCAGTATGGCTAAGGAAGCTACTGTCTGATTTATTTGATCTCCCATTGGATGCTACTGGTATATTCTGCGATAACCAGAGTTGTGTGAAGCTATCTGAGAACCCATTGTTTCATGACAGGTCGAAAAACATAGAGATCAAATATCACTATATCAGGTATATGGTGTAGAGAGGAGCCGTGAAGCTCCTGTATGTTGCGACGGACGAGAAGATTGCAGATGTGCTGACGAAGCCACTAGCCAGGGTGAAGTTCGAGTACTTCAGGGAGAGGCTTGGTGTTCTTCAGATCGACGACACTTCGAGAAAGAAGTGATGGACACATTTGCTGAAGCCATCGCAAGCATGTTGGAAGGAGGATCCTTCACATGACTGTGGATGTAAGCGCTGGATGATGAGTATCAGGACGATGCTCCAGTTACTACTCTGTATATGCATCATGTTGGATGTTGGATATGATCAATTGGATCATTTATATTTGTATGTATGTACGCATCATCTTGATGCTGGATATGATCAGTTGGATCATTTATATTTGTATGTATGTATGCATCGTGTTGATGTTGGATATGATCAGTTGGATCATTTATATTTTTATATATGTACGCATCGTGTTGATGCTGGATATGATCAGTTGGATCATTTATATGTATGTACGCATCATGTTGGATGCTGGATATGATCGGTTGGATCATTTGTATGTATTTGTATATGCATCATGTTGGATGCTTGGACCATGTATCTGTATCAGGTGGATATATTGTATGATTAGGTAGATCATGTA
Organism: Larix kaempferi; assembly: GCA_027924585.1. Lineage (NCBI taxonomy): Eukaryota > Viridiplantae > Streptophyta > Pinopsida > Pinales > Pinaceae > Larix > Larix kaempferi. The sequence continues at coordinate 9,505,288 of BSBM01000378.1, read as the reverse complement.
TGTTGATATGTATCATGTATTTGTATTTGTATCAGGTGGATATACTGTATGATCAGGTAGATCATGTATGATGATATGTATCAGGTAGATACTTGGTGTGCATTAAGTGGATGCATTGTATGATCAGGTTGATCATGATGATGAGCTTCAGGATGTTGCTCCAGATGATATGTACCAGGATGGTACAAGTGATGATGATCAATATGATCATGGGAATTAGGATGATGCCTCATGCGATGATGATCCGTTGGATCATGAGTATCAGGTTGATACTTGGAGGTCAGAGATGATATGTGGCAGGTTGTGCAAATAACAAATAACATGTAATCAGTCCTGGGAGATCTTTCTGGTTGTGCTGCGGCACATAAATGTTCCTGGGGTACTCTTTCTGGTATTTCTATGTAGTATGTAATCAGTCCTCAGATATCCGATAGGTTGAGCTGTGTGCTCGTAATCAGTCCTGGGATGAGGTATTACTACGAAGACATGTAATCAGTCCTAGAGATCCGATAGGTTGAGCTATGTACTCGTAATTAGTCCTAGGATGCTCTTTAGAGATCTTGCCGGTCGTGCTGTGGCACATAGATGTTCCTGGGATGCTCTTTAAAGTTTTTTTCTATCCACATGTAATCAGTCCTGGAGATCCGAGAGGTTGAGCTGTATGCTCGTAATAAGTCCTGGGATGCTCTTTAGAGATCTTGTCGATCATGCTGCGACACATAAATGTTCCTGGGATGCTCTTTAAAGGTATTGTGGAGGAGATGCATGTAATCAGTTTTGGGAGATCTTGTCGGTCATGCTTAGGGACATAAATGTTCCTGGGATACTCTTTCTGGTATTGCATCTGCACATAAAATTAGTCCTGAGAGGCCACCTCTATCAGACCATTCGCACAGATGATGAAGACCTGCAGGTGGTGGGCCTACATCCAATATGAAAAAGGACTGGCTCTGTAGAACTTCCTATGATGAGTAGAGTCAGAGATTGGTTGAGATAGCAGTAGCAGTAACGATGATGATGACGATGATCCCGAGAAGAAGACTTGTCTAGTAGAACTGTGTCGAGAAATACCTTCCTAGTTAAGAGGGAGTGTTGATGTATATGTAACTTCGAAATGTATTTCATCTATGTATTTCATATATATTTATTGTACCCTTATAAGAGATGTGTTATTCCTCTATAAGGAAGTGTCGTCATGTGGATTGACAAGTGTCGCAAGTGTGTTTACTTGCCGATGGGTTATTAGACCACCATGTGTGGGGTCGGCCCTAAAATATATATTATATTGTGGGTGTATCTAGATAGACAAGTCGGCCCCATAAGGTCACTGGGAAAACAGGTTAAGTATAAATAGAGATCGGGAGATCTCTATTTGGATCATTCGGAAAGACACACTTCTCTCACTCAGAAAGTGGCGCACTAGTGAGGAGGAGGATCATCTGCTCTAGGAGACTATCTCAAGTGTATTTTGGTTGTACTTTGGTTGAGCCATTGCTCTCTCTATCTCTGAGGAAGTTGTGGGGTTTTTCACCTTAGGGTTTTCCCCACGAAAACTCTGTGTCTCTTGTCTCTCATGCTTTTGATTCTTGTGATGCTTGTCATGCTTATTGTGATTGTTATGCATTGATATACTATATATGTTATTCTCTCAGTAAAGATCCAAGAGTATTGTGAATTAATGCTCAAATTTTAACAAGAAGCGTGCTGCTATGCAGTTGGAGCAGTGTCAGGATGTCGGGGTCCAGTTCATGACCAAGGCAGGAGAAGCGCTTTAGGTAGTACAGAAGGGTCGTCAATAGGTGACGGCAAAGCTCACTGCGCATCCATCTGCAAAAGATGTGGTAGATAGTTAGGTGGTGGCTACGGAAGTCAAAGAAATGGTGTTGACATTCGTGCAGCAGTACGAAGATTTCAAAGTAAATACCACAAAGTTCACCATGTCTAGTTGACGTGGCTCGAGGGTGAGCCACAAGATTGTGTTGGGTGCCTGTTGGTAGGCAGTTTGGTAAGGAAGAATCGCAACATTGTCAATGCCGCGACATGTCAGACGAGGTCACGGAAGGAAGAAGGCTCTATTATTTTATGTATTTTTTTGAGTCATTTGTACCGCAATAAGCGGGTTTTTGGGTCATTGGACCACATGAGATGTAATGTCGAGTTAAGTATACCGCAATAGGCGGGTTTTGTGGGTCACTTGGACCGTGTCAGTTAGATTTTGAGTAATTTGTCCAAAAGTCAGTTAGGGAGTTGTTAGTAAGTGGACAAACATTGTAAAGGCGGAAGACTATATATAGACAGGAAGTTGTAGATCAAAATATATAGATCAAGAAGAGAGCAAGATCAAGCAGAAAGCTTTTGGTATGTTTTGGTGCAGAATTGCCAAAGTCTGCGATCTACAGAGGCATTGTATTGGGTTTTTCCAGTAATAATATGATGTGATGAAATTGTTTCTGTGCAATCCTGATGTATCTTCTGTATTTTGATAATAATACAATGTTTATTTGATGCAATAGTCGCTTTCCTGTTATAATCTACCATAACGATGAATGTTTCAATTAAATGATGTCGAAATGAATATATAGATTTATTGTTGAATGCTGCAATAAGATTAACTAGCTGATGCCGCAACATCCTCCTTCATTTGGCGGAAACATGGTTCCGTCCACTCTCCCTTGATTGCCTCGGGTGAGACCTCATCTTCACTGCAGGTGTTGCTGGGTAGGGTAAAACCTGTCTCTATTAGTGCTCAGGGAGATCGCGGTGGGTTGGTGTCGACAGTGATGCGAACCCCTGTCGACTGGGTTTGAGTCAACAATATTTATTCACAAAGTTTAAATCATTGGTCCTACAGCTCAATAAATGTGGGATCAAGAATAAATATGAACAATTGATTATATCTATACTCTCAAAATTGGGTCCAAAATACTTAGTATTTATATCTACCTCCCATGCAATTAAGTTGATAGTTTGAAACTGGAAGATTCCTTCCTTGGTAGAGTTCATGGAGTCTCTCACCCAAGAGCATGAAAAATTGGTCTAGATGGGTTCCATCAAGCCATCTAAAGACCATGACCTTGCACCAGGAGATTCTAAGAATGCCAAAGGAAAGAAGAAGGCCAAATATAAGAATCCTTCAGATCAAAAGAGGGAGAAATCCAAACCATCAGATGAGCCTTTGAATTCTAAGAAGGACAAGCAGAAGAAGAAGGAGAAAACTAAGTGCACATACTTCCATAAGGGTTGGCAATCTAAAAGATCATGTATGAAGAAAACCATTGATATGATGGCTCAGCTTCTGGAGAAGAATAAAATTTATGTTCTTGAAAGTGAAAAGAGGAAAGATGGAATTTCAAGTTCAGAAAGAAAAGAGATATGCCATACATTAATGGCAAGAACTTCAAAGTCTTCTTCCTTCATCATTGATTCTGGCACATGCAGGCTTATGGCTACCACAAGGGACTCCTTCTCCACTTTCGAATCCACTGGTGGTCCCTCAATCTTGATGGGAGATGACTCAAAGACTCCATCTAAAGGTAAGGGAAGAATTGATCTTGACAATGGGTCTTTCAAGAATGTTTTGTATGTGCTTGGATTGGCTGCAAATATTCTCTCTATGTATCAAATGGAACACACTGGAACTCCAAATTAATTCACTTTCATTCCCTATGATGTGGATATTTATGAAATCTCTACTGGTAGAATTATTGCACTTGGAGATGCATATCATGATTCAAAAGGTCTACAAGTTCTCTAAATTCCTCCCCTACTCATCCCCAAATGCACTCCTAACACATGCCAATGAGACCAAAAAGTTATGGCATGATATTTTTGGTCACCTCAACTATAAATATTTGCAATATTTGCGTAAGTATTATATGGTTGATGGGATTCCAAACATCAAGTTCTCAATTGGAATTTCTCAAAGTTGTATCCTTGGCAAGCATCCAGAGCACAAGTATGAGAAAGGAAAACTAGAGAGAACATCTTCACCACTTGAATTGATCCATAGTGATATCTCAGGACCCTTTACTACCTTGTCCTTGATTAATACAAAGTATGTTTTAACATTTATTTATGATTACTCAAGATACTCTTGGGTCTATTTCCTCCAGTATAAGTCAGAACTGTTTGGAATTTTTATTGTTTTTAAATCTTCAGTGGAAAATTTATCTGGAAAGAATATGAAGGCCCTTCGAGCTAACAATGGATGGGAATATGTGAATAAATATTTGCAGCAATTTTGTGCTAATGATGGCATCCAAATGCAACATATTGTTCCCTACACACCTCGACAAAATGGTGTGGTAGAGCGCAAGAAAAAATCTCTCAAGGAGATGGCCACCTGCATTCTTGAGTCCAAGACACTCTCTCAAGATTATGGGCAGAGGTGATTAATTGTGCAAGATACATCCAAAATAGAGTGCCTCATAAATATTTGAAAGACATGACTCCTTTTGAAGATTGGAGTGGGAAAAAACCTGTTGTGTCTCACTTTCATATCTTTGGATCAAAATCTCGGGCTAGGATTCCTCCTTAGAAGAGAATGATTTAGAGCCTCAAATCCAACCATGTATCTTTGTTGGCTATGCTAAAAATGAAAAAGGGTTATAAACTGTTAAATCTCTCCACTCAGAAGACATTCATTGAAATAAGTGTACAAGTTGAAGAAGAACCATTGCAAACAATCCAAATGGAAGAAGGAGAAACCTCAAATCCTCCACTTGATGATGTAAGTGAAGCCTCAACTGAATTTTATAATTTTGAGTCTGATGATGAAGATGAGCATATGATTGCAAATCCTGATCCACCTACAAGGACAAAATGGGCTTAAAAAACCATTGAAGCAATAAGAGATCTTGTAGGGGATCCTCATGACACAAGGAAGACAAGGTCCCAATTTCAGAATGCACATTGTGCATTCTCTGCTAGTGATCCACATAATCCTGAGAGATGTTACTCGATGATAGGATTTGATCCAACAACATATGCTAAGGCCTCACAAGATCCAAGATGGCAATATTCCTGATACATATTTATGTGAGAACAAAATGAAACAGTATATATATGTTCACATACACAGATATATGGAAAGAAACACAGTAATACAATAAAATTAGATTCTATTAAAATGAATGAAATAGAACAAACTGTAAAATAAATGCAGCTCGAATGGTGGTAGCTATATCTCTAAGAAGAGATGTGGAGGCTACGCTCATTCATGAAAATTTGAATACAAGAAGAGGCCGAAAGAGCCTATTTATCATAATCATGATGGAAAGAACCCTAAACATTCAAAAACCTAACCCTATAAGATAAATCGTCATAAATTTTGCGGCCCCAGGGTGGTTAGTTGAACAGTCAACTTCCTAAGGTCATAACTTTTGCATATGATCTCCATTTGGGGTGCTCTATAACCCATTGGAAAGGTATATCCGAGCTTTAAAACTTTCGACTAAGGGCCAATTCATGCTATTGGATTCCAAAAAATGTCGTTTAGGGCCTCAAAACGGCCTCGAAAGTTCGGGACCCCGAAAAACTGTAGAAAAATTACTAGAAAAATGCCACAATGGAAAACTGTTTTGAGCCAATTGAATACATTGGTGGGCACTTATGTCCATCTGGATCAATGCCATGGATGAAGAGTTCCAATCTCTTCAAAACATGGAACTTGGGAGCTAGTTTCATTACCTCCTGGTAGAAAATTGGTTAAATGCAAGTGGATCTATCAAACCAAGATGGTTGTAGATGGTGAAGCAGTCAAATATAAGGAAATGTTGGTGGCAAAGGGCTTCTCTCAAGTCCAAGGTATTTACTACAAAGAGACATTCGCTCATGTATCCAATATAGACTCCATTATATTGGTTCTGGCTATTGCAGCATCCAAGCACTGGTAGGTGCACCATATGGATGTTAAGAGTGCATTCCTCCATGGATATCTTGAGGAGGAGATATACATGCAGTAGCAATAAGGTTATGTTCATGACACTTCTCTTGTGTGCAGATTGAAGAAGTCACTCTATGGTATCAAGCAGGCTCCTAGAGCTTAGTATGCTAAGATGGATAAATTCCTTCTGTCACACGAATTCACAAGATGTAAATCAGATCCTAATTTTTATATGAATCATGATCATGAATATCTTTTAAGTAATGTTTTATATGTAGATTAATTATTTACCACAAGGAGTTCCACTATAGATATTTATTCTATTAAAAATTATTTGCATAATTATTTTTCAATGACTGTCATGGGATTGTTGAGACAGCTCCTTGGACTTGAATTCAGATAGTCCATTTCAGGTATCACGGTCTCTCAATCCAAGAATGCTTAATATCTACTCAAGAAGTTTTGAATGACAGAGTACAAGTCTGTTGAAATTTGGTTGAGCTTTGATCTTTAATTCTTTTAGATTCATAGACTTGAATCAATGAGACAATTCAATCCATGAAATTCATACAACCATAACAAAAGATATATCCTGGGGAAAATCCTCAAAATTATGAGAACAAAAACCCCGACAATTCTTCTCAGTATAATATAATGGATAGAAGAGAATGCTTTATTTTACAACATAGTAGATTTCTTTCAAAAGATAAGAGACCACCAAACTTCTTGGTGAAGATATATAATCAATAGAGAAGAGAGATCAATTGAATTTGTTCCCAACACAACAATAATAAGCACGAACAATACTTTGCACAAAGAGAAGCACCTTGCCTTCAATGGAGAAGAGAATTTGCTTCACACTGGATTCAACAATCTTGTATATCATATTTATACATTTTTCTCTTCTATTTTAACTTCTAACTTTAGGATAAACTCGCCCTCAAAGTGGATGTATTAATCTTGCATGGAGTGGTGCACCCCACTTCTCATGCAGTTCTTCATCTCACTAAGCTGTCACTTAGGATGAACTCACCTCTTAACTGAAATATTTCCCACTTAGTTAGGTGGATAACTTAAGTTTCCACATGCAAATGTCACAAATCACGTGTCATCTTTTAGTTTAACATAAGTGTCGTCATGCAGTAACACTTAGTTAACTAGATCTTCTTTGTTGTCACTTAGTTAACTCTCTTTAACTGAAGTGTCGTCTTTTAGTTTAACTAAAGTGAAAATAATTTAGTTAACTAGTCCCTTTTATTCAACACTTAGTTAACTAAAATCATGCTGATTGATTTACTTGAAGTGACCATTGTGATTTCTTTAGTTAACTGAGACATATCTTTGACTGATTGTTTAATTGAAGCATTGATACTTAACTAAAGCTTTAATAATTTGAGTTCTCTTTAATTAGATGAAGTGTCTGCATGGGAAATTTTGAATTCTCTTAATCTCTATGCTTTATCTTTTATTTCTTTATCTCTTACTGCATGGTCAATATGTGCTAAATTTAATTATCCATCACATTACATTATACTAATAAGAATTATATGATGTTGTGATCATATTATATTATTCCAGACCAAATGATCATATGCTAAAGTAAGTCACTTTAGAGGTGATCAATCTCTAAAGGAGACTTAATAGCAATCTGGTGATCATGGTTAATAATATATCACACAACATTAATGCTTTTAACAAGAAAAGCATGACCTTTATACAGAAGGTCCACCTCTATACGGGTGTTCCATCTCATGGATACCTTTATACGGAAGGTTCACCTCTATACGGGAGGTCCATCTCATGGATACCTTTATATAGAAGGTTCACATGATAATCATGACTTGATACACACAAGTTTGGATCCTTGTCCAACAAGACTTTACAACATCATTACTTTGATCAATTACCTCTATACAGGAGGAATAACCTTTACACAGGAGGCAATCAAAGTGCTCACCTCTATACGGGAGAATTAATCTTGGCTACACAAGATTGGTTTGGAGAATGTATCCTGATGTTTTATATTTAACACTCCCTCTCAGCAAGGGAGGCATTCTCGGCCATACCAATCTTGTCTCAAAAGTACCTAAACTGTGTCACTGATAGAGGCTTTGTTAACACATCTGCAATCTACTCATCAATAGCAATGTACTGAAGTTTCATTGTAGCTTTTTGGACCATGTCTCGGATGAAGTGATACTTCATTTGAATGTGCTTCAACTTGTCATGAAACACTGGGTTTTTTGGAAATCTTGATGCAACTCTAATTGTCGCACCTAATAACTGTAGGCTCAATTTTTTCACCGAACAACCATGCAAGTATCTTTTTGAGCCACACTGCTTCTCGGAAGGAAACAATAGTAGCTATGTATTCTTCTTCTGTAGTGCTATAGGATACGGATCCATGATTTCTGTTGGACCAAGATATCATAGTTGATCCTAGGCTATAGCAATAGTCGGATGTGCTCTTACGATCAACAATGCTTCCTCCCCAGTCCGAGTCTATATAACCAAGTAACATGACTCCTCCATTGGAGGCATATCTGAGTCCATATTAAATTTTACCTCGAAGGTACCTAAGCACATGTTTAGCAGCTGTCCAGTGTCTATGTCTTGGATCAAACATAGATTTCCTCATAATTCTCTCAACATAACATATATCAGGCCTCGAATGTATAAAGTACATTAGCGAGCCTATAAGTTGTCTATACAAAGTGGGATCTATTGGATCTGATCCAGATCCTGACTCATGAAGTTTCCTCAAATTGGAAACCATCAGTGTAGTCATATATATGCAATCTATCATGCCAAACCTGCACAATATATCCACGATGTACTTCCCTTGATATAGAAAAATTTCATCTTTTCTTTTATAGATCTCAAGACCAAGAAAGAAGTGCATTAGACCTATGTATTTCATCTCAAACTCTGAGGTGATCTCCCTCTTGCACCAAGAAATCAGATGTTCCTATCCAGTGAGAAACAAATCATCAACATATAGAACCAATATCAACGATTGTTTCTTCACTAATTTGAAGTACAATTTGGATCAGCTTCACTCTTACAGAAACCAAGTTTATGAAGGTAGCTATCAATTCTGGAGTACCAAGCCCTGGGGGCTTACTTAAGCCCATATAGAGATTTCTTTATCTTGCAAACATGGGACTCCTTCCCATGCACCACAAATCCTTCAGGTTGTTGAATATAAACCTCTTCCTCAACCTCACCATTGAGAAAGGTTGTCTTCACATCCATCTGGTGAAGTTTCCATCCTAGAAAAGATGCAAGTGCAATCATTGCTCGGATTGTGGTGTACCTTGCCACAGGGGAAAAGGTCTCATCATAATCGATGCCTTCTTTCTGAGAGAAACCTTTGAAAACGAATCTGGATTTATACTTCTCAATGCTACCATCCTGTTGTTGTTGCACCCTGATCCCAAAAAAATTTCAAAAAATTGTAGGGCCCCTCCTTTTGTTTTAAAGAGGTTTTGAGTTCAAGTCATCCTAGAATAATCCCACCCTTTTTGGAACATTTAAAATTCCCACTATGTCATTCTATACTGAGGATAAATTAATTAATCATTTATGATTAATTTCCTGAGTTTTGACTAGGTAAAATAGTCCAGTTTTGTCTTTAAGTGGACCACATGCCATCCTAACTCACCAAAACGAATTTGGATGGATTCTAGATAAGATTTCCTTGTATTTTGTCTGATTTTATTCTAATTCTGAATTAGAAAGACACCTTCCTGATGTAGACAACTTTATCATGTTTTTTCTACTTTCTAGTGGAAAAGGAAAAGCTAGTTGACTTGGAAACTCTTGCCACTTGACCAATTCGACCTCCACATCATATATACTCTCCTAAAGCCATCAATCCATTCTATTTACTTCACTCATGAGGTTCCACACCATACTCACTAAGTTTGTGATCCTCTACGACAGTTTTAGAAACTGCTTTTGCCACCTAGGGTTTTTTTGTCTTTTCTAAGCCTTTTCTTTTTGCTCTTTCCAAATTGCCTCAAAGGAATTTGATTTTCTCCATGGAGGATGTATTATATATTTTTATCATATCAATGAATAAGATACAGATTTATTTCTACTATTTATTCTCTCTATTCTTCTTCTCTCATTGTTTGAAATATTCCATGGTAAATTGTCTTATGAATCTAGTTCCTAGCAATTGAAAATCTCACATGGTAACAGAGCTAGCTTGATTCAAAGAAATTTTCAAGAGTGTTTTTTGCAGTTATTTCCATAACTAGGAGCACATCAATATGGATAAAAAACAAGCCAAATATGTGACTCTCATTCCCTTCAATTTCTTTGACTGGAAGGCTTATATGATCATCCATCTTCAAAGCAAAGGATTGTATAGAGTTACTATGAGGCTTGAAACTGAGCCAGGATCTGTTGCATTAAAATCCAAATGGTTCAATAGGATTGATGAATATTATGGGTTACTTTTTCTCTCCGTATATCCATATCTTCTATTCCATATTGATTCTCTATCCACTCCAAATCAAGTGTGGAAAAAGCTAGAATCTCTCTTTGGAAAACAGGACGAGCTCAGAGGTTGTTTGTTGGAGATTGAGTTGATCTCTCTTAGTCCAAGTAATTTTGATTCTATTGAGGACTTCATCTCAAAATTCAAGAACCTAGTGATTCAACTCAAGCAATGTGGCATAGAGAAGAAGGATGAGCAATTAATCCTTACCATTCTGTCAAAACTAAGCTCAAAATACTTAGTATTTGTGTCTACTTTTCATACCACAAGACTTGCAATTCCTAATTGGAAGATGCCAAGTTTGGATGAATTCATTGATTCACTCACTAAGGATAAGGACAATATGGTCCAAATGAAGGATATACCACCCTCCAAAGCCTTTGCACTTATTTCTCATAGAGAAAAGAGTTTCAATAATGACAAATCCAAACAAAAGATATTTTCAGATGAAGAGGATTCTGATGGAGATTCCAAATCCAAGAAGATGAAGAAGGAGAAGCCCAAGTGTTATTATTGCTTCAAAGGAACTCATGATGAGAAATATTGCTTCAAGAATAAATTGGACATCATGGCCAAGATTCTTGAAGATCATAACATAGATTTTCCTGACTTTGCAAATAAAGAACAAGGCAAGCTTGTTGTAGAACAAGAACACTGTTTCCAAGCCTCTCCCAAAGGTAATCATGTTTATGCTTTGAGTGCTAGAGTGAAATATAATTCTGATGTATCTGATATTGATTCACATTCTGATATATCAGAATCAGAAAGCTCCACCTCTTCCTTGGAACAATCTTCAGTCAGTCCATCCAAGTCTACTTTAAAAACTAGTGATTTTTTACTAGCTTCTAACTTGTCTTCTGAAAGGTCTTTCCACCTCCATTCAAATATTTTATATTCTGATTTAGAAGATGATTTACAGTATGATATGTAGGTCATTACATCTCCCACGTCATATTCCAAACCCTTGGATGCACAAACTACCCTACAACCCCCAAGTTCTCCAGTTAAGAAACTACACAATTTTATGTTTTCCTACACTGTGTCACTTGCCTCTGTTTCACTTTTTTCTTTCATATCTTTCATTGGTTGGAAAGCCATGTTTTTGGCCTTCTTTGTACTGATATTACATACATCTAGACCTAACCCCATCACTCATGATTCAAAATTCAATTCCTCACACTCTCTAGGCTCACTCAGTTGTTAGGGTGACCTAGTTTCTCACACTTTTCCTACTGAAACTCTGTTCGATCATGGAGACTCCACATATTTACTAGTTTATGTTCCATACAAATCATATTCTGATATTTCAGAGATCATGATCTAATTTTAAATATCAGAAAGTTCCTACATCAGTTTGAGAAGAAGATACAAGAACTAGCACTGCGCCACAGTAGCTACAGAAGAAATTGATCTTGTTGAGTTCATTGTTTCTCCTTGGGATGGAGTATGCATATATATTATTTCCATCATTGATTATGTTTTCATATCTGATTATATATGTTATAGCAGCAATTAAAATTCATTTGATCCTCCTCCATCATCAAAAGATGAGCTTCATAGAGCTTCAACACATGGTTCTTGCCTACACAACATTGATGCACTGATGCATGATCATGACATCCACAATATATTCATCAAGTATGTTACTTAGAAGCATCCCATTCAGATCATTGAGCTCATTCATCTCATTCAAATGAGCAACATGACAGTATGAAGACATCAAGCATGTCCATTTTTAAGGGAGGGTTTTGTTCCCATGAGGTTTTCCCTGTTTCCTCGATTTACATGGACTAGTTATTTTTGTATTGGGGTGACCATAAACCTTGTTTCTCGGGCCCTATATTTCTGATATTTTTCTGATTCCCATAGAATAAATTCAGGCTTAAGGGGGGGTGTTGGAACATTTAAAAATCCCACTATGTTGTTCTAGACTAAGGATAAATTAATTAATCATTTATGATTAATTTTTTGAGTTTTGACTAGGTAAAATAGGCCAGTTTTGTCTTTTAGTGGACCACATGTCATCCTAACTCACCAAAACGAATTTGGATGGATTCTGTCTGATTTTATTCTATTTCTGAATTAGAAGACACCTTCCTGATTTAGACAACTTTATCCTATTTTTTCTACTTTCTAGTTGAAAAGGAAATGCTAGTTGACTTGGAAACTCTTGCCACTTAACCAATTCGACCTCCACATCATATCTACTCTCCTAAAGCCGTCAATACATTCTATTTACTTCACTCATGAGCTTCCATACCATACTTACTAAATTCGTGAGCTTCTAAGACAGTTTTGGAAACCGCTTTTGCCACCTAGGGGTTTTTTGTCTTTTCTAAGCCTTTTCTTTTTTCTCTTTCCAAATTGCCTCAAAGGAATTCGATTTTCTCCATGGAGGATGTATTATATATTGTTATCATATCAATGAATAAGATACAGAGTGATTTCCACAATTTATTCTCTCTATTCTTATTCTCTCATTGTCTGAAATATTCCATGTGAAATTGTCTTATGAATCTAGTTCCTAGCAATTGAAAATCTCACAACCCTCAAACTTAGATTTTTTCCTAAGGATCAAGCAAAGAAGGCCAAATTTTACTAAGTAAAACTCAGCTTTTCGAGCCTAAACAGTGGGATCAACTCATCTTTTAGATTCGACCCGATCATAGCAGAAAATCCGCTTTTGGAGAAGTCCCCATTTCGGAGACACTCGTCTAGTTGAGCCGACGCGTTCGAAGCGAATTGACGAGTACAACCGAAATGATCAGAGCTTCGCACCGATAAAACTTAGATTTTTTTGCGCATCTGGTTGGAAGAAAACAAAGAATCACGCCGACCGTTTCGGCGATGTGTCCTCAGTCATGCTAAAACGGTTCGGCGGAAACATCCCAGTCACACCGATGGACACTCGAAGAAAATTGTTAAGGGCCACGATCAGTTTTGCAGCAAATCGGCTAGTTCTTCCGAACTGGTCGCCACCGAAACATGAAAACTCACCAACAAAGAAAAGGAGAGTGAGCGCCGAAGCAATATTACAAAGGCAAGCTCGAGAAGCAAAAGCATAATTTTTCGGCAAAACTCAGAGAAGGGCATTGAAATGGTCGCAAACGAAATACAAAACTCACAAAATGGCACCGATGGAACTCGTGAAGTGATCCCAAAATCCATCATCGACTAAATGTTTGGAACACCGCCAACGCATTTCTCGGAAATTGAGCAATTCTTGCCGAAATGGTTGATGACGAAGATTTAAAGGTAGCGACTCGTAGTGGTATTTTGACGCCGAAATGGGGTATGGCCATAAATGAACCCACCAACCCCGCATTAATGGCTAGGTTTTGATTTTGATATATATAGGGTGAGGTCATTGTTTATTTGGAATTGACAAAACGTCATTCTCAAGGTTCTCTCCTCCATGAATATCTGGACGCCAAGACGTCGTTTTCAACTTATTCTCACGACCATACCAAGACTGAAAGGTAGGCCACTTACCTACCTTAGTGGTTGTTTTTATTGTTGAAATTTTCATTTAGTTTTTTCCATTGGTTTTGGTGTTTTTCGCTATTTTGCATTTGGTAGTTAAAACCCTGTTCATGTTCAGTTGGGAATTTTTAGTCACGGACCTTGTGTCAGATAACTGTCCCAACCTAGGGTTGTCGATTTCACCTCGTCCAACCTTCACTTTCATTTTTAATGCAAAACCCAGTGGATTGTAGTAGTGATTTGTTGCGGTTCATTTTTTCTTAGGATAGTTTCTGCCAGTTTGCCTCTTCCGTCGGTATTGTTGAGCCCATGGTTAGAACGCAGCCAGACTAAAACATAGTGTTCCCCCACACACTTAACCCTGTGTCACCTCACGTGGAAGAAACTCTTAAGTATGAAGTTGTAGTCCAGTTTGGATTTGTTTTCTTCCTTCGAACATTACTGGTCTTAATATTTCCCTTTGGCACATACTGAGTTTGTTTTTTCGCACACACTCTTCGGGCAGGTTCAAAACTTAAAAATTTTCCCAATGAACCCAGAGGTTTTGTCCCATCATTCACATTGGTTATAGGGGGCTTTAGAGTCAACTGAGTTTTGTGAAAATCCTTTAAGATGAACATCCTTAGTTTGCTCTCATAATTGTATCTAAGTTTAAACTAAGAAAGCATCAATAGCATTTACCAATCTACATGGAAGTTATTATTCTCTCAACTTAGTCTATTATCAGTAGTTTGAAAGAAAATTGCTTTACAAAATTCTATTTAAGTTTCTTATACCATGTTTCTTCTTTTTCATCGGGATTTGAAAAATGCCTAAGAAGGGTTCCAAGAAGAAATCTAAGCTAACCGAATCAGAATCGGACGTGGAGATTATATTAGACATCAAGATAGAAACCATGTTCGAAGATACAAAAGTAGTAACAAGAGTTGTCCCTGAATTCAAATGGGGGGAATTGTATCAGATGATCCAGAACGAGGATATCTCTAATGCAGCTCTCAAGGAAATGATCTTGAATCAAAATATCAAGAGATCGGGCATCACCAAAGCGTCTACACGCCCAAAACTTTTTCCCTTCTCAAAGGTCATTGGATGGATCCTGCCACAAGCTAATTCCAGATCAAGAATCATTTCTGACACTAGAGGGGAAGCGTTTTCCTCATTCCATACAGCTCATATAGCAGCAACATACAAGCTACCACCAATCGAGGCCATGTTAACTGAATACTGGTTCAAAGGTATAAACATGGACCACTTGGAATATGCTAATAAAATGATAGTAATCGGAAAGTAGCTGAGAAAGAAACCGAGTGGAGAATATGAATGTCAAATATTGAGGACCCCTTTCAGAATTAATATAGCTCTGATGCTAAGCAGAATTTTTGGCAAGGAAGATGGGACTATCTACAAGCTAAATTGGGTGCCTCTAGTTTACTACATAGCCTTCCATGGCATAGTTTTTAATTGGACAGACATCATCTCAAACAACCTGTCATCATCAATAGTAGCTGGACAAGGAGGTTTAACCCAAAAGAAGGAAGAATTCTACATGTCTTCATACCTCATAGATTGCATATTAGCTAGGCACACATTTCCTAAGTTATGGTGAATCTGGAATAGAGCTCAATCTTTGATATACGTGGCTTATCAGACCATGTGGGCCCATAGATATGCAAGTCATTATAAGCTCATATGTGAAGAGTTCATCATACCTCTCTACTGGATAATTTTCCATGAAGAACCAAACTGCTTGTCTGAAAATGCAATGGCAGTCATAAATGAATATGGGGACTACTACTTCTCACAGGAGGGAATGTACATCAAAATGTTTGGAGGTTCCCGAGATCCATCCTTTTTTCCCAAATATGCAATCGATTTTGTGGTCCACAAGGAAGCAGTAAGGCAAGCTTTCATTAATGGGATTGGAAATTTCCTGCATGATCATAAGAAATTTTAATTCCCACCTTTTCCTTTCTATATCGGGGCATACAAGTTCTCCAAGGTTAAAACTGTCGAAGCTTTCATTCAATATTTAGAAGCATTTCATTTTGGCGAAAAGAGTTTTTCCAGAAATGATATCCACCATAAGGTTGCCGAGCATTGTGCATCGATCAAAATACATTATGAATATGCCAATCACTTCGACAAGGATGAAGAAGTGTATCAGAGGGTAAGAAACATGACCGAGCTTAACAAACACTTTCATCGCAAGAGTGGAGCTGGTTCCAGCACTGCTGCCAACATTGGCAAGGAAGTAGAATTACAGAGGCAACAAGAAGAAGCCACAAGAATTCAGCTAGCAGAGGCAGAAAGGAGGATAAAGGAAGAAGCTAAGAGAATGTAGAGGGAGGAATCTGAGAGGTTGCAAAAAGAGGAAGAAGAAGTAAAAGAAATCTAGAAGAAAGAGAAGCGGCACAACAACAAAAGAAAAATGAAGATGAAGAAAAGTCCAAGGAAGCTGTGGAAAAGGGAAGCCCGAGTGTGCAGAATATGGACATAGACCCACCTGAGGTGTCCAGTGTGACGCTCACCAGAGGTCACCTCCCATTTAATGAGCTTGGAATCACCCCATTCACCCCATCGAAGCAACATACTATGGACAGATGGGACACAATATTTTTTTATTAAAAAATAAAGACCATCACAAGTAGATTAGAGAAGAGACTGAAATTGGCATCCCAACCAGATGTTGTTACTGTTAAGGAAAACACAATCATGGAGGGTACCCATAGGGACCCTAAGTTCGTGGCATCTGTCAACATACTTGTTGCGCAAGAAAGTTCAGATAATGTCAACAAGTTGTTAAACAACGTGGAGCCAAATAAAGAGAAGATGCTCAAATTGAAAGATAATTTATTGAAAATGCAAGGAGAAGGGATACAACTGAAAATGAAACATGAAGTTCTATCCAAGAAGGAAAGGTTACTGAGTGAATACCAGAATTCGGACACAGAAAAGGAGGCACTAACTATGGAGTTAATGATTATGGAAGGGGAAAGGAGTGACTTTGAAGCTCGAATCACTCAATTAGAGTCAAGAGAGTCAATCACAAACCAACAGGTCCAATAATTGAAAGCTCAAGTGGAAGAGTTAGTTAAAGAAAAGGAATCTTTGGCAGAGAAACTGGAGTTGGTAGATAAGAGAAAGCAAGACATAACTCCATTTTTGGATCAAGCTTCCAAGATTCGGGAACAAATATATCACTCCCAAGAAATTCTCACAGATCAAATCTACAAGATGAAGTTGTTGATGGTGAGAATGAAGGTGATAGGTGCAGAGTCACTAGCATTCAGGAAAAGGTTGTTGGATATTGCAGATAAGGTTAATAGCTAGATGGCCCTGAGAGAAGCTAATTCAGAATGCCCCAATCATTTTCCTCTGAAGATGACAACAAACCTGACGTCGGATTTTGTGCTTTTGGAATTTTGCAGGAAAGCTGGTAGGAGACTAAATAATGAAATTCTGAAGACTATCCAAAAGTGTCAGGACTAGTCGAAATTCTTAGCAGCTTGTCGCGGTCGTTTTCAGGTATGGAGAGCTAGGTAAGGACAATTTAGTTGTTGACCGACAGTTTGGGTCACCCTCGTCACTATGTATGGAGCCTGGGGTTTGGACAAACCCTAACTCTCAGGTAGTTTTTAACTCCCCTATCAAGGGCCCCACCAATAAACATGTGAATACTATTGAGCAGGTTTCAAAATTATATAAGTCACCGCTGTTGAACGTCGGGGTTTCCGAGTTGTCATTTCTGGGGGGTTTCCAATAATTGTGGTACTATTTCCCTATCCATGAGTGCCCTGGCCGGGGAGAGAGCCCAAGATCGACGAATGATAAAACTAGAGAAGGTGAAAGAGGGCCACGCTTTGTGTGTGTTGGGAAAAGACATCACTTTTGACATGGTTGAGGGTTTATCTTTCCAGGGTTTTGATGGGCAAATTTGAGTATATTAAACTCAGTCAATTGGAGATTCCGGAGTGGGTTTCTTGAACTTGGAAACCCTGTTAGGATATTCCTATACTCCATCCTAGTCCCACCAGTATTTTGATCATTTACATTTTCAGTCATGCATGCACTTTTAGGGGTTGCATGCATTCTAGGGTTTGCATGCATTTTGCATGCATCCCAGTCATCAGTCCAGCACCTAGCCCTCAGTTAGCCATCCCCAAGGAGCTTCTCACTATTCAGTTTTTGCCCTCCAGTTGCTTAATGCGCCCTTCTTCCTTGATTTTAGGGAGCAACTCACCCTTCTTCACCTACCAGTCCAGTTGTCACTCAGTTACACTCAGTTACACTCAGTTACAGTCAGTTACACTCAGTTACACTCAATTACATTGAGTTACACTCAGTTACACCTACCAGAGTTAGTTTGACTGATGGTTGACAGTTACTTGAGCATTGATGACTCCACTGATGATGATGAAGACTTCCAGTTGCGCTCCGATGATCATGAGGACACCTAGTTGTGCTCCGATGACACTCCAGTGATCCTTTGATCACTCCATGAAGGCTAATTCGAATTGCCACCTTAGGCATTCGAATTCCTCATGCATTGTATTATTTATATGTCCATTTGTGATTAATAATCTAGTGTGTGTGAAGTATTATTGCTTCTATCTGAGTTCTACTGTACCATATTATTTTGTTTCTCATTATACTATATTGTTCACTCTTCTTCTATTTTCCTGCTTAATCATAATTACTCTTGTGAGTTATACATCATCTCTTAGATCTGCTGTGAGGATTTTCACATGGTATCAGAGCATGTTGAGAGTATTGTTTATCTCCATTCTTGAGATTTTTTTGCAGGTTATTACCAAGATTTCGAGTGCAGCAGTTGCAGCAGTTTCTGCATTTTTGCAGCAGTAGTAGTTGCAGTTATTCTATATTGTTTTTGCAGGTCCTCTACAGCTACTATGTATTCATCAAGAATTACTCCTCTTGATCCACTCAACTATGATGAATGGAAACCAAGAATGATAGCAGACTTGAAGATCCATGATCTTTTTTATTGTTATTTTGAAAGAGAGTTCGAATCCCCTGAAGAGAAGATTGACTGGTTAAATAAAAGTGACATGCACTTTCAAGCAATAATGTTTTCTTTGTTTGCACTCCAGAGATTCCAATTCAAATACCGTAATGGTGTTGAAACTCCAAAGGAGTTATGGACTCCAAAAGAGATATGGGCTCACCTGGATGAAAAATTTGGCAGAAAGAATGAAGGACTTGGTCCTAACCCATTCGAAAGCAAGCAAAGTGATGCATTCGCTCCTCTTGATGGTCTCTCATATCATGAACCAGTATCATCTCATATAGAAGTTGTTGACAAAGAACTTGCAGATTCTCCACTCATGCTCAAACTTTCTTCTCTTTTTGTGCCAGCTCACACTCTAGATAT
Source organism: Larix kaempferi (assembly GCA_027924585.1). NCBI lineage: Eukaryota > Viridiplantae > Streptophyta > Pinopsida > Pinales > Pinaceae > Larix > Larix kaempferi. The sequence goes on along the minus strand of BSBM01000378.1, from coordinate 9,486,022 downwards.
TGCAGAAGGTCCTAAATCCTCTCTTGCACCAGAGTTTGTTGGTTTGCATCATGATCACATGATTATTTCGGAGGTCAAAACAGCTTTTGAAGGTAATGCATTCGCTCCTCTCCAGCTATATCCTCTTTTATACTACTATATGATCATAATTCCATGCTTTCAGAAGGTCATTGAAGAATATGGCCATTGCCATTTGCTTGGGATAATTTCTCATGCATCTACTGGTTTTGATCTCACCTCTCATGGTTCAAAGGAGATCTCAAGAAACCACGATTCAAGTCTTGGATCTAATTTGGATTCTAAGCAATTACTGCTTGGGATAATTTCTCATGCATATGATAGTTTTGATCTCACCCCTGCTGGTTCAAAGGAGATCTCAAGAAACTGTTTTTTAAGTCTTAAATCTGATTTTGATTTCAAGCAAACATGTAATAGCTATTTTTGGCATAATCTCACCCATGGTGGTTCGAAGGAGAAGACAAAAGACTATATGCACTTTCACATATTTGATCCTACCTCAGCTGATTTGAATCACAAGTTCAAGGATCATTCTCATACTGTTGGATTTGTTCTCATCACATTCGATCTGAAGAGCAAGTACAAGCACATGCTTTTTGAGCATGATCCACTTCTTCCCAAGAAGAAGATACCTCCAGACATATGACCAAGCATCACACATGCTTGAGTTTGGATCATTTATTTTTATGTGTGCCTTACAGTCTATTTTTTGAGGAGGGCGTATGTTTCCCATGAAATTTTCCCACTTCCTTGGTTTATTGATTGTTATTATTGATTGTATTGGGTGACCTTTGGTCTTAGTTACCAGGGCCCAGGATGGATTAAGGGGGGGTGTTAGGATATTCCTATACTCCATCCTAGTCCCACCAGTATTTTGATCATTTACATTTTCAGTCATGCATGCACTTTTAGGGGTTGCATGCATTCTAGGGTTTGCATGCATTTTGCATGCATCCCAGTCATCAGTCCAGCACCTAGCCCTCAGTTAGCCAGCCCCCAGGAGCTTCTCACTATTCAGTTTTAGCCCTCCAGTTGCTTAATGCGCCCTTCTTCCTTGATTTTAGGGAGCAACTCACCCTTCTTCACCTACCAGTCCAATTGTCACTCAGTTACACTCAGTTACAGTCAGTTACAGTCAGTTACAATTAGTTACACTCAGTTACACTCAATTACAGTCAGTTACACTCAGTTACACCTACCAGAGTTAGTTTGACTGATGGTTGACAGTTACTTGAGCATTGATGACTCCACTGATGATGATGAAGACTTCCAGTTGAGCTCCGATGATCATGAGGACACCTAGTCGTGCTCCGATGACACTCCAGTGATCCTTTGATCACTCCATGAAGGCTAATTTGAATTGCCACCTTAGACATTCGAATTCCTCATGCATTGTATTATTTATATGTCCATTTGTGATTAATAATCTAGTGTGTGTGAAGTATTATTGCTTCTATATGAGTTCTACTATACCATATTATTCTGTTTCTCATTATACTGTATTGTTCACTCTTCTTCTATTTTCCTGCTTAATCATAATTACTCTTGTGAGTTATACATCATCTCTTAGATCTGCTGTGAGGATTTTCACAAACCCCTAATAAACTATGTCTTGAGGGTCATTATGTTGGTGAAACGGTACTCGAAAGGTCATTATTTACCCCCATTGCATTGATATACTTGATTTATCCTCATCATACTGGTATCAGGCATCAAACTTGGGATTATCGTCAAAGGTCACCGTAGAATGGAATGGCTATATCATGATTTTGCATAGAGCAAGTATTAAATTATATGATATGGAGGACTCATTAGTATAGGATTGGGGTAATGCCAATGGTGTTCTTATTGCAAAAAAAGCTTATGAGACTATTACTCTCAATTAAGCTCCCAATCTTTCGAACTGGTGGGCCAGAGCTATATGGAAATGGCACATTCCTTTGAAAATTAGATGCTTTTTTTGGTTTTGTCTGGAAAATTAGATATTTCTTGGGACAATCTACTTAAACATGGATTATGTGGTGCTAGCATATGTTCTTTACGTCGGATGGAAGAAGAATCCATCTCCCACTTGTTCAATCAATGCCATTTCTTCATATCAGTTTGGTCTAATTTAGGTGCTAGACTACATCACCAAGATGACTAGACTTTAACTAATTTTTAGGATTGTTTTTACAAGTGGTTTCACATCAAAGTCAGGTTTAAGGAATTGACTTTGTTTATAATTTGGGAGGTTTGGAAGGCAAGAAACAGGTCTATCTTTGAAGACATCAGTCCATCTAGTTTTCATGTATGCTCTAAAGTAATCACCTCCTTTTATGATTTTAAAAAAAAAAGGCCAAATCATAAAATTAGACCTTCGAAGATGCCACATGTGGATGACACTATTTCTATTGGCTATTTCAATGGTGCTAAGAAGGAGGGCCTATGTGGGGCTAGTATGGTGCTCCGGATCAAAATAAACCACCAATTATTTTTGAGAATGGGTGTTGGTATGGGCACCAACACAAAGGTCGAACTTCTGGCCCTATGGGGATTACTATGGACTGCGAAGACAAGAGGCATTCTTAATCTCAGGGTCTTTGGTGATTTGAGGGTGGTGATAGGTCGGGCTGCTAGTTCCTCCAGACTTCAGGTCATTCATCTTGAGCAGTGGGCTGACAGCATTCATGACATGTTAAGAGGTTTCCCCTTTATCTCCTTTTATCATATCTTTCGGGGACTTAATCAAAGGGCTGATACTTTATCTAAGTTGGCCATTGGGCCTATGGATGATTTCATTCTTTACGAAGATCTCATTGAAGATCACGTGGTGTATTCTAGATCATGTTTTGTCTTCTAATCTTCAGGTCTTTTGTATGTTGTTTTTCCTTCTATTGTCTTTGTATGGAGGATAAGGTCTTTTGGTATTTTTAGAGTTTTAGTCCCTCTAAGATTAGTTTTGACAGGTCTCTTTCAAGTCGACAATCCTCAGGGTCTTTGGTGATTTGAGGGTGGTGATAGGTCGGGCTGCTAGATCCTCCAGACTTCAGGTCATTCATCTTGAGCAGTGGGCTGACAGCATTCATGACATGTTAAGAGGTTTCCCCTTTATCTCCTTTTATCATATCTTTCGGGGACTTAATCAAAGGGCTGATACTTTATCTAAGTTGGCCATTGGGCCTATGGATGATTTCATTCTTTATGAAGATCTCATTGAAGATCACGTGGTGTATTCTAGATCATGTTTTGTCTTCTAATCTTCAGGTCTTTTGTATGTTGTTTTTCCTTCTATTGTCTTTGTATGGAGGATAAGGTCTTTTGGTATTTTTGGAGTTTTAGTCCCTCTAAGATTAGTTTTGACAGGTCTCTTGCAAGTCGACAATTATACTTTTTGAACATGTTTATCAGTATCAACAATCTGATGAAGAATAATATGTAACTTTGATTATTGATTAATAACAAATTTAGCTTTTCAGTTTTGAAAAAAAAATATTGCTTGTCTTAATGTTATAACCCATACATATTTAATGATATATAATGATAGTAATACAAATTTACACATATATATACAAAAAAAAAAAACCAAATACATGATATTTTGTTAAACAACAGTGATGACATTGACAATAGCTTAACAGACCAAACCTAAATTAACAATTGGTTAACAGCCCATCACTGCACCAACTGTGGAAACCATTGCAATTCACATTACACTGCAATGGAGAAAATTGGAGGTTTGGGCACTACAATTCTCGTTGGACTATATTGGGAAAACTGGGTTTGGGTAACAAGTTTTCATATGTCATGGGTTTAGCACTGTGTTTTGGGAACAGATCCGTAGACGAGAAGGTAGCTCGGGAAGGGGATCGAAGGATTGTAGAGAGGGTCAAGTTGGGCACAAGATGAACTATGAGAGCACGAGGTTGCAGGTCTTGAGGGATGCACCATGGATCGGTTAAGGACTGCAGAATGGTTTTCATGATCATAATTTTAGTCGAGCAACAATGATTACGAATTATGATGAGGGGGATTAATCAACTCTCAACAACCTCTACTGGTGTGTGTAAAATTAGTCACAACAGATCTAATGAACAAGTAAATCAATCACAACAGATGAACATAGAAAATATGGTGTAAAACTGTGCAAAACATGCAGCAGTGCTCAATATCCCAATAAGGGCGAATAATTACAATACAATCTGACAATGTGAGTGAGCAATTCGAATTGACTAAGTAGGCCATTTGAATCACTGAATGGAGTAGCTTGACTCCAACTAGGAGTCCTCATCATCAATCGGTGGTGCTCATCAATGCACAAGAACCAGTCATCCAGGTGTCAATCTGAGTCTAACTGAGTGTAACAAGTGTAACTGAAGTGTGTAGCACTGATTAAGGGAAGGAGGCTCAGTGGGGGGCGCATGGGAGGCTAACTGAAGTCAGAACAAGTCATCTAGTCAATCTGGAGGTCCAACGGAAGTGAAACAGTCAGTCGGGAGTGAAACTAGCCTCAAATCAGGGAGAATCGGAGCTAACTGAATGTAACTGAAGTGGAACTGCAGTGGTAGGTGAGAAAGTGTGCCCTTCTCTGGCAGTAGGTGAGAAGTGGGTGCCTTTTATACTAGGAGGGCTAAAGAACTGAAGTAAGTGGCTCCCGGGTGCTAGAAAGAGGTGGCTAAGGTGCTGGAGGCATTAACCTGGTGACTGGGATGCATGCAAAGTGCATGCAAACCCTAGAATTTGCATGCAAACCCTAATTGCATGCAAGATCCTGAAAAAGATGATGTGGATATCCGAACACCCCCCCTCAAGCTAGACTATGATGTGCAAAAAATAATGTGGGGCCCTGGTAACTAAGACCAAAGGTCACCCCAATACAATAATCCAAAAAATGCTGAAAATAAACTAAGTGAGGAAAGAGGGAAAACCCAGTGGGAAGAAAGCCCACCCTCAAGCTAAAGCATAATAATGGATCAATCTGTCTCCACCATGATGGAACTCACCCCCAACAGTGAACGGAGGTAACAGAACTTCTTCTCAGTGAAGCTCTTGGTGAAGATGTCTGCAATTTGCTCATCAGTAGGGCAATATTGCAGAATGATGGTGCGGTCATGCACCAACTGTCGAATGTAATGCATATGAATCTCAATGTGTTTGGTCCTCTGCCGCTGAACTGGATCTGTGGAGATCTTGATAGCACTTTGATTGTCACAAAATAGGATAGTCGAAGTAGTGCCACCAAAACCAAACTCGGAAAGAATACCCTGCAACCAAACTGCCTGAATGCAGGCATTGACTGCCCCTCGATACTCTGTCTCTGCTGAAGAAAGTGCAATGGCTGCTTGCTTTTTGCTGGACCAGCAAATAGCACCATGACCAATCATGAAAACATAACTGGAAGTGGACTTCCGATCAATGCTATCACCTGCCCAATCTGAATCAGTAAAACCAATGAAATCAAGCTCAGAATCTGCAGCATAATGTATGCCAAACTGTCTCGTACCTTACACATACTGCAAGATCCGCTTGGCTGCTCGCCAATGAAGCTCATGTGGCTGCTGCATATATCTTGACACGACACTCACGGCATATGAAATATCAAGCCTTGAGTGTGTCAAATAAAGTAGTGAACCAATCAACTGTCGATACATATTGCAATCTGCAAGCGGTGTAGAATCTCCCTCCTCAAGACTGATTCCTGAGAGGAATGGAAAAGGGGCTGCCTTACATTCAGCCATATTAAACTTCAATAACAGGTCGGAAGCATATTTTTGCTGAGATATAGTGATCCCATCAAAATTTTGAGCTATCTCCAAGCCCAAAAAGTGACTCAGCAAGCCCAAATCGCTCATGTCAAAAGCTAGATTTAAGGCAGTTTTTAGCTTGTTTATTGAAGTAAGAGTGCTACCAGTAATGAGAAGATCATCAACATAAAGTAAAATAACCAAAAAATTACCTTTAACTCGCTGAAGATACACATTCGGATCAGATTTGCATCTTTGGAAATTCTGAGAAAGAAGGAAGGAGTCCATCTTTGCGTACCAAGCTCTTGGGGCCTATTTTAACCCGTACAAAGATTTCTTCAATCTGCAAACTAATGATGGATCTGATGTGTATCCCTCTGGCTGCTGCATATATACCTCTTCAGCAAGGTCTCCATGTAGAAATGCACTCTTCACATCCATGTGGTGCACTTCCCAGTGCTTGGATGCAGAAATAGCCAAAACAAGGCGGATGGAATACATCTTTGCAACCGGTGCAAAGGTCTCAGTGTAGTCCACTCCTTGGACTTGGGAGAAACCTTTTGCCACCAACCTTGCTTTGTATTTTCTGATAGAGCCATCAGCAGCAACTTTCGTGCAGTAGACCCTTTTACACTTCACTAATTTTCTTCTAGGTGGAAGAGAAACTAGCTCCCATGTGTTGTTCTTTTGAAGAGAACTGTACTCTTCATCCATGGCACTTTTCCATCTCGGATCTCGGTGGGCAGAATAGTATGATGTGGGATCTGAACCAGCCATCAAATAAAAAATCTCAGGAATTAATGGATCAGCAATAGAAAGTGCCATACCTGCTCTTTGAAAGTCTGCTCTTGTTCGTCTCGGATCAGCAGGATTTCCAAGGTTCGAACCAGCAGATTGGAGAGTGTTTTGGGCCCACTTTGGTAACTGAGGAGGATCATAATGGTCGGATTCCGAACCTGATATGTCATCATCATCATATGCTGCTGAAATATCAGAAATATCAGAACTCATACCTTCATTATCGCTGCACGGATCTTCTTCTGGTGAAGGCGGTGAATCGGCAGTCTCTTCCTCGACTAGTTGCAATTCTTGAAGCGGTTCTTCAAATTGCACACTGCGCTCTATGAATATCTTTTTAGATCTGATATCCATGAGTTTATATGCTTTTGATTCTTCCCCATACCCTATCAGTATGCACTCGATGCTTTGTGGATCCAAAGCTCCTCTCTTCTTCGGAGGAATTCTAGCCCATGCAGTAGAGCCAAAAACTCTCAAATTTGACACATCCGGTTTGTGACCAAAGAATGCTTCGAAAGGAGTCATACCTTTCATGGATGAATGTGGAACACGGTTCTGTATGTATGCAGCAATAGTGATTGCTTCAGCCCAAATATTTGCATCCAAACCTTTTGATTCAATCATGCATGTAGCCATCTCTTTCAGTGACCGGTTTTTCCTTTCCGCTACACCGTTCTGCTGGGGTGTGTAGGGAACTGTATGTTGGATCTGAATTCCGCTTTGGGCACAAAGTTGCAGCAACTCGGACTTAATATATTCTCCACCATTATCATATCTAAGAGCTTTGATCTTGCTCTCAGTGGCGGTCTCAACAGAAGCCTTAAAATCCTTGAATTTTCCAAGCACTTCTGACTTGTTTTTGAGAAAGAATACCCATGTAAAGCGGGAAAAATCATCAATAAATGTCAAAACATACCTTGAACCATTTAATGACATATGGGGCAGCGGACCACTGATATCAGAATGGATCAACCCCAAAATAGTAGAAGCTCTGCTAGCTTTGCCGCGGTCGAATTTGTGCTCGGGGTGCTTCCCAATGATGCAACCAGTGCATATTCCCTTCGAGGAACGGAGTTGTGGAAGACCATCTACCATGGATTTGTTTGATAGCAGCAGCAAATATTTATAATTAAGATGTCCAAATCTTTCATGCCAAATCCTACTAACCTCATTACCATGTGTGCGAAGAGCAGTGGGCTTTGCAAGCGGAATAAAGTGTGAAAACTCATAGCATTTTGCAGTGTGGTTTGCCTTTCTGACTGCAACAAGTCTTCCACTTTTGATATCAGAAATTTCAACTGTATTAGGGCTGAATGTAACTTGCTTCGGTTCACCAGTGTGTGTCATTTGATACACAGAAAGAATATTTGAAGCCAAGGAAGGCACATAGAGAACATTCTGAAAGCTTCCATGACATACATGAATCGTACCTTTGCCCTTTGAGGAAATTTTTGAGTCATCTCCCAAATGGATGGGGATGTAGCTGTTTGGATCGAATGAAGAAAAATAATCAATATTTGCAGCCATATGATTCGATGCACCCGAATCTATCAAGAGAGTAGTGGGCTTCGAAACAGTTGCCATGAGTGCTTGTCCTCTTTCATGATCATCATTCCTATCCTTCTTCCTTGCACCGTCAGGAAGGGTTATGTTGTTCTTTTCCAAAAGGAGGGCCATTTGATCTATAGTCTTCTTCATACATGAACTTTCGGGATGAAAGCCACGGTTACAATAAGTACATTTAGATTTTTGGTTACCTTCTTTGCCCTTTTGCTTGAACTTCGAACTGGATGGTGCATCCATTTGTTTTCCTTTCTCTCTTTGCTTGTGAGGCTCGAATTTGGGCTTCTCCTTCTTTTGCTTTCCTTTACCATTCGGGATCTTGGGTCCTTGAACATATAGGGATGAATCTTTGGAGCTTATGGACCCCATTTGAATCAACTTGTCATGCTCTTTTGTGACGGACTCAATGAAGGCATTCAAGGTAGGCATCTTCCAATTCGGGGTAGTTAGCCGACTGGAATTGAAAGTAGAGAGGATCAATTGTTTGTCCTCTTTGATAAATCCACTGTTCTTCAACTGCAAGTTCAAGTTCTTGAATTTTGTGAAGAATTCATTGATGGTCTCGAAATTCTCAGGACTAAGGGCAATCAATTCATTCTCTAATTGAAAAGCCCTAAGCTCATCCTGCTTGCCAAATAGTGTTTCAAGTTGATCCCATATAGCTTTTGGAGGCTTCAATCCGCTGAGATGGAAGTGAAGATCTTTGGAGATGGAGAGACAAAGAAGACCATAAGCTTCATCAAGCTTGTTGTAGTGTTTGGTTCTATCTGACAAATTGTTTGGCTCCAATTCAAGACCAATAGTGACTCGGTAGTAACCTTTTGAACGTAATATGATCTCCATATCATCTTTCCAATCAAAATAATTGAATGGGGTGAGGATAGGATTTGAAGAAGAGTATTCCATTGCTAGGAGCGAGTGCACACTGATGTAGAGGAGCTTGCATGCACAATGTAGCGAATGCAATTGATGGAGACAATAAACCTGCAAATCACAATAAACCAAGAACAATGAGGTCGAACAATCCACCCTTTTAGAGTTGCATCACACCTGGGATTGGAGATCAAACAATGTTGAATGGGTCCAATGTATCAGATCCAGGAATTATGTGGAAACTCAAGCTTCTGGAGTGGTATTGGAAGTATTTTCAAGCTTTGCATGCACAGGAGCGAATGCCCTTGAGATATTTCATGCCAAAACTTTTTGCAATTTTTGAGCAATTCACTCAAATCTTCTTGTAGAACCACCTGTAGAAAAGAGATCTTGTCCCTGCAATGGCTCTGATACCATGTAAAATTAGTCACAACAGATCTAATGAACAAGTAAATCAAGCACAACAAATGAACATAGAAAATATGGTGTAAAACTGTGCAAAACATGCAGCAGTGCTCAATATCCCAATAAGGGTGAATAATTACAATACAATCTGACAATGTGAGTGAGCAATTCGAATTGACTAAGTAGGCCATTCGAATCACTGAATGGATTAGCTTGACTCCAACTAGGAGTCCTCATCATCAATCGGTGGTGCTCATCAATGCACAAGAACCAGTCATCCAGGTGTCAATCTGAGTCTAACTGAGTGTAACAAGTGTAACTGAAGTGTGTAGCACTGATTAATGGAAGGAGGCTCAGTGGGGGGCGCATGGGAGGCTAACTGAAGTCAGAACAAGTCATCTAGTCAATATGGAGGTCCAACAGAAATGAAACAGTCAGTCGGGAGTGAAACTAGCCTCAAATCAGGGAGAATCAGAGCTAACTGAATGTAACTGAAGTGGAACTGCAGTGGTAGGTGAGAAAGTGCGCCCTTCTCTGGCAGTAGCTGAGAAGTGGGTGCCTTTCAGACTAGGAGGGCTAAAGAACTGAAGTAAGTGGCTCCCGGGTGCTAGAAAGAGGTGGCTAAGGTGCTGGAGGCATCAACCTGGTGACTGGGATGCATGCAAAGTGCATGCAAACCCTAGAATTTGCATGCAAACCCTAATTGCATGCAAGATCCTGAAAAAGATGATGTGGATATCCGAACAGTGTGAAGGGATTCCAATGGAACAATTTCTTCTTTGCCAGTATTATCAATGATAAGGTACTTAGATGTGGGTTTGATTTTATTGTCTTTTTGGGTATTTCTCTGGTAGAAATGTATGCAAACGTTGGATATTAGAAGATGCATGAAATATGTTTGTTAAATTGCCGAAACAAATATTGTTTCTTTTGAATACTATAATAAGCCAATGTGCATATGATAGGCATGTTGACAAGGAACAAATTTTCTTGAACAAATGTCTGAACAAAATATTGTCTTATGAAATGAAAATTTACGATGTTCCCCGATTCAGCATCTAAATGAAACATCACAGCAGAAGCAGCAGCAATGGCAACAACAATGATTGTCGCAAACTATTCCTCAACCTGTGTCATCCTTTTTAGCATCTGGATACTATTCCTCAACCCCTGTCATCCTTTTTAGCATCTGGATACTGTGGATCTCCTCCATCACTGGCTGGACCCATGACAATAAGGACATCTATACCAATTCGCTCAACGCCTTTATGTTGAAGGCATCATTCAGATTTCTTAAGCAATGACACCAATATGGCCTTCTCCACTTCATACTCCACCACCTCTGTAGAGGAAATTGCGATAAACCAAACCCAAGATTATATTTTTTTGTAATCTGGCTGAAGGATTATGTTATATTAAAATGTACACAATATACAAAATTATGCTACTGCTGGCTTGCCACCAGGGAAGCCAGGCCAACTGTAACATTCCAGAAATATAAGATTGTCTTTGATGTCTGTGGATTGTAACTGTACTGAAGTAAAACAGTAAGATTACTAGATTTACTATAACTAAACATAGGATAACATGAAATAGAAAAGTAACAGAATGGGTGCAGGGAAACCAGCTAACGCTCTTTATCCTCAGAATCCAGGTTGATTGGATTGTTGGGAGAAGAGCCATCTCCATCCTTAGTGAGGATGACTTCAACACCCCATATTTCTCTAGCCAAAGTATCTTGTTTGTGTTGTATCAACTGAAGCTGAGTTTGTATGCCTGTCAGCTACCTCTGAATCTTCATTCCTTCAAACTTTTTCTCCCCAAGGACCTAAGGTAACAAAGATTTTGTGTTCCAGTAGATTTTTAAAATTCTGTGATACTTTGTATCATGAGCACGACTACTTCCAACGTCTAGAATACAACATAAGGTTTCATCATCAATATTGAACTTGTGTTGCTATTGACGTTGTGTCCTGACCTTGGCCTCCATGAATTCAACCTCCTACTTTTCCCTCTGCAAGATATTCCGAGTGTAGGCCTCAACACCTTACATATCTTCCTGCAACACATGAGGTTGGTTTCCCTTGATGTGTCTAGAGTGGCCTCCTTGTTTTATTTCTCTCGAGGCCATAGGAATCAGGCTCATAAAAAAACCTTTCATGTTGATAGCTCATAGCCCCTTACACCATGTAAATTTTGAACTTCACACAATCTTTGCTCTGTGACAGGTCTGGACTCAGTGATAACCTTGGACCCTGTGCACAGTCTTCATGCAGAGACACCAGGACCAACAAATTCAATACCAGCCAATTGAGAACCCAATACCAGCAAATCCGAGACCCTTCGACCCCTTTACTGAGCATAAATGACAAAGTGGCCACCCAATGCCATGAGTATGCGATCAATGTCTCACCTAGCAAAATTTTTTTGCAGTCAAGGAGCATTGTTAGGAAGTACATAGTAGCCATTATGTAACAGAACAAACATAAGCTCTCCTGCAATTTGCAACCACCAAAACCTCTCCACAGTTCACCTTCCATTATTCTCCGCATGCATTGTGGAGGGTAGGTATTATCCTGCATGCCGTCAAGCTTTAGATGGTAGCCATGTGGCCAGTGGATGTGCCACCTGCCTGTATCCCATCATGCCAAGTCTCTTCCCCAACATCCCATCTGAGGAAAGCCCAAGTTTATATTGATAAGATAAGATAATTTTATTGATGTTGGACAAGTGATCATAAATTTATAGGTTGGGGTGGGGTGAGCTAGGGTTTTCTCATTCAATTTTCAGAGATTTTTAAAGAATATGCATGTACATTACTTTTCCAAATACATTATGTGAATACTGCTTTTAATCACCAAGGGTTAGTGTACGCAGTTTTGGACCTACATCCTTTTGCAAAAGGTTCATATGCGAAAGGTTCAAGTTTTCAACAATGAAACAAAACAATTTACATAAGTAAAAATATGGCACAACTTTGAAGTTGATAATGCAGCCACATGAAATATGGCTATCAATGATCAGGAATCTCATCCCCATATTAACTTCCATAAAATATCCCAAAAGTAGGTCAAAGAATTTCATCTGAAAATAAATTATAACAATATATTTCTCATGCTACCGAATCGATATCAATGAGAACAAAGCATCTCTATCCTCCAAGGTCATTTCTTTCCTCTAAAGCAGGGAAGAATCTAGTATTGTAGACTTTCCTAGGAACTATAGTATGAGTCCTCGTATGTCCTATAAAGCTAGGCAAGCAATCTAGAAGCCCTAGTAAGAGGTAATGTCTTCTAGATGTATGAGTATCACCCAATGTTATTAGAACTGGACCGGTGATTGAACTTGTCGATCCCAGAAACCGGAACAGGATCAAAACTGGTCTGGAACCAGTAAAAGATCAAACACAAAACTTGATCAACCAAAAAATACATAAAATATTCAAATGTTGATAAAAAATAACTTCATGTACATGCATGCAAATCCAAACCATTAGACACAAATATGCAAAGTTTACTGATGTATATAGCATTGTAAGGGTGAATATAGCAAAATGGCACCAAATGAAATACATATTCGAACCAAAGGTCCAAAATACAACTACATTAAGGCCCTACATGGCCTGCAAAGTCCAAAAATAATCATACTATAAGCTATAGTCAAACCAAATTACATAATTATTTAAATTTTTTATTTTTTGGGGTGAAGAAAGTGCATTGATACAAACCTGTTGAATCAAACTGGTGCTAACTTGTTTTGGCTTGAATCGGTCGGTTTTGATCGATTCAAGCCAGTTTTGGAACAATTCAAACCAAAACCAGCCACTAGTGTTCACTGTTAACACTGGTATCGACAAGATAGATGATGCACTTATCTTCAGTAATGGTCATATATAGATGCAAGAATGAAGTAGGAAGATGGATTAATATAGATATTCCGTATTTGTCTTTTACAAAATGTCAAAAAAAACCAGCTCCATTAATTACAACTACAATTATTTGGTTTTCATTTATGAAAATTGCGAGTAATCAACCAACTTCTCCATTGCTACCATCCTCCAATCTCATAATGAACAGTACATAAGAAAGTAAAATGTAAAAGAAGTCCTTACAAAAGGTCAATCTAGAGCTTAAGTGGCTTGACTGAAGCAATTATGATTGAGTACATGCTGCATAGAATGGGAGTAAAATGACTCAAAGGGATGGGTGAGAACACCAGTTTTGAGCAATTGTTGACTCTAGAATTCAATCCTCCAAGCATGAGAAACTACGCATTGTGCAACTCTAGATAAAACAAAAATCATGATTAAAGTAATTTCCTTAGCCTGAAATACAGAAATTGTGATAATTTTAATTTTTTACAATACTATTATTCATGAACAAAACCAAAGTAAGGGAGAAGATAATGAAACTCACTATGTAGCAGTGCTGCCAGGATTCCTCTGGGAAGGTAATCATAGGAAAGTAACTTCTTGCCTCTCATCCCTGAATAAATTCTCTCATAGAAACAAGATGCTTATGCCTGATAGTACCGAACTCCTGAATGGCAGGTATGAATTCCAGATTCTCTCTATTTTTCAGATACCCATCTTGGAGAAGCCAAAGTGCTATCAGACAACCATTATTGAACCTGGCCTTTTAGACAGTTTCATGACTAGATTTTCATTTGACTTCTCTTGTTGCATTCAAAACATCATCTCAAATGCTCAACTCCTTGGAAATTTACTAGTTTCCCACTCCCATTGCCCATGCCTTCTTTCATGTCCTTCTTTGAGAGAGTAGATGAAGATCAAGATATGCCAATGACACCTGTGTTGAACATATGATAGCACCCAATTAACAAATTGTTAGATTTTCAGAATTTACTTCAATGTGATCTAGGATCTTAACTAAGAGAACAACATGTACAACATATCTACAGCATATCAATCATGGACACAATAATGCAAGCACACAAGAGACACAAAGTTTACTTGGGGAAAACCATAAAGGTGAAAAACCCCAATAACTTCCTCAGAGATAGATAGAGCAATGATACAACCAAAGTACAAGAGATAGTCTTATCCTAGCAGCAGAACCTCCTCCTCACAAGTGCGCCACTTTCTGAATGAGAGAAGTGTGTGTAATGAGTGATCAAATAGAGATCTCTCAATCTCTATTTATACTTGTCCTGTCCTGCCCAATAAACTAATGTGGCCTACATGTCTAGCTTAACCCATGGTTAACTTAATCTGGGCCGACCCCACACTTGGTGGTCTAATAACCCATTTACCCACATGAATCATACAGGGCCGACCCCATCAAGGTGGTCTAATAACCCATCAAGTATAAGTTACGACACTTACAATATAAATGACAACACTTCCATATAGAGGAATAATAACATCTCTATAGGAACACAAACACTTTTGTATAGAGGAATAATAACATCTTTATAGGAATACAATATACATGGGTAAATACATTCCGAAGTTACATATACATTAACACTCCCTCTTAACTAGGAAGGTATTTCTCGACACAGATCTGCTAGTACAAGTTTTCTTCTCTAGATCATCATCAGCGAATCATCATCCTCGAATCATTGTCATCGTCACTGCTGCTGCTATCTCAATCAATCTCTGAATCTACTCGTCATAGGAAGTTCTACAGAGCCAGTCCTTTTTCATACTGGATGTAGGTCCACCACTTGTAGGTCTTCATCATCACTGGTCATACTGTGAAATCCTCAGGACTCATCACGTGCATCTGCAAAACCTTGCAAGAGCATCCTAGGCCTTTTACAAGCGCACAACTCAACCTATCGAATCTCCCAGGATCTTTTACATGCCACTGCACAACCTGTCCACGACCACAAAGTATCAAACTGATACTCACCATACATCCACCTGATGTATATCATCACATGATCATCCTGATCATCATCATCATCTAAGCAAGCCATCAAGTAGGTACACCTCAGGACTGATTATACTGCCTTTGCAAAACCTACAAGATCTCTCAGGACTGATTACACTGCCTCGGGAAAACCTGCAAGAGCATCTCAGGACTGATTATATGCCTCTGCAAAACCTGTGTACCAAACGGTCACATCAATGTCTTCAGATCACCACATAGTCCACGGAGCACAACCCAGATGCACACACACAGCACTTACACTCACCAGCATGGGAGTACCAACCTACTACCATGTGGGAAAGGCTCACAACACTTAAATCAACGACCATGGGAGGACCAACCTACCACCATGTCGGAATGGCATAGCACTTACATCAACGACCATGGGAGGACCAACCTACCACCATGTCGGAATGGCACAACACTTACATTAACGACCATGGGAGGACCACCTACCACCATGTTGGAAAGGCCCAGAACTTACATCAACGACCATGAGAGGACCAAGCTACTATCATGTCGGAATGGCTTCAGCACTTATATCATGACCATGAGAGGACCAACCTACTATCATGTCAGAATGGCTCTAGCACTTATATCTCACCATAGGAGGACCAACCTACCACTATGTGAGAATGGCTCAACCCTTACATCTTACCATGGGAGGACCAACCTACCACCATGTAAGAATGGCCCAGTGTGCATCTGTGTCTCCAGACTCATCACTTCCCTCTGGAAGGCATCTCGATCTGAAGTACACCAAGTCTCTCTCTGAAATATTCAAACTTCACTCTGGCAAGTGGCTTGGTCAACACATCGGCTATCTGCTTGTTTGTCGCAACATATAAGAGCTTCATTGCTCCTCTCTGCACCATATCCATGATATAGTGGAACTTGATCTCAATGTGCTTCAACTTGTCATGGAACACTGAGTTCTCCGACAACTTCACACAACTCTGGTTGTCGCAATATATACAAGTAGCACTCAACTGGAGATCAAACAAATCAGACAGTAGCTTCCTAAGCCATACTGCCTCACAACTAGCTAAACAGGCTGTGACATACTCTGCATCAGCTATACTCAGTGCCACACAGGACTGCTTCCTGGTAAACCAAGAGATCACACCTGATCCCATACTGAAGCAACACCTCGAAGTGCTCTTCCGATCAATGGCACTACCTGCCCAATCCGAATCAACATAACCCTCCAGTTTAAACTTTTGATTCACCTCATACTTGAGCCTATAATCCACTGTACCCTTCAGGTACCTCAGAACATGCTTTGCAGCTATCAGGTGAACATGTCTCGGATCTGTCAAATACTGGCTCAAGGTGTTCACCACAAAGCAAATGCCTGGCCTTGTGTTCGTCAGGTACATCAAGGACCCAATCATCTGAAAATACATCGTAGCATCAACCAGCTCAGAAGAAGCATCACACAGAAGCTTCAGGTTCGATGCCATAGGTGTGTCCATGGCCTTGCAGTCCATCATCCCAAAACTATTCAGGATCTTTACTGCATACTTCCCTTGTCCAAGGAAGATTCCATCTACACTCTTCCACACCTCCATACCAAGAAAAATAATGCATCATTCCCAAGTCCTTCATCATGAACTTGTCAGCAAGCTTTCGCTACGTGTCGGCAATCAATCTATCTTCACCTGTGATAAACAGGTCATCCGCATACAAAATTAGTATCACTAGATTGCCTTCCTCAACCTTGTAGTAAAGATTGGAATCCACTTTACTCTTGGTAAAGCCCAAACTGGATAGAAAGTTGTCTATCCTACCATACCAAGTTCTGCACATATATGACTCCCTGTCATGTGTCTCAGAACCAAGTGGCTGCTCCACATACACTTCTTCTTCAACTACACCATTCAAGAAAGCTGTCTTGAAATCCATCTGGTGTATCTTCCACTTCATCACTGCGGCCAGAGCAAGTACTGATCTAATGGAAGTGTATCTGGCTACAGTAGAAAAATTCTCTATGCTACCACCTGCAGCATGCTTGATCTTGTAGATCTTCTTGGAAGTCACTACCGACTCCCCTTGGGACTGCATCCCAAACATCTTCATGATCGACTGGTACTCCTTGATCATGGCATTCTTCCTAGATCCTGGGAACTTCAATATCTTCAATATTTTCAATAGATAACTTTGTTGTTGAACAAATGTTGTAGACCTTCTTTTGTAGGTGATGGTATACGATCTTTCCCATGTATATTAGTAGTATACTGTTCATCAATGCAACTATTCTAATATGCATAATACACATCCTAATTCTAGGACCATCAGTATATACATTATTGAATAGTATTAAACAATAAAATATGCAAGGAATGATAATTCAAATACTTATCTTTGTTTGTTTGTTGGGTTGACTCCCTCTCAGTCTTTGCTTCTTTTCTGCAACTCCATTCTGATGTTATAAGTGGTCAACTCCCTCTAAATATCTGCATCCTTGCAGAAACTACTGAAGTGTTCTCCTTCTTGATCTTTGCTTCCTTGTATTACCTGTCCTCGAACTTATATCCATCACTATGCATGCTTATTAGAATCATCATTGTGTTATATATCCTCGAGGTCTCATACATAATTACACATTCATCAAAACACAATAATCTTAAACATGTATAGTCATGATCATTTCAAACACAGATAATAAACATTAGTATTCAAGGTTTCAGGGAAGTCTTCTTTTACTCATGCATATTCTTATTTGATCATAGGACTCTTCTGGTTAGTTAAATCATCAATCAAGATAAGAGACATAAAATGCATAAACCCTTGATTACTTACATTTCTAACTTTATGAATAAGCATAACCAATCATACCAAGTATACTTATATAAGGGATCCAAACACAAGGTAGGATTCTAACTTGATATAGGAAAAACATAGTTGGATTGGTATGTTAGCTAGTTATGTCTAACATACCCACATGATGTCTTCTTGTTCTCTTCAATGACTTGTGCTAGTAACCTGCATATCTCATAGGTTAACCATTATAGAACCAAGTTATACATACCTCGCAAATACATCTTCTAAGTGATCCATGACAATGGATGAATCTTTGTCCTCATGTCATCATGATCATATGTTCTTGAACTAGAACATGATTTGACTTTATTGGTGTACCTTTCATGTTAGCGGACAACATAAACCTCATATAACACCATAATGCATTAGTACAATCATAAGTGTCAACACCCTAATCAATGAATATCTTCTATCATGCATTCATAATTTTGTTAAGGTGATACGACAAGTCTAAAATCAAGATTGTACTAACCGTAATAACATGAAGACAAACATACCATAAATTTAATCATGAAAAAATCTCGAAACATACATGGATGAGTCATACCTGTCGAGATTGCCTGTAATCTTCTTATGTAAGGCCTTAGCCTCATCTCCCTCTGAAACAGGAACTTCTTCACTTATGTAGGTGACCAATCCATTCTCTTCTAGGATTAACCCAATCCACTTGATTTGCAGGGAATGGATCTGGAGTTGGATTAGGGTTTGTCAGAGAAACCCCAAAAATTCAAACTTTGAATTTCAAACTTTCGAAAGGATAAAAATATGCGCCTTGATGAGCTGATCAAGCTGGTATACTCGGAATTTGAAAACTGCAAAGTTTCACTCCTCAAATTTGCCTTTGAAACTTCTAGATTCACTATACATGACCTCGAACTAGGGTTTGATGAAGCCCAACCTTCTTCCCAATCAAAAGGTTTGATCCAAAGCTGTAAGCTTCTATTTTTCCGAGGAGCTTCCAGCCGTGGTCACAGATTTTAAAAATTCCCATTTTTTCAGAAGCCCTAATTTTCCACTTTTCCAATCAAAGTCCCGAACGAGGGTCTAATCAAGCCCGGTCTTCTGCCCAACTAAAAATTCTTATCTTGGTCTCTAAATTTTGATTTTGATGAGTAGCATTCAGCCATAGACACCGATTACAAAAATTCCAACTTTCTCCGAAACCCTAAATTCCGGAAGCCATGAATGAAGGTGCTCAAACCAATTCTGTTTTGACAGAAATATGTACCTGATTTTTTCTGGTGTAAATCCAGAATTTTAGATCCAAAGGGTCTGAAAAATTTCTTGTGATAGCCCGACCTGTCATCTTTCCAACCCCACAGGTCTGACCTCAAATGGATTCTCTGAGAGAGAGTTATGCCAAGTGTCGCAACGTGACCTGTTTATGGGATGAAATAGGAGAGCGAACTTGTACGGCGTGCCACGTGTCACTAGTTAAGTTTCAGCCTCTGAAAAAGTTATCTGAGAAAGTAAAGTCTGTGCACTACTTGTCACTTTTTATGAAATTTCTTTTGGAGCTTCGTAGCCCATCTTATGACCTTTTTTCCAAGGTCACCTAATTATGACTAAGATCTGGAAGAGGCAGAAACCCTATATTGTACAGATCATAAATCACAAATTCCAACGAATTAGAGGTTGTCCTTTGGACACAAGGTACATGGGGATCTTAGCTTCGACCTGTAACAATTGCAGATCCGAAAACTTCTCCAAAATGGATTTATAGCGAAAGTGCTACGATGACTGGTTTTTGCTATATCAAGCCCTAGCATCACAAGTGCAACAAGTGTCGTACATGCCATACCATGCCTTTTTTCAGGCTAGCTTTGATACCATGTTAGACTTTCAGAGTTTACTTCAATCTGATCTAGGATCTTAACTGAGAGAACAACATGTACAGCATATCTACAGCATATCAATCATGGACACAATAATGCAAGCACACAAGAGACACAAAGTTTACTTGGGGAAAACCATAAAGGTGAAAAACCCTAATAACTTCCTCAGAGATAGATAGATCAATGATACAACCAAAGTACAAGAGATTAGTCTTCTCCTAGCAGCAGAACCTCCTCCTCACAAGTGCACCACTTTCCGAATGAGAGAAGTGTGTGTAATGAGTGATCAAATAGAGATCTCCCGATCTCTATTTATACTTGTCTTGTCCTACCCAATAAACTAATGGGGCCTACATGTCTAGCTTAACCCATGGTTAACTTAATCCGGGCCGACCCCACACTTGGTGGTCTAATAATCCATTTACCCACATGACTCATACAGGGCCGACCCCATCAAGGTGGTCTAATAACCCATCAAGTATAAGTTACGACACTTACAATATAAATGACAACACTTCCGTATAGAGGAATAATAACATCTCTATAGGAATACAAACACTTCCGTATAGAGGAATAATAACATCTCTATAGGAATACAATATACATGGGTAAATACATTCCGAAGTTACATATACATTAACACAAATAACCATCAATGACTACAACAACAATTGATCCAATGATGATTCAGATAATAGCTCTAGTTCTCATAGATTTGAAATGGGCTCTAGACATATTGAACTGGGCTGCAGTCACATTTGCAGAAGCAACAGTAGGAGCATCTAGAGCTACACTACATGGGTTTAACAGAGGTTTCCCAAATCAGATCTATGTTAAAAATCTAACACTTATCATCTCTATGATGGATGTATAGTTTCCTTTTGAAGATATCCCATTCCTCATGAAAATAAAATGAGAAATAAAAAAATATTAAGTTTTAGGTAAATCTACTTGCTGTGTAATCAAAGGTAAATACACAGGAAAAAGAGTAGCATTGTTGCAAGTCAATACAAGAAGGCTCAAAAGAATTTGGAAATTCAACACTATCTCCTGCATACATTGATGGACTTAAAATAGATATAAAAAACTGGAAAGTGATGGCCATGTCTATTATAGAGGAGATCACAGAAGTCTGATTATAGCTTAAAAACTCCGAGGAAAATGCCATCCAGCAGAATTACAAGAGTAAAGAACACCTTATGGAGAAGCAATATTCTATGCTGCCAGAAGAAATCTGTAATTGTCTCTCAGGCTTGACCAGTGAAATGGATAAGTTCTTACCTATCTCTCACTTTGTGGAGGAGCTAGAGGGAGATGCTCTGAAATGCAAAGAGGAAGTACTCCTTAATCACAGAGATTTAAGGGATGCAATATATGCTTTTAGAGGTGAATTGTTTGTTTTTCAAATTTTTAAGCACCAAGTCCAATCATTTGAAGTCAAACTACAAACTATGCAAGAACAACTACTGATTTGGAAGCATAAAGCTACTATTGTTGATGCTCAAACTAAATCTCTTCAAACAGATCTTGAAATTGCAAACATATCTATTTACAAGTTGAGGAAATATAAAGAAGAAGCAATGGAAAGAGAGAAATATTTGTAAGCTGAACTCTTTGCAACACAGGAGTCTCTTCAAAATCTAGAAGAATTAACAAATGAGGTAAAGGGGTCACAATGCTCACTACAAATTTTAACATACTCAAGGAGGGGATGTGTTTCAAGTACCAATTGCTTAACTAGTTCAAAAACTAGTACATAACCCTCTTTTTTCTTTGAATGAAATGACCATAGGTAGCTCCTAGTTATTTTCTGGTGGTGGTGTATTACAGGCTATGGGAGGATACTTTTCTGAACTGTCAATGAATTGTTAAATTTTCAGAATTTACTTCAATCTGATCTAGGATCTTAACTGAGAGAACAACATGTACAGCATATCTACAGCATATCAATCATGGAGGCAATAATGCAAGCACACAAGAGACACAAAGATTTACTTGGGGAAAACCATAAAGGTGAAAAACCCCAATAACTTCCTCAGAGATAGATAGAGCAATGATACAACCAACCAAGAGAGATAGCCATAACCTAGAAGCAGATCCTCCTCCTCCATAAGTGCGCCACTCCTCCTTGAGTGCATGCGTGAGAAGTGAGTGAGCAAATAGAGTGCCTCCCGCACTCTATTTATACTTGACTTGACTTGCCTTTTTACCTAACTCATGTAGGCTCAAACTTAACCACATAACATAATGCTGACTGGGCCGACCCCCAATAGAGTGGTCTAATAACCCTTTGACCCACATGGCCGACCCCCAATAGGGTGGTCTAATAACCCTTTGACCCACATGACTTATACAGGGCCGACCCCAAACAAGGTGGTCTAATAACCCATCAAGTATAAGTTACGACACTTACAATATAAATAACGACACTTCCTTATAGAGGAATAATACCATCTCTATAGGAATACAATATACATATATGTGAAATACATTCCGAAGTTACATATACATCAACACTCCCTCTTAACTAGGAAGGTATTTCTCAGCACAGTTCTTCTAGCACAAGTCATCTTCTCTGGATCATCGTCACTGGATAATCGTCATCGAGTCATCATCATCGTCACTGTTGCTGCTATCTCAATCAATCTCTGAATCTACTCGTCATAGGAAGTTCTACAGAGCCAGTCCTTTTTCATACTGGATGTAGGCCCACCACCTGTAGGTCTTCATCATCACTGGCCATACTGTGGAATCCTCAGGACTTATTACGTGCGTCACAAAACCTGGCTGCAGCATCCCAGGCTATTACGAGCACACAGCTCTACCTGTAGGATCTCCCAGGAGCACATTACATGTGACCCATCACAAAACCTGGCTGAAGCATCCCAGGCTGTTACGAGCACGTGGCTCTACCTGTCGGATCTCCCAGGAGCACATTACATGTGATCTCACCACAAAACCTGGCTGAAGCATCCCAGGCTGTTACGAGCAAACAGCTCTACCTGTCGGATCTCCCAGGAGCACATTACATGTGGTCCACCACAAAACCTGGCTGAAGCATCTGAGGCCTTTTTCATCCTGTCCAGATCTCCCAGGAGCAAATTACATGTGTTCATGGCAAAACCTGGCTGAAGCATCTGAGGCCTTTTTCATCCTGTCCAGATCTCCCAGGAGCAAATTACATGCCATAGGACAAAACCTCGCAAGAGCATCTGCCATATATCCCAGGGCACCGAATTACATGCCATAGGCAAAACCTCGAAAGACTATCTGCAGATCTCCCAGGGCACAAATTACATGTCCTTCCAAGCAAAACCTTGCAAGAGCCAAATGTCCCAGGGCACTGAATTACATGCCATAGGCAAAAACTCGAAAGACAATCTGCAAATCTCCCAGGGCACAAATTACATGCTTACCTGCACAACCTGATCCACGGCCACAAAGTATCATCTGATACTCATCAAACATCATCCTGATGTACACATGATCATCCTGATCATCATCACTGCAACATCCTGCTGCATGTCATCTGGAGAAGCTCGTCATCCACGATCATCCTGATCATACAATGCATCCATCTGATGCACACCAAGTATCCATCTGATACATACATAGATACATGATCCACACAATGTATCCATCAGCATACATGATCTGCCTGATCATACAAAGATACATGATCCACACAATGTATCCATCAATCATACATGATCTACCTGATCATACAAAGATACATGATCCACACAATGTATCCATTAGCATACATGATCTACCTGATCATACAAAGATACATGATCCACACAATGTATCCATTAGCATCCAACATGATGCATAAATACATACACATGATCCAACCGATCATATCCAGCATCAAACATGATGCGTACATACATATAAATGATCCAACTGATCATATTCAAGCAGAAACCAGAACATCATCCTGATGCTCATCATCCAGCGCTTACATCCACAGCCATGTGTAGGATCCCCCTTCCAACATGCTTGGAATGGCTTCAGCAAATGTGTCCATCACTTCTTCCTCGAAGTATCCTCGATATGAAGCACGCCAAGCCTCTCTCTGAAGTTCTCGAACTTCACACTGGCTAGTGGCTTCGTCAGCACATCTGCAATCTGCTCGTCCGTCGCAACATACAGGAGCTTCATAGCTCCTCTCTGCACCATATCCCTGATATAGTGATATTTTATCTCTATGTGTTTCGACCTGTCATGAAACACTGGGTTCTCAGACAGCTTCACACAACTCTGGTTGTCACAGAAGATACCAGTAGCATCCAATGGGAGATCAAATAACTCAGACAGTAGCTTCCGTAGCCATACTGCCTCACAACTAGCTGAACAGGCTGTAACATACTCTGCCTCAGCTGTACTCAGTGCTACGCAGGACTGCTTCCTGCTAAACCAAGAGATCACACCTGATCCCATACTGAAGCAGCACCCAGATGTGCTCTTCCTATCTGCAGCACTGCTAGCCCAATATGAATCAACATAACCCTGCAAGTTAAACTTTTGATTCGCCTCATACTTGAGCCCATAATCCACTGTACCCTTCAGGTACCTCAGAACATGCTTTACAGCAACCAGGTGAACACTCCTCGGATCCGTCAGGAACTGGCGCAATGTGTTCACAGCAAATCAAATATCCGGTCTCGTGTTTGTCAAGTACATCAAGGACCCAATCATCTGACGATACATAGAGACATCAACCAGCTCAGATCAAGCATCATATAGAAGCTTCAGATTCGATGCCATAGGTGTGGCCATGGCCTTGCAATCCATCATCCTGAACCTCTTCAGGATCTCTACTGCATACTTCCCTTGTCCAAGGAAGATTCCTTCTGCACTCTTCCACACCTTCATGCCAAAAACAAATAGTGCATCATCCCCAAGTTCTTCATCTCGAACTCGGTAGTAAGCTTCCGCTGCGTGTCGGCAATCAATCTATCTTTCACCATACCAAGTTCTGCACATATATGATTTCCTATCATGTGTCTCAGAACCAAGTGGCTGCTCCACATACACTTCTTCTTCAACTACACCATTCAAGAAAGCTGTCTTGAATCCATCTGGTGTATCTTCTGTTTCGTCACTTTTATATTTCTCTATGCTGCCATCTGCAACATGCTTGATCTGATAGTTCCATTTGGAAGTCATAACAAACTTCCATTCATGTCTTGGGACTACATCCCAAACATCATTCTTCATGATCGACGGATCATGGCATTCCATTTCTTCATCCCAGATCCTGGGAACTTCAATATCTTCAATAGATATCTTTGTTGCTAGAACAAATGTTGTAGTCCTTTTGTAGGTGAAGATATATGGTCTTTCCTACAAAACAGGTTAAATTGCATGATTAGAAACATCTCATAATTTTCAGAACAAATTCTTACACATAAAGAGATATGTCATACAGTCATGCAATTATCTTAGCCAATGCTTCAATACAACATTTATCCATATCCCGTAACTTTCTAGATGCCTTCCAATCTCTACCAGAACATTGTTAAGAGTGTGCACAACTCCCAACATGTCAGCAAAGAGGTTTCATTCTAGATAAGTAGCAATGGAATGTTGTACAGTGCCATAGGCCACTTACCCATGTATATTAGTATATTTTTCATCAATGCAACTATTCTAATATGCACAATACATATCCTAAGTCTAGGAACATGAGCATATACATCATTGAACAATTTTATTTAAACAAACAAATATGCAAGAAATGATAATTAAAATACTTATCTTTGTTTGTTCGTTAGGTGGACTCCCTCTGAGTCTTCACTTCCTTGCAGGAGCTGCTGGAGTCCTAATCTGAAGTAGCTTCTTCTACACCTTTCTGTTGTGGAATGTAGAGAGATGGTCAACTCCCTCTGAATATTTGCATCCTTGCATAAACCACTGGAGTGTACTCCCTCTTGATCTTTGCTTCCTGGATTACTTATTCTTCAACTCATATTCATCCTTGGTCCCTATGCATGCTTATTAGTATCATGATTGAGTTATCCTTGTGATCTCATATAAAATCATACATTCATTAGTATACTATTAAAACACAATAATCTCAAGCATGTATAGTCATGATCATTTCAAACAGAAAATAATAAGCATTAGCATTCAAGGTTCATGTAGGATTCTTATGGTTAGTCAAATCATAAGAAACATAACATGTCTAAACCTGTAATTACTCAAACCTATGACTCTTCGGATTAGTTGAATCATCAATCAAGATAAGAGATATAATATGCATAAAACCTGTGATTATTCAAAGCTATACCTTCATGATTCTTCTGATTAGTCATATCATAAGAAACATAACATGTCTAAACCTATAAAGACTCAAACATATGACTCTTAGAGTTAGTCATATCATTAATGCATATACCCATGATTATTCAAACTTATGACTTCATGAATAATCATTATCAACAACACAACAGTATAAGATCCTAACACAAGGTAGGATTCTAGCTTGATATAGGAAAAACATACCTGAATTAGCATGCTAGCTATTTATGTCTAACATACTCACATAATGTCTTCTGTTTCTCTTCAGTGACTTGTGCTAGTAATCTGCATGTCTCATGAGTTAACCATTGCAAAACCAAGTTATACATACCTCGTAAATGGATCTTCTATGAGATCCATGACAATGGATGAATCCTTGTCTTCATGTCACCATGATCATACGTTCTTGAAGTAGAACATGATTTGTCTTTCTTGGTGTACCTTTTATGTTAGCAGACAACATAAACCTCATACAACACCATAATGCATTAGTACAATCATAAGTGTCAACACCTTAATCAATGAATATTTTCTATCGTGCATTCATAGTTTTATTAAGGTGATATGACAAGTCTAAAATCAAGATTGTACTAATCGTAATAACATGAAGACAAACATACCATAAACTTAATCATGAACAAATATCGAGACATACCTTGATGAGTCATACCTGTCGAGATCGCTAGTAATCTTCTTATGTAAGGCCTTAGCCTTATCTCCCTCTGAAACAGGAACTTCTTCACTTATGCAAGTGACCAATCGATCTTCTTCTAGGATTAGCCCTATCCACTTGATTTGCAAGAACTGGACTTGGAGCTGGATAAGGGTTTGTCAGAGAAACCCCAAAAATTCAAACTTTGAATTTCAAACTTCCGAAAGGATAGAAATGTGCGCCTTGATGAGCTGATCAAGCTAGTATATTCAGAATTTGAAAACTGCAAAGTTTCACTCCTCAATTTTGCCTTTGAAACTTCTGGATTCACTAGACGTGACCCTGAACTGGGGGTTTGATGAATCCCACTCTTCTGCCCAATCAAAAGGTTTGATCCAAAGCTCTAATCTTCTATTTTTCTGAGGAGCTTCCAGCCGTAGTCACAGATTTCAAAAATTCTCATTTTTACAGAAGCCCTAATTTTCCACTTTTCTGATCAAGGTCCCGAACTAGGGTTTGATCAAACCCGGCCTTCTGCCCAACCAAAAATTATGATTTTGGTCTCTAAATTTTCATTTTGATGAGTAGCATTCAGCCGTGGTCTCCGATTACAAAAATTCCAACTTTCTCCAAAGCCCTAAATTCCGGAAGCCATGAATGAAGGTACTCAAAAATAATTCTGTTTTGACAGAAATATGTACCTGATTGTTTCTGGTGTAAATCCGAACTTTTCGATCCACAGGGTCTGAAAACGTTTCCTGAGATAGCCTGACCTGTTAGCTTTCCATCTTGACAGGTCTGACCTCAATTGGATTCTCTGAGAGAGAGTTATGCCAAATGTCGCAACGTGACCTGTTTTGGGATAATACAGGAGAGCGAACTTGTACGGCGTGCCACGTGTCACTGTTTCAACTTCGGCCTCTGAAAAATTTTCCTGAGATAGCTCGGCCTGTTATCTTTCCATCCTGACATGTCTGACCTCAATTGGATTTTCTGAGAGAGAGTTATGCCAAGTGTCGCAACGTGACCTGTTTATGGGATAAAACAGTAGAGCGAACTTGTACGGCGTACCACGTGTCACTGGTTCACCTTCGGCCTCTGAAAAAGTTTTCTGAGATAGTACAGTCTGTGTACTACCTATCAATTTTCACAAAACTGCATTTGGAGCTTCCTAGCCCAAGTTATGACCTTTTTCCCAAGGTCACCTGATTTTGACTCAGATCTGGAAGAGGACGAAACCCTATATTGCACAGGTCATAAATCACAAAGTACAACGAATTAGAGGTTGTCCTTTGGACACAAGGTACCTGGAGATCTTAGCTTCGGCCTGTAACAATTTCAGATCCGAAAACTTCGCCAAAACCGATTTATAGCGAAAGTTCTACGATGACTGGTTTTTGCTATATCAAGCCCTAGCATCGTAAGTGCAACAAGTGTCATACATACCATATCATGCCTTCTTTCAGGCTAGCTCTGATACCATGTTAAATTTTCAGAATTTACTTCAATCTGATCTAGGATCTTAACTGAGAGAACAACATGTACAGCATATCTACAGCATATCAATCATGGAGGCAATAATGCAAGCACACAAGAGACACAAAGATTTACTTGGGGAAAACCATAAAGGTGAAAAACCCCAATAACTTCCTCAGAGATAGATAGAGCAATGATACAACCAACCAAGAGAGATAGCCATAACCTAGCAGCAGATCCTCCTCCTCCATAAGTGCGCCACTCCTCCTTGAGTGCATGTGTGAGAAGTGAGTGAGCAAATAGAGTGCCTCCCACACTCTATTTATACTTGACTTGACTTGCCTTTTTACCTAACTCATGTAGGCTCGAACTTAACCACATAACATAATGCTGACTGGGCCGACCCCCAATAGAGTGGTCTAATAACCCTTTGACCCACATGGCCGACCCCCAATAGGGTGGTCTAATAACCCTTTGACCCACATGACTTATACAGGGCCGACCCCAAACAAGGTGGTCTAATAACCCATCAAGTATAAGTTATGACACTTACAATATAAATGACGACACTTCCTTATAGAGGAATAATACCATCTCTATAGGAATACAATATACATATATGTGAAATACATTCCGAAGTTACATATACATCAACATGAATTGAGGGTCCAACGAGGAGGAGACAAGAATTGAAGAAAATGTTTTCTTAGTCTTTGGTATGATGGAGGGATACTCACAAAGACTAAAATTGACCGAGAGAGGAAGATACAAGATCTTACCTAGTAATTTATGGAAAACCCTATTGATGACTATTGCTGCCAATCAAAAGGATGACGAATGCATCTAAATCAACTAGTCCAATTCGAAGATCTGAGGATTTGCTGGTCTTTGTTATTGAAGCTCCTTTCCTTCGAGATTTTGTGAGATAACAAGGAAGAGGGCCTACCTTGTAGTTTTAACTGTCCATAATCCCTAAAAAAATAGTATTTAATGCCATATGATGCAACATAAATGGTTTTTTTCCATACTTAGGCCATAATTTTTCCTCTCTAGGTGGGACACATGGATACTTTTTCTTTTTCTTTGTGATCTTGAGTCTGGGATTTAATTGGATCTCTACTATAATTGGCCGCTTTGATTTTCTGTAGGCATATATTATTCTAGTTGGAACCAAAATTTACAACATCAGAGGAAGGGGATTCCATGAGAGCTTCTCTACCATATATCTGGCGAATGAGGTAAATATGCACCATTCATGGCATACCCATTTTCTGTAGACCCTGATGAGAGTGATTTCCTACATAGTTGTAGTAGGCACCCAGGCAGCCTAGTTCAAAAGGGGCTAGCTTGGAAAATGACTACCCCTTCCAAAAATCATATCCAGTCAATATCCATCCTCGTTATGGGCGATCCCATGAGTGTCTATGTCATCATAAAGGATAGAACTTGAGGCTACTTCTAGTGAATTCTCCATTTTTCCGTTAGCCCATGAGCTCATGCCCCATAATGTGCCAATTTGACATTAAGAGGTTTTAATTTACTCTCTTTTTTGTGTATGAGTGTATCTAAGACCTAACCTATTGGAAATAGGCCAGGATAAATACATTGGAATTTTAGTGTAGTGCTTGGAACTAATGATTTAATGTGTGCTTTAATGCTGATTTTATGTCTTCAACATCCTTATTTGTCAGTCTTGTTTTTAGTGCTTCCCCAAATTTGTTGAAGTTGCATATATTGGAGCACATGAGATAAATCATATATGAGAAATGTACAAAATTAAAACCTTGGAGGGTATCACTAAGATAATGAATTGATCAACTATGCAGAGGATCATGAATCGTATACATGTTCAAATTTGCAGATAACTTTGAAACTATAGTATTTATGTACAGCTTGTGAACCACTTAAGAGTTAATATTGCAAGACTAAACAAGGAGCAAGAAGAAGTTGTTTAAGGGCATTTGACTTGAAATTTCACTTGATTGCTTGGTTTGAGAAGTTTAAGAGTATTTTCCTGTTCTTTCTTATCAAAGTTTTCAACTAAAAGTTTACTCAACACTGTATTTTATTTGTAGATATCTTAAGACCTTAACGCTGGATGAGAGTCTTATTGAGGAGCGAAGAAAGGACTGGCTACATGAGATCACTCTTAACAATTCTTCTTTGGAAGTGTTGAACTTCTACATAACGACACTAGAAATGATCAACATCAGTTATCGTGAGCTAATAGTAACAAACTGCCCCTCACTAACATTTTTAAAGGTTGGTGATTGTGGTATACTGAATCTGAGAGGTGTTTTGAATAAGGCCACTGCATTGGAGGAGTTTTTTGGTGGGACTGATGAATATAGTTGTCTATGATTGTCATTGATGACAACATTAATGACAAAGGTGATGTGTGATGACATGACATGAAGCCAAAGCAAGCAAACAAGCAAGATGACATGGCAAGAAAGACTGTGGTGTTCAGTTGAAGATGATCTGGGCAATACGACACCTAATGAGTCAAATGACCCATACTGTGGTCCTTTGAAGATGACTTGGACAAGACAAGACAAGACAAGAACGAATGACATGGAAAAAAAAAGACGATGGGCCAAATGACCAAATGAAGACAAGCAAGAAAGACCAAATGACCCATTCTGTGGTCATTTGGAGTTGGTCCAAATACCCTAGCAAGGATGATGTGGATGACAAAGAAGTATGGAAAGTGACTTGGAAAATGATAAGAAGATGAAGAACACATGGAAAGCAAGACATATGAAGATGATGACTTGGACAAAGGACAATGAAGATCAACCAAGCTTGATGGCAATGACAATTTGATGTATGACAAAGTGGCAAACATGACATAACAAATATTGATGTGAAGAAGGAGTTTACGGTCACCCTCAAAACCCTGACTGCGGGCATCATTGGAGATGGATAAACAAGCCCATGTGGGCAACTTTGTGAGGACATGCGGGCATCATTTAAGCCATTTAAGAGGCAGCCTGCGGGCACACTAATAACTGACTATTGGCATCCTAAAGAAAAGCATATGCGGGCATTTCTGAATGGAGTGCTGTGGGCAATTGAGGCAGCCCTTGAGGGCATCCAAGCTGACCCCTTGTTGGTTTTCTTTCCTATTCAAGAGGTTTTCCTATGTAGACCCAGGTACTTTGCGGTACGAGATACCAACAAAACCCCTATTCACCGGCCCTTTTGGCAATAGACCGCAAGCAGTCTGAAGTCTTACATGAGGCAAAGATAGATGGGGTGGTTTCGGAATCAGGTTTCCACAACCTGGTCATGCAAGTGCTTAACTGACAGTTGCGCAGCTTGGTAATATGCTTCCACGCGGCGGACAGGGGACTATACAGACTCAGATATCTTATGTCAATGGGGCTGCGCAACACTATTAGGCTATTGCGGTGGGACAACGTAGTACTTCTTTCTGGAACGACACATCCAATAGACGAGGAGGCCAGTCTGTGAGGCCTAATTCCTTCTACTTGGATTTATTGGATATCCTTTAATCATTCATCATTACTTAGATTGGTAAATACCATAGCTTGTGCGATTTTGAATGAGACGCGTAGCGCTATGAGCTTTGATTCAACCCTTAACAAGTAACTATGTGGTTATCTCGTCATTCCATTCATTCGAGACTGATAGGTGCTTACTGTTTAATACTTATTCATACATGAACTACTTAGCATCTTATTCCATCCTTTCCTCGGCGAATACAAATCACAGTAAACATATAACAAGCACTAATAATCTCATGCATGTACTGTTAGTAATTTAAATCACGAATTAATGACAATCACACACATCAAACACATAACACAATGATTTAACGTGGTTCACTCCCCCGGATGGGAAGCTATGTCCACAAGAACTGTTGTTTATTTATCTTGGAAAGGGGTACAACAGTTCTTCCCCTGCGCACTCAGCTGCAAACGCTCTTCTCTCTCTCTCTCTCAAGATTAGGTCTCTGTGCACTCAGCTTGCAGAGCCTTTACAAAAATTTCTCTTAACAGAGATCTATTCAATCAACAATGAAAAGAATAAAAAAATGAAGAGTTTTTTCCCCTTTTCCTATATGAAATTTCCCTATATATAGATCATGCCCTTAGGTCATGTCTTTACATTACAAAGGCGAAAACCCTTAGGTTCTACAAAACTGTCACGGTTTTCCCAAAACCGGACTTACTGATATCTGGTGGTGGATCTTTAGTCATATGTGCGCCAACCTTGGTGTAGACACGTTGTCATACACTCCTCTGTCGTGTGAGCCAATATCTTACTTTCACCATGCTGTTGCTCCAATCACAGCTTTAGACAATTGGTTCAACTAGTAGTTATCTGGTGGTGTAACCAATTTGTCTATCTCGATCTGTACCTACCCACCGCTTGGTAGTTATCGATGATTTTTGCCAAAGATAGGTCTTCTATGACCTAACCACATTAACTGCCATCCTCCATCCATGCTCTGCTTAGGTGGATGTCTATCGACGTGGCACATCGCGGCGATGTACTCCTTGTGGCACCGACCTCACAGTTCTTCCGTAACTGCGCTGCGTGTACCGTCGCGACATACCAAAACTATGCTACGCTTCTCCTCGCAGCTTCCAAAATTGTTTTCCACAAAAAGTCTCCATCCATGCTACGCTCGGCTTCGCAGTTCACAAAACTTAATACGTTCAAAATTTGACCTCCTTGGGCGAGGCCCCTAACACTTACTTGTGGCTCGCCCCCGAGCCACTCACAACATCTACATCTTCTACTTGTTCCTCCTCTTGTAGTCCAGTTGACGCAGCGAATTCATTGTATTCGACAATTAATTTCTTAACTGCTTCCTTGGTGTCCCTTTTTACTTGCATTACTGTGTCTAGCATCTCAGGTGTTATCTCTTGTCCTTATTGTTCTTCTACCTGTTGCTGACCATCGCGCAATTCTTTCAGTTTCTCTTCGCTCTCTTGTGACATGAAGCTTGCTTTGTCTAGGAAGGGTTGTGTTTTATCCATAATTGCAGCCTCTTTCTCTCTTAAATTTTGGACTTCCTTCTTAAGTGCGTTAACCTCCTTGTATCTGCGGAGTCATTCCCATGCTGGTAATGCTTTAACTTCTGCATCCAATTTTTCGAATGCTTTCTACTTTGCTTCTATCCATTCTGGGTCCTCCTGAAGGGTAGCGAATGCTTTAGATGTTGCTTCTAATAAACTTTCGCATTTGGCTACTTCTCTGGCTATGCTTTCTGCCGTTGCTTTTACTTCCTTTGCTCTTATTTCTGTTTCAGTTGGTATTATCATGTTCTGAAGTTGGCATTTTAATGAAGATATCTCAGCTTCGAAGGTGACTTCCATATCATCTTTTTCTTCCTTAAGTTTATTCACCATCTGGCCTATCTTGATGATGGTATCCACGGCCTCCGCTTGTATTTCAAATTCTGGTATCTCATCCGCAACCGCGGTGATCGTGGATTCTAGCCTTTTCCAACGATCATGTTCATCTTGAAGCTCCATAGCTCTCTACGAGCTAACTTCTTCCAATTGTTTGTAGCTTGTCTGTAGTTCTGCTTGCCCTTTCATTGCATCCATGGTTCTCTCGTGCATTTCTTCAGAAACTTGCAACTTCAAGTAATGTAGAGCCGGTAATGTGATCTTCACAAGATCGAGTTCTACGCGGTCTACGTCCTTTGTATCCAGGAGTATTTGGTCAGGTAGCGGCATCCTGACTGCTAATGGTTGTAGATGGACGATGCGAGACCTTGTTGGTGCCGTCAGAGTCCACTACAGTGCTTGAATCTGTGAAGTGCCTCCCGACTTTGCCTCTGAGCCTGAGTCTTTCTGTACTAGTAATCCCTGCTGTACCTGTTCAAGTTTTTTGGTGATCACGTCCAACTTATTAATGTTTTCTTTTAAGGTTTCATGAATTACATTCTCTTTCTTTTCCTTCTCGATTAGCATGTCTTCCATCTTTTCATTGACAGCCTAAGCGATCATTTCGTAATCGTCCTCTTTTAGTACTGTATCTACTTTTTCCTTATTTGCTTTGGCCTTTTTCCGTGGTCCCTTCTGTTGCAATGGGCTTTCGGGTTCCTTCCTCTTTTAGGTTTCTTCTATAATGGGACACGATATTGGGTTGTCCTCCCCATCATCGCTTTGGACGTCAAATATCTCGACCCAATACTGCACAGGCCATTCTTTCATGAGAAGATCAATATCTTCCTTTGTCATGTGATATCGTCCCTCAAACCATTCTATGTTCTTGTTTTTTGCCTTTGCTGAAATTTCAATGCAACGCATGTTAGCATAAAAATTTACTGTTTGAAAGTATTTGCTTGTTACCTCTTTTGATATTCGCGGCGTGTTGATGATAACATCGCGGAGTTGATGATAGTAGGTGTGGAACACCTCATTTGTTGCATGCTGATTCCTCATATCTAGGTTCGCCCATAGGTTTTGATAGCGCAATCCTCTGCAGTCATGTCTATCAATGATCACACCGACATAGTCCTTTGGTTCCTTCCAGCCGACGAACGCCATTAGGACTATCAACCATGTGAAGTGAAAATATGTTCCACTTTCTTGTACTTCCTGCAGTTCGTCCAAAAATTCATTCAGGAGGTACTAACACCAATTATACTTTTATCCTTCTGTGGCACTTGTCCTAGAAATATAGCGCCCGCAGTTACTTCCAGTGGTCTACATTTTCTTAGAATTTTTTCCGCTAACAGGTGTGTTACAAACTTTGTTGCATTGTCTTTTATATCTTTAGATTGATATCCTCTCCTTCCCTTCGCAGCAGGAGTAGTTTGTTTCATTAATGCGGTGACTTCTTTATCCTTACTTTTTCCTTGGAAGAATTTCTTTGGGTTTGTGCCCCTCTTGCTCAAACCTATTATGCAATGGATCAAATCAATGTTGAGGTCAACGTTACAGTCGAGCCACAGGTATCCTTGGTGCATACGTTGTTATAACTCCATGTTTCACAGTGTCGCATCTCTATCATAAAACGAGTTGACGACACTTTCCCTATTGTTTCAAGCCATCCAGAAGAGGTAGATGATGAGTCTGACAAGTTCTGACCCACCTAAGACTTTATCTACACACACTACCGCGCCTTGCTCATTTATCAAAATGCGGTACTAGACACTACCGCGCTATGCTCTTTCACCAAAACGCGGTAGTACCGCGTTCTGCAGTCTTTGCAGAACGCGGTACTCTTTTAATAGTCTTTTTCCCTTGGCTTGTGGGATTTTGGATTTT
Organism: Larix kaempferi; assembly: GCA_027924585.1. Classification (NCBI taxonomy): domain Eukaryota; kingdom Viridiplantae; phylum Streptophyta; class Pinopsida; order Pinales; family Pinaceae; genus Larix; species Larix kaempferi. The sequence continues at coordinate 9,450,397 of BSBM01000378.1, read as the reverse complement.
CGAAGATAATGGAAGATTGAGGTCCCTGATTCGATCTCAACTCATTTCCTTCGATTAGAAACCCCGATCCACTTATCTCTCCTAGATCCACCCATCTCTCTTGTTGGTTAACCTCACCATTCACTATAAAAGAGAGGCATTCCATTGGGAAAGGGGAGGACTCTTGAGAGTACCAAACTTATGGTCTTGCAGCATTGTGGAGATAGCTAGAGGAGAAGACACTTGGAGCTGGAGGATTGGCTTGGACATCAAGCACCTTTTGTAAGTATTCTTCAAGTTGTAATGGAATAACTTGTCTTGTTTCCCCAAATCATTTGTGTTAATTTTGTTTTAATGATATGATTTGTATCTTTCATAGATTTAGATTCTAACTCATGTTTCAGGTTGCTAGAGAATAGTGCATTCTTGTGTCTTGGTTCTATTTGACAGGTTCATTTGTGAGGGCTTGGAGATTGGAGCAACTACAAAAACAAGCGTCTGGATAGAAGGTTAGTTAAACTTCTTCTACTCTTTCTAGCATTTTAATCTTGAGATGTTTGTTAGATCTAGGGATTCAAGGTAGCATTTGTTTTGACTTGTTTCTTGCTTTAAAGTTAGTTTAAAGTCTGCTTTAAAGTTAAGAGAGTTTTGGCTTATCCGTAGGAAAAAATTCTACATAACATACGTGCCATTAAGGTTCGGACTACTGCATCAACTTCTGGCGACCTGTCAAAATGAGGGAGTCGTAATAGATTTAACAGCACCGACTCCGCAACTCCAGATAACAAGCTTTCGGCGACTAAGTTCTGGTTTCCTTTTACATCTTTCTTCCATCACATATACTTGTCTGGCTAGAACTGTGGGAATCTTGGTTCATTGTCGCCCCTCTGTATTTGTAGTAGGTGATGGTCTTCCCATTTGCATTCTTGTATCTTACCGAGGAGATTATCGACCAACTTCACATGCTTTTAAATTGGTGATAATGGAATATCATATCTTGTGTTCCTTGGTAGCTTCAGTGTTGGCGCATCTACTGCCCTTGGTGAGATATAGTCAGGCGTGAGTGTGAGTGGAACTTCCTGTGTCATTTGCGAATTCTTCTGCAATACCAATCTCATCTGTGTTAATTTGACTTTCTGCTGCGTTTCTTTTCCTTTGGGCTCCATGGGTACAGTGTGCCTTGGTGACCTTCGGGATGGTTCGGGCTTATCTTTGACAATGTTCTTTACAGGGGTTCTCATTAACCCTTCAATACCTTTGTATTGAAATATATTTATAGCTTCTGGTAATTTGAGTTCTTCTGAGGAATTTTCAGACATTCAGTTCGACCTTTCTCAATAGGCTACCTTCTAGCTTGCAGAACAACTCAGAGACTAGTGTCTGCAAGAAATTTTGAATGTTTGGTAATGCCCGCGAGATAGAATATGGTGGTATTTGTAGGCGCAGTTATCTTTCCTACGCTCCTTTTAATGGTTAGATCAGCATTAAATTTTGTAGTCGTTAGCTAAATCTATGCAAGATATCAGTCGTGTTCGTCATTAACCCTTTCAGAACGGTTATTTTTGCTTTAAATGCCCTAGTGGTTGCCGAAAAAGCTCAAATTAACGGCTATTTTTCCGGCCGACACTGTAACGGCTATTTCTATGGAGTGTTTCGCCAAGCTGCACAACATGTGAAAAATAGGTCCTGCGCAGTTACTTCGCAGTATCTGATTTCTTTTCTCTGGAGGGTTTCCTTTTAAACTTCGCAACTTTGCCATTTTTTTTTTTTTTTTTTTCTGTGCAGCTTCAGCAGTGCTGCGCAGTTTAGAGACCTTTCTTGGTAATTTATATGTACAGACTAAGTAATTTCTAGTGCCTAATTTGAATCATTTTTGGCACTTCGAATTTTCCTTTTTCTAATCATACAGGATTCTGTGAAGTAGGACTATCGCGGTAAAGCTTTAGTTTGCTTCCATTTATCAGATTAGGTAATGTATCACCAGCTAAGGTAGCTAATTGGACTGCGCCACCATGAGTAACATGTATGACAGTATATGGTCCAAGCTAATGCATTTTGAACTTGCCTGGAAATTTCATGAATTTACTATTGTACAGGAGGACTAGATCTCCTACTTGAAAAGACTTATTCTTGATGTGGTGATCGTGCCATGTTTTTTCTAGTTCTTTCTGTACTTGCTGGTGGAATCCCGCAATGAAGCGGTCTTCTTCCAACCCAAACAAGTGTATCAGTCTTTCTTCTAATGTTGTGTGATCTGCCATTCTTGTAAATGAAGCTATTCTCAAGCTGGGAAGAATCTATTCCATTGGCATTATTGCTTCTTTGCCATAAGCCAATCTGAAGGGTGTATGTACAGTTAATTTCTTGCATGTCGTTTTGTATGCCCATAATACTGATGGGATGCGCAGGTCCCAGTCATCGCGGTTTACATTGCATATCTTAGTTAGCGCATTCTCAAGTACCTTGTTGAATGCTTCAATGGTTCCATTTGCTTGTGGGTGATAAGGTGTACTGCGCTGATGATGGATGTAGAATTCTTGAGTCAAGGCTTCAATAGTTTTGTTCAGAAAGTGAGTACCCTGATCACTCATTAGAATTTTGGGGCATCCAAACCTTGTGATGATATTTTCAAAGATAAATTCGGCCGCTGTGGCTGAGCTGCAATTTTTCACAAGTTTAGCTCCTGCCCATCTTGTGAGGTAGTCAATCACAGTAATAATGTACCTTGCACCAGTTCTCTTCCCTGGTGGGTTAATAGGTCCTACATAATCAATTGCCCATTTTTCGAATGCCTACAAGGTTAGCTGAGGATTCAATGGCATCTCAACTCTCCGTGATGGCTTCCCTATCCTTTGACAAACATCACAGTTTTGGCAATGTTCTTTGGAGTCCTTGTGGATCATAGGCAACCATATTCCTGTGTGCAATATCTTCTGTGCAGTAGCCCTGCCTGCATAATGACCACCTGCGACTCCTGAATGTGCATCAGCTAATATAAATGGCTTCTGATGTTCTAATACACATCTTCGCAGCACTTCATCAAGGCCTAACTTGTAAAGTTGTCCTGCGATAATGGTGAAGTCTGCGGCTCGCACTACTGGCTGTTTATTCTGCTGTGTAGTGAATTCTGTAGGTGCAAACCCAGTAGTTAATAAATTGATTATGTCTTGATAATATTCATCGACTACTTGTATAGCGAACAACTGCGCGTCAGGCAGATTGTCTTATAGATTCGTAGGTTCCTCTCCTGACTCAATCCTTGATAGATGATCAGGTCCTAAATTTAATCTGCCTGGTTTAACGACTATTTCAAAATCATACTCTTGGAATAGTAATAGCCATCTGCATATCCACCCCCCTAACACTGGCTTATTGACTAGGTATTTTAATGCAAAATGGTCTGTAAACAATGAAAAGTGTGCACCAAGCAAATAGTGCCTGATATTCTGTAATGCATATACCATTGTGAGTCCTTCTATCCCAGTATTTGTGTCATTCTTTTCTGCCGATGATAGCTTTCTGCTCGAAAATGCAATGGGATGACCAATGCCTCCTTCTCCTGGTTGTGCAAGGACAACGCCCAATGCGATGCAGGAAGCATCCACATGTACGTGAAATGGATTCTCCCAGTCTGGGAAGACTAAGATCGACGCAGTGACCATTTTCTCTTTCAATGTGTCAAATCCTTTCTCACAATCCTCATTCCAAATGAACGGTGCATCCTTTTTTAAAAGCTTCTCCATTGCTGTGGTTATTTGTGCATAACCCTTAATGAATTTTCTGTAGTATTCGGTATGGCCCAATGTAGTGCGCAGTTGTTTAACTGAATTTGGTGTAGGAAAGTTTACAATAACCGATATCTTTGCTGGATCAACCATCAACCCTTGCTTACACACAATATGTCCCAATAGAATCCCATACGAAACACAAAAAATAAATTTCTTTAAATTTAATGAAATCTGATGCTGTCTACATTTTTCTAGCATCATCTTTAGGTTTGCATCATGGTTCTTCAGTAACCCAAAAATGGTCCAATCATCAAAGTAAACTTCTAAAAGCTTGTGGATGAATTCTTTAAATTCCGCGATCACCACCCTAGAAAATATGGCTGGTGCGTTCTTCAGGCCAAAAGGAATTATGGTATACTGGAACGAACCCCATTCTGTGGCAAAAGTGGTCTTGTGCCTGTCTGTTGGATCAATTCTTATCTGATGGTATCCTGAAAATCCATCAGTAAAAGAGTATGCTTCATTCCCTCCAACGTTATCAAGTACTTCATCAGTGAAAGGTGTAGGAAATGGATCATGTATATAGGCATCATTCAACTTTCTGAGATCAACGCAGATCCTGATCTCACCCTTTGTTTTCTTGTCTTGGATGACCATCGGGCTTATCCATTCGGACTCTTCAACTGGCTCAATGATTCCTGCATCGAGCATCTTGTCAATTTCTACCTTAACTCATTCCTTGTAGCGCGGATTTAATCTATATGATCTTTGCTTTACTGGTTTTGCGCCAGGCTTAAGAGGAATTTTCATCAATCCTAAGTCTCCCAAAATTCCTTTCATCTTGGTGAACTTCGTTGGGAATACTTCCTGATATTCCTGTAATATAGCTGCGATCTCTGCAACTGTGTTATCGTCCCAGTAGTCTCCTATTGTTGTGAACTTCGGCTCTTGAGGGGTGCCGATGTTCACTTTTTTGTTTTAACCGGTCCACTCATATCTGGAATTTCTAGTCGAGGTCCCTCTACCTCGCGTAATCCTTCTGATTCCTGAATCTTTATGTTGCGCGGGTTCTCCTCATCACTATCTTCAACTTCTTCAGCTATGTTATAGCAGTCTAAAGCCTGCTCTATTTGTTCTGACCAATCTGGTTGTAGATTTGCAAGTACATTGTCTGCTTCAAAAAAATCTTCGACTGTTATGTTTTCCTTCAGGAAATCTTGTCTGAATATGATTTCTTTAATAAGTTGCAGTGCGTCATTGATAGTAGGATGGTCATCTTTAAAGCTAAAAATTTTCTGGAAGCTCGCAGTGAGTGTAGACCAATCCGCGGTTTCTCGGTGCAACTCCGCGTCCAGGTACCATTTCTTTGGAATAGGCTCCTCCAATGTATGCGCAAAGAGATGTGGCCATTCTGTTTGCGGTCTTTCCATCCAAGCTTCGACACAAGCTGCAATATGATCTGCTAGATCCATCTAACCACTATATTTCTTAAATGGTAACATAACCTTATCAGCAAACCTGATCTGTAGTTTTATTCTGGAATGATCCCAAGTTGTCAATGTTTTCTGATGTGTAGCCCACCATCTGGCAGGTGTCTCGTGAAGTGCCATATCTAATGTTGAGACGTGATGTTCATCTGCAACTGCTGCAGTATATTCTTTGATAAATGAATAGACGTTAGTTGTACCATCATAAGTGGGGATTGGACTTACCTGCTTTCCAATCCAGCGGAGTGATTTTGTAATTGTCGCGCATCTCCTGGCAGATACCTCATGCATTCTTTCTTGCCACTTTTCTAATCCTGCTTCAGAGTCTGATATGCAAGAACTATCGCAGCGCCAGCTGAGCGTTCCATCCACAGTAGGGTCAATATAATCAGCAACATTTGTTGTCATTTGATAGATAAGATCAAGGTCTTGAGCGCGGTACTCTTCTTGAATAGGTTCAACATATCGTTCACCCTGCGAAGGATCCAATGGTGCGACAACCCTTATGTCATGGCCTTCAAATATCATTTTCAGTGTCTCTAGATTGATGATGGTAGGGTTCATTATAGTCCAGTCGATGCCCAGCAATGCTGGAGATGGATTGCTATCATCCATAATTTCAATTACTTCGAAGTCTGCATAACTTCGCACTCCATCAATATCGACAATGGTGTTGGTTAACCTTCCTAGTGGTATAACTATGCCCTAGTTAGCATTCTTAACTGAATTGGTGACCATTGTAACTTTGGTTTTCCCATCACCTACCATGTCTGCTTTGTTAGGACGTTCACTTCAGAGCCGAGATCAAGAAAATCTCGTCCATCTCATAGTCTCCTATCTGTGCAGTGAACCGCATTTCCCTGCCTATTCTTTTTGGACTCCTAATGTTATGTACTACTCCATGTGCTGCTCCTTTCTTACTGGATGATTCATACTGATTTATCAACTTTTCAAATTCCATAAGAGTATCCTTTTGTTTTAATAACTTGATGCAGCTGTGCAGAAACTGTGTAATAGAATTAGATGCATCCAGTGCAGTGTGTGTCTAATCATAAGTCAGTGGCCTGTCTTCTATTTGTGGTTCGTGACTTCGCAGCGGGATCCTTGAAGAAAACATGTCCCGTGCTTCTTTAAATACTTCTTTGTTTTTTTGTAAGTTTAATGGAGGTGCTTTCCCAGGAGCTTTTCTTATTCCTATTGTTTCTTCAGGCTTGTTTTTAGGATCAGTTGTTCTAGAAGTCGAGGCTTCTGCGCTGTTGTCTTTTCTTGTATCAACGCCACTTCACGTTACTGCATTGACACTTGGACCTGTATGTCTGTTCTCTGATGCAATCAACTAGATGTTAGGATTTGGTGTTTCTGTTCTTCTCCTTTTCTGCATTTCTACCTCAAGCACCGGGCAATCTTCTATCACGTGATCAAATGATTTACAGTAGTTGCATGTGGTGCATGGATTAGTACAGTCTCTTGATACGTGACCTGGTTGGCCATATTTATAGCATATTACCTGGCCTCGTCCTCTTCCTTGATTTTGACCAGTATTTCTTCCTCTTCCGCGATATCCACCACCGCGTCCTCTACATGATCCTTGATCATAGTGGGGGTTCTCTTGCTTTGGCTGATTTTCCTCTTGAACGCGGTACATTCCAGCACCTCGCATTGTGTCCATATCTCGCTTTCTTTCATTAATCAGCTCATAAGCGCGACAGTTGGACTCATCATGGCCAACTGACTTACAGAAATTGTAGTATAAGTTTTTAGGTGTCTTCACGTATTTCTGTATTAGGTAACAGTCTTCAGGTCGGTGTCCTCTGCTCTTACAAATTTCACACCACGGAGCCTGGTTCAGATTCATATTTTTTGGGTTTGGTGCATCGTTGTTAAGATAATCCTGAAATAAGGGGCAATGTTCTCTAGTATGGCCCTCTCCTTTGCATCCTGTGCACCAAACTTCATATCGTTGTTCATGTCTTTGTTCCTTTCCGTTCTTCATACCTTGTAATTCTAATGTCAAGGTAGCCAATTGGTTTTGGATCTGTATCATCCCAGAACTATTTTCTCCAATTGGTGAGGCTTCCAACTTCATTGCGATCTCCAAGGCCTCAGCTTGAGATACAACCTTCTGTTGCATTAGTGGTTGTCGGATATGGGGCAACAGTGTAGCAATAAACCATTCTTGATGCTATTGCGGAGCTATAACAAAGCTCACTTGGCCCAACAATGTTTTGAATTTTTTGTCGAATTCCCAAACCGATTTAGTGGGTTTTTGCTTGATTTCTTTCAGCTCTGTTATGCACTGTGATTCTGATTTGGGTTTCTTAAATTCTGCTGCAATCGCGGTTTTGATCTCTGCTAGGGTTCTTGGCTGTGCTTGAGAATATTTCATAAACCAATTCAGCGCTTTGTCTCTAAAAGTAGTTATGAGCTGTACTCTCTTTATAGCATCATCTGTCACTTGCTTAACACTCCACACGGCTTCGCATAGAAACCAGTGTTGATCAGGGTCTTCCTGGCCCATTCCTTCGAATATGGGCAGTTTTATATCGTTATCTATCATTCTTCTTCCGGATTGTGTATTGTTCTGGAACTGATTCCCTGTGGCAAAATTAGATAGAGGCTGCTGGATTGTACTAGAGATAGTATTCTGCGGAATAATCTGAGTCGTAGTGCTATGAGCACTTGCTCCTTTTTTGTTACTAGTATTACTGATCTGTGGGGTGGGCTGCGCGATACTCGCAGTGGGTGGGTTCTAGACTAATTGATTCTGAAGTATAATACGCTGGATTATGGCTAAAGAGCCCATAATATACATCAGCAAGGAGAACCAATGAATCATGGAAGAAGTATAACGAAGACAAAGTTGAAGATCAAAAGACAAACAATCTCAACCAAGGACACTCTAAGGTATGGGTAAGAAAAAATATTTTGCTGGATCTAAATGAGGTTGAGGATCAATGCACAAAAAAAGATGATGGCTGCCATATGGCAAACCATACTTGAATTCTTTCAAAAGACTTTGAGTATACCTTGAGTCCATGAAATTGGAGGATGAACTGAAGGAATGATCATGACCACTCCAAGCAAATCAGGTCCAAGGATCATGGTTTAAGAATAAATCAAGATATGCATGTGTAAGGGGGAGTTTGTAAATTCTATCTTGAGGATGATGTAGCTGTGGTGGATACAATTCCATGTGGTATGAATACCCTGACTAGACTTACATTTAGATGAATAAAATGATATGCATGAACACCAATTCTAGGAGACCATTCAAATTTCGGGGTTGTTTACAAGTATTCTATCAGGATCCGAAAAGAAGATTACCTTGCGTATAATAAACCGAAGAGTTTTGATGAATTAAGATAGTTGTAGCAGCAGCTGGAAGTTGTGGTTCTATTTCTTCTTTTAAATTTGGGTATGAAGAAGAAGTGATGAAGCAACCAGAGCTGAATCCATAGCTTGTAAATATTTGAGAATGTGTGCAAGAGTGACACTATGATGCATAATGAACATATATACAGTGATATGGATCCAATTTGACCAGCAGTGATTGATGTTTGATGAGAAAAATAGATGAGCAGCGTGATATTGAACAAACACTAGACAGTGACTGCAATTGACATGATCCTGATAACAATGATGAGCAGCTTGACAAGACTTTATGATGAGTATACGGACAATACCTTTTGATGAGCATATTAGAAATTGTCAGTGATATATATACAATGAAGGTACAACAATACAATGGTATATTGATAAGACCATTACATGCTACTCTATGATGAACAAACATGCTATGACATGATGCTCTCCCATGCACAAATGACATTCATTGAAAAATATGATCTTCCAGCATATTTTTGAAGAAGTTAAGGATTTATGAAGTAAACCCCATACACCTGATGCATTCTTGATGTTGTATACCACGAAGTGATGATGCATTTCAGTGATCTCTTTACAGCCGGTGTATAAGTTCCTTGTGAAGCCTGATCAAGAGGTTGATGATGGAATTATGACATACTTGTGTACTATGATAATTTTTTTGGTATCCTGAAGACTATACTCAGTTTGACAAACTGTTTGATGATAACAACAACATAAGCTCAGGGGGAGTTTGGAAAACTTGAAACAACTACATTGAAGAAAATCTTATTCAATTTGAGTTAAGAAGAAATCTAACGACATGTTGATAGGGGGACTACTTATGTGAAATCTGAAGATGGCAAACTCAGAGAATGATTTCATAATAGCTTTCAAGAAATTTTTTTTGGAGTATGTATACTTCTCAAAACTTGAAGATGGAAAAAACTCAGCAAAAAAGGTGACAAGTGATATATTAAAAGCCATTTTTTTTTACATTGTGAAGCTTTTGAAGGCTAATCAGCCCTTTCTCATTAATGTCAAATGGGGAGAAAGAAGTTGGTTGGTTGCCATCAATGACAAAGGGGGAGATTGATGAATATAGTTGTCTATGATTGTCATTGATGACAACATTAATGACAAAGATGAAGTGTGATGACATGACATGAAGCCAAAGAAAGCAAACAAGCAAGATGACATGGCAAGAAAGACTATGGTGGTCAGTTGAAGATGACCTGGGAATTAGGACACCTAATGAGTCAAATGACCCATACTATGGTCATTTGAAGATGACTTGGACAAGACAAGACAAGAACGAATGACATGGCAACAGAAAAAAGACATTGGGACAAATGACCAAATGAAGACAAGCAAGAAAGACCAAATGACCCATTCTGAGGTCTTTGGAGTTGGTCCAAATACCCTAGACAAGGATGATGTGGATGACAAAGAAGCATGGAAAGTGACTTGGAAAATGACAAGAAGATGAAGAACACATGGCAAGCAAGACAAAGGAAGATGATGACTTGGACAAAGGACAATGAAGATCAAGCAAGCTTGATGGCAATGACAAATTGATGTATGACAAAGTGGCAAACATGACATAACAAATATTGATGTGAAGAAGGAGTTTACGGGCACCCTCAAAACCTTGACTGCGGGCATCATTGGAGATGGCTAAACAAGCCCATGCGGGCACCTTTGTGAGGACATGTAGGCATCATTTAATCCATTTAAGAGGTAGCCTGCGGGCACACTATTAACTGGCTGCGGGCATCCTAAAGAAAAGCATATGCGGGCATTTTTCAATGGAGTGTCGTGGGCAATTGAGGCAGCCCTTGAGGGCATCCAAGCTGACCCCTTGCGGGAATTTAAAAGTATGCCTGCGGCCATCATTGAGCACTTAATACGGGCATCCTGGAGGCATGCCAATGACTCTCAGTCATGGCATAAAAGTAAAATAAGAGAAAATGATGATGATGTTGAAGTAAAACGAATATATATTTTATTGAGGAGAACATGCAAATGCAAAAGACATAACTGAGACAAGTCGGCCTTCAAATTTAATGAGTAAATTGTGGAAATAAAAATAGATATATTTCATTTGATAAATTGAAATTGATGAGTTGGCCTCCTTAGAACATGGATAAGAAATGTATATATATAGAAGACAAATTCGTTGTTTTAAAGGTGAGTTTTATGGAGTAAAAAATTCGGTGGAGCAGTGGAGAAATTTCGGGCTAGACAGTAAGGCCGTTTTGATAAAGTGATGATGACAGTATGATGAAGATAAGGTCATGAATAGACAGAATGAAGATGGATGCTCAGAATGAAGACAGAGACATGTGCATGTGGACAGTATGATGGAGACATGATGCTGGAAACAATTTGATGGACAGAATTAAGAGTATATGCTAGTGATGGTTGTATGAATAGAATGAGGACAATATGTCTATGATGATGTGCTGAGAGAGTTAGTTGAAGCTCTGAGTTTCAGAGATCTGGCTAGCAAGCTAAGAATTTATGATTGGTATTTTACGATGTATGTGTCTGTGGTAGACTTTGGAAGAGTCTGATGTATCAATTGTAATTTGTAATCTGAAATTTTTATAGGGAGGTAGGGTGGAGCTGGGGAAATGGTAAGTTGTAGCTTGCCTGATGTTGTAACATCCCAGTCAGTAGTAGCTGATTGAACCATTCTAGTGGGTGGTGCCACCTTATGGGTTGTAGCCCATAGTGGAGATTGAAGTCTCCAATTATATAAAGTTTACATAAACTATATCTTGTGCAATGTGCTGATGTTAATATGTTTTCAAGTTGATAGTTCATTGATGAATATGTTATTGAAGTGAATGTGAAATATGATTTTGATGTGAATACAAGAAGAAGTTGAAATTGTTGGCTCACTGTTCACCCCCCCCCTCTCAATGAGCCATTGTGTCTATCAGGGACATTCAACAATAGTTAAGAGCATGTGCCCGAATCCAATATGTCCCAGTTGATTAAATTCCTCCAAAGTTGACATCGTTGCTACGACTAAACAACATGATGGAGCCTGAGATGCCTGCTATATTCCCAAGATCTTCTGCCCTTAAGAGATTGGATCTGCAGTATACAGTTTTGAGCATAGAACATCATTTTCAGTTGTTTGGACTCTATCCTAATCTTGAAATTCTTCAGGAAAGATCCTAACCTAGAAGTTCTAACCACTGCTTTATCTTGTTTTTTTTCTTTATTAATATTAATTGCATGTCTCCTTTACAGAACAAATACTTGCACACTCTCATACACACACATAGCTTCCTCCATAGCCCTTCAGGAGAGATGACTAATAAGCATTGAAATGTTGGCAATGTTTTTGTCATATAGGAGGGTATAGTATGGAAATTCCTTAGATGTAGGGGTGCTCTTTGTGCATTTATATACATACATTCTCTCTATTTTATTTCCTAATTGAATACATCAAGGTGATTAAAATGAGAACTTGATGTTTGAATGGAAGGATAACTTTTGATGATTTAGAAAGATATCTAAAGTTATGCTTTCAGGATAATGATGAGTACCTCGAGTCAGTAGGGGCACTTCCACCAAACTGATTTTAAATTCTTACGTCGTTTATACAAACTGTTCGAGTGTGAAAATTCCATTTGACATTACAGTCATCTCATTGTCCTTAGAAATAAGATTATATTAGAAAATGTTAAAGTCAATTCTTTGAATAGATTTTCTATTTACATGTAGAGCAGTAATAGGGGAGATAAATTCCTTTATATTTCTATTATTTGGACTTTTTTTCCATTAGATAACAAGAAAATGTAATGTTGATGGAAAGCACAATTGTTGAAGGAAATTCCAACTTCTATTTGCTTAAAATTTTAAAATGAAATATGCAAAGATTGATGATCTATGTTGCTTACACTGGCAGTCTTCATTTATGCCACAACCATCACCATTCTGTCATCGGCAACAACTTGTGCATGTGCATATGTCATCTTTGTCACCTTATCCACTTACACCCACACCGAAACTACATTGCATTCTTCTCCCAACGTAAATAAGGGACCCAAGAGTCAATAATGTAGGTACAAACCTCAACAGCTCTTGGCATCAGACCATTTCTGAAACATATGTTACAGGAACATAATCATGGGGATCAATACCCAGTTCTTCTTGTGGATATTCCAACTTTTGTTCAAAGGATTCAAAGGAGACAGTCCACTTGATTTTTTACCAACCAAACTTGCATTTGAAAGAGAAGATACACCTGAGAAAACATTGTGCAGACATTGACCTTTAGTTTGTCGATTTTTTGCAAGGCTCTTTCTAGAGGCATGCTAGGATCATATTAATGTCTATTCATTTCCAGCAAGTAATCCAATCTGAGATATTAAGATGAAGGTTGGGCAATTCTATTTTGTTTTTTTATAATGGCCCTCTGCTGGTAGCAGTAAGAAGTTGTGGAGGATGAATGGTAGATTGATGTGTTGGATATAAAATGTCATATTTGGGGTTATTTGAAAGACAACATGACAACATCCATAGCTCCTTAGACCTCTATTTGGGCTGAGATTTGAAGATTAACATAGAAGCTAGGTTTGGTTGAAGCTCTATGTTAGCAATATTTAATGAGTTAAGAGAATGCTACATTCGGAATGCAGCCTTAAAACAATTGCATAAACCAATAATCTAATGTTATAAGCCCATGGAGAAAATTATAGTCTTGTTAGAATCCCATGGAGAAAGATTCCCATAGCCATAATGCTTTCCTTTTCCATCAATGCCATGTTTATTCTGTCTACAACTCCATTATGTTGAGGGGTGTATGGAATCCTCTTTTTCCTTTCTAATCTACACTACTTACAGAACTCCTCAAATTCATTTCCATAAAACTCTCCACCATTATATGTTCTCAACACCTTTATCTTATTTTCTATCCAGTTTTCCACAAAGGCCTTAAACTCTTTGAATTTACCAAAAACCTGATATTTCTATAGGAGGGAATATATCCATGTATTCCTTGAGAAATCATTTATAAACAAGACATGGTATAGAGATGTACCTAATGATGGAATATGTATAGGTACAAACATATTGTAAACTGCTAGGGTAAGAAATGATATGCATATTTAATTCTATCTTAGTTTAACAATGACAAGAGAAAGAACTAGAGAGCATTTGATGATCTATTCGCCATAAATAGATTGGATAAAAACTAGAGTAATGGAGAGTACACCTGATAGGAATGATCCAATCTGACGTTTGAGGTTCCTTTGGTGACATTACTTTGTTCTATTTCTCCATATGAAAGACTGCTAGACTGTCATGAAGAAGCCTTCAAATAACTTTGTCCGCTCTCTTAAAAGTTGTTTAGTGTGGACGTTATTAGGTTATCTTTTATGGTTGTTGGTAGTATTGAATCCTTGAGCAAATTCAACGACTATGTGCAGAGCATTTTACCATTTGGTCATGCGAAATACATACACAAACTTGGTATAAATAGACAAAGAAAAGAATGGACATACCTTATGGTTACAACATCTACCTTCACAAGAAGATATTAGAGATTTGGTTCCGAAATTGGCAGTTCCTCACGGCAGTCATTCAGCATCAAGTTATTGCTACACCCTCCTTATGAAGGACCATCAAGGAAATGAGATCTGCCAAGGGGTGTTGTTGTCCTTGTAGAAGTTGTCAAGCATGGGGTATTATCCTCCATAACATTTGTAAATACTAATATCTCAATAGAAAGATGGTCAAGACTTCATTTGCATGATCCATTAGCATGAGCATCATTTTTATGACTTATGTGGAAGTACCTAAGCTATAGCATTGAATGGAGCGAGAAGTGGTGTGCTAGCAATGTAATGAATTTGAATGGTTTCAATTAATGTTTATTTACTACAATTCCATCTTGATCATGAAAATGTCTTAAATGAATTTTATTTTCCGAAAGCTTTATTTCAGGCTAAAATTGTGATTCAACAACATGTATATATGTAAAAGAAGTGCCCCAACACAAGCCACCTTCAAGAACATCCTTGAAAACATCAGAAACACAATAGCTACTCTTGAGGATTGGAACCTTCTCATGTCCAGGACAGACTTCTTCCTTTCACCAGATGAGTTATATCCTTTCAAAGCTTCTATGCACTTATTTGTAACCAACCAACTAATTTCCCTTCATATTCAACAGATGTTGAAGTCTTTGCACACTCCAATAGCACTCTCTAATGCAGAGCACAACAATAGCCATGTTCCCTCTGCAGTTGAAGATGACCAATTGGAGCGTACAGTGTTGCTTTGCTCGGGTCAAAGAGTTATGTTAACATCAAACCTATGGGTTTCAGCTCGACTCGTTAATGGATCGCTTGGGGAAATTGTTACCATATTCTACACATAAAACCAGACCTCCACAACTTCCAACATTTGTTACGAATCTCTTTACTTTACTTGCAACACAGGGTTCATTTATTGCACCCCGAGGTGCAATTGCTAGTTATAAAGTGAAAGCAAATTTTTCTTTAGGGTGAGAATTAAATGATTAAAATTGCGATAAAGTGAGACTATATCACAACCGTTGAACTTATTATCTCAAGATCTAATCTTGACCATCGAATCATGTGACTTTTCATTTTCCCATCTTAAACAAACAAAAGGAGATCTAAAGAGGAATTAGACACTTTTGAGTTGAGAGAGTGTAAGAGCTTAAGGGGAAGAGTGGAAGAGAGACTTGCAGCAAGAGAAGAGAAGGAGCACAGAAATTTGAGGGAGAGAGGAACATTTACCAAGACCATATAGTAGGAGAGTGGGCACATTTCCCAAGACCATTCAACATTTATTGCACATAAAATTGCATAGATTTTGAGGTGAAAGGGGACTGTACAACAACACGAAAATTGAGGCATTGTTTTTTTGCTTGTGGGACAATTCGTACGGATCCGTACAACATTTGTACAGTACATATTTTTCCATACAGTTGCACAAAACTTGATGATTGTTAGCTTTCATTCACCGTGCAATGTTGTTGGAAGGAAAGCCAACCCAAGTTAGATTTCCTTCATGGTGCAATGCATTTGCTGACAATGTGGTTGTCTTAGATGGAAAAGTACCATATGAAATCTAACATGCGTTAGCGCAATGCATTTGATGACAATGTGGTTTTGTTAGATGGAAATCTACCATATGAAAGCTAACACGCGTTATCTTTCATTCACCGTGCAATGTTGTTTGAAAGAAAGCTAACTCGAGTTAGATTTCCTTCATGGTGGAACATATTTGATGACAATGTGGTTGTGTTAGATGGAAAACTATCATATGAAAGCTAACACGTGTTAGCTTTCATTTACCGTTCAAAGTTGTTAGAAGGAAAGCTAACCTGAGTTAGATTTCCTTCATGGTGCAATGTATTTGATGACAATGTGGCTGTTTTAGATTGAAAACTACCATATGAAAGCTAACCCATGTTAGCTTTTATTCATCGTGCAATGTTGTTACAAAGAAATCTAACCCAAGTTAGATTTCCTTCATGGTGCAATGTATTTGATGAAAATGTGGTTGTCTTAGATGGAAAACTACCATATGAAAGCTAACACACATTAGCTTTAATTCATCGTGCAATGTTGTTACAAGGAAAACCAACTTGAGTTAGATTTCCTTCATGGTGCAATGCATTTGATGACAATATGGTTGTGTTAGATGAAAATCTACCATATGAAAGCTAACACGCGTTAGCTATCATTCACTGTGCAATGTTGTTTGAAGGAAAGCTAACTCGAGCTAGATTTCCTTCTTGGTGAATGTATTTGATGACAATGTGGTTGTGTGAGATGGAAAACTACCATATGAAAGCTAACCCCCGTTGACCTTCATTCACTGTGCAATGTTGTTAGAAGGAAAGCTAACCCAAGTTAGATTTCCTTCATGATGCAATGTATTCGATGACAATGTGGTTGTGTTAGATGGAAAACTACCATATGAAAGCTAACCCACATTAGCTTTCATTCACCGTGCAATGTTGTTAGAAGGAAATCTAACCCGAGTTAGATTTCCTTCATGATGCAATGTATTTGATGACAATTGGTTGTATTAGATGGAAAAATACCATATGAAAGCTAACCTGCATTAGCTTTCATTCACCGTGCAATGTTATTAGAAGGAAAGCTAACTCGAGTTAGATTTCCTTCATGGTGCGTTGTATTTGATGCCAATGTGGCCATGTTAGATGGAAAACTACCACATGAAAACTAACACATATTAGCTTTCATACACCCTGCAATGTTGTTAGAAGGAAAGCTAACCCAAGTTAGATTTCCTTCATGGTGCAATGTATGTATTTGATGAAAATTTGGTTGTGCTAGATGAAAAACTACCACATGAAAGCTAACCCACGTTAGCTTTCAGTCACTTTGCAATGTTGTCAGAAGGAAAGCTAACCTAAGTTAGATTTCCTTCATGGAGCAATGTATTTGATGATAATGTCTTTCTGAAGATGGAAAACTACCACATGAAAGCAAACCCACACTAACTTTCATTCATCGTGTAATGTTGTGAGAAGGAAAGCTAACTCGAGTTCGATTTCATTCATGGTGCAATGTATTTGATGACAATGTAATACATTGCCATGGTTTGTTAGCTTTCATTCATCGTGCAATGTTGCTAGAAGGAAATCTAACTTGAGTAAGATTTCCTTCATGGTTCAATGTATTTGATGACAATGTGGTTGTGTTAGATGGAAAACTACCACACATTAGCTTTCATTCACCCTGCAATATTATTAGAAGGAAAACTAACCCATGTTAGATTTCCTTCTTGGTGCAATGTATTTGGTGACAATGTGGTTGTGTTAGATGGAAAACTACCATATGAAAGCTAACCCCCATTGGCTTTCATTCACCGTGCAATGTTGTTAGAAGGAAAGCTAACCTGAATTAGATTTCCTTCAATGTCCAATGTATTTTATGACAATTTGGTTGTGTTAGATGGAAAACTACCATATGAAAAATAACTGATAACATAACAACTGTTGGCTCTATTTGGCATATCAAGGTCCTCTTAGGTGTTGAGAAAGGTCTGGTGTAGTCTAGTGGTGGCATATTCAATCTCTATAAGAAGAAAGGAATCACCCAATGCATGATGCCAAGACTAAAGGTAGGGACATAGTTTGTGGAATAGGGTTTTACCATTCCACCTTATGATATTCAACATTAAACATTAATCTATAGTAGTCATTTGAGATTGAGATAGATACCTAAAAGTATGCAATTGATGGTGTCCTTTCCCATCATGGACATATGGTTTCCTACCATAGAAAAACATAGTTTGCATTAAATACCCCACATATATCAAGGAGCTCTACTCCATTGGTAAATGCTTATGATAATCTAAGCACTGCATTTTGGGCAAGTAGACAATTATACATATCAACTACAAGCTATACAATTTATGTATACACAAGGAAAATTGTGGAATGACCACAAGCAAATGTGGACCATCATCAATTGTTGCATTGACCCATTGCTAAACTCTTGTGGACATGATACTTTAGATTGTACCCAACTGTATGGCATCGATTCTCACTTTGTTGATACATATAAAGAAATGGTTGTAAGAAAACATTTTCTCAATTTCACCTATAGGATGGAATCCCATGCCATCTAGTCCATCTTTTCATGCCTTCAATATAACATGAGAAGATGATTTGGGAGGGACATTCTAGTTCGGTGGCAAGGAATTTTTAGACAGTTCCAGACTTGTCAAAGTACTTCTATTAGCCCAATATCCACAAAGAGTAATAATGCATACATCATATCATGTACTATATATGTTATTTCCAAGCCAATTATTAAGAAGAAAATAGTGTTCACTCATTGCATGCTATTGATAAACCTTGGGAGCTAATCTCCATGGAATTCATGACTAGTTTTTTCTCAACCAAGCATGGTCATGAATATGTGTTTGTTGTTTTTTATAAGTTATCCAAGATGGTAAATTTGGCACCCCTTTAAGAAGTGCATTACAGTAGAAGGTATTGCTAAGCTCTTCTTAAAGAATGTGTGGGTTGACTTTGGATTACCAAAGACCATAGTACATGATAGGCACAATAGGTTCTTGACTCTCTTTTGGCCTTGCCTTTGTTCCATGATGGACATGATAGAACAATGTACATGCCAAGGTAGTCTTCAAGATGATCATACATATCCCTATATTGTACAACTCAAAACATCCATTTACATAGGATGATAGTGTGATTTATGTTTCACATAGCTATAATAGAACTCTTCATAATTATCTTAGCCATATCCCCTTCTAGGTGTGATTATGGTTCTAATGATTGGCCCTAATTGATGTAGCTTTTCCCATTACATCAACACAAGTATCTTCCCATGCTTATAAATAAGCAAACAAACAAATTGGTTTTGAAACAAATGAACACATTTAATGACAAGTAGATGACATCCTATATCAAAGTTGTGGCAAGCACAATAAATGACAAGATTACTATTAGGTTCAACATCACAAGGTTGGTAGCGAGGTGTTATTTCAGTTGCGAAAAGAGGGACTTACAAGACCCAATAAGTTGATCAAACTGCTCGCTATGAACCATACGCCATCACTAGGTAGATGGGTGATAATTCTTTTTGGCATAATTTTTCCACCTTTCCTTGGCTTTCACTTTCATTAGGGAGGATTTGTTGCAAGATGACACGGGTTTTTGAAATCATGGTTAGATGAGTGGTTTGAAACACATTTTAGAGTTTTCATTAAATAGGAAGCTGAGTTGTGAGGGCAGGATATTTAAGATTGTAGATATATAGTTTTGTATTAGAGCAAGGTCTTATAAGTGGACATCCCAATTAGTCTCTATCGATGGTTACAACTGATTGACGAGGCACTGGAATACATCTAGAAGGTGGAGAAGATAGTAGAGTGGAATATCTAGAACCTAGTTATGCTTTGGAAAGTAAACGCTTGATAACCCAATCAATGGATTTTGGGGTGAAAACAAGGGTAGAGGAGTTTCTTGTGGATTTTGCTGTCAAAGCATACTAATGATATTCAAAGCTGGAGGAAGAGTTGAAGTGGGGTGTGAGGGTAAGATTGGTGAAAAAAATATCAACCTGGATCAAAATACTATTGGTAAAGGAGAGTATGTTACCTTTTGAACCCATTAGTATGTCAAGGTCAAAACCTTGCACCATGGGGGTGATTGGAGTAGTTTTGACAATGTTGAGGGTATAGAAGAGACAATATCATGGGGGGATCAAGAAATAGTGAGAGGGTTGAACATGTTCTAAGAAAGGCATAGATCATAGATCGATGTCGGCTTAATTGTATATGTGTAGTTAAGAAGAAGAGTGAGCAATTACAGAGGGAGGTCATCAATGAGGGAAGAAATGGAGGAAGATTACAAGAGTTGAAGAAACTCAACAAGTAAGGAGAGTTAGCCAACCAATGGTTAAGATATTGAGGACTAACAATGGATGGGAGTCCATTGAGGGGGTAGAGTAGTGAAGGGGCCAAAACCATGTTCCCTTGTACAAGCAATGGATACATGGGAACACTCTCTTTTGGGGAAGGAGGTTGTGATCCACACTGGACACCAACCAATTTAGTATTTGTAGAGATGTACTAAAACTATAGTATGCAAGGAATTCTATGTGGATTAGATTTATACAACAATTCCATCTAGTAATAAAGTACAAGAAATGAATTACAAACAAAGAGACATATTTGTTATGTAGACCACCCCCACATCAAATTGTAGTTTTAAGGACAATAATGAATATTGTACCCCACAACCATGAAGTTTTGGGAGAGTAATATCTAAAGGATGCATGCTTTGAAGATGTGTTTTATCAACTGATATATGGAGAAGTTGTTTATTCAGAAGAAGAATACCATCTTCAAGGTGGACAACTTGACAAATTAGACAAGTTGTGCATACCACATGAGAGAAGGATTATGTTTATCAAATAAGTTCATACTTCCAAAATTGCTGGAAATTCAAAAGTGAGAAATACTATGGAGAATCTAGAGACAAGTGTTTATTGGCCAAATATGCAAGAACTTTTTGTTAAGTACATAAGAGGTTGTGTTCTTTGTAGTACTAGCAAACTAAGCAACCAAAAACTTGGGTTCTACATGTTGGTTGTGGAGCCAAATCTTCTAGTCTCATAGATGATATTGTATCAGCCGTGTTTGTACCCCAGTTCTATATGATATGTAGGTGGACTCTACACTCACCCCAGCGGGTATCCCGTGGTATTTTTCCATTGTATTTCCCCTATAAAATAAAGACATTGTAATACGGCTAGGGTTGATGTATTAGGTTTTATGCATTGTAAAGATCTCTGAGATCAGGAGAGAGACTGTGAAACAGTGAAGAGGAAGTGCAGCGGTTTTGCTGCAGGTTGTATCCCTTCACCTTGCTGGACGGTAATAATAATAAGGACTGAAAAATTCAGTGTGGACGTAGCCCAAGTTGGGTGAACCACGATATATCTGTTTCTCTCTTGTAATGTGTATGTGTGATTATATTTGCATTTCTGTTTATTGTTATTGCTCTGCGATCCTGTTTTTCTAACAATTGGTATCAGAGCCAAAGGTCTATTTGGAAGTTAAACCCGCAGGAAGCTAGGGTTTTTGGTTCGAGTGGGAGCAATGGCAGAAGAAGGAAAGTTTAAGGTCGAGAAGTTTAACGGCCAAAACTTCGGGTTATGGAAGATGCAAATGGAGGACTATCTGTACCAGAAGGATCTATTCCTACCGTTGGGAGGAAAAGCAAAGAAGCTGACGGCTATAAAGGACGTAGAATGGGAGGTTCTTGACAGAAAGGCTCTGGGAACAATACGGTTGAGCCTAGCTTCGTCGGTGGCTTTCAATATCTCAAAAGAAACGACAACAGAGGGTTTGATGAAAGCATTGGGTAAGCTGTATGAAAAACCCTCGGCCTCCAACAAGGTATTTCTAATGAAGCGTTTATTTAATATGAAGATGTCTGAAGGTGGATCTGTTACTGATCATTTAAATGAGTTTAATACGGTTACAAATCAGCTAAGTTCTGTAAGTGTGAACTTTGATGATGAGGTTAGGGCTCTTCTAATCTTGTGTTCATTGCCAGAAAGCTGGAATAGCTTGGTCATGGCTGTAATTAACTCTGTATCTGGTTCAAACACCTTGAAATTTGATGATGTTATTGGTGTTATTCTTAGCGAGGAAACGCGAAGAAAAAGCACAGGTGAGACATCAGGTAATGCGTTGACCATGGAGAGCAGGGGAAGAGAAAAGGAGAGAGGAAAGAGCCAAGGTAATCGTGGAAAGTCTAAAATGGGCAGATCCAAGTCCAGACTGGGAAAGATAGAGTGTTGGAACTGTGGAAAGAAAGGACATCTGAAGAAAGACTGCAAATCTCTAAAGAAGAAAGGAGATGCACAGAAGGAAACTACCCAGGAAGCAAATGTAGCAGGTGATGTGTTACAAGATGCTTTGATTCTTGCATTAGATAATACTAGTGATTATTGGGTAGTAGATTCAGGAGCTTCATGTCATGCTACACCCCATAGGAAATACTTTCATGAGTATGTTCCTGGCGACTTTGGACATGTTTTATTGGGTGATGATGAGCCATGTAAAATTGTTGGAATGGTAAGGTATGGATAAAACTTAAGAATGGAACTGATTGGTTGTTCAAAGAAGTTAGGCATATTCCTGCTATGAAAAGAAATCTGATCTCAACAGGGCAGTTGGGAGATGGCGGTTGTCTATCTACGTTCGGAGAAAAGTGGTGAAAGATCACTAAAGGATCAATGGTGATAGCAAAAGGAGACAGAGTAGGTACGTTGTATTTATGTCCTCATAATACTGACCATTCTATCTCTTTAGCTTCCACAGGAACAGATACAACATTGTGGCATCATAGCCTTGGCCACATGAGTGAGAAGGGGATGCAGATTCTCCACTCAAGGAAGTTGCTACCGGATTTGAAGCAGGTAAGTTTGGAATTCTGTGAAAACTGTGTTTATGGAAAACAGAAGAGAGTCAGATTTCTCAGGGTTGGGAAACAGAAGAAGAATGAAAAATTAGAGCTTGTGCATACAGATGTATGGGGACCGGCTCAGGTACAATCTCTTGGTGGCTCTCATTATTATGTTACATTTATTGATGATGCAACTAGAAAAACTTGGGTTTATTGCATTAGACAGAAATCTGATGTGTTTGCTACTTTTTAAGAAGTGGAAAGCTCTGGTTGAGAATGAGACAGGAAAAAGATTGAAGTGTCTCAGATCTGATAATGGAGGTGAGTACTGCGGCAAGGAGTTTGATAGTTACTATTCATACCATGGGATTCGTAGAGAGAAGACAGTCCCAGGAACACCATAGGAAAATGGTGTGTCAGAAAAAATGAACAAAATGATCATGGAGCGTGCAAGGTGTATGAGACTGCATGCAAGGTTGCCCTTACAGTTTTGGGCGGATGCTGTAAATACTGCTGTTTATTTAATAAACAGAGGACCTTCAAGTGCGTTGGATGGTGGTATTCCAGAGGAAGCATGGACAGATAAAAAGGTAAACTACTCATTTCTGAGAACATTTGGTTGTGAAGCATTTGTCCATATTGATAAAGAAAATAGAACAAAGCTTGAAGCTAAATCCAAGAAATGTACCTTTATTGGATATGGGGTTGATGAATTTGGTTATCGTTTATGGGATTATGAAAATAACAAAATCATCAGGAGTAGAGATGTGATATTCAATGAAAAGGTCATGTATAAAGATCAGTTGCAGAGAAAGAAACAGGAAAAGGAAAACACAGAGTACATAGTGCTTGATGAAATTAAAGAAAATGAAGTTCCGAAGGTGCTAGAAAATCAAGAGCAGCAGCAAGTACCTGAAACTCCTGCAACTGTAAGAAGATATACCAGGTTAAGTAGACTCCCTGAACGATACTCTCCTTCAATGTATTATTTATTGATGACTGATTCTGGTGAACCAGAATGTTATGAAGAAGCAATGCAGGTGGAAACTAGAAAGAAGTGGGAGCAAGGCATGAATGAGGAGATGGACTCATTGGTAGGAAACCAGACTTGGGATTTGGTTCAGTTGCCTGCTGGTAAAAGAGCATTGCAAAACAAATGGATTTACAGGTTGAAGGAAGAAGAAGGAGGTAAGAAGCGGTACAAGGCTAGACTTGTTGTAAAGGGGTTTTCACAGAAGAAATGTATAGATTTTGATGAAATATTTTCTCCTGTTGTTAAGATGACTTCAATTAGGACTATCTTAAGTCTAGTGGCTGTAGAAGATTTGCATCTTGAACAGTTAGATGTAAAAACAGCCTTCCTTCATGGGGATTTGGAGGAAGAAATATATATGCAGCAGCCACAAGGGTATGAGGTCAAAGGTAAGGAGGATCTGGTATGCAGGTTGAAAAAGAGCTTGTATGGTTTGAAGCAAGCTCCAAGGCAGTGGTATCTAAAGTTTGACAGGTTTATGATAGAACAAGGTTATAGTAGATGTCATTCTGACCACTGTGTTTATTTCAAGAAGCTAGACAATGGAAGATATATTATCTTGTTATCGTATGTGGATGACATGCTTGTTGCAGGGTCTAACATGCAAGATATAAATGTACTCAAAAGGAAACTAGCTAATTCATTTGCGATGAAGGATTTGGGTGCTGCAAAGCAAATCCTTGGTATGAGAATAACGAGAGACAGGAAAAATCGCAAATTGACATTGTCTCAAAGTGAGTACATACAAAAGGTGTTGGAGAGGTTCGGAATGCAGAATGCAAAACCTGTAAGTACACCTTTGGCTAGTCATTTCAGTCTACATGTCCAAGACACAAGAAGAGACAGATTACATGTCCAAGGTTCCCTATCAATCAGCAGTTGGCAGCTTGATGTATGCCATGGTGTGCACAAGACCAGATATTGAACATGCAGTGGGAGTTGTGATCAGATATATGAACAATCCAGGTAAAGAACATTGGAAGGCAGTACAGTGGATTTTCAGGTATTTTAGAGGTACTACCAATGAGGCATTATGTTTTGGAGGTTCAGACACTGTTCTACAGGGATATGTTGATGCAGATATGGCAGGTGAGAAGGATAGCAGGAGGAGCACCACAGGGTATGTGCTTACTGTAGGTGGAACAGCAGTAAGCTGGATTTTGAAACTACAGAAGGTTGTTGCACTTTCAACAACAGAAGCAGAGTATGTTGCCATTACAGAGGCTAGTAAAGAGATGATTTGGTTGCAGAGGTTTATGAAGGAAGTTGGTAAGAAGCAGAAGGATAGAAGATTGTATAGTGATAGCCAGAGTGCCATTCATCTTGCAAAGAACTCAGCATTCCATTCCAGGACTAAACATATACAACTCAAGTAACATTTCATACGCTCTGTTCTGGAAGATGAACTGTTAAAGCTGGAAAAGATACATTCTAGCCAGAATCCTGCAGACATGTTCACAAAGGTAGTGACCAGAGAGAAACTGAGTTCGTGCTCGGTTTCAGTTGGCCTTCTAGCATGAAGGTGAAGAGGAGAAATTTGCCAAGTCCAAGTCCAACAAGTGCAGCAGCGGTGGAGTTGTTGTGATCAGTCTCCAAGTGGGAGATTGTTGGTTGTGGAGCCAGATCTTCTAGTCTCATAGATGATATTGTATCAGTCGTGTTTGTACCCCAGTTCTATATGATATGTAGGTGGACTGTACACTCACCCCAGCGGGGGGGTGTGGGGGGGCATCGCCAGCTGTTTTGCGGGCCCATGGTTTTGGGTATCCCGTGGTATTTTCCCATTGTATTTCCCCTATAAAATAAAGACATTGTAATACGGCTAGGGTTGTTGATGTATTAGGTTTTATGCATTGTAAAGATCTCTGAGATCAAGAGAGAGACTATGAAACAGTGAAGAGGAAGTGCAGCGGTTGTGTTGCAGGTTGTATCCCTTCACCTTGCTGGACGGTAACAATAATAAGGACTGGCAAATTCAGTGTGTACGTAGCCGAAGTTGGGTGAACCACGATATATCTGTTTCTCTCTTGTAATGTGTATGTATGATTATATTTTCATTTCCGTTTATTGTTATTGCTCTGCGATCCTGTTTTTCTAACACTACATGCCATTACCAATTCCCATTCATCAACGGGATCAAAAGAACCAATCTAAAAGTGTAGTAGGGGTTAGATAAGAGTCACAATGAGTACAAACTTCTCCATGATTGGTATAGGATTGATCACTCCTATTTATATTACTTGAACTTTTATTTGGAATAAAATATCTAGTTTGGCTTCAAACTTGTCAAGTTCAAACATCAAACATCTTCACTAAGTGAGCTATAAATATAATTGATACTTTGCATGGGACATTTTTGACATTTAACATAGCATCCATCTTGTACTTTCTTAGATTTTACAAAGGACTTTTTTGTGGTTCTCCAACTTCTGCAAATTTCTTACAAGCACGATTCATATACATACATCAATAATATAAGTGTCATGTCCAAAGTTAAATAGGAACTTGGTGGTTTTTATCTGAGTTGATATACGTCATTCTTTGATACTACTTAGATATCTTATTGTCAACTCTTCATATATATTTTTAGTGTAATTTATATGTAAATTCCCATTTGGTAGTGGGCACAAGATGGTGGGGAACAATGTTTCATTGCATGGCTGCCATATTGTTTTGAATGATTTCAACTATATTAATTTTTTGAAGGTTGGATTTTTGCTAAAATATAAGAGGACATTTTACATGGCTTAAACTCAATTACAAACTACAATTCAATTGTGTTACATAAATTGGGAGGAGTTACAATGGAAAATATAATTTTGACAAGAGGGGACTATGTTGACCTCCTAATTAATGGTCAAGTTATCGTGCTAGGAAGGGTCGAATTTACAAAGACAAACTTATTATGGCGGAGAAAGGATTAATGTAGGATATGTTATGGTTTTGATAATTGATGTCATTGAACTACATTGATTGTGGAAGATGTTGATGAAGGGGGCATACATCCATGCAAGATCATGGATTTGAGGCATAATAGAGATAAGTCAAAATATTGAAGCATGTGTTAAGTGTTGGTTAGTACATTGAATATTTATTTTGAGCAAATACTAAGTTTCTTTAATTTGGTGTACAGGTGCAAATGTCTCTTCTGCATTTTCTATTGGAGACAAGGTACATCTTCTGCAACATGGAGTGAAGGTAGATTTTGTAATTATATTTTCCAATTGTAGTTGCACTAATTATTATAAAAATAAAATCAATGATTTGAATGGTGGTTCAATGTGTGCATGTACGACTTACTTATTCCATAAAAATAGAAAAATTTGTATTAGATTGATGTATATGTTAACATATCATTAGTTTGTTCACTAGAATGGGGCCAATGTAACTCTTTGTAGAGTTCCATTTGTATACAAATGGAAAAAAAATGATAATATATAGGAATTACATGATTTTGAAATGCTTTTAAATAGTATGTTTTGGTGTCCTTAAGTAATGAAGTGGAGTTATGTTAATGTCATATCTGTGGTTGCAGTGCAGATGGGAATTGATATAAGTCGAAAGATGTTGTTGATCTTTGAAATGGAAGGAGTGTTCTTCTCATGATACAATAGAGATGAACCAAATTGTCAAAACATATCTCGATAAAGGCCTATAAAGGAGAAGAGCAAGATACCTGGCTTATGCAAGTTTTATTCCCCTTTCTTAAGACACTTTAGTGTATCAAAGAGAAACATGAGTACATTAGAATGTTCAATAGAACATCAACTTCATTGTAATAGATGAAGTTGTTTTTTCCACAAATTTGATCAGAAGTACATTCCAATTTTTCAATACGACTTGGACATAGTTTTTGGTGAATCGATTTGTACGATTTTATATTTTTTTGAAATATATGGGAATTGATAGTTATATTAAGATACATTTTTATTATTGTTTAAAAATGCTTTTGCATTGACTTTGTTGCACTACACATTTTTTTTTCTATTGTATACTTTACAAAAATTTGTATTGCTAAATGAATTATTTGTATTACAAATAATCTCATTTAAGCCAAGTTATTTGTTGATTTTATTTATTTATATGCATTAATACTTGTGTATAAAAGTCAAATTAAATTTTGAAATAACGATGCAATTCTTACTAAAAAATTAGAACTGTTTACTTGAAAATAAATGCTAAGTGGACTATTCATGCTAAATTAATACAAAATGGGTCAAAGGCAATTCAATTGAGCCTTTTGAACTATTTAGGATATTTGATTTCTCAATCCAAAACTTTTCATAAATTTGTGTACTTTGTTAGGAACCCATGTCTTTACTTTGTTAGTATATTGTTGTTGGACGCATATGCTTTGTAAGTCGTCCCGTAGTATTTGTTGATCCATAGTTTGTGTTATTGTTGTTGGCACATATTCTTTGTAAGTCGCCCGTAGTTTTGTTGATCCATAGTTTGTATTGGCCCATGGTTTTGACTCATAGTATTGGTGCCTAGACTTAGTATATATGTGTGTGTTGAGGCCTAAGAAGGCACCGTGAAGTTATTTGTATTGAGTTTTCTCAAAGGAGGTTGCCCCCTCAAAGTGGCCTGTGATCAATATAAAAGTGATTCTAAGTTCTGTTATTGCTGCTATATCGTGTATTTTGATTAATTAATTGTTGCAGGTTCTTCACATACTTAAATTAATCAACATTTGTAAGTGCATTTATATCTTATTGTAAACCAATACGGCGCATCCACTTAATGAGTTTTAATTGCTTATAATATGCATTAATATGAATCTATAAATGTGAAATGTATTTTTGAAATAAAAGTTTGTTGTAATTAAAGTCGCATTTCTTAAAAATAAATTAATTCATAATGAGTGCTAAGTGGACTATTCAAAGTCATTGGAGATGTGCCATAGATGGATTATGTTTTTGAACTTTTTGAACTATAAGGCATTTGATTTCATTGTCCAATGATATTTTTTTCTATAGTTGTATTTCTAAATAAATTGAAATCATTATATGCCAACGAGGCACAAAGTTATTTTATTGACTTTTAATTGATTATATGGATGAATATGAGAATAAAATGTGATATATAAATTTTGAAAAAAAACTATATATAAACTAGTATGGTGTGTGTTTTTGTAAAATAATTCTTAGAAATTCTTGATAATGAGTGTTAAGTCGATTATTCATGCTAAATTTGGGAGATGGGTCATAGATGAATGACTTCAAACTCTTTGGTTGCTTCAAATATATTAGATAGATAACCTATTGCAACATAGCATGAAATTAATATGTTTGCGGTTTCATTGGATTATTTCTTTATAATATATCTCAATGTCTCACAATTCTTAACATTTAACAAATTAGGGATATTCATGCATGCATCATTATTTAGGACCTATCCATCTAGTTCTAATTGAGACAATATTTTCTCTTGAACGCTTGAATACTAAAGTTTTACTAGAAGTAATAAACACAATTCTAGTTGAGGAAATAGTTTCCTAGATTAATCATTATACATGGGAGAATCATGTGTCATAGATGAATGGATTTTAATACACACTTAATCTTGAATATCAATACCTTAATTGATAGTTGATTTGTAGTTACTTTAAATCATTAATAATCAAAGAACTTGGGGAAATATACAAACTTAGACTAACATCCATGAAAAATGTGTTTCAACATCCATCTCTCATCTAATACATTTACAATTCATAATCATTTTCTCCTCTTGGGGAAAGTAATGCTCAAACACAGTGTTTTCTACGGTTGGTTGGGACTATTACAACAAGTTATTGGTTTTGCAAAATCAACAATGTTGACAATGATAGATTGATAGTCCCATGCTTCCTTATGTATTTCTCTTTGAATACCTAGTTGCCTCCAATGCTCACTTGTTTGGGTTAGTTGCTTCTTAGAGGCCACTTGTTTAATTCAGTTTGTGACATTTCCCATCATAATGGATCGACTTGAATCTTCATTTAATCACTCTCAGTAAATGAACTTGGCTTTGAGTGGAGATAGATTAATGGAACCCAACCTTCTTTAAATACCCAAATTAATGATGCCTAGCATTAATATAAATGAGAGATTTAGGATTCAGATTCATATCTTTCTTTCTCAGGCCACCTCCACCACCGAACACCACTATTGAATGATCACTTTCTCCCTTGTGCTTCCTATTTAAGGCACTAACAGGTAGGAAATTTAACACAAAAACATATTACTAAGATTTTAGTAGAATTTTTTCAACTTAGACAATGCAAATGAGGCACCCTCCCTCCACTTATGATATCCTCGCAACACCACCGTTTGATCATCAACACCACACCTTGAGGTTGTGGGAAAGGGGGAACTTGGAGTCGTTAGGCATCAAATTCAAACATTGAGTTTGGTCTATTGTATACAACTATAATATCATGGTTGGTTATAAAAATTATTGCTAATATGACTTTAACTCCGATTGGTTCTTATAATAGCTGCCTTCACACTCCTATTGTGTATTGATATTGTTGTACTTAGTGGTCCCATGTTTGACATGTTCATGGTCAGTGGTTGGTTTCAAGACATCACTAACAATTTTTTTTATGTTATCGTAGCTTAACTTAATATGGTGATTTACAAATAACTCAATGCTGATGAAGTCCTCATGTTTTACCTTCCATTTGTGTTATCTTATTTTCCTATATAACATAATTTGATAGTATAAATCTTTCTACTATTTCGGTCACCTGAAATATAGATAAAGTATGTCTTGCAATATTATAGTATGCAATTATGTGTGAAACTCCATTGGATTATTCCTATATAATATATCCCAATGTCTCAAAGATATTAACATTTAGAAAATTAGTGATATTCATAGATTCATCATGATTTATGTCCTACTCATATAGTTATATTAAAATGTAATATTTCATTTTGAATGCTTGAATACTAAATTTTTACTTGAACTAGTTAAAAAATTTTAATTAAGGAAATAGTTCACTGGATTAGTTCTTCCAAATTTAATGGAATAGTTCTTTAAGTTAATTTTTCTAGATTTAATAGAATATATATTTAGAGATTTAAAAAACTCAATGTGGATGAAGTCCTTGTAATAGAATACTTCCAAATTTAATGAAATATGTTTTATAATTGAAGAAATCAAAGGATTGGGAATAACCTAAGACTTCACCACGTTAAAGTCTTAACATAAGGAGAACTGTTCAGGATGACCAAAACTATAGGCTTTGACAAAAATGGGCATTCTAGCAATGAGAAGCGAGGTCCAT
This sequence comes from Larix kaempferi, assembly GCA_027924585.1. Taxonomy (NCBI): domain Eukaryota; kingdom Viridiplantae; phylum Streptophyta; class Pinopsida; order Pinales; family Pinaceae; genus Larix; species Larix kaempferi. The sequence continues at coordinate 9,419,562 of BSBM01000378.1, read as the reverse complement.
CTTTACATGTATGCTTCCTGAAACTAGAATTTCATGATGTAAATTCTAGTGACAACATCTAGCTTCATCTGGGGATGGCATGCTCCATGCGAGCTGCCAAGAACAAGCAGAGTAAGTGCCTTATATCCATTGGGTTGGAGTTATATATGCAACCAACCTCCGTCACTTATTCAAGCAAACTGATAACCCTGTTCCAAAACTTGCAACCCTGCTCGTCTAACTAAAATTTCTCACTCCAAACTATACTTGCTGAAACAAACTTTCCACTGCAAACTGAAGGAAATGCTTGGAACACCAAGCTTATTTATTTACAACTCCCAGTCCTAATCATCTGCTTCCTTTCGATTAGGAAAAATCATGCTTCCAATGAAGCCATACAAACATCTGACTAACCGATGAAACTTCTGCTCTGGAAACGATGAATGAAGGAGCTTAAGAAATACCAAAATGCATTTCAAAAGAACAGAAAAGCCAACCTTCGTTTGACAAAAACAATCTGACATTTGAACTGCTCAAAGACTCCATATAATCAACAAACGGATCAATGAAGCTATAAAGAATTACCTCTTGTTGTTGTTTCAACTGAAGATCAAAAGATCTTTGCATATCCTCTTCCTCATAATGGCTGCCACTTTCAACTACCTGCAAATATGAAGATGGCTGCGGACTGATTTCTTTGCTAATCATAGGTTGTTTGATATTGTATGCAGATCCAGGTTGAAACATGATGAATGCAGGCTTGTTGATTTGGAAAGATGGTTGCTTAATGTCTTGTATAGATTCAGGATGGTTGATTTACACACAATGTTGGTTCTCATAAAAATCTGATTCAAGCATGACAGATATAGGCTCGCCATTCTTCTCGTTGTCTGCAGATGGATAACTGTCATACATCGGCTCCAGTTGTTCATGGATAATGGACTGAATTCCATCGCACTCTAACATATTAAGATCCTCATCACTATATTCATCATAAATTGAAACATAATGACAAAATTCCAATGGAAAGGATGAAGCTTTATGCATATTATTATCAGTAATATGACTTCCAAAAAGATTCGAAACAAATCCTGTATCATAATCATCACTATTGAAAATATCCTGATTGGTACCAAATATATTTAAAGTATTACGATTATCAACTTGAATATCAGAATGTTGAAAACCCTCCTGCTGTAAAACATAATTGGGAAAATATACGGCTAAAAACAAATCGTTTTTCTCTTCTTTAACTTTATCATCTTCCTCATCATATACATGAGAACCTTCATAAATCTTTTGAACAACAAATTCATCTTGAAAATTACTACAATCTTTTTGAGACTTATTAAAATCAAATCCCTCTTCACCAATCTTTTCATTACAAGGCTGATCTTCATTATCCATTTCTAATTCATGTTTATGGGAAAACACATCATCTTGAAGATCATAAGAGAGTTGATGAAGATGGTGAGGAACAATTTATTCTCTATCTATATCTTCAATCTCATCACACAATTCATATTCCTCACAACAATTTTCAAATAAAAACTCATTTGAAAAGTACCTTTTACAGTGTTCATGGAATACTGTGTGGAAATCCCTCGAGGATGAAATGCTGGAATGAGGTAATGAGAAATACCATTCACGTGCATCAACATCCAATGAATACATGAACATCTTCATACAAATATCTTCGTGCTGTAGATCTAGCAGATTCATGAACTCATGAAACTTAATGAAGTGATTTGCAGGAATGTCTTCTTTCCTTTCTCTGAAGATAGGCAAAAAATATCCCCATTCTGTCATATTCGGTACTAGATGTGGGAAAAAAGAAACTGCAGAAAATTGATCAGGTGCAAACCTCCGAGCCACAATGGCCTTCATTCGATCATGTGATGTCATTTTGGATCTTCGATCAGTGGAGTCGCCCCTGGATTCTTGGGAGTCACCCAGTGAAGAAATCTGCAGTCATATAAGTGTCCACTTCTTGTTCATTGCCAAGAAGAGGATCTAATCAATATCAAACCTCGGGGAAGATAACTTCATTTCTCCGTTCCCCGGAAACGACACCAGAAGATGTTATCACTAAAAGATGCACCTTGACTGCAGAAGGAGCATGGCTAGTGAAATCTTAATGATGTGGAAAAAGTGGATAGGTATGAGAGTTTATAAACAAGTAAACATTACAGAGATCAGGTTATAACATGGGACATGATTGCAGCAGATGTACAAATGTGATATACTCTAATAGAAAGATTTACAAGGTATGAATTTCTAAAAAGAAGTGAGCCAAAATCTATTCATATCTCTAAAGAACATACATGTGAATCATAAGAATTCTGGTACAGAAGAAGAAGACTATACACAAAACAAAATCATGGACAACATGCAATATTTATCAATTCAATTATTAGAACAAAACTTGGCTCTTTCGATTACAATCATTCCAAAGTACTCTTTCATATTAAGGGAATCAAAATTCATACATGCTTGCGATTCATAACAACAGTCTGATCTCCATAATCCTATCTAACCTCGCCTAAGCCCTCGGCTGGAACTCCCTCCCCTGCTCTCAATCTCAATTATGAATTTTATAACAATTTCAATTCCTAAACCTCTTACTACCTTCTCAGGATAAATATTTAACAACAAGCTAAACAGAGGAGAAATCTCGAACTGTTATAGAGATCAAATGCTAAAATTTTGCCTGTAATGGATCTGCCACCTGCAGCCTTGAATGCTTAAAACTTGCCTGAAGATGTTCATGATTTCTTGAAAATAGTCCTCAAACTGCTGGTCCACAATTGTTTCCTTTAAATTTGGGATCAACCTCTTAAGATATTGTAGCTTCCAGATGTTCAATTAATGATCCTCAATCTTTCCTAACTTTGATGACCTGTTACAAAATATTTCCCTTGAAACTATGGAATTGAAATGAACTGTGGACTTATGATATCCATGAAGATAAAATAAGATTTCAACAACTCATTTATTGACTCTCGGTGAATTCATGCTTTCCCTTTGGTATTTGATTCTTAGAACTCTTGTAGTTGTTTAGATTATCAAGAAGCTTCCCTGTCTGAATAGTAAAAAGCATCTAAAATTGCAACTTGAAGCTTAGATTTGTCTCGATGCTTGACATTATGATGCTTGCATGTCGCCTGAGCTCAACCACTTGACTTTTGTATGAATACTTTAACACTGCGTTAATGCTTAGATGTTGATCTTGGGTATGGGACTTGAATTACTTGCATGGAAACTCCAAGTAAAGGACTGGTGGCAGAACATGAAATAATATGTGGCTTAGAAATCCAAGACTCTTACATGACTTAACTTTTGATATTTGAGAGATGAATCTCAATGAGTGATAAGCTCCATTGTGGCTTAATTTTAAATGGCTATGAGAACTTGGTGTTTTCGACATAATTGAAGAAATCAAAGGATCGAGAATAACCTAAGACTTCACCACGTTAAAGTTTTAACATAAGGAGAATAGTTCAGGGTGACCAAAACTCAAGGCTTTGACAAAAATGGGCATTCTGGCAGTGAGAAGTGAGGTCCATATTTACATGTATGCTGCCTGAAACTAGAATTTCATGAGGTAAATTCTAGTGACAACAGGGAAGAGATCCATTCAAATGTAACCTCTTAAATAGGTTGTGGGACCTTATCCTAGGATTCTTGGTTTGGACCATTTGGCCGGAACAGAATCAGACAATATTTGAAGACAAAAAGAATCCCATAGAATACATATGGGACATTATGGCCAGGAACCTTAAAAAAACCCTCTTCTCCACAGTCTAGTTCAATTCAGACTTCCCCTCTTCTTAGACTGATATTGAGATTCTGGTTAATTGGGTCTTTGGACGGGTGGATGTCCCTCTTACGCTCACCCCTCCTCTTCGTTCACCCTCTAGCCCGGACACTTGGAGTGGCCCCTTGATGGCTTCTTCAAAATCAACTTTGATGGGGCCTCCAAAGAAAACCCAGGGAAGGTGGTCTTCATGGGAGTGGTTTGTAATTCCTCATGCTCCATTCTAAAGGTATACTATGGCACTCTTGGCTATGACAGCAGCAATGCTGTGAAATTCGTTGGGCTCTCAGAAGGCTTACTCATTTCCATCAAGGAAGATCTCTTGCCGCTCATTATCGAAGGAGACTCTCAAATTATTATTAACATGGCTACCCGCCTCTTCAATGGCTCCCAGGCCGCCAAGCTCTCCCCTAGCTGGAGACTCGAACAGGGGCTACACAATTTGGCCAACATTCTCTCTCAGACCAGATCCATTTTTTTTCAGCACGTCCGGTGAAAAGTGAATAAGCTTGCATACTACCTAGCCAATGAAGGATTTGGAACTATCTCCACCCTGTGGGAAGGAGAATTGACTCATATCCACTCAGTAGCCTTGAGGAACAAATTTCAATCTATTTCTCTCAAATACCTCTCTAAATCGAATGCGAGTGATACGATTGTTGACGCCTCCATGACACCTGGAGGGGGCATGCAACATTTAAGAAGCCAGGAGCATCCAACTCCAGCCCACTCCTCTTAATCGCCAGTATGTCTCATCGACCAAACTGGTCTTGGCCACAGTGCACCATCTCCAGTTGTCGGTTGCGTGCAACATCCATACCACATGCTTGGTCGTCTCCTTGTTGGTATATCAGAATGACCTTCCCACCCATCTACACCTCTGTGATTTGGATCTGTCCTGGGAATAAGACTCCTCTTACATATTGTCTTCTTCTGTTCATTAAGTTTTCTTCTGCTTCTCTGGTTGGTTACTAGTATTTTGTTTGCGTTTGGGGCTCTTCTTGCTCCCGATTCTTTGGGATCACTACCATGACTCGGCCCCGAGGAACATCGATATGTGGAAGGATCGGTCGTGGCCATGGAAATCCCAGAGTAAATTGATCTGCAAAAGAAGGATACAAGGAGGAGATCTCCATTCTTGTGCACCTGCGCATAGACAATTGGGAAGCCCGCATCATCGCAGACCACCTCTCCAATGGGAAACATGCTGGGAAAATTGACCCCTACTGGCTCATCAAGAACATGTTTGCTAATGGCTGACCTAAGAAAAATGTATGCAAAAATTGTGAGTTTGGAAACCACCTTTGGCTGGAAGAACTATGCCCCAAACTGCCACAATGGAATCCACCTCGGAGTTGCAGCAGGAAGGAAAGGGGAGTATACTATTGTTGCAGGAACCAGTGCGAAGCCCATGGAGCAGTAATTCAAGGCTCCAACTTGTCCTTGCTTCTCGATTCCCTCCACCTCTGGCCATGTCTTAGCAAAGCACGTTAGAGGCACTCAGGAACACTCTACCCCCTCATGCAGAAAGACTGTGCCTCTGCATGTCAAGAATCCAGAGAGTTTTTCAGATGACGAAGAATACTATGGTTTCCCAATCCTCGAGGAGACTCCCTTTGATGACAATGCACCAGAAGCGCCCAGCTAAGGAGGTTCTGGTTCAGCTCTGTGTTTTTCAGTTGTTTTGTATGAACATGCTTCATAGTTAGTCAGATGTTAGTTTCATACGGCACTACCGGTAGTTCGTCTCTATTGGAATTCCCTGGTCTCCCCTCTCAAGGTAGGGTTTTTGTAACTTTGGACATATGTTTTTTTATTCATTCGAGTATCTGGGATGGCGGCTTCACTCTCTCAGGCCACCTCAAACAACATTTCAGGATGTATTTTTTATTTTTCATCTTTAATAGCATATTGTAGCTTACAAAAAAAAATCATTGGATTTGTTCAGAAATGAGTGAGAATAGGTTGTGACAACTCAAATGCAAATTCTCTAGCAAATAAACTTTTCTTATCTTTCCAATACAAAGCATACATATGCACATCATCATTTGGTTGGAGATATGGTTGAATAGAATGAAGTATTGTTCATGAAGGTTGATACCTTGAATAAAGATTCATTGAAAAATTCTGCTTGTATTGGAAGTTTCTCTTGGTGTAGAGAATCAATGGACATTTCCACCCATAGCAACTAATTTCATGAATGCTTCTCCTTTGGCTCTGTGTTCCAAAGAATACAAGTGAGAGAATGGTGGGATAATTTTGGACATGTGTTGTACTCCTTGTAGGTTCCTAGGTCAAAGGGGGCTCAAGTGGATGGTTATCCCTCTGGTTAGGGGTGCGTGAGGGCATCAACCATTTTTTGGGTTTGCTTTTGGTAATTTTCTAACATGTTTTAGCCAATTATTTTTAGGCATTGTAAATTAATTCTAGTTAAGCAATTAGGATTGTATCTAACGTGATTGTAAACAAAAAACATAATACAATGAAATAGGGAGTGGAGAAACACTTAGCTAGGATGGTTTTCCCAGGTTATGGTTTCCATGTTAAATTACTATGTACTATGTGTTTGGGCCATTATTGTTAATTCTTGTGTTTTAGATTATGTTTGGTATTGCTTTTCTTATACAAGTTGATCAAAATATTCATAACAAACTCTTCAATAGTTGGATTTCTTTGCGGGTGTGGAGTGGGAAGCTTTTGTGAAGAATCAACCTATGGATCTAGATAGTGCTAAGGAATGGGCATTCAATGTTGGTTCCTCCATTATTTTGGGCGAATGGAATACATAGTTGGAGTAGTTCAACTCATTTTGCAACCAAGCTCTATAGTTTGTCCCCAAGTTGGCCTATTTGTTAGTAGGGAAAAAAGAGCATAGGCATTGACTTACGAGTGAGTCAACAGTCATGGTCGAGGTTTGTTGGTCCCTTCCATTTTGGATAAGAGATATAGAAGGATAGATAGGTATAAGTGCACATCAACATAGCATTAGTATAATTGTCAAAGATGTGCCAAAGGGAAAAAAGGACACAATGCAAGCCGACCACCAATAGTTATGAGTTATGAAATGTAATTAAGAAGTTGACCTAGATAGTGGATTAACTTAGTCATGTTTATGCCTTTTGTATTTATATTGACATAATCAACTTTAGCTACTAGTTTTATATAAAAAATCTTTCAAGGCTACGGTGAAGAGCATACTTGATTGAACGAAGTTGAGATTATGGAGTTGTTAGTTGAGGAGTTTTATTGTTTTCAAGCCCTATTGACAAACAAATCTTTCTTGTATTTTGAATTTGTTCATTGTGATGTTGTATATTTTTATTGTATTTAGAGAACATGAATAAAAGAAGAGTATTTGGACCCCATTAAAAATTTGTGAATGTGTAGTGTATATGAATGTTGAATATAATTGTTTGATCTCTATATTTGTTTATAATTTTGTGAATGTGTAGTGTATATGAATGTTGAATATAATTGTTTTATCTTTATATTTGCTTATGATAATAGAAGTTCTTATTAATATGATGGATTCCTATTTTAGTTTTGATTCACTTCTTTTTGGTAAGATTGAAATTGTCGGTATGACTAGACTATAGTGGATATCTGTTGGCCCTCTACATTGGTCTCAACCAAATGCCAACTAGTAAAATAATATTAATAAACACAAAACATTTTAAAACTAAAATTAAAATAAAAAAAAATTCCTTTTTCATATTTTAATATAACCAAATAAAATAGAAAATACCTATAAAAAGGAAACCAAATTTTCTTACCTATTGATATTGATCGATAATGCAAAAACTTATTACATAAGTATTGTAAAACAATCATTTATATGAGGAAATGGGATTATGAACCTTAGTACTTACATCTATGCTTGCAATTGTCCTTCTTCAAATACTTTAGTTATTATCATCATAGCTTCATCAATGTTCCATTCTTATCGCTTCATCAATGTTCGCTAAAAAATGAGCCTACTTATACCAATAATTTGGGTATCTTCATTAATACCCACTTAATTACTCCATTATTTGCCAACATTTTTCATTATGATTAAGATCTGACATAACATCAAGGATATTATTCTCATTTGAGAGGTAAGCCCATCTTTCCAAATATAAGAATTACTTTATGTTTTTGAAAGATAATTTAACCATTATGGTTTTACATAGATTTATGTTTTATATTTTTGAAACATTGTTTCACATAGATTTATTTGTACATATTTTTATATAATTAAAGATGGATAAATAAATTATTATTATTTTTAAATAAAATTAATTATATTTTTTAGTAAATTACTATTATATATAAAAATATTATAATTATATCAATAAGCATTTTTATTTTTATATTAATAGGTGTTTATATCTTTACACTGATAGGTGTTTATATCTTAGATTTTGAGGTGACTATCATTTATGTTTTTCCTAGATTAAAGGAGGATGGGGCAAGTGTACTATCTTATTGATTTTATGGTCATCATCCAAAATTAAAAAAAAACAATTATAAAAAAAAGAAATATAAAAAATAACTAGTAGATGTATGGATAACTAGTACCTCTTACATACCTCTTGCATGGATAAATGGTAGTGACAGATAACCCATGCCACAAGTTAAGTGGTTGTGCTAGTAAAATTTGGGGTGGACTACCATCTATGCTTTTCCTAGATTGAAGGAGGAGGGGACATGTGTATTGTCCATATTGATTTTATGGTTGTTGTTCAAAATTGGAAATAAACAAGTATAATATATGTATATATATAAAGAAGGTAACACAGTGATTACAGCTAAGCATAAAGAACAACATATAACTTGTTACCTATAGGTGTTCACCACAAGTTAAGTGGTTGTCCTAATAGAATTTGTGGTGGACTAGAGCCTATGTTTTTCCTAAATTGCGTAAGGATGAGACAAATGTACTCTTCATATTGATAACTTATTATAACATTTCACTTATAATCTATTGGTATTCACCAACCACAAATTAAGTGGCTATGCTAATTTTAAATTATATTGTATTCTTAAATTTCAAGGAGCATTGAAAATGAGCATCTTAACCACTAATCACATTCCAAATCTATTTATAAATTAAAACACAATTAATTTTTTCCCACTTTTAACCACTAATCACATTCCAAATATATTTATATTAAAACACAATTACTTTTCCACGTTAAAATACAAGTAACAATCTAAAATAAATGCATGTTTATTGAATTATCTAGAAATGCATGCTTATTGAATTATCTATGTGAAGAAAAGCTATTGAATTATCTATGTGTTATAGACTGGTTGAAGACGCTAAGTTTGCATGGTTGAGTGGTGTGAGGGAAATACTAGATTGCATGATTGAGTTGTGTGAGCGAAACTATTAGTTATATACAGATAGCATTTTTTAATTCATGATAATAGTGCATGCAGAGCTGTGCAGAATATCGTTATTTTTAAACATAAACAAGACTTTCAGATTCAACCCAAGCTGCAGTTAAGTATGTGTTATCTAGAAATGCATGCTTATTGAATTATCTATGTGAAGAAAAGCTATTGAATTATCTATGTGTTATAGATTGGTTGAAGAGGCTAAGTTTGCATGGTTGAGTGGTGTGAGGGAAAATACTAGATTGCATGATTGAGTTGTGTGAGCGAAACTATTAGTTATATACAGATAGCATTTTTTAATTCATAATAATAGTGCATGCAGAGTTGTGCAGAATATTGTTATTTTTAAACATAAACAAGACTTTCAGATTCAACCCAAGCTACAGTTAAGTTTATGTTGGAGAAGAATAACAATTTTTTGATTACGTGTTAGAGGAGCATTATATACAATTGAAAACCCTGGAATTTTGTGAATCTTTCGTGTGTTGTGTTTTTGGTATTGTGTTAAGAGATCTCCTCTTTAACCATGAGCTTCGTACTATCCCTATATTCCTGGACGCGGGACTTGTGTTACGAGCAGCCAGAGGAGGATACCGAGATGGGACCTGGTGGTGCAAATCAGCCCAGGCGTGGTGGCAGTGCAAATAAGCCCAGGCGTAGTGGCGGACCTGCGCATGGAAATTTTGGAGTATTGATAATACTGTTAGAAATAATAATCTCTTTAGTCTGAGTTTACGTAATTATTAGTTGTTAACCATTAGATAGTTATACAGTTGTTAATCTGTTAACGGTTTCTTGGTTGAACCGTCAATTTTGTAATATTTAAATACCATCTAATGCAAACTACAGTGTGTCCTTCTGCGTTCAATTTTCTGTGTGCATTCTGTTATATTCATTTTCTGTCTTAAGTTTTAACATGGTATCAGAGCCGTTGGTGACGGTTTGGAGAGCCTCTTCATGTTTGGTTGGAGGTTTTGAAAGGTCTGCTACACAGTAGACATTTGTTGAAGATTGGTGTTGAAGGAAGAAGCAAGTCTGCTGTTAAAAGTTTTTTAAACCACCAATTCGTTGAAGCCAGCTCGTTGAGCAAAGTCGTTGAAGCCTGTGCACGCAGAATTAGACAGAAATCAATGAGCAGAACCAGAAAAGTAGAGAAACCAGTGAGCAGAACCAGACAGTCAACAGAACCAGAAATCAAAATTTGTTTTTGAGGTAAAAATCTTGGTTGTTTATAGTTTTCTGAAGAATGGCTTCATCTAATTTTTCTGTCCAAACGCCTACATTAGTTGGATCAAATTATGATTCTTGGAGTTTGAGAATACAAGCTGTTTTGCAAGGTCAAGGATGTTCTGATTGTATTGAATCTGAGTTTACTCAACCTGATGCAGCAGCTATTGCTGCTATGACTGCTACACAAAAACATAAATTAGATGAGCAGAAACAAAAAGAAGGAAAAGCTAAATCCTATCTTTTAAATACTATAGATGATTCTATATTTACAAAAGTTGTTGGCGCAAAGAATGCTAAAGAAATTTGGGATATTCTTAGCTTGGCGTATCAGGGTAATGAAAAGGTAAAACTTGTGAGGTTGCAAACCCTAAGGACTCAGTTTGAAACGCTCAAAATGACTGAATCAGATAGTGTTGACAAGTTTATGACAAAATTTATGGGTATTGTAAATCAGCTTAGGATTAATGGTGAAAAGATAAAAGATCAGAGGATTGTTGAGAAAGTTCGTAGGAGTTTACCAAAGAAGTTTGAAATGGTTGTGACTGCTCTTCTTGAATTTAAAGATTTGGCTAAATTTGTTGTAGAAGAAGTAACTGGTTCTTTGTTGTCACATGAGGAAAGGATTAATTTGGAAGCTGGTAATTTAGAACATGCATTTCAGTCTAAAGTTTTCATGGATAGAGGCAGAGGTAGAGGTTTTCGAGGAAGAAAAGGAAGAGGTAGAGGACATTTTCAGTCAAGAGACAAACCAGAACTGTCGCCGCCAGAGCCACCTCAACAAGAACATGGTAAAAAATGGATAGATAAGTCAGCAATCCAATGTCGTTATTGCAAGAAGTATGGTCATATTAAGAGTGAATGTAGAAAGCTGCGATATAAGAATAGAGCTAATATCTCTAACACTGAAGGTGAAACATCTGAAGCTTTATTTCTTTCTTGTCAAGTTACTGAGCAAATTTATGATAAGCACATTTGGTTGCTTGATAGTGGGTGTAGTAATCATATGACCAGTCAAACTGATTTGTTTTCTAAACTTGATACATCCATCACTTCTACAATTAGTTTGGGAGATGATCATCAAATTAAAGCTTTAGGAAAAGGTGTTGTGCCAGTATTAACCAAGCAGAATTCTGTGCTAAATATTTATGATGTTTATCGTGTAGACAATCTCAAGCATAATTTGTTGAGTTTGGGACAATTATTGGCACATGGTTATGATGTTAATTTTCATGATGGTTATTGCATGATCTTTGATCCAACTAGAAAATTTGTTGCAAAAATCTATATGACGAAGAACAGATTGTTTCCTTTAGAGATGAGAAGTGGGAAGATGTTTGCGTATAATGTTTCATGTTTCAATGAATCTAATTTGTGGCATTGTCGCTATGGTCATTTACCATACAAAAGTATGAGTTTGTTACAAAAACAATCTATGGTGCATGGATTTCCTTCTTTGGTTGGTCAAATCTCCTCTTGTGAAAGTTGCATTAAAGGAAAACATCAGCGTGATAGTTTTCCAACGGCCTCTTATAGAGCTGAAGATCGCTTAGAGTTAGTACACACATACTTATGTGGACCTATGCAAACAGAGTCACTTGGTAGAACTTTTTATTTCTTGACATTTATTGATGATTTTAGCAGGAAAGTTTGGGTTTATTTTCTCAAACACAAGTCTGAGACTTTTACTAAGTTCAAGGAATTTAAAGCTGTAGCAGAAAAACAAAGTGGCAAATTTGTCAAAGTATTGCGGTCAGACGGAGGAGGAGAGTATGATTCCAGAGATTTTGTTGATTTTTGTAAACAACAAGGTATTAAGAAGTAGACAACTACCAGATATACTCCACAGCAGAATGGAGTAGCAGAAAGAAAAAATCAAACTATCATGAACATGGCCAGAAGTTTACTTACAGCAAGAAATTTGTCCAAATATTTTTGGGTTGAAGCAGTTGCATGTTCTGTATACATATTGAATAGATCACCAACTTCCAGTGTTCAAGGTAAAGTACCAGAAGAAACATGGAGTGAAACTAAGGTAAATGTCTCTCATTTCAGAGTTTTTGGATGCATTGCTTTCGCTCATGTACCTGAAGAACTTAGAAAGAAGCTTGATGATAGAAGTGAGAAGTCAATTTTTGTAGGCTATAGTGAACAATCCAAAGCATATCGTTTGTATAATCCTATCACCAAGAAATTTCTGATAAGTAGAGATGTTAAATTTTTGGAAGATTCCTCATGGAATGAAGTGCAAAAAGATACTTGTCACAATCCATTTGTTGTATTTGATGAACATCAAGCATCTTTAGAACATATTCCAAGATTGCAGGTTCAAGATGAAAACAGTTCTTCATCTAGCAGTGATTCTGATTCTGATAGTAGACATCAAAAAATGAAAAGTTTGAAAGATATTTATGAGCAAGATGATAATAGTGTAGCACAATTTGCTTTGATTTCATCTCAACCTACTTGTTTTGAAGAAGCCACAAAGCAAAAAGAATGGGTAGATGCAATGAATAATGAAATTGATGCTATTGAACGAAACAAAACATGGGATTTGGTTGATCTTCCAGCAGATAAAAACATTATTGGTGTTAAGTGGGTTTATAAAATTAAATTGAATGAAAAAGGAGATATTGATAAGTACAAAGCAAGGTTAGTTGCCAAAGGTTTTTTACAACAACCTGGCATAGATTATGATGAAACTTTTGCACCAGTTGCAAGATTAGATATTGTTTGTTTTGTTTTTCCCATTGCAGCACAGAACAAGTGGCCTATTTATCAAATGGATGTAAAGTCTGCTTTCCTAAATGGAATACTAAATGAAGAAGTATATGTGCATCAACCATATGGTTTTGAAATCAAAGGACAAGAACACAAAGTATATAAATTAAAGAAAGCATTGTATGTTTTGAAGCAAGCTCCAAGAGCTTGGTACAACAGAATTGATCGTTATTTACTCGATGATGGTTTCAAGCGAAGCAAAAATGAGCCTACTCTGTATATGAAGACAAATCCACAAGGTAAAATTCTCATCTTATGTCTTTATGTTGATGACATGATCTATACAGGGAACATGCTCTTCGATGAATTTAAAGAAGCAATGAAAAAGGAGTTTGAAATGACAGATCTTGGTTTAATGAAGTATTTCTTAGGCATTGAAGTGGAACAATCTGACAATGGTATTTTTGTCAGTCAACATAAGTATGCTACGGATGTTTTAAAGAAATTTAAGATGGAAAAGTGTAAACCAGCAGATACTACCATTGCATTTGGTACTAAGTTAAGCAAAGAAGATGTTGGGTCAGCAGTTAATTCTACATTGTATAAACAACTTGTTGGAAGTATTATATATCTTACTGCTACTAGGCCTGATATAGCATATGCAACAAGTTTTATTTCAAGGTTCATGGAATTTCCTAAAGATTCACATTGGAAAGTTGGAAAGAGGATTTTAAGGTATATTGCAGGTACAACCACTTATGGTTTGTGGTACACAGCTTCAGAAGACAATAAGCTCAAAGGTTACACAGACAGTGATTTTGCAGGCAGTATTGATGATAGGAAAAGCACATCTGGATACACTTTCTTGTTTGGAAAGAATTTGATTTCATGGGCATCTAAGAAGCAGTCCATAGTTTCGATATCTTCTGCAGAAGCAGAGTACGTAGCAGCAACTACAGCAACTTGTCATGTTGTTTGGCTTAAACGACTTTTGTTAGATTTTGGATATATGGAGAAGGAACCTACTACAATTTTCTGTGATAACAAATCTGCCATTTCCTTGTCAAAGAATAGTGTGTTTCATCAGAGAAGTGAACACATTGACACTCGGTTTCATTTCATTCGTGAACTTGTACATAATGGTGATGTTTTACTTCAGTTTTGTGGTTCAAAGAACAATTGGCAGATATCTTCACCAAACCTTTGGGAAGAATTCCTTTTGAGTTTCAAAGACAAAATCTTGGCATCGTGGATATAAAAAGATGTAACCCTCGAGATTAAGAGGGAGTGTTAGAAATAATAATCTCTTTAGTCTGAGTTTACGTAATTATTAGTTGTTAACCGTTAGATAGTTATACAGTTGTTAATCTGTTAACGGTTTCTTGGTTGAACCGTCAATTTTGTAATATTTAAATACCATCTAATGCAAACTACAGTGTGTCCTTCTGTGTTCAATTTTCTGTGTGCATTCTGTTATATTCATTTTCTGTCTTAAGTTTTAACAAATACTGGCCACTGTCATAACAGTGCCCATGTTTGTTTTGTTACTTCTTTGTTTTCTTGAAATTGATCAGCCCAAGCGAGGTGGTGGCCGACATGTGGGTGCAAATAATCACCATCATCATCATCACCACAATCACCATCATCACCATCATCACCATCAACTCAGGCTTGGTGAGGAACGTTGAAATGCAAATCTTGAAAAATTAGTGATAATACTTACCATGGTCATAACACTATTATTATCAATATCGACTATTATTATCATAATTCTCAGAACGGCCAGATATGCCCACCATTGACCAATATTTGTTTTGCATTGGGCTGGACAAAAGAGATGACAGCTATGGGAGGATATTCCATCAAGTTCACTTGTTGGGTTTATTCAGCGTTTACTCTAGCTTTGTGTTTTGCTGTTCCAATTTACAGTAATTTGCTATAGCCTGGAATAATGGCTTTGTTATTTTTTGGATCCTGGAATTGTTTTGAGGTTAAAAAATTTATCTTTTTCAACGTTGAAAGCTTTCATAGATTTTCTGGGAATAAACTTTGTTTTGGTGGGTGTGATGAATTTGATTGAAAGATAGGCATCCACACAAAGCTCTTGATTTTTTTCCAATAAATTAGAAAGAAGTTATTTTCCATTATAATTTCAAAGTACTTAAGTTTCAAGTTTACCATGACATAAGGCATGATTTACTCTCAAAATTTTCAAAGGAATTTACTATCTCGCTGGGTTTACCTATCAGCAAGTACATTCTAAGTTGTCCAACAGAATTTGGAGGCTTTTGTGAAAATTACAAGTCCCGCAAAATAAAAACTACTACTTCGCACACTAGAAATTATTGAGCTTACCAACCCTCGTTATGGCAATTGCCCCTTATTTATCATTTCCTGTTCACTGTGCATGCAAGTTAGTAGTCTTCAACCATTTTTGTGATCTAGACACAGCAGTCTTCGGCTTCACTAGCAAATTGCATGGATTTTTCATTCCCGTAGGTATGTTTATGTTCACGGATAACAGGCTTAAAATTTTGTGTAAAATTTGAGTATGAGTATAAATCTTGTGTAAATTCTGTTTTGTAAATCTTGTGAGTGTAAATATTGTGTATTTTCTGTTTTGATCTTAATTGTGTATTTTCTTTGATCTTGGATTCTATGGCTTGGGCTATTGTAGTTTTTACTAATGAGGTAATGTTTTTTCTACCTTTAATAGCATGTCTAAAACCGTTTTGGCTGGGGTTGGGCAACAAAAGACCCACACGAGGTCTCATATCTTAGTTTTCCAGTTTTTTTACTATTATTTAGCTTCCTTGCCCAAGCATATTCCAGGTATGGTACAGAGTAGATTTATTGTTGAGAAAATAGATATCACAGAGTTATCCATTGCAAGTTTGCATGCAGAAATAAAGAAGACATTGCAGAAAGTATAAGTAGTAGTTAATTGCAGGACTACTCCCCCATATAAGAATTCATGTCACTCAAAAGATGATATCCTCTAAAGCAGAAACATTATAAATCACAATAGGCTCATAAGTGATTAGAGGGTTTGCAGAACCATCTTTTATATTGGCAAGAGTTCAGAATCAATCAGCCAGTCTGCCCAACTAGCTATTAGAAATGTACAAAGGAAACACCAATAGGTTAAAATAGAGTGTACTCTCTACAGGACAAAGGGTCACTATAGAAATGAATGCCCTACTTTGAACAACTATGGTGCACCAAACCCCTTCCCGGTAAAGCAAGAACATGGGGTATTACAGAATTGAGAAAGCCCATTTAGGCATAGGCCTTGGCCTTTCTGCAGTAGATGGAAGAATATATTAAACATTATTTAGTTGCACAGCTGCACGAGCATTAGCCCTGCCTGTCTTCCTGGTAGTCCATTGAAAAATAAATATCTGAGAAGAACTCTAAGCTTGCGTTATATGACGTAATTATTAAAAAAAAATAAGCTCCTCAACATCAAAACTTGTTGAAAGCTGGGCGTAACATAGGTTTACTTCACCATAGTGTACTACGGGGCAGATCGACACACAATCTACTGGTAATGATGTTACTTTTTAGCCTCAAAAAATTGAGGCATCTATACATACGTGTCACATATATACGTTCTTAACATAAAATATATATGGAAGACATACTAGAGGAAGATACTTGCGAGTTTATTAATTTTAATTTTCTATTAAGGTTATCTGTGTAGTGAAAGTTATTAAGAGAATTTTAGTAGTCCAACATATGATGCGAAAAACCCTCAATTCTTATTACCAGCCTTAAACGTATTTCAAATTTAATGAAAAGAACCCTCAATTCGTATTACCAGCAGTAAACGTATTTCAAATTTAATGAAATCAATCAAAACGTATTTCAAATTTAATGAAATCAATCAAAACGTATTTCAAATTTAATGAAATCAATCAAAATTGTGAGAGGGTGCTAAACCACCCTCGACTAAAATATATCAGCCCCACTAAAATATTCAATTCAAGGGAAAACAAAAATCCACAAGTTTTTAAAATATATGTTTGATATGTATTTTAATGTAAAAAATGTTAAACTGAATGGATGCATTTTGCAATATATACCCAATGAGGAAGGATCTTGTTATTTTGTTTGCAAGATATAGAAAATAAATTGTTTATTGTGTTGAGTGAAATATGTGATTTGAGGAAGGATCTTGTTATTTTGTTTGCAAGATATAGAAAATAAATGTGTGATTTGAGGAAGGATCGCCATGTTCACCCGATACGAACGTATAGATCATGCCTTCAACACCCATATCTATGGACACCTTCACACTTCCTCTGCGCTATGATAAAACTAGCACACATCCACGATGTCACTCCCATGCATAAAAAAAACATGCCACAATATCTCCTCACGCCGAGGTCACTATTATCGTGCAACTAGTCCAAAAAAAATTCTAAGCACACGCCTATATTCACTACCCTTCCTCTACGCCCATGGAAGATAGATTTCATCGATTTAATTTCTCCATAATTGAACAATAAAGAGTTTAGCCATTTCCATGGTCCAACAAACGTGGGCCCAATTCCTTAATAAGCATTGACAGAGGCACATCGAGATGAACTTTCTAGAACACTTTCAGGAGAAAATCACCTATGCAGACTAGATAGGATATTATTAACTAAAACTTCTTCCTGCCCACAGGGCTAGGCCGAACGGCGGACGTCCCGCACCAGAGGTCATTGACTTTCCATTATAGGGCCCCACCGAGGATCGAAACTCGACTTTCCCTAACCCCTGGCGGCAGTGTGATTTGCTCCCTGGTGGCGCAGGCACCAAGCCCCTCAGTTGTCGATCCCCCTGTATATAAAAAAAAAAAAAAATACTAAAAATTCTTCCTTATGTAGAGAATCACATATGATACCATACTGTATTGACAAGGGCGCTCTATCACAATAAAATGGATCACTGGCTTAATCCATAGTTTCCACGTTTTTTTAACTATGGTATTGAACATTGTTCTTTGCCTCCTGGATGACTACTGGGCCACCTGCCTCCACCAAACCTAAATTCCAATTTAAGCAGATACATAATTGACCTGTGGAAGAAAACAACATTGCATATAAATATACAAAAGAACGCTCCATTTGGCCAAACAAGATACCTGAAATACAATGTTGAAGTTTGTGCAATGAAGACATTTGGTAAAACTAATATCTCATCCGGAAGTTGGATGAAAAAAATGTATCTCCATGATCTCTCTAGTTGAGCTAGAAATATCTATCAAATGGCTAAATTTATCACATTTAGATGTTACAAGTGGTTGGTATTTAAAAATAGTAGTGATCTCTTGTTCCAAGTTCATGAATGATGTCTAAATTGAAAAGTCGAAGTCTCGGCCTTCGGTGGAGTTCGATTGCAAGTTTATCAAGCAACAATGGTGGAGGAAACTCCCCAACTATGGATCTAAATCTGCATCATTAGCTAAGCTGCAACGCTTGACACCCTTGGAAATGTAATCACTACATAGCTCAAAGATTCACTTTCATCGGCATCATGTAAAGGAAACCTGATCATATGCTAGTGACAATGTGTTAGCACCCATAATTTCTCCCTTGGTTGTGGAGCGTTAGTTCTAAGGTAACTATTTCAAACCAATATTTAGGAGGAAAACTAGTCTTTTTCCTACCAGAGAGGGCTCTCTCAACAAATAAATACAATGTCTAGAGATATTTACAAATGAATGTGTTTTTAAAAAATTTTAATAGGATGAAATACATGGATAACATTGCAATGAGGATTTTTGCAAAGGCAAGGTAGTTGTTATTTCACAGTCAAGTTCTTGTTTGGCAAGTGGTATTTGAAGAAAGAATGACAGTCCATCAATATTAGGCATCAATCATGGATGAATCCAACATTGAACTTAGAGGAAAAATGTGAATACTTTGATCCGATTAAACTAGAGCATAATTACATGAATTCTTATTTAAACAACACTCTCATCAAAGCATCATGGGAAAACATAATGAAAATAATTTCACTAGAAATAACAAATCACATAAAGGAAGGGAAATTACAGACTGCAATTTAATCAACATGAGAATCTTTGCTCTTCAAAATGTGCTCAACTCTGCATGCCTATCTTTATTAAAACTAAACAATCTCGATACAAACGACATGTCTCTTTCACGGGTTCTAACCCCTATTACATTGTAAAAGCATGCATATATAAATCAAAAGCTCATTGATCTAAACCTAATTGCTTGCTTTCTAAAAATATAAATCTATAACTACTTATTACATCTGTCACAAAACTAAATTTGCATAATCTCCAAAACTGCTGGAAAATAACTGTTGTTAAGTGTTTTGTTCCTGTTTATTATTTTACATGAGAGATTGATTTGGATGCCCTTCAAATGTTCAACTGATTCCTTCATTTGTGGAACTAATTTCCTAAAAATAGAATGAAGATAACTTGCTTGATTTCTCGGATTGATGAGTTTGATTCTATGCCTGAAATATTTTCCAATCTGAAAAATGTATGCTTGGACACCACACGTTCTAGAAACGGACGAGCTGGAAAAGGTAAGTCTTGTCTTCTTCTAACTGCAGGAAATAGGTCCCAATAATTCGATGAAAAATGAAAAATTTAATGTCTTCACGTGCACTAGGCATTTTATACCTTCCGAAAGGTGGTTTCGTAGTGGTGGAAGGTGGTTTCCCTTATCGCTTGGATTGCGAAATGATACGATGCTGACACGTGGAAAGCGGTATGGTATTTCACAACCGCCGTGAGCTTCATTTCATGGCGCATTTTGGGGGTGCAAAATGGATGTTGGCCGTTGATCTATCTACTACTTGACCAAACGACCGTCAATCTTGTCCTTCATTTAACGTCACTTTATTTGACTTTTTGGCGGGCTTTGCCTCCATTATTCGCCTCCCTTTTTCTCTAGCGAAACTTCCTTTCCGTCGTTGATCTTTTCCTGCGTGTTCTAGACCGTTGATTGATTTGTGTGGTATTATGAGGTACTTTATTTAATTCTTTAGCTCTTATTTAGTGTGGCCAATGGTCATATGGATCATTTACTTCGAGACTTGGCGCCTTCCTCACCCAACTTAGGAGATATCAAAACAATTTTTTGGATTGGCAATCTTTCATTCAAATTGGAAAAATACTGTGCCAACACAATGCATGTGACTTCATTGTTCCAACCACTACCAATGCCTTAGAGACCAATGTCAAATTTAACCCTGCTTTAGCAACAACACTGCGAATCGAAACAAGCTCCCCAGTTATGACCCGTTGGAACATTAAAGACCCACTTTAGGCTTAGGATATATTACATTAATCATTTTTATTAATTTCCTAGGTTTAGACTAGGTAGTTGGCCACTATTTTCCTTCTTAGGCACACACTTTCCTCTCTAATTCTCAGCCTCAACCCTCTCTGAAGAAGTTGTCTTTGATGAAGATCAAACTGCAGAATCTTCAACACTAGTTCCTGAATTTGAAGAGACATCCTCTTCTGGTGTGCAACCTGATGTTGTCAATGAAGAAGATACAAGAAATGGAGCTAATTTTGTTGAAGAGACATGTCCATCCATTCTCATATGTTCTCTCAGAAGTTTTCTATTCTAAATTCTGAGCAAGATAAACCAGTCTATACTCTAGAATGAATCTAAAGAGGTTTTTGAATCCTCTCTTTGACATGAGTCTGCTGGTGTGCGTAATGATGATATATTGTATATTTTGAAGATTATATCATAATTTCAATATGATTCATTCGCTCTACACGATCACATGCTTCCTATTTCATCCTAATTGATCATGGGAACGTGTTCTCGGAGTTGGATTGAATATGTAGGACACTACCATTCGCTTGGGTTCAAGTCTCAGACATATTTTGGTGATTTTGGTTCCAATCTCACCCCTAATGGTTCAAAGGAGATATCAAGGAACCATCTAAAAATTCTTGGAGCTGATCCTACCTCAATTGGTTTGAATTTCAAGTTCCGGAATGGTATGCATATTCATGGATTTGTTTAGATCAAATTTGGTTCAAAGAGCAAGTTCAGAGAACCTCCAGATTTGCTTGCATCCACTGATGGAGAATTCAAGCACATTTATTTGGAGCATGATCCACTTATTCCCAAGAGGAACGTACCTCCATATATCTGATCAAGTTCACACCTACTTGAGTTTGGAGTAACAAAATTAATTTTTGGTGTGCACATGACCATTTTTGAGGGAGAGTTTTATTCCCATGAGGTTTTCCCTAATTCCTCAATTACATGGCATAATAAATGTAATGGCGTGATCATAATCCTATGTTGCTTGGCCCCTACATATACTTTACTCACTCTAATTCATTATTAAGGAGGGGTGTTGGAACATTAAAAACCCACTTTAGACTTAGGATTAAGTATTAATATTTTTTAATTAATTTCCTAGGTTTAGACTAGGTAGTAGGCCAATATTTTCCTTCTTCGGCCCACACTTTCAATCATTAGTCGCAGGGGCACACTTTGAAAGATTTTGGACAAGACTCTACTGCTTTTATGAATGTCCTGAATTAGCAAGAGTACTTTCCTTCCTTACAAAGTTTTGTCCCGATATTTGGTTTTCAGTGGATAAGGATAAAGCTAGTTGACTAGGAAAACTGTATTTGTTGGCCAACTCTCCCTACATATTGTTCTTCTCTCCAAAAACCATGATATTTTCCTTTTTCTTCACTCATGAGCTGCCAATACTTATTTTTCCAAGTCGTGAGCCTTTAGACTGATCTGAAAAGATATTTTGTCACCTAAGGGGGTTTTTTAGCTTTTAGTAAGCCTTCCTTTTGTGTTATTTTCAAAATTTCCTTCAAGGCATTCTATTTTCTCTCTTTACATGTATTATTTATTGTATTATCATTAATGAATACGATTATTATGGAATTGACATCAATTGTGTTCAGTCTCGCATGTTTCTACCTTAGCTTTTCTTCTCAATTATGCTAATCTCTGAGTAATATTTTAGTGACGACTTCTCTATTTTAAGATCCTTGTCTTGTATAATTTATTACATGGTATCAGAACCATAGAATTCTAATATAACTAGCTACTTTGCAACACCAATTGGATAGTTGCTCAAACTTCCATGTTAGCAAAGCAAAAGGGGGTCACAAACCAATCTCCACAATAGTGTCCAAATCGGATCGAAACAGGATCTGATACCAAGCTTAATTTGAAAATGGGCATAACAAAACTGACTCAGTTTTCTCCATTCCAGATACTTTATACAAAATTCCCAATTTCCCATTATTCACAAATAAATTGGCATAATAACTAAAAACTCATCATGAAAACTAAAATTAAACAAGCAAGCAAATAAAATAATATTCAAACTAGACTTGTTAATGGAGTTCACTAGACCCCTTGGCTACATCCTTGGGCCTGCTTTAATCGTGCAACCGCTCCATTAATATAATGCAAATCACCCCAAATTATTATTGCCATTACAAGGGATAAATAGTCTACAAGAGAATGCATTTGGCCTCACTAGGAAGTCAGCAACAACTATGGGGAAATTCCCCATCTCTTCCCACTCTAAAAGGCTAAAAAATGGCCCATTATCCCCATAATGAGCTTACAAAATTTCTCTCATGAGAGGCTTACAATCCCAATCCCACTTCCACCTCCAAATCCGAAGCTTATATAGCTTTACATGGATGAAAACAACTTCAACATTCTAAGGAGAAAACATCTCTCAAGATCCCATAATGTAGGATCTAAGCACAACTCAAGGGATAAGATGAGAGAAAATATCTACATCCCCATGAATATCTCAAGTCTCCATGAGACTAGGAAACTAGAAGACTACATATTAGTTCTCCATTAGTTTCCTTTTACATTTGAGAGGAAAAATACTTAAGCTTAGAAATTAAATATTAATTAATCATTTCCTTTTATTTAATTTAATTTTTTTCCTTTTTGTGCGGAAATTCCACAAGTGATATCTTCCGCATTTGAAGTCCATTCGACCCCATTCAAGTTACGTTAGAAATCTCCATACGAGCTCTCTGTTGTGTGGACAACTTCGGAAAAAATGGAGATCTTTTTCATTTTTCGACTGAGGAGATCCTCCTGGATCACTTGGGGGACAAAAAGATGTTCAAATTTCCACTTATGTAGACTTCTCTATTGTTAGATGGTAGCACCTCAAAATGAGGCTTAGGATCTGGTTGATTTTCTGACTGGAAGACAACCTATTGGTATAAAATGGTTGTTTAAGAATAGTTAGAATGAAAAAGTTAAGGTGGAGAAGTAAAAATATTTCCTAGTAGCTAAGGGATATTCCTAGGTGGAGGAAATTTATTTTTGTGAGGTTTTTTCTCTTGTTGCTAAATTAACTTCTATCATATTTTATTTGTCTATTACTCTCTTTTTTTTAATCTTGAAGTAGAGAATATGGATGTGAAGACATAATCTCTACATGGTGATCTTGAAGTATAAATTTACATGAAACAACAAGAAGGTTTTACAATGAAAGGAAAGGAGGTTGTTTGTAAGATGGTGTATTCCTTGTACGGATTAAAACAATCCCAACAATCCCAACAAAGTTACTGATAATTTTATTTATGTGTTCTTGTATGTTGATGATATATTGTTGATTGGAAACAACAAGGAAATCATCAAGGATGTCAAAACCTAGTTGTCTTCTAAGTTTGACATGGCATATATCATTGACAATTTTATTTTGGGCATGGAAATTAAAATATATTAGGCCAATATAAACTTTGGTTTAGTCATGGTAAATATGTTTCAATGGTATTGTAGAGGTTTATTAGGTAGCAATGTAAACTGATAAAGGTTCCCATTCTTGTAGGTGCAAAGTTATTTGTAGACCATTGTCCCAAAACTCAATACTAGGTACAAGATATGTGATGTGTTCCCTATGCTAGTTTTGTTGGAAGCTTGACGTATGCTATGGACTATACTAGACACAACATTTCCCATGCAATGAGAGTTTTGATCAGATATATTCCTAAACGAGAGAAGGAACATTTGATGGTAATAAAGAAGGTACTCACACACACATGCATGGCACTTCAAATTATGTAATATTATACTAAGGAATACTTGGACCTCATAGGGATATATATATATAGATATATGTATATATATATATAGAGAGAGAGAGAGAGGGTTTTGTTGATGTAAACTAGGATGGGGATCTATCTATATATATTTTTAGCTTATTTGGTGGTGCAATCACTTGATGATTAAAAGGTAGGGTGTAGTTACATTGTCAACTATAAAATATCAATACTTCGAAACCAGTGCTGGAAGCAAGGAATCCATATGGTTCAAAATATTGTGTTCAAGTACTGGATTTGTTCAATAGTTCAATTGTGGAATCCAAGGCAATGTTCCTCATGATTGCACGATAGTTAGGTATTCCCTCTGGATTCCATTGTAGCCCTGACTCACCTTCGGCTCCACCGGCCGTTAGCCGCCTCTTTGCCCCTCTCGGGCTTGACTTGCTTCGTGGCCTCCTCTACGGGAGGGACACACATCCCTTCCCAGGCGTCTCCCTCTCTGAAATCATAGCTCACTAACACTCCCCCTACTGCCACTCTGTAGATTGGATCTGAAGAAATCCCTCTCTCGAGGACTAAGGCACCTTTCTTCTCACTGAATGCCCCCCCAAGTCCAGCCCCCCGCAGCGGCCCTTTAGGCAAAAGTACATGCATTTCCAAGACGAGTGAGTTACCTTCCATTGCCCTACCCACTGAGAGGATCAATGGAAGAGCTCGAAGAATGAGAGATCATGCCCTCTATTATCCCTAAAGTTGAAACTGACTGCTAAGGTCGAGCTTAAGGAAATCTTAACAGTCGATGTAACTTTATCAGTTGTGGTGGTAGATGAATATATGACAGAGATCAAATAATTCAATAATCAGATGACAAGGAGTACATGGGTTTCAGTACTTAAACATGGATAGAAAATGACTGTGATCGTAAATATACAAATGTAAGAGCTCAAGTTTCATTTCATAATAGGGGCATAGTTATATACTGGTCAAGAGAATCACAACATGAAATATTAGGACCATGCATAGACAGAATAATGACATTATATACTTCATAAATTAAAATAAGAGAGGCTCAAAGATCATAATTTACTTCAAAAACAGTCACTTCTGATAAATATAACATAATACAAGTACAACCCTACCTCAACCCTCTCGACTGGAACTCTACCTCCCTTTGCTCTTACAAACTGATGAAATATATACATGACCTTGACTGTTACAAAAATTTAGGAATAAGATAGATACAAACTCGAATGAGATACCAAGAATTGGAAAAATTGCTAGAACTCAAAAATATTTTCTGAAATTGGCAGCATTTCCAATGTTTGGAAATTTCGTAGGAAGGAATTCAATAAACCTGTAGAGCTAATACAGTTGTTGTTTTTCTCCTTTTACATGGCATAAATCTCGTAAAGCTGAGATTTCCTGTTTTAGCTTAATTAGCTTAACACGTACAACAATTTGGTACTTATGTATTTAAACTTGATTCTCGTATAGCCTGACAGGTGTGGCAGATAAGAAGGCATCGAACTGAAGGTGATTGGAGTGCTTTTGTGACAGCAAAAAGAAAACCCTTGTAGCTTCAACCTTTGTGAAAGTCTCATAATGATATGGGCATATCACCTTACATCAAATTGAGGATTATTGAAGACGCGTCCTTCAAATTCATTTGGGTGTCCTGGGCCTTGACCATAACATAACTCATTTTTCCCATTATAAGTGCTATGATTGAAGTCACAGCACAACTAGTGTCTATACAATACACACCCAAAACAATTGGGCTTATGGAATCTTTGCAATTCTGGCATCTGGATATCTCGCTTCAATCAGAAAATTCTTTGTCTTTTCTGGTGACAAGATCTGGCCTTATCTAGGGATGGCATGCTCTCTGCGAGCTGCCACAAACCTTATAGCCTATGCCTTATATATTGGGTTATACGGTCAACTCTTAAAAACTTCTGAAATCTGCCACCACTTATTCAAATAAAATAATTGTAAACCTGCTAAAAATCTAATCACTGTGAAAACTGGAAAAAGTAAATGCTCATGGATGAGCTTATTTATCAACACTTATACTCTAATCTTGCAGAGCTCAAGTTGATTATGCGTAACTCCATTTCCAATGAAACCAAGCTAAAAATTGATTTAACAATTGAAATCCTGGATCATGCTTCTGTAAAATAAAGATTGAAGAACTGATAGGCAATTCATCATGGATCTGAAGCTCATATTTGCAGCTGAACAAAACTGAATGGCTGGAATTGATAAAAACCTCGAGATAAGCTGCTAGTGGATCACAAAAATAATTAAAAACCATGTTTTGATCAGATATCCCTGTTTCTTCTTGAAGATAAGCAAGTTGCCTCTGGATAAACTCTGACCTCACTATCTCCATAAAACCATCTTCTTCACAATCATTAGAAAACCACTTTTTACTTTCTAAGATTTGTAGATTTAATTCTTCATTCAAAGCCACGCACATATCTTCAAAAATGCTTGGAACAACAGCAGTAATACTAACATCTTGAAAAAGTCTTTTCTGACTCATATTCTAACTCAAATGCTTTTAAGATTTTCTTCAAAAAATCAATTTTATCTTCTTCACTATAAATGTTATCAGAATCTAAAAAAGAAGACAAATATTTGTCCAATTCATCATCAAAAGACATACTCATCCATTCTCGAAAACCTTGAAGAAAAACATGATCTACCTCAACCCCTGTAGTCTTGGTACAGGAAGTAACTCACTCAGCAACTGAATCTTTCATTTGAAAACCATTGGAGTCACCAGGTGAATATCGCAGCCCCTATGTCACCAGCCTTTGTTCACCATCAAAGTCTGGATATATTCTTTGTCATACAACCTAGGGAAGTATGCCTTCATTCCTCCGTCCCCGGCAACGGCGCCAAAATATGTTATCCCTAAAGTTGAACCTGACTGCTAAGGTCAAGCTTAAGGAAATCTTAACAGTAGATGTAACTTTATCAGTTGTGGTGGTAGATGAATATATGACAGAGATCAAATAATTCAATAATCAGATGACAGGGAGTAAATGGGTTTCAGTACTTAAACATGGATAGAAAATGACTGTGATCATAAATATACAAATGTAAGAGCTCAAGTTTCATTTCATAATAGGGGCATAGTTATATACTGGTCAAGAGAATCACAACATGAAATATTAGGACCATGCATAGACAAAATAATGACAGTATATACTTCATAAATTAAAATAAGATAGGCTCAAAGATCATAATTTACTTCAAAAACAGTCACTTCTGATAAATATAACATAATACAAGTACAACCCTACCTCAGCCCTCTCGGCTGGAAATCTACCTCCCTTTGCTATTACAAACTGATGAAATATATACATGACCTTGACTGTTACAAAAATTTAGGAATAAGATAGATACAAACTCGAATGAGATACCAAGAATTGGAAAGATTGCTAGGATTAGAATTTGATTCCTAATTCCACACGTAACCTTGAATGCTCGATGTTGCTGAGTTGGATACCCTTATTTTTAATCCAGAGCTTATCTTTAACTACCAGATGATACAAAGCTAGTACTTGAAATCTGGAATTAAGCTGGCAGACTCCAAATACTCTGCCACTTGTAATTGGTTGTTTTGATACCTTAAAATGTTGGAGATGACCTTTTAACTGGCTAAATTCTTGAAAAATCTGCGAACGAGAATATCAAGCTTCTAATTGTTGATTATATGCCTGATACATCGACCTAGAAATCTGGAATTTGATTCAAAATGAAGATAAAACTTGTTAAGAAGCTCGATTCTGATGATACTCTGTCATCAATTAACCCTGGAATTCTAGAACTGCTGAAATGGAGCTAATCTTTGATTTTGAATGATATCTCGATGGCTGGAAATACTAAGTCAATTTCCTATTGCATCAAGAATTTGATAAATTGTTTGATTTGCATTGGATAATCAGTTGCTTCCTCGATCCGGAATCCTTACAGGTCAATGGCAAATCGTGATAATCACATCACAACAATTAGAAGAATCCGAGCGGCATTCATGGGATAACTTCTTCACTAGAACTCAAAAATATTTTCTGAAACTGGCAACATTTCCAATGTCTGGAAATTTCGTAGGAAGGAATTCAATAAACCTGTAGAGCTAATACAGTTGTTGTTTTTCTCCTTTTACATGGCATAAATCTCGTAAAGCTGAGATTTCCTGTTTTAGCTTTATTAGCTTAACACGTACAACTATTTGGTACTTATGTATTTAAACTTGATTCTCGTATAGCCTGACAGGTGTAGCAGATAAGAAGGCATCGAACTGAAGGTGATTGGAGTGCTTTTGTGACAGCAAAAAGAAAACTCTTGTAGCTTCAACCTTCGTGAAAATCTCATAATGATATGGGCATATCTCCTTACATCAAATTGAGGATTATTGAAAACGCGTCCTTCAAATTCATTTGGGTATCCTGGGCCTCGACCATAACATAACTCATTTTTCCCATTATAAGTGCTATGATTGAAGTCACAGCGTAACCAGTGTCTATACAATATACACCCAAAACAATTGGGCTTATGGAATATCTGCAATTCTGGCATCTGGATATCTCGCTTCAATTAGAAAATTCTGTCTTTTCTGGTGACAACACCCTTTTTGGAAAATTTATTGGGATCTGGCCCATGGAGCAGTCTCTTAAGAGCTAGATCATGGACAAATGGAAACCCAAATCCCACTTCGAGCTCCATCTTGTATCAAAGGTATTTTTAACTATCATTTTTCATCAGTTGGACAACAAGGCTAGGGTCGAAGACAGTGGCCCATACTTCTTCAACAGCGGGATTGTACCTTTGGAACTAAATCGAAAGGTTCATTCCTGACAAAGAAGAATTCACTTGGGCACCTATGTGGATACGCATGTACTCCCTCCCGTAGGAGTACCGGGATGATGAAACTCTCAGTGACATAGGTAATACCTTTGGCAGCTATGTCAGATATTCAGAATAGTAAAAACTCAGTAAGTACACTTAATATGCACGAATTTGTGTATACATGCATATCGCTTAGGCCATCCCAGACTCTGTCAGTCTCACGCATGAAGATGCGTAATGGATACAACCCATTGAATACAAGCATGTTCCCTTCCGATGCTGCAAATTCCACTAGCATGGACATCTTTACCGAGACTGCCCCTTAAACCAGTTGGCTGCAAATAACGCATCAAGCAGCGACAAAGATGAAGAAGGATTCCAAAAAGCAGGTAAAAAAATAAGACATAACCGCAAGCCCCCTGTTGTAGTCCCGCGGGTCACGTGGTTACGAGAGATACATTATATATTATAGGAAAGCATGCACAGTGATTCAGATACAAGAGACAAGAGACCAATAGGAGAGAGAAGCACAAGCCTTTATTAACCCAAAAGAGCATAATACTACATAGAACATATCAAATCTAGTCTAATACATAGCTTGATAGCCTATATATATGTATTTACAAGTGGTTATGTAACCATATGGTCAATTCAACTGACTGACACGACCCAACTGGTCGACGCAGTTGTCGACATACTTTCACAATAGGTCGAGCGAGGAGCCCAGTTGACAGGCCGAATTAGGCTTCTACAACACCCCCAATCCCCTTGGGAACATTTCCTCGAAAGGTAACACCACGAGAAATAGCTTTGAGGCTCTAGGTGAAACAGAGGAAGGTCCCGCCAAGGGGGGAAAAGCAACGACATTTGAAACCAAGAAACCCCACCTAGAGACCTCAAGCTTCCAAGACTCGAGCCAAGTTGTTGAAGTCTCAACGGATCCTGAGATAGAACATCCGACAACGAAAAGCGAGTAGGTCATGCTTGAAACGAAAACGCATGTGGAGACAGTCATCACAGTACCAAATATACTAATGGATGATGAAATGGGTGAATCCGATCTTGGAGGCCTCGATGTCCTAAGTATGGAGGATGCATGCAATAAAAAAGAGTATAGCTCAATACCACCAAAGCAGATTCAACTCCTTGGGGTAGCTCTAGCTTGTGCCAAAATTCAAAACAAATTAGGAGTTCACAACTTGCCTCACAAGGACAAATAGAAGGATCATAAAGATAGAAAGAAAAGAGGGTGCAAGACAGATCGCCAAAGGGTAAGCATTCTTGGTTCCCGACTAGTACAATTTGGGAAATATGCCCAGCTTACGGAATTCTTCTCCTCCCTCCCCTCTGGTTCCCAATGAAGCTAATCTCTTGGAATTCCAGAGGTCTAAACGGACCCTCAAAACATAGAATCCCGAAGGGAAATACTCTTCAATGTATGCCAACTATCCTCTTTTTGCAGGAGACCAAGTGCTCATGTTCTACTTTTCAAACCCTTATAAATAGATTATGGAAAGGAATCCAAGGGGTTTCCATTGATGCTAGGGGCGCCTCAGGCGGCTTAGCGATTGCATGGAATCCTGCTTATATCACCCTTGGGGACTTCGCCTCCAATCCTCATTCCCTCTTTGCCTCTTTTCATACTATTGGAACCAATCTTCATGTTTTTTTTTAATATCTATGGCCCCCAAACCCCCACCCTCAAACTCCACATGCTCGACTACATGGGTTGGTTTTCCTCATCGTACCAATCCTATCCCCTCATCATCGGGGGGGAATTTCAACCTAATCACTTCCCTTGAGGAGAAGAAAGGTGGCTGCAGGTTCCTTTCTGCCGAGGACGCTCGCTTCAACACCCTTATCCACAACAACCATCTTGTCGATCTCAACTCCTCCCAAGTATTCTTCAATTGGAATAACCATCAGGGAGGGGATAAGCATATTTCCAAACATCTCGATCGTTTTCTAGTCTCAGAGAATGCCATTGACTCAGGAGGCCTCCTAATCACCTCGGTCCTTTCGACTGCTTGGTCCGATCATTGGTCTACTGTGCTCTCTTGGCGAGATATTGGCTATAATATCCACCGCCCCTTCTGATTTAAAAAATTCGGGATGACGCACTCGGATTTCCATGATTCCATTCGCTCTTGGTGGTTGGCGATGTAGTTAACGGGACGCTCTAAGATGGCCATAATGCAACAAAAGCTCAAAATGCTTAGATCTAAGCTAAGAGAGTGGAATGACACCACCTTTGACAACATTTTCAAAGCCAAAAGTCAATTGGAAAAGGACCTAGAAGGAGTGCAACAAGTCATCATGGCTCAAGGTCTCTTAGACTCAATCAAATCTAAGGAACAAGCTCTCTCAGAGCAGCTAGATAAACGATGTGAGCAGGAGGAAATTTTCTGGAAGCAGACACCTCGAGCTCTATGGATACGGGAAGGGGAGCGCAACACGGCCTTTTTCTATCGTACCACTCTGCATCACCGTATGTCAAACCGAATCTCCACTCTCAAGGTCGAGGATGGCACTATCGTGGAAGACCACAAGGACATCGAACAAGAACTTGTCCGCTTCTTTCAAGATCTTCTCAATGAACCAACTCCTTCCAGATCTCGAGCTATTGAACTAGTCACATACAGAATCCAAAAAATTATGACTGAAGAGAATAATGCCACTCTTATGCGTCCCATCACTCTTCAGGAAGTGGAAATGGCTATCAACCAGATGGAAGAAGGAAAAGTTCCTGGTCCAGACAAATTCACCATCAACTTCTTCCACCACTGCTGAGAGCTGCTAAAAAATGAGGTGCTGGAACTGGTTGAAGAATTGCGTAAAAAATAATGGGTCCTCCCATAACTAAACACAACTTTCCTAACTCTCATCCCCAAGGAACCAGGTGCTTCTCACCCTGGTAAGTTTCGGCCCATCTCTCTCTGCAATGTGATATACAAAATTATTTCCAAAGTTGTCGCCATTAGACTCAATCCCCTCTTACCACTGTTGTTATCCCCTAAACAAACTAGCTATGTTGAAGGACGTCAATCTATGCCTCTTTATCTATGTTAAAGATGTTCTTCAATCTATGCCTCTTTATCTCTTCTCATTCCTCGCTGTTCCCAAGTGGGTTATCAAAGATATCAAAAAATCACAATGGTCCTTCCTATGGGGAGGGGACAATAACTATCCAAAATGGGCCCTAGTCAAGTGGCAGACAGTTTTCCTCCCTAAACGTGATGGGGGCCTGGGAATACAAGATCCAGATACCAACAATGAATTCCTATCGGAAAATAATTGGTGGATATGGATCTCTAACAATGCTCCCCCTTGGGTGGAACTTTGGAATAAAAAATATGCCCCCGCGTTGCAAGGCTCACACCTCATTCGATATGACCTCGATCCTCCAGGATCTCTAATATGGAGGGATTCCAGTTGTCAGAAATCTCTCATTCAACAGCATAGTTTTTGGGAAGTAAGAGAAGGGGCACATGCAAACTTTTGGTACGACTCATGGCAACAAATGCCGAGTCTCAGCAGTCAAAACGACGCTTAGGATCTTCATATTTTCATGCAAAACAGAATCAACCTATAGGTCAGGGATTTCAGGACACCGACAAACAAGACCCCCTTTAGACACTAGTTTCCTCCCAAACTATGGGGGTTCTCCGAACAAGTTGACGACCTCTGGAAGGAACTTCAGAAACGAAATATTCATGCCTCTATTGCTCTTGACATCATTCGCTGGGGGCACTGGCCAAAAGGTACCTACTCCATCAAAGAGTCCTATCACTCGAAAACTCATTAGCAAAGGGTCGAACCCAACCCTCTCTAGGGGCGAGTCTGGAATTCTAATCTCTGGCCAAAAATTTCAACCTTCCTCTAGATACTATCACACCGAAGTATCCTCACCTGGGACAATCTCATAAAAAGCGACTTTTATGGACCCTCTTTCTATGTCATGTGTGGCAGCCATGGTGAAACCATTGACCGTCTGCTCGATTCATGTGTCTTTGCCAATGAGCTCTGGGATATGGTAGCTTCTAGGTGCATAAGATCTAATGGTGCAAGGGGGGACATTGTTGCAACTCTCCACCAATGGGGAGTGTTATCACTAAAAGATGCACCTTGACTGCAGAAGGAGCATGGCTAGTGAAATCTTAATGATGTGCAAAAAGTGGATAGGTATGAGAAACATAAACAAGTAAACATTACAGAGATCGGGTTATAACATGGGACATGATTGCAGCAGATGTACAAATGTGATATACTTTAATAGAAAGGCTTATGAGGTATGAATTTATAAAAAGAAGTGAGCCAAACTCTATTCATATCTCTACAGAACATACATGTGAATCACAAGAATTCCGGTACAGAAGAAGAATACTATACACAGAACAAAATCATGGACAACATGCAATATTTATCAATTCAATTATTAAAACAAAACTTGGCTCTTTCGATTACAATCATTCCAAATACTCCTTCATATTAATGGAATCAAAATTCATACATTCCTGCGATTCATAACAACAGTCTGATCTCCATAATCCTATCTAACCTCGCCTCAGCCCTCGACTGGAACTCCCTCCCTTGCTCTCAATCTCAATTATGAAATTTATAAAAATTTCAATTCCTAAACCTCTTACTACCTTCTCGGGATAAAGATTTAACAAGCAGCTAAACATAGAATCAATCTCGAACTGTTACAGAGATCAAATGCTAAAATTCTTCCTGTAATGGCTCTGCCACCTGCAGCCTTGAATGCTTCAAACTTTCCTGAAGATGTTCATGATTTCTTGAAAATAGTCCTCAAACTGTTGTTCCACAATTGTTTCCTTTAAATTTGGGATCAACTTCTTAAGATATTGTAGCTTCCAGATGTTCAATTAATGATCCTCAATCTTTGCTAACTTTGATGACCGGTTACAAATGATTTCCCTTGAAACTATGGAATTGAAATGAACTGTGGACTTATGATATCCATGAAGATAAAATAAGATTTCAACAACTCATTTGTTGACTCTCGATGAATTCGTGCTTTCCCTTTGGTATTTGATTCTTAGAACTCTTGTAGTTGTTTAGATTATCAAGAAGCTTCCCTATCTGAATAGTAGAAAGCATCCAAAATTGCAACCTGACACTTAGATTTGTCTCGGTGCTTGACATTATGATTCTTGCATGTCTCCTCAACTCGACCACTTGACATTTGTATGAATACTTTAACACTGCGTTGATGCTTAGTTGTTGATCTCGGGTATGGGACTTGAATGACTTGCATGGAAACTCGATGTAAAGGACTGGTGGCAGAACATGAAATAATACGTGGCTTAGAAATCCAAGACTTTTACATGACTTAACTTTTGATATTTGAGAGATGAATCTCAATGAGTGATAAGCTCCATTTTGGATTGATTTTAAATTGCTAGGAGAACTTGGTGTTTTCGACATAAAACACATATTTCATTAAATTTGGAATTATTCAAGGGTGGAAACGCGAAGGTGGGTAACACTTTGGTGAGAATCGGCGGGCGAAGAACTATAGCGGAGGTTATTCGGCCGAATAAGTTTAATTGTTCGGCCGAATAATTAAACTTGTTCGGCCGAACAAGTTTAATTATTTGGCCGAATAACTTAGTATTTATTCGGCCGAATAACAGTTAACGGGCCACCGTTAGACCTAACGGTGGCCTCGATGTATGTGCCAAGGTTTAGCCGGACGGAGGAAAGTCACAGCGCTGTATTTAGTTATTCGGACGAATAATTGTTCGGTCGAACAATTATTCGGCCGAATAAGTATTCGGCCGAATAATTGTTCGGCCGAACAATTATTCTGCATAAAAGCTCGGTCGCGGCCATTTCTTGTCACTTTCCCGTGATCTCGTGGACCCCCCAGCGCTGATGGTGGTCCTACCTCCGCGTCGACGGTCTGCTCTGTCCCTCTTCCGCCATCCGATTCGTCGTTGCCGTGTGTCGTCCATCCGCCGCGCTGCGTGTATGCCTGCTGATTCATCCTAGCTGGAGTTTTGCTGCCCCATCCTGCCTCGTCTTTCGTTTGTCCGCCACCTTCTGGTTTAGCCATCTGCATGTGATTGAGGTTTAGCCTCTCCTGCGTGTTCGATTTTATGTTTCGGCCATTGAAAGCGATATTGTGGAGTCTGCGTCGGGTGTAATGCTGTGGATGTTCGAACATCGCTGAGGTGCTATCGGTGGCGACATATCGGCACCGTTTGTAGAGGTAAAAATGTTCTTATTTTCCTTCTGAAATTCTGTTTTTCTGTCTTTAAATTTGTTATTGAAGTTGCAATGTTTGTTGCAGGTTTTCTTAATGAAGTTGTTGTTGTGTTCGCAGGGTTTCCTTTCTTTTTCTTCGTTTGTTCTGTTTCGGCTGATTCAAAATCGTCTATGGGCTCTCTTCGGCCAAATTTCAAACCTGCTTTCCCTTCGGCTGCGTCTGAAAAGGTAAGTAGAACTTATTTGTCAAATTTGTCTGCATTCTTCTTGCATTTAATCGTTTTGTTTGCTTTTCGTTTCGGCTGTGTGCATGGAGTCTCTCCAAAATTTGGGCAGAGTCCATGCACTCTGCCCAAATGGGCAGAGTCCATGCACTCTGTCCATTTGGGCAGAGTCCATGCACTCTGTCCATTTGGGCAGAGTCCATGCACTCTGCCCAAATGGGCAGAGTCCATGCACTCTGTCCATTTGGGCAGAGTCCATGGACTCTGTCCAAATGGGTAGAGTTCTCGTACAATGGCTAAATTGTCTGTGGAAAATGATTGAAATTTAAATATAGAGAGAAATATTGTTAGTGTCAAGTTAGTTGTTTTTTTTAAATTGTTGGATTTGCATGTGCTAAGAAATGAAAATAGAAGTAGGACACTAATTTTGTTTGTAGAGGACATATCCTATTTATTTAAAAACTTGTTTTATTCATGATCTTTGTCAACATGGACATGGACAGAGTTCATGACTCTGTCAACATGTCCATGTTGACAGAGTTCATGAACTCTGTTGAAATGGACGAGGACAGAGTTCATGAACTCTGTCAACATGGACATGGACTGAGTTCATGAACTCTGTCTATGTTTACAGAGTGCAGAGATCAATATAGAAGTTCTATGACAAACTGTGTGGATAGATAGCTGTAGACAACTAAACTCTATTTTTGATACAACAAAACTTTAAATGGACTTTAGGTACAACGAAACTATAGGCATGAATAGGCTTTAATTTAGATGTACTATAGTAAGTTTCATGCAATTGAACAATAATAGTCAGTCATTTTATGAACCAGATTAGGTGATCTTATCCCACAATGGTCTTGAGTTTTATTTTTGTAAGGGTGGCGATTCTGGTATTATGTTTTCCTTTGTTTGCAACATGGCAAACTTGGAAAACATAATACCAAGAATCGTTACCGTTATCAGATTGAAATTGAAGACTATTGTCGATCATGGTCAATTGTTAAACATGTCATTTAACTCCAAACATAATACTAAGAACGGTAAAAAAAAAATTATTCAATGGAATAATGAGAATAGTTGTAGATGTAATTTATGTTTTGAGTATTAAAATGTTTTGATTAAATTATTAATTTAAGAAGCTGAAAATCGTCATCAAAAAAGACAAATTTGGAAAACATTTCAACTCAAAACGTAATACATGAATTGTCAATTTTTACTTTATTTTGTGCAATAATGAAAATATTTGAAGATGTAATTTATGTTTTAGGTATTAAAATATCAATTAAGTTATTAATTTAAGATTGAGGTTAGAAGTTAAAACAGTTTCATGACCTCGTTCTTGACATAAAGAAATCAACCCTTCACTTAGTACCTAACTATATTGGTTCCATTCATTTTAAACATCAAAAACACTTAGAAAATTGGTACATTAATTCGTCACACATCTAACAATATTAGCTATACTCTTTTTGAGAACTATTAGATGATAAATTAGGTAAATCTAGGTCCTTGTTAAGTAACTTAGTCTCTTTAGTAGTTAGGTTTTAGAATTCATAGAATTAACATGTAGGATTTGAATATGTAATTAGTTGATATTTGTGTTTTAAGTGTAGGCATTATATATCAAATGGAAAGAGAGGATTCTTTGAGGCGAAAACGTAGGAGGTCTTCACAAACTTCTGGGGTTGGTGTTACGAGTGGTAGTCGGAGGTTGTCAACCTCTCCTCGGGATTCTAATTTATTGTATAGTTCGCATCGACGAGATGAAAGGGGTACAAATGATTCCCCTATATCTTCTGTGGGAGAACGTCGATCTCGACCCTCTATTGGTATATGAATATCGATCTTTTGACATTTATATGCAAATTGTATATTTGTGTGTGAAAAATTTGTATTTGTGTTTAAATAAGACTTTTTTTTCATTTGAAGCAGAGCACGGTTTGGAAGATGCTTCTAATTCTATAGGGAGGGAAGCAGAGCAAGAAAGGGAGATGGACGAGGGTACAGAACAAGGTTCTCAAGAGGCTCACCATTCTACACGAGGTAATGATGGTCGAGCTAGGACTCAATATGTTGAATTAACTGAGGGTTGTACACCCATTACAACATTTCCATCTGACTTACCTCGGGAGCTTCCATGGGAAGGTGGTGATCATCAAATGACTCTTGAAAGATGTAGATCCCACTATGAGAAGTTGGCAAATGATTTGTCTACTATGGATCTCCCTCCAGAGAGTAAACAAAGTTTGGAGATTGTCTTGGGATCATTACAAAACTTCATTCAGGCATATGAGAATCTCGGACCAACTACAGATGGTTTTGTATATTTGATGCGAAGACGAAGGGAACAAGTGATGGGTCCAGACAAATGGAATGTTGTGAAGGAGAGAGTGACAAAAGAACAGGCCAAATCAATGTTTAATTTCAAAGAAGGTCTGAAAAAAGAAATGTTGAAAGTGCAATATTTCAAGCATCCTCATCTTACACATCTACTTTATGATCGGTTTCTTGCAGCTTATGGTCGATTTCCGTGGAACGATGAGGTTTCACAATATTTTGCTAGATTTTTTTATGCTGAGTTTTTTTTAAATATGAAGCCGGACTATACCGATGTTCATTCAAAATTTTATGGAGTTGGAAAGGGTCGAATATATGATCGAGAAGGTGCATTTAGAGATTCTGCAACTCTTCGACCTCCACCCCAGATATCTCGTCCACCTAGGTTGGTGGCATTAAAATCAGAGATAGAGCCCACATCTCAACTTGGGACAATTGCAAGGAATTTTGTTGGCGATGGTTTATCGTCAGCATTAGTCGGAGTGGATGTGGGATTGGTTCAAGAAAGGGCTCGTTCTGCTATTCGTCAAAAGTTTGTTTACAAAACTGATGATGAGATAGATGGAATGAGCATTGAAGATCTCAGGGCATATGCGAAGGTTTGTCGAGACCTAGCGGCAAATGTGATATCCAATGACACATCAAGTTTGGGAGAGGTTTGTTGACTATGATATGACTTGATCTTAATTAAATATTTTATTTATTTTGAATTGATTTTTTTTGTTACATTATATGAATGATAAATTATGTTTTTTGATGTAAAGTAATAGGTACATTATGTAAATGTTTAAATTGGTTGCAGTTTTCGAGATTGATGAACGAACATTCTTTCCACATTTCAACTAGTGAAAATCTAGAGAGAAAGGTACATATTTATTATTAACATATTTATAATTATGTTTGAATTTGATATATATATATATATATATATATATATATATTATTATTATTTTTTGAATGTTAATTTAACTATGCATCTTATTGTTAATTTGACTTATACGTGCAGGTTTCTTTAGATACGAACTTTATAAATGATTTACCATCTATTGTGAGCTAATGTTTTTTAATCTTTTTGTTTTAGTTTTAAGTTAATTGGCATAGTAATTTTTTTGGTTTGCATTATGTTTTATTTATTAATACAACTTAAATTTTAGGGGGGAGATATAGGTTCTTTGCTTAATGGAGCAGATATTGGTAGAGAGGTAATTTCGTTGAGTGCTTTAATTTTGTTTATTGTTTTAATATTTTATTTTTTATGGATTTAGATTTATGAGATCTTTATAAATTGATTTTATATATGTTGCAGCTTGGGTTTCTCAAATCTTTTGGAGGCAAAGGAAAAACTCCTTTGGAGGATGGTGGTGGACAAGCATTTGGAGAATTTGATGTAATATTGTAAATATTTGAATTGTTTTTGATATATAAGTTAATATTCTAAGTTTTTTATTATAGTTTAAATAATTTAAATAATATTCATAATTTTTTTTATACATGTTGCAGGGTGGGTTGAGTCCAAGGGGAGGCCCAAGTGGAGGATAGCATGGTGGACATTTTATTTTTATAGCATGGTGAACAATTTGTTTTTGTTGATATGCATCTAGATTGGAAATAGTTGTTTTGGACATGTTGAGGAGATTTATTTTTGGACTAGATATATACATATATTGGGTACATTGAACTTGCATGTTCACATGTGAGTATTGTTTTGAAGATTATATATATGTTCTTTGAACTTACATATTCGTGGATCTTGGTTCAAATGATTTAGTTTATTTTTGCTTATTTGACATATTTGGTGTGATTTAAAGGTTAGAATATATATGTATTTGCATGTAAAAATGAATGTTAATAACATGTTATTTAGGAAGTTTAAGAAATGTTATAAAAGTTTTGATGAAAATATGGATGAACTAGGAATTTTAAAATGAATGTTAAGAACATGAATTTGTCAAATTTTGTAATGTTATAGCTTTGAAAGAGATACATCAAGATGAATTAGGAAGTTTAAAAGTGAATGTATATGTTGAGTTTAAATTTTATGGATGTTAGGAAGTTTAGGAATGTGTTATGTTTTGATGGAAATATGGATGAACTAGAAAGTTTAAAAATGAAATTTAAGAACATGAATGTTAAAACTTTGAATGTTATGAAGTTTTAGGAATGATAGAAAGTTTAAATGAGACATATTTGGTGTGATTTAAAGGTTAGAATATGTATGTATTTGCATGTAAAAATGAATGTTAAGAACATGACATTTAGGATAAGAAATGTTATAAAAATTTTGATGGAAATATGGATGAACTAGGAATTTTAAAATGAATGTTAAGAACATAAATTTGTCAAATTTTTGAATGTTATATAGCTTTGAAAGAGATACATCCAGATGAATTAGGAAGTTTAAAAGTGAATGATAACGGTTTTTTGTTTGAATGATAACGGTTTTTTTCAATGAATGTTTGAAACATTGAAACATTTGATAAGTGCAATTTAAAGTTTGGAAATGTTGAATTTATAAAATATTTTCATTTTTGTTATGTTGAGAAATGTTATGGAAAGAATGAATGTTGAGAAAGTGTTGAACTGTAAAAATGAAGGTTTAAAATGAACTAAGAAATGGGATGTTAAAATGTAAAGAAATGAAATGATAGGAATTTTTGATAGAAATATGAAGTTTTAATAGGTTTAATATTTTAATGTTTTGAATGAAAATCTACAATTGTTTGATAAAAGTTTCAATCTTTTGGTAGTTTGATTCATATGTAAATTTTAAATTTTAATTAATGTTTTTTATATTTTTATTGTTTGATATGCATATGTAAATTTCAAAATTTAACTAATGTTTTTCATATGTTTATTGTTCAGGTACTTTGTAGTTCGTGAATTTCTAAATGGTGAAATCATGGCAAATGGGGATAATGATTTTTTGTTTTTTAATCACAAGTGAGGATTTCCGGATTGTGAAACTTATGCTGAGTTAGAGCAATGAATTTTAGACAACAATTCGATGAAATTTTATTGATTTGTTGTAAATAATCATTGCTCTAACTTAGCATAAGCTTCACAATCCAGGAATTCTTGTTTGTGATTAAAAATCAAATGATTGTTATATTCATTTGCCATGATTTCAGTTATGTGAACTTACATGTGAGAGATATATTATTTTTGTGCAACAATCATATATTTAAAAATTATATAGATTAACAACTTGTTTTAAAAAATTCATTCAGATCATATTTATGGGGAAGTATATTAAAGAAACATGTTAGATGGATTAAATGAATACATAATTTAGTAGGTTTTTTGGTGATTTTTCATTGGCATCAATCAATCAAAAATAAAAATTCGGGGCGGAGTGTGGGGATAGCCACATCCGTTATCTCATCCCTTAAGTGGTCTAATAGACATATGGAGACCCGAATAAAGTACT
The DNA here is from genome assembly GCA_027924585.1 of Larix kaempferi. NCBI lineage: Eukaryota > Viridiplantae > Streptophyta > Pinopsida > Pinales > Pinaceae > Larix > Larix kaempferi. Next base: position 9,378,304 of record BSBM01000378.1, on the reverse strand, counting down.
TTTGAATTCCCAAATAATATTTGAATTCATTTTTAAGTATGTTAAAGTACAACCATTTAAGCTCTTATGTTGTCATTCAAGAAAATATTCATAAAAATTCAATGAAAAGATATACTGTGCACAACAATTGTGACACATGGAAAAAAAAATATTGTACACAACAATTGACATGGACAAAAATATAGATCAATTTATTTTTGATATATAGTTAAAAACATCGCAATGGAATGCCATCCTCAACTATCCGTTCATGGTCACATATGGATAGTTTCCATTTTTTGGTTTTTAACTGTTTTTTTTATGGAACTTGTACCAACTTTATTCGAGATGCACATACTAAATGACTATACTGACAACATATAACATCGGGCTCATAATCTTGAAAGTAGACATAATTTTTAGTCATATGCGTCTGCTGAAAAAAAATAGCCTTTTAAAATGATGGATCATCTTTCGTATGTAAATCCGTTGTCATTGTAGTCCTCCAATAACTTCATTTTTCTTTCAGTGCATCGCATCAAATAATATTTGACATTTTCGTTGTTGTCTATAGGTGCAATCACAGTGAAAACATCTCCTGCGCAAATTATAATTGGTGTTAGCGTTTTTAAATGAATTAAATTGACTAGATACTTATGGCGATGGACTAGAATGAACAATTAACTTAAAAGTCAAGAACAAGTTTATTACTTTTTCTAACGAGATCTGAAATTCTATCGCCATCAGACGATATTGCTATTTCTTCTGATTCTAACTCTTCTACACTTGCCAGTGGCATTTTTCCTTTTGGATTAATCTCTGTGTGTTTCCAAGTTTTTACGTAGTTGTTTGTTATGTTTTCACAAACTTCTGTAGATTCAACATTTTCAATGCAAATATGACAAAAGCATGATTGCTTTCTACTGTCAAATGCAAACACGTTGTGAAATCATTTTGTTTGAATAGAGTGAAGATCTCTAGTCCCATGTATGGTGCTAGCGTCATATGGTATTGTTTATATCTTGGACTCCAACAAGCCAAAAAAACCTACACAATAAATGATGAATCACTTTCAAAGAACAAATTTTAATGTTATTGTACATGTACTTAAATGTTAGTACATACATTTTTTTAAATTTCAAGAAATAATATAAATTAAAAAAATAGTGTACATACCTGCGCACATCTTTTGATTGTTGATTATAATCATGGCTTAGATTTAATTGACACCATTGGACAACCTCTGCAGCTGAATGAAACCGTGCAGAAGAATAGTTCATTTGACATCTCGAAGTGCTCTTTTCACGCATGCTCCTGCACCATCATGCTCACCTTTTCCATGCCCAGTTTCAGAGAAATTCCAGCGATGTTTAATGTTCAGCGCTTTATGAAGTCGACATAACCAAAAAAATGATCGTGAAGATTTAAATTGACCCGCACATCCATCAGACCATATCCAATACTCATTGAATTTGACTTCGCGTTTTTTCAATGAGTCATAGAAAATATTTTCTATACAATGTTGAACAAAATGTGTATCGTGTGTACGATCATCGCTGATATAGAAGTGATATTCTTTAATCACATCTCGATTGTCACATGTGCTTTCAATGCCATCAACATCCTGTTGAGAATGTCTATATACAACATGGACAAATATCGAAACTTGGTCAGAGTGATAGTATTCACTCTGTATCTCTTTTTGTGCAGCAAATGTATAGTTTTCAGCAAAATCAACCACCGACAAAATTGTTCCGGGTGGAAAAATTTCATGAGACTGTTTGAATTGAAGATCTTGCCATCGTGCTCTATGTGAATGCTGGGTGTATTTATAAATTTCGCTTTCAAATTTTTTGAGAAAATCTGTGACGCATATCTTGTCTTCTAGCAAATCAATTCTTTTGGAATGTGAATCACTTGAACTTGTACTATAGTTGATGTATTCGTATCTCCTCCAATCAACATTTACATTTGACAACGATTGATCATTATCGATAGGATATTTATTGTGGAATAGCACCAAATTTCCACATTGATGACAATGTTTTCCATTGACACATTTCTTTGAATAAAATACTTCATCGTGATTTCTCTCACATAAAATTTGAGATATGAATTCACGTATCGTCGGCAGAGGTGGTGAATTTGTCCAAAACATTTTACCAAATTCAAGAAACGTGTCATAATATAACTGAAATTGCACATGATAACGGCAACAACATGTATCACGTATAGTAATAGGTCGAACATACCATAGTTTTTGTTGCACAAATGTAGTGATTGATATATTAATTCCACGATGATCTTCCTTGAATTTATTGAACAATTGTACTTGTGTCATGTCCATTATATGTTTTGGTTGGCTTTCATATACATTTCGTGATATTCTTTTGCGTATCACATCTCTTGAATTTGGTGAAACTCGAGCATGTTCCAACCAATATTCTCGTACAATATCTTTAACACCTGCTCCTAATCTATCTTTGTAAGGTTGTCTACAAATAATTGCCCAGCAAGCAAGTTCATTATTTTCATCTATTTGCATTCTGAATTTGCGATGTTTGTATAATGTCTTTCTTGATGTTCCAACTGCTTTTGCTAGTTCTGTTGTCAAACGCTTTTGTTTAGTACTAGCTGAAAGAATTGCTGTATGAATTGCTTTACGTGCAGCACTGATATCTTTCTTCCTGGATTTTCCAAATTTTTTTATTGCATCACCTATATTTTCCATCACATTTTGTTTCAATTTCGACTCTTTCGTCGCTTTGTGAATACCCAATAATGATGTAGCACTTTCTAACTTCTTGGACACTAATAAACATCTCAAAATTTGTGCTTGTCCTGCTATTGAGTAATCCTTGAGAACTTCATCATAAATTTTTGTAGCACGATATCGTGCAACATGTATTGGTAGTTTTTCTCCATATTTGTCGCAATCAATGTCTTCTAACATTTCATCATCAATAGTAAAAGTACCTATACATCAAGTTAAATTTAATTTAACATATATCAAAAAATAAAATTCATTATAAAAAAATGAATTTGAAAAATATATGATATATACATACCAGGTCCAATTTCTGGATCTTGAACTTGATCTTCAATATTGACTTCATCGACATTAGCATGTAAATCACTATTTACATCTTTTACAATGTTCTTTTCAACTTCAATTTGTTCTTCTTGTACTCTATTTTCAATTTCCATCTCTTCAACATTATCATGTAAATCTGTATTTATATCTTCAATAGTTCTCTCTTCCGTTTCGGCAACCCTTTGTTTTTTGGCAATATATCTGAGTTTTTGTTTCTCTCTATTATCATCATCATCACATTTACGATCACCTTTTCTTTGACGTTTTTTCTTATTGCCCATGGTTGTTTAATCTATAGATGATAAATTAAATAATCATGTTACTTTATAGTAAAAATAAATAAATTAAGATTTAAAAACATTTACGGAATTTATAAAAACATAAACTGAAATTTACTTTACCTTATAAAAATTTTGTAAGAGTCTTTTGAAGAAGATTTATTTGGAATTAACTTTCCTTTGAAAAACCTCTCTGAACAAAAATCTTCTTTGAAAAAAATCTTCTTGGAAAGAAATAAGAAACTCCTAGACAATAAATTACCTACCCATTGGAAAATAATAAAAACACCTTGTAAATAAATCTTTGTTGTAAAAATCATTGCAAAAAAACCTCTTTGAAAAAATATCTACGAAAAAAGCCACTAGAAAAAAGTACTTTGAATAAAAACTTATTTGTAAACATATCTGGGAAAAAACCATTGTAAAGAAATAAGAAGTACAAAACTACCTTGCAAAAAAACCTTTGCAAAATACCTTAGCAACATAACTATTTGAAAAAACTCATTTCAAATAAATAAGAAGTGCAAAACTACTTTGGAAAAAAACCCTTTGCAAAATACCTTAGCAAAACAACTATTTGAAAAAACCTCTTTCAATTAAATAAGAAGTGCAAAACTACTTTGGAAAAAAACCATTTGTAAATTATCTTACCAAAACAATTCTTTGAAAAAATCCCTTTCAAAGAAATAAGAAGGAAAAATACATTTTTTTTGCAAAAATACTTTCGAATACACACTTTTTAAATACAATCCTTGCAAAGAACCTCCTTGCAAACATGTCTAAGAAAAGAAATATTTTGAAAAAACTCCTTACAAATTTGCCTAAAAAAAAAACACTTTCAATGTGTCTTTTGGAAAAAAGAAGAAGAAACATATTTTGTAAAAACCTCTTTTTGCAAAAAATGTCTTCTTTGCAAATATGCAATAAGAAAAGAAATATTTTGAAAAAACTCCTTGCAAATATGCCATAAAAAAAAATCACCTTCAATGTGTCTTTTGGAAAAAAGAAGAAGAAACATACTTTGTAAAAACCTCCTTTTGAAAAAAATGTCTTCTTTGCAAATATGCAATAAGAAAAGAAATATTTTGGAAAAACTCCTTGCAAATATGCCTTAGAAAAAAAACTCCTTCAATGTGCCTTTTGTAAAAAAGAAGAAGAAACATACCTTCTAAAAACCTCCTTTTGCAAAAAATGTCTCCTCTTTTCAAAATTAGTTTGACAAAAAAATGCGAAGTTAAAACATGCGAAAATAATGAATCAACTTTAGGTTTATTTATATGAGTATAAAAAACTCTTCTTTTTTTTTTCGGTGGACGAGTTTTTTTTTCCGTTTTATTATTCGGTCGAATAACATTCACCATAATTTATGGCGTCGTTACGGAAAAATGTTATTCGGCCGAATAATCCCTGAAACATGAAAGATTCACATCTCTGCAGAATTTTCAGGTTTCTCCATTTTCGGAAGGGAAAAACCACCTCTTACACAACAAAACGAATGTTGGACTTCATACCAATAAATTTATCATTGAATCTACTTTACGTGGGTATAACTTTTGTTATATATAGATAAGAACTGATATTTTTTAAGTTTTATTTTCGTAACATGTGTCGAGTTATGATTCAACTCTTTAAAAAAAGGGCAAAAAGAAAAATCCATAACATTAAAAATACCACACCAAAAAAATCGAAAAAAATGTGGGACTCTTCATTAGCGTGTCTACTTCAAAAGGGTGTTCGTATATTTTTTGCTTTTATAGCGGATTGAGATAAAAGTGGTGCAACAAAAAAGTTGTTGAAAATCGACTGAGTTTCCCCATTGATCGACTTTAAAAAAATATAATAATTAGTATATAGATCCATTGGATGCAAACTTATAGTCAGGCACTAGTACATTGTGTGTAGATTGTCGTAGCATTTTCTATTTTTACAAAAAACAAGTCTAACAACGATTTTAGTGGTGCAACAAATCATAACTCTTTTGTAGTCTTTTCATTTTATAAGAACACACTGTCAAACATTTGTGAAATCGACATATCAAATCTTAATAAAAAAAATTGAAAAAATTATGAATAGAAAGCTAACATAATTCTACAAAAGTTTTCTTTTTACGGCAAAGTGAAATTTTAAACAAAAATATCACTTTTGTTCGCCCGAAGTTGAAAAACATGAAAAAATCAGAATTATTTTCTCACAAGACCCCCCAAAATAGACACCCATCTTCATTTTTTCACCCGATCTAGAATTTAGAACTTTAGCTAGATTGTGTTCGTTTAAAATTAGGAAAGTCATGGACGTTGATTCCTTACATAATTTCTATTAATATTATTTATAGTTTGTATTGAATGGAAATGCTAAGTTGATGAAGGTTATTTAATGAAATTAATATTATGTATGTTACTATGATTAACCAATTTAATTATAATTTGATATGGTAACTACTATGTATGTGTTTAATTCCTATACTAGTAGAAGGTTGGCACAATTTTAGAATGGCCCATATAAAAGCTATTTAATGACATAATACAATTGTGTGTGTTACTTTAACAATTTTAATTCTTGACATAGCAAGTAATATTGTCCATGTTAAGTACCATGTTTTATTATATTAGGAGGTTGGCAACAATTTATAGGCGACAAGAGAAACTATTATATAAGTGCATGCTAAGTTTATTGTTTTAACGATTAAAATCAATTATAAATTAAAATAGAAACATAATTATTTATATTATTATTATTTATATTTTCTATTAAAAGTTAAGTTGATCTAGGATTGCATCATGAATAATAAATTGTGCAAGAAATTCTTACATAATTTATTATTAAAGTTATTTAAAGGCATTGATGATCAAAGGCTGTTGCTATTACTAACTTGGAGTTTCGTTATAATTTGACATTATGTTAACTATTGTGTCTAGGTTGAGTTATTATAGTAAGTCTAAGAGATTGACATCATTTTAGAGTAACCTATAATGTTGTCGAAATATGGAAATATGACAAAATACCAACATTGTATTTGTTACTACAACAATTATAAACATTGTCATAGTAACTATTTTTGTCTTTATAATTTATTATTATTGTTGGTGGTGGTGGTGGTGGTGTATTAAAAACTAAGTTGATGAATGTTTACTTTGTGAATAATAGATTAATGTGAGAAATTTCTTACCTATAGATTTATTTAATGATATTGATGTTAGTAATGCCTCCATTATTTATTAATATTAATTATTATAACAATCAAAATCAATTATGAACTAAAATAGTATTGGTGTAATACAATTTGATTTGTTCAAATACAAAGGAAAAAGGGAAAACCAACATGTTGAATTGAAAAGAGCATATTAATATTTCTTAAAACAATGATAGATTTCTTACAACATTTAAATTATCATTAATATTTACATTTATGTATTAAAACAAAGTTTATCAAAATTTGACTCATGAATTATTAATAAATTGTAAAAGAAATTTCTTACATAATATAAAGTTATTTAACGACATATTAATATTGTGTTTGTGACTATTATTAATTTTTTTAATAATTACACTAAGTGTTACTACTTTGTGATTGATTTTATGGATTAAGTTGTGTGAAATTTTTCAGACCACAGTGAGTTTTTCATGATTCTCTTGATGATGGGTGAAGTGTCCACTCAAAACATTGGTCTTAAAAACTTTCACTGAGCTTAGTCCAGAAAATCAATAGCTTGTAGGTTAAATCAGGCATTATTGAATTTGATTATGCACATTTGATATAGTGAGATGTTAGGTTGATCTAAACAACACATTGAAAAGTTAAATATTGAATGGTGTTATGTAATTTGTATAGAGTATCCTCACATAAATTAACATTGAAGTTGAACCAAAATTTTCATATATGTAGTAAATAATATAAAATTCCACAAAAAATAACTTGAAGAGAATATTTGATACACTACAAACATTGAAAAGTGTTTCTTCATGTATATTAATAAGTCATTCAAAGAACAAAATTACATTCATGAATCATCTCCACCTAATCTCATATACTCGTTGAAGCGGATCAAGTACAACTTCTACACCACATTTATTTATCTTGGTCTTCCTGCAATCTTCTTGCTTTGGCATCCATGCCCAAACTATGGTATTAATTGGAATAGATCCAAGTTCTATGTCATCGAGAATTGGTACCCAATATTGTTCTAAGTTTGTTCCCTTGTATTTCCTTGAACTAGGCTTCGACCAATCAAACTTTACATGAAGATTCTCACTTTCATCATCTTGGAAGATGTTCGAGGTGGTTTTTTCCATCCAAATCATCTCTCCTTCATCCTCGTTTCATGATCTAACTAGCAACATCTTTCCTTTCTCAACATCATTCATAGGATTGAATGTTGGCTTTGGCTTGTTGCACTTGGGTCCAACATATATCAATTCATCTGTCACATTAACAAAATACCCAATCATAATACTTGATATTACATGGACTGCATTACGATCAACATTGACATTTTTCCTTGTCTTGGGCCAAAAATCCTAAGAACAAGAACCACTTCCATCCATTCTTGTATGATCATTGTAGATTCCATCTAATGCATCAAGGACACTTTTCCAATACTCTACCTTTTTATTCCATTCCTCTGTAACAATTGGTGAATTCTCATTGCCAATAGTCTCTTTCCACTTTTTTATGTATGTTGTTATTCCTTCCTTTTGTTCTTTTAAATGGACATCATTGTCTTTGGGACGTAAGAAAGATGGCTTCCCTATGGACAACATAGGTCGACCTTCATCATTTATATTCCACAACTCACTGGTTTTGAGCATTCAATGTCTCTAATGGATTCTTTATACCTCATAATTGGAACATCATTGAGTACAAGAAATTGGAAGTACTGGACATTAAGATGTCCAACTAGTGCATTTTTTTCTTCATTGATGTATCCATTAAGAACAAAATTGAAGTCATACACTTTGTCAATAAGTGTAGTTGGAAACACTCATTTTTCTTCTATTGTGCAATATGTATCCATCATTTCAGGTAAAGAATATATATCTTTACTTTTCAAGTTGGAAGACATTCTTATGAAGGTTCCATCTATGTCTTCATGGGTGTGCCCCACAAGCAAGAACCCAACCTCAATAGTGATGAAGACACCAAGTGCAGTTAATATTGATAGAAACATGAAAACATAACGATTCTTATTATCACTAGTTGCATTGTTCAACCGTAACAACAAATGTGGAGGAAGAAGTTTAAAATCAACATTCCGATTTTTTGATCTTCCATAAGATAGAAAATCATCCTTGGACACTCTACATTTTTTAGTAAATAGAGGTTTCAAAGTAATGCATTTGAAAGTGGGTTTCTTGAACTTCCACTCTCATAAAGTAGATCGCCATACATATCAAGGTGTGGGTATTCAAGGTCCCTCAAGCACTTTGAAAGGAATTTAATGGAAAATTGTGATCCCATGTGTACAAATGGTAAGGAGAAATGACCAAAATCTCCCGTGTTATGCCCATGTGTTAGCATTCCTGTCAACGACAAACCCAAGTTTGCTCCTGCAATAGATTTTGTTTTGACATGTAATACTGGGGTTGAAGTCTTTGTTTTGTCCATTTTATTAGGGATAATGCTCAAGTATTCCTTTGGAAACCATCTGAAATAATTCAGTGGGCATAGCAGCAATATCTTCCACATATAACAATCTTGTTATGTTTGTTTAGTCTACCTCTTGCCTTTTCTTCCAGCTCTTTTGTAGTCGTTGACTTCATCTGTGCTTTCAACATGATACATTCACTACATTTACTGACGTCAATGTTCTTTGAGAATGCCACATCTCGAAAATGAGTATTCCGAATCTTACTCATTATTGGTTGTGATATTGATGGATCATTGAGCTTTTGAAGAGCCCAATTGATCTCTTTTAACAAAGAAATTTGGGTCTAAGTTGAAGGAAACAATCTTAAAGGTGCAGACGTTCCATCTTCTTCAACTTGATATGTTTGATTTGGTGAAAAATCTAAATTATCCATGACAATTAAGTGCAATATTTCTATGGCTGCCATGGTATGTGCTCGTGCTTTGCATTTGTTGGTGTTACCATGAGTGGCTTTGATCTGTCCATGTTGGAAATAATGTTGGTAGTTATAGAAGGTGCTTTAAGAAATCTTATGTATCTTGTACCATGCTTTCTTACCATTAATATTTCCATTAAATCTCATGCCCTCTACTTTCCTAACAGTAGGAGGTAGGCCATGGCCATGGCTCTTTGACATGATTGTGTTTGAATGGGGTGAATTCAAGACAAATTCCCTAATTCCATTTTTATTTATGAGTTCCATATCCCTTCTAGGAGTTGCAATGGATTTCCTATCTACATGTTGAAGACAATCTTGTTTGCAACTCATCTGCTGCCAAAAGTCATATTTCTTTTTTTTCATCTATCTATGTCTGACAATTTTCAATTTTTTTGTAGCCACAACTCATTTAATCCTTTTATATGGCCTTGTTACATGCATATCAATTGAGTCTGGATCTTTTTCATTATAAATATCCCCATCCCATTTTCTTAAGGGACTTGTGTCCTCTATACGATCCCATACCACCATTTCCTTGGGTGACTCCTTGAAATTTTCCTCCATCCTTAAAATCTCACCTTCTTCAAACACCAACTTATTTATTGGCCATCTAACCAAACAGTGTATAGACTTATCCCAAATCCTACATCGTTCACAATTTTTATATGTCTTCCACAAAAGCAACGAATTCCATTTCACCTAGCATTTCACCCTCAACCATGTCATCCTCACAGACATTAACTATGATCCATTTGGAAATGCACATGCTTGCTACTATGCATTCATGTGTAAGAGAAACATTTTTACATGTGAAAGTAAGTCTATCTTGGGGAATATTGGATGATCATGGCAATGAGCTTCCAAATCTGATTCTGTGCCAAATCTCATGAGATCTCGATACACCCCCTAGTGTATTCTCAAATCATGTTGGATGTAGTAGAAGAGCATCATGTTTTAACACCTTCTCAATATTACCACTATGGATGCTTTCTTTACCATCCTTCCATGCACATTATGGACAATATCTATATTGAATATGGAGCCTTCACCCACCTTCACTCCGCGTTATAGAAGATCTATTTTGTCTCCAATAGAAAATGCAAAAGAGGAATTTGCACCTATACACCAAATTAAAGAAAATTAGTATTTGCTCAAAAACATATTCAATGCACTATCAATAACACTTAACACATGCTTCAAAATTTTGATTTAGCTATCTTATGCCTCAAATCCATGATATTCCATGGATGTATGCCCCCTTCATCAACATATTCCACAGTTGAATGTGGTTCAATGACATTAATTACCAAAACCATAACATATCATGCATTAATCATTTCTCCACCATAATAAGTTTCAGTGTTTGTAGATTCAACCCTTCCTAGCCCAATAACTTGACCATTAATTAGGAGGTCAAAATAGTCCCCTCTTTTGAAAATTATATTTTACATTGTAACTCCTTCCAATTTATGTAACACAATTGAATTGTAGTTTGTAATTAAGGTTAAACCATGTAAAGTGTGCTCTTATATTTTAGCAAAAATCCAACCTTCAAAAAAGTAATATAGTTGCAATAATTCAAAACAATATGGCAACCATTTTGTATGCAATGAAACATTGTTCCCCACCATCTTGTGCCCGCTACTGAAAGGGAATTTACATGTAAATTACATTAAAATATATATCTGAAGAGATGACAATTATAGACCCAAGTAGTATCAGAGAATAACATATATCAACTCAGATAAAACCAACAAGTTCATATTTAACTTTGGACATTGCACTTATATTATTGATGTATGTGTATGAATCGTGCTTGTAAAAAATCCTCCGACAAAGTCCATGGATATGCTCTCCTGAGGCCCGCTTGGTACTAGTAGTGGGATATATAGCCCAATATTTTGATTGTTTGGCTTGTTGGAGCTGCACAATGATGCATCTCCATTTTGTAGTAAAAGAATGCACACTAAACCTAAATTGTAGTTGGAAAATGATAGGAAATCCCTATTGTCCACACTATTGTACTTTTGAAATCTTGTTGTTTGCAAAAATCTAACTTCAACCAATTTCAAACTAGTGTGTTGTAGGTGAAAAATAAAAGTTTGGGTTTGGGAGGCTTATTGCATTGAGAAAAGAAAATTACATTTACATCCCAATGTGGATGAACAAAACTAAAACATAGCTAGCATATATAAACTAAAATGCAAAAATAGATTGATATTTGACATAACTGGCAATTAAAAAAAACATAGATATATTGTAACCCTAGATCTATTAATCATGGAGAGGGATTAAGAGAAACTCATGTGAAACCCTTGGTGAAGCAACTCATGTACAAACCTTGGCACTTATAGATCCTAGGTTAAGATGGAGCTTTGCTAAAATAGAGAAGAAAATTCAAGGTAAGGGTGGTCGAACCATCACTTTTCTCTAAAGAAAAAACAAGTGTTTAGTTGTTTTTATTCGTGTTTTCATGATGATCACCAAGATTCCCTAATGTGTGGTGATCCTTGATGTTGGACTTGCAAAGTAGATAAAATAGTAAAATTCATTAAATTGAGAAAAATACCAATAGCCCATTTGAGGTGTGTGTGTATATATATATATATATATATATATATATATATATATATATATATATATATATATATATCATGATAGTGGTTATGTCATCGAAACTTTTAACGCTGAATCATTTTTGGTTTACAATTCATCATATAAGCCTTAAGTTGGTTAAACCGTTGTCCATATGTGTCGTGTAGTAGTGTGTGCTTAGAACCGTTTAGAAACTATGTAGCAAACTAGGATACTCTAATATGCACTAATGTTTTCCTCTTATCTATAAGCTCATTGTCATTGAAATATCAGGTGTGAATTCAAAGTTTGTAGCATTCTTGAAGAAAACAGAGCTAAAGTTAAACATCTGTACATAGAAGGAGAACAAAGGTATATCAACGGGATTGGCCTTTACATGAAGATTGTATTCAAAGGAAACTTCACGATGTGTGTGTAAATGGAGAAGCAAGTCAAATTCAACTACTCTATAGTGTGGTATGTGGTAGATAAAGTGCAATTACCATAACTTGCTCATTTTTGTCATAAAATTTTGGTATATCTCTCAAGGAAATATCCAATGCTAAGGAGGTGATACAATAACACATAAGTGAAGCTAATATTTACAAGAAGTATCATGTTAGAGTCAAATTGTAGGGTAACAATATAAAGTGTTTGGACATTCAAAATATCATTAACATTCAAGTAAATAACAGTTCAACCATGATATAATAACTCGACATATAGTTCCTTGAAAATGTTGGAATTTTATGTTAGAAACTGACTCAATATTGGAACAAGTATGTGATATCTAACAAGTATACTATATATCAACATTAAAGACTCAAATATGGAATATGATGCCAACAAGGAGAGGAGACAAATGAATAATGAAGTGCTCAATGAAGATGATCAACAACTAACTGAGAAAAACTGCATGCACAGTAGGAAGGACGACCCTATATTTACATTAAAGTAATGAAACAATGGGAACTGTCATATAAAAAATGGGACATGAACTAAAAATTTGAATAGAAAGAAACATAAAGTTGGGGAAAAAATTTGACAATCCATGGCCCACGGCCATTGTATTAAAAAATAAAATATCAAGATATCAATGGCTACCATCAAAGGGAGAGATGCATTGTTGGTAAGATGTGACTATCATAGTGTTATTTCCCAATACAAATGCCAAGTCTCTATGTTGGTTAATTTTGGTTGAGGAGACTGTCCAAGTTAAAACAATAGTGTTCTATAAATGGAAAGAGTAGTGAGTTGTTGAATTTTCAAAACAAAATGAAATAAACCACAAAGATTCACCTAATGGAATAAAAAATTGTTGTTGGGACAAGCAAATGGTATGGACTAGGTTTGGATAATATGATATTAAGAGTAAAATGAAGCAACCAATAGTTTAAGTAGTCAAGAGAGAATCTAATGGCGTGTTAAGTATATTCATTAAGTGAATCCAAGGAAAAATGAAAGCAAAGATCAAGGATCAATCTATCAAGATAATTCACTAGATGCATGGTGTTGAACCAAGCCTTCTAAGAAGTTTGGGATATTTTGTAGCGATTGTTAACAAAATGGGTAAAGCAATGAAAGTAGAGGGAAACAAGGAGGAGTGCAAAAAATGAGGGTCCCAATAACAAAACTAAAATGGTAGATATAGTCTAATAAACCCATGAAACTAAAATACCAAAGATACATTGCAAAGTGCAGTGGTTCCTATTGATAGCATAGTGAACAAGCTAGGTCAAGCAACTAATGCATCAATAGACTAAATATCTAAGGCAAAAATGCAACTCTAATCAAATACTAGGTGCAATGCATCTTCCAATAACCAAATGTGTATTATCTAATGGCCCACAATAATTTCCAAGGTGTTGATTTTCTTGGTAGATATAATGGATATACCTGTTAAGATGGTGCTACTCTTGTAGTTTTGATAAAACCAAAAAAATAGTCCATCATAGCGAATTCTCTGGAATCAACTGAAACTCATACTTTCTAAAACTAGGATGGCATCTACTAGAGGATGGTGAATTTATTAGTGTTGATTTTGGCACATATATCCCTAAGATTTGTTTCTTGAATGTTTCCATCACAAAAATAAGACATCGAGTATTGATAAGGAGTGCTCAAAAATAGAATGAGCCATTAGTGATTGATGAGCCACACATGTTAGCCTTCATATGTTAGCTTTCCATTTAACACAACCACATTGTCATCAAATGTATTGCACCATGAAGGAAATATAACTCGGGTTAACTTTCCTTATAACAACATTACATGTTGAATGAAAACTAACGCTTGTTAGCCTTCATATGTAAGCTTTCCATCTAACACAAACACATTGTCATCAAATACATTGCACAATGAAGGAAATCTAACTCGAGTTAGCTTTCCTTCTAACAACATTGAACAGTGAATTAAAGCTAACGTGTGTTAGCCTTCATATGTTAGTTTTCCATCTAACACAACCATATTGTCGTCAAATATATTGCACCGTGAAGGAAATCTAACTCGGGTTAGCTTTCCTTCTAACAACATTGCTTGATGAATGAAAGCTAACACATGTTAGCCTTCATATGTTAGCTCTCCATCTAACACAACCACATTGTCATCAAATACATTGCATTGTGAAGGAAATATGACTCAAGTTAACTTTCATTCTAACAAAATTGCACGATGAATGAAAGCTAACGAGTGTAAACCTTCATACGTTAGTTTTCCATCTAGCACAACCACATTGTCATCAAATGCATTGCACCATGAAGGAAATCTAACTCGGGTTAGCTTTCCTTCTAACAACATTGCAAGGTGGATGAAAGATAACACGTGTTAGCCTTCATATGTTATCTTTCCATCTAACACGACAACATTGTCATCAAATACATTGCACCATGAAGGAAATCTGAGTCGGGTTAGCTTTCCTTCTAACAACATTGCACGGTGAAAGAAAGCTGACACGTGTTAGTCTTCATATATATGTTAGCTTTCCATCTAACACAACCACATTGGCATCAAATATATTGCACCATGAAGGAAATCTAACTCGGGTTGGATTTCCTTCTAAAACATTGCAAGGTGAATTAAAGATAATGTGTGTTAACCTTCATATGTTAGTTTTCCATCTAACACAATCATATTGTCATCAAATACATTGCACCATGAAGGAAATTTGACCTAGGTTAGCTTTCATTCTAACAACATTGCACGATGAATGAATGCTAACGCGTGTTAGCCTTCATATGTTAGTTTTTCATATAACACAACCACATTGCCATCAAATACATTGCACCATGAAGGAAATCTAACTTGAGTTAGCTTTCCTTCTAACAATATTGGATGGTGAATGAAAGCTAATGTGTGTTAGCTTGCATATGTTAGCTTTCCATCTAACACAACCATATTGTCATCAAATACATTGCACCATGAAAGAAATCTAACTCGGGTTAGTTTTCCTCCTAACAACATTGCACGGTGAATAAAAACTAACGTGTGTTAGCCTTCATATGTTAGCTTTCCATCTAACACAACCACATTGTTATCAAATACATTACACCATGAAAGAAATCTAACTCGAGTTAGCTTTCCTTCTAACAACATTGCACGATGAATAAAAGCTAAGACGTGTTAGCCTTCATATGTTAAATTTCCATCTAACACAACCACATTGTCATCAAATACATTGCACCATGAAGAAAATCTAACTCGGGTTAGCTTTCCTTCTAACAACATTGCATAGGGAATGAAAACTAACACAGGTTAGCTTTCCATCTAACACAACCACATTGTCATCAAATACATTGCACCATGAAGGAAATCTAACTTGGGTTTGCATGATCAATGAAAGCTATCAAATGTTAACCTCCATATGTTAGCTTTCCACCTTCATATGTTAGCTTTCCATCTAACACAACCACATTGTCATCAAATGCATTGCACCATGAAAGAAATCTAACTTGGGTTAGCTTTCATTCTAACAACATTGCACCATGAAAGAAATCTAACTTGGGTTAGCTTTCATTCTAACAACATTGCACAATGAGTGAAAGAAAATACGTGTTAACCTTCATATGTTAGCTTTCCATATAACACAACAACATCGTCATCAAATACATTGCACCGTGAATGAAATCTAACTTGGGTTAGCTTTCCTTTTAACAACATTGTACGGTGAAGGAAAGCTAACACTCCTCGATTTTTGTGCCATTTTACGGATAAAACCCATACTATACACATCCGTACAGACTATCCCACAAGAAGTAAAACAATGCTTCAATTTTCATGTTGTTGTACGGTTCCCTTTCACCTCAAAATATATGAAATTTTCTATGCGATAAATGTTGTATGGTCTTGGAAAATGTGCCCACTCTCCTGTGGTATGGTCTTGGGAAATGTGCCTCTCTCCCTACTCAAATTTGTGTGCTCCTCTTCTCTTGTTGCAAGTCTCTCTTCCACTCTTCACCTTAAGATCTTACACTCTCTCAACTCAAAAGTATCCAATTCCTCTTTAGATCTCCCTTTGACTCTTCAAGATGGGTAAATGAAAAGTCACATGATCCAATCGTCAAGATTAGATCTTGAGACCATAAGATCAATTTTTGTGTTATATTCTCACTTTATGGCAACTTAAGTAATTTAATTCTCACCCTAAAGCAAAAGTCGCTTTCATTTTATAAAAATAAAGTCACTTAACTTTTATAAAGTAAATGCCTAGAAAATCACTTTATGTCCCCCACATGTTAAGACACCAAGCCTATGTAGAAGACCATCCAATCTAAAAATAACTCAATGCTCCCTCTTAGCGAGGAAGGTGTTTTGCACCACCCCCAACTTATCTCTAAAGTTGACAAACTTTCCCCTCGTCAAATCCTTTCTAAGGATGTCCGCAAACTACTCATCTGTAAAAATATATTGTCGTTAGACTTCCCCTCTCTGAACATAATCTCGGATGAAGTGGTACCTAATCTCAATGTGTTTCGACCGGTCATGAAACACTAGATTCTTCAAGAGTTTGATTCAACTCTTATTATTACAGTAAATGACAGTAAGGTGCAACTGCTGACCAAATAGCCCAACCAGCAACTTGCGAAGCCAGATGGCCTCACAACTTGCCAAATTGGTGGCCATATACTCTACCTTGGTGAAACTCGATGCAACTGACTTCTACTTCTTGCTGAACCACGACACTACTGCCAAGCCCAAACTGAAACAACACCTTGAAGTGCTCTTCCTGTCAACTGCACTGTCGGCGCAATCTGAGTCAATGAGGCCCAATGTAATTTTTGCATTGGGGGGTTGAATTAACGAAACCCCTCCCCGAGAAATTGTGGATAGCTCAATTGCATACGCTACCCCTCGACACACGTTTTGGAATTCGCAGAACTCAATTATGCAGCTCAATTGGAAATCTAGGCCCTTAGAGCAATTGTCCATGACCCTAAATGAAACTTTGATGCGAGCATCAACTCGCCATAACTTGCAATCTGGGGCTTGGATTGACAAACCGTCATCTTTGTTGGGTTCAGGACATGGGGATTCATCTAGGATACTCCTCTCCTCCCAAAGCCTACGATACACTGTTCCCAACTGCTCAGTCCGCCACCAAGCCTCATCCACAAACCAACAACCGACACACTGTCAAGCTCACTACCCCAACAATGTTCACAACCGGGTCTGCTTCCAAAGCCAATGAACTTTTCCCAAGCCAAATTAACACTTCCGGCAATCCACGCAAGTGTCCCGGCTCACTTGCCTTTCTTCTGTGGCTTCAAGTGACTGACGCTACCACAATTCCTTGAGCCCAAACTCACCCCAAACTATCAAGTGAGACCGGCTCACTTCGGCCCCCAACTTCAAGCAACCCTCAATAAATAACCATGTGGCCGTTGCACTATGTAAACAACTTGATCCAACAAGAAACACTAAGAAACTATCTTACCCAGGCTAACCGACCAACGCAAGCTTCCACTAAGGCCGTGCTCGCTTCAATCAAGCCAAACTGTGAAGTGTGAGATTCTATCAAGGTCTGCGCACTTTCTTCACTGTAGTGTGCACCACTATGCAAGTTCGGACGACTTGCATTCAATTTGCGTTGCAATCTATGAAAAATCGGTCACACTGTGTTCAATCCTTAACAACCAATGCAAATTCGGTCTGCCTGAACTCAACTTCAGGGTCGGCACTCAACTTTTGCTCAAGTCGCGCACTTTGCTCACTGTTTTGGTCGACTACGTTCAATTTGCTCAACCCAGGCCGACGCACAACGACATGTTTCATAAACTTCTACCTTCAACTCCACTCAAGCCATGCACGTTCAGAAACCCACTTTTCCTCTTCAAAAGTGGGTAGAGTTCTTCATAAGCCTCTTATACCATTTGTGACACAACTAGACATCCTTTCCCTCAACTCAACAAGTGTCCCTACCTAACCAGTGCAGCACGACTCAATGGTGGGCTTGGAGGCTTGGCAGTTCAAGTCGCATGTTGACTGACTACGTCTAAAAACAACAAGTTCCTTAAGTCAATCTTCCTACCGCACACCCTCCTACTGCATTTTGCCTCCTGAAGCACTTGTACGCCTACCTTCTGCAGTGCCAGTTAGCCAAACTCATGCCTTCACCTCAGTCTGCGTCCTTTGCCCTAGAACTGGCCACAGAGTTAAGTGTGAGTGTGCCTTGCATGTGTTTGCTTCTTGCACTTCATGCACTTCTTGCAATTATGTCTTCACAACTTGAGCACTCCTCCAATTTATAGCCTTGCATCAAACCCAAATGCAAATCAAGAGTCGATGCACCCCAAACGGGCCTTTTCGACGTCGAAGCCCCTTTCCATTTCTAAGTGGACCAAGCGCACCAAGCCGATGTCTCAAGTTGATGCTTTCATTTGCAAGTCAATCCCCTTGGGTCCACACCAAGGTTGACGTGCCCAACTTCAAACCAAACCTGAGGCCCTTGCCAAGGCGCCTCTCCATCAAGCCAACGGTTCATAAACGCATCGATGCAGTTGTAATCCATCTCAAGATCCACTTTCCAACTGACTTCCAACTTTTCTGATTTTGAACGCTTTGGGCCCACTCACAAGCTCCAGACCCCAAGTGCATCCAAGTCATCTATAAATCCAATACCTTCCAAACACACTTCACAAGTGTTGAGCCTTGCCATTGCGTCCAAGGCTTCTCCAAGCTCAACAAAATGCTTTCACATGGTTCTGGCATGCGGTCACATCCCGCTTGACTCTATCTCAGTCAAAGTTTTCAATGCCCAACACTTAGGCAATAGGTCACAAACCTTGGCCAAGTCCAAGGCCTAACATTTATACCTTTCTCATGAATACCTTGGTGATTTCGAAAAGAATACAAGAGGAATCAGTTTGAAATTGGTAAGGAAGATGGGTTACGAAAAACATGGGATAGGCAATAGAAGACAAGGCATCCTGAGCCCCATTATAGAAGGCAAGGCATCCTAAGGCTTATAAAAAAAGGCAAGGCATCCTAAGGCACCAATAGCATTTTCATCTGAAGTCTCCACAAGTGCTGCCATCTATGGAGTATACCCCATTCTCTGCGTTATATTTGGGATCATCAAAGATAGGTTTTCTTAGCTTCTTTATTTTTTGCTTCCAAATTCCTCCAAGTGCATCTATTACTTGATGATTTACTTTTGAAGGAATTGTTATCCCTTACATTTTAGGTCATTTTTTAACATTTAGTTTTCCTCACGTTAAATATTCAGATGGTTGGAGCAGCTCGTGAATGAGATAGGGTTTTGTGATGAGGCAATGTTTCGTCATTGGATTAATGAGATAGTTGATCATGGATAGACATGCCCCTGATGCTTAATTGGTTTTGAACATTGATGATTTCAACATAGGTTTTGTAAAATTGAAGATAACATTCTAGTCCATTTGATGACAGCATGTGTATTTTGACAAGTTGTGAGATGTTGGACAAAGGGAGAAGTCATTGTACTCCCATTCTCATTATCTATATCAACCCAGGGGATAAATTTGGGTTTTCTCCAAAGAGATGCCTGATAAGAAGTATTCGATCAGCAGGAGAGGGGAGATCATGTTGTTGATTCCAAAGACAAGGAGCAAACAAGCATTCTATAGACTGCAAGATTGATTGAGATATCATTAAGAAACAAATTGAATGCAATAACTCAACAGTATTCTGTTGAATGACACCACAGTATTGTTTCTTCATCAACGAAGAAGTCAAATATTGTGACATTCCTCACCATTTGATTGCCTTGATCCACTATTGAAACACTTAGCATGGAGATCAATTGAAGGGTATCCTTCCTAGTAACTCGGCTAGAGGCTTTCAATCATAGTCACAAGGGAACCATTCCAAGCAACTGTGCTTGATCAGAAAAGGGGAATTCAAAGTATTCTCATCTATAGTCAAGGAGACCTAAACCATGGGCATGACTACCTATTTAAAGACACAATTTAGAGCTAGGACATGCTAAAAGTATAAACAACATGTGGGGTTATAGTCCTGCCCTGTTTCTGGCTTAGATAACAATCTAAATAACCATCCAAAATACTCAAACCATCACAAATCCTATGTCTGTATGAAGAGTACAAGTGTGTTGATCTCTAAATTAACTACCTTGACTTTCTTTATACATAGTAGACCCTGAAATGAAGGTATATTCACTTGATTCTAAGGATTGTGGCTACCATGAAGTTTGTCATAATCAGTATCTTCAAAATCTGGGTATGGTTGGGTGTTTCTTACCTCATCTTGAGCATATTTCAAGGTTGTTGGAATAGTTTCTGTGCACAAAAACAAGCAAGTAAATGCACCACATTGACCAGTCAAATAGGACATGTCCAACATATGATTCCAACAATGACATCTATAACGGTGACAAGTCTGAGCGATGATTCCAGTATCCTTCAAACAATTAAGCAGTGACCATCATGTTTCATCATATTATACTTCTAAAACTCACATAAAAGGGGGTGATTTGATGATGTTTTCAAGAATGTTTCATACCAGTAGTAGCCTTTCTTCTGCAACAACATATATGGCAGCTAGAATGAGATGCCACATGGCATTTGGAGATTAGAAAGAACTTAGTTCAATGCCTTACTTATACACATATGGAGTTTGACTTCATCGCCCTCTTAAGCTAACATGTTTCTTATTTGGCACTGTGACACATGTTGAGGGTGTGATGTTTTAATTAAGAAATCATGGAAGGCTCCCTCATCTTCAACCTTATTCCATCGTTGGAGTTCTATTTCCTTGCTCATATTGAGGTCTTTTTTATTATACGGGTGCTTTCCTTGCATGGATACCTTACACATGTGGAGGTAGATTTGGTGGAGCATTTTGGTTTATAATGGAGCATTTTTGGCATTTGGTGGAGCATTCTTGAATATAAGAGGGAAGATCAGGTCTGGACAATTTAAACTTGACTCAGATAGTTCTCAATGGGCTATAGTTTCTCTATTAAATGAAACATTAAAAGATTTCAATTCATGAATGAAATTCATATCTTGTCTTGGTAGCTCTTTCAGTGAGATCAGTTGCAGTGTATTGAATTCCTTAACTGCCTCACTATTATCTCAAAATTGCCGAATACCTTTAATAAATTAACCTTTTGTTATATAGCTTGGGCTTAAGAAGCACCTCTATATGTGGTTTCCATTTCGCTAAAGAAGCCTCTCTTATATAAGGTCATCATTTTCTGGGATGGGGAGAATCAGAGAGAATTTCAATCCAAACACAGTTAACAAAGTCGGATAATCAGCATTGTATCTTGAGGCACATCATTTATCATTTCTCACTAAAGATTCTCACCGGTCAACAGGAAATGCACCTGATATAAAAGAGTGAACTAACTTGTAACAATATGCTATGGTAAAACTTGCATCAACCTATCTAATGGTTACAAACCAAATTGTAGGGTCATAAAAATTAAAATGAAATTAGTGTTCCAATTTTGTATATGGGGAGAGGTGGCATATTTAACAAGCATCGTAGACTGCATTGTTTCCATCATCCTTCTATCTGTCATCATATAGTTATAAACATGTTTTTCAAAACCTCAGTAGTACCACCCTCAACAACAGATGCCTATTGCAATAAGGAACACAACAAGGTCACAAATGGACAACCAACCAAGCATATTCCATTAGCATATGAAGCTGGAAGTGTTTAGTTATAATTGATCCTTTTTAATGGTACAACAGGACATTAATTGTTTACTAAGAAGTGGGACTGATGTTGGAAATTTGGCAGCAGCCAAGAAATGCTAGGCACCGTAATGAATGGCCTCTTGAAAATCTGCTCATATGACTTGCTAAATGAAAAGAACATCAATACCAATCAGGTCTACCTTATGCCATTAGGTACAAAGGTTAGACTGATGGAATTCTATTTTTCAAGGGGTGCTAACGGAGGTCCAGCTGACAATAATTTAGAGAAGCTATATATGATTCCAGAATTCCCTGGGCCATAGAGATCTCTAGGGTTCAATAGAGAATATTGAGTCAAACTAGAATACTTAAATCTAAGAAGTGCAAGCAAAGGCTGATCACAGTCTATTGATATGCAGTCATTCTTTTCAACATTACTACTAGTACTTAGTAATAATATATAGTAATTGCATGTTGGTCTTAGTCTTTCAAACAAAAATTAAGCAGATGGTTCATCTTTATGTGCTTCCTCTCCTGTTTTTTTCTGAAAAAAATAAGCATTTGTATTGTAGCCAGATTCAAATGGAAACATAATTTAGGATTCAATACTTTAAGATGGAGGATTTCTAGCATAGATACTAGAGACTAAGCCTTTAGATCACTGAAAAGGGTAGTAACTTAACAGACAGTATTGCATACCTAATATATATGGAATCTGGATCACTTACAAAGACACTTCAAAGAATATAACTTCCAATCAACTAAATGAAATAGTTCAACTGAGAATGCAAGGAAAATTAGTACTGTTGTTGGATGTATGTAGAAATAACTTTCCTTCTTAATCATGGATTAAACTGATACTGGACTTCTTATGTAGCTTATGTTTGTAATATAAAACAAGTTACCAAGACAAGATATGGATTTCATTTATGAATTGAAATCTTTTATTGTTTCATTTAATAGAGAAACTATAGCCCATTGAGAACTATCTAAGTCAAGTTTAAATTGTCCAGACCTGATCTTCCCTCTTATATTCAAGAATGCTCCATTATAAACCATCAATGCACATTATAAACCATCCCGTTGGCATCCCATTAGATATTTTCAAATCTAAATCTACCTGCTTATCCATTTACCACCAATTAAATTTGTTACTTAATCAACAGCCCCATGTCTGTTTTACTTTTAACCTTTTTGTGTAAAAAATCAAACTCCAATCTTCATTTATTCCTATAAAAAGGAAGTTCACAAAATTATCGGTAACTGAACAGCTTAAAACCTGTTACACTCACCGCAAAAAGAAAGAGCTAAATGTTATGTATTACCTACCCAATCGATATTTTACTATCCAGTTCAATGGTGCACCAAGTCTGATATTTTTATGTTGAAATTTGCATAAGGGAATGGCGTTTTCAGCTCATATTGCATCGAACCAGGAGGGGCAGTGAAGGAGAAGTCATTATCATTCTGTGTGGAAAAAGTGCAGAAAGGGGTATCCAGAGTCACAAACGATTATTTTCGGTCATCCATAAATTTTAGTGAGACATACAAAATTATTCCAGCATTACCAAGAGGCATATTTCTGTCTACATGGTGGAAAATACCATTTCAGCTGGTTGATTTTGGATTTGGGAAGCCTTTATATGCAGACCCCATTGTGAATGCCATGGTGGAGTTTGTGTTGTTTCTCTCCAATGGAAAACACAATGGTGGTCTCAACATCTACATTGCCCTCCAAAATAATCAGTTGGACAAATTTGGGCAGTTTATCTATGATTTTTAAGTTTTCACAAAATATGTGTGGGAATTCATCATTACCTTTAGCACCATGTAAAACCTTACTGAAGTACACAGGTACCATTATTATGACTCTTTGCCACCATGACTGTATAGGAAGGTCACAGAACAAGTAAACAAAGACAGACTCAAAGCTGCAAAATGATTTACTCTGAATATGATGCACATGCTAGAAGTGATAACCCAATCTCCATGCAAAAGACTATGTCAAATCAGCCATTGAATTGATGACTCAAATTAGACCAAGGTCGACATTAACCATGAGGAATTGATATAAATGTCATCCCGTGAAGTGATGGGTTAAAAAATAAATCGGTATAATAATCATTGAGTTCATCCCCATGCTGTCTAGCAAAGGACATATCATACAAACCTGATGTTTTTATGGAATACTCAAATAGGCTCAGACAACAATACCAGTAGGAGTCGATATGTCGTGCCGATGTCCAAAAGAGACTTAGGACCCGCAGTTCTCAAATCACCCCTTTCAACAAAGCAATTGTGATCTCATCGACATCCTTTCTTAATCAGAAATACATAATGTCATATTTTTCTCTTGGAATATTTGACAGGAATTTCTAAAACTTTAACATTACCTCATCATTTTCTCCCATGAAAGGACTAGATGGGTTGTCAATAGCAATTCGAAGACTGCCAACATACTAACAATGATAGATGAATTTTCTGCAGAATGTCTTGTATGAATTCTTTTCCTCGCCATCAAACAATTGTTCATCCTCTTCCTCCTTAACTAGTGCCACCCCTTCCATATTGAGATAGTTGCATAAATGCACACGAATGTTGTAACAATATCTTGTGCCTGAACTCTTCCAACTTCAACAGTTGCATATCCGTAGTTCAATACAAGTGATGTTTCTTGGACCTCGATATATGATTTTGGTGTCCTTTCTCAGAAATAGTCCAAAACACTTTCAACCTAATCCATATCCATTTTGGCCCCTTCTTCAACCCAATCCATATCCACGTTCAAACACTCGCTTAGAGCTTCAAATAGCATGCAGATTCCATTCATGGAATGACGCAAGTTTGTATTGGCAATTAAACTAGATAGGATCTACACTCTTCCAGAAGGCTCTCAAATCCTGCAATGGTGAGTTCATTAAAGCAACATCTCATATGGTCCTGGGTAACCTGCTATAGCCTACCATTGTAGTTGGCAATTTTGATTTGGGTGAACTTGTAACCTTGTTGCTAGGAGAGAATACCTTTCTGCTGGGAGAGAATAGTAAATACCTTGCCCAGAATAGAACTTGTTGCTGGCAGATAATAGTATACTCAGAATAGACATCTGTTGGGCATTGTTGGGTAGTGGACAATGGGCATCGGATATATGTAGACATTACTGGGTACTAGTCTCACAATATTTTACATCGCTGGGCACTTCTGGACTTGTTCTCTTGCTACTGCGTGTCGAAGATTGAGCTGCTGGGTGTGCATTTTCCATTTGGAGGAGCTAAAACTGTTGGCATCGTGATTCATGTTATCTGATATACAAGGATAGATAAATGGGAATACTGAAAATTTTCTTGTTCGTATATATTTAAAAAGATAATTAACACCAATGGAAAATCTACCTGAAGCAGTATGCCTGAAGGAAATTCACAACAATCCATGGAGGGTACGAACGAAAGAGAAAAGAAGAGGAATGCAATTACTTCACTAAATAATTTTTTGTATGTTTTTAATCGATGTAATCCAAATGAAAGTAGAGACAAATCAAAAGCTGCCAGAAATGAGATGGGTTCTTTTCAGAAATCTTGTTGTGGATTGTGCATAGAGAAATCCCTCCAGGAAAAATTGCAATCTTCATTCATTTCAGAAACTATTTAGGCATGATTTGAAATTTTGTTTAGACATTACTTCAAACACATGGCTTGCATTCTCAACAAAGATAAACCGATTAGCCTTGATCCAGATTTGAATAAATCGATTCTCTATAGCAGTTCAGCTCTCCATCACCGTGGGTTCTCAACGATTTGTCACCATGGGTTATTTTTGCTGTGTCAACATTTCTGCTATCGCACGGAATATTCTGAGTCACTGTTCATCCCACCGATTCAGTTACAAGGAGTATTCTTAACTATGGTGTAAAACTCGGGAGGGTAGTTGGGAGGTAGGAGTAGCAGCCGCGGATGCAGAGATCAAAGCAAAGTATTGTTAGCTATGCCGCATAACTAAGGAAGGCAGGTAGGGAGGCAAGAAGAACAGTCGGGGATGCAGAGATCAAGGTAGTAGGGCCTGCATACCGGGGTAGAAGTTTTGTTGTTTGTTGTTTTTGCATTTTGATTTTTTTTTTCTTATTTAATTTTTTTATTTTAATTGTGTTTCTTTTGAGAAGGTTAAACATTTTACATTTTGGACATTTTTTCATTTTTCATTGGTGATTTTTTGCAAAATTGTAATTTTGGATTCATGATGATGATGTAAATGATGTTTTATATATGTCAATTTATTTAAGATGATGATGATGATGAATTTGATGAGGACAAGGATGCTGACTATATTGGCAATTTTGTCTTGATTGTATAAGTACTGTGGAATGTTGTTGCTTGACTTCTTTGTTTCTGCTCCAACACTCTTGGTGTTTAGGTGCTCTTAGACTCCTTTGAAAAAAGCAAAGCCCAATTATAACTCCACAAGTCGAATTGGGGATCTTCTATATTTTTATCGAGGGAAAAAACTAGATCCATTTAAAGGATACAGTGGTGATGTGGAGAAGAAGCAAATTGAAATTCTGGGTTCTATGTTCACTTGTTAGAGCAATAGGAGTCTTGAGCTTGGTGGTCAACTCTCAGGATCAAAATGCAGTGACCCTTTCTCATATAGAGAAGTCAATATCAAGAGTTGTAGAGACCTTTCAAGATTTCATAATGGAATACAGACACTATAAATTAATAAGAAATTTGAGGATACTTGTTTGCATGGCATAAATTTGAGAATACTTGTTGGCATGGTATCAATTCTCAAAACAGTTTGAGATGAAAATGTCTGTAGTAAGAAGGTAAAATAATCATTTTCAACATTACATAAATAATGAATTGCTAATAATCTCGTTACCATTGGAATGTTACCTCAATTCACACTAAAGGAGCTTATTGCTTCAAGTATATCGGTTGTGAGGGCGCCCTCAAGAACAATTATGGATCACTGTAGGCATGCATTGCGTTTGGATCGACACTCGAATCAGATCAGTGCCCTCGTTGTTCGGGCACCCTCTGGCTCTTTTAGAAAAAGCAAGGTTGAGTTATTGATTGAATTTGGTCACTCATAAATATCAATATTAAAATTAGATATCATTAAATTACTATTTCTTTCTTTTAAGAAATAATTGGGGCATAACACCCTAGTTTTCATCCCCAACTCATGTCTTCGTCCTTGGTAACAATCCCTGGTTTATGAGACCTTTAAATATTTGCCATCGAAGACTCATAATATTTGAAATATTTATGCTTTGGGATATGTGGTGTGGTCTAAGACCATATGCAAAGTGAGAAGGTATATCCTCTACTTTGACTTGTCCATACCTTTGCATCACAAAGAAAAGAAAAAAATATTACTTTCAAAGTCTTTCACAAATTTTTCCACGGCATTGGATGATAGGATTCAAAATTTCTAACATGATTATGATGAATATTTCAACCAATATGATGAGTTGAAAATAGTCACAAGGCTTTGTTTTTTTCATTCAGGGGGATTTTGAGTAGAATACTTCACTCATTTCATTGCTAACCAAATGAATGTCTTGACAACTGAACCCCCTATTCTTCTAATATTTAAAAAAAATGGGAAGGATATCATCACCACGATACCAATATTTCTAGGAAAGGACAATGATTTGCATGCATTCACACACACCTTGTCCAATGTGGATATGGTGTTGCCTACAAAAGGATTGCCCATTATGTAGAACTATGCTGAATTTCCCTCCCAAGCCAGACATGAGAAATTTCCAACTTTTCATCCTTGAGGATTTTTAGGTATCAATCATATCTCTTGCACTTGCCAATCATTGATCAACCCACATCTTTTAGCACCTGAAGTTTGATAGATGGGGAGAGGATGGGAAGGATGAAATGGTAATCGAACTATTGCCTCTAGTTCGGAAAGTGGATATGAAAAAGTATAAAGGTTTTATTTATTAAATAATGTGGTGAAATTAAAGGTTCTTCAAGGTCAGGATCCTCCAAGGATCTCATAAGAATGCAAAGGGAAGCTATAATTTATCCCACAAATTGGGTATGGGGACTGATATCTTCATGAAGAGCAGAAGGTGTTCTAGATGTGTGGTTTTGAGGACAACCATTTCAAATTGCTTATGTTAATGACTCATCTTTTGTTTCTAGAATTGTTTCACAAGTTTCTATTATGGACGAGTCGCACTTTGTTGGAAAGAAGTAAACTCATTTTACACTATCATTTTCTTTGCAAATTATTCATTTGTGACTAGAGGTGAGTACTCCTAGGAAAACATAATTATAGAGTATTGTCATTTCAATAAGGATAAGGCCTAGAGATATGAATCATATCATATCATTCAAAAGGATGGGAAAGTATAGTATCATCATGAAGAGAGGCTTGGCACTCAAAACTTGGTCAATCTGGATTCATGCAGTGTCACATGTTTGTTCGGGTACACAGGGTACTACCAAAGGACCGAACACCAAGAGCAACCACTTCACACAAACAGATCACAGATCAACACACCGATGTTTTGACGTGGTTTAAACCCTCTTGAGGGAAACACTCCACGGCCCCGGCCAAATAGCTTCTACGGGACAATTTATTATGCAAAGAAAGAAAGTTACAAATGAGCTTCTCATGATCGATCAACTAAACAATGACCCTCCATGCTCTTTAAATAGAGATCATGGACCAATCGGGTGTTAAGCCACGGATCAAGGTTAGGTTTGATCTAAGAGAAGTTGAGCCGTCGGATCACTCTATGTCGGAAACATATCGTGACTGTCGGATTAAGTATTTACAAATGCATACTAATGCATACTAAAGAAACACACTATCCCTAACGGATATATTACACAAGTTGATCTTAACTAACTCCTAAGTGTCTAAATATCCTAACATCCCCCCTTAAGAACAACTTGGGATAGGATTGAAGGATTTACAAAAGTGACACTATTAGGAGAAGGAAGGAGGCATTAGAGCCTATCCCCCCTTAATGACAAGTTCCTGAACTCCTAACATAGATCGAAGTTTAGAAAACTTCGCTTCTGTAAGAGACTTGGTGAAGATGTCTGCAACTTGATCATCTGTAGGGAAAAAGAGCACTTCAAGAACACGATCATGAACAAGATTTCTGATGAAGTACATATATAGCTCAATGTGTTTGCTGCGTTGATGTAGAACTGAATCTTTGGCAAGCTTGATGGCACTTTGATTGTGGCACCAAAGTGGAGTAGGCTGCTGCTGCTCGAATCCAAACTCTGAAAGGATCTGTCAAAGCCATAAAGCTTCCTGACTGGCATTAACTGCTGCTCGATATTCTGCCTCTGCTGAAGAAAGAGAAAGAGCTTGTTGTTTCTTACAAGCCCAAGTAATAGGTCCAGATCCCAGACTGAAAACATAACCTGCAGTAGACTTTTGATCATCAGGATCGCCGGCCCAATCTGAATTAGTGAAACCAACCAACAAAGGTTTCCCCCCTGTACTGTGATGAATCCCAAACTGAACTGTACCTCGAATATATCGAAGTATTCTTTTAGCTGCTTTCCAGTGACTTTCATGAGGTGTCTGCATATAATGGGAAACACGACCAACGGCAAAGGAAAGGTCAGGACGGGAATGAGTCAAGTATAAGAGACTACCAACAAGCTGGCGATACAAGGTGGCATCGACTTCAGGTGAAGTACAAGTGGCAGAAAGTTTGACTCCAGACTGGAAGGGAGAAGGGGCTGGTGTACAATCTTCCATGTAAAAGCGACGAAGAAGGTCACAAGCATACTTAGACTGAGAAAGAAAGATTCCTTCTTTGGTTTGCAGTACTTGGAGACCAAGAAAATAATGCAAATGTCCTAAGTCTGACATTTCAAAATTTTGTTTAAGACTGGATTTCACATGGGTTATAAGCTTAGGGTCACTACCAGTAAGAATAAAGTCATCAACATATAGAACAAGTATGATGAGATGGTTTCCTACTTTCTTGGTATAGACATTGGGGTCAGAATGGCATCTAGAAAAACCAGTGTCAAGGAGAAAGTTGTCCATTTTGGTATACCAAGCTCTAGGAGCTTGATTAAGGCCATATAAGGATTTCTTAAGGCGGCAGACAAGGCTAGAGTTATTCTGAACATAGCCAGGAGGTTGTTCCATGTAAATTTTCTCCTGTAAATCACCATGTAAGAAGGCAGACTTGACATCCATTTGATGGACTTCCCAGTTGTGTAAGGCTGCAAGGAAAAGAACAAGGCGGATGGAGTTCATTTTTGCGACGAGAGCAAAGGTTTCATTGTAGTCAATCCCTTCAACTTGGGAAAAACCTTTGGCAACTAACCTTGCCTTAAGTCTTTCAACACTTCCATCTGAGGCATACTTAGTTCTGTAGACCCATTTACATCTGACAAGTTTTCTTCCTTTTGGAAGAGGTACAAGATCCCAAGTATCGTTCGCCATTAAGGAACGATATTCTTCATCCATGGCTGCATCTCAATCTGGATTCCCTGAAGCTTCTGCAAAGGTTTCGGGATCATGATTCTCGGAAACTTGAGCCAAAAGAGAAGAGGCTCGCTGAAACTGAGAACGTGTTCGACGTTGATCTCTAGGATCACTGGCAAGATCACCAACTGCTTCACATGTTGAACGGACCCATCGAGGAAGCACTTGTGCTGGTGCAACTGGAGGAACATGAGCAGGCGGAGGTGGATTTTCATCCTCACTTTCATCATCAGAAACTGGAGTTGGAAACCTGTCAAGGAAGTTGGACGAAGAAGAAGAAGAAGGCACAAACGCCGAATCAGGCTCGCAGGCCACAGATGGCACAATCGCCGAGTTAGGCTCGCAGGCCAAGAGATTTTCATCAAATTTAACATCTCTTCTAATGATTATAGCATGAGAATGTGGTTGAAGAAGTCTATAACCTTTTACATCTTCAGAATATCCAACAAATATGCACTTTTCACTTTTAGGATGCAATGCTTTCCATTTTTCATCCGGAATGTGAGCCCATGCTTCACTACCAAACACACGAAAGTGACTTACATCAGGTTTAATTTTACTCCATGCTTCTTCCGGTGTTATACCTTGTAATGCTTTTGTGGGGGTGCGATTAACTATGTAATTTGCACAATTTATGGCTTTAGCCCAAAATTGAAGACTTAGTCCCTTAGATTGGATCATACAATTAGCCATTTCTTTTAAAGTGCGGTTCTTCCGCTCAGCTACACCATTTTGTTGTGGTGTATATGGAACAGTGTGCTGTTGTTGGATGCCTTGTTCAGTGCAGAAAGTAGTGAACTGTTTGTTAACATATTCTCCTCCATTGTCAGATCTTAACTTAATAATTTGATGACTAGATTGTTTTTCAACAAGGGCCTTGTAGGCCAAGAACATGTTAAATACTTCGCTCTTAAGTTTTAGGAAATAAACCCAAGTGCGTCTGGTGTAATCATCAATGAAAGTTAAGAAATATTTGAAACCAGAAAAGGAAGCAGATGGAAGAGGACCACACAAGTCACTATGCAAAAGCTCCAAGGGAACCGAGGCGTGCCAAGAGGCACGTTTGTCAAAACTGTCCCGATGATGTTTTTCGAGTACACAACCGGAGCAAACACCATCTCTGCAAGATACCATCGGAAGACTTGTCACCATATTTTCTTTACATAGTTGTTGCAATGAGCGATAATTTAAGTGACCAAATCGCTCATGCCAAAGTTTGCTCAAGTTATCACTATGAGCAACAAAAATAGAAGGGAAAGGTGATGACCCAAAGTTGTTAAACTTGTACAACCTGGTAATATCATCAACAATTCCGGTAGCTAGAACCTGTTGAGGATCTTTAAAATCCTTGATTACAACTTGGTGAGGTGTAAAGGTCACAGTTTTACCTTCACCAGAATGAGTGATCTGATAGACTGATAACAAATTGCAGGAAATTCTTGGAACACATAGTACATCACTAAAATGACCATTATCTACTGGAACTGTTCCAGCTCCTACAACACTTAGAGATCTATCATCACCAACAAATATTTGTTTGGTGTTACATTCATGCATAGTAGAAAAGATGGCTTGATCCTTAGCCATATGATAAGATGCTCCAGAATCAATGAGCCATTCATTTGAAGTAGAAGAAGAAGATGCATTATAAGAATAACCAGAAGCACAAAGTGCATGTCCATGAGAGGCTGATTCTGAAGACGAATCTAGGCTGATGTGGTGCTTCTTCATTGCTGCTTCTAAGGCTGCCATCTTCTTGAAACACTTAGATTCATCATGATTATCTTTCCCGCAATAGTTGCAATGATGCTCAGTCTTCTTGCCTTTTGGCTTGGATCCTTTGTCAATTTTTAAAGAAGGAGCTAACTGAGAGGGTTTGGGACCCTTGTTTGACTTATTATTGCGAAAATTTTGTTTCTTGGGAGGCTTGGACTTTTCTTTCTGTTGGGACAATAAGGCTTTCCCAGATGTATCTGCATTGTTGATTATTCCAAGATGAATGAGTTTATCTTGTTCTCTAATCAGGGAATCACAAAAGGATTCAAGACTAGGATCTTGATAGCTAGCTGCATTCAAGGATGCTTTCATGGAGTAAAATGTAGATACAAAAACAGAATATGCAGGTCCAAGTTTGGAAAGAATATGATAAATGCACTGTTTGTCTTCCCTCTCAATCTTACATTCTGCACATAAGAGTTTAAGAGTTTTGTACTTAGATAAATAATCTTGAATGCATGAAAAGTCACTTGGATTTAAAGAAATCAACTCATTTTCGAGTTGATGACCTTGAATTTCATTGTGTTTACCAAACACAGTTTCCAACTTGTCCCAAGCAGCATTAGGTTCATTAATTCCAGATATGTGGAATCGCAAATCAGTAGAGATTGACATCCCAATCTATCCACGAGCTTCATCACATCTATTTGCCCATTTTATTTTCTTATCATCATCAGTGGGTTCTTTTTCTTTCCCTGTTGTAATTCTGAAAAGTCCCCTACTTCGTAGAACATCCTCCATACGAGATTTCCATGAGAAATAGTTGGAACTGTTAAGTAGAATATCACAAAGGGCGGCCATATTTGTAAATTAATGGCTGTAAAAGCAGAAACCAATAGTCTGGATGTGAAGAGCTCGAAAAAATAGGCGGTTTCAAAAAAAACGGCACTGAAAACTGACTCTGTATGATGAAGTTATGCTTGAACAAAGAAACTGTTGAAGATGTCCCCAACAGTGACGTGGCAGCTAGAGAATGTCCAGCAAAAAAAAAGAACCTCCCTCTTCCCAAGATGAACCTTTTGACAATCACTTTACAAGAAAGTTGCTTTAAGTGAACCACTTTTGTAAAATAAGTGATTTCACTTTTACAATGATATTACTTTTAAATAGTGCAACAATAAAAAAACTTAAGTGACTCACTTGTATTTTTATTTTTTATTATTTAAGTGAGATGCACTTTTACAATGAAGTAACTTCATAAGACTTGAACTCAAGACCTATTAAGGAATAAAGCAACTTTGAACCAAGTGAGCTAGATTAAAAGGTATGTAAAATATGGGAATGAGGAAGGGAGCTTTTTTTTTTTTTTATTGCTCTTCTTGCTCGGTTTGCGTGC
The DNA here is from genome assembly GCA_027924585.1 of Larix kaempferi. Taxonomy (NCBI): domain Eukaryota; kingdom Viridiplantae; phylum Streptophyta; class Pinopsida; order Pinales; family Pinaceae; genus Larix; species Larix kaempferi. The sequence goes on along the minus strand of BSBM01000378.1, from coordinate 9,344,575 downwards.
TTGCCATTTTTCCTGCAAAACAAACCACAAATCGAAACAAAAAAAAAAATTTCCACACTTGTGGAGTTAGATCTTGTTAGCTTGCCCGGAAAGTTTATGTTTTCTCTTTGTTTCTGATTTGCCGAGATCGCGCAAGGTGCACGACAAAGAGCATACGCAGCCGAGAAAAACCCTTTCCCTTTCTGTTTCTGATTTGCCGAGATCGCTCAAGGTGCACGGCAAAGAGCATACGCAGATGGGAAAGCAACAATCCGAACAAAAAAAAATCTAACAGAAAAAAAAAAAAATGAAATATGAGATTCAAAAAATGAAATAAAAAAAATGCGTCATTGTAACATTATACCTTCAGATCTGATGAAATACGCGTTTCTGGAGCAACCGGGAACCGTTTTCGATCAAACGAAAACTATTTCCCAATGGAAACGATGCTCCGGACACAATGGAACACCTCCCACAGCCCAGAAATGCACATAAATACCAGAACTAGAAACCCTTTCGAGTTTCAGCAACAGCAGTTCAAGATCTAGATCATAACCGAAAGCGGCACTTCATAAAAACTCTGATACCATGTTCGGGTACACAGGGTACTACCAAAGGACCGAACACCAAGAGAAAGCACTTCACACAAACATATCACATATCAACACACCGATGTTTTGATATGGTTTAAACCCTCTTGAGGGAAACACCACGGCCCCAGCCAAATAGCTTCTACGGGACAATTTATTATGTAAAGAAAGAAAGTTACAAATGAGCTTCTCATGATCGATCAACTAAACAATGACCCTCCATGCTCTTTAAATAGATATCATGGACCAATCGGGTGTTAAGCCACGGATCAAGGTTAGGTTTGATCTAAGAGAAGTTGAGCCGTCGGATCACTCTATGTCGGAAACATATCGTGACCGTCGGATTAAGTATTTACAAATGCATACTAATGCATACTAAAGAAACACATTATCCCTAACGGATATATTACACAAGTTGATCTTAACTAACTCCTAGGTGTCTAAATATCCTAACATAATTATTCATTTGTGAGTAGAGGTGAGTACTCCTAGGAAAACATAATTATAGAGTATTGTCATTTCGATAAGGATAAGGCCTAGAGATATGAATCATATCATATCATTCAAAAGGATGGGAAAGTATAGTATCATCATGAAGAGAGGCTTGTCACTCAAAACTTGGTCAATCTGGATTCATGCAGTGTCACATTTTGGCCATTTTAGTAGGAGAGGCCCGAGAAAAGGGTAGGAAAATATAAGAGTTAAAATACTCAATTGATCTTGACAAGATCAAGTTATATTGTACTTGTTGCATAAAGTATCCCCCTCTAAACCATACTCAGAAGCTACCTATTCTTCCAAATTAAAATAGACAACATAATGGAGAGGCTACACATTTATCTGATCATAATCCCGAGTCTTGGTGGGATATGAGCATCTGCCTAGGGAAATTGGAAGAAACACATGAAAGAATTCTTGAATATGAAAAGTTTGTGGAATTGTATAATAAATTTCATGGGATTAAAGAAGATATTAATATCATTCCTTATATAATGGATGTAGTTAATGCTTGAAGCGCCCAATCTCTTCCCACAGAGGGAACAAAAACTAAAGTTGTGACTCAATCTACAAAGAAGACAAGCCTACGAAAACCCTTTGTTGCCTCCAAGGGTGAGAAAGAGGCCAATTTTGTGAAAGGTTTTGACATGGCCCAAAAGATGGGATATTAAAGTGTGGTTATGGGTACTGGTAAAGATGTTCAAGGACCATGGAGAGCATTGGAAGTAGAAAAGAGATGTAAGGGCTTAGGTATCTCCCTTGCATTGATTCATCTCGGGTGTCAGCGGAGGGGATGTTTCTTCTCTGGAAATGTTAGGCCCATAGCTAAAGAAGTTGGATAAAATCCCTTCCCAAACTCCAGATAGAATGTCCCTTAAGTGTTTATGCTCCCAATCCCTAGTCTGTGCCTCCCATCTACCTTCAAAGGACCCAATACTTGGCTGGTGATGATGAAGATTTAGCAGTTGCTTCTAAAATTCCCAAGACAAACTTCCAATGCTAAGAGTCTCCACTAGCACCAAAACTTGCTATAAATTCTTCTGGCCAAAAGGTAAATTATGGAAATCAATTTGCAAAGAGATACCTTAAATGAAATCTATGCTCATTTCCTAGAGGTAATTTCAATAGCCACCTTCAAAGGAATGACCTTCATGGAGAAGACTATCCTTGAATTGATGCCAAGTAAACTCTAAAATCTAGCCAATGTGGAGAAGGAGGAGACAAATTCTACTCACCTCTCCTAGACAATGATGATTTTAGGATATGTACAGATACGGTGTCTTAATGAGTCTCTACTATTTTTTTAAATATGCCTCAACAAAATTTGTTCTCTTCTACAATGACTATCAAAAATTTAAAAAAATGGCAGTTATACCAACTTTGTGAAGCTAAAATACCAAACATGATATTTACCAAGTAATTGGCTATCAAAAGATTAAATACATTTGCAATCACTTTAATTTTTGCTATCCACTACAATTTTGCTTGTTGTCAATATTAATCATAGTAAAATTGACTACAAACTGAAGTCTCTCATGTAGTACATTTAACACAAAATACCCATAATTCCTAAATTGTGGCATAAGAACTATAATTTAATTGACCTCACAATCTTCGTACTTACATTTTAAATAATAAAGCCCACCAAATATCCCTAGCCCCTACATTAGTATGATCTTGGTTCAATTCTCCTGGAGATGGTCTTGTACGTAACTTGTATTCGATGGGTCCATGTGTATGTATATGTGTGGTGTTCTAGGTCCAAAAGGCTCCCCGGGCATACCACTTTCAAAATGATGCAAATGCATTAAGAAAGTTGGTTCATTCAAACCATTGTATCGCCATTATAAGTACATCGTGGCACACCATTCTTGAATACTATATATCATGTTGGTATATATCATAATTTTATTTTGTGGATGTGGGTGTAAATATTTCCTACTTAGTATTTCTTAAAAGAAATATTGTATCTTAAATATTTAGGAACCAAAATCCTAAATATTATATATTGCTTATCTTAATGAGTGTCACTTCATAGCTACCTACATAATTTTTGTTTGTCTTTAATTCTTGGCTAAGTGAATGGGCGCAAGTTGATGTAATTGCGTCGAGCAGCTTGGTTAGGCCATGGAGGAGACCCTGCATATTTTTTGGTTTTCCTAACTAGTGCTTAAAATCGGCAGGAACTAGGAGTCTGCCTCCCCCTTTGGGAAGCTTAGTACCAACCTAGTCATCAAAAAGTGGGAATATGCTATTTTTGTCATTTGGTCTCGAAATTTTGTATGAGGGTGCATTGTTCTCCTCTGGGATGGACACAACAAAGCTGTGACACATCCGATGGCATGCAACTATATTAGTCGAATGTCACGGTCGTTTCCGGGTATGGCGAGCTAGGTAAGGACAATTTAGTTGTTGACCGACGGTTTGGGTCACCCTCGTCACTATGTATGGAGCCTAGGGTTTGGACAAACCCTAACTCTCAGGTAGTTTTTACCTCCCCTATCAAGGGCCCCACCAATAAACATGTGAATATTGTTGAGGAGGTTTCAAAATTATATAAGTCACCGCTGTTGAACGTCGGGGTTTCCGAGTTGTCATTTTTGGGCTCGGCTAGCAGCCCTGTTGTTAGGGTTTCTAATAATTGTGGTACTATTTCCCTATCCATGAGGGCCCTGGCCAGGGAGAGAGCCCAAGATCGATGAAGGATAAAACTAGAGAAGGTGAAAGAGGGCCACACTTTGTGTGTGTTGGGAAAAGACATCACTTTTGACATGGTTGAGGGTTTATCTTTCCAGGGCTTTGATGGGCAAATTTGAGTATATTAAACTCAGTCGATTGGAGATTCTGGAGTGGGTTTATTGAACTTGGAAACCCCTCATAAACTATGTCTTGAGGGTCATTATGTTGGTGAAACGGTACTCGAAAGGTCATTATTTCCCCCCATTGCATTGATATACTTGATTTATCCTCATCATACTGGTACCGGGCATCAAACTTGGGATTATCGTCAAAGGTCACCGTAGAATGGAACGGCTATATGATGATTTTGCATAGAGCAAGTATTAAATTATATGATATGGAGGACTCATTAGTTTAGGATTGGGGTAATGCCAATGGTGTTCTTATTGCAAAAAAATATTATGAGACTATTACTCTCAATTAAGCTCCCAATCTTTCGAACTGGTGGGCCAAAGCTATATGGAAATGGCGCATTCTTTTGAAAATTAGATGCTTTTTTTGGTTTTGTCTAGAAAATTAAATACTTTCTTGGGACAATCTACTTAAACATGGATTATGTGGTGCTGGCATATGTTCTTTACGTCGTATGGAAGAAGAATCCGTCTCCCACTTGTTCAATCAATGCCATTTCTTCATATCAGTTTAGTCTAATTTAGGTGCTAGACTACATCACCAGGATGACTGGACTTTAACTAATTTTTAGGATTGTTTTTACAAGTGGTTTCACATCAAAGTCAAGTATAAGGAATTGACTTTGTTTATAATTTGGGAGGTTTGGAAGGCAAGAAACAGGTCTATCTTTGAAGACATCAGTCCATCTAGTTTTCATGTATGCTCTAAAGCAATTAGCTCCTTTTATGATTTTTTCAAAAAAAGGCCAAATCATAAAATTAGACCTTCGAAGATGCCACATGTTGATGACACTATTTCTGTTGGCTATTTCAATGGTGCTAAGAAGGAGGGCCTATGTGGGGCTAGTATGGTGCTCCGGATCAAAATAAACCACCAATTATTTTTGAGAATGGGTGTTGGTACAGGCACCAACACAAAGGTCGAACTTCTGGCCCTGTGGGGATTACTATGGACTGCGAAGAAAAGAGGCATTCTTAATCTCAGGGTCTTTGGTGATTTGAGGGTGGTGATAGGCCGGGCTGCTAGTTCCTCCAGACTTCAGGTCATTCATCTTGAGCAGTGGGTTGACAACATTCATGACATGTTAAGAGGTTTCCCCTTTATCTCCTTTTATCATATCTTTCGGGGACTTAATCAAAGGGATGATACTTTATCTAAGTTGGCCATTGGGCCTATGGATGATTTCATTCTTTATGAAGATCTCATTGAAGATCATGTGGTGTATTCTAGATTATGTTTTCTCTTCTAATCTTCAGGTCTTTTGTATGTTGTTTTTCCTTCTATTGTCTTTGTATGGAGGATAAGGTCTTTTGGTATTTTTGGAGTTTTAGTCCCTCTAAGATTAGTCTTGACAGGTCTCTTTGAAGTCGACAATTATACTTTTTGAACATGTTTATCAGCATCAACAATCTGATGAAGAATAATATGTAACTTTGATTATTGATTAATAACAAATTTTAGCTTTTCAGTTTTGAAAAACAAATATTGCTTGTCTTAATGTTATAACCCATACATATTTAATGATATATAATGATAGTAATACAAGTTTACACATATATATACAAAAATAAATAAATAAATCCAAATACATGATCTTTTGTTAAACAAAAGTGATGACATTGACAATAGCTTAACAGCCCATCACTGGACCTAACCTAAATTAACAATCGATTAACATCCCATCACTGCACCAACTGTGGCAACCATTGACATTCACATTACACTGCAATGGAGAAAATTGGAGGTTTGGGCACTACAATTCTCGTTGGACTATATTGGGAAAACTGGGTTTGGGTAACAAGTTTTCATCTACCATGGGTTTAGCGCTGTGTTTTGGGAACATATCCCTAGACGAGAAGGTAGCTCGGGAAGGGGATAGAAGGATTGTAGAGAGGGTCAAGTTGGGTGCAAGATGAACTATGAGAGCACGGGGTTGCAGGTCTTGAGGGATGCACGATGGATCGGTTAAGGACTGCAGAATGGTTTTCATGATCATGATTTTAGTCGAGCAACAATGATTACGAATTATAATGAGGGGGATTAATCAACTCTCAACAACCTCTACTGGTGTGAAGGGATTCCAATGGAACAATTTCTTCTTTGCCAGTATTATCAATGATAAGGTACTTAGATTTGGGTTTTATTTTATTGTCTTTTTGGGTATTTCTCTGGTAGAAATGTATGCAAACGTTGGATATTAGAAGATGCATGAAATATGTTTGTTAAATTGCCGAAACAAATATTGTTTCTTTTGAATACTATAATAATCCGATGTGCATATGATAGGCATGTTGACAAGGAACCAATTTTCTTGAACAAATGTCTGAACAAAATATTGTCTCATGAAATGAAAATTTACGATGTTCCACGATTCAGCATCTAAATGAAACATCACAGCAGAAGCAGCAGGAATGGCAACAACAATGATTGTCGCAAACTATTCCTCAACCTATGTCATCCTTTTTAGCATCTGGATACTATTCCTCAACCCCTGTCATCCTTTTTAGCATCTGGATACTGTGGATCTCCTCCATCACTGGCTGGACCCATGACAATATGGACATCTATACCAGTTTGCTCAACGCCTTTCAATTGAAGGTATCATTTAGACTTCTTAAGCAATGACACCAATATGGCCTTCTCCACTTCATACTCCACCACCTCTATAGAGGAAATTGCGATAAACGAAACCCAAGATTATATTTTTTTGTAATCTGGTTGACGGATTATGTTATATTAAAATGTACACAATATACAAAATTATGCTACTGCTGGCTTGCCACCAGGGAAGCCAGGCCAACAGTAACATTCCAGAAATTTAAGATTGTCTTTGATGTCTGTGGATTGTAACTGTACTGAAGTAAAACAGTAAGATTACTAGATTTACTATAACTAAACATAGGATAACATGAAATAGCAAAGTAACAGAATGGGTGCAGGGAAACCAGCTAACGATCTTTATCCTCAGAATCCAGGTTGATTGGATTGTTGGGAGAAGAGCCATCTCCATCCTTAGTGAGGATAACTTCAACACCCCATATTTCTCTAGCCAAAGTATCTTGTTTATGTTCCATCAACTGAAGCTGAGTTTGTATGCCTGTCAGCTACCTCTGAATCTTCATTCCTTCAAACTTTTTCTCCACAAGGACCTAAGGTAACAAAGATTTTGTGTTCTAGTAGAATTTTAAAATTTTGTGATACTTTGTATCATGAGCACGACTACTTCCAACATCTAGAATACAACATAAGTTTTCATCATCAATATTGAACTTGTGTTGCTCTCGACGTTGTGTCCTGACCTTGGCCTCCATGTATTCAACCTCCTACTTTTCCCTCTGCAAGATATTCCGAGTGTAGGCCTCAACACCTTACATATCTTCCTGCAACATATGAGGTTGGTTTCCCTTGATGTGTCTGGAGTGGCTTCCTTGTTTTATTGCTCTCGAGGCCATAGGAATCAAGCTCATAAGAAAACCTTTCCTGTTGATAGCTCATAGCCCCTTACACCATGTAAATTTTGAACTTCACACAATCTTTGCTCTGTGACAGGTCTGGACTCAATGATAACCTTGGACCCTGTGCACATTCTTCATCCAGAGACACCAGGACCAACAAATTCAATACCAGCCAATTGAGAACCCAATACCAGCAAATTCGAGACCCTTCGACCCCTTTACTGAGCATAAATGACAAAGTGGCCACCCAATGCCATGAGTATGCGATCAATGTCTCACCTAGCAAAATTCTTTTGCACTCAAGGAGCATTGTTAGGAAGTATAGAGTAGCCATTATGTAACAGAACAAACATAAGCTCTCCTGTAATTTCCAACCACCAAAACCTCTCCACAGTTCACCTTCCATTATTCTCCGCATGCGTTGTGGAGGGTAGGTATTATCCTGCATGCCGTCAAGATTTAGATGGTATCCACGTGGCCAGTGGATGTGCCACCCGCCTGTATCCCATCATGCCAAGTCTCTTCCCCAACATCCCATCTGAGGCAAGCCAGAGTTTATATTGATAAGATAATATAATTTTATTGATGTTGGACAAGTGATCATAAATTTATAGGTTAGGGTGGGGTGAGCTAGGGTTTTCTCATTCAGTTTTCAGAGATTTTTAAAGAGTATGCATGTACATTACTTTTCCAAATACATTATGCGAATACTGCTTTTAATCACCAAGGGTTCGTGTACGCAGTTTTGGACCTACATCCTTTTGAAAAAGGTTCATATGCGAAAGGTTCGAGTTTTCAACAATGAAACAAAACAATTTACATAAGTAAAAATATGGCACAAGTTTGAAGTTGATAATGCAGCCACATGAAATATGGCTATCAATGATCAGGAATCTCATCCCCATATTAACTTCCATAAAATATCCCAAAAGTAGGTCAAAGAATTTCATTTGAAAATAAATTATAACAATATATTTCTCATGCTATCGAATTGATATCAATGAGAACAAAGCATCTCTATCCTCCAAGGTCATTTCTCTCCTCTAAAGCAGGGAAGAATCTAGTATTGTAGACTTTCCTACGAACTATAGTATGAGTCCTCGTATGTGCTATAAAGCTAGGCAAGCAATCTAGAAGCCCTAGTAAGAGGTAATGTCTTCTAGATGTATGAGTATCACCCAATGTTATTAGAACTGGATCGGTGATTGAACTTGTCGATCCCAGAAACTGGAACCGGATCAAAACTGGTCTGGAACCAGTAAAAGATAAAACACAAAAATTGATCAACCAAAAAATACATAAAATATTCAAATGTTGATAAAAAATAACTTCATGTACATGCATGCAAATCCAAACCATTAGACACAAATATGCAAAGTTTACTGATGTATATAGCATTGTAAGGGTGAATATAGCAAAATGGTACCAAATGAAATACATATTCGAACCAAAGGTCCAAAATACAACTACATTAAGGACCTAAATGGCCTGCAAATTCCAAAAATAATCATACTATAAGCTATAGTCAAACCAAATTACATAATTATTTAAATTTTTTATTTTTTTGGGTGAAGAAAGTGCATTGTTACAAACCTGTTGAATCCAACTGGTGCTAACTGGTTTTGGCTTAAATCGGTCGGTTTTGACCAGTTCAAGCCAGTTTTGGAACAGTTCAAACCAAAACCAGCCACTGGTGTTCACTGTTAACACTGGTATCACCAAGATAGATGTTGCACTTATCTTCAGTAATGGTCATATATAGATGCAAGAAGGAAGTAGGAATATGGATTAATATAGATATTCCCTATTTGTCTTTTACAAAATGTCAAAAAAAAACTAGCTCCATTAATTACAACTACAATTATTTGGTTTTCATTTATGAAAATTGCGAGTAATCAACCAACTTCTCCATTGCTACCATCCTCCAATCTCGTAATGAACAGTACATAAGAAAATAAAATGTAAAAGAAGTCCTTACAAAAGGTCAATCTAGAGCTTAAGTGGCTTGACTGAAGCAATTATGATTGAGTACATGCTGCATAGAATGGGAGTAAAATGCCTCAAAGGGATGGGTGAGAACACCAGTTTTGAGCAATTGTTGACTCTAGAATTCAATCCTCCAAGCATGAGAAACTACGCATTGTGCAACTCTAGCTAAAACAAAAATCATGATTAAAGTAATTTCCTTAGCTTGAAATACAGAAATAATGATAATTTTAATTTTTTACAATACTATTATTCATGAACAAAACCAAAGTAAGGGAGAAGATAATGAAACTCACTATGTAGCAATGCTGCCAGGCTTCATCTAGGAAGGTAATCATAGGAAAGTAATTTCTTGCCTCTCATCCCTGAATAAATGCTGTCAAAGAAACAAGATGCTTATGCCTGATAGTACCCAACTCCTGAATGGCAGGTATGAATTCCAGATTCTCTCTATTTTTCAGATACCCATCTTGGAGAAGCCAAAATGTTATTAGACAACCATTATTGAACCTGGCCTTTTAGACAGTTTCATGACTAGATTTTCCCATGACTTCTCTTGTTGCATTCAAAACATCATCTCAAATGCTCAACTCCTTGGAAATTTACTAGTTTCCCACTACCATTGCCCATTCCTTCTTTCATGTCCTTCTTTGAGAGAGTAGATGAAGATCAAGATATGCCAATAACACCTGTGTTGAACATATGATAGCATCCAATTAACAAATTGTTAGATTTTCAGAATTTACTTCAATCTGATCTAGGATCTTAACTGAGAGAACAACATGTACAACATATCTACAGCATATCAATCATGGACACAATAATGCAAGCACACAAGAGACACAAAGTTTACTTGGGGAAAACCATAAGGTGAAAAACCCCAATAACTTCCTCAGAGATAGATAGAGCAATGATACAACCAAAGTACAAGAGATATTCTTCTCCTAGCAACAGAACCTCCTCCTCACAAGTGCGCCACTTTCCGAATGAGAGAAGTGTGTGTAATGAGTGATCAAATAGAGATCTCCCGATCTCTATTTATAGTTGTCCTATCCTGCCCAATAAACTAATGGGGCCTACATGTCTAGGTTAACCCATAGTTAACTTAATCCGGGCCGACCCCACACTTGGTGGTCTAATAACCCATTTACCCACATGACTCATACAGGGCCGACCCCATCAAGGTGGTCTAATAACCCATCAAGTATAAGTTACGACACTTTCAATATAAATGACAACACTTCCGTATAAAGGAATAATAACATCTCTATAGGAACATAAACACTTTTGTATAGAGAAATAATAACATCTTTATAGGAATACAATATACATGGGTAAATACATTCCGAAGTTACGTATACATTAACACTCCCTCTTAACTAGGAAGGTATTTCTCGACACAGATCTTCTAGTACAATTTTTCTTCTCTAGATCATCATCAGCGAATCATCATCATCGTCACTGCTGCTGCTATCTCAATCAATCTCTGAATCTACTCGTCATAGGAAGTTCTATAGAGCTAGTCCTTTTTCATACTGGATGTAGGCCCTCCACCTGTAGGTCTTCATCATCACTGGTCATACTGTGGAATCCTCATGACTCATCACGTGCATCTGCAAAACCTCGCAAGAGCATCCTAGGCCTTTTACGAGTGCACAACTCAACCTATCGAATCTCCCAGGATCTTTTACATGCCACTGCACAACCTGTCCACGACCACAGAGTATCACACTGATACTCACCATACATCCACCTGATGTATATCATCACATGATCATCCTGATCATCATCATCATCTGAGCAAGCCATCAAGTAGGTACACCTCAGGACTGATTATACTGCCTTTGCAAAACCTGCAAGATCTCTCAGGACTGATTACACTGCCTCGGCAAAACCTGCAAGAGCATCTCAGGACTGATTATATGCCTCTGCAAAACCTGTGTACCAAACTGTCACATCAATGTCTTTAGATCACCACATAGTCCACGGAGCACAACCCAGATGCACACACACAGCACTTACACTCACCAGCATGGGACTACCAACCTACTACCATCTGGGAAAGGCTCACAGCACTTACATCAACGACCATGGGAGGACCAACCTACCACCATGTCAGAATGGCACAGCACTTACATCAACGACCATGGGAGGACCAACCTACCACCATGTCGGAATGGCACAACACTTACATCAACGACCATGGGAGGACCAACCTACCACCATGTCAGAAAGGCCCAGAACTTACATCAACGACTATGAGAGGACCAACCTACTATCATGTCGGAATGGCTTCAGCACTTATATCATGACCATGAGAGGACCAACCTACTATCATGTCAGAATGGCTCTAACACTTATATCTCACCATAGGAGGACTAACCTACCAGTATGTGAGAATGGCTCAACCCTTACATCTTACCATGGGAGGACCAACCTACCACCATGTAAGAATGGCCCAGTGTGCATCTGTGTCTCCGAACTCATCACTTCCCTCTGGAAGGCATATCGATCTGAAGTACACCAAGTCTCCCTTTGAAGTATTCAAACTTCACTCTGGCAAGTGGCTTGGTCAACACATTGGCTATCTGCTCGTTTGTCGCAACATACAAGAGCTTCACTGCTCCTCTCTACACCATATCCCTGATATAGTGGAACTTGATCTCAATGTGCTTCGACTTGTCATGGAACACTGAGTTCTCCGACAACTTCACACAACTCTGGTTGTCGCAATATATACAAGTAGCACTCAACTGGAGATCAAACAAATCAGATAGTAGCTTCCTAAGCCATACTGCCTCACAACTAGCTGAACAGGCTGCAACATACTCTGCTTCAGTTGTACTCAGTGCCACACAGGACTGCTTCCTGGTAAAGCAAGAGATCACACCTGATCCCATACTGAAGCAACATCCCGAAGTGCTCTTCCGATCAATGGCATTTCCTTCCCAATCTGAATCAACATAACCCTCCAGGTTAAACTTTTGATTCGCCTCATACTTGAGCCCATAATCCACTGTACCCTTCAGGTACCTCAGAACATGCTTTGCAGCTATCAGGTGAACATGTCTTGGATCTGTCAAATACTGGCTCAAGGTGTTCATTGCAAAGGAAATTTCTGGCCTTGTGTTCGTCAGGTACATCAAGGACCCAATCATCTGACGATACATCGTAGCATCAACCAGCTCAGAAGAAGCATCACACAGAAGCTTTAGGTTCGATTCCATAGGTGTGGCCATGGCCTTGAAGTCCATTATCCCAAAACTATTCAGGATCTTTACTGCATACTTCCCTTGTCCAAGGAAGATTCCATCTACACTCTACCACACCTCCATACCAAGAAAAATAATGCATCATTCCCAAGTCCTTCATCATGAACTTGTCAGCAAGCTTCCACTGCATGTTGGCAATCAATCTATCTTCACCTGTGATAAACAGGTCATCCACATACAAAAGTAGTATCACTGGATTGCCTTCCTCAACCTTGTAGTAAAGGTTGGAATCCGCTTTACTCTTGGTAAAGCCAAACTTTATAGAAAGCTGTCTATCCTACCATACCAAGTTCTGCACATATATGACTCCCTGTCGTGTGTCTCAGAACCAAGTGGCTGCTCCACATACACTTCTTCTTCAACTACACCATTCAAGAAAGCTGTCTTGAAATCCATCTGGTGTATCTTCCACTTCATCACTGCAGCCAAGGCAAGTACTGATCTAATGGAAGTGTATCTGGCTACAGTAGCAAAAGTCTCTATGCTACCACCTGCAGCATGCTTGATCTTGTAGATCTTCTTAGAAGTCACTACCGACTCCCCTTGGGACTGCATCCCAAACATCTTCATGATCAACTGGTACTCCTCGATCATGGCATTCTTCCCAGATCCTGGGAAGTTCAATATCTTCAATATTTTCAATAGATAACTTTGTTGCTGAACAAATGTTGTAGAGCTTCTTTTGTAGGTGATGGTATACGATCTTTCCCATGTATATTAGTAGTATATTGTTCATCAATGCAACTATTCTAATAAGCATAATACACAACCTAATTCTAGGAACATCAGTATATACATTATTGAATAGTATTAAACAATAAAATATGCAAGGAATGATAATTCAAATACTTATCTTTGTTTGTTTGTTGGGTTGACTCCCTCTCAGTCTTTGCTTCTTTTCTGCAACTCCATTCCGATGTTAGAAGTGGTCAACTCCCTTTGAATATCTGCATCCTTGCAGAAACTACTGAAGTGTGCTCCTTCTTGATCTTTGCTTCCTTGTATTACATGTCCTTGAACTTATATCCATCACTATGCATGCTTATTAGAATCATCATTGTGTTATATATCCTCGAGGTCTCATACATAATTACACATTCATCAAAACACAATAATCTTAAACATGTATAGTCATGATCATTTCAAACACAGATAATAAACATTAGTATTCAAGGTTTCAGGGAAGTCTTCTTTTACTCATGCATATTCTTATTTGATCATAGGACTCTTCTGGTTAGTTAAATCATCAATCAAGATAAGAGACATAAAATGCATAAGCCCTTGATTACTTACATTTCTAACTTTATGAATAAGCATAACCAATCATACCAAGTATACTTATATAAGGGATCCAAACACAAGGTAGGATTCTAACTTGATATAGGAAAAACATACCTGGATTGGTATGTTAGCTAGTTATGTCTAACATACCCACATGATGTCTTCTTGTTCTCTTCAATGACTTGTGCTAGTAACCTGCATATCTCATAGGTTAACCATTATAGAACCAAGTTATACATACCTCGCAAATAGATCTTCTAAGTGATCCATGACAATGGATGAATCTTTGTCCTCGTGATCATATGTTCTTGAACTAGAACATGATTTGACTTTCTTGGTGTACCTTTCATGTTAGCGGACAACATAAACCTCATATAACACCATAATGCATTAGTACAATCATAAGTGTCAACACCCTAATCAATGAATATCTTCTATCATGCATTCATAATTTTGTTAAGGTGATACGACAAGTCTAAAATCAAGATTGTACTAACTGTAATAACATGAAACAAACATACCATAAATTTAATCATGAAAAAGTATCGAAACATACATGTATGAGTCATACCTGTCGAGTTATGTAAGGCCTTAGCCTCATCTCCCTCTGAAACAGGAACTTCTTCACTTATGCAGGTGACCAATCCATTCTCTTCTAGGATTAACCCAATCCACTTGATTTGCAGGTAATGGATCTGGAGCTGGATTAGGGTTTGTCAGAGAAACCCCAAAAATTAAAACTTTGAATTTCAAACTTCCGAAAGGATAAAAATATGCGCCTTGATGAGCTGATCAAGCTGGTATACTCGAAATTTGAAAACTGCAAAGTTTCACTCCTCAAATTTGCCTTTGAAACTTCTGGATTCACTGGACATGACCTCGAACTAGGGTTTGATGAACCCTTCTGCCCAATCAAAATGTTTGATCCAAATCTCTAAGCTTCTATTTTTCTGAGGAGCTTCCAGCTGTGGTCATAGTTTTCAAAAATTCCCATTTTTTCAGAAGCCCTAATTTTCCACTTTTCCAATCAAAGTCCCGAACTAGGGTTTGATCAAGCCCAGTCTTCTGCCCAACCAAAAATTCTGATCTTGGTCTCTAAATTTCGATTTTGATGAGTAGCATTCAGTCGTAGACATCGATTACAAAAATTCCAACTTTCTCCGAAACCCTAAATTCCGGAAGCCATGAATGAAGGTGCTCAAAAATAATTCGTTTTTGACAGAAATATGTACCTGATTTTTTCTGGTGTAAATCCATACTTTTAGATCCAAAGGGTCTGAAAACTTTCTTGTGGTAGCCTGACCTGTCATCTTTTCAACCCCACAGGTCTGACCTCAAATGGATTCTCTGAGAGAGAGTTATGCCAAGTGTCGCAACGTGACCTGTTTATGGGATGAAATAGGAGAGCGAACTTGTACGGCATGCCACATGCCACTAGTTAAGTTTAGGCCTCTGAAAAAGTTACCTGAGAAAGTAAAGTCCGTGCACTACTTTTCACTTTTTACGAAATTTATTTTGGAGATTCGTAGCCCATGTTATGACCTTTTTTCCAAGGTCACCTAATTATGACTGAGATCTGGAAGAGGCAGAAACCCTATATTGTACAGATCATAAATCACAAAGTCCAACGAATTAGAGGTTTTCCTTTGGACACAAGGTACATGGGGATCTTCGCTTCAACCTGTAACAATTGCAGTTCTGAAAAATTCTCCGAAATAGATTTATAGCGAAAGTGCTATGATGATTTGTTTTTGCTATATCAAGCCCTAGCATCGCAAGTGCAACAAGTGTCATACATGCCATACCATGCCTTCTTTCAGGCTAGCTCTAATACCACGTTATATTTTCATAATTTACTTCAATCTGATCTAGGATATTAACTGAGAGAACAACATGTACAGCATATCAATCATGGACACAATAATGCAAGCACACAAGAGACACAAAGTTTACTTGGGGAAAACCATAAAGGTGAAAAACCCCAATAACTTCCTCAGAGATAGATAGAGAAATGATACAACCAAAGTACAAGAGATAGTCTTCTCCTAGCAGCAGAACCTCCTCCTCACAAGTGCGCCACTTTCCGAATGAGAGAAGTGTGTGTAATGAGTGATCAAATAGAGATCTCTCGATCTCTATTTATACTTGTCCTGTCCTGCCCAATAAACTAATGGGGCCTACATGTTTATCTTAACCCATGGTTAACTTAATCCGGGCCGAACCCACACTTGGTGGTCTAATAACCCATTTACCCACATGACTCATACAGGGCCGACCCCATCAAGATGGTCTAATAACCCATCAAGTATAAGTTACGACACTTACAATATAAATGACAACACTTCCGTATAGAGGAATAATAACATCTCTATAGGAATACAAACACTTCCGTATAGAGCAATAATAACATCTCTATAGGAATACAATATACATTGGTAAATACATTCCGAAGTTACATATACATTAACACAAATAACCATCAATGACTGCAACAACAATTGATCCAATGATGATTCAGATAATAGCTCTAGTTCTCATAGATTTGAAATGGGCTCTAGACTTATTGAACTGGGCTGCAGTCACATTTGCAGAAGCAATAGTAGGAGCATCTAGAGCTACACTACATGGGTTTAACAGAGGCTTCCCAAATCAGATCTATGTTAAAAATCTAACACTTATCTTCTCTATGATGGATGTCATTTGAAGTCAAACTGCAAACTATGCAAAAACAACTACTGATTTGGAAGGATAAAGCTACTATTGTTGATGCTCAAACTAAATCTCTTCAAACAGATCTTGAAATTGCAAACATATCTCTTTACAAGTTGAGGAAATATAAAGAAGAAGCGATGGAAAGAGAGAAATATTTGTAAGCTGAAATCTTTGCAACACAGGAGTCTCTTCAAAATCTAGAAGAATTAACAAATGAGGTAAAGGGGACACAATGCTCACTGCAAATTTTAACATACTCAACGAGGGGATGTGTTTCAAGTACCAATTGCTTAACTAGTTTAGAAACTAGTACATAACCCTCTTTTTTCTTTGAATGAAATGACCATAGGTAGCTCCTAGTTATTTTTTGGTGGTGGTGTATTACAGGCTAGGGGAGGATACTTTTGTGAACTGTCAATGAATTGAGGGTCCAACGAGGAGGAGACAAGAATTGAAGAAAATGTTTTCTTAGTCTTTGGTATGATGGAGGGATACTCACAAAGACTAAAATTGACTGAGAGAGGAAGATACAAGATCTTACCTAGTAATTTATGGAAAACCCTATTGATGACTATTACTGCCAATCAAAAGGATGGTGAATGCATCTAAATCAACTAGTCCAATTCGAAGATCTGAGGATTTGTTGGTCTTTGTTATTGAAGCTCCTTTCCTTCGAGATTTTGTGAGATAACAAGGAAGAGGGCCTATCTTGTAGTTTTAATTGTCCATAATCCCTAAACAAATAGTATTTAATGCCATATGATGCAACATAAATGGATTTTTTCCATACTTAGGCCATAATCTTTCCTCTCTAGGTGGGACACATGGATGCTTTTTCTTTTTCTTTATGATATTGAGTCTGGGATTTAATTGGATCTCTACTATAATTGGCCGCTTTGATTTTCTGTAGGCATATATTATTCTAGTTGGAACCATAATTTACAACATCAAGGGAAGGGGATTCCATGAGAGCTTCTCTACCATATATTTGGCGAATGAGGTAAATATGCACCATTCATGGCATACCCATTTTCTATAGACCCTGATGAGAGTGATTTCCTACATAGTTGTAGTAGGCACCCAGGCAGCCTAGTTCAAAAGGGGCTAGCTTGGAAAATGACTACCCCTTCCAAACATCATATCCAGTCAATATCCATCCCCGTTATGGGCGATCCCATGAGTGCCTATGTCATCTTAAAGGATAGAACTTGAGGCTGCTTCTAGTGAATTCTCCATTGTTCCGTTTGCCCATGAGCTCATGCCCCATAATGTGCCAATTTGACATTAGGAGGTTTTAATTTACTCTTTTTTTTGTGTATGAGTGTATCTAAGACCTAACCTATTGGAAATAGGTCAGGATAAATACATTGGGATTTTAGTGTAGTGCTTGGAACTAATGATTTTATGTGTGCTTTAATGGTGATTTTATGTCTTCAGCATCCTTATTTGTCAGTCATGTTTGTAGTGCTTCCCCAAATTTGTTGAAGTTGCATATATTGGAGCACATGAGATAAATCATATATGAGAAATGTACAAAATTAAAACCTTGGAGGGTATCGCTAAGATAATGAATTGATCAACTATGCAGAGGATCATGAATGGTATACATGTTCAAATTTGCAGATAACTTTGAAACTATAGTATTTATGTACAGCTTGTGAACCACTTAAGAGTTAATATTACTAGACTAAACAAGGAGCAAGAAGAAGTTGTTTAAGGGCATTTGACTTGAAATTTCACTTGATTTCTTGGTTTGAGAAGTTTAAGAGTATTTTCCTGTTCTTTCTTATCAAAGTTTTCAACTGAAAGTTTACTCAACACTGTATTTTATTTGTAGATCTCTTAAGACCTTAACGCTGGATGAGAGTCTTACTGAGGAGAGAAGCAGGGACTGGCTACATGAGATCACTCTTAACATTTCTTCTTTGGAAGTGTTGAACTTCTACATGATGACACTAGAAATGATCAACACCAGTTATCGTGAGCTAATAGTAACAAACTGCCCCTCACTAACATTTTTAAAGGTTGGTGATTGTGGTATACTGAATATGAGAGGTGTTCTGAATAAGGCCACTGCATTGGAGGAGTTTTTTTTGGGACTGATGAATATAGTTGTCTATGATTGTCATTGATGACAACATTAATGACAAAGATGATGTGTGATGACATGACATGAAGCCAAAGAAAGCAAACAAGCAAGATGACATGGCAATAAAGACTCTGGTGGTCAGTTGAAGATGATCTGGGCATTGCGACACCTAATGAGTCAAATGACCCATACTGTGGTCATTTGAAGATGAATTGGACAAGACAAGACAAGAACGAATGACACGGAAAAAAAAAAAGACGATGGGCCAAATGACCAAATGAAGACAAGCAAGAAAGACCAAATGAGTCATTCTGTGGTCATTTGGAGTTGGTCCAAATACCCTAGACAAGGATGATGTGGATGACAAAGAAGTATGGCAAGTGACTTGGAAAATGAGAAAAAGATGAAGAACACATGGCAAGCAAGACAAATGAATATGATGACTTGGAGAAAGGACAATGAAGATCAAGCAAGTTTGATGGCAATGACAATTTGATGTATGACAAAGTGGCAAACATGACATAACAATTATTGATGTGAAGAAGGAGTTTACGGGCACCCTCAAAACCCTGACTGCGGGCATCATTGGAGATGGCTAAACAAGCCCATGTGGGAACCTTTGTGAGGACATGCGGGCATCATTTAAGCCATTTAAGAGGCAACTTGCAGGCACACTAATAACTGGCTGCGGGCATCTCAAAGAAAAGCATATGCAGGCATTTCTGAACGGAGTGCTGTGGGAAATTGAGGCAAGCCTTGAGGGCATCCAAGATGACCCCTTGTTGGTTTGCTTTCCTGTTCAAGAGGTTTTCCTATGTAGACCTAGGTACTTCGTGGTACGAGATACCAACAAAAGCCCTATTCACCGGCCCTTTCGGCAATAGACCGCAAGCAGTCTGAAGTCTCACCCGAGGCGAAGATAGATGGGGTGGTTTCGGAATCAGGTTTCCACAACCTGGTGATGCGAGTGCTTAACTGATAGTTGCGCAGCTTGGTAATATGCTTCCACACGCCTGACAGGGGACTATGCAAACTCAGATATCTTATGTCAATGGGACTGTGCAACACTATTAGGCTATTGCGGTGGGACAACATAGTACTTCTTTCTGGAACGACACATCCAATAGACGAGGAGGCCAGTCTATGAGGCCTAATTCCTTCTACTTGGATTTATTGGATATCCTTTAATCATTCATCATTACTTAGATTGGTAAATACCATAGCTTATGCGATTTTGAATGAGACGTGCAGCGCTGTGAGCTTTGATTCAACCCTTAACAAGTAACTATGTGGTTATCTCGTCGTTCCATTCATTCGAGACTGATAGGTGCTTACTGTTTAATACTTATTCATACATGAACTACTTAGCATCTTATTCCATCCTTTCCTCGGTGAATACAGATCACAGTAAACATATAACAAGCACTAATAATCTCATGCATGTACTGTTAGTAATTTAAATCACCAATTAATGATAATCACACACATCAAACACATAATACAATGATTTAACAGAGATCTATTCAATCAACAATGAAAAGAATAACAAAATGAAGAGTTTTTTCCCCTTTTCCTATACAAAATTGCCCTATATATAGATCATGCCCTTGGGTCATGTCTTTACATTACAAAGGCGAAAACCCTTAGGTTTTACAAAACTGTCACGGTTTTCCCAAAACCGGACTTACTGATATCTGGTGGCGGATCTTCAGTCATATGCATGCCAACCTCGGTGTAGACACGTTGTCATACGCTCCTCTGTCGTGCGCGCCAATAGCTTGCTTCCGCCACGCTGTTGCTCCAATCACGGCCTTAGACAATTGGTTCAACTGGTAGTTATCTGGTGGTGTAACCAATTTGTCTATCTCGATCTGTACCTACCCACCGCTTGGTAGTTATCGGTGATTTTTGCTAAAGATAGGTCTTCTGTGACCTAACCACATTAATTGCCATCCTCCATCCATGCTCTGCTTAGTTAGATGTCTGTCGACGTGGCACATCGCGGTGTTGTACTCCTCGCGGCACCAACCTCGCAGTTCTTCCATAATTGCGCTGCGCGTACCGTCGCGACATACCAAAACTGTGCTGCACTTCTCCTCGCAGCTTCCAAAATTGTTTTCCACAAAAAGTCTCCATCCATGCTACGCTCGGATTCGCAGTTCACAAAACTTAATACGTTCAAAATTTGAACTCCTTGGGCCAGGACCAACAGGCCCCTAACACTTACTTGTGGCTCACCCCCGAGCCACTCGCAACATCTACATCTTCTACTTGTTCCTCCTCTTGTGGTCAGGTCGACGCAGCGAATTCATTGTATTCGACAATTAATTTCTTAACTGCTTCCTTGGTGTCCCTTTTTACTTGCATTACTGTGTCTAGCATCTCAGGTGTTATCTCTTGTCCTTCTTGTTCTTCTACCTATTGCTGACCATCGCGCAATTCTTTCAATTTCTCTTCGATATCTTGTGACATGAAGCTTGCTTTGTCTAGGAAGGGCTGTGTTTTATCCCCAATTACAGCCTCTTTCTCTCTTAAATTTTGGACTTCCTTCTTTAGCGCGCTAACCTCCTTGTATCTGTGGAGTCGTTCCCATGCTGGTAATGCTTTAACTTCTCCATCCAATTTTTTGAATTCTTTCTGCATTGCTTCTAGCCATTTTGGGTCCTCCTAAAGGGTAGCGAATGTTTCAGATGTTGCTTCTAATAAACTTTCGCATTTGGCTAGTTCTCTGGCTATGCTTTCTA
The DNA here is from genome assembly GCA_027924585.1 of Larix kaempferi. Taxonomy (NCBI): domain Eukaryota; kingdom Viridiplantae; phylum Streptophyta; class Pinopsida; order Pinales; family Pinaceae; genus Larix; species Larix kaempferi. Next base: position 9,323,098 of record BSBM01000378.1, on the reverse strand, counting down.
CCGTTGCTTTTACTTCCTTTGCTCTTATTTCTGTTTCAGTTGGTATTATCATGTTCTGAAGTTGGCATTTTAATGAAGATATCTCAGCTTCGAAGGTGACTTCCATATCATCTTTTTCTTCCTTAAGTTTATTCACCATCTGGCCTATCTTGATGATGGTATCCACGGCCTCCGCTTGTATTTCAAATTCTGGTATCCCATCCGCAACCGCGGTGATCGTGGATTCTAGACTTTTCCAACGATCATGTTCATCTTGAAGCTCCATAGCTCTCCGTGAGCTAACTTCTTCCAATTGTTTGTAGCTTTTCTGTAGTTCTACTTGCCCTTTCATTGCATCCGTGTTTCTCTCGTGCATTTCTTCAGAAACTTGCAACTTCAAGTAATGTAGAGCCGGTAATGTGATCTTCGGAAGATCAAGTTCTACACAGTCTACGTCCTTTGTATCCAGGAGTATTTGGTCAGGTAGCGGCATCCTGACTGCTAACGGTTGTAGATGGACGATGCGAGACCTTGTTGGTGCCCTCAAAGTCCACTACGGTGCTTGAATCTGCGAAGTGCCTCCCGACTTTGCGTCTGAGCCTGAGTCTTTCTGTACTAGTAATCGTTGTTGTACCTGTTCAACTTTTTCGGTTATCATGTCCAACTTATGAATGTTTTCTTTTAAGGTTTCATGAATTACATTCTCCTTCTTTTCCTTCTCAATCAGCATGTCTTCCATCTTTTCATTGATAGCCTGAGCGATCATTTTATAATCGTCCTCTTTTAGTACTGTATCTACTTTTTCCTTATTTGCTTTGGCCTTTTTCCATGGTCCCTTCTGTTGCAATGGGCTTTCGGGTTCCTTCCTCTTTGAGGTTTCTTCTATAATGGGACACGGTATTGGGTTGTCCTCCCCATCATCGCTTTGGACGTCAAATATCTCAACCCGATACTGCGTAGGCCATTCTTTCATGAGAAGATCAATATCTTCCTCTATCATGTGATATCGTCCCTCAAACCATTCTATGTTCTTCTTTTGTGCCTTTGCTGAAATTTCAATGCAACGCATGTTAGCATAAAAATTTACTGTTTGAAAGTATTTGCTTGTTACCTCTTTTGATATTCACGGCGTCTTGATGATAACATCACGGAGTTGATGATAGTAGGTGTGGAACACCTCATTTGTTGCATGCTGCTTCCTCATATCTAGGTTCTCCCATAGGTTTTGATAGTGCGATCCTCTGCAGTCATGTCTATCAATGATCACGCCGACATAGTCCTTTGGGTCCTTCCAGCCGACGAACGCCATTAGGACTATCAACCATGTGAAGTGAAAATATGTTCCACTTTCCTGTACTTCCTGCAGTTCCACCAGGAATTCATTCAGGAGGTACTGACACCAGTTATACTTCTCTCCTTCTGCGGCACTTGCTCCTAGAAATACAACGCCCACAGTTACTTCCAATGGTCTACATTTTCTTAGAATTTTTTTCGCTAACAGTTGTGTTACAAACTTTGTTGCATTGTCTTTTATATCTTTAGATTCATATCCTCTCCTTCCCTTCACAGCAGGAGTAGTTTGTTTCATTAATGCGGCGACTTATTTATCCTTACTTTTTCCTTGGAAGAATTTCTTTGGGTCTGTGCCCCTCTTGCTCAAACCTGTTATGCGATGGATCAAATCAATGTTGAGGTCGACGTTACAGTCGAGCCATAGGTATCTTTGGTGCATACGCGCCATTAAGGTTCAGACTACTGCATTAACTTCTGGTGACATGTCAAAATGAGGGAGTCGTAATAGATTTAACAGCCCCGACTCCGCAAATCCATATAACAATCTTTCGGCGACTAAGTTCTGGTTGCCTTTTACATCTTTCTTCCAGCACATATACTTTACTGGCTAGAACTATGGGAATCTTGGTTCATTGTCGTCCCTCTGTATTTGTAGTAGGTGATGGTCTTCCCATTTGCATTCTTGTATCTTACCGAGGAGATTATCGACCAACTTCACATGCTTTTAAATTGGTGATAATGGAATATCATATCTTGTGTTCCTTGGTAGCTTCAGTGTTGGCGCATGTACTGCACTTGGTGAGATATAGTCAGGCGTGAGTGTGAGCGGAACTTCCTGTGTCATTTGCGGATTCTTCTGCAATACCGATCTCATCTGTGTTAATTTGACTTTCTGCTGCGTTTCTTTTCCTTTGGGCTCCATGGGTACAATGTGCCTTGGTGACCTTCGAGATGGTTCGGGCTTATCTTTGACAATGTTCTTTACAGGGGTTCTCATTAACCCTTAAATACCTTTGTATTGAAATATCTTTATAGCTTCTGGTAGCGTTAATTTGAGTTCTTATGAGGAATTTTCAGACATTCACTTCGACCTTTCTCAATAGGATACCTTCTAGCTTGCAGAACAACTCAGAGACTAGTGTCCGCAAGAAATTTTGAATGTTTGGTAATGCCCGCGAGATAGAATATGGTGGTATTTGTAGGCGCAGTTATCTTTCCTATGCTCCTTTTAACGATTAGATAAGCATTAAATGTTGTAGCTAAATCTATGCAAGATATCAGTCGTGTACATCATTAACCCTTTCAGAACGGTTATTTTTGCTTTAAATCCCTAGCGGTTGCCGAAAAAGCTCAAATTAACGGCTATTTTTTCGGCCGACACTGTAACAGCTATTTCTATGGAGTGTTTCGCCAAGCTGCGCAGTTACTTCGCAGTATCTGATTTCTTTTCTCTGGAGGGTTGCCTTTTAAACTTCGCAACTTTGCCATTTTTTTTTTTTTGCTGTGCAGTTTAGAGACCTTTCTTGGTAATTTATATGTACAGACTAAGTAATTTCTAGTGCCTAATTTGAATCATTTTTGGCACTCCGAATTTTCCCTTTTTCTAATCATACAGGATTCTGTGAAGTAGGACTATCACGGTAAAGCTTTAGTCTGCTTCCATTTATCAAATTAGGTAATGTATCACCAGCTAAGGTAGCTAATTGGACTGCGCCACCATGAGTAACATGTATGACAGTATATGGTCCAAGCCAATGCATTTTGAACTTGCCTGGAAATTTCATGAATTTACTATCGTACAGGAGGACTAGATCGCCTACCTGAAAAGACTTATTCTTGATGTGGCAATCGTGCCATGCTTTTTCTCGTTCTTTCTGCACTTGCTGGTGGAATCCCGCAATGAAGCGGTCTTCTTCCAACCCAACCAAGTGTATCAGTCTTTCTTCTAGTGTTGTGTGATCTGCCATTCCTGTAAATGCAGCTATTCTCAAGCTGGGAAGAATCTATTCCATTGGCATTATTGCTTCTTTCCCATAAGCCAATCTGAAGGGTGTATGTCCAGTTAATTTCTTGCATGTCGTTTTGTATGACCATAATACTGATGGGATGCCCAGGTCCCAGTCATCGCGGTTTACATTGCATATCTTAGTTAGCACATTCTCAAGTACCTTGTTGAATGCTTCAACAGATCCATTTGCTTGTGGGTGGTAAGGTGTACTGTGCTAATGATAGATGTAGAATTCTTGAGTCAAGGCTTCAATAGTTTTGTTCAGAAAGTGAGTACCCTGATCACTCATTAGAATTTTGGGGCATCCAAACCTTGTGATGATATTTTCAAAGATAAATTCGGCCGCTGTGGCTGAGATGCAATTTTTCACAGGTTTAGCTCTTGCCCATCTTGTGAGGTAGTCAGTCGCAGTAATAATGTACCTTGCACCAGTTCTCTTCCCTGGTGGGTTAATAGGTCCTACATAATCAATTTCCCATTTTTCGAATGCCTGCAAGGTTAGCTCAGGATTCAATGGCATCTCATCTCTCCGTGATGGCTTCCATGTCCTTTGACAGACATCACAGTTTTGGCAATGTTCTTTGGAGTCCTTGTGGATCGTAGGCCACCATATTCCTGCGTGCAATATCTTCTGCGCAGTAGCCCTACCTGCATAATGACCACCTGCGACTCCTAAATGTGCATTAGCTAATATAAATGGCTTCTGATGTTCTAATACACATCTTCGCAGCACTTCATCAAGTCCTAACTTGTAAAGTTGTCCTGCGATAATGGTGAAGTCTGCAGCTGTTTCTTCTGTTGTGTAGTGAATTCTGTAGGTGCGAACCCAGTAGTTAAGAAATTCATTATGTCTTGATAATATTCATCGGCTACTTGTATAGCGAACAACTGCGCGTCAGGTAGATTGTCTTCTAGATTCGTAGGTTCCTCTCCTGACTCAATCCTTGATAGATGACCAGGTCCTAAATTTAATCTGCTTGGTTTAACGACTGTTTCAAAATCATACTCTTGGAATAGTAATAGCCATCTGCATATCCGCCCCCCTAACACTGGCTTATTGACTAGGTATTTTAATGCAGAATGGTCTGTAAACATTGAAAAGTGTGCACCAAGCAAATAGTGCCTGAATTTCTGTAATGCATATACCATTGTGAGTCCTTCTCTCTCAGTAGTTGTGTCATTCTTTTCTGTCGATGATAGCTTTCTGCTAAAAAATGCAATGGGATGATCACTTCCTCCTTCTCCCGGTTGTGCAAGGACAACGCCCAATGCGATGCAGGAAGCATTCACATGTACGTGAAATGGCTTCTCCCAGTCTGGGAAGACTAAGATCGACGCAGTGACCATTTTCTCTTTCAATGTGTCAAATCCTTTCTCACAGTCCTCATTCCAAATGAACGGTGCATCCTTTTTTAAAAGCTTCTCCATTGCTGTGGTTATCTGTGCATAACCCTTAATGAATTTTCTGTAGTATTCGGTATGGCCCAGTGTAGTGCGCAGTTGTTTAACTGAATTTGGTGTACGCAAGTTTACAATAACCGATATCTTTGCTGGATCAACCATCAACCCTTTCTTACACACAATATGTCCCAGCAGAATACCATACGGAACACAGAAAATAAATTTCTTTAAATTTAATGAAATCTGATGCTGTTTGCATTTTTCTAGCATCATCCTTAGGTTCGCAGCATGGTTCTTCAGTAACACAAAAATGGTCCAATCATCAAAGTAAACTTCTAAAAACTTGTGGATGAATTCTTTAAATGCTGTGATCACCACCCTAGAAAATATGGCTGGTGCGTTCTTCAGGCCAAAAGGAATTACGGTAAACTGGAGCGAACCCCATTCTGTGGCAAAAGTGGTCTTGTGCCTGTCTGTTGGATCAATTCTTATCTGATGGTATCCTGAAAATCCATCAGTAAAAGAGTATGCTTCATTCCCTCCAACGTTATCAAGTACTTCATCAGTGAAAGCTGTAGGAAATGGATCATGTATATAGGCATCATTCAACTTTCTGAGATCAACGCAGATCCTGATCTCACCCTTTGTTTTCTTGTCTTGGATGACCATCGGGCTTATCCATTCGGACTCTTCAACTGGCTCAATGATTCCTGCATCGAGCATCTTGTCTATTTCTACCTTAACTCATTCCTTGTAGCCAGGATTTAATCTATATGGTCTTTTCTTTACTGGTTTTGCGCCAGGCTTAAGAGGAATTTTCATCAATCCTAAGTCTCCCAAAATTCCTTTCATCTCGGTGAACTTTGTTGGGAATACTTCCTAATATTCCTGTAATATAGCTGCGATCTCTGCAACTGTTTTATCGTCCTAGTAGTCTCCCAAAATTCCTTTCATCTCGGTGAACTTTGTTGGGAATACTTCCTAATATTCCTGTAATATAGCTGCGATCTCTGCAACTGTTTTATCGTCCTAGTAGTCTCCCATTGTTGCGAACTTCGTCTCTTGAGGGGTGCCGATGTTCACTTTTTTGTTTTAACCGGTCCACTCATATCTGGAATTTCTAGTGGAGGTCCCTCTACCTCGCGTAATCCTTTTGATTCCTAAATCTTTATGTTGCGCGGGTTCTCCTCATCACTATCTTCAACTTTTTTAGCTATGTTATAGCAGTCTAAAGCCTGCTCTATTTGTTCTGACCAATCTGGTTGTAGATTTGCAAGTACATTGTCTGCTTCAAAAAAATATTCGGCTGTTATGTTTTCCTTCAGGAAATCTTGTCTGAATATGATTTCTTTAATAAGATACAGTGCGTCATTGATAGTAGGATGGTCATCTGTAAAGCTAAAATATTTCTGGAAGCTCGCAGTGAGTATAGACCAATCCGCGGTTTCTCGGTGCAGCTCCGCGTCCAGGTACCATTTCTTTGGAATAGGCTCCTCCAATGTATGCGCAAAGAGATGTGGCCATTCTGTTTGCGGTCTTTCCTTCAAAGCTTCGACACAAGCTGCAATATGATCTACTGGATCCATCTAACCTTTATTTTTCTTCAATGGTAACATAACCTTATCAGCAAACCTGATCTGTAGTTTTATTCCACAATGATCCCAAGTTGTCAATGTTTTCTGATGTGTAGCCCACCATCTGGCGGGTTTCTCGTGAAGTGCCATATCTAATGCTGAGACGTGATGTTCATCTGCAACTGCTGCAGTATATTCTTTGATAAATGAATAGACGTTAGTTGTACCATCATAAGTGGGGATTGGACTTACATGATTTCCAATCCAGCGGAGTGATTTTGTAATTGTCGCGCATCTCCTGGCAGATACCTCAGGCATTCTTTCTTGCCACTTTTCTAATCATGCTTCAGAGTCTGATATGCAAGAACTATCGCAGCGCCAGCTGAGTGTTCCATCCGCAGTAGGGTCAATATAATCAGCAACATTTGTTGTCATTTGATAGATACGATCAAGGTTTTGAGCGTGATACTCTTCTTGAATAGGTTGAACATATCGTTCGCCCTGCGAAGGATCCAATGGTGCGACAACCCTTATGTCATGGCCTTCAAATATCATTTTCAGTGTCTTTAGATTGATGATGGTAGGGTTCATCATAGTCCAGTCGATGCCCAGCAATGCTGGAGACGGATTGCTATCATCCACAATTTCAATTACTTCGAAGTCTGCATAACTTTGCACTCCATCAATATCGACAATGGTGTTGGTTAACCTTCCTAGTGGTATAACTATGCCCTGGTTAGCCATTCTTAACTGAATTGGTGACCATTGTAACTTTGGTTTTCCCATCACCTGCCATGTCTGCTTTGTTAGGATGTTCACTTCAGAGCCGAGATCAAGAAAATCTCATCCATCTCATAGTCTCCTATCTGTGTAGTGAACCGCATTTCCCTTCCTGTTCTTTTGGGACTCCTAATGTTATGTACTGCGCGATGTGCTGCTCCTTTCTTACTGGATGATTCATACTTATTTATCAACTTTTCAAATTCCATAAGAGTATCCTTGTGTCTTAATAACTTGATGCAGCTGTGCAGAAACTGTGTAATAGAATTAGATGCATCCAATGCAGTGCGTGTCTAATCATAAGCCAGTGGCATGTCTTCTATTTGTGGTTCGTGACTTCACAACGGGATCCTTGGAGAAAACATGTCCCGTGCTTCTTTAAATACTTCTTTGTTTTTCTGTAAGTTTAATGGAGGTGCTTTCCCAGGAGATTTTCTTATTCCTATTGTTTCTTCAGGCTTGTTTTTAGGATCAGTTGTTCTAGAAGTCGAGGCTTCTGCGCTGTTGTCTTTTCTTGTATCAACGCCACTTTGCGTTACTGCATTGACACTTGGACCTGTAAGTCTGTTCTCTGATGCAATCAACTAGATGTTAGGGTTTGGTGTTTCTGTTCTTCTCCTTTTCTGCATTTCTACCTCAAGCACCGGGTAATCTTCTATCACGTGATCAAATGATTTACAGTAGTTGCATGTGGTGCATGGATTAGTATAGTCTCTTGATACATGACCTGGATGGCCATAGTTATAGCATATTACCTGGCCTCGTCCTCTTCCTTGATTTTGACTAGTATTTCTTCCTCTTCCACGATATCCACCACCGCAGCCTCTATATGATCCTTGATCATAGTGGGGGTTCTCTTGCTTTGGCCGATTTTCCTCTTGAACATGGTACATTCAAGCACCTCGCATTGTGTCCATATCTCGCTTTCTTTCATTCATCAGCTCATAAGCGCGACAGTTGGACTCATCATGGCCAACTGACTTACAGAAATTGCAATATAAGTTTTTAGGTGTCTTCACGTATTTCTGTATTAGGTAACAGTCTTCAGGTCGGTGTCCTCTGCTCTTATAAATTTCACACCACGGTGCCTGGTTCAGATTCATATTTGTTGGGTTTGATGCGCCGCTGTTAAGATAATCCTGAAATAATGGGCAATGTTCTCTAGTATGGCCCTCTCCTTTGCATCCTGTGCACCAAACTTCATATCGTTGTTCATGTCTTTGTTCCTTTCCGTTCTTCATACCTTGTAATTCTAATGTCAAGGTAGCCAATTGGTTCTGGATCTATATCATCCCAGAACTATTTTCTCCAATTGGCGAGGCTTCCAACTTCATTGCGATCTCCAAGGCCTCAGCTTGAGATACAACCTTCTGTTGCATTAGTGGTTGTCGGATATGGGGCAACAGCGCAGCAATAAACCATTCTTGATGCTATTGCGGAGCTATAACAAAGCTCACTTGGCCCAACAATGTTTTGAATTTTTTGTCAAATTCCCAAACCGATTCAGTGGGTTTTTGCTTGATTTCTTTCAGCTCTGTTATGCACTGTGATTCTGATTTGGGTTTCTTAAATTATGATACAATCGCGGTTTTGATCTCTGCTAGGGTTCTCGGCTGTGCTTGAGAATATTTCATAAACCAATTTAGCGCTTTGTCTCTAAAAGTAGTTATGAGCTGTGCTCTCTTTATAGCATCATCTGTCACTTGCTTAACACTCCACACGGCTTCGCATAGAAACCAGTGCTGATCAGGGTCTTCCTAGCCCATTCCTTTGAATATGGGCAGTTTTATATCGTTATCTGTCATTCTTCTTCCAGATTGTGTACTGTTCTGTTAGTGATTCCCTGTGGAAAAATTAGATAGAGGCTACTGGATTGTACTAGAGATAGTATTCTGCGCGGAATAATCTAATTCGTAGTGCTATGAGCATTTGCTCCTGTTGTGTTACTAGTATTACTGATCTGTGGGGTGCGCTGCGCGATACTCGCAGTGGGTGAGTTCTGGACTAATTAATTCTGAAGTATAATACGCTGGATTGTGGCTGAAGAGCCCATCATATACATCAGCAAGGAGAACCAATGAATCATGGAAGAAGTATAACGAAGACAAAGTTGAAGATTAGAAGACAAACAATCTCAACCAAGGACACTCTAAGGTATGGGTAAGAAAAAATATTTTGCTGGATCTAAATGAGGTTGAGGATCAATGCACAAAAAAAGATGATGGCTGCCATATGGCAAACCATACTTGAAGTCTTTCAAAAGACTTTGAGTATACCTTGAGTCCATGAAATTGGAGGATGAACTCAAGGAATGATGATGACCACTCCAAGCAAATCAGGTCCAAGGATCATGGTTTAAGTATAAATCAAGATATTCATGTGTAAGGGGGAGTTTGTAAATTCTATCTTGAGGATGATGTAGATGTGGTGGATACAATTCCATGTGGTATGAAGACCCTGACTAGACTTACATTTAGATGAAGAAAATGATATGCATGAACACCAATTATAGGAGACCATTCAAATTTCGGGGTTGTTTACAAGTATTCTATCATGATCAGGAAAGAAGATTACCTTGCGTATAATCAACAGAAGAGTTTTGAAGAATTAAGACAGTTGTAGCAGCAGCTGGAAGTTGTGGTTCTATTTCTTCTTTTAAATTTGGGTATGAAGAAGAAGTGATGAAGCAGCCAGAGCTGAATCCATAGCTTGTAAATATTTGAGAATGTGTGCAAGAGTGACACTATGATGCATAATGAACATATATACAGTGATATGGATCCAATTTGACCAGCAGTGATTGATGTTTGATGAGAAAAATAGATGAGCAACATGATATTGAACAAACACTAAACAGTGACTGCAATTGACATGATCCTGATAACAATGATGAGCAGCTTGACAAGGCTTTATGATGAGTATACGGACAATACCTTTTGATGAGCATACTAGAAATTGTCAATGATATATATACAATGAAGGTACAACAATACAGTGGTATATTGATAATACCATTACATGCTACTCTATGATGAACAAACATGCTATGACATGATGCTCTCCCATGCACAAATGACATTCATTGAAAAATATGATCTTCCAGCATATTTTTGAAGAAGTTAAGGATTTGTGAAGTAAACCCCATACACCTGATGCATTCTTGATGTTGTATACCACGAAGTGATGATGCATTTCAGTGATCTCTTTACAGCCGGTGTATAAGTTCCTTGTGAAGCCTGATCAAGAGGTTGATGAGGGAATTATGACATACTTGTGTAATATGATAATTTTTTTGGTATCCTAAAGACTATACTCAGTTTGACAAACTGTTTGATGATAACAACAGCATAAGCTCAGGGGGAGTTTGGAAAACTTGAAACAACTACATTGAAGAAAATCTTATTCAGTTTGAGTTAAGAAGAAATCTAACGACATGTTGATAGGGGGACCACTTATGTGAAATCTGAAGATGGCAAACTCAGAGAATGATTTCATAATAGCTTTCAAGAATTTTTTTTTGGAGTATGTATACTTCTCAAAACTTGAAGATGGAAAAAACTCAGCAAAGAAGGTGACAAGTGATATATTCAAAGCCATGTTTTTTGACATTGTGAAGCTTTTGAAGGCTAATCAGCCCTTTCTCATTAATGTCAAATGGGGAGAAAGAAGTTGGTTGGTTGCCATCAATGACAAAGGGGGATATTGATGAATATAGTTGTCTATGATTGTCATTGATGACAACATTAATGACAAAGATGAAGTGTGATGACATGACATGAAGCCAAAGAAAGCAAACAAGCAAGATGACATGGCAAGAAAGACTGTGGTGGTCAGTTGAAGATGACCTGGGAATTAGGACACCTAATGAGTCAAATGACCCATACTATGGTCATTTGAAGATGACCTGGACAAGACAAGACAAGAACGAATGACATGGAAAAAAAAAAAAGACATTGGGCCAAATGACCAAATGAAGACAAGCAAGAAAGGCCAAATGACCCATTCTGAGGTCTTTGGAGTTGGTCCAAATACCCTAGACAAGGATGATGTGGATGACAAAGAAGCATGGCAAGTGACTTGGCAAATGACAAGAAGATGAAGAACACATGGCAAGCAAGACAAAGGAAGATGATGACTTGGACAAAGGACAATGAAGATCAAGCAAGCTTGATGGAAATGACAAATTGATGTATGACAAAGTGGCAAACATGACATAACAAATATTGATGTGAAGAAGGAGTTTACGGGTACCCTCAAAACCTTAACTACGGGCATCATTGGAGATGGCTAAACAAGCCCATGCGGGCACCTTTGTGAGGACATGCAGGCATCATTTAATCCATTTAAGAGTTAGCCTGCGGGCACACTATTAACTGGCTGCGGGCATCCTAAAGAAAAGCATATGTGGGCATTTTTCAATGGAGTGCCATGGGAAATTGAGGCATCCCTTAAGGGCATCCAAGCTGACCCCTTGCGGGCATTTAAAAGTATGCCTGCGGGCATCATTGAGCACTTAATACGGGCATCCTGGAGGCATGCCAATGACTCTCAGTCATGGCATAAAAGTAAAATAAGAGAAAATGATGATGATGTGGAAGTAAAACGAATATATATTTTATTGAGGAGAACATGCAAATGCAAAAGACATAACTGAGACAAGTCGGCCTTCAAATTTAATGAGTAAATTGTGGAAATAAAAATAGATATATTTCATTTGATAAATTGAAATCGATGAGTTGGCCTCCTTAGAACATGGATAAGAAATGTATATATATAGAAGACAAATTCGTTGTTTTAAAGGTGAGTTTTATGGAGTAAAAAATTTGGTGGAGCAGTGGAGAAATTTCGTGCTAGACAGTAAGGCCATTTTGATAAAGTGATGATGACAGTGATGAAGATAAGGTCATGAAAAGACAGAATGAAGATGGATGCTCAGAATGAAGACAGAGACATGTGCATGTGGACAGTATGATGGAGACATGATGCTGGAAACAATTTGATGGACAGAATTAAGAGTATGTGGTAGTGATGGTTGTATGAACAGAATGAGGACAATATGTCTATGATGATGTGCTGAGAGAGTTAGTTGAAGCTCTGAGTTTCAGAGATCTGGCCAGCAAGCTAAGAATTTATGATTGGTATTTTACGATGTATGTGTCTGTGGTAGACTTTGGAAGAGTCTGATGTATCAATTGTAATTTGTAATCTGAAATTTTTATAGGGAGGTAGGGTCGACATGGGGAAATGGTAAGTTGTAGCTTCCCTGATGTTGTAACATCCCAGTCAGTAGTAGCTGATTGAACCATTCTGGTGGGTGGTGCCACCTTATGGGTTGTAGCCCATAGTGGAGATTGAAGTCTCCAATTATATAAAGTTTACATAAACTATATCTTGTGCAATGTGCTGATGTTAATATGTTTTCAAGTTGATAGTTCATTGATGAATATGTTATTGAAGTGAATGTGAAATATGATTTTGATGTGAATACAAGAAGAAGTTGAAATTGTTTTGAAATTGTTAACTCACTGTTCACCCCCCCCTCTCAATGAGCCATTGTGTCTATCAGGGACATTCAACAACAATTAAGAGCATGTGCCCGAATCCAATATGTCCCAGTTGATTAAATTCCTCCAAAGTTGACATGGTTGCTACAACTAAACAACATGGTGGAGCCTGAGATGCCTGCTATATTCCCAAGATCTTCTGCCCTTAAGAGATTGGATCTGCAGTATACAGTTTTTAGCATAGAACATCATTGTTAGTTGTTTGGACTCTATCCTAATCTTGAAATTCTTCAGGAAAGATCCTGACCTAGAAGTTCTAACCACTGCTTTATCTTGTTTTTTCTCTTTATTAATATTAATTGCATGTCTCCTTTACAGAACAAATACTTGCACACTCTCATACACACACATAGCTTCCTCCATAGCCCTTCAGGAGAGATAACTAATAAGCATTGAAATGTTGGCAATGTTTTTGTCATATAGGAGGGTACAGTATGGAAATTCCTTAGATGTAGGGGTGCTCTTTGTGCATTTATATACATACATTCTCTCTATTTTATTTCCTAATCGAATACATCAAGGTTATTAAAATGAGAACTTAATGTTTGAATGGCAGGATAACTTTTGATGATTTAGAAAGATATCTAAAGTTATGCTTTTAGGATAATGATGAGTACCTCGAGTCAGTAGGGGCACTTCCACCAAACTGATTTTAAATTCTTACGTCGTTTATACAAACTGTTCGAGTGTGAAAATTCCATTTGACATTACAGTCATCTCATTGTCCTTAGAAATAAGATTATATTAGAAAATGTTAAAGTCAATTCTTTGAATAGATTTTCTGTTTACATGTAGAGCAATAATAGGGGAGATAAATTCCTTTATATTTCTATTATTTGGACTTTTTTTTCCATTAGATAACAAGAAAATGTAATGTTGATGGAAAGCACAATTGTTGAAGGAAAGTCCAACTTCTATTTGCTTCAAATTTTAAAATGAAAGATGCAAAGATTGATGATCTATGTTGCTTACACTGGCAGTCTTCATTTATGCCACAACCATCACCGTTCTGTCATCGGCAACAACTTGTGCATGTGCATATGTCATCTTTGTCACCTTATCCACTTCCACCCACACAGAAACTACATTGCATTCTTCTCCCAAAGTAAATAAGAGACCCAAGAGTCAATAATGTAGGTACAAATATCAACAGCTCTTGGCATCAGACCATTTCTGAAACATATGTTATAGGAACATAATCATGGGGATCAATACCCAGTTCTTCTTGTGCATATTCCAACTTTTGTTCAAAGGATTCAAAGGAGACAGTCCACTTGTTTTTTTACCAACCAAACTTGCATTTGAAAGAGAAGATACACCTGAGAAAACATTGTGCAGACATTGACCTTTAGTTTGTCAATTTTTTGCAAGGCTCTGTCTAGAGGCATGCTAGGATCATATTAATGTCTATTCATTTCCAGCAAGTAATCCAATCTGAGAGATTAAGATGAAGGTTGTGCAATTCTATTTTGTTTTTTTATAATGGCCCTCTGCTGGTAGCAATAAGAAGTTGTGGAGGATGAATGGTAGATTGATGTGTTGGATATAAAATTTCATCTTTGGGGTTATTTGAAAGACAACATGACAACATCCATAGCTCCTTAGACCTCTATTTGGGCTGAGATTTGAAGATTGACATAGAAGCTAGGTTTGGTTGAAGCTCTATGTTAGCAATATTTAATGAGTTAAGAGAATGCTACATTCGGAATGTAGCCTTAAAACAATTGCATAAACCAATAATCTAATGTTATAAGCCTATGGAGAAAATTATAGTCTTGTTAGAATCCCATGGAGAAAGATTCCCATAACCATAATGCTTTCCTTTTCCATCAATGCCATGTTTATTCTGTCTACAACTCCATTATGTTGAGGGGTGTATGGAATCCTCTTTTTCCTTTCTAATCTGCACTACTTACAGAACTCCTCAAATTCATTCCGTAAAACTCTCCACCATTATATGTTCTCAACACCTTTATCTTATTTTCTATCCAGTTTTCCACAAAGGCCTTAAACTCTTTGAATTTACCAAAAACCTCATATTTCTGTAGGAAGGAATATATCCATGTATTCCTTGAGAAATCATTTATAAACAAGAGATGGTATAGAGATGTACCTAATGATGGAATATGTATAGGTACAAACATATTGTAAATTGCTAGGGTAAAAATGATATGCATATTTAATTCTATCTTAGCTTAACAATGACAAGAGAAAGAACTAGAGAGAATTTGATGATCTATTCGCCATAAATAGATTGGATAAAAACTAGAGTAATGGAGAGTACACCTGATAGGAATGATCCAATCTGACGTTTGAGGTTCCTTTGGTGACATTACTTTGTTCTATTTCTCCATATGAAAGACTGCTAGACTTTCATGAAGAAGCCTTCAAATAACTTTGTCCGCTCTCTTAAAAGTTGTTTAGTGTGGACGTTATTAGGTTATCTTTTATGGTTCTTGGTAGTATTGAATCCTTGAGCAAATTCAACGACTATGTGCAGAGCATTTTACCATTTGGTCATGATAAATACATACACAAACTTGGTATAAATAGACAAAGAAAAGAATGGACATACCTTATGGTTACAACATCTACCTTCACAAGAAGATATTAGAGATTTGGTTCTGAAATTGGCAGTTCCTCACGACAGTCATTCAGCATCAAGTTATTGCTACACCCTCCTTGTGAAGGACCATCAAGGAAATGAGATCTGCCAAGGGGTGTTGTTGTCCCTGTAGAAGTTGTCAAGCATGGGATATTATCCTCCATAACATTTGTAAATACTAATATCTCAATAGAAAGATGGTCAATACTTCATTTGCATGATCCATTAGCATGAGCATCATTTTTATGACTTATGTGGAAGTACCTAAGCTATAGTGTTGAATGGAGGGAGAAGTGGTGTGCTAGCAATGTAATGAATTTGAATGGTTTCAATTAATGTTTATTTACTACAATTCCATCTTGATCATGAAAATGTCTTAAATGAATTTTATTTTCCGGAAGCTTTATTTCAAGCTAAAATTGTGATTCAACAACATGTATATATGTAAAAGAAGTGCCCCAACACAAGCCACCTTCAAGAACATCCTTGAAAACATCAGAAACACAATAGCTACTCTTGAGGATTGGAACCTTCTCATGTCTAGGACAGACTTCTTCCTTTCACCAGATGAGTTATATCCTTTCAAAGCTTCTATGCACTTATTTGTAACCAACCAACTAATTGCCCTTCATATTCAACAGATGTTGAAGTCTTTGCACACTCCAATAGCACTCTCTAATGCAGAGCACAACAATAGCCGTGTTCCCTCTGCAGTTGAAGATGACCAATTGGAGCGTACAGTGTTGCTTTGCTCGGGTCAAAGAGTTATGTTAACATCAAACCTATGGGTTTCAGCTCGACTCGTTAATGGATCGCTTGGGGAAATTGTTACCATATTCTACACATAAAACTAGACCTCCACAACTTCCAACATTTGTTACGAATCTCTTTACTTTACTTGCAACACAGGGTTCATTTATTGCACCCCGAGGTGCAATTGCTAGTTATAAAGTGAAAGCTAATTTTTCTTTAGGGTGAGAATTAAATGATTAAAATTGCGATAAAGTGAAACTATATCACAACCATTGAACTTATTATCTCAAGATCTAATCTTGACCTTCGAATCATGTGACTTTTCATTTTCCCATCTTAAACAAACAAAAGGAGATCTAAAGAGGAATTAGACACTTTTGAGTTGAGAGAGTATAAGAGCTTAAGGGGAAGATTGGAAGAGAGACTTGCAGCAAGAGAAGAGAAGGAGCACAGAAATTTGAGGGAGAGAGGAACATTTACCAAGACCATATAGTAGGAGAGTGGGCACATTTCCCAAGACCATTCAACATTTATTGCACATAAAATTGCATACATTTTGAGGTGAAAGGGGACTGTACAACAACACGAAAATTGAGGCATTGTATTTTTGCTTGTGGGACAGTTCATACGGATCCGTACAACATTTGTACAGTACATATTTTTCCATACAGTTGCACAAAACTTGATGATTGTTAGCTTTCATTCACCGTGCAATGTTGTTGGAAGGAAAGCCAACCCAAGTTAGATTTCCTTCAGGGTGCAATGCATTTGCTGACAATGTGGTTGTCTTAGATGGAAAAGTACCATATGAAATCTAACATGTGTTAGCGCAATGCATTTGATGACAATGTGGTTTTGTTAGATGGAAATCTACCATATGAAAGCTAACACGCGTTATCTTTCATTCACCGTGCAATGTTGTTTGAAGGAAAGCTAACTCGAGTTAGATATCCTTCATGGTGGAACATATTTGATGACAATGTGGTTGTGTTAGATGGAAAACTATCATATGAAAGCAAACACGTGTTAGCTTTCATTTACCGTTCAAAGTTGTTAGAAGGAAAGCTAACCTGAGTTAGATTTCGTTCGTGGTGCAATGTATTTGATGACAATGTGGCTGTTTTTGATTGAAAACTACCATATGAAAGCTGACCCATGTTAGCTTTTATTCATCGTGCAATGTTGTTACAAATAAATCTAACCCAAGTTAGATTTCCTTCATGGTGCAATGTATTTGATGAAAATGTGGTTGTCTTAGATGGAAAACTACCATATGAAAGCTAACACATGTTAGCTTTCATTCATCATGCAATGTTGTTACAAGGAAAACTAACTTGAGTTAGATTTCCTTCATGGTGCAATGCATTTGATGACAATATGGTTGTGTTAGATGAAAATCTACCATATGAAAGCTAACACGCGTTAGCTATCATTCACTGTGTAATGTTGTTTGAAGGAAAGCTAACTCGAGCTAGATTTCCTTCTTGGTGAATGTATTTGATGACAATGTGGTTGTGTGAGATGAAAAACTACCATATGAAAGTTAACCCCCGTTGACCTTCATTCACCGTGCAATGTTGTTAGAAGGAAAGCTAACCCAAGTTAGATTTCCTTCATGATGCAATGTATTCGATGACAATGTGGTTGTGTTAGATGGAAAACTACCATATGAAAGATAACCCACCTTAGCTTTCATTCACCGTGCAATGTTGTTAGAAGGAAAGCTAACCCGAGTTAGATTTCCTTCATGATGCAATGTATTTGATGACAATTGGTTGTATTAGATGGAAAACTACCATATGAAAGCTAACCTGCATTAGCTTTCATTCACCGTGCAATGTTATTAGAAGGAAAGCTAACTCGAGTTAGATTTCCTTCTTGGTGCGTTGTATTTGATGCCAATGTGGCCATGTTAGATGGAAAACTACCACATGAAAACTAACACATATTAGCTTTCATACACCCTGCAATGTTGTTAGAAGGAAATATAACCCAAGTTAGATTTCCTTCATGGTGCAATGTATGTATTTGATGACAATTTGGTTGTGCTAGATGAAAAAATACCACATGAAAGCTAACCCACGTTAGCTTTCATTCACTGTGCAATGTTGTCAGAAGGAAAGCTAACCTAAGTTAGATTTCCTTCATGGAGCAATGTATTTGATGATAATGTCTTTCTGTAGATGGAAAACTACCACATGAAAGCAAACCCACACTAACTTTCATTCATCGTGTAATGTTGTGAGAAGGAAAGCTAACTCGAGTTCGATTTCATTCATGGTGCAATGTATTTGATGACAATGTAATACATTGTCATGGTGTGTTAGCTTTCATTCATCGTGCAATGTTGCTAGAAGGAAAGCTAACTTGAGTAAGATTTCCTTCATGGTTCAATGTATTTGATGACAATGTGGTTGTGTTAGATGGAAAACTACCACACATTAGCTTTCATTCATCATGCAATATTATTAGAAGGAAAACTAACCCATGTTAGATTTCCTTCTTGGTGCAATGTATTTGGTGACAATGTGGTTGTGTTAGATGGAAAACTACCATATGAAAGCTAACCCCCATTGGCTTTCATTCACCGTGCAATGTTGTTAGAAGGAAAGCTAACCTGAATTAGATTTCCTTCATGGTCCAATGTATTTTATTACAATTTGGTTGTGTTAGATGGAAAACTACCATATGAAAAATAACTGATAACATAACAATTGTTGGCTCTATTTGGCATATCAAGGTCCTCTTAGGTGTTGAGAAAGGTCTGGTGTAGTCTAGTGGTGGCATATTCAATCTCTATAAGAAGAAAGGAATCACCCAATGCATGATGCCAAGACTAAAGGTAGGGACATAATTTGTGGAATAGGGTTTTACCATTCCACCTTATGATATTCAACATTAAACATTAATCTATAGTAGTCATTTGAGATTGAGATAGATACCTAAAAGTATGCAATTGATGGTGTCCTTTCCCATCATGGACATATGGTTTCCTAACATAGAAAAACATAGTTTGCATTAAATACCCACATATATCAAGGAGCTCTACTCCATTGGTAAATGCTTATGATAATCTAAGCACTGCATTTTGGGCAAGTAGACAATTATACATATCGACCACAAGCTATACAATTTATGTAGACACAAGGAAAATTGTGGAATGACCACAACCAAACGTGGTCCATCATCAATTGTTGCATTGACCAATTGCTAAACTCTGGTGGACATGATACTTTAGATTGTACCCAACTGTATGGCATCGATTCTCACTTTGTTGATACATATAAAGAAATGGTTGTAAGAAAACATTTTCTCAATTTCACCTATAGGATGGAATCCCATGCCATCTAGTCCATCTTTTCATTCCTTCAATATAACATGAGAAGATGATTTGGGAGGGACATTCTAGTTCGGTGGCAAGGAATTTTTAGACAGTTCCAGACTTGTCAAAGTACTTCTATTAGCCCAATATCCACAAAGATTAATAATGCGTACATCATATCATGTACTATATATGTTATTTCCAAGCCAATTATTAAGAAGAAAATAATGTTCACTCATTGCATGCTATTGATAAACCTTGGGAGCTAATCTCCATGGAATTCATGACTAGTTTTTTCTCAACCAAGCATGGTCATGAATATGTGTTTGTTGTTTTTTATAAGTTATCCAAGATGGTAAATTTGGCACCCCTTTAAGAAGCGCATTACAGTAGAAGGTATTGCTAAGCTCTTCTTAAAGAATGTGTGGGTTGACTTTGGATTACCAAAGACCATAGTACATGATAGGCACAATAGGTTCTTGACTCTCTTTTGGCCTTGCCTTTGTTCCATGATGGACATGATAGAACAATGTAGATGCCAAGGTAGTCTTCAAGATGATCGTACATATCCTTATAATGTACAACTCAAAACATCCATTTACATAGGATGATAGTGTGATTTATGTTTCACATAGCTACAATAGAACTCTTCATAATTATCTTAGGCATATCCCCTTCTAGGTGTGATTATGGTTCTAATGATTGGCCCTAATTGATGTAGCTTTTCCCATTACATCAACACAAGTATCTTCCCATGCTTATAAATAAGCAAACAAACAAATTGGTTTTGAAACAAATGAACACATTTAATGATAGGTAGATGACATCCTATATCAAAGTTGTGGCAAGCACAATAAATGACAAGATTACTATTAGGTTCAACATCACAAGGTTGGTAGCGAGGTGTTATTTCAGTTGCGAAAAGAGGGACTTACAAGACCCAATAAGTTGATCAAACTGCTCACTATGAACCATACGCCATCACTAGGTAGATGGGTGATAATTCTTTTTAGCATAATTTTTCCACCTTTCCTTGGATTTCACTATCATTAGGGAGGATTTGTTGCAAGATGAGACAAGGGCTTTTGAAATCATGGTTAGATGAGTGGTTTGAAACACATTTTAGAGTTTTCATTAAATAGGAAGCTGAGTTGTGAGGGCAGGATATTTAAGATTGTAGATATATAGTTTTGTATTAGAGCAAGGTCTTATAAGTGGACATCCCAATGAGTCTCTATCGAGGGTTACAACCGATTGAGGAGGAACTGGAATAAATCTAGAAGGTGGAGAAGATAGTAGAGTGGAATATCTAGAACCTAGTTATGCTTTGGAAAGTAGACGCTTGATAACCCAATCAATGGATTTTGGGGTGAAAACAAGGGTAGAGGAGTTTCTTGTGGATTTCGATGTAGAAGCATACTAATGATATTCAAAGCTGGAGGAAGAGTTAAAGTGGGCTGTGAGGGTAAGATTGGTGAAAAAAATATCAACCTGGATCAAAATACTATTGGTAAAGGAGAGTATGTTACCTTTTGAACCCATTAGTATGTCAAGGTCAAAACCTTGCACCATGGGGGTGATTGGAGTAGTTTTGACAATGTTGAGGGTATAGAAGAGACAATATCATGGGGGGATCAAGAAATAGTGAAAGGGTTGAACATGTTCTAAGAAAGGCATAGATCATAGATCGATGTCGGCTTAATTGTATATGTGTAGTTAAGAAGAAGAGTGGGCAGTTACAGAGGGAGGTCATCAATGAGGGAAGAAATGGAGGAAGATTACAAGAGTTGAAGAAACTCAACAAGTAAGGAGAGTTAGCCAACCAATGGTTAAGATATTGAGGACTAACAATGGATGGGAGTCCATTGAGGGGGTAGAGTAGTGAAGGGGCCAAAACCATGTTCCCTTGTAGAATCAATGGATACATGGGAACACTCTCTTTTGGGGAAGGAGTTTGTGATCCACACTGGACACCAACCACTTTAGTATTTGTAGAGATGTACTAGAACTATAGTATGCAAGGAATTCTATGTGGATTAGATTTATACAACAGTTCCATCTAGTAATAAAGTACAAGAAATGAATTACAAACAAAGAGACATATTTGTTATGTAGACCACCCCCACATCAAATTGTAGTTTTAAGGACAATAATGAATATTGTACCCCACAACCATGAAGTTTTGGGAGAGTAATATCTAAAGGATGCATGCTTTTAAGATGTGTTTATCAAATGATATATGGAGAAGTTGTTTATTCAGAAGAAGAATACCATCTTCAAGGTGGACAACTTGACAAATTAGACAAGTTGTGCATACCACATGAGAGAAGGATTATGTTTATCAAATAAGTTCATACTTCCAAAATTGCTGGAAATTCAAAAGTGAGAAATTCTATGGAGAATCTAGAGAGAAGTGTTTATTGGCCAAATATGCAAGAACTTTTTGTTAAGTACATAAGAGGTTGTGTTCTTTGTAGTACTAGCAAACCAAGCAACCAAAAACTTGGGTTCTACATGCCATTACCAATTCCCATTCATCAACGGGTTCAAAAGAACCAATCTAAAAGTGTAGTAGCGGTTAGATAAGAGTCACAATGAGTACAAACTTCTCCATGATTGGTATAGGATTGATCACTCCTATTTATATTACTTGAACTTTTATTTGGAATAAAATATCTAGTTTGGCTTCAAACTTGTCAAGTTCAAACATCAAACATCTTCACTAAGTGAGCTATAAATATAATTGATACTTTGCATGGGACATTTTTGACATTTAACATAGCATCCATCTTGTACTTTCTTAGATTTTGCAAAGGACTTTTTTGTGGTTCTCCAACTTCTGCAAATTTCTTACAAGCACGATTCATATACATACATCAATAATATAAGTGTCATGTCCAAAGTTAAATAGGAACTTGGTGGTTTTTATCTGAGTTGATATACGCCATTCTTTGATACTACTTAGATCTCTTATTTTCAACTCTCCATATATATTTTTAGTGTAATTTATATGTAAATTCCCTTTTGGTAGTGGGCACAAGATGGTGGGGAACAATGTTTCATTGCATACAAAATGGCTGCCATATTGTTTTGAATGATTTCAACTATATTAATTTTTTGAAGGTTGGATTTTTGCTAAAATATAAGAGGACACTTTACATGGCTTAAACTCAATTACAAACTACAATTCAATTGTGTTACATAAATTGGGAGGAGTTACAATGGAAAATATAATTTTGACAAGAGGGGACTATGTTGACCTCCTAATTAATGGTCAAGTTATCGTGCTAGGAAGGGTCGAATTTACAAAGACAAACTTATTATGGCAGAGAAAGGATTAATGTAGGATATGTTATGGTTTTGATAATTGATGTCATTGAACTACATTGATTGTGGAAGATGTCGATGAAGGGGGCATACATCCATGCAAGATCATGGATTTGAGGCATAATAGAGATAAGTCAAAATATTGAAGCATGTGTTAAGTGTTATGGGTAGTACATTGAATATTTCTTTTTGAGCAAATACTAAGTTTCTTTAATTGATATAAGTCGAAAGATGTTGTTGATCTTTGAAATGGGAGTGTTCTTCTCATGATACAATAGAGATGAACCAAATTGTCAAAACATATCTCGATAAAGGCCTATAAAGGAGAAGAGCAAGATACCTGGCTTATGCAAGTTTTATTCCCCTTTCTTAAGACACTTTAGTGTATCAAAGAGAAACATGAGTACATTAGAATGTTCAATAGAACATCAACTTCATTGTAATAGATGAAGTTGTTTTTTCCACAAATTTGATCAGAAGTACATTCCAATTTTTCAATACGACATGGACATACTTTTTGGTGAATCGATTTGTACGATTTTATATTTTTTTGAAATATATGGGAATTGATAGTTATATTAAGACACATTTTTATTATTGTTTAAAAATGCTTTTGCATTGACTTTGTTGCACTACACATTTTTTTTTCTATTGTATACTTTACAAAAATTTGTATTGCTAAATGAATTATTTGTATTACAAACAATCTCATTTAAGCCAAGTTATTTGTTGATTTTTATTTATTTATATGCATTAATACTCGTGTATAAAAGTCAAATTAAATTTTGAAATAACGATGCAATTCTTACTAAAAAATTAGAATTGTTTACTTGAAAATAAATGCTAAGTGGACTATTCATGCTAAATTAATACAAAATGGGTCAAAGGCAATTCAATTGAGCCTTTTGAACTATTTAGGATATTTGATTTCTCAATCCAAAACTTTTCATAAATTTGTGTACTTTGTTAGGAACCCATGTCTTTACTTTGTTAGTATATTGTTGTTGGACGCATATGCTTTGTAAGTCGTCCCGTAGTATTTGTTGATCCATAGTTTGTGTTATTGTTGTTGGCGCATATGCTTTGTAAGTCGCCCGTAGTTTTGTTGATCCATAGTTTGTATTGGCCCATGGCTTTGACTCATAGTATTGGTGCCTAGACTTAGTATATATGTGTGCGTTGAGGCCTAGGAAGGCACCGTGAAGTTATTTGTATTGAGCTTGCTCAAAGGAGGTTGCCCCCTCGAAGTGGCCTGTGATCAATATAAAAGTGATTCTGAGTTCTGTTATTGCTGCTATATCGTGTATTTTGATTAATTAATTGTTGCACGTTCTTCACATACTTAAATTAATCAACATTTGTAAGTGCATTTAAATGTTATTGTAAACCAATACGGCGCATCCACTTAATGAGTTTTAATTGCTTATAATATGCATTAATATGAATCTATAAATGTGAAATGTATTTTTGAAATAAAAGTTTGTTGTAATTAAAGTTGCATTTCTTAAAAATAAATTAATTCATAATGAGTGCTAAGTGGACTATTCAAAGTCATTAGAGATGTGCCATAGATGGATTATGTTTTTGATCTTTTTGAACTATAAGGGATTTGGTTTCATTGTCCAATGATATTTTTTTCTATAGTTGTATTTCTAAATAAATTGAAATCATTATATGCCAACGAGGTACAAAGTTATTTTATTGACTTTTAATTAATTATATGGATGAATATGAGTATAAAATGCGATATATAAATTTTGAAAAAAAACTATATATAAACTAGTATGATGTGTATTTTTGTAAAATAATTCTTAGAAATTCTTGATAATGAGTGTTAAGTCGATTATTCATGCTAAATTTGGGAGATGGGTCATAGATGAATGACTTCAAACTCTTTGGTTGCTTCAAATATATTAGATAGATAATCTATTGCAACATAACATGAAATTAATATGTTTGCGGTTTCATTGGATTATTTCTTTATAATATATCTCAATGTCTCACAATTCTTAACATTTAACAAATTAGGGATATTCATGCATGCATCATTATTTACGACCTATCCATCTAGTTCTAATTGAGACAATATTTTCTCTTGAATGCTTGAATACTAAAGTTTTACTAGAAGTAATAAACACAATTCTAGTTGAGGAAATAGTTTCCTAGATTAATCATTATACATGGGAGAATCATGTGTCACAGATGAATGGCTTTTAATACACACTTAATATTGAATATCAATACCTTAATTGATAGTTGATTTGTAGTTACTTTAAATCATTAATAATCAAAGAACTTGGGGAAATATACAAAGTTAGACTAACATCCATGAAAAATGTGTTTCAACATCCATCTCTTATCTAATACATTTACAATTCATAAGCATTTTCTCCTCTTGTGGAAAGTAATGCTCAAACACAGTGTTTTATACGGTTGGTTGGAACTATTACAACAAGTTATTGGTTTTGCAAAATCAACAATGTTGACAATGATAGATTGATAGTCCCATGCTTCCTTATGTATTGATCTTTGAATACCTAGTTTCCTCCAATGCTCACTTGTTTGGGTTAGTTGCTTCTTAGAGGCCACTTGTTTAATTTAGTGTGTGACATTTCCCATCATAATGGATCGACTTGAATCTTCATCTAATCACTCTCAGTAAATGAACTTGGCTTTGAGTGGAGATAGATTAATGGAACCCAACCTTCTTTAAATACCCAAATTAATGATGCCTAGCATTAATATAAATGAGAGATTTAGGATTCAAATTCATCTTTTTCTTTCTCGGGCCACCTCCACCACCGAACACCACTATTGAATGATCACTTTCTCCCTTGTGCTTCCTATTTAAGGCACTAACAGGTAGGAAATTTAACACAAAAACATATTACTAAGATTTTAGTAGAATTTTTTCAACTTAGACAATGTAAATGAGGCACCCTCCCTCCACTTATGATATCCTCACAACACCACCGTTTGATCATCAACACCACACCTTGAGGTTGTGGGAAAGGGGGAACTTGGATTCGTTAGGCATCAAATTCAAACATTGAGTTTGGTCTATTGTATACAACTATAATATCATGGTTGGTTATCAAAATTATTGCTAATATGACTTTAACTCCGATTGGTTCTTAAAATAGCTGCCTTCACACTCCTATTGTGTATTGATACTGTTGTACTTAGTGGTCCCATGTTTGACATGTTCATGGTCAGTGGTTGGTTTCAAGACATCACTAACAATTTTTTTTATGTTATCGTAGCTTAACTTAATATGGTGATTTACAAATAACTCAATGTTGATGAAGTCCTCATGTTTTACCTTCCATTTGTGTTATCTTATTTTCCTATATAACATAATTTGATAGTATAAATCTTTCTACTATTTCAGTCACCTGAAATATAGATAAAGTATGTCTTGCAATATTATAGTATGCAATTATGTGTGAAACTCCATTGGATTATTCCTATATAATATATCCCAATGTCTCAAAGATATTAACATTGAGAAAATTAGTGATATTCATAGATTCATCATGATTTATGTCCTACTCATATAGTTCTATTAAAATGTAATATTTCATTTTGAATGCTTGAATACTAAAGTTTTACTTGAACTAGTTAAAAAAATTTAATTAAGGAAATAGTTCACTGGATTAGTTTTGTCAAATTTAATGGAATAGTTCTTTAAGTTAATTTTTCTAGATTTAATAAAATATATATTTAGAGATTTAAAAAACTCAATGTGGATGAAGTCCTTGTAATAGAATACTTCCAAATTTAATGAAATATGTGTTATAATTGAAGAAATCAAAGGATTGGGAATAACCTAAGACTTCACCACGTTAAAGTCTTAACATAAGGAGAACTATTTAGGATGACCAAAACTCTAGGCTTTGGCAAAAATGGGCATTCTGGCAATGAGAAGCGAGGTCCATCTTTAAATGTATGTTGCCTGAAACTAGAATTTCATGAGGTAAATTCTAGTGACAACATCTAGCTTCATCTGGGGATGGCATGCTCCATGTGAGCTGCCAAGAACAAGCAGAGTAAGTGCCTTATATCCATTGGGTTGGAGTTATATATGCAACCAACCTCCGTCACTTATTCAAGCAAACTGATAACCCTGTTCCAAAACTTGTAACCCTGCTCATCTAACTAAAATTTCTCACTCCAAACTATACTTGCTGAAAACAAACCTTCCACTGCAAACTGAAGGAAATGCTTGAAACACCAAGCTTATTTATTTACAACTCCCAGTCCTAATCATCTGCTTCCTTTCGATTAGATAAAATCATGCTTCCAATGAAGCCATACAAACATCTGACTAACCGATGAAACTTCTGCTCTGGAAACGATGAATGAAGGAGCTTAAGAAATACCAAAATGCATTTCAAAAGAACAAAAAAGCCAACCTTCATTTGACAAAAACAATCTGACATTTGAACTGCTCAAAGACTCCATATAATCAACAAACGGATCAATGAAGCTATAAAGAATTACCTCTTGATGTTGTTTCAACTAAAGATCAAAAGATCTTTGCATATCCTCTTCCTCATAATGGCTGCCACTTTCAGCTACCTGCAAATATGAACATGGCTGCGGACTGATTTCTTTGCTAATCATTGGTTGTTTGATATTGTATGTAGATCCAGATTGAACATGATGAATGCAGGCTTGTTGATTTGCAAATATGGTTGCTCAATGTCTTCTACAGATTCAGGATGGTTGATTTCCACACAATGTTGGTTCTCATAAAAATCTGATTCAAGCATGACGGATATAGGCTCGCCATTCTTCTCGTTGTCTGTGGATGGATAACTGTCATACATCGGCTCCAGTTGTTCATGGATAATGGACTGAATTCCATTGCGCTCTAACATATTAAGATCCTCATCACTATATTCATCATAAATTGGAACATAATGACAAAATTCCAATGGAAAGGATGAAGCTTTATGCATATTAGTATCAGTAATATGACTTCCAAAAAGATTCGAAACAGCTCCTGTATCATAATCATCACTATTGAAAATATCCTGATTGGTTCCAAATATATTTAAAGTATTACGATTATCAACTTCAATATCAGAATGTTGAAAAACCTCCTGCTGTAAAACATAATTGGGAAAATATACAGCTAAAAACAAATCGTTTTTCTCCTCTTTAACTTTATCATCTTCCTCATCATATACATGAGAACCTTCATAAATATTTTGAACAACAAATTCATCTTGAAAATTACTACAATCTTTTTGAGACTTATTAAAATCAAATCCCTCTTCACCAATCTTTTCATTACAAGGCTGATCTTCATTATCCATTTCTAATTCATGTTGATGGGAAAACACATCATCTTGAAGATCATAAGAGAGTTGATGAAGATGGTGAGGAACAATTTCTTCTCTATCTATATCTTCAATCTCATCACACAATTCATATTCCTCACAACAATTTTCAAATAAAAACTCATTTGAAAAGTACCTTTTACAATGTTCATGGAATACTGTGTGGAAATCCCTCAATGATGAAATGCTGGAAGGAGGTAATGAGAAATACCATTCACTTGCATCACCATCCAATGAATACATGAACATCTTCATACAAATATCTTCATGCTGTAGATCTAGCAGATTCATGCACTCATGAAACTTAATGAGGTGATTTGCAGGAATGTCTTCTTTCCTTTCTCTGAAGATAGGCAGAAAATATTCCCATTCTGTCATATTCGGTAATGGATGTGGGAAACAAGAAACTGGAGAAAATTGAAGAGGTGCAAACCTCTGAGCCACAATGGCCTTCATTCGATCCTGTGATGTCATTTTGGATCTTCGATCAGTGGAGTCGCCCCTGGATTCTTGGGAGTCACCCAATGAAGAAATCTGCAGTCATATAAGTGTCCACTTATTGTTCACTGCTAAGAAGAGGATCTAATCAATATCAAACCCCGGGGAAGATAACTTCGTTTCTCCGTTCCCCGGAAACGACGCCAGAAGATGTTATCACTAAAAGATGCACCTTGACTGCAGAAGGAGCATGGCTAGTGAAATCTTAATGATGTGGAAAAAGTGGATAGGTATGAGAGTTTATAAACAAGTAAACATTACAGAGATCAGGCTATAACATGGGACATGATTGCAGTAGATGTACAAATGTGATATACTCTAATAGAAAGATTTACAAGGTATGAATTTCTAAAAAGAAGTGAGCCAAAATCTATTCATATCTCTAAAGAACATACATGTGAATCATAAGAATTCTGGTACAGAAGAAGAAGACTATACACAAAACAAAACCATGGACAACATGCAATATTTATCAATTCAATTATTAGAACAAAACTTGGCTCTTTCGATTACAATCATTCCAAAGTACTCTTTCATATTAAGGGAATCAAAATTCATACATGCTTGCGATTCATAACAACAGTCTGATCTCCATAATAATATCTAGCCTCGCCTCAGCCCTCGGCTGGAACTCCCTACCCTGCTCTCAATCTCAATTATGAAATTTATAATAATTTCAATTCCTAAACCTCTTACTACCTTCTCGGGATAAATATTTAACAACAAGCTAAACATAGAAGAAATCTCGAACTGTTATAGAGATCAAATTCTAAAATTCTGCCTGTAATGGATCTACCACCTGCAGCCTTGAATGCTTAAAAATTGCCTGAAGATGTTCATGATTTCTTAAAAATAGTCCTCAAACTGCTGGTCCACAATTGTTTCCTTTAAATTTGGGATCAACCTCTTAAGATATTGTAGCTTCCAGATGTTCAATTAATGATCCTCAATCTTTCCTAACTTTGATGACCTGTTACAAATTATTTCCCTTAAAACTATGGAATTGAAATGAACTGTGGACTTATGATATCCATGAAGATAAAATAAGATTTCAACAACTCATTTGTTGACTCTCGGTGAATTCATGCTTTCCCTTTGGTATTTGATTCTTATAACTCTTGTAGTTGTTTAGATTATCAAGAAGCTTCCCCGTCTGAATAGTAAAAAGCATCTAAAATTGCAACTTGACACTTAGATTTGTCTCGATGCTTGACATTATGATGCTTGCATGTCGCCTGAGCTCAACCACTTGGCTTTTGTATGAATACTTTAACACCGCGTTGATGCTTAGATGTTGATCTCGCGTATGGGACTTGAATGACTTGCATGGAAACTCGAAGTGAAGGACTGGTGGCAGAACATGAAATAATACGTGGCTTAGAAATCCAAGACTCTTACATGACTTAACTTTTGATATTTGAGAGATGAATCTCAATGAGTGATAAGCTCCATTTTGGCTTGATTTTATTGGCTAGGAGAACTTGGTGTTTTCGACATAATTGAAGAAATCAAAGGATCAAGAATAACCTAAGACTTCACCACGTTAAAGTTTTAACATAAGGAGAACAGTTCAGGGTGACCAAAACTCAAGGCTTTGACAAAAATGGGCATTCTGGCAATGAGAAGTGAGGTCCATATTTACATGTATGCTGCCTGAAACTAGAATTTCATGAGGTAAATTCTAGTGACAACAAGGAAGAGATCCATTCAAATGTAACCTCTTAAATAGGTTGTGGGACCTTACCCTAGGATTCTTGGTTTGGACCATTTGGCCGGAATAGAATCAGACAATATTTGAAGACAAAAAGAATCCCATAGAATACATATGGGACATTATGGCCAGGAACCTTCAAAAAACCCTCTTCTCCACAGTCTGGTTCAATTCAGACTTGCCCTCTTCTTAGACTGATATTGAGATTCTGGTTAATTGGGTCTTTGGACGGGTGGATGTCCCTCTTACGCTCACCCCTCCTCTTCGTTCACCCTCTAGCCCGGACACTTGGAGTGGCCCCCTGATGGCTTCTTCAAACTCAACTTTGATGGGGCCTCCAAAGAAAACCCAGGGAAGGTGGTCTTCATGGGAGTGGTTTGTAATTCCTCATGCTCCATTCTAAAGGTATACTATGGCACTCTTGGCTATGACAGCAACAATGCTGCGAAATTCATTGGGCTCTGAGAAGGCTTACTCATTTCCATCAGGGAAGATCTCTTGCCACTCATTGTCGAAGGAGACTCTCAAATTATTATTAACATGGCTACCCGCCTCTTCAATGGCTCCCAGGCCACCAAGCTCTCGCCTGGCTGGAGACTCGAACAGGGGCTACACAATTTGGACAACATTCTCTCTCAGACCAAATCCATTTTTTTCAGCACATTTGTGAAAAGCGAATAAGCTTACATACTACCTAGCCAATGAAGTATTTGGAACTAGATCCACCCTGTGGGAAGGAGAATTGACTCATATCCACTTAGTAGCCCTGAGGAACAAATTTCAGTCTATTTCTCTCAAATACCTCTCTAAATCGAATGTGAGTGATACGATTGTTGACGCCTCCATGACATCTGGAGGGGGCATGCAACATTTAAGAATCCAGGAGCATCCAACTCCAGCCCACTCCTCTTAACCTCCAGTATGTCTCATCGACCAGACTGGTCTTGGCCACAGTGCACCATCTCCAGTTGTCGGTTGCGTGCAACATCCATACCACATGCGTCTGGGGCTCTTCTTGCTCCCGATTCTTTGGGATCACTACCATGACTCGGCCCCGAGGAACATCGATATGTGGAAGGATCAGTCGTGGCCATGGAAATCCCAGAGTAAATTGATCTGCAAAAGAAGGATACAGGGAGGAGATATCCATTCTTGTGCACCTGGGCATAGAGAATTGGGATGCCCGCATCATTGCAGACCACCTCTCCAATAGGAAACATGCTGGGAAAATTGACCCCTACTGGCTCATCAAGAACATGTTGGGAGTCCCGATAGAGGACATGATGGCCAATTGGGCCAAGGCCAAGGACTTCAGTCAAGCTCTAATGGCCGAACTAAGAAAAATGTATGCAAAAATTGCGAGTTTGGAAACCACCTTTGGCTGGAAGAACTATGCCCCAAACTGCCACAATGGAATCCACCTCGGAGTTGCAGCAGGAAGGAAAGGGGAGTATACTATTGTTGCAGGAACCAGTGCGAAGCCCATGGAGCAGTAATACAAGGCTCCAACATGTCCTTGCTTCTCGATTCCCTCCACCTCTGCCCATGTCTTAGCAAAGGACGTTAGAGGCACTCAGGAACACTCTGCCCCCTCATGCAGAAAGATTGTGCCTCCGCATGTCAAGAATCCAGAGAGGCTTTCAGATGACAAAGAATACTATGGTTTCCCAATCCTCGAGGAGACTCCCTTTGATGACAATGCACCAGAAGCGCCCAGCTAAGGAGGTTCTGGTTCAGCTCTGTGTTTTTCAGTTGTTTTGTATGAACATGCTTCATAGTTAGTCAGATGTTAGTTTCATATGGCACTACCGGTAGTTCGTCTCTACTGGCATTCCCTGGTCTCCCCTCTCAAGGCAGGGTTTTTGTAACTTTGGACATATGTTTTTTTATTCGTTCGAGTATCTGGGATGGCGGCTTCACTCTCTCAAGCCACCTCAAACAACATTTCAGGATGTATTTTTTATTTTTCATGTTTAATAGCATATTGTAGCTTACAAAAAAAAATCATTGGATTTGTTTAGAAATGAGTGAGAATAGGTTGTGACAACTCAAATGCAAATTTTCTAGCAAATAAACTTTTCTTATCTTTCCAATACAAAGCATACATATGCACATCATCATTTGGTTGGAGATATGGTTGAATAGAATGAAGTATTGTTCATGAAGGTTGATACCTTGAATAAAGATTCATTGAAAAATTCTGCTTGTATTGGAAATTTCTCTTGGTGTAGAGAATCAATGGACATTTCCACCCATAGCAGCTAATTTCATGAATGCTTCTCCTTTGTCTCTGTGTTCCAAAGAATACAAGTGAGAGAATGGTGGGATAATTTTGGACATGTGTTGTACTCTTTGTAGGTTCCTAGGTCAAAGGGGGCTCAAGTGGATGGTTATCCCTCTGGTTAGGGCTGCGTGGGGGCATCAACCATTTTTTGGGTTTTCTTTTGGTAATTTTCTAACATGTTTTAGCTAATTATTTTTAGGCATTGTAAATTAATTCTAGTTAATCAATTAGGATTGTATCTAACGTGATTGTAAACAAAAAACATAATACAACGAAATAGGGAGTGGAGAAACACTTAGCTAGGATGGTTTTCCCAAGTTACGGTTTCCATGTTAAATTACTATGTACTATGTGTTTGGGCCATTATTGTTAATTCTTGTGTTTTAGATTATGTTTGGTATTGCTTTTCTTATACAAGTTGATCAAAATATTCATAACATACTCTTCAATAGTTGGATTTCTTTGCGGGTGTGGAGTGGGAAGCTTTTGTGAAGAATCAACCTATGGATCTAGATAGTGCTAAGGAATGGGTATTCAATGTTGGTTCCTCCCATATTTTGGGCGAATGGAATACATAGTTGGAGTAGTTCAACTCATTTTGCAACCAAGCTCTATAGTTTGTCCCCAAGTTGGCCTATTTGTTAGTAGGGAAAAAAGAGCATAGGCATTGACTTACGAGTGAGTCAACAGTCATGGTCGAGGTTTGTTGGTCCCTTCCATTTTGGATAAGAGCTATAGAAGGATAGATAGGTAGAAGTGCACATCAACATAGCATTAGTATAATTGTCAAAGATGTGCCAAAGGGAAAAAAGGACACAATGCAAGCCGACCACCAATAGTTATGAGTTATGAAATGTAATTAAGAAGTTGACCTAGATAGTGGATTAACTTAGTCATGTTTATGCCTTTCGTATTTATATTGACATAATCAACTTTAGCTACTAGTTTTATATAAAAAATCTTTCAAGGCTACGGTGAAGAGCATACTTGATTGAACGAAGTTGAGATTATGGAGTTGTTAGTTGAGGAGTTTTATTGTTTTCAAGCCCTATTGACAAACAAATCTTTCTTGTATTTTGAATTTGTTCATTGTGATGTTGTATATCTTTATTGTATTTAGAGAACATGAATAAAAGAAGAGTATTTGGACCCCATTAAAAATTTGTGAATGTGTAGTGTATATGAATGTTGAATATAATTGTTTGATCTTTATATTTGTTTATAAATTTGTGAATGTGTAGTGTATATGAATGTTGAATATAATTGTTTTATCTTTATATTTGCTTATGATAATATAAGTTCTTATTAATATGATGGATTCCTATTTTAGTTTTGTTTCACTTCTTTTTGGTCAGATTGAAATTTTCGGTATGACTAGACTATAGTGGATATTTGTTGGCCCTCTACATTGGTCTCAACCAAATGCCAACTAGTAAAATAATTTTTTTTTTAAAAGGTGGTTCGCCGTTTGTTAGAGGGTTAGTCCACCTGGAGAAATGGTCACCACCTGCTATTCTAGAGAATCAAGGTGGCACGAATTACAATCATTACAATATGGGCTCAACAAGAGCAATATGTCACTTACAAGAATTGAACCTAGGTGGGGAGGGTAACAAACATTCCTCCCAACCACCCAAGCTACAACCAACGGACTAACTAGTAAAATAATATTAATAAACACAAAACATTTTAAAACTAAAATTAAATAAAAAATTCCTTTTTCATATTTTAATATAAGCAAATAAAATAGAAAATACCTATAAAAAGGAAACCAAATTTTCTTACCTATTGATATTGATCGATAATGCAAAAACTTATTACATAAGTATTGTAAAACAATCATTTATATGAGGAAATGGGATTATGAACCTTAGTACTTACATGTATGCTTGCAATTGTCCTTCTTCAAATACTTTAGTTATTATCATCATAGCTTCATCAATGTTCCATTCTTATAGCTTCATCAATGTTCCGTAAAAAATGAGTCTACTTATACCAATAACTTGGGTATCTTCATTAATACCCACTTAATTACTCCATTATTTGCCAACATTTTCATTATGATTAAGATCTGACATAACATCAAGGATATTATTCTCATTTGAGAGGTAAGTCCATCTTTCCAAATATAAGAATTAATTTATGTTTTTGAAAGATAATTTAACCATTATGGTTTTACATAGATTTATGTTTTATATTTTTGAAACATTGTTTCACATAGATTTATTTATTTGTACATATTTTTATATAATTAAAGATGGATAAATAAATAATTATTATTTTTAAATAAAATTAATTATATTTTTTATTAAATTACTATTATATATAAAAATATTATAATTATATCAATAAGCATTTTTATTTTTATATTAATAGGTGTTTATATCTTTACACTGATAGGTGTTTATATCTTAGAATTTGAGGTGACTTTCATTTATGTTTTTCCTAGATTAAAGGAGGATGGGGCAAGTGTACTATCTTATTGATTTTATGGTCATCATCCAAAATTAAAAATAAACAATTATAAAAAAAAGAAATATAAAAAATAACTAGTAGATGTATGGAAACTAGTACCTCTTACATTCCTCTTGCATGGATAAATGGTAGTGACAAATAACCCATGCCACAAGTTAAGTGGTTGTGCTAGTAAAATTTGGGGTGGACTACCATCTATGCTTTTCCTACATTGAAGGAGGAGGGGACATGTGTATTGTCCATATTGATTTTATGGTTGTTGTTCAAAATTGGAAATAAACAAGTATAATATATGTATATATATAAAGAAGGTAACGCAGTGATTACAGCTAAGCATAAAGAACAAGTAACATATAACTTGTTACCTATAGGTGTTCGCCACAAGTTAAGTGGTTGTCCTATTAGAATTTGTGGTGGACTAGAGCCTATGTTTTTCCTAAATTGCATAAGGATGAGACAAATGTACTCTTCATATTGATAACTTATTATAACATTTCACTTATAATCTATTGGTATTCACCAACCACAAATTAAGTGGTTGTGCTAATTTTAAATTATATTGTATTCTTAAATTTCAAGGAGCATTGAAAATGAGCATCTTAACCACTAATCACATTCCAAATCTATTTATAAATTAAAACACAATTAATTTT
This sequence comes from Larix kaempferi, assembly GCA_027924585.1. NCBI lineage: Eukaryota > Viridiplantae > Streptophyta > Pinopsida > Pinales > Pinaceae > Larix > Larix kaempferi. Next base: position 9,287,523 of record BSBM01000378.1, on the reverse strand, counting down.
TTCCCACTTTTAACCACTAATCACATTCCAAATATATTTATATTAAAACACAATTACTTTTCCACGTTAAAATACAAGTAACAATCTAAAATAAATGCATGTTTATTGAATTATCTAGAAATGCATGCTTATTGAATTATCTATGTGAAGAAAAGCTATTGAATTATCTATGTGTTGTGAGGGAAATACTAGATTGCATGATTGAGTTGTGTGAGCGAAACTATTAGTTATCTTCAGTTAACTATGTGATTACGTGTTAGATGAGCATTATATACCATTGAAAACCCTGGAATTCTGTGAATCTTTCGCCTGTTGTGTTTTTGGTATTGTGTTAAGAGATCTCCTCTTTAACCATGAGCTTCGTACTATCCCTCTATTCCTGGACGCCGGACCTGTGTTACGACCAGCCAGAGGAGGCTACCGAGATGGGACCTGGTGGTGCAAATAAGCCGCGTGGTGGCGGACCTGCGCGTGGAAATTTTGGAGTATTGATAATACTGACCACTGTCATAACAGTGGTCATGTTTGTTTTGTTATTTTTTTGTTTTCTTGAAATTGATCAGCCCAGGGCAGGTGGTGGCGGACATGTAGGTGTAAATAATCACCATCATCATCACCACCATCATCACAATCATCATCATCACCATCATCACCATCAACTCAGGCTTGGTGAGGAACGTGTAAGTGCAAATCTTGAAAAATTAGTGATACTTACCATGGTCATAACACTATTATTATCAATATCGACTATTATTATCATAATTCTCAGAACGGCCAGATATGCCCACCATTGACCAATATTTGTTTTGCATTGGGCTGGACAAAAGAGATGACAGCTATGGGAGGATATTCCATCAAGTTCACTTGTTGGGTTTATTCAGCATTTACTCTAGCTCTGTGTTTTGCTGTTCCAATTTACAGTAATTTGCTATAGCCTGGAACAATGGCTTTGTTATTTTTTGGATCCTGGAATTGTTTTGAGGTTAAAAAATTTATCTTTTTCAGGGTTGAAAGCTTTGTTTACCATGACATAAGGCATGATTTACTCTGAAATTTTCAAAGGAATTTACTATCTCGCAAGTACATTCTAAGTTGTCCAACAGAATTTGGAGGCTTTTGTGAAAATTACAAGTCCCATCAAATAAAAACTACTACTTTGCACACTAGAAATTATTGAGCTTACCAACCCTCGTTATGGCAATTGCCCCTTATTTATCATTTCCTGTTCACTGTGCATGCAAGTTAGTAGTCTTCAACCATTTTTGTGATCTAGACACAGTAGTCTTCGGCTTCACTAGCAAATTGCATGGATTTTTCATTCCTGTAGGTATGTTTATGTTCACGGATAACAGGCTTAAAATTTTGTGTAAAATTTGAGTATGAGTGTAAATCTTGTGTAAATTCTGTTTTGTAAATCTTGTGAGTGTAAATCTTGTGTATTTTCTGTTTTGATCTTAATTGTGTATTTTCTGTTTTGATCTTAATTGTGTATTTTCTGTTTTGATAGCTTCCTTGCCCAAGCATATTCCAGGTATGGTACAGAGTAGATTTATTGTTGAGAAAATAGATATCACAGAGTTATCCATTGCAAGTTTGCATGCAGAAATAAAGAAGACATTGCAGAAAGTATAAGTAGTAGTTAATTGCAGGACTACTCCCCCATATAAGAATAAAGCAGAAACATTATAAATCACAATAGGCTCATAAGTGATTAGAGGGTTTGCAGAACCATCTTTTATATTGGCAAGAGTTCAGAATCAATCAGCCAGTCTGCCCAACTAGCTATTAGAAATGTACAAAGGAAACACCAATAGGTTAAAATAGAGTGTACTCTCTACAGGACAAAGGGTCACTATAGAAATGAATGCCCTACTTTGAACAACTATGGTGCACCAAACCCCTTCCCGGTAAAGCAAGAACATGGGGTATTACAGAATTGAGAAAGCCCATTTAGGCATAGGCCTTGGCCTTTCTGTAGTAGATGGAAGAATATATTAAACATTATTTAGTTGCACAGCTGCACGAGCATTAGCCCTGCCTGTCTTCCTGGTAGTCCATTGAAAAATAAATATCTGAGAAGAACTCTAAGCTTGCGTTATATGACGTAATTATTAAAAAAAAATAAGCTCCTCAACATCAAAAATTGTTGAAAGCTGGGCGTAACATAGGTTTACTTCACCATAGTGTACTACGGGGCAGATCGATACTTGGAGGCTAACACACAATCTACTGTTAATGATGTTACTTTTTAGCCTCAAAAATTGTTGCATCTATACACACGTGTCACATATATACGTTCTTAACATAAAATATATATGGAAGACATACTAGAGGAAGATACTTGCGAGTTTATTAATTTTAATTTTCTATTAAGGTTATCTGTGTAGTGAAAGTTATTAAGAGAATTTTAGTAGTCCAACATATGATGCGAAAAACCCTCAATTCTTATTACCAGCCGTAAACGTATTTCAAATTTAATGAAAAGAACCCTCAATTCATATTACCAGCAGTAAACGTATTTCAAATTTAATGAAATCAATCAAAACGTATTTCAAATTTAATGAAATCAATCAAAATTGTGAGAGGGTGCTAAACCACCCTCGACTAAAATATATCAGCCCCACTAAAATATTCAATTCAAAGGAAAACAAAAATCCACAAGTTTTTAAAATATATGTTTGATATGTATTTTAATGTAAAAAATGTTAAACTGAATGGATGCATTTTGCAATATATACCCAATGAGGAAGGATCTTGTTATTTTGTTTGCAAGATATAGAAAATAAATTGTTTATTGTGTTGAGTGAAATATGTGATTTGAGGAAGGATCTTGTTATTTTGTTTGCAAGATATAGAAAATAAATATGTGATTTGAGAAAGGATCGCCATGTTCACCCGATACGAACGTATAGATCATGCCTTCAACACCCATATCTATGGACACCTTCACACTTCCTCTGCGCTATGATAAAACTAGCACACATCCACGATGTCACTCCCATGCATAAAAAAAACATGCCACGATATCTCCTCACGCCGAGGTCACTGTTATCGTGCAACTAGTCCAAAAAAAATTCTAAGCACACGCCTATATTCACTACCCTTCCTCTACGCCCATGGAAGATAGATTTCACCGATTTAATTTCTCCATAATTGAACAATAAAGAGTTCAGCCATTTCCATGGTCAAACAAACGTGGGCCCAATTCCTTAATAAGCATTGATAAAGGAACAATAAAGAGTTCAGCCATTTCCATGGTCGAACAAACGTTTTTTTAACTATGGTATTCGACATTGTTCTTTGCCTCCTAGATGACTACTGGGCCACCTGCCTCCACCAAACCTAAATTCCAATTTAAGCAGATACATAATTGACCTATGGAAGAAAACAACATTGCATATAAATATACAAAAGAACGCTCCCTTTGGCCAAACAAGATACCTGAAATACAATGTTGAAGTTTGTGCAATGAAGACATTTGGTAAAACTAATATCTCATCCGGAAGTTGGATGAAAAAAAATGTATCTCCATGATCTCTCTAGTTGAGCTAGAAATATCTATCAAATGGCTAAATTTATCACATTTAGATGTTACAAGTGGTTGGTATTTAAAAATAGTAGTGATCTCTTGTTCCAAGTTCATGAATGATGTCTAAATTGAAAAGTCGAAGTCCCGACCTTCGGTGGAGTTCGGTTGCAAGTTTATCAAGCAACAATGGTGGAGGAAACTCCCCAACTATGGATCTAAATCTGCATCATTAGCTAAGCTGCAACGCAGACACCCTTGGAAATGTAATCACTACATAGCTCAAAGATTCACTTTCATCGGCATCATGTAAAGGAAACCTGATCATATGCTAGTGACAATGTGTTAGCACCCATAATTTCTCCCTTGGTTGTGGAGCGTTAGTTCTAAGGTAACTATTTCAAACCAATATTTAGGAGGAAAACTAGTCTTTTTCCTACCAAAGAGGGCTCTCTCAACAAATAAATACAATGTCTAGAGATATTTACAAATGATTGTGTTTTTAAAAATTTTTAATAGGATGAAATACATGGATAACATTGCAATGAGGATTTTTGCAAAGGCAAGGTAGTTGTTATTTCACAATCAAGTTCTTGTTTGGCAGGTGGTATTTGAAGAAAGAATGACAGTCCATCAATATTAGGCATCAATCATGGATGAATCCAACATTGAATTTAGAGGAAAAATGTGAATACTTTGATCCGATTAAACTAGAGCATAGTTACATGAATTCGGATTTAAACAACACTCTCATCAAAGCATCATGGGAAAACATAATGAAAATAATTTCACTAGAAATAACAAATCACATAAAGGAAGGGAAATTACAGACTGCAATTTAATCAACATGAGAATCTTTGCTCTTCAAAATGTGCTCAACTCTGCATGCCTATCTTTATTAAAACTGAAACAATCTCGATACAAACCGCATGTCTCTTTCACGGGTTCTAACCCCTATTACATTGTAAAAGCATGCATCTATAAATCAAAAGCTCATTGATCTAAACCTAACTGCTTGCTTTCTAAAAATATAAATCTATAACTACTTATTACATCTGTCACAAAACTAAATTTTCATAATCTCCAAAACTGCTGGAAAATAACTGTTGCTAAGTGTTTTGTTCCTGTTTATTTTTTTACATGAGAGATTGATTTGGATGCCCTTCAAATGTTCAACTGATTCCTTCATTTGTGGAACTAATTTCCTAAAAATAGAATGAAGATAACTTGCTTGATTTCTGGGATTGATGAGTTTGATTCTATGCCTGAAATATTTTCCAATCTGAAAAATGTATGCTTGGACACCACACGTTCTAGAAACGGACGAGCTGGAAAAGGTAAGTCTTGTCTTCTTCTAACTGCAGGAAATAGGTCCCAATAATTCGATGAAAAATGACAAATTTAATGTCTTCACGTGCACTAGCCATTTTATACCTTTCGAAAGGTGGTTTCGTAGTGGTGGAAGGTGGTTTCCCTTATCGCTTGGATTGCGAAATGATACGATGCTGACACGTGGAAAGCGGTATGGTATTTCACAACCGTCGTGAGCTTCATTTCATTGCGCATTTTGGGGGTGCGAAATGGATGCTGGCCGTTGATCTATCTACTACTTGACCAAACGACCGTCAATCTTGTCCTTCATTTAACGTCACTTTATTTGACTTTTTGGCGGGCTTTGCCTTCGTTATTCACCTCCCTTTTTCTCTAACGAAAATTCCTTTCCGTCGTTAATCTTTTCCTGCATGTTCTAGACCGTTGATTGATTTGTGTGGTATTATGAGGTACTTTATTTAATTCTTTAGCTCTTATTTAGTGTGGCCAATGGTCATATGGATCATTTACTTCGGAACTTGGCGCCTTCCTCACCCAACTTAGGAGATATCAAAACAATTTTTTGGATTGGCAATCTTTCATTCAAATTGGAAAAATATTGTGCCAACACAATGCATGTGACTTCATTGTTCCAACCACTACCAATGCCTTAGAGACCAATGTCAAATTTAACCCTGCTTTAGCAACAACACTGGGAATCGAAACAAGCTCCCCAGTTATGACCCTTTGGAACATTAAAGACCCACTTTAAGCTTAGGATATATTACATTAATCATTTTTATTAATTTCCCAGGTTTAGACTAGGTAGTTGGCCACTATTTTCCTTCTTAGGCACACACTTTCCATCCTTATCCATAGGGGCGCACTTAGAAATATCGTGGATAAGATTCTGCTGCTTTTATGATTTTCCTAAATTAGCAAGAGCGCTTTCCTGCCTTACACAATTTTTTCCTTCTTTTTATGCTTTTCAGTGCCTAAGGATAAAGCTAGTTGACTAGGCAAACTATCGTTTTTGGCCAACTCGCCCTCATATTTTACTTTTCTCCAAAATCCATGATATTTTTCCTTTTTCTTCACTCGTGAGATGCCAATACTGGTTTCTCCAATTCGTGAGCCTTTAAACTGATTTGGAAAGATATTTTGTCACCTAAGGGTATTTTTTAGCTTTTAGTAAGCCTGCATTTTGTGAGCTTTTCAAACTTGCCTTCAAGGCATTCTATTTTCTCTCCTGAGATGTATTATTTATTGTAGTCTCATATTGATTATTATGGAATTGACATCAATTGTGTTCAATATCACATGTTTCTGCCTTAGTTTTTCTTCTCAATTATGCTAATATCTAAGTAATCTTTTAGTGAGGAATTCTTTGTTTCAAGATCCTTGGATTGTAGAATTTCTTACATGGTATCAAAACCATATAATTCTAATATGGTATTGGAGCTCAGGGATCTCATAACTTATATATAGATGAGTCTTCTAGTATAATTATCAGATTTTATTTTATAGGTACACAAATTCTTCAATGGATTTGAATTCAGTCCCTCCTCCTACACCATTCAATTATGTTGAGTGGAAGCCAAATATGAGTGCATATATTAAGAGCCATTATCTCTTTGATCTGTCTATAGGAGTTGTTGCAGAGCCTAAATCCTCACAAGAAAAATATAGTTGGTTGAATTATTGTGACAGCATTTGGAGCCATGTGTCTAGATTCTCCTTCAAGCATGCACTACCTTATTGATTATGTTGAATACCCAAAGGATATTTGGACCAATTTGGATAGATTATTTCGAAAGAACAATGAGTTTCATATCAGCAATATGGAGAGTGAATTTGGCACCTCCTAAAGTGTTCTTCCTCTCTAATTCTCAGCCTCAACCCTCTCTGAATTTGGCACCTCCTAAAGTGTTCTTCCTCTCTAATGCTCTAGAATCTAAAGAGGTTTTCGAATCCTCTCTTTGACATGAGTCTGCTGGTGTGCGTAATGATGATATATTGTATATTTTGATGATTATATCATAATTTCAATATGATTCATTCGCTCTACACGATCACATGCTTCCTATTTCATCCTAATTGATCATGGGAACGTGTTCTCAGAGTTGGATTGAATATGTAGGACACTACCATTCGCTTGGGTTCAAGTCTCAAACATATTTTGGTGATTTTGGTTCCAATCTCACCCCTAATGGTTCAAAGGAGATATCAAGGAACCATCTACAAATTCTTGGAGCTGATCCTACCTCAATTGGTTCGAATTTCAAGTTCCGGAATGGCATGCATATTCATGGATTTGTTTAGATCAAATTTGGTTCAAAGAGCAAGTTCAGAGAACCTCCAGATTTGCTTGCATCCACTGATGGAGAATTCAAGCACATTTATTTGGAGCATGATCCACTTATTCCCAAAAGGAACGTACCTCCATATATCTGATCAAGTTCACACCTACTTGAGTTTGGAGTAACAAAATTAATTTTTGGTGTGCACATGTCCATTTTTTAGGGAGAGTTTTATTCCCATGAGGTTTTCCCTAATTCCTCAATTACATGGCATAATAAATGTAATGGCGTGACCATAATCCTATGTTGCTTGGCCCCTACATATACTTTACTCACTCTAATTCATTCTTAAGGAGGGGTGTTGGAACATTAAAAACCCACTTTAGACTTAGGATAAAGTATTAATATTTTTTAATTAATTTCCTAGGTTTAGACTAGGTAGTAGGCCAATATTTTCCTTCTTTGGCCCACACTTTCAATCATTAGTCGCAGGGGCACACTTTGAAAGATTCTGGACAAGACTCTACTGCTTTTATGAATGTCCTAAATTAGCAAGAGTACTTTCCTTCCTTACACAGTTTTGTCCTGCTATTTGGTTTTCAGTGGATAAGGATAAAGCTAGTTGACTAGGAAAACTGTATTTGTTGGCCAACTCTCCCTACATATTTTTCTTCTATCCAAAAACCATGATATTTTTCCTTTTTCTTCACTCATGAGCTGCCAATACTTCTTTTTCCAAGTCGTGAGCCTTTAGACTGATCTGAAAAGATATTTTGTCACCTAAGGGGGTTTTTTAGCTTTTAGTAAGCCTTCCTTTTGTGTTATTTTCAAAATTTCCTTCAAGGCATTCTATTTTCTCTCTTTACATGTATTATTTATTGTATTATCATTAATGAATACGATTATTATGGAATTGACATCAATTGTGTTCAGTCTCGCATGTTTGTACCTTATCTTTTCTTCTCAATTATGCTAATCTCTGAGCAATATTTTAGTGACGACTTCTCTATTTCAAGATCCTTGTCTTCTATAATTTATTGCATGGTATCAAAACCATAGAATTCTAATATAACTAGCTACTCTGCAACACCAATTGGATAGTTGCTCAAACTTCCATGTTAGCAAAGCAAAAGGGGGTCACAAACCAATCTCCACAATAGTGTCCAAATCGGATCGAAACAGGATCTGATACCAAGCTTAATTTGAAAATGGGCATAACAAAATTGACTCAGTTTTCTCCATTCCAGATACTTTATACAAAATTCCCAATTTCCCATTATTCACAAATAAATTGGCATAATAACTAAAAACTCATCATGAAAACTAAAATTAAACAAGCAAGCACATAAAATAATATGCAAACTAGACTTGTTAATGGAGTTCACTAGACCCCTTGGCTACATCCTTGGGCCTGCTTTAATCGTGCAACCGCTCCATTAATATAATGCAAATCACCCCAAATTATTATTGCCATTACAAGGGATCTATAGTCTACAAGAGAATGCCTTTGGCCTCACTAGGAAGTCAGCAACAACTATGGGGAAAATTCCCCATCTCTTCCCACTCTAAAAGGCTAAAAAATGGCCCATTATCCCCATAATGAGCTTACAAAATTTCTCTCATGAGATGCTTACAATCCCAATCCCACTTCCGCCTCCAAATCCGAAGCTTATATAGCTTTACATGGATGAAAACAACTTCAACAGTCTAAGGAGAAAAGATCTCTCAAGATCCCATAATCTAGGATCTAAGCACAACTCAAGGGATAAGATGAGAGAAAATATCTACATCCCCATGAATATCTCAAGTCTCCATGAGACTAGGAAACTAGAAGACTACATATTAGTTCTCCATTAGTTTCCTTTCACATTTGAGAGGAAAAATACTCAAACTTAGAAATTAAATATTAATTAATCATTTCCTTTTATTCAATTTAATTTTTTTCTTTTTTGTGCGGAAATTCCACAAGTGATATCTTCTGCATTTGAAGTCTATTCGACCCCATTCAAGTTACGTTAGAAAGCTCCATACGAGCTCTTTGTTGTGTGGACAACTTCGGAAAAAATGGAGATCTTTTTCATTTTTCGACTGAGGAGATTCTCCTGGATCACTTGGGGGACAAAAAGATGTTCAAATTTCCACTTATTCAGACTTCTCTATTGTTAGATGGTAGCACCTCAAAATGAGGCTTAGGATCTGGTTGATTTTCTGACTGAAAGAAAACCTATTGGTAGAAAATGGGTGTTTAAGAATAGTTAGAATGAAAACGTTAAGGTGGAGAAGTAAAAATATTTCCTAGTAGCTAAGGGATATTCCTAGGTGGAGGAAATTTATTTTTGTGAGGTTTTTTCTCTTGTTGCTAAATTAACTTCTATCATATTTTATTTGTCTATTACTCTTATTTTTTTTAATCTTGAAGTAGAGAATATGGATGTGAAGACATAATCTCTACATGGTGATCTTGAAGTATAAATTTACATGAAACAACAAGAAGGTTTTAGAATGAAAGGAAAGGAGGTTGTTTGTAAGATGGTGTATTCCTTGTACGGATTAAAACAATCACCAAGAATGTTGTGTCAAATGTTTGACACTTATATACTGGGACTTGGTTTCTCAAAGAGAAAAGATGATCATTGTGTATATCCCAACAAAGTTACTACTAATTTTATTTATGTGTTCTTGTATGTTGATGATATATTGTTGATTGGAAACAACGAGGAAATCATCAAGGATGTCAAAACCTAGTTGTCTTCTAAGTTTGACATGGCATATATCATTGACAATTTTATTTGGGCATGGAAATTAAAATATATTAGGCCAATATAAACTTTGGTTTAGTCATGGTAAATATGTTTCAATGGTATTGTAGAGGTTTATTAGGTAGCAATGTAAACTGATAAAGGTTCCCATTCTTGTAGGTGCAAAGTTATTTGTAGACCATTGTCCCAAGACTCAATACTAGGTACAAGATATGTGATGTGTTCCCTATGCTAGTTTTGTTGGAAGCTTGACGTATGCTATGGACAATACCTGACACAACATTTCCCGTGCAATGAGAGTTTTGAGCAGATATATTCCTAAACGAGAGAAGGAACATTTGATGGTAATAAAGAAGGTACTCACACACACATGCATGGCACTTCAAATTATGTAATATTATACTAAGGAATACTTGGACCTCATAGGGATATATATATATATATATATATATATATATATATATATATATATAGAGAGAGAGAGAGAGAGAGAGAGAGAGAGAGAGAGAGAGAGAGAGAGGGCTTTGTTGATGTAAACTAGGATGGGGATCTATCTATATATATTTTTAACTTATTTGGTGGTGCAATCACTTGATGATTAAAAGGTAGCGTGTAGTTACACTGTCAACTATAAAATATCAATACTTGGAAACCAGTGTTGGAAGCAAGGAATCCATATGGTTCAAAATATTGTGTTCAAGTACTGGATTTGTTCAATAGTTCAATTGTGGAATCCAAGGCAATGTTCCTCATGATTGCACGATAGTTAGGTATTCCCTCTGGATTCCATTGTAGCCCTGACTCACCTTCGGCTCCACTGGCCGTTAGACGCCTCTCTGCCCCTCTCGAGCTTGACTTGCTTCATGGCCTCCTCTACGGGAGGGACAAACATCCCTTCCCAGGCGTCTCCCTCTCTGAAATCATAGCTCACTAACACTCCCCCTACCGCCACTCTGCAAATTGGATCTGAAGAAATCCCTCTCTCAAGGACTGAGGCACCTTTCTTCTCACTGAATGCCCCCCCAAGTTCGGCCCCCTGCAGCGGCCCTTCAGGCAAAAGTACATGCATTTCCAAGATGAGTGAGTTACCTTCCATTGCCCTGCCCACCGAGAGGATCAATGGAATAGCTCGAAGAATGAGAGATCATGACTTCTGTTATCCCTAAAGTTGAAACTGACTGCTAAGGTCGAGCTTAAGTAAATCTTAACAGTAGATGTAACTTTATCAGTTGTGGTGGTAGATGAATATATGACAGAGATCAAATAATTCAATAATCAGATGACAGGGAGTACATGGGTTTCAGTACTTAAACATGGATAGAAAATGACTGTGATCATAAATATACAAATGTAAGAGCTCAAGTTTCATTTCATAATAGGGGCATAGTCATATACTGGTCAAGAGAATCACAACATGAAATATTAGGACCATGCATAGACAGAATAATGACAGTATATACTTCATAAATTAAAATAAGACAGGCTCAAAGATCATAATTTACTTCAAAAACAGTCACTTCTGATAAATATAACATAATACAAGTACAACCCTACCTCGACCCTCTCGACTGGAACTCTACCTCCCTTAGCTATTACAAACTGATGAAATATATACATGACCTTGACTGTTACAAAAATTTAGGAATAAGATAGATACAAACTCGAATGAGATACCAAGAATTGGAAAGATTGCTAGGATTAGAATTTGATTCCTAATTCCACACGTAACCTTGAATGCTCAATGCTGCTGAGTTGGATACAATTATTTTTAATCTGGAGCTTATCTTTAACTGCCAGATAATACAAAGCTAGTACTTGAAATCTGAAATTAAGCTGACAGACTCCAAATACTCTGCCACTTGTAATTGGTTGTTTTGATACCTTAAAATGCTGGAGATGACCTTTTAACTAGCTAAATTCTTGAAACATCTGGGAACGAGAATATCAAGCTTATAATTGTTGATTATATGACTGAAACATCCACCTAGAAATCTGGAATTTGATTCAAAATGAAGATAAAACTTGTTAAGAAGCTCGATTCTGATGATACTCTGTCATCAATTAACCCTGGAATTCTGGAACTACTGAAATGGAGCTAATCTTTGATTTTGAATGATATCTCGATGGCTGGAAATACTAAGTCAATTTCCTATTGCATCACGAATTTGATAACTTGTTTGATTTGCATTGGATAATCAGTTGCTTCCTCGATCCGGAATCCGAGCTGCAGCATTTCCAATGTTTGGAAATTTCGTAGGAAGGAATTCAATAAACCTGTAGAGCTAATACAGTTGTTGTTTTTCTCCTTTTACATGGCATAAATCTCGTAAAGCTGAGATTTCCTGTTTTAGCTTAATTAGCTTAACACGTGCAACAATTTGGTACTTATGTATAGCCTGACAGGTGTGGCATATAAGAAGGCATCGAACTGAAGGTGATTGGAGTGCTTTTGTGACAGCAAAAAGAAAACCCTTGTAGCTTCAACCTTCGTGAAAGTCTCATAATGATATGGACATATCTCCTTACATCAAATTGAGGATTATTGAAAACGTGTCCTTCAAATTCATTTGGGTATCCTGGGCCTCGACCATAACATAACTCATTTTTCCCATTATAAGTGCTATGATTGAAGTCACAGCGTAACCAGTGTCTATACAATATACACCCAAAACAATTGGGCTTATGGAATCTCTGCAATTTTGGCATCTGGATATCTCGCTTCAATCCAAAAATTATGTCTTTTATGGTGACAACACCCTCTTTGGAAAATTTATTGAGATCTGGCCCATGGAGCAGTCTCTTAAGAGCTAGATCATGGACAAATGGAAACCCAAATCCCACTTCGAGCTCCATCTTGTATCAAAGGTATTTTTAACCATCATTTTTCATCAGTTGGACGACAAGGCTAGGGTCGAAGACAACGGCCCATACTTCTTCAACAGCGGGATTGTACCTTCGGAACTAAATGGAAAGATTCATTTCTGACAAAGAATAATTCACTTGGGCACCTATGTGGATACGCATGTACTCCCTCCCGTAGGAGTACCGGGATGATGAAACTCTCAGTGACATAGGTAATACCTTTGGCAGTTATGTCAGATATTCAGAATAGTAAAAACTCAGTAAGTACACTTAATATGCACGAATTTGTGTATACATGCATATCGCTCAGGCCATCCCAGACTCTGTCAGTCTCACGCATGAAGATGCATAATGGATACAACCCATTGAATACAAGCATGTTCCCTTCCGATGTTGCAAATTCCACTAGCATGGACATCTTTACCGAGACTGCCCCTTAAACCAGTTGGCTGCAAATAACGCATCAAGCGGCGACAAAGATGAAGAAGGATTCCAAAAAGCAGGTAAAAAAATAAGACATAACCGCAAGCCCCCTGTTGTAGTCCCGCGGGTCACGTGGTTACGAGAGATACATTATATATTATAGGCAAGCATGCACAGTGATTCAGATATAAGAGACAAGAGACCAATAGGAGACAGAAGCACAAGCCTTTATTAACCCGCAAGAGCATAATACTACATAGAACATATCAAATCTAGTCTAATACATAGCTTGATAGCCTATATATATGTATTTACAAGCGGTTATGTAACCATATGGTCAATTCAACCGACTGACACGACCCGACTGGTCGACGCAATTGTCGACATACATTCACAATAGGTCAAGCAAGGAGCCTAGTCGACAGGCCGAATTAGGCTTCTACAACACCCCCAATCCCATTGGGAACATTTCCTCGAAAGGTAACACCACGAGAAATAGCTTTGAGGCTCTACGTGAAACAGAGGAAGGTCCCGCCAAGGGGGGAAAAGCAACGACATTTGAAACCAAGAAACCCCACCTAGAGACCTCAAGCTTCCAAGACTAGAGCCAAGTTGTTGAAGTCTCAACGGCTCCTGAGATAGAACATCCGACAACGAAAAGCGAGCAGGTCATGCTTGAAATGAAAACGCATGTGGAGACAGTCATCACAGTATCAAATATACTAATGGATGATGAAATGGGTGAATCTGATCTTGGAGGCCTCGATCTCCTAAGTATGGAGGATGCATGCAATAAAAAAGAGTATAGCTCAATACCACCAAAGCAGATTCAACTCCTTGAGGTAGCTCTAGCTTGTGCCAAAATGCAAAACAAATTAGGAGTTCACAACTTGCCTCACAAGGACAAATAGAAGGATCATAAAGATAGAAATAAAAGAGGGTGCAAGACGGATCGCCAAAGGGTAAGCATTCTTGGTTCCCGACTAGTACAATTTGGGAAATATGCCCAACTTACGGAATTCTTCTCCTCCCTCCCCTCTTGTTCCCAATGAAGGTAATCTCTTGGAATGCCAGAGGTCTAAACGGACCCTCAAAACATAGAACCCCAAAGGGAAATACTCTTCAATGTATGCCAACTGTCCTCTTTTTGCATGAGACCAAGTTCTCATGTTCTACTTTTCAAACCCTTATAAATAGATTATGGAAAGGAAGCCAAGGGATTTCCATTGATGCTAGGGGCGCCTCAGGCGGCTTAGCGATTGCATGGAATCCTGCTTATATCACCCTTGGGGACTTCGCCTCCAATCCTCATTCCCTCTTTGCCTCTTTTCATATTATTGGAACCAATCTTCATGTTTTTTTTTTAATATCTATGGCCCCCAAACCCCCACCCTCAAACTCCACATGCTCGACTGCATGGGTTGGTTTTCCTCGTCGTACCAATCCTATCCCCTCATCATCGGGGGGGATTTCAACCTAATCACTTCCCTTGAGGAGAATAAAGGTGGCTGCAGGGTCCTTTCTGCCGAGGACGCTCGCTTCAACACCCTTATCCACAACAACCATCTTGTCGATCTCAACTCCTCCCAAGTATTCTTCAATTGGAATAACCATCAGGGAGGGGATAAGCATATTTCTAAACATCTCGATCGTTTTCTAGTCTTACAGAATGCCATTGACTCAGGAGGCCTCCTAATCGCCTCGGTCCTTTCGACTACTTGGTCCGATCATTGGTCTACTGTGCTCTCTTGGCGAGATATTGGCTATAATATCCACCGCCCCTTCCGATTTGAAAAATTCTGGATGACGCACTCGGATTTCCATGATTCCATTCGCTCTTGGTGGTTGGCGATGTAGTTAACGGAACGCTCTAAGATGGCCATAATGCAACAAAATCTCAAAATGATTAGATCTAAGCTAAGAGAGTGGAATGACACCACCTTTGACAACATTTTCAAAGCTAAAAGTCAATTGGAAAAGGACCTGGAAGGAGTGCAACAAGTCATCATGGCTCAAGGTCTCTTAGACTCAATCAAATCTAAGGAACAAGCTCTCTCAGAGCAGCTAGATAAATGATGTGAGTAGGAGGAAATTTTCTGGAAGCAGACACCTCGAGCTCTCTGGATACAGGAAGGGGAGCGCAACACGGCCTTTTTCTATCGTACCACTCTGCATCACCGTATGTCAAACTGAATCTCCACTCTCAAGGTCGAGGATGGCACTATCGTGGAAGACCACAAGGACATCGAACAAGAACTTGTCCGCTTCTTTCAAGATCTTCTCAATGAACCAACTCCTTCCAGATCTCGAGCTATTGAACTAGTCACATCCAGAATCCCAAAAATTATGACTGAAGAGAACAATGCCACTCTTATGCGTCCCATCACTCTTCAGGAAGTGGAAATGGCTATCAACCAGATGGAATAAGGAAAAGTTCCTGGTCCAGACAAATTCACCATCAACTTCTTCCACCACTGCTGAGAGCTGCTAAAAAATGAGGTGCTGGAACTGGTTGAAGAATCGCGTAAAAAATAATGGGTCCTCCCAGAACTAAACACAACTTTCCTCACTCTCATCCCCAAGGAACCAGGTGCTTCTCACCCTGCTAAGTTTCGGCCCATCTCTCTCTGCAATGTGATATACAAAATTATTTCCAAAGTTGTCGCCATTAGACTCAATCCCCTCTTACCACTGTTGTTATCCCCTAAACAAACTGGATATGTTGAAGGACGTCAATCTATGCCTCTTTATCTCTTCTCATTCCTCGCTGCTCCCAAGTGGGTTATCAAACATATCAAAAAATCACAATGGTCCTTCCTATGGGGAGGGGACAATAACTATCCAAAATGGGCCCTAGTCAAGTGGCAGACAGTTTCCCCCCCTAAACGTGATGGGGGCTTGGGAATATGAGATCCAGATACCAACAATGAATTCCTATCGGAAAATAATTGGTGGATATGGATCTCTAACAACGCTCCCCCTTGGGTGGAACTTTGAAATAAAAAATATGCCCCCGCATTGCAAGGCTCACACCTCATTCGATATGACCTCGATCCTCCAGGATCTCTAATATGGAGGGATTCCAGTTGTCAAAAATCTCTCATTCAACAGCATAGTTTTTGGGAAGTAAGAGAAGGGGCACATGCAAACTTTTGGTACGACTCATGGCAACAAATGCCGAGTCTCAGCAGTCAAAACGACGCTTAGGATCTTCATATTTTCATGTAAAACAAAATCAACCTATAGGTCAGGGATTTCAGGACACCGACAAACAAGACCCCCTTTAGACACTAGTTTCCTCCCAAACTATGGGGGTTCTCCGAACAAGTTGACGACCTCTGGAAGGAACTTCAGAAATGAAATAGTCATGCCTCTATTGCTCTTGACATCATTCGCTGGGGGCACTCGCCAAAAGGTACCTACTCCATCAAAGAGTCCTATCACTCGAAAACTCATTAGCAAAGGGTCGAACCCAACCCTCTCTAGGGGTGAGTCTGGAATTCTAATCTCTGGCCAAAAATTTCAACCTTCCTCTAGATACTATCACGCCGAAGTATCCTCACCTGGGACAATCTCATAAAAAGCGACTTTTATGGACCCTCTTTCTATGTTATGTGTGGCAGCCATGGTGAAACCATTGACCGTCTGCTCGATTCATGTGTCTTTGCCAATGAGCTCTGGGATATGGTAGCTTCTAGGTGCATAAGATGTAATGGTGCAAGGGGGGACATTGTTGTAACTCTCCACCAATGGGGAGTGTTATCACTAAATGATGCACCTTGACTGCAGAAGGAGCATGGCTAGTGAAATCTTAATGATGTGGAAAAAGTGGATAGGTATGAGAAACATAAACAAGTAAACATTACAGAGATCGGGCTATAACATGGGACATGATTGCAGCAGATGTACAAATGTGATATACTCTAATAGAAAGACTTACGAGGTATGAATTTATAAAAAGAAGTGAGCCAAACTCTATTCATATCTCTAAAGAACATACATGTGAATCACAAGAATTCCGGTACAGAAGAAGAATACTATACACAGAACAAAATCATGGACAACATGCAATATTTATCAATTCAATTATTAAAACAAAACTTGGCTCTTTCGATTACAATCATTCCAAAGTACTCCTTCATATTAAGGGAATCAAAATTCATACATTCCTGCGATTCATAACAACAGTCTGATCTCCATAATCCTATCTAACCTCGCCTCAGCCCTCGGCTAGAACTCCCTCCCCTGCTCTCAATCTCAATTATGAAATTTATAATAATTTCAATTCCTAAACCTCTTACTACCTTCTTGGGATAAATATTTAACAACAAGCTAAACATAGAAGCAATCTCGAACTGTTACAGAGATCAAATGCTAAAATTCTTCCTGTGATGGCTCTGCCACCTGCAGCCTTGAATGCTTAAAACTTTCCTGAAGATGTTCATGATTTCTTTAAAATAGTCCTCAAACTGTTGTTCCACAATTGTTTCCTTTAAATTTGGGATCAACCTCTTAAGATATTGTAGCTTCCAGATGTTCAATTAATGATCCTCAATCTTTGCTAACTTTGATGACCTGTTACAAATTATTTCCCTTGAAACTATGGAATTGAAATGAACTGTGGACTTATGATATCCATGAAGATAAAATAATATTTCAACAACTCATTTGTTGACTCTCGATGAATTCATGCTTTCCCTTTGGTATTTGATTCTTAGAACTCTTGTAGCTGTTTAGATTATCAAGAAGCTTCCCTGTCTGAATAGTAGAAAGCATCCAAAATTGCAACCTGACACTTAGATTTGTCTCGGTGCTTGACATTATGATTCTTGCATGTCTCCTCAGCTCGAACACTTGACATTTGTATGAATACTTTAACACTACGTTGATGCTTAGTTGTTGATCTCGGGTATGGGACTTGAATGACTTGCATGGAAACTCGATGTAAAGGACTGGTTGCAGAACATGAAAGAATACGTGGCTTAGAAATCCAAGACTTTTACATGACTTAACTTTTGATATTTGAGAGATGAATCTCAATGAGTGATAAGCTCCATTTTGGATTGATTTTAAATGGCTAGGAGAACTTGGTGTTTTCGACATAAAACACATATTTCATTAAATTTGGAATTATTCAATGGATCTAGAATTTAGAACTTTAGCTAGATTGTGTTCGTTTAAAATTAGGAAAGTCATCGACGTTGATTCCTTACATAATTTCTATTAATATTATTTATAGTTTGTATTGAATGGAAATGCTAAGTTGATGAAGGTTATTTAATGAAATTAATATTATGTATGTTACTATGATTAACCAATTTAATTATAATTTGATATGGTAACTACTATGTATGTGTTTAATTCCTATACTAGTAGAAGGTTGGCACAATTTTAGAATGGCCCATATAAAAACTATTTAATGACATAATACAATTGTGTGTGTTACTTTAACAATTTTAATTCTTGACATAGCAAGTAATATTGTCCACATTAAGTACCATGTTTTATTATATTAGGAGGTTGGCAACAATTTATAGGCGACAAGAGAAACTATTATATAAGTGCATGCTAAGTTTATTGTTTTAACGATTAAAATCAATTATAAATTAAAATAGAAACATAATTATTTATATTATTATTATTTATATTTTCTATTAAAAGTTAAGTTGATCTAGGATTGCATCATGAATAATAAATTGTGCAAGAAATTCTTACATAATTTATTATTAAAGTTATTTAAAGACATTGATGATCAAAGGCTGTTGCTATTACTAACTTGGAGTTTCGTTATAATTTGACATTATGTTAACTATTGTGTCTAGGTTGAGTTATCATAGTAAGTCTAAGAGATTGACATCATTTTAGAGTAACCTATAATGTTGTGGAAATATGGAAATATGACAAAATACCAACATTGTATTTGTTACTACAACAATTATAAACATTGTCATAGTAACTATTTTTGTCTTTATAATTTATTATTATTGTTGGTGGTGGTGGTGGTGGTGTATTAAAAACTAAGTTGATGAATGTTTACTTTGTGAATAATAGATTAATGTGAGAAATTTCTTACCTATAAATTTATTTAATGATATTGATGTTAGTAATGCCTCAATTATTTATTAATATTAATTATATTAACAATCAATATCAATTATGAACTAAAATAGTATTGGTGTAATACAATTTGATTTGTTCAAATACAAAGGAAAAAGGGGAAACCAACATGTTGAACTGAAAAGAGCATATTAATATTTCTTAAAACAATGATAGATTTCTTACAATATTTAAATTATCATTAATATTTACATTTATGTATTAAAACAAAGTTTATCAAAATTTGACTCATGAATTATTAATAAATTGTAAAAGAAATTTCTTACATAATATAAAGTTATTTAACGACATATTAATATTGTGTTTGTGACTATTATTAATTTTTTTAATAATTACACTAAGTGTTACTACTTTGTGATTGATTTTATGGATTAAGTTGTGTGAAAGTTTTCAGACCACAGTGAGTTTTTCATGATTCTCTTGATGATGGGTGAAGTGTCCACTCAAAACATTGGTCTTAAAAACTTTCACTGAGCTTAGTCTAGAAAATCAATAGCTTGTAGGTTAAATCAGGCATTATTGAATTTGATTATGCACATTTGATATAGTGAGATGTTAGGTTGATCTAAACAACACATTGAAAAGTTAAATATTGAATGGTGTTATGTAATTTGTATAGAGTATCCTCACATAAATTAACGTTGAAGTTGAACCAAAATTTTCATATATGTAGTAAATAATATAAAATTCCACAAAAAATAACTTGAAGAGAATATTTGATACACTACAAACATTGAAAAGTGTTTCTTCATGTATATTAATAAGTCATTCAAAGAACAAAATTACATTCATGAATCATCTCCACCTAATCTCATATACTCATTGAAGCGGATCAAGTACAACTTCTACACCACATTTATTTATCTTGGTCTTCCTGCAATCTTCTTGCTTTGGCATCCAAGCCCAAACTATGGTATTAATTGGAATAGATCCAAGTTCTATGTCATCGAGAATTGGTACCCAATATTGTTCTAAGTTTGTTCCCTTGTATTTCCTTGAACTAGGCTTCGACCAATCAAACTTTACATGAAGATTCTCACTTTCATCATCTTGGAAGATGTTCGAGGTGGTTTTTTCCATCCAAATCATCTCTCCTTCATCCTCATTTCATGATCTAACTAGCAACATCTTTCCTTTCTCAACATCATTCATAGGATTGAATGTTGGCTTTGGCTTGTTGCACTTGGGTCCAACATATATCAATTCATCTGTCACATTAACAAAATACCCATCCATAATACTTGATATTACATGGACTGCATTACGATCAACATTGACATTTTTCCTTGTCTTGGGCCAAAAATCCTAAGAACAAGAACCACTTCCATCCATTCTTGTATGATCATTGTAGATTCCATCTAATGCATCAAGAACACTTTTCCAATACTCTACCTTTTTATTCCATTCCTCTGTAACAATTGGTGAATTCTCATTGCCAATAGTCTCTTTCCACATTTTTATGTATGTTGTTATTCCTTCCTTTTGTTCTTTTAAATGGACATCATTGTCTTTGGGACGTAAGAAAGATGGCTTCCCTATGGACAACATAAGTCGACCTTTTTCATTTATATTCCACTACTCACTGGTTTTGACCATTCAATGTCTCTGATGGATTCTTTATACCTCATAACTGGAACATCATTGAGTACAAGAAATTGGAAGTACTGGACATTAAGATGTCCAACTAGTGCATTTTTTTCTTCATTGATGTATCCATTAAGAAAAAAATTGAAGTCATACACTTTGTCAATAAGTGTAGTTGGAAACACTCATTTTTATTCTATTGTGCAATATGTATCCATCATTTCAGGTAAAGAATATATATCTTTACTTTTCAAGTTGGAAGACATTCTTCTGTAGGTTCCATCTATGTCTTCATGGGTGTGCCCCACAAGCAAGAACCCAACCTCAATAGTGATGAAGACACCAAGTGCAGTTAATAGTGATAGAAACATGAAAACATAACGATTCTTATTATCACTAGTTGCATTGTTCAACCGTAACAACAAATGTGGAGGAAGAAGTTTAAAATCAACATTCCGATTTTTTGATCTTCCATAAGATAGAAAATCATCCTTGGACACTCTACATTTTTGAGTAAATAGAGGTTTCAAAGTAATGCATTTGAAAGTGGGTTTCTTGAACTTCCACTCTCATAAAGTAGATCGCCATACATATCAAGGTGTGGGTATTCAAGGTCCCTCAAGCACTTTGAAAGGAATTTAATGGAAAATTGTGATCCCATGTGTACAAATGGTAGGGAGAAATGACCAAAATCTCCCGTGTTATGCCCATGTGTTAGCATTCCTGTCAACGACAAACCCAAGTTTGCTCCTGCAATAGATTTTGATTTGACACGTAATACTGGGGTTGAAGTCTTTGTTTTGTCCATTTTATTAGGGATAATGCTCAAGTATTCCTTTGGAAACCACCTGACATAATCCAGTGGGCATAGCAGCAATATCTTCCACATATAACAATCTTGTTATGTTTGTTTAGTCTACCTCTTGCCTTTTCTTCCAGCTCTTTTGTAGTCGTTGACTTCATCTGTGCTTTCAACACAATACATTCACTACATTTACTGACGTCAATGTTCTTTGAGAATGCCACATCTCGAAAATGAGTATTCTGAATCTTAACCAATGTTCTTTGAGAATGCCACGTCTCGAAAATGAGTATTCCGAATCTTACTCATTATTGGTTGTGATATTGATGGATCATTGAGCTTTTGAAGAGCCCCATTGATCTCTTTTAACAAAGAAATTTGGGTCTAAGTTGAAGGCAACAATCTTAAAGGTGCAGACGTTCCATCTTCTTCAACTTGATATGTTTGATTTGGTGAAAAATCTAAATTATCCATGACAATTATGTGCAATATTTCTATGGCTGCCATGGTATGTGCTCGTGCTTTGCATTTGTTGGTGTTACCATGAGTGGCTTTGATCTGTCCATGTTGGAAATAATGTTGGTAGTTATAGAAGGTGCTTTAAGAAATCTTATGTATCTTGTACCATGCTTTCTTACCATTAATATTTCCATTAAATCTCATGCCCTCTACTTTCCTAACAGTAGGAGGTAGGCCATGTCCATGGCTCTTTGACATGATTGTGTTTGAATGGGGTGAATTCAAGACAAATTCCCTAATTCCATTTTTATTTATGAGTTCCATATCCCTTCTAGGAGTTGCAATGGATTTCCTATCTACATGTTGAAGACAATCTTGTTTGCAACTCATCCGCTGCCAAAAGTCATATTTCTTTCTCTTCATCTATCTATGTCTGACAATTTTCAATTTTTTTGTAGCCACAACTCATTTAATCCTTTATATGGCCCCGTTACATGCATATCAATTGAGTCTGGATCTTTTTCATTATAAATATCCCCATCCCATTTGTTTAAGGGACTTCTGTCCTCTATAAGATCCCGTACCACCATTTCCTTGGGTGACTCCTTGAAATTTTCCTCCATCCTTAAAATCTCACCTTCTTCAAACACCAACTTATTTATTGGCCATCTAACCAAACAGTGTATAGACTTATCCCAAATCCTACATCGTTCACAATTTTTATCTGTCTTCCACAAAAGCAACGAATTCCATTTCACCTAGCATTTCACCCTCAACCATGTCATCCTCACAGACATTAACTATGATCCATTTGGAAATGCACATGCTTGCTACTATGCATTCATGTGTAAGAGAAACATTTTTACATGTGAAAGTAAGTCTATCTTGGGGAATATTGGATGATCATGGCAATGAGGTTCCAAATCTAATTATGGGCCAAATCTCATGAGATCTCAATGCACCCCCTAGTGTATTCTCAAATCATGTTGGATGTAGTAGAAGAGCATCATGTTTTAACACCTTCTCAATATTACCACTATGGATGCTTTCTTTACCATCCTTCCATGCACGTTATGGACAATATCTATATTGAATATGGAGCCTTCACCCACCTTCACTCCGCCTTATAGAAGATCTATTTTGTCTCCAACAGAAAATGCAGAAGAGGAATTTGCACCTGTACACCAAATTAAAGAAAATTAGTATTTCCTCAAAAAAATATTCAATGCACTATCAATAACACTTAACACATGCTTCAAAATTTTGATTTACCTATGTTATGCCTCAAATCCATGATATTCCATGGATGTATGCCCCCTTCATCAACATATTCCACAGTTGAATGTGGTTCAATGACATCAATTACCAAAACCATAACATATCATGCATTAATCATTTCTCCACCATAATAAGTTTCAGTGTTTGTAGATTCAACCCTTCCTAGCCCAATAACTTGACCATTAATTAGGAGGTCAAAATAGTCCCCTCTTTTGAAAATTATATTTTACATTGTAACTCCTTCCAATTTATGTAACACAATTGAATTGTAGTTTGTAATTAAGGTTAAACCATGTAAAGTGTGCTCTTATATTTTAGCAAAAATCCAACCTTCAAAAAAGTAATATAGTTGAAATAATTCAAAACAATATGGCAACCATTTTGTATGCAATGAAACATTGTTCCCCGCCATCTTGTGCCCGCTACCGAAAGGGAATTTACATATAAATTACATTAAAATATATATCTGAAGAGATGACAATTATAGACCCAAGTAGTATCAGAGAATAACATATATCAACTCAGATAAAACCAACAAGTTCATATTTAACTTTGGACATTGCACTTATATTATTGATGTATGTGTATGAATCGTGCTTGTAAAAAATCCTCTGACGAAGTCCATGGATATGCTCTCCTGAGGCCTGCTTGGTACTAGTAGTGGGATATATAGCCCAATATTTTGATTGTTTGGCTTGTTGGAGCTGCACAATGATGCATCTCCATTTTGTAGTAAAAGAATGCACACTGAACCTAAATTGCAGTTGGAAAATGATAGGAAATCCCTATTGTCCACACTATTGTACTTTTGAAATCTTGTTGTTTGCAAAAATCTAACTTCAACCAATTTCAAACTAGTGTGTTGTAGGTGAAAAATAAAAGTTTGGGTTTGGGATGCTTATTGCATTGAGAAAAGAAAATTACATTTACATCCCAATGTGGATAAACAAAACTAAAACATAGCTAGCATATATAAACTAAAATGCAAAAATAGATTGATATTTGACATAACTGGCAATTAAAAAAAACATAGATATATTGTAACCCTAGATCTATTAATCATGGAGAGGGATTAAGAGAAACTCATGTGAAACCCTTGGTGAAGCAACTCATGTACAAACCTTGGCACTTATAGATCCTAGGTTAAGATGGAGCTTTGCTAAAATAGAGAATAAAATTCAAGGTAAGGGTGGTCGAACCCTCACTTTTCTCTAAAGAAAAAACAAGTGTTTAGTTGTTTTTATTCGTGTTTTCATGATGATCACCAAGATTCCCTAATGTGTGGTGATCCTTGATGTTGGACTTGCAAAGTAGATAAAATAGTTAAATTCATTAAATTGAGAAAAATACCAATAGCCCATTTGAGGTGTGTGTGTGTATATATATATATATATATCATGATAGTGGTTATGTCATCGAAACTTTTAATGCTGAAGGATTTTTTGTTTACAATTCATCATATAAGCCTTAAGTTGGTTAAACCGTTGTCAATATGTGTCGTGTAGTAGTGTGTGCTTAGAACCGTTTAGAAACTATGTAGCAAACTAGGATACTCTAATATGCACTAATGTTTTCCTCTTATCTATAAGCTCATTGTCATTGAAATATCAGGTGTGAATTCAAAGTTTGTAGCATTCTTGAAGAAAACAGAGCTAAAGTTAAACATCTATACATAGAAGGAGAACAAAGGTATATCAACGGGATTGGCCTTTACATGAAGATTGTATTCAAAGGAAACTTCACGATGTGTGTGTAAATGAAGAAGCAAGTCAAATTCAACTACACTATAGTGTGGTATGTGGTAGATAAAGTGCAATTACCATAACTTGTCCAATTTTGTCATAAAATTTTGGTATATCTCTCAAGGAAATATCCAATGCTAAGGAGGTGATACAATAACACATAAGTGAAGCTAATATTTACAAGAAGTATCATGTTAGAGTCAAATTGTAGGGTAACAATATAAAGTGTTTCGACATTCAAAAGATCATTATCATTCAAGTAAATAACAGTTCAACCATGATATAATAACTCGACATATAGTTCCTTGAAAAGGTTGGAATTTTATGTTAGAAACTGACTCAATATTGGAACAAGTATGTGATAGCTAACAAGTATACTATATATCAACATTGAAGACTCAAATATGGAATATGATGCCAACAAGGAGAGGAGACAAATGAATAATGAAGTGCTCAATGAAGATGATCAACAACTAACTGAGAAAAATTGCATGCATAGTAGGAAGGACGACCCTATATTTACATTTAAGTAATGAAACAATGGGAACTGTCATATAAAAAATGGGACATGAACTAAAAATTTGAATAGAAAGAAACATAAAGTTGGGGAAAAAATTTGACAATCCATGGCCCACGGCCATTGTATTAAAAAATAAAACATCAAGATATCAATGGCTACCATCAAAGGGAGAGATGCATTGTTGGTAAGATGTGACTATCATAGTGTTATTTCCCAATACAAATGCCAAGTCTCTATGTTGGTTAATTTTGGTTGAGGAGACTGTCCAAGTTAAAACAATAGTGTTCTATAAATGGAAAGAGTAGTGAGTTGTTGAATTTTCAAAACAAAATGAAATAAGCCACAAAGATTCACCTAATGGAATAAAAAATTGTTGTTGGGACAAGCAAATGGTATGGACTAGGTTTGGATAATATGATCTTAAGAGTAAAATGAAGCAACCAATAGTTTAAGTAGTCAAGGGAGAATCTAATGGCGTGTTAAGTATATTCATCAAGTGAATCCAAGGAAAAATGAAAGCAAAGATGAAGGATCAATCTATCAAGATAATTCACTAGATGCATGGTGTTGAAGCAAGCCTTCTAAGAAGTTTGGGATATTTTGTAGTGATTGTTAACAAAATGGGTAAAGCAATGAAAGTAGAGGGAAACAAGGAGGAGTGCAAAAAATGAGGGTCCCAATAACAAAACTAAAATGGTAGATATAGTCTAATAAACCCATGAAACTAAAATGGTAGATATAGTCTAATAAACCCATGAAACTAAAATACCAAAGATACATTGCAAAGTGCAGTGGTTCCTATTGATAGCATAGTGAACAAGCTAGGTCAAGCAACTAATGCATCAATAGACTAAATATCTAAGGCAAAAATGCAACTCTAATCAAATACTAGGTGCAATGCATCTTCCAATAACCAAATGTGTATTATCTAATGGCCCACAATAATTTCCAAGGTGTTGATTTTCTTGGTAGATATAATGGATATACCTGTTAAGATGGTGCTACTCTTGTAGTTTTGATAAAACCAAAAAAATAGTCCATCATAGTGAATTCTCTGGAATCAACTGAAACTCATACTTTCTAAAACTAGGATGGCATCTACTAGAGGATGGTGAATTTATTAGTGTTGATTTTGGCACATATATCCTTGAGATTTGTTTCTTGAATGTTTCCATCACAAAAATAAGACATCGAGTATTGATAAGGAGTGCTCAAAAATAGAATGAGCCATTAGTGATTGATGAGCCACACATGTTAGCCTTCATATGTTAGCTTTCCATTTAACACAACCACATTGTCATCAAATGTAGTGTACCATGAAGGAAATATAACTCGGGTTAGCTTTCCTTATAACAACATTACATGTTGAATGAAAACTAACGCTTGTTAGCCTTCATATGTAAGCTTTCCATCTAACACAAACACATTGTCATCAAATACATTGCACAATGAAGGAAATCTAACTCGAGTTAGCTTTCCTTCTAACAACATTGAACAGTGAATTAAAGCTAACGTGTGTTAGCCTTCATATATTAGTTTTCCATCTAACACAACCATATTGTCGTCAAATATATTGCACCGTGAAGGAAATCTAACTCGGGTTAGATTTCCTTCTAACAACATTGCTTGATGAATGAAAGCTAACACATGTTAGCCTTCATATGTTAGCTCTCCATCTAACACAACCACATTGTCATCAAATACATTGCATCGTGAAGGAAATATGACTCAAGTTAACTTTCATTCTAACAAAATTGCACGATGAATGAAAGCTAACGAGTGTAAATCTTCATACGTTAGTTTTCCATCTAGCACAACCACATTGTCATCAAATGCATTGCACCATGAAGGAAATCTAACTCGGGTTAGCTTTCCTTCTAACAACATTGCAAGGTGGATGAAAGATAACACGTGTTAGCCTTCATATGTTATCTTTCCATCTAACACGACAACATTGTCATCAAATACATTGCACCATGAAGGAAATCTGAGTCGGGTTAGCTTTCCTTCTAACAACATTGCACGGTGAAAGAAAGCTAACACGTGTTAGCCTTCATATATATGTTAGTTTTCCATCTAACACAACCACATTGGCATCAAATACATTGCACCGTGAAGGAAATCTAACTCGGGTTGGATTTCCTTCTAAAACATTGCAAGGTGAATTAAAGATAATGTGTGTTAACCTTCATATGTTAGTTTTCCATCTAACACAATCATATTGTTATCAAATATATTGCACCATGAAGGAAATCTGACCCAGATTAGCTTTCATTCTAACAACATTGCACGATGAATGAATGCTAACGCGTGTTAGCCTTCATATGTTAGTTTTTCATCTAACACAACCACATTGCCATCAAATACATTGCACCATGAAAGAAATCTAACTTGAGTTAGCTTTCCTTCTAACAATATTGGATGGTAAATGAAAGTTAATGTATGTTAACTTGCATATGTTAGCTTTCCATCTAACACAACCATATTGTCATCAAATACATTGCACCATGAAAGAAATCTAACTCGGGTTAGTTTTCCTCCTAACAACATTGCACGGTGAATAAAAACTAACGTGTGTTAGCCTTCATATGTTAGCTTTCCATCTAACACAACCACATTGTCATCAAATACATTACACCATGAAAGAAATCTAACTCGAGTTAGCTTTCCTTCTAACAACATTGCACGATGAATGAAAGCTAAGACGTGTTAGCCTTCATATGTTAAATTTCCATCTAACACAACCACATTGTCATCAAATACATTGCACCATGAAGAAAATCTAACTCGGGTTAGCTTTCCTTCTAACAACATTGCATAGGGAATGAAAACTAACACAGGTTAGCTTTCCATCTAACATAACCACATTGTCATCAAATACATTGCACCATGAAGGAAATCTAACTTGGGTTTGCATGATCAATGAAAGCTATCAAATTTTAACCTCCATATGTTAGCTTTCCACCTTCATATGTTAGCTTTCCATCTAACACAACCACATTGTCATCAAATGCATTGCACCATGAAAGAAATCTAACTTGGGTTAGCTTTCATTCTAATAACATTGCACAATGAGTGAAAGAAAACACGTGTTAACCTTCATATGTTAGCTTTCCATATAACACAACAACATCGTCATCAAATACATTGCACCGTGAATGAAATCTAACTTGGGTTAGCTTTCCTTTTAACAACATTGTACGGTGAATGAAAGCTAACACTCCTCAATTTTTGTGCCATTGTACGGATAAAACCCATACTGTACACATCCGTACAGACTATCCCACAAGAAGAAAAACAATGCTTCAATTTTCATGTTGTTGTACGGTTCCCTTTCACCTCGAAATATATGAAATTTTCTATGCGATAAATGTTGTATGGTCTTGGAAAATGTGCCCACTCTCCTGTGGTATGGTCTTGGGAAATGTGCCTCTCTCCCTACTCAAATTTGTGTGCTCCTCCTCTTGTTGCAAGTCTCTCTTCCACTCTTCACCTTAAGATCTTACACTCTCTCAACTCAAAAGTATCCAATTCCTCTTTAGATCTCCCTTTGACTCTTCAAGATGGGTAAATGAAAAGTCACATGATCCAATCGTCAAGATTAGATCTTGAGACCATAAGATCAATTTTTGTGTTATATTCTCACTTTATGGCAACTTAAGTCATTTAATTCTCACCCTAAAGCAAAAGTCGCTTTCATTTTATAAAAATAAAGTCACTTAACTTTTATATAGTAAATGCCTAAAAAATCACTTTATGTCCCCCACATGTTAAGACACCAAGCCTATGTAGAAGACCATCCAATCTAAAAATAACTCAATGCTCCCTCTTAGCGAGGAAGGTGTTTTGCACCACCCCCAACTTATCTCTAAATTTGACAAACTTTCCCCTCGTCAAATCCTTTCTAAGCATGTCCGCAAACTGCTCATTTGTAAAAATATATTGTCGTTATACTTCCCCTCTCTAAACATAATCTCGGATGAAGTGGTACCTAATCTCAATGTGTTTCGACCGGTCATGAAACACTAGATTATTCGAGAGTTTGATTCAACTCTTATTATTACAGTAAATGACAGTAAGGTGCAACTGCTGACCAAATAACCCAACCAGCAACTTGCGAAGCCAGATGGCCTCACAACTTGCCAAATTGGTGGCCATATACTCTACCTTGGTGAAACTCGATGCAACTGACTTATACTTCTTGCTGAACCACGACACTACTGCCAAGCCCAAACTGAAACAACACCTTGAAGTGCTCTTCCTGTCAACTGCACTGCCGGCCCAATCTGAGTCAATGAGGGCCAATGTAATTTTTGCATTGGGGGATCGAATTCACGAAACCCCTCCCCAAGAAATTGTGGATAGCTCAATTGCATACGCTACCCCTCGACACACGTTTTGGAATTCGGGGAACTCAATTATGCAGCTCAATTGGAAATCTAGGCCCTTAGAGCAATTGTCCATGTCCCTAAATGAAACTTTGATGCGAGCATCAACTCGCCATAACTTGCAATCTGGGGCTTGGATTGACAAACCGTCATCTTTGTTGGGTTCAGGACATGGGGATTCATCTAGGATACTCCTCTCCTCCCAAAGCCTACGATCCACCGTTCCCAACTGCTCAGTCCGCCACCAAGCCTCATCCACAAACCAACAACCAACACACTGTCAAGCTCACTACCCCAACAACGTTCACAACCGGGTCTGCTTCCAAGGCCAATGAACTTTTCCCAAGCCAAATTAACACTTCGGCAATCCACGCAAGTGTCTCGGCTCACTTGCCTTTCTTCTATGGCTTCAAGTGACTGACGCTACCACAATTCCTTGAGCCCAAACTCACCCCAAACTATCAAGTGAGACCGGCTCACTTCGGCCCCCAACTTCAAGCAACCTTCAATAAATAACCATGTGGCCGTTGCACTATGTAAACAACTTGATCCAACAAGAAACACCAAAGAAACTATCTTACCCAGGCTAACTGTGAACAACTTGATCCACTAAGGCCGTGCTCGCTTCAATCAAGCCAAACTGTGAAGTGTGAGATTCTATCAAGGTCTGCGCACTTTCTTCACTGTAGTGTGCACCACTATGCAACTTCGGACGACTTGCATTCAATTTGCGTTGCAATCTATGAAAAATCGGTCACACTGTGTTCAATCCTTAACAACCAATGCAAATTCGGTCTGCCTGAACTCAACTTCAGGGTCGACACTCAACTTTTGCTCAAGTCGCGCACTTTGCTCACTGTTTTGGTCGACTATGTTCAATTTGCTCAACCCAGACCGACGCACAACGACATGTTTCATAAACTTCTACGTTCAACTCCACTCAAGCCATGCACGTTCAGAAACCCACTTTTCCTCTTCAAAAGTGGGTAGAGTTCTTCATAAGCCTCTTATACCATTTGTGACACAACTAGACATCCTTTCCCTCAACTCAACAAGTGTCCTTACCTAACCAGTGCAGCACGACTCAATGGTGGGCTTGGAGGATTGGCAGTTCAAGTCGCATGTTGACTGACTACGTCTAAAAACAACAAGTTCCTTAAGTCAATCTTCCTACCGCACACCCTCCTACTGCATTTTGCCTCCTGAAGCACTTGTACGCCTGCCTTCTGCAGTGCTGTTAGCCAAACTCATGCCTTCACCTCAATCTGCGTCCTTTGCCCTAGAACTGGCCACAGAGTTAAGTGTGAGTGTGCCTTGCTTGTGTTTGCTTCTTGCACTTCATGAACTTCTTGCAATTATGTATTCACAACTTGAGCACTCCTCCAATTTATAGCCTTGCATCAAACCCAAATGCAAGTCAAGAGTCGATGCACCCCAAACGGGCCTTTTCGACGTCGAAGCCCCTTTCCATTTCTAAGTGGACCAAGCGCACCAAGCCGATGTCTCAAGTTGATGCTTTCATTTGCAAGTCAATCCCCTTGGGTCCACACCAAGGTTGACGTGCCCAACTTCAAACCAAACCTGAGGCCCTTTCCAAGGCGCCTCTCCATCAAGCCAACGGTTCATAAACGCATCGATGCAGTTGTAATCAATCTCAAGATCCACTTTCCAACTGACTTCCAACTTTTCTGATTTTGAACGCTTTGGGCCCACTCACAAGCTCCAGGCCCCAAGTGCATCCAAGTCATCTATAAATCCAATACCTTCCAAACACACTTCACAAGTGTTGAGCCTTGCCATTGCGTCCAAGGCTTCTCCAAGCTCAACAAAATGCTTTCACGTGGTTCTGGGATGCGGTCACATCCCGCTTGACTCTATCTCAGTCAAAGTTTTCAATGCGCAACACTTAGGCAATAGGTCACAAACCTTGGCCAAGTCCAAGGCCTAACATTTATACCTTTCTCATGAATACCTTGGTGATTTCGAAAAGAATACAAGAGGAATCAGTTTGAAATTGGTAAGGAAGATGGGTTACGAAAAACATAGGATAGGCAATAGAAGACAAGGCATCCTGAGCCCCATTATAGAAGGCAAGGCATCCTAAGGCTTATAATAAAAGGCAAGGCATCCTAAGGCACCAATAGCATTTTCATCTGAAGTCTCCACAAGTGCTGCCATCTATGGAGTATACCCCATTCTCTGCGTTATATTTGGGATCATCAAAGATAGGTTTTCTTAGCTTCTTTATTTTTTGCTTCCAAATTCCTCCAAGTGCATCTATTACTTGATGATTTACTTTTGAAGGAATTGTTATCCCTTACATTTTAGGTCATTTTTTAACATTTAGTTTTCCTCACGTTAAATATTCAGATGGTTGGAGCAGCTCGTGAATGAGATAGGGTTTTGTGATGAGGCAATGTTTCGTCATTGGATTAATGAGATAGTTGATCATGGATAGACATGCCCCTGATGCTTAATTGGTTTTGAACATTAATGATTTCAACATAGGTTTTGTAAAATTGAAGATAACATTCTAGTCCATTTGATGACAGCATGTGTATTTTGACAAGTTGTGAGATGTTGGACAAAGGGAGAAGTCATTGTACTCCCATTCTCATTATCTATATCAACCCAGGGGATAAATTTGGGTTTTCTCCAAAGAGATGCCTGATAAGAAGTATTCGATCAGCAGGAGAGGGGAGATCATGTTGTTGATTCCAAAGACAAGGAGCAAACAAGCATTCTATAGACTGCAAGATTGATTGAGATATCATTAAGAAACCAATTGAATGCAACAACTCAACAGTATTCTGTTGAATGACACCACAGTATTGTTTCTTCATCAACGAAGAAGTCAAATATTGTGACATTCCTCACCATTTGATTGCCTTGATCCACTATTGAAACACTTAGCATGGAGATCAATTGAAGGGTATCCTTCCTAGTAACTCAACTAGAGGCTTTCAATCATAGTCACAAGGGGACCATTCCAAGCAACTGTGCTTGATCAGAAAAGGGGAATTCAAAGTATTCTCATCTATAGTCAAGGAGACCTAAACCATGGGCATGACTACCTATTTAAAGACACAATTTAGAGCTAGGACATGCTAAAAGTATAAACAACATGTGGGGTTATAGTCCTGCCCTGTTTCTGGCTTAGATAACAATCTAAATAACCATCCAAAATACTCAAACCATCACAAATCCTATGTCTGTATGAAGAGTACAAGTGTGTTGATCTCTAAATTAACTACCTTGACTTTCTTTATACATAGTAGACCCTCAAATGAAGGTATATTCACTTGATTCTAAGGATTGTGGCTACCATGAAGTTTGTCATAATCAGTATCTTCAAAATCTGGGTATTGTTGGGTGTTTCTTACCTCATATTGAGCATATTTCAAGGTTGTTGGAATAGTTTCTGTGCACAAAAACAAGCAAGTAAATGCACCACATTGACCAGTCAAATAGGACATGTCCAACATATGATTCCAACAATGACATCTATGACGGTGACAAGTCTGAGCGATGATTCCAGTATCCTTCAAACAGTTAAGCAGTGACCATCATGTTTCATCATATTATACTTCTAAAACTCACATAAAAGGGGGTGATTTGATGATGTTTTCAAGAATGTTTCATACCAGTAGTAGCCTTTCTTCTGCAACAACATATATGGCAGCTAGAATGAGATGCCACATGGCATTTGGAGATTAGAAAGAACTTAGTTCAATGCCTTACTTATACACATATGGAGTTTGACTTCATCGCCCTCTTAAGCTAACATGTTTCTTATTTGGCACTGTGACACATGTTGAGGGTGTGATGTTTTAATTAAGAAATCATGGAAGGCTCCCTCATCTTCAACCTTATTCCATCCTTGGAGTTCTATTTCCTTGCTCATATTGAGGTCTTTTTTATAATAGGGGTGCTTTTCTTGCATGGATACCTTACACATGTGGAGGTAGATTTGGTGGAGCATTTTGGTTTATAATGGAGCATTTTTGGCATTTGGTGGAGCATTCTTGAATATAAGAGGGAAGATCAGGTCTGGACAATTTAAACTTGACTCAGATAGTTCTCAATGGGCTATAGTTTCTCTATTAAATGAAACATTAAAAGATTTCAATTCATGAATGAAATTCATATCTTGTCTTGGTAGCTCTTTCAGTGAGATGAGTTGCAGTGTATTGAATTCCTTAACTGCCTCACTATTATCTCAAAATTGCCGAATACCTTTAATAAATTAACCTTTTGTTATATAGCTTGGGCTTAAGAAGCACCTCTATATGTGGTTTCCATTTCGCTAAAGAAGCCTCTCTTATATAAGGTCATCATTTTCTGGGATGGGGAGAATCAGAGAGAATTTCAATCCAAACACAGTTAACAAAGTCGGATAATCAGCATTGTATCTTGAGGCACATCATTTATCATTTCTCACTAAAGATTCTCACCAGTCAACAGGAAATGCACCTGATATAAAAGAGTGAACTAACTTGTAACAATATGCTATGGTAAAACTTGCATCAACCTATCTAATGGTTACAAACCAAATTGTAGGGTCATAAAAATTAAAATGAAATTAGTGTTCCAATTTTGTATATGGGGAGAGGTGGCATATTTAACAAGCATCGGAGACTACATTGTTTCCATCATCCTTCTATCTGTCATCATATAGTTATAAACATGTTTTTCAAAACCTCAGTAGTACCACCCTCAACAACAGATGCCTATTGCAATAAGGAACACAACAAGGTCACAAATGGACAACCAACCAAGCATATTCCATTAGCATATGAAGCTGGCAGTGTTTAGTTA
This sequence comes from Larix kaempferi, assembly GCA_027924585.1. Classification (NCBI taxonomy): domain Eukaryota; kingdom Viridiplantae; phylum Streptophyta; class Pinopsida; order Pinales; family Pinaceae; genus Larix; species Larix kaempferi. Next base: position 9,252,634 of record BSBM01000378.1, on the reverse strand, counting down.
TAATTGATCCTTTTTAATGGTACAACAGGACATTAATTGTTTACTAAGATGTGGGACTGATGTTGGAAACTTGGCAGCAGCCAAGAAATGCTAGGCACCGTAATGAATGGCCTCTTGAAAATCTGCTCATATAACTTGCTAAATGAAAAGAACATCAATACCAATCAGGTCTACCTTATGCCATTAGGTACAAAGGTTAGACTGATGGAATTCTATTTTTCAAGGGGTGCTAACGGAGGTCCAGCTGACAATAATTTAGAGAAGCTATATATGATTCCAGAATTCCCTGGGCCATAGAGATCTCTAGGGTTCAATAGAGAATATTGAGTCAAACTAGAATACTTAAATCTAAGAAGTGCAAGCAAAGGCTGATCACAGTCTATTGATATGCAGTCATTCTTTTCAACATTACTACTAGTACTTAGTAATAATATATAGTAATTGCATGTTGGTCCTGGTCTTTCAAACAAAAATTAAGCAGATGGTTCATCTTTATGTGCTTCCTCTCCTGTTTTTTTCTGAAAAAAATAAGCATTTGTATTGTAGCCAGATTCAAATGGAAACATAATTTAGAATTCAATACTTTAAGATGGAGGATTTCTAGCATAGATACTAGAGACTAAGCCTTTAGATGACTGAAAAGGGTAGTAACTTAACAGACAGTATTGCATACCTAATATATATGGAATCTGGATCACTTACAAAGACACTTCAAAGAATATAACTTCCAATCAACTAAATGAAATAGTTCAACTGAGAATGCAAGGAAAATTAGTACTGCTGTTGGATGTATGTAGAAATAACTTTCCTTCTTAATCATGGATTAAACTGATACTGGACTTCTTATGTAGCTTATGTTTGTAATATAAAACAAGTTACCAAGACAAGATATGGATTTCATTTATGAATTGAAATCTTTTATTGTTTCATTTAATAGAGAAACTATAGCCCATTGAGAACTATCTAAGTCAAGTTTAAATTGTCCAGACCTGATCTTCCCTCTTATATTCAAGAATGCTCCATTATAAACCATCAATGCACATTATAAACCATCCCGTTGGCATCCCATTAGATATTTTCAAATCTAAATCTACCTGCTTATCCATTTACCACCAATTAAATTTGTTACTTAATCAACAGCCCCATGTCTGTTTTACTTTTAACCTTTTTGTGTAAAATATCAAACTCCAATCTTCATTTATTCCTATAAAAAGGAAGTTCACAAAATTATCGGTAAGTGAACAGCTTAAAACCTGTTACACTCAACGCAAAAAGAAAGAGCTAAATGTTATGTATTACCTACCCAATCGATATTTTACTATCCAGTTCAATGGTGCACCAAGTCTGATATTTTTATGTTGAAATTTGCGTAAGGTAATGGCGTTTTCAGCTCATATTGCAACGAACCGGGAGGGGCAGTGAAGGAGAAGTCATTATCATTCTGTGTGGAAAAAGTGCAGAAAGGGGTATCCAGAGTCACAAACGATTATTTTCGGTCATCCATAAATTTTAGTGAGACATACAAAATTATTCCAGCATTACCAAGAGGCATATTTCTGTCTACATGGTGGAAAATACCATTTCAGCTGGTTGATTTTGGATTTGGGAAGCCTATATATGCAGACCCCATTGTGAATGCCATGGTGTAGTTTGTGTTGTTTCTCTCCAATGGAAAACACAATGGTGGTCTCAACATCTACATTGCCCTCCAAAATAATCAGTTGGACAAATTTGGGCAGTTTATCTATGATTTTTAAGTTTTCACAAAATATGTGTGGGAATTCATCATTACCTTTAGCACCATGTAAAACCTTACTGAAGTACACAGGTACCATTATTATGACTCTTTGCCACCATGACTGTATAGGAAGGTCACAGAACAAGTAAACAAAGACAGACTCAAAGCTGCAAAATGCTTTACTCTGAATATGATGCACATGCTAGAAGTGATAACCCAATCTCCATGCAAAAGACTATGTCAAATCAGCCATTGAATTGATGACTCAAATTACACCAAGGTCGACATTAACCATGAGGAATTGATATAAATGTCATCCCGTGAAGTGATGGGTTAAAAAATAAATCGGTATAATAATCATTGAGTTCATCCCCATGCTGTCTAGCAAAGGACATATCATACAAACCTGATGTTTTTATGGAATACTCAAATAGGCTCAGACAACAATACCAGTAGGAGTCGATATGTCGTGCCGATGTCCAAAAGAGACTTAGGACCCGCAGTTCTCAAATCACCCCTTTCAACAAAGCAATTGTGATCTCATCGACATCCTTTCTTAATCAGAAATACATAATGTCATATTTTTCTCGTGGAATATTTGACAGGAATTTCTAAAACTTTAACATTACCTCATCATTTTCTCCCATGAAAGGACTAGATGGGTTGTCAATAGCAATTCGAAGACTGCCAACATACTAACAACGATAGATGAATTTTCTGCAGAATGTCTTGTATGAATTCTTTTCCTCGCCAACAAACAATTGTTCATCCTCTTCCTCCTTAACTAGTGCCACCCCTTCCATATTGAGATAGTTGCATAAATGCACACGAATGTTGTAACAATATCTTGTGTCTGAACTCTTCCAACTTCAACAGTTGCATATCCGTAGTTCAATACAAGTGATGTTTATTGGACCTCGATATATGATTTTGGTGTCCTTTCTCATAAATAGTCCAAAACACTTTCAACCTAATCCATATCCATTTTGGCCCCTTCTTCAACCCAATCCATATCCACGTTCAAACACTCGCTTAGAGCTTCAAATAGCATGCAGATTCCATTCATGGAATGACGCAAGTTTGTATTGGCAATTAAACTAGATAGGATCTACACTCTTCCAGAAGGCTCTCAAATCCTGCAATGGTGAGTTCATTAAAGCAACATCTCATATGGTCCTGGGTAACCTGCTATAGCCTACCATTGTAGTGGGCAATTTTGATTTGGGTGAACTTGTAACCTTGTTGCTAGGAGAGAATACCTTTCTGCTGGGAGAGAATAGTAAATACCTTGCCCAGAATAGAACTTGTTGCTGGCAGATAATACTATACTCAGAATAGACATCTGTTGGGCATTGTTGGGTAGTGGACAATGGGCATCGGATATATGTAGACATTACTGGGTACTAGTCTCACAATATTTTACATCGCTGGGCACTTCTGGACTTGTTCTCTTGCTACTGCGTGTCGAAGATTGAGCTGCTGGGTGTGCATTTTCCATTTGGAGGAGCTGAAACTGTTGGCATCGTGATTCATGTTATCTGATATACAAGGATAGATAAATGGGAATACTGAAAATTTTCTTGTTCGTATATATTTAAAAAAATAATTAACACCAATAGAAAATCTACCTGAAGCAGTATGCCTGAAGGAAATTCACAACAATCCATAGAGGGTACGAACGAAAGAGAAAAGAAGAGGAATGCAATTACTTCACTAAATAATTTTTTGTATGTTTTTAATCGATGTAATCCAAATGAAAGTAGAGACAAATCAAAAGCTGCCAGAAATGAGATGGGTTCTTTTCAGAAATCTTGTTGTGGATTGTGCATAGAGAAATCCCTTCAGGAAAAATTGCAATCTTCATTCATTTCAGAAACTATTTAGGCATGATTTGAAATTTTGTTTAGACATTACTTCAAACACATGGCATGCATTCTCAACAAAGATAAACCGATTAGCCTTGATCCAGATTTGAATAAATCGATTCTCTATAGCAGTTCAGCTCTCCATCACCGTGGGTTCTCAACGATTTGTCACCATGGGTTATTTTTGCTGTGTCAACATTTCTGCTATCGCACGGAATATTCTGAGTCACTGTTCATCCCACCGATTCAGTTACAAGGAGTATTCTTAGCTATGGTGTAAAACTCGGGAGGGTAGTTGGGAGGTAGGAGGAGCAGGCGCGGATGCAGAGATCAAAGCAAAGTATTGTTAGCTATGCCGCATAACTAGGGAAGGCAGCTAGGGAGGCAAGAAGAACAGTCGGGGATGCAGAGATCAAGGTAGTAGGGCCTGCATACCGGGGTAGAAGTTTTGTCGTTTGTTGTTTTTGCATTTTGATTTTTTTTTTCTTATTTAATTTTTTTATTTTAATTGTGTTTCTTTCGAGAAGGTTAAACATTTTACATTTTGGACATTTCTTCATTTTTCATTGGTGATTTTTGATTCATGATGATGATGTAAATGATGTTTTATATATATCAATTTATTTAAGATGATGATGATGATGAATTTGATGAGGACAAGGATGCTGACTATATTGACAATTTTGTCTTGATTCTATAAGTACTGTGGAATGTTGTTGCTTGACTTCTTTGTTTCTGCTCCAACACTCTTGGTGTTTAGGTGCTCTTAGACTCCTTTGAAAAAAGCAAAGCCCAGTTATAACTCCACAAGTCGAATTGGGGATCTTCTATATTTTTATCGAGGGAAAAAACTAGATCCATTTAAAGGATACAGTGGTGATGTGGAGAAAAAGCAAATTGAAATTCTGGGTTCTATGTTCACTTGTTAGAGCAATAGGAGTCTTGAGCTTGGTGGTCGACTCTCAGGATCAAAATGCAGTGACCCTTTCTCATATAGAGAAGTCAATATCAAGAGTTGTAGAGACCTTTCAAGATTTCATAATGGAATACAAACACTATAAATTAATAAGAAATTTGAGGATACTTGTTTGCATGGCATAAATTTGAGAATACTTGTTGGCATGGTATCAATTCTCAAAACAGTTTGAGATGAAAATGTCTGTAGTAAGAAGGTAAAATAATCATTTTCAACATTACATAAATAATGAATTGCTAATAATCTCGTTACCATTGCAATGTTACCTCAATTCACACTAAAGGAGCTTATTGCTTCAAGTATATCGGTTGTGAGGGCGCCCTCAAGAGCAATTATGGATCACTGTAGGCATGCATTGCGTTTGGATCGACACTCAAATCAGATCAGTGCCCTCGTTGTTCGGGCACCCTCTGGCTCTTTTAGAAAAAGCAAGGTTGAGTTATTGATTGAATTTGGTCACTCATAAATATCAATATTAAAATTAGATATCATTAAATTATTATTTCTTTCTTTTAAGAAATAATTGGGGCATAACACCCTAGTTTTCATCCCCAACTCATGTCTTCGTCCTTGGTAACAAACCCTGGTTTATGAGACCTTTAAATATTTGCCATCGAAGACTCATAATATTTGAAATATTTATGCTTTGGGATATGTGGTGTGGTCTAAGACCATATGCAAAGTGAGAAGGTATATCCTCTACTTTGACTTGTCCATACCTTTGCATCACAAAGAAAAGAAAAAAATATTACTTTCAAAGTCTTTCACAAATTTTTCCACGACATTGGATGATAGGATTCAAAATTTCTAACATGACTATGATGAATATTTCAACCAATATGATGAGTTGAAAATAGTCACAAGGCTTTGTTTTTTTCATTCAGGGGGATTTTGAGTAGAATACTTCACTCATTTCATTGCTAACCAAATGAATATCTTGACAACTGAACCCCCTATTCTTCTAATATTTAAAAAAAATGGGAAGGATATCATCACCATGATACCAATATTTCTAGGAAAGGACAATGATTTGCATGCATTCACACACACCTGTCCAACGTGGATATGGTGTTGCCTACTAAAGGATTGCCCATTATGTAGAACTATGTTGAATTTCCCTCCCAAGCCAGACATGAGAAATTTCCAACTTTTCATCCTTGAGGATTTTTAGGTATCAATCATATCTCTTGCACTTGCCAATCATTGATCAACCCACATCTTTTAACACCTGAAGTTTGATAGATGGGGAGAGGATGGGAAGGATGAAATGGTAATCGAACTATTGCCTCTAGTTCGGAAAGTGGATATGAAAAAGTATAAAGGTTTTATTTATTAAATAATGTGGTGAAATTAAAGGTTCTTCAAGGTCAGGATCCTCCAAGGATCTCATAAGAATGCAAAGAGAAGCTATAATTTATCCCACAAATTGGGTATGGGGACTGATATCTTCATGAAGAGCAGAAGGTGTTCTAGATGTGTGGTTTTGAGGACAACCATTTCAAATTGCTTATGTTAATGACTCATCTTTTGTTTCTAGAATTGTTTCACAAATTTCTATTATGGACGAGTCGCACTTTGTTCGAAAGAAGTAAACTCATTTTACACTATCATTTTCTTTGCAAATTATTCATTTGTGACTAGAGGTGAGTACTCCTAGGAAAACATAATTATAGAGTATTGTCATTTCAATAAGGATAAGGCCTAGAGATATGAATCATATCATATCATTCAAAAGGATGGGAAAGTATAGTATCATCATGAAGAGAGGCTTGGCACTCAAAATTTGGTCAATCTGGATTCATGCAGTGTCACATGTTGGCCATTTTAGTAGGAGAGGCCCGAGAAAAGGGTAGGAAAATATAAGAGTTAAAATACTCAATTGATCTTGACAAGATCAAGTTATATTGTACTTGTTGCATAAAGTATCCCCCTCTAAACCATACTCAGAAGCTACCTATTCTTCCAAATTAAAATAGACAACATAATGGAGAGGCTACACATTTATCTTATCATAATCCCAAGTCTTGGTGGGATATGAGCATGTGCCTAGGGAAATTGGAAGAAACGCATGAAAGAATTCTTGAATATGAAAAGTTTGTGGAATTGTATAATAAATTTCATGGCAATCAAAACTTGCTATAAATTCTTCCAATGCTAAGAGTCTCCACTAGCACCAAAACTTGCTATAAATTCTTCTGGCCAAAAGGTAAATTATGGAAATCAATTTGCAAAGAGATACCTTAAATGAAATCTCTGCTCATCTCCTAGAGGTAATTTCAATAGCCACCTTCAAAGGAATGACCTTCATGGAGAAGACTATCCTTGAATTGATGCCAAGTAAACTCTAAAATCTAGCCAACGTGGAGAAGGAGGAGACAAATTCTACTCACCTCTCCTAGACAATGATGATATTAGGATATGTACAGATACGGTGTCTTAATGAGTCTCTACTATTTTTTTAAATATGCCTCAACAAAATTTGTTCTCTTCTACAATGACTATCAAATTTTTAAAAAAATGGCAGTTATACCAACTTTGTGAAGCTAAAATACCAAACATGATATTTACCAAGTAATTGGCTATCAAAAGATTAAATACATTTGCAATCACTTTACTTTTTGCTATCCACTACAATTTTGCTTGTTGTCAATATTAATCATAGTAAAATTGACTACAAATTGAAGTCTCTCGTGTAGTACATTTAACACAAAATACCCATAATTCCTAAATTGTTGCATAAGAACTATAATTTAATTGACCTCACAATCTTCGTACTTACATTTTAAATTATAAAGCCCACCAAATATACCTAGCCCCTACATTAGTATGATCTTCGTTCAATTCTCCTGGAGATGGTCTTGTACGTAACTTGTATTCGATGGGTGCATGTGTATGTATATGCGTGGTGTTCTAGGTCCAAAAGGCTCCCTGGGCATACCACTTTCAAAATGATGCAAATGCATTAAGAAAGTTGGTTCATTCAAACCATTGTATCGCCATTATAAGTACATCGTGGCACGCCATTCTTGAATATTATATATCATGTTGGTATATATCATTTTTTTTATTTTGTGGATGTGGATGTAAATATTTCCTACTTAGTATTTCTTAAAAGAAATATTGTATCTTAAATATTTAGGAACCAAAATCCTAAATATTATATATTGCTCATCTTAATGAGTGTCACTTCATAGCTACCTACATATGTTTTGTTTGTCTTTAATTCTTGGCTAAGTGAATGGGCGCAAGTTCATGTAATTGCGTCGAGCAGCTTGGTTAGGCCATGGAGGAGACCCTGCATATTTTTTGGTTTTCCTAACTAGTGCTTAAAATCGGCAGGAACTAGGAGTCTGCCTCCCCCTTTGGGAAGCTTAGTACCAACCTAGTCATCAAAAAGTGGGAATATGCTATTTTTGTCATTTGGTCTCGACATTTTGTATGAGGGTGCATTGTTCTCCTCTGGGTTGGACACAACAAAGTTGTGACACATCCGATGGCATGCAACTATATTAGTCGAATGTCGCGGTCGTTTCCTGGTATGGCTAGCTAGGTAAGGACAATTTAGTTGTTGACCGACGGTTTGGGTCACCCTCGTCACTATGTATGGAACCTAGGGTTTGGACAAACCCTAACTCTCAGGTAGTTTTTACCTCCCCTATCAAGGGCCCCACCAATAAACATGTGAATATTGTTGAGGAGGTTTCAAAATTATATAAGTCACCGCTGTTGAACGTTGGGGTTTCCGAGTTGTCATTTTTGGGCTCGGCTAGCAGCCCTGTCGTTAGGGTTTCTAATAATTGTGGTACTATTTCCCTATCCATGAGGGCCCTGGCCGGGGAGAGAGCCCAGGATCGACGAAGGATAAAACTGGAGAAGGTGAAAGAGGGCCACGCTTTGTGTGTGTTGGGAAAAGACATCACTTTTGACATGGTTGAGGGTTTATCTTTCCAGGGCTTTGATGGGCAAATTTGAGTATATTAAACTCAGTTGATTGGAGATTCTGGAGTGGGTTTATTGAACTTGGAAACCCCTCATAAACTATGTCTTGAGGGTCATTATGTTGGTGAAACGGTACTCGAAAGGTCATTATTTCCCCCCATTGCATTGATATACTTTATTTATCCTCATCATACTGGTACCCGGGCATCAAACTTTGGATTATCGTCAAAGGTCACCGTAGAATGGAATGGCTATATCATGATTTTGCATAGAGCAAGTATTAAATTATATGATATGGAGGACTCATTAGTTTAGGATTGGGGTAATGCCAATGGTGTTCTTATTGCAAAAAAAGCTTATGAGACTATTACTCTCAATTAAGCTCCCAATCTTTCGAACTGGTGGGCCAGAGCTATATGGAAATGGCGCATTCCTTTGAAAATTAGATGCTTTTTTTGGTTTTGTCTGGAAAATTAAATACTTTCTTGGGACAATCTACTTAAACATGGATTATGTGGTGCTGGCATATGTTCTTTATGTCGGATGGAAGAAGAATCCGTCTCCCACTTGTTCAATCAATGCCATTTCTTCATATCAGTTTGGTCTAATTTAGGTGCTAGACCACATCACCAGGATGACTGGACTTTAACTAATTTTTAGGATTGTTTTTACAAGTGGTTTCACATCAAATTCAGGTATAAGGAATTGACTTTGTTTATAATTTGGGAGGTTTGGAAGGCAAGAAACAGGTCTATCTTTGAAGACATCAGTCCATCTAGTTGTCATGTATGATCTAAAGTAATCAGCTCCTTTTATGATTTTTTCAAAAAAAGGCGAAATCATAAAATTAGACCTTCGAAGATGCCACATGTGGATGACACTATTTCTGTTTGCTATTTCAATGGTGCTAAGAAGGAGGGCCTATGTGGGGCTAGTATGGTGCTCCGGATCAAAATAAACCACCAATTATTTTTGAGAATGGGTGTTGGTACGGGCACCAACACAAAGGTCGAACTTCTGGCCCTATGGGGATTACTATGGACTGCAAAGAAAAGAGGCATTCTTAATCTCAGGGTCTTTGGTGATTTGAGGGTGGTGATAGGCCGGGCTGCTAGTTCCTCCAAACTTCAGGTCATTCATCTTGAGCAGTGGGCTCACAACATTCATGACATGTTAAGAGGTTTCCCCTTTATGTCCTTTTATCATATCTTTCGGGGACTTAATCAAAGGGCTGATACTTTATCTAAGTTGGCCATTGGGCCTATGGATGATTTCATTCTTTATGAAGATCTCATTGAAGATCATGTGGTGTATTCTAGATCATGTTTTGTCTTCTAATCTTCAGGTCTTTTGTATGTTGTTTTTCCTTTTATTGTCTTTGTATGGAGGATAAGGTCTTTTGGTATTTTTGGAGTTTTAGTCCCTCTAAGATTAGTCTTGACAGGTCTCTTTGAAGTCGACAATTATACTTTTTGAACATGTTTATCAGTATCAACAATATGATGAAGAATAATATGTAACTTTGATTATTGATTAATAACAAATTTTAGCTTTTCAGTTTTGAAAAAAAAAATTGCTTGTCTTAATGTTATAACCCATACATATTTAATGATATATAATGATAGTAATACAAATTTACACATATATATACAAAAAAAAAAAAAATTCTAAATACATGATCTTTTGTTAAACAAAAGTGATGACATTGACAATAGCTTAACAGCCCATCACTGGACCAAACCTAAATTAACAATCGATTAACATCCCATCACCGCACCAACTGTGGCAACCATTGACATTCACATTACACTGCAATGGAGAAAATTGGAGGTTTGGGCACTACAATTCTCGTTGGACTATATTGGGAAAACTGGGTTTGGGTAACAAGTTTTCATCTGTCATGGGTTTAGCGCTGTGTTTTGGGAACAGATCCCTAGACGAGAAGGTAGCTCGGGAAGGGGATCGAAGGATTGTAGAGAGGGTCAAGTTGGGCGCAAGATGAACTATGAGAGCACGGGGTTGCAGGTCTTGAGGGATGCACGATGGATCGGTTAAGGACTGCAGAATGGTTTTCATGATCATGATTTTAGTCGAGCAACAATGATTGCGAATTATGATGAGGGGGATTAATCAACTCTCAACAACCTCTACTGGTGTGAAGGGATTCCAATGGAACAATTTCTTCTTTGCCAGTATTATCAATGATAAGGTACTTAGATGTGGGTTTGATTTTATTGTCTTTTTGGGTATTTCTCTGGTAGAAATGTATGCAAACGTTGGATATTAGAAGATGCATGAAATATGTTTGTTAAATTGCCGAAACAAATATTGTTTCTTTTGAATACTATAATAAGCCGATGTGCATATGATAGGCATGTTGGCAAGGAACCAATTTTCTTGAACAAATGTCTGAACAAAATATTGTCTCATGAAATAAAAATTTACGATGTTCCCCGATTCAGCATCTAAATGAAACATCACAGCAGAAGCAGCAGCAATGGCAACAACAATGATTGTCGCAAACTATTCCTCAACCTATGTCATCCTTTTTAGCATCTGGATACTATTCCTCAACCCCTATCATCCTTTTTAGCATCTGGATACTGTGGATCTCCTCCATCACTGGCTGGACCCATGACAATAAGGACATCTATACCAATTCGCTCAATGCCTTTCCGTTGAAGGTATCATTCATACTTCTTAAGCAATGACACCAATATGGCCTTCTCCACTTCATACTCCACCACCTCTGTAGAGGAAATTGCGATAAACCAAACCCAAGATTATATTTTTTTGTAATCTGGTTGACGGATTATGTTATATTAAAATGTACACAATATACAAAAGTATGCTACTGATGGCTTGCCACCGGGGAAGCCAGGCCAACAGTAACATTCCAGAAATATAAGACTGTCTTTGATGTCTGTGCATTGTAACTATACTGAAGTAAAACAGTAAGATTACTAGATTTACTATAACTAAACATAGGATAATATGAAATAGCAAAGTAACAGAATGGGTGCAGGGCAACCAGCTAACGCTCTTTATCCTCAGAATCCAGGTTGATTGGATTGTTGGGAGAAGAGCCATCTCCATCCTTAGTGAGGATGACTTCAACACCCCATATTTCTCTAGCCAAAGTATCTTGTTTGTGTTCCATCAACTGAAGCTGAGTTTGTATGCCTGTCAGCTACCTCTGAATCTTCATTCCTTCAAACTTTTTCTCCCCAAGGACCTAAGGTAGTAAAGATTTTGTGTTCCAGTAGATTTTTAAAATTCTGTGATACTTTGTATCATGAGCACGACTACTTCCAACGTCCAGAATACAACATAAGGTTTCATCATCAATATTGAACTTGTGTTGCTCTCGACGTTGTGTCCTGACCTTGGTCTCCATGTATTCAACCTCCTACTTTTCCCTCTGCAAGATATTCCGAGTGTAGGCCTCAACACCTTACATATCTTCCTGCAACACACGAGGTTGGTTTCCCTTGATGTGTCTAGAGTGGCTTCCTTTTTTTATTTCTCTCGAGGCCATAGGAATCAGGCTCATAAAAAAACCTTTCCTGTTGATAGCTCATAGCCCCTTAGACCATGTAAATTTTGAACTTCACACAATCTTTGCTCTGTGACAGGTCTGGACTCAATGATAACCTTGGACCCTGTGCGCAGTCTTCATCCAGAGACACCAGGACCAACAAATTCAATACCAGCCAATTGAGAACCCAATACCAGCAAATTCGAGACCCTTCGAGCCCTTTACTGAGCATAAATGACAAAGTGGCCACCCAATGCCATGAGTATGCGATCAATGTCTCACCTAGCAAAATTCTTTTGCAGTCAAGGAGCGTTGTTAAGAAGTACAAAGTGGCCATTATGTAACAGAACAAACATAAGCTCTCCTGCAATTTCCAACCACCAAAACCTCTCCACAGTTCACCTTCCATTATTCTCCGCATGCGTTGTGGAGGGTAGGTATTATCCTGCATGCCGTCAAGCTTTAGATGGTATCCACGTGGCCAGTGGATGTGCCACCCGCCTGTATCCCATCATACCAAGTCTCTTCCCCAACATCCCATCTGAGGCAAGCCCAAGTTTATATTGATAAGATAAGATAATTTTATTGATGTTGGAAAAGTGATCATAAATTTATAGGTTAGGGTGGGGTGAGCTAGGGTTTTCTCATTCCGTTTTCAGAGATTTTTAAAGAGTATGCATGTACATTACTTTTCCAAATACATTATGCGAATACTGCTTTTAATCACCAAGGGTTCGTGTATGCAGTTTTGGACCTACATCCTTTTGCAAAAGGTTCATATGCGAAAGGTTCAAGTTTTCAACGATGAAAGAAAACAATTCACATAAGTAAAAATATGGCACAACTTTGAAGTTGATAATGCAGCCACATGAAATATGGCTATCAATGATCAGGAATCTCATCCCCATATTAACTTCCATAAAATATCCCAAAAGTAGGTCAAAGAATTTCATTTGAAAATAAATTATAACAATATATTTCTCATGCTATCGAATCGATATCAATGAGAACAAAGCATCTCTATCCTCCAAGGTCATTTCTCTCCTCTAAAGCAGGAAGAATCTAGTATTGTAGACTTTCCTAGGAACTATAGTATGAGTCCTCGTATGTGCTATAAAGCTAGGCAAGCAATCTAGAAGCCCTAGTAAGAGGTAATGTCTTCTAGATGTATGAGTATCACCCAATGTTATTAGAACTGGACCGGTGATTGAAATTGTCGATCCCAGAAACCGGAACCGGATCAAAACTGGTCTGGAACCAGTAAAAGATAAAACACAAAAATTGATCAACCAAAAAATACATAAAATATTCAAATGTTGATAAAAAATAACTTCATGTACATGCATGCAAATCCAAACCATTAGACACAAATATGCAAAGTTTACTGATGTATATAGCATTGTAAGGGTGAATATAGCAAAATGGCACCAAATGAAATACATATTCGAACCAAAGGTCCAAAATACAACTACATTAAGGCCCTAAATGGCCTGCAAAGTCCAAAAATAATCATACTATAAGCTATAGACAAACCAAATTACATAATTATTTAAATTTTTTATTTTTTTGGGTGAAGAAAGTGCATTGATACAAACCTGTTGAATCCAACTGGTGCTAACTGGTTTTGGCTTGAATCGGTCGGTTTTGACCGGTTCAAGTCAGTTTTGGAACAGTTCAAACCAAAATCAGCCACTGGTGTTCACTGTTAACACTGGTATCACCAAGATAGATGCTGCACTTATCTTCAGTAATGGTCATATATAGATGCAAGAAGGAAGTAGGAATATGGATTAATATAGATATTCCCTATTTGTCTTTTACAAAATGTCAAAAAAAAACCAGCTCCATTAATTACAACTACAATTATTTGGTTTTCACTTATGAAAATTGCGAGTAATCAACCAACTTCTCCATTGCTACCATCCTCCAATCTCATAATGAACAGTACATAAGAAAATAAAATGTAAGAGAAGTGCTTACAAAAGGTCAATCTAGAGCTTAAGTGGCTTGACTGAAGCAATTATGATTGAGTACATGCTGCATAGAATGGGAGTAAAATGCCTCAAAGGGAAGGGTGAGAACACCAGTTTTGAGCAATTGTTGACTCTAGAATTCAATCCTCCAAGCATGAGAAACTACGCATTGTGCAACTCTAGCTAAAACAAAAATCATGATTAAAGTAATTTCCTTAGCCTGAAATACAGAAATAATGATAATTTTAATTTTTTACAATACTATTATTCATGAACAAAACCAAAGTAAGGGAGAAGATAATGAAACTCACTATGTAGCAGTGCTGCCAGGCTTCATCTAGGAAGGTAATCATAGGAAAGTAATTTCTTGCCTCTCATCCCTGAATAAATGCTCTCAAAGAAACAAGATGCTTATGCCTGATAGTACCCAACTCCTGAATGGCAGGTATGAATTCCAGATTCTCTCTGTTTTTCAGATACCCATCTTGGAGAAGCCAAAGTGCTATTAGACAACCATTATTGAACCTGGCCTTTTTGACAGTTTCATGACTAGATTTTCCCATGACTTCTCTTGTTGCATTCAAAACATCATCTCAAATGCTCAACTCCTTGGAAATTTACTAATTTCCCACTCCCATTGCCCATGCCTTCTTTCATGTCCTTCTTTGAGAGAGTAGATGAAGATCAAGATATGCCAATAACACCTGTGTTGAACATATGATAGCATCCAATTAACAAATTGTTAGATTTTCAGAATTTACTTCAATCTGATCTAGGATCTTAATTGAGAGAACAACATCTACAGCATATCAATCATGGACACAATAATGCAAGCACACAAGAGACACAAAGTTTACTTGGGGAAAACCATAAGGTGAAAAACCCCAATATCTTCCTTAGAGACAGATAGAGCAATGATACAACCAAAGTACAAGAGATAGTCTTCTCCTAGCAATAGAACCTCCTCCTCACAAGTGCGCCACTTTTCGAATGAGAGAAGTGTGTGTAATGAGTGATCAAATAGAGATCTCCCGATCTCTATTTATACTTGTCGTGTCCTACCCAATAAACTAATGGGGCCTACATGTCTAGCTTAACCCATAGTTAACTTAATCCAGGCCGACCCCACACTTGGTGGTCTAATAACCCATTTACCCACA
Organism: Larix kaempferi; assembly: GCA_027924585.1. NCBI lineage: Eukaryota > Viridiplantae > Streptophyta > Pinopsida > Pinales > Pinaceae > Larix > Larix kaempferi. The sequence continues at coordinate 9,237,445 of BSBM01000378.1, read as the reverse complement.
TGACTCATACAGGGCCGACCCCATCAAGGTGGTCTAATAACCCATCAAGTATAAGTTATGACACTTACAATATAAATGACAACACTTCCGTATAAAGGAATAATAACATCTCTATAGGAACATAAACACTTTTGTATAGAGAAATAATAACATCTTTATAGGAATACAATATACATGGGTAAATACATTCCGAAGTTACATATACATTAACACTCCCTCTTAACTAGGAAGGTATTTCTCGACACAGATCTGCTAGTACAAGTTTTCTTCTCTGGATCATCATCAACGAATCATCGTCATTGTCACTGCTGATGCTATCTCAATCAATCTCTGAATCTACTCGTCATAGGAAGTTCTACAGAGCCAGTCCTTTTTCATACTGGATGTAGGCCCACCACCTATAGGTCTTCATCATCACTAGTCATAATGTGGAATCCTCATGACTCATCACGTGCATCTGCAAAACCTCGCAAGAGCATCCTAGGCCTTTTACGAGTGCACAACTCAACCTATCGAATCTCCCAGGATCTTTTACATGCCACTGCACAACCTGTCCACGACCACAGAGTATCAAACTGATACTCACCATACATCCACCTGATGTATATCATCACATGATCATCCTGATCATCATCATCATCTGAGCAAGCCATCAAGTAGGTACACCTCAGGACTGATTATACTGCCTTTGCAAAACCTACAAGATCTCTCAGGACTGATTACACTGCCTCGGCAAAACCTGCAAGAGCATCTCAGGACTGATTATATGCCTCTGCAAAACCTGTGTACCAAACTGTCACATCAATGTCTTCAGATCACCACATAGTCCACGGAGCACAACCCGGATGCACACACACAGCACTTACACTCACCAACATGGGAGTACCAACCTACTACCATCTGGGAAAGGCTCACAGCACTTACATCAACGACCATGGGAGGACCAACCTACCACCATGTCGGAATTGCACAGCACTTACATCAACGACCATGGGAGGACCAACCTACCACCATGTCGGAATGGCACAAAACTTACATCAACGACCATGGGAGGACCAACCTACCACCATGTCAGAAAGGCCCAGAACTTACATCAACGACCATGAGAGGACCAACCTACTATCATGTCGGAATGGCTTCAGCACTTATATCATGACCATGAGAGGACCAACCTACTATCATGTCAAAATGGCTCTAGCACTTATATCTCACCATAGGAGGACCAACCTACTAGTATGTGAGAATGGCTCAACCCTTACATCTTACCATGGGAGGACCAACCTACCACCATGTAAGAATGGCCCAGTGTGCATCTGTGTCTCCGGACTCATCACTTCCCTCTGGAAGGCATCTCGATCTGAAGTACACCAAGTCTCCCTCTGAAGTATTCAAACTTCACTCTGGAAAGTGGCTTGGTCAACACATCGGCTATTTGCTTGTTTGTCGCAACATACAAGAGCTTCACTGCTCCTCTCTGCACCATATCCCTGATATAGTGGAACTTGACCTCAATGTGCTTCGACTTGTCATGGAACACTGAGTTCTCCGACAACTTCACACAACTCTAGTTGTCGCAATATATACAAGTAGCACTCAACTGGAGATCAAACAAATCAAACAGTAACTTCCTAAGCCATACTGCCTCACAACTAGCTGAACAGGATGCGACATACTCTGCTTCAGCTGTACTCAGTGCCACACAGGACTGCTTCCTGGTAAAGCAAGAGATCACACCTGATCCCATACTGAAGCAACACCCCGAAGTGCTCTTCCGATCAATGGCACTGCCTTCCCAATCCGAATCAACATAACCCTCCAGGTTAAACATTTGATTCGCCTCATACTTGAGCCCATAATCCACTGTACCCTTCAAGTACCTCAGAACATGCTTTGCAGCTATCAGGTGAACATGTCTCAGATATGTCAAATACTGGCTCAAGGTGTTCATCGCAAAGCAAATGTCTGGCCTTGTGTTCGTCAGGTACATCAAGGACCCAATCATCTGACGATACATCGTACCATCAACTGGCTCAGAAGAAGCATCACACAGGAGCTTCAGGTTCGATGCCATAGGTGTGGCCATGGCCTTGAAGTCCATCATCCCAAAACTATTCAGGATGTTTACTGCATACTTCCCTTGTCCAAGGAAGATTCCATCTACACTCTGCCACACCTCCATACCAAGAAAAATAATGCATCATTCCCAAGTCCTTCATCATGAATTTGTCAGCAAGCTTCCACTGCGTGTCGGCAATCAATCTATCTTCACCTGTGATAAACAGGTCATCTGCATACAAAAGTAGTATCACTGGATTGCCTTCCTCAACCTTGTAGTAAAGGTTGGAATCCACTTTACTCTTGGTAAAGCCCAAACTGGATAGAAAGCTGTCTATCCTACCATACCAAGTTCTGCACATATATGACTCCCTGTCATGTGTCTCAGAACCAAGGGGCTGCTCCACATACACTTCTTCTTCAACTACACCATTCAAGAAAGCTGTCTTGAAATCCATCTGGTGTATCTTCCACTTCATCACTGCAGCCAGGGCAAGTACTGATCTAATGGAAGTGTATCTGGCTACAGTAGCAAAAGTCTCTATGCTACCACCTGCAGCATGCTTGATCTTGTAGATCTTCTTGGAAGTCTCTACCGACTCCCCTTGGGACTGCATCCCAAACATCTTCATGATCGACTGGTACTCCTCGATCATGGCATTCTTCCCAGATCCTGGGAATTTCAATATCTTCAATATTTTCAATAGATAACTTTGTTGCTGAACAAATGTTGTAGAGCTTCTTTTGTAGGTGATGGTATACGATCTTTCCCATGTATATTAGTAGTATATTGTTCATCAATGCAACTATTCTAATAAGCATAATACACAACCTAATTCTAGGAACATCAGTATATACATTATTGAATAGTATTAAACAATAAAATATGCAAGGAATGATAATTCAAATACTTATCTTTGTTTGTTTGTTGGGTTGACTCCCTCTCAGTCTTTGCTTCTTTTCTGCAACTCCATTCTGATGTTAAAAGTGGTCAACTCCCTCAGAATATCTGCATCCTTGCAGAAACTACTCAAGTGTGCTCCTTCTTGATCTTTGCTTCCTTGTATTACATGTCCTTGAACTTATATCCATCACTATGCATGCTTATTAGAATCATCATTGTGTTATATATCCTCGAGGTCTCATACATAATTACACATTCATCAAAACACAATAATCTTAAACATGTATAGTCAGGCAGATTGTCTTCTAGATTCGTAGGTTCCTCTCCTGACTCAATCCTTGATAGATGATCAGGTCCTAAATTTAATCTGCCTGGTTTAACGACTATTTCAAAATCATACTCTTGGAATAGTAATAGCCATCTGCATATCCGCCCCCCTAACACTAGCTTATTGACTAGGTATTTTAATGCAGAATGGTCTATAAACATTGAAAAGTGTGCACCAAGCAAATAGTGCCTGAATTTCTGTAATGCATATACCATTGTGAGTCCTTCTCTCTCAGTAGTTGTGTCATTCTTTTCTGCCGATGATAGCTTTCTGCTCGAAAATGCAATGGGATGATCAATGCCTCCTTCTCCCGGTTGTGCAAGGACAACGCCCAATAGGATGTAGGAAGCATCCACATGTATGTGAAATGGCTTCTCCCAGTCTGGGAAGACTAAGATCGACGCAGTGACCATTTTCTCTTTCAATGTGTCAAATCCTTTCTCACAGTCCTCATTCCAAATGAACGGTGCATCCTTTTTTAAAAGCTTCTCCATTGCTATGGTTATCTGTGCATAACCCTTAATGAATTTTCTGTAGTATTCGGTATGGCCCAGTGTAGTGCGCAGTTGTTTAACTGAATTTGGTGTAGGCAAGTTTACAATAACCGATATCTTTGCTGGATAAACCATCAACCCTTGCTTGCACACAATATGTCCCAGCAGAATCCCATACGGAACACAGAAAATAAATTTCTTTAAATTTAATGAAATCTGATGCTGTCTGCATTTTTCTAGCATCATCCTTAGGTTCGCGGCATGGTTCTTCAGTAACCCAAAAATGGTCCAATAATCAAAGTAAACTTCTAAAAACTTGTGGATGAATTCTTTAAATGTTGCGATCACCACCCTAGAAAATATGGCTGGTGCGTTCTTTGTTGAAATTTTGTCAAGTTAGGGTTTTGTACAGAAAAATAACAATTCAACATATTCTAATGCAGAAAATACATTTAATAAACATTTACTAATATTGAATATTAAATGGTGCAGTAGTAAAAACTATCATAACATAAATTTCAAGGTCACTGTGTTAAAGTACTTTTAACACTACCTGTTAGGTCACTGTGCTATGTTAATCTTCAGCAGCATGTAACGTAGAATAAATAATAAAAGAGAAGATACTTACCTGTATGTGAGACCCTTCCTATAAAATACTCAGAAGAGTTACTTACTTTCAGTAAACACTGTGCCTCAGAGAGACCAGTGAAATCTGGAAACTATCAGACCCTACAAGAGGGTAGTACAAACCAGAGAGAGAGAGATGACAGGTTGAGATAAAACCAAGAAGACGATGACAGTCAGAAACACAGTGATAAGACCAACATAATAGATCAGACCTCAATAAGTCTTAGCACATAAATTTAACCACAAACAAGTTCTCAACACAGAGTAAAGACCCCAGATAAATCTCAGTGCATAAATCTGGCCCGAGATAGGTCTCATCATAAAGATCAAATCTCAGTAGTATAGATCTGGCTTAGGGCAACCCTTAATTCAAAGATCTAAGCTAAACAGTCAATCAGAAGGTGTGACCTCATCAAAACATAATAGCAGACTTCAGTAGGATTTCAACATGTAGGTTCAGGTCTGTAAAGAACACGGCCTTCACAACTAAACTATCAGCATGCTAGCACAGTTCAGCAATGCTCACAGCCTTCATACAAATATGCAACCAGCAGACTAGATCAGGCCCTAAATGACTCACGGCCTTCACCAAAAGACTCTCAGCAGGTAGATCGAGGACCAAGAGGGTTTACGGCCAGGTCTCAAACACAGCAAGGATCACGGCCTCCACAAGATAGACCAGATCTGGCCTCTAGGCTTTACGACCCAGTCAAGCAAGTCAATAGGAACCAAATCGGCCCACTATAAAATCTCAGGCACATAGATCAAATCCCAGACAGGTCTTAACAGTCAGATCAAGCTCATGTAAGGGCAGATTAGACTCCTTTCTAGCAGATCGAACTTCAGGCAAATTACAATAAGAAGAACAAACCTTAATAGCACCAGACCGAACTTTCAACAAGGCACAAACAGACAAATAACTCAGCAGTAGGTTACGGCCTTGATCAGCAGAGCTCACGGGTGGCTGGGTAATGTTTCCAGGGCTGACTACTTAGTTCAGGAGCAGCATAAACCCTCAACATTAACTTCAGATCAGGTCTGGTAGGTTTAACAGGTGGGCAGCCTTCAGAAACAAAAGTGAGCAGTAGTGAAATCCTTGACGTCAAGATATGGAGATAAACTAGCTGAGATATATTATGTTAACAATTGATAAGTAATAGATCTTTATTTATAGGATAAAAGAATTATTAAAATAATCCTTTAAACTAGGATTCCTTAGAATTAGGAAAGAATAAAAGATAAAGAAATAATAAAATATTATTTCATTAAATTAGGGAGAGGTCACTTAAAAAAAAATAAAAAATAATAAAAGATAAAAATAAAAATAATAAAAGATAGAAATAAATAAAAATAATAAAAGATAAAAATAAAAATATAAAATATATAAAAATAAAAATAAATAAAAGAACCTCAGAAAGTGGACAAACCCATAAGATCAAAACATCAAGGGTGGTGTAAATAAATAAATAAATAACTCAAGGTCCCCTTATTAACCATAAGTCAAAATCAACAAAATGTAAGGACCAAAAGTAAAACACCCAAGGTGGAAAGGTTCAACCAGTCATCTCTCTCTCAAATGTACAAATGTTCCATATACTACTGAAAGTCCATCATCATTGTATAAGGAAGGGTTCACACAGATGATGTGATCATGTGATCCTCTCAACTGCTCCTTAGGTCAAATGTTAGTGGCTTCCACAAGGGGTGGCCAATCCCTTGAGAAGACCAACCAACTCATCCATCTCGAAGACCTAGGAGAAGAGGACATCACACATCATAATCTTGGTAACTGACCAAGTGCCTCCATTCTCAAGGAATGGCTCTCAGCCCCAGGCTGAGTTCCCAGTCCCAGACTGGGTCAATGTCCTGGTAACTGACCAGGTGCCTCCATTCTCAAGGAATGGCTCTCAGCCCCAGGCTGAGTTCCCAGTCCCAGACTGGGTCATGTTGATCAACCATCTGGTCCATGACCAGGTTCTCCATTCTCCCAGAGAATGGTCCTCAGCCTCAAGCTGAGCATTCAGTCCTAGACTGAATGTTGATCAACCATCTGCAGGACCTAGGAAGTCTCTGTCTCAACCTGCAGGATCTGCTTGGTCCTCGACCAAGAAACTGTCTGGTCCCAGACCAGAATACCCTAGAGACAAATAGGGGCCCTAGCTACATGCTAGGGACTTTGCCATGGCATCCATCTGCTTGGTCCTCGACCAAGAACCCCAGGAGACAGCTGGGGGCCCTAGGGTACCTTCTAGGGTCTTACTCATTACTCTGCCTGGTTAACATGACCAGGAACCCTAGTTAACTGACTAGGGTACCATTCTCTCTGAGAATGGGTCTCGTAGCTGCACTAAAAAATTAACATTCTTCAGGCCAAAAGGAATTACGGTATACTGGAACGAACCCCATTCTATGGCAAAAGTGGTCTTGTGCCTGTCTGTTGGATCAATTCTTATCTGATGGTATCCTGAAAATCCATCAGTAAAAGAGTATGCTTCATTCCCTCCAACGTTATCAAGTACTTCATCAATGAAAGGTGTAGGAAATGGATCATGTATATAGGCATCATTCAACTTTCTGAGATCAACGCAGATCCTGATCTCACCCTTTGTTTTCTTGTCTTGGATGACCATCGGGCTTATCCATTCGGACTCTTCAACTGGCTCAATGATTCCTGCATTGAGCATCTTGTCGATTTCTACCTTAACTCATTCCTTGTAGCGCGGATTTAATCTATATGGTCTTTGCTTTACTGGTTTTGCACCAGGCTTAAGAGGAATTTTCATCAATCCTAAGTCTCCAAAAATTCCTTTCATCTCGGTGAACTTTGTTGGGAATACTTCCTGATATTCCTGTAATATAGCTCTGATCTCTGCAACTGTGTTATCATCCCAGTAGTCTCCTGTTGTTGCGAACTTCGGCTCTTGAGGGGTGCCGATGTTCACTTTTTTGTTTTAACCGGTCCACTCATATCTGGAATTTCTAGTGGAGGTCCCTCTACCTCGCGTAATCCTTATGATTCCTGAATCTTTATGTTGCGCGGGTTCTCCTCATCACTATCTTCAACTTCTTCAGCTATGTTATAGCAGCCTAAATCCTGCTCTATTTGTTCTGACCAATCTGGTTGTAGATTTGCAAGTACATTGTCTGCTTCAAAAAAATCTTCGGCTGTTATGTTTTCCTTCAGGAAATCTTGTCTGAATATGATTTCTTTAATAAGCTGCAGTGCGTCATTGATAGTAGGATGGTCATCTGTAAAGCTAAAATCTTTCTGGAAGCTCGCAGTGAGTATAGACCAATTCGCTGTTTCTCGGTGCAGCTCCGCGTCCAGGTACCATTTCTTTGGAATAGGCTCCTCCAATGTATGCGCAAAGAGATGTGGCCATTCTGTTTGCAGTCTTTCCTTCCAAGCTTCGACACAAGCTGCAATATGATCTGCTGGATCCATCTAACCACTATTTTTCTTAAATGGTAACATAACCTTATTAGCAAACCTGATCTGTAGTTTTATTCTGCAATGATCCGAAGTTGTCAATCTTTTCTGATGTGTTTCCCACCATCTGGCGGGTGTCTCGTGAAGTTCCATATCTAATGTTGAGACGTGATGTTCATCTGCAACTACTGCAGTATATTCTTTGATAAATGAACAGACGTTAGTTGTACCATCATAAGTGGGGATTGGACTTACCTGCTTTCCAATCCAGCGGAGTGATTTTGTAATTGTCGTGCATCTCCTGGAAGATACCTCATGCATTCTTTCTTGCCACTTTTCTAATCCTGCTTCAGAGTCTGATATGCAAGGACTATCGCAGCGCCAGCTGAGCGTTCCATCCGCAGTAGGGTCAATATAATCAGCAACATTTGTTGTCATTTGATAGATACGATCAAGGTCTTGAGCGCGGTACTCTTCTTGAATAGGTTCAACATATCGTTCGCCCTGCGAAGGATCCAATGGTGCGACAACCCTTATGTCATGGCCTTCAAATATCATTTTCAATTTCTTTAGATTGATGATGGTAGGGTTCGTCATAGTCCAGTTGATGCGCAGCAATGCTGGAGACGGATTTCTATCATCCACAATTTCAATTACTTCGAAGTCTGCATAACTTTGCACTCCATCAATATCGACAATGGTGTTGGTTAACCTTCCTAGTGGTATAACTATGCCCTCGTTAGCCATTCTTAACTGAATTGGTGACCATTGTAACTTTGGTTTTCCCATCACTTGCCATGTCTGCTTTGTTAGGACGTTCACTTCAGAGCCGAGATCAAGAAAATCTCGTCCATCTCATAGTCTCCTATCTATGCAGTGAACCGCATTTCCCTGCCTGTTCGTTTGGGACTCCTAATGTTATGTACTGTGCCATGTGCTACTCCTTTCTTACTGGATGATTCATACTGATTTATCAACTTTTCAAATTCCATAAGAGTATCCTTGTGTTTTAATAACTTGATGCAGCTGTGCAGAAACTGTGTAATAGAATTAGATGCATCCAGTGCAGTGCGTGTCTAATCATAAGCCAGTGGCATGTCTTCTATTTGTGGTTCGTGACTTCGCAGCGGGATCCTTGGAGAAAACATGTCCCGCGCTTCTTTAAATACTTCTTTGTTTTTCTGTAAGTTTAATGGAGGTGCTTTCCCAGGAGCTTTTCTTATTCCTATTGTTTCTTCAGGCTTGTTTTTAGGATCAGTTGTTCTAGAAGTCGAGGCTTCTGCGCTGTTGTCTTTTCCTGTATCAACGCCAGTTTGCATTACTGCATTGACACTTGGACCTGTACATCTGTTCTCTGATGCGATCAACTAGATGTTAGGGTTTGGTGTTTCTGTTCTTCTCCTTTTCTGCATTTCTACCTCAAGCACCGGGAAATCTTCTATCACGTGATCAAATGATTTACAGTAGTTGCATGTGGTGCATGGATTAGTACAGTCTCTTGATACGTGACCTGGCTGGCCATAGTTATAGCATATTACCTGGCCTCGTCCTCTTCCTTGATTTTGACCAGTATTTCATCCTCTTCCGCGATATCCACCACCGCGGCCTCTATATGATCCTTGATCATAGTGGGGGTTCTCTTGCTTTGGCTGATTTTCCTCTTGAACACGGTACATTCCAGCAGCTCGCATTGTGTCCATATCTCGCTTTCTTTCATTCATCAGCTCATAAGCGCGACAGTTGGACTCATCATGGCCAACTGACTTACATAAATTGCAGTATAAGTTTTTAGGTGTCTTCATGTATTTTTGTATTAGGTAACAGTCTTTAGGTCGGTGTCCTCTGCTCTTACAAATTTCACACCACAGTGCCTGGTTCAGATTCATATTTGTTGGGTTTGATGCGCCACTGCTAAGATAATCCTGAAATAAGGGGCAATGTTCTCTAGTATGGCCCTCTCCTTTGCATCTTGTGCACCAAACTTCATATCGTTGTTCATGTCTTTGTTCCCTTCCGTTCTTCATACCTTGTAATTCTAATGTCAAGGTAGCCAATTGGTTCTGGATCTGTATTATCCCAGAACTATTTTCACCAATTGGTGAGGCTTCCAACTTCATTGCGATCTCCAAGGCCTCAGCTTGAGATACAACCTTCTGTTGCATTAGTGGTTTTCGGATATGGGGCAACAGCGCAGCAATAAACCATTCTTGATGCTATTGCGGAGCTATAACAAAGCTCACTTGGCCCAACAATGTTTTGAATTTTTTGTCGAATTCCCAAACCGATTCAGTGGGTTTTTGCTTGATTTCTTTCAGCTCTGTTATGCACTGTGATTCTGATTTGGGTTTCTTAAATTCTGCTGCAATCGCGGTTTTGATCTCTGCTAGGGTTCTCAGCTGTGCTTGAGAATATTTCATAAACCAATTCAATGCTCTATCTCTAAAAGTAGTTATGAGCTGTGCTCTCTTTATAGCATCATCTGTCACTTGCTTAACACTCCACACGGCTTCGCATAGAAACCAGTGCTGATCAGGGTCTTCTTGGCCCATTCCTTTGAATATGGGCAGTTTTATATCGTTATCTGTCATTATTCTTCCGGATTGTGTATTGTTCTGGAACTGATTCCCTGTGGCAAAATTAGATAGAGGCTGCTGGATTGTACTAGAGATAGTATTCTGCGGAATGTTCTGAGTCGTAGTGCTATGAGCACTTGCTCCTGTTGTGTTACTAGTATTACTGATCTGTGGGGTGGGATGCGCGATACTCGCAGTGGGTGGGTTCTGGACTGATTGATTCTGAAGTATATACGCTGGATTGTGGCTGAAGAGCCCATCATATACATCAGCAAGGAGAACCAATGAATCATGGAAGAAGTATAACTAAGACAAAGTTGAATATCAGAAGACAAACAATCTCAACCAAGGACACTCTAAGGTATGGGTAAGAAAAAATATTTTGCTGGATCTAAATGAGGTTGAGGATCAATGCACAAAAAAAGATGATGGCTGCCATATGGCAAACCATACTTGAAGTCTTTCAAAAGACTTTGAGTATACCTTGAGTCCATGAAATTGGAGGATGAACTCAAGGAATGATCATGACCACTCCAAGCAAATCAGGTCCAAGGATCATGGTTTAAGTATAAATCAAGATATGCATGTGTAAGGGGGAGTTTGTAAATTCTATCTTGAGGATGATGTAGCTGTGGTGGATACAATTCCATGTGGTATGAAGACCCTGACTAGACTTACATTTAGATGAAGAAAATGATATGCATGAACACCAATTCTAGGAGACCATTCAAATTTCGGGGTTGTTTACAAGTATTCTATCAGGATACGAAAAGAAGATTACCTCGCGTATAATCAACCGAAGAGTTTTGATGAATTAAGATAGCTGTAGCAGCAGCTGGAAGTTGTGGTTCTATTTCTTCTTTTAAATTTGGGTATGAAGAAGAAGTGATGAAGCAGCCAGAGCTGAATCCATAGCTTGTAAATATTTGAGAATGTGTGCAAGAGTGACACTATGATGCATAATGAACATATATACAGTGATATGGATCCAATTTGACCAGCAGTGATTGATGTTTGATGAGAAAAATAGATGAGCAGCATGATATTGAACAAACACTAGACAGTGACTGCAATTGACATGATCCTGATAACAATGATGAGCAGCTTGACAAGACTTTATGATGAGTATACGGACAATACCTTTTGATGAGCATACTAGAAATTGTCAGTGATATATATACAATGAAGGTACAACAATACAGTGGTATATTGATAAGACCATTACATGCTACTCTATGATGAACAAACATGCTATGACATGATTCTCTCCCATGTACAAATGACATTCATTGAAAAATATGATCTTCCAGCATATTTTTGAAGAAGTTAAGGATTTGTGAAGTAAACCCCATACACCTGATGCATTCTTGATGTTGTATACCACGAAGTGATGATGCATTTCAGTGATCTCTTTACAGCTGGTGTATAAGTTCCTTGTGAAGCCTGATCAAGAGGTTGATGATGGAATTATGACATACTTGTGCACTATGATAATTTTTTTGGTGTCCTGAAGACTATACTCAGTTTGACAAACTGTTTGATGATAACAACAGCATAAGCTCAGGGGGAGTTTGGAAAACTTGAAACAACTACATTGAAGAAAATCTTATTCAGTTTGAGTTAAGAAGAAATCTAACGACATGTTGATAGGGGGGCCACTTATGTGAAATCTGAAGATGGAAAACTCAGAGAATGATTTCATAATAGCTTTCAAGAATTTTTTTTTGGAGTATGTATACTTCTCAAAACTTGAAGATGGAAAAAACTCAGCAAAGAAGGTGACAAGTGATATATTCAAAGCCATTTTTTTTGACATTGTGAAGCTTTTGAAGGCTAATCATCCCTTTCTCATTAATGTCAAATGGGGAGAAAGAAGTTGGTTGGTTGCCATCAATGACAAAGGGGTAGATTGATGAATATAGTTGTCTATGATTGTCATTGATGACAACATTAATGACAAAGATGAAGTGTGATGACATGACATGAAGCCAAAGAAAGCAAACAAGCAAGATGACATGGCAAGAAAGACTGTGGTGGTCAGTTGAAGATGACCTGGGAATTAGGACAACTAATGAGTCAAATGACCCATACTATGGTCATTTGAAGATGACTTGGACAAGACAAGACAAGAACGAATGACATGGAAAAAAAAAAAGACATTGGGCCAAATGACCAAATAAAGACAAGCAAGAAAGACCAAATGACCCATTCTGAGGTCTTTGGAGTTGGTCCAAATACCCTAGACAAGGATGATGTGGATGACAAAGAAGCATGGCAAGTGACTTGGCAAATGACAAGAAGATGAAGAACACATGGCAAGCAAGACAAAGGAAGATGATGACTTGGACAAAGGACAATGAAGATCAAGCAAGCTTGATGGCAATGACAAATTGATGTATGACAAAGTGGCAAACATGACATAACAAATATTGATGTGAAGAAGGAGTTTACGGGCACCCTCAAAACCTTGACTGCGGGCATCATTGGAGATGGCTAAAAGGGCCCATGCAGGCACCTTTGTGAGGACATGCAGGCATCATTTAATCCATTTAAGAGGTATCCTATTAACTGGCTGCGGGCATCCTAAAGAAAAGCATATGCGGGCATTTTTCAATGGAGTGCCGTGGGCAATTGAGGCAGCCCTTGAGGGCATCCAAGCTGACCCCTTGCGGGCATTTAAAAGTATGCCTGCGGGCATCATTGAGCACTTAATACAGGCATCCTGGAGGCATGCCAATGACTCTCAGTCATGGCATAAAAGTAAAATAAGAGAAAATGATGATGATGTGGAAGTAAAACGAAGATATATTTTATTGAGGAGAACATGCAAATGCAAAAGACATAACTGAGACAAGTCGGCCTTCAAATTTAATGAGTAAATTGTGGAAATAAAAATAGATATATTTCATTTGATAAATTGAAATTGATGAGTTGGCCTCCTTAGAACATGGATAAGAAATGTATATATATAGAAGACAAATTCGTTGTTTTAAAGGTGAGTTTTATGGAGTAAAAAATTCGGTGGAGCAGTGGAGAAATTTCGGGCTAGACAGTAAGGCCATTTTGATAAAGTGGTGATGACAGTATGATGAAGATAAGGTCATGAACAGACAGAATGAAGATGGATGCTCAGAATGAAGACAGAGACATGTGCATGTGGACAGTATGATGGAGACATGATGCTGGAAACAATTTGATGGACAGAATTAAGAGTATGTGCTAGTGATGGTTGTATGAACAGAATGAGGACAATATGTCTATGATGATGTGCTGAGAGAGTTAGTTGAAGCTCTGAGTTTCAGAGATCTGGACAGCAAGCTAAGAATTTATGATTGGTATTTTACGATGTATGTGTCTGTGGCAGACTTTGGAAGAGTCTGATGTGTCAATTGTAATTTGTAATCTGAAATTTTTATAGGGAGGTAGGGTGGAGCTGGGGAAATGGTAAGTTGTAGCTTTCCTGATGTTGTAACATCCCAGTCAGTAGTAGCTGATTGAACCATTCTGGTGGGTGGTGCCACCTTATGGGTTGTAGCCCATAGTGGATATTGAAGTCTCCAATTATATAAAGTTTACATAAACTATATCTTGTGCAATGTGCTGATGTTAATATGTTTTCAAGTTGATAGTTCATTGATGAATATGTTATTGAAGTGATTGTGAAATATGATTTTGATGTGAATACAAGAAGAAGTTGAAATTGTTGGCTCATTGTTCACCCCCCCCTTTTAAATGAGCCATTGTGTCTATCAGGGACATTCAACAATAGTTAAGAGCATGTGCCCGAATCCAATATGTCCCAGTTGATTAAATTCCTCCAAAGTTGACATCGTTGCTACGACTAAACAACATGATGGAGCCTGAGATGCCTGTTATATTCCCAAGATCTCCTGCCCTTAAGAGATTGGATTTGCAGTATACAGTTTTGAGCATAGAACATCATTGTCAGTTGTTTGGACTCTATCCTAATCTTGAAATTCTTCAGGAAAGATCCTAACCTAGAAGTTCTAACCACTGCTTTATCTTGTTTTTTGTCTTTATTAATATTAAATGCATGTCTCCTTTACAGAACAAATACTTGCACACTCTCATACACAAACATAGCTTCCTCCATAGCCCTTCAGGAGAGATAACTAATAAGCATTGAAATGTTGGCAATGTTTTTGTCATATAGGAGGGTATAGTATGGAAATTCCTTAGATGTAGGGGTGCTCTTTGTGCATTTATATACATACATTCTCTCTATTTTATTTCCTAATTGAATACATCAGGCTGATTAAAATGAGAACTTAATGTTTGAAAGGCAGGATAACTTTTGATGATTTAGAAAGATATCTAAAGTTATGCTTTCAGGATAATGATGAGTACCTCGAGTCAGTAGGGGCACTTCCACCAAACTGATTTTAAATTCTTACGTCGTTTATACAAACTGTTCGAGTGTGAAAATTCCATTTGACATTACAGTCATCTCATTGTCCTTAGAAATAAGATTATATTAGAAAATGTTAAAGTCAATTCTTTGAATAGATTTTCTATTTACATGTAGAGCAGTAATAGGGGAGATAAATTCCTTTATATTTCTATTATTTGGACTTTTTTTCCATTAGATAACAAGAAAATGTAATGTTGATGGAAAGCACAATTGTTGAAGGAAAGTCCAACTTCTATTTGCTTAAAATTTTAAAATGAAAGATGCAAAGATTGATGATCTATGTTGCTTACACTGGCAGTCTTCATTTATGCCACAACCATCACCGTTCTGTCATCGGCAACAACTTGTGCATGTGCATATGTCATCTTTGTCACCTTATCCACTTCCACCCACACCGAAACTACGTTGCATTCTTCTCCCAAAGTAAATAAGAGACCCAAGAGTCAATAATGTAGGTACAAATCTCAACAGCTCTTGGCATCAGACCATTTCTGAAACATATGTTACAGGAACATAATCATGGGGATCAATACCCAGTTCTTCTTGTGCATATTCCAACTTTTGTTCAAAGGATTCAAAGGAGATAGTCCACTTGATTTTTTACCAACCAAACTTGCATTTGAAAGAGAAGATACACCTGAGAAAACATTGTGCAGACATTGACCTTTAGTTTGTCGATTTTTTGCAAGGCTCTGTCTAGAGGCATGCTAGGATCATATTAATGTCTATTCATTTCCAGCAAGTAATCCAACCTGAGAGATTAAGATGAAGGTTGGGCAATTCTATTTTGTTTTTTTATAATGTCCCTCTGCTGGTAGCAGTAAGAAGTTGTGGAGGATGAATGGTAGATTGATGTGTCGGATATAAAATGTCATCTTTGGGGTTATTTGAAAGACAACATGACAACATCCATAGCTCCTTAGACCTCTATTTGGGCTGAGATTTGAAGATTGACATAGAAGCTAGGTTTGGTTGAAGCTCTATGTTAGCAATATTTAATGAGTTAAGAGAATGCTACATTCGGAATGCAACCTTAAAACAATTGCATAAACCAATAATTTAATGTTATAAGCCCATGGAGAAAATTATAGTCTTGTTAGAATCCCATGGAGAAAGATTCCCATAACCATAATGCTTTCCTTTTCCATCAATGCCATGTTTATTCTGTCTACAACTCCATTATGTTGAGGGGTGTATGGAATCCTCTTTTTCCTTTCTAATCTGCACTACTTACAGAACTCCTCAAATTCATTTCCATAAAACTCTCCACCATTATATGTTCTCAACACCTTTATCTTATTTTCTATCCACTTTTCCACAAAGGCCTTAAACTCTTTGAATTTACCAAAAACCTCATATTTCTGTAGGAGGGAATATATCCATGTATTCCTTGAGAAATCATTTATAAACAAGACATGGTATAGAGATGTACCTAATGATGCAATATGTATAGGTACAAACATATTGTAAACTGCTAGGGTAAGAAATGATATGCATATTTAATTCTATCTTAGTTTAACAATGACAAGAGAAAGAACTAGAGAGCATTTGATGATCTATTCGCCATAAATAGATTGGATAAAAACTAGAGTAATGGAGAGTACACCTGATAGGAATGATCCAATATGACGTTTGAGGTTCCTTTGGTGACATTACTTGTTCTATTTCTCCATATGAAAGACTGCTAGACTGTCATGAAGAAGACTTCAAATAACTTTGTCCGCTCTCTTAAAAGTTGTTTAGTGTGGACGTTATTAGGTTATCTTTTATGGTTCTTGGTAGTATTCAATCCTTGAGCAAATTCAACGACTATGTGCAGATCATTTTACCTTTGGTCATGAGAAATACATACACAAACTTGGTATAAATAGACAAAGAAAAGAATGGACATACCTTATGGTTACAACATCTACCTTCACAAGAAGATATTAGAGATTTGGTTCCGAAATTGGCAGTTCCTCACGGCAGTCATTCAGCATCAAGTTATTGCTACACCCTCCTTGTGAAGGACCATCAAGGAAATGAGATCTGCCAAGGGGTGTTGTTGTCCCTGTAGAAGTTGTCAAGCATGGGGTATTATCCTCCATAACATTTGTAAATACTAATATCTCAATAGAAAGATGGTCAAGACTTCATTTGCATGATCCATTAGCATGAGCATCATTTTTATGACTTATGTGGAGGTACCTAAGCTATAGCGTTGAATGGAGGGAGAAGTGGTGTGCTAGCAATGTAATGAATTTTAATGGTTTCAATTAATGTTTATTTACTACAATTCCATCTTGATCATGAAAATGTCTTAAATGAATTTTATTTTCCGAAAGCTTTATTTTAGACTAAAATTGTGATTCAACAACATGTATATATGTAAAAGAAGTGCCCCAACACAAGCCACCTTCAAGAACATCCTTGAAAACATCAAAAACACAATAGCTACTCTTGAGGATTGGAACCTTCTCATGTCCAGGACAGACTTCTTCCTTTCACCAGATGAGTTATATCCTTTCAAAGCTTCTATGCACTTATTTGTAACCAACCAACTAATTGCCCTTCATATTCAACAGATGTTGAAGTCTTTGCACACTCCAATAGCACTCTCTAATGCAGAGCACAACAATAGCCATGTTCCCTCTGCAGTTGAAGATGACCAATTGGAGCGTACAGTGTTGCTTTGCTCGGGTCAAAGAGTTATGTTAACATCAAACCTATGGGTTTCAGCTCGACTTGTTAATGGATCGCTTGGGGAAATTGTTACCATATTCTACACATAAAACTAGACCTCCACAACTTCCAACATTTGTTACGAATCTCTTTACTTTACTTGCAACACAGAGTTCATTTATTGCACCCCGAGGTGCAATTGCTAGTTATAAAGTGAAAGCAAATTTTTCTTTAGGGTGAGAATTAAATGATTAAAATTGTGATAAAGTGAGACTATATCACAACCGTTGAACTTATTATCTCAAGATCTAATCTTGACCATCGAATCATGTGACTTTTCATTTTCCCATCTTAAACAAACAAAAGGAGATCTAAAGAGGAATTAGACACTTTTGAGTTGAGAGAGTGTAAGAGCTTAAGGGGAAGATTGGAAGAGAGACTTGCAGCAGGAGAAGAGAAGGAGCACATAAATTTGAGGGAGAGAGGAACATTTACCAAGACCATATAGTAGGAGAGTGGGCACATTTCCCAAGACCATTCAACATTTATTGCACATAAAATTGCATAGATTTTGAGGTGAAAGGGGACTGTACAACAACACGAAAATTGAGGCATTGTTTTTTTGCTTGTGGGACAGTTCGTACGGATCCGTACAACATTTGTACAGTACATATTTTTCCATACAGTTGCACAAAACTTGATGATTGTTAGCTTTCATTCACCGTGCAATGTTGTTGGAAGGAAAGCCAACCCAAGTTAGATTTCCTTCATGGTGCAATGCATTTGCTGACAATGTGGTTGTCTTAGATGGAAAAGTACCATATGAAATCTAACATGCGTTAGCGCAATGCATTTGATGACAATGTGGTTTTGTTAGATGGAAATCTACCATATGAAAGCTAACACGCGTTATCTTTCATTCACCGTGCAATGTTGTTTGAAGGAAAGCTAACTCGAGTTAGATTTCCTTCATGGTGGAACATATTTGATGACAATGTGGTTGTGTTAGATGGAAAACTATCATATGAAAGCTAACACGTGTTAGCTTTCATTTACCGTTCAAAGTTGTTAGAAGGAAAGCTAACCTGAGTTAGATTTCCTTCACGGTGCAATGTATTTGATGACAATGTGGCTGTGTTTGATTGAAAACTACCATATGAAAGCTAACCCATGTTAGCTTTTATTCATCGTGCAATGTTGTTACAAAGAAATCTAACCCAAGTTAGATTTCCTTCATGGTGCAATGTATTTGATGAAAATGTGGTTGTCTTAGATGGAAAACTACCATATGAAAGCTAACACATGTTAGCTTTCATTCATCGTGCAATGTTGTTACAAGGAAAACTAACTTGAGTTAGATTTCCTTCATGGTGCAATGCATTTGATGACAATATGGTTGTGTTAGATGAAAATCTACCATATGAAAGCTAACACGCGTTAGCTATCATTCACTGTGCAATGTTGTTTGAAGGAAAGCTAACTCGAGCTAGATTTCCTTCTTGGTGAGTGTATTTGATGACAATGTGGTTGTGTGAGATGGAAAACTACCATATGAAAGTTAACCCCCGTTGACCTTCATTCACCGTGCAACGTTGTTAGAAGGAAAGCTAACCCAAGTTAGATTTCCTTCATGATGCAATGTATTCGATGACAATGTGGTTGTGTTAGATGGAAAACTACCATATGAAAGCTAACCCACATTAGCTTTCATTCACCGTGCAATGTTGTTAGAAGGAAATCTAACCGGAGTTAGATTTCCTTCATGATGCAATGTATTTGATGACAATTGGTTGTCTTAGATGGAAAACTACCATATGAAAGCTAACCTACATTAGCTTTTCACCGTGCAATGTTATTAGAAGGAAAGCTAACTCGAGTTAGATTTCCTTCATGGTGCGTTGTATTTGATGCCAATGTGGCCATGTTAGATGGAAAACTACCACATGAAAACTAACACATATTAGCTTTCATACACCCTGCAATGTTGTTAGAAGGAAAGCTAACCCAAGTTAGATTTCCTTCATGGTGCAATGTATGTATTTGATGACAATTTGGTTGTGCTAGATGAAAAACTACCACATGAAAGCTAGCCCACGTTAGCTTTCATTCACTGTGCAATGTTGTCAGAAGGAAAGCTAACCTAAGTTAGATTTCCTTCATGGAGCAATGTATTTGATGATAATGTCTTTCTGTAGATGGAAAACTACCACATGAAAGCAAACCCACACTAACTTTCATTCATCGTGTAATGTTGTGAGAAGGAAAGCTAACTCGAGTTCGATTTCATTCATGGTGCAATGTATTTGATGACAATGTAATACATTGTCATGGTGTGTTAGCTTTCATTCATCGTGCAATGTTGCTAGAAGGAAAGCTAACTTGAGTAAGATTTCCTTCATGGTTCAATGTATTTGATGACAATGTGGTTGTGTTAGATGGAAAACTACCACACATTAGCTTTCATTCACCATGCAATATTATTAGAAGGAAAACTAACCCATGTTAGATTTCCTTCTTGGTGCAATGTATTTGGTGACAATGTGGTTGTGTTAGATGGAAAACTACCATATGAAAGCTAACCCCCATTAGCTTTCATTCACCGTGCAATGTTGTTAGAAGGAAAGCTAACCTGAATTAGATTTCCTTCATGGTCCAATGTATTTTATGACAATTTGGTTGTGTTAGATGGAAAACTACCATATGAAAAATAACTGATAACATAACAATTGTTGGCTCTATTTGGCATATCAAGGTCCTCTTAGGTGTTGAGAAAGGTCTAGTGTAGTCTAGTGGTGGCATATTCAATCTCTATAAGAAGAAAGTAATCACCCAATGCATGATGCCAAGACTAAAGGTAGGGACATAGTTTGTGGAATAGGGTTTTACCATTCCACCTTATGATATTCAACATTAAACATTAATCTATAGTAGTCATTTGAGATTGAGATAGATACCTAAAAGTATGCAATTGATGGTGTCCTTTCCCATCATGGACATATGGTTGCCTACCATAGAAAAACATAGTTTGCATTAAATACCCCACATATATCAAGGAGCTCTACTCCATTGGTAAATGCTTATGATAATCTAAGCACTGCATTTTGGGCAAGTAGACAATTATACATATCGACCACAAGCTATACAATTTATGTAGACACAAGGAAAATTGTGGAATGACCACAACCAAACGTGGTCCATCATCAATTGTTGCATTGACCAATTGCTAAACTCTCGTGGACATGATACTTTAGATTGTACCCAACTGTATGGCATCGATTCTCACTTTGTTGATACATATAAAGAAATGGTTGTAAGAAAACATTTTCTCAATTTCACCTATAGGATGGAATCCCATGCCATCTAGTCCATCTTTTCATTCCTTCAATATAACATGAGAAGATGATTTGGGAGGGACATTCTAGTTCGGTGGCAAGGAATTTTTAGACAGTTCCAGACTTGTCAAAGTACTTCTATTAGCCCAATATCCACAAACATTAATAATGCATACATCATATCATGTACTATATATGTTATTTCCAAGCTAATTATTAAGAAGAAAATAATTTTCACTCATTGCATGCTATTGATAAACCTTGGGAGCTAATCTCCATGGAATTCATGACTAGTCTTTTCTCAACCAAGCATGGTCATGAATATGTGTTTGTTGTTTTTTATAAGTTATCCAACATGGTAAATTTGGCACCCCTTTAAGAAGCGCATTACAGTAGAAGGTATTGCTAAGCTCTTCTTAAAGAATGTGTGGGTTGACTTTAGATTACCAAAGACCATAGTACATGATAGGCACAATAGGTTCTTGACTCTCTTTTGGCCTTGCCTTTGTTCCATGATGGACATGATAGAACAATGTACATGCCAAGGTAGTCTTCAAGATGATCGTACATATCCTTATAATGTACAACTCAAAACATCCATTTACATAGGATGATAGTGTGATTTATGTTTCACATGGCTATAATAGAACTCTTCATAATTATCTTAGGCATATCCCCTTCTAGGTGTGATTATGGTTCTAATGATTGGCCCTAATTGAGTGGTTTGAAACACATTTTAGAGTTTTCATTAAATAGGAAGCTGAGTTGTGAGGGCAGGATATTTAAGATTGTAGATATATAGTTTTGTATTAGAGCAAGGTCTTATAAGTGGACATCCCAATGAGTCTCTATCGATGGTTACAACCGATTGAGGAGGCACTGGAATACATCTAGAAGGTGGAGAAGATAGTAGACTGGAATATCTAGAACCTAGTTATGCTTTGGAAAGTAGACGCTTGATAACCCAATCAATGGATTTTGGGGTGAAAACAAGGGTAGAGGAGTTTCTTGTGGATTTCGCTGTAGAAGCATACTAATGATATTCAAAGTTGGAGGAAGAGTTGAAGTGGGGTGTGAGGGTAAGATTGGTGAAAAAAATATCAACCTGGATCAAAATACTATTGGTAAAGGAGAGTATGTTACCTTTTGAACCCATTAGTATGTCAAGGTCAAAACCTTGCACCATGGGGGTGATTGGAGTAGTTTTGACAATGTTGAGGGTATAGAAGAGACAATATCATGGGGGGATCAAGAAATAGTGAGAGGGTTGAACATGTTCTAAGAAAGGCATAGATCATAGATCGATGTCGGCTTAATTGTATATGTGTAGTTAAGAAGAAGAGTGAGCAGTTACAGAGGGAGGTCATCAATGAGGGAAGAAATGGAGGAAGATTACAAGAGTTGAAGAAACTCAACAAGTAAGGAGAGTTAGCCAACCAATGGTTAAGATATTGAGGACTAACAATGGATGGGAGTCCATTGAGGGGGTAGAGTAGTGAAGGGGCCAAAACCATGTTCCCTTGTACAAGCAATGGATACATGGGAACACTCTCTTTTGGGGAAGGAGGTTGTGGTCCACACTGGACACCAACCACTTTAGTATTTGTAGAGATGTACTAAAACTATAGTATGCAAGGAATTCTATGTGGATTAGATTTATACAACAGTTCCATCTAGTAATAAAGTAAAAGAAATGAATTACAAACAAAGAGACATATTTGTTATGTAGACCACCCCCACATCAAATTGTAGTTTTAAGGACAATAATGAATATTGTACCCCACAACCATGAAGTTTTGGGAGAGTAATATCTAAAGGATGCATGCTTTGAAGATGTGTTTTATCAACTGATATATGGAGAAGTTGTTTATTCAGAAGAAGAATACCATCTTCAAGGTGGACAACTTGACAAATTAGACAAGTTGTGCATACCACATGAGAGAAGGATTATGTTTATCAAATAAGTTCATACTTCCAAAATTGCTGGAAATTCAAAAGTGAGAAATACTATGGAGAATCTAGAGAGAAGTGTTTATTGGCAAAATATGCAAGAACTTTTTGTTAAGTACATAAGAGGTTGTGTTCTTTGTAGTACTAGCAAACCAAGCAACCAAAAACATGGGTTCTACATGCCATTACCAATTCCCATTCATCAACGGGTTCAAAAGAACCAATCTAAAAGTGTAGTAGCGGTTAGATAAGAGTCACAATGAGTACAAACTTCTCCATGATTGGTATAGGATTGATCACTCCTATTTATATTACTTGAACTTTTATTTGGAATAAAATATCTAGTTTGGCTTCAAACTTGTCAAGTTCAAACATCAAACATCTTCACTAAGTGAGCTATAAATATAATTGATACTTTGCATGGGACATTTTTGACATTTAACATAGCATCCATCTTGTACTTTCTTAGATTTTACAAAGGACCTTTTTGTGGTTCTCCAACTTCTGCAAATTTCTTACAAGCACGATTCATATACATACATCAATAATATAAGTGTCATGTCCAAAGTTAAATAGGAACTTGGTGGTTTTTATCTGAGTTGATATATGTCATTCTTTGATACTAGTTAGATCCCTTATTTTCAACTCTTCATATATATTTTTAGTGTAATTTATATGTAAATTCCCTTTTGGTAGTTGGCACAAGATGGTGGGGAACAATGTTTCATTGCATACAAAATGGCTGCCATATTGTTTTGAATGATTTCAACTATATTAATTTTTTGAAGGTTGGATTTTTGCTAAAATATAAGAGGACACTTTACATGGATTAAACTCAATTACAAACTACAATTCAATTGTGTTACATAAATTGGGAGGAGTTACAATGGAAAATATAATTTTGAGAAGAGGGGACTATGTTGACCTCCTAATTAATGGTCAAGTTATCATGCTAGGAAGGGTCGAATTTACAAAGACAAACTTATTATGGCGGAGAAAGGATTAATGTAGGATATTCTATGGTTTTGATAATTGATGTCATTGAACTACATTGATTGTGGAAGATGTTGATGAAAGGGGCATACATCCATGCAAGATCATGGATTTGAGGCATAATAGAGATAAGTCAAAATATTGAAGCATGTGTTAAGTGTTATGGGTAGTACATTGAATATTTCTTTTTGAGCAAATACTAAGTTTCTTTAATTTGGTGTACAGGTGCAAATGCCTCTTCTTCATTTTCTATTGGAGACAAGGTATATCTTCTGCAACATGGAGTGAAGGTAGATTTTGTAATTATATTTTCCAATTGTAGTTGCACTAATTATTATAAAAATAAAATCAATGATTTGAATGGTGGTTCAATGTGTGCATGTAAGACTTACTTATTCCATAAAATAGAAAAAATTGTATTAGATTGATGTATATGTTAACATATCATTAGTTTGTTCACTAGAATGGGGCCAATGTAACTCTTTGTAGAGTTCCATTTGTATACAAATGGAAAAAAAAATGATAATATATAGGAATTACATGATTTTTTGAAATGCTTTTAAATAGTATGTTTTGGTGTCCTTAAGTAATGAAGTGGAGCTATGTTAATGTCATATCTGTGGTTGCAGTGCAGATGGGAATTGATATAAGTCGAAAGATGTTGTTGATCTTTGAAATGGAAGGAGTGTTCTTCTCATGATACAATAGAGATGAACCAAATTGTCAAAACATATCTCGATAAAGGCCTATAAAGGAGAAGAGCAAGATACCTGGCTTATGCAAGTTTCATTCCCCTTTCTTAAGACACTTTAGCGTATCAAAGAGAAACATGAGTACATTAGAATGTTCAATAGAACATCAACTTCATTGTAATAGATGAAGTTGTTTTTTCCACAAATTTGATCAGAAGTACATTCCAATTTTTCAATACGACTTGGACATACTTTTTGGTGAATCGATTTGTACGATTTTATATTTTTTTGAAATATATGGGAATTGATAGTTATATTAAGATACATTTTTATTATTGTTTAAAAATGCTTTTGCATTGACTTTGTTGCACTACACATTTTTTTTTTCTATTGTATACTTTACAAAAATTTGTATTGCTAAATGAATTATTTGTATTACAAACAATCTCATTTAAGCCAAGTTATTTGTTGATTTTTATTTATTTATATGCATTAATACTCGTGTATAAAAGTCAAATTAAATTTTGAAATAACGATGCAATTCTTACTAAAAAATTAGAATTGTTTACTTGAAAATAAATGCTAAGTGGACTATTCATGCTAAATTAATACAAAATGGGTCAAAGGCAATTCAATTGAGCCTTTTGAACTATTTAGGATATTTGATTTCTCAATCCAAAACTTTTCATAAATTTGTGTACTTTGTTAGGAACCCATGTCTTTACTTTGTTAGTATATTGTTGTTGGACGCATATGCTTTGTAAGTCATCTCGTAGTATTTGTTGATCCATAGTTTGTGTTATTGTTGTTGGCGCATATGATTTCTAAGTCGCCCATAGTTTTGTTGATCCATAGTTTGTATTGGCCCATGGTTTTGACTCATAGTATTGGTGCCTAGACTTAGTATATATGTGTGCGTTGAGGCCTAGGAAGGCACCGTGAAGTTATTTGTATTGAGCTTGCTCAAAGGAGGTTGCCCCCTCGAAGTGGCCTGTGATCAATATAAAAGTGATTCTGAGTTCTGTTATTGCTGCTATATCGTGTATTTTGATTAATTAATTGTTGCAGGTTCTTCACATACTTAAATTAATCAACATTTGTAAGTGCATTTATATCTTATTGTAAACCAATACGGCGCATCCACTTAATGAGTTTTAATTGCTTATAATATGCATTAATATGAATCTATAAATGTGAAATGTATTTTTGAAATAAAAGTTTGTTGTAATTAAAGTTGCATTTCTTAAAAATAAATTAATTCATAATGAGTGCTAAGTGGACTATTCAAAGTCATTAGAGATGTGCCATAGATGGATTATGTTTTTGAACTTTTTGAACTATAAGGGATTTGATTTCATTGTCCAATGATATTTTTTTCTATAGTTGTATTTCTAAATAAATTGAAATCATTATATGCCAACGAGGCACAAAGTTATTTTATTGACTTTTAATTAATTATATGGATGAATATGAGTATAAAATGCGATATATAAATTTTGAAAAAAAACTATATATAAACTAGTATGATGTGTATTTTTGTAAAATAATTCTTAGAAATTCTTGATAATGAATGTTAAGTCGATTATTCATGCTAAATTTGGGAGATGGGTCATAGATGAATGACTTCAAACTCTTTGGTTGCTTCAAATATATTAGATAGGTAACCTATTGCAACATAGCATGAAATTAATATGTTTGCGGTTTCATTGGATTATTTCTTTATAATATATCTCAATGTCTCACAATTCTTAACATTTAACAAATTAGGGATATTCATGCATGCATCATTATTTACGACCTATCCATCTAGTTCTAATTGAGACAATATTTTCTCTTGAACGCTTGAATACTAAAGTTTTACTAGAAGTAATAAACACAATTCTAGTTGAGGAAATAGTTTCCTAGATTAGTCATTATACATGGGAGAATCATGTGTCATAGATGAATGGCTTTTAATACACACTTAATCTTGAATATCAATACCTTAATTGATAGTTCATTTGTAGTTACTTTAAATCATTAATAATCAAAGAACTTGGGGAAATATACAAAGTTAGACTAACATCCATGAAAAATGTGTTTCAACATCCATCTCTTATCTAATACATTTACAATTCATAATCATTTTCTCCTCCTGGGGAAAGTAATGCTCAAACACAGTGTTTTCTACGGTTGGTTGGAACTATTACAACAAGTTATTGGTTTTGCAAAATCAACAATGTTGACAATGATAGATTGATAGTCCCATGCTTCCTTATGTATTGCTCTTTGAATACCTAGTTGCCTCCAATGCTCACTTGTTTGGGTTAGTTGCTTCTTAGAGGCCACTTGTTTAATTTAGTGTGTGACATTTCCCATCATAATGGATCGACTTGAATCTTCATCTAATCACTCTCAGTAAATGAACTTGGCTTTGAGTGGAGATATATTAAGGGAACCCAACCTTCTTTAAATACCCAAATTAGTGATGCCTAGCATTAATATAAATGAGAGATTTAGGATTCAGATTCATATCTTTCTTTCTCAGGCCACCTCCACCATCGAATAGCACTATTGAATGATCACTTTCTCCCTTGTGCTTCCTATTTAAGGCACTAACAGGTAGGAAATTTAACACAAAAACATATTACTAAGATTTTAGTAGAATTTTTTCAACTTAGACAATGCAAATGAGGCACCCTCCCTCCACTTATGATATCCTCACAACACCATCGTTTGATCATCAACACCACACCTTGAAGTTGTGGGAAAGGGGGAACTTGGATTCGTTAGGCATCAAATTCAAACATTGAGTTTGGTCTATTGTATACAACTATAATATCATGGTTGGTTATCAAAATTATTGCTAATATGACTTTAACTCTGATTGGTTCTTATAATAGCTGCCTTCACACTCCTATTGTGTATTGATACTGTTGTACTTAGTGGTCCCATGTTTGACATGTTCATGGTCAGTGGTTGGTTTCAAGACATCACTAACAATTTTTTTTATGTTATCGTAGCTTAACTTAATATGGTGATTTACAAATAACTCAATGTTGATGAAGTCCTCATGTTTTACCTTCCATTTGTGTTATCTTATTTTCCTATATAACATAATTTGATAGTATAAATCTTTCTACTATTTCAGTCACCTGAAATATAGATAAAGTATGTCTTGCAATATTATAGTATGCAATTATGTGTGAAACTCCATTGGATTATTCCTATATAATATATCCCAATGTCTCAAAGATATTAACATTGAGAAAATTAGTGATATTCATAGATTCATCATGATTTATGTCCTACTCATATAGTTCTATTAAAATGTAATATTTCATTTTGAATGCTTGAATACTAAAGTTTTACTTGAACTAGTTAAAAAAATTTAATTAAGGAAATAGTTCACTGGATTAGTTCTTCCAAATTTAATGGAATAGTTCTTTAAGTTAATTTTTCTAGATTTAATAGAATATATATTTAGAGATTTAAAAAACTCAATGTGGATGAAGTCCTTGTAATAGAATACTTCCAAATTTAATGAAATATGTGTTATAATTGAAGAAATCAAAGGATTGGGAATAACCTAAGACTTCACCACGTTAAAGTCTTAACATAAGGAGAACTATTCAGGATGACCAAAACTCTAGGCTTTGACAAAAATGGGCATTATGGCAATGAGAAGCGAGGTCCATCTTTAAATGTATGCTGCCTGAAACTAGAATTTCATGAGGTAAATTCTAGTGACAACATCTAGCTTCATCTGGGGATGGCATGCTCCATGTGAGCTGCCAAGAACAAGCAGAGTAAGTGCCTTATATCCATTGGGTTGGAGTTATATATGCAACCAACCTCCGTCACTTATTCAAGCAAACTGATAACCCTGTTCCAAAACTTGTAACCCTGCTCATCTAACTAAAATTTCTCACTCCAAACTATACTTGCTGAAAACAAACCTTCCACTGCAAACTGAAGGAAATGCTTGAAACACCAAGCTTATTTATTTACAACTCCCAGTCCTAATCATCTGCTTCCTTTCGATTAGATAAAATCATGCTTCCAATGAAGCCATACAAACATCTGACTAACCGATGAAACTTCTGCTCTGGAAACGATGAATGAAGGAGCTTAAGAAATACCAAAATGCATTTCAAAAGAACAGAAAAGCCAACCTTCGTTTGACAAAAACAATCTGACATTTGAACTGCTCAAAGACTCCATATAATCAACAAACGGATCAATGAAGCTATAAAGAATTACCTCTTGCTGTTGTTTCAACTGAAGATCAAAAGATCTTTGCATATCCTCTTCCTCATAATGGCTGCCACTTTCAGCTACCTGCAAATATGAACATGGTTGCGGACTGATTTCTTTGCTAATCATAGGTTGTTTGATATTGTATGTAGATCCAGGTTGAACATGATGAATGCAGGCTTGTTGATTTGCAAATATGGTTGCTCAATGTCTTCTACAGATTCAGGATGGTTGATTTCCACACAATGTTGGTTCTCATAAAAATCTGATTCAAGCATGACGGATATAGGCTCGCCATTCTTCTCATTGTCTGTGGATGGATAACTGTCATACATCGGCTCCAGTTGTTCATGGATAATGGACTGAATTCCATTGCGCTCTAACATATTAAGATCCTCATCACTATATTCATCATAAATTGGAACATAATGACAAAATTCCAATGGAAAGGATGAAGCTTTATGCATATTATTATCAGTAATATGACTTCCAAAAAGATTCGAAACAACTCCTGTATCATAATCATCACTATTGAAAATATCCTGATTGGTTCCAAATATATTTAAAGTATTACGATTATCAACTTCAATATCAGAATGTTGAAAAACCTCCTGCTGTAAAATATAATTGGGAAAATATACAGCTAAAAACAAATCGTTTTTCTCCTCTTTAACTTTATCATCCTCCTCATCATATACATGAGAACCTTCATAAATATTTTGAACAACAAATTCATCTTGAAAATTACTACAATCTTTTTGAGACTTATTAAAATCAAATCCCTCTTCACCAATCTTTTCATTACAAGGTTGATCTTCATTATCCATTTCTAATTCATGTTTATGGGAAAACACATCATCTTGAAGATCATAAGAGAGTTGATGAAGATGGTGAGGAACAATTTCTTCTCTATCTATATCTTCAATCTCATCACACAATTCATATTCCTCACAACAATTTTCAAATAAAAACTCATTTGAAAAGTACCTTTTACAATGTTCATGGAATACTGTGTGGAAATCCCTCAATGATGAAATGCTAGAAGGAGGTAATGAGAAATACCATTCACCTGCATCACCATCCAATGAATACATGAACATCTTCATACAAATATCTTCGTGCTGTAGATCTAGCAGATTCATGCACTCATGAAACTTAATGAGGTGATTTGCAGGAATGTCTTCTTTCCTTTCTCTGAAGATAGGCAGAAAATATCCCCATTCTGTCATATTCGGTACTGGATGTGGGAAACAAGAAACTGGAGAAAATTGAAGAGGTGCAAACCTCCGAGCCATAATGGCCTTCATTCGATCCTGTGATGTCATTTTGGATCTTTGATCAGTGGAGTCGCCCCTGGATTCTTGGGAGTCACCCAGTGAAGAAATCTGCAGTCATATAAGTGTCCACTTCTTGTTCACTGCTAAGAAGAGGATCTAATCAATATCAAACCCCGGGGAAGATAACTTCGTTTCTCCATTCCCTGGAAACGACGCCAGAAGATGTTATCACTAAAAGATGCACCTTGACTGCAGAAGGAGCATGGCTAGTGAAATCTTAATGATGTGGAAAAAGTGGATAGGTATGAGAGTTTATAAACAAGTAAACATTACAGAGATCAGGCTATAACATGGGACATGATTGCAGCAGATGTACAAATGTGATATACTCTAATAGAAAGATTTACAAGGTATGAATTTCTAAAAAGAAGTGAGCCAAAATCTATTCATATCTCTAAAGAACATACATGTGAATCATAAGAATTCTGGTACAGAAGAAGAAGACTATACACAAAACAAAACCATGGACAACATGCAATATTTATCAATTCAATTATTAGAACAAAACTTGGCTCTTTCGATTACAATCATTCCAAAGTACTCTTTCATATTAAGGGAATCAAAATTCATACATGCTTGCGATTCATAACAACAGTCTGATCTCCATAATACTATCTAGCCTCGCCTCAGCCCTTGGCTGGAACTCCCTACCCTGCTCTCAATCTCAATTATGAAATTTATAATAATTTCAATTCCTAAACCTCTTACTACCTTCTCGGGATAAATATTTAACAACAAGCTAAACATAGAAGAAATCTCGAACTGTTATAGAGATCAAATTCTAAAATTCTGCCTGTAATGGATCTACCACCTGCAGCCTTGAATGCTTAAAAATTGCCTGAAGATGTTCATGATTTCTTAAAAATAGTCCTCAAACTGCTAGTCCACAATTGTTTCCTTTAAATTTGGGATCAACCTCTTAAGATATTGTAGCTTCCAGATGTTCAATTAATGATCCTCAGTCTTTCCTAACTTTGATGACCTGTTACAAATTATTTCCCTTAAAACTATGGAATTGAAATGAACTGTGGACTTATGATATCCATGAAGATAAAATAAGATTTCAACAACTCATTTGTTGACTCTCGGTGAATTCATGCTTTCCCTTTGGTATTTGTTTCTTATAACTCTTGTAGTTGTTTAGATTATCAAGAAGCTTCCCTGTCTGAATAGTAAAAAGCATCTAAAATTGCAACTTGGCACTTAGATTTGTCTCGATGCTTGACATTATGATGCTTGCATGTCGCCTGAGCTCAACCACTTGGATTTTGTATGAATACTTTAACACCGCGTTGATGCTTAGATGTTGATCTCGGGTATGGGACTTGAATGACTTGCATGGAAACTCGAAGTGAAGGACTGGTGGCAGAACATGAAATAATACGTGGCTTAGAAATCCAAGACTCTTACATGACTTAACTTTTGATATTTGAGAGATGAATCTCAATGAGTGATAAGCTCCATTTTGGCTTGATTTTATTGGCTAGGAGAACTTGGTGTTTTCGACATAATTGAAGAAATCAAAGGATCAAGAATAACCTAAGACTTCACCACGTTAAAGTTTTAACATAAGGAGAACAGTTCAGGGTGACCAAAACTCAAGGCTTTGACAAAAATGGGCATTCTGGCAGTGAGAAGTGAGGTCCATATTTACATGTATGCTGCCTGAAACTAGAATTTCATGAGGTAAATTCTAGTGACAACAAGGAAGAGATCCATTCAAATGTAACCTCTTAAATAGGTTGTGGGACCTTACCCTAGGATTCTTGGTTTGGACCATTTGGCCGGAATAGAATCAGACAATATTTGAAGACAAAAAGAATCCCATAGAATACATATGGGACATTATGGCCAGGAACCTTCAAAAAACCCTCTTCTCCACAGTCTGGTTCAATTCAGACTTGCCCTCTTCTTAGACTGATATTGAGATTCTGGTTAATTGGGTCTTTGGACGGGTGGATGTCCCTCTTACGCTCACCCCTCCTCTTCGTTCACCCTCTAGCCCGGACACTTGGAGTGGACCCCTGATGGCTTCTTCAAACTCAACTTTGATGGGGCCTCCAAAGAAAACCCAGGGAAGGTGGTCTTCATGGGAGTGGTTTGTAATTCCTCATGCTCCATTCTAAAGGTATACTATGGCACTCTTGGCTATGACAGCAACAATGCTGCGAAATTCATTGGGCTCTGAGAAGGCTTACTCATTTCCATCAGGGAAGATCTCTTGCCACTCATTGTCAAAGGAGACTCTCAAATTATTATTAACATGGCTACCCGCCTCTTCAATGGCTCCCAGGCCACCAAGCTCTCGCCTGGCTGGAGACTCGAACAGGGGCTACACAATTTGGACAACATTCTCTCTCAGACCAGATCCATTTTTTTTCAGCACGTTTGTGAAAAGCGAATAAGCTTGCATACTACCTAGCCAATGAAGGATTTGGAACTAGATCCACCCTGTGGGAAGGAGAATTGACTCATATCCACTCAGTAGCCCTGAGGAACAAATTTCAGTCTATTTCTCTCAAATACCTCTATAATCGAATGCGAGTGATATGATTGTTGACGCCTCCACGACATCTGGAGGGGGCATGCAACATTTAAGAAGCCAGGAGCATCCAACTCCAGCCCACTCCTCTTAACCGCCAGTATGTCTCATCGACCAGACTGGTCTTGGCCACAGTGCACCATCTCCAGTTGTCGGTTGCGTGCAACATCCATACCACATGCGTCTGGGGCTCTTCTTGCTCCCGATTCTTTGGGATCACTACCATGACTCGGCCCCGAGGAACATCGATATGTGGAAGGATCAGTCGTGGCCATGGAAATCCCAGAGTAAATTGATATGCAAAAGAAGGATACAGGGAGGAGATATCCATTCTTGTGCACCTGCGCATAGACAATTGGGATGCCCGCATCATTGCAGACCACCTCTCCAATAGGAAACATGCTGGGAAAATTGACCCCTACTGGCTCATCAAGAACATGTTGGGAGTCCTGATAGAGGACATTATGGCCAATTGGGCCAAGGCCAAGGACTTCAGTCAAGCTCTAATGGCCGAACTAAGAAAAATGTATGCAAAAATTGCGAGTTTGGAAACCACCTTTGGCTGGAAGAACTATGCCCCAAACTGCCACAATGGAATCCACCTCGGAGTTGCAGCAGGAAGGAAAGGGGAGTATACTATTGTTGCAGGAACCAGTGCGAAGCCCATGGAGCAGTAATACAAGGCTCCAACATGTCCTTGCTTCTCGATTCCCTCCACCTCTGCCCATGTCTTAGCAAAGGACGTTAGAGGCACTCAGGAACACTCTGCCCCCTCATGCAGAAAGATTGTGCCTCCGCATGTCAAGAATCCAGAGAGGCTTTCAGATGACAAAGAATACTATGGTTTCCCAATCCTCGAGGAGACTCCCTTTGATGACAATGCACCAGAAGCGCCCAGCTAAGGAGGTTCTGGTTCAGCTCTGTGTTTTTCAGTTGTTTTGTATGAACATGCTTCATAGTTAGTCAGATGTTAGTTTCATATGGCACTACCGGTAGTTCGTCTCTACTGGCATTCCCTGGTCTCCCCTCTCAAGGCAGGGTTTTTGTAACTTTGGACATATGTTTTTTTATTCGTTCGAGTATCTGGGATGGCGGCTTCACTCTCTCAGGCCACCTCAAACAACATTTCAGGATGTTTTTTTTATTTTTCATGTTTAATAGCATATTGTAGCTTACAAAAAAAAATCATTGGATTTGTTTAGAAATGAGTGAGAATAGGTTGTGACAACTCAAATGCAAATTTTCTAGCAAATAAACTTTTCTTATCTTTCCAATACAAAGCATACATATGCACATCATCATTTGGTTGGAGATATGGTTGAATAGAATGAAGTATTGTTCATGAAGGTTGATACCTTGAATAAAGATTCATTGAAAAATTCTGCTTCTATTGGAAATTTCTCTTGGTGTAGAGAATCAATGGACATTTCCACCCATAGCAGCTAATTTCATGAATGCTTCTCCTTTGTCTCTGTGTTCCAAAGAATACAAGTGAGAGAATGGTGGGATAATTTTGGACATGTGTTGTACTCTTTGTAGGTTCCTAGGTCAAAGGGGGCTCAAGTGGATGGTTATCCCTCTGGTTAGGGGTGCGTGGGGGCATCAACCATTTTTTGGGTTTTCTTTTGGTAATTTTCTAACATGTTTTAGCTAATTATTTTTAGGCATTGTAAATTAATTCTAGTTAATCAATTAGGATTGTATCTAACGTGATTGTAAACAAAAAACATAATACAACGAAATAGGGAGTGGAGAAACACTTAGCTAGGATGGTTTTCCCAAGTTACGGTTTCCATGTTAAGTTACTATGTACTATGTGTTTGGGCCATTATTGTTAATTCTTGTGTTTTAGATTATGTTTGGTATTGCTTTTCTTATACAAGTTGATCAAAATATTCATAACATACTCTTCAATAGTTGGATTTCTTTGCGGGTGTGGAGTGGGAAGCTTTTGTGAAGAATCAACCTATGGATCTAGATAGTGCTAAGGAATGGGTATTCAATGTTGGTTCCTCCATTATTTTGGGCGAATGGAATACATAGTTGGAGTAGTTCAACTCATTTTGCAACCAAGCTCTATAGTTTGTCCCCAAGTTGGCCTATTTGTTAGTAGGGAAAAAAGAGCATAGGCATTGACTTACGAGTGAGTCAACAGTCATGGTCGAGGTTTGTTGGTCCCTTCCATTTTGGATAAGAGCTATAGAAGGATAGATAGGTAGAAGTGCACATCAACATAGCATTAGTATAATTGTCAAAGATGTGCCAAAGGGAAAAAAGGACACAATGCAAGCCGACCACCAATAGTTATGAGTTATGAAATGTAATTAAGAAGTTGACCTAGATAGTGGATTAACTTAGTCATGTTTATGCCTTTCGTATTTATATTGACATAATCAACTTTAGCTACTAGTTTTATATAAAAAATCTTTCAAGGCTACGGTGAAGAGCATACTTGATTGAACGAAGTTGAGATTATGGAGTTGTTAGTTGAGGAGTTTTATTGTTTTCAAGCCCTATTGACAAACAAATCTTTCTTGTATTTTGAATTTGTTCATTGTGATGTTGTATATCTTTATTGTATTTAGAGAACATGAATAAAAGAAGAGTATTTGGACCCCATTAAAAATTTGTGAATGTGTAGTGTATATGAATGTTGAATATAATTGTTTGATCTTTATATTTGTTTATAAATTTGTGAATGTGTAGTGTATATGAATGTTGAATATAATTGTTTTATCTTTATATTTGCTTATGATAATATAAGTTCTTATTAATATGATGGATTCCTATTTTAGTTTTGTTTCACTTCTTTTTGGTCAGATTGAAATTTTCGGTATGACTAGACTATAGTGGATATTTGTTGGCCCTCTACATTGGTCTCAACCAAATGCCAACTAGTAAAATAAATTTTTTTTTAAAAGGTGGTTCGCCGTTTGATAGAGGGTTAGTCCACCTGGGGAAA
Source organism: Larix kaempferi (assembly GCA_027924585.1). NCBI lineage: Eukaryota > Viridiplantae > Streptophyta > Pinopsida > Pinales > Pinaceae > Larix > Larix kaempferi. The sequence goes on along the minus strand of BSBM01000378.1, from coordinate 9,201,897 downwards.
TGGTCACCACCTGCTATTCTAGAGAATCAAGGTGGCACGAATTACAATCATTACAATATGGGCTCAACAAGAGCAATATGTCACTTACAAGAATTGAACCTAGGTGGGGAGGGTAACAAACATTCCTCCCAACCACCCAAGCTACAACCAACGGACTAACTAGTAAAATAATATTAATAAACACAAAACATTTTAAAACTAAAATTAAATAAAAAATTCCTTTTTCATATTTTAATATAAGCAAATAAAATAGAAAATACCTATAAAAAGGAAACCAAATTTTCTTACCTATTGATATTGATCGATAATGCAAAAACTTATTACATAAGTATTGTAAAACAATCATTTATATGAGGAAATGGGATTATGAACCTTAGTACTTACATGTATGCTTGCAATTGTCCTTCTTCAAATACTTTAGTTATTATCATCATAGCTTCATCAATGTTCCATTCTTATCGCTTCATCAATGTTCCATTCTTATCGCTTCATCAATGTTCCGTAAAAAATGAGTCTACTTATACCAATAACTTGGGTATCTTCATTAATACCCACTTAATTACTCCATTATTTGCCAACATTTTCATTATGATTAAGATCTGACATAACATCAAGGATATTATTCTCATTTGAGAGGTAAGCCCATCTTTCCAAATATAAGAATTAATTTATGTTTTTGAAAGATAATTTAACCATTATGGTTTTACATAGATTTATGTTATATATTTTTGAAACATTGTTTCACATAGATTTATTTATTTGTACATATTTTTATATAATTAAAGATGGATAAATAAATAATTATTATTTTTAAATAAAATTAATTATATTTTTTATTAAATTACTATTATATATAAAAATATTATAATTATATCAATAAGCATTTTTATTTTTATATTAATAGGTGTTTATATCTTTACACTGATAGGTGTTTATATCTTAGAATTTGAGGTGACTATCATTTATGTTTTTCCTAGATTAAAGGAGGATGGGGCAAGTGTACTATCTTATTGATTTTATGGTCATCATCCAAAATTAAAAATAAACAATTATAAAAAAAAGAAATATAAAAAATAACTAGTAGATGTATGGAAACTAGTACCTCTTACATTCCTCTTGCATGGATAAATGGTAGTGACAAATAACCCATGCCACAAGTTAAGTGGTTGTGCTAGTAAAATTTGGGGTGGACTACCATCTATGCTTTTCCTACATTGAAGGAGGAGGGGACATGTGTATTGTCCATATTGATTTTATGGTTGTTGTTCAAAATTGGAAATAAACAAGTATAATATATGTATATATATAAAGAAGGTAACGCAGTGATTACAGCTAAGCATAAAGAACAAGTAACATATAACTTGTTACCTATAGGTGTTCGCCACAAGTTAAGTGGTTGTCCTATTAGAATTTGTGGTGGACTAGAGCCTATGTTTTTCCTAAATTGCATAAGCATGAGACAAATGTACTCTTCATATTGATAACTTATTATAACATTTCACTTATAATCTATTGGTATTCACCAACCACAAATTAAGTGGCTGTGCTAATTTTAAATTATATTGTATTCTTAAATTTCAAGGAGCATTGAAAATGAGCATCTTAACCACTAATCACATTCCAAATCTATTTATAAATTAAAACACAATTAATTTTTTCCCACTTTTAACCACTAATCACATTCCAAATATATTTATATTAAAACACAATTACTTTTCCACGTTAAAATACAAGTAACAATCTAAAATAAATGCATGTTTATTGAATTATCTAGAAATGCATGCTTATTGAATTATCTATGTGAAGAAAAGCTATTGAATTATCTATGTGTTGTGAGGGAAATACTAGATTGCATGATTGAGTTGTGTGAGCGAAACTATTAGTTATCTTCAGTTAACTATGTGATTACGTGTTAGATGAGCATTATATACCATTGAAAACCCTGGAATTCTGTGAATCTTTCGCCTGTTGTGTTTTTGGTATTGTGTTAAGAGATCTCCTCTTTAACCATGAGCTTCGTACTATCCCTCTATTCCTGGACGCGGGACCTGTGTTACGACCAGCCAGAGGAGGCTACCGAGATGGGACCTGGTGGTGCAAATAAGCCGCGTGGTGGCGGACCTGCGCGTGGAAATTTTGGAGTATTGATAATACTGACCACTGTCATAACAGTGGTCATGTTTGTTTTGTTATTTTTTTGTTTTTTTGAAATTGATCAGCCCAGGGCAGGTGGTGGCGGACATGTAGGTGTAAATAATCACCATCATCATCATCACCATCATCATCACAATCATCATCATCACCATCATCACCATCAACTCAGGCTTGGTGAAGAACGTGTAAGTGCAAATCTTGAAAAATTAGTGATACTTACCATGGTCATAACACTATTATTATCAATATCGACTATTATTATCATAATTCTCAGAACGGCCAGATATGCCCACCATTGACCAATATTTGTTTTGCATTGGGCTGGACAAAAGAGATGACAGCTATGGGAGGATATTCCATCAAGTTCACTTGTTGGGTTTATTCAGCATTTACTCTAGCTCTGTGTTTTGCTGTTCCAATTTACAGTAATTTGCTATAGCCTGGAACAATGGCTTTGTTATTTTTTGGATCCTGGAATTGTTTTGAGGTTAAAAAATTTATCTTTTTCAGGGTTGAAAGCTTTGTTTACCATGACATAAGGCATGATTTACTCTGAAATTTTCAAAGGAATTTACTATCTCGCAAGTACATTCTAAGTTGTCCAATAGAATTTGGAGGCTTTTGTGAAAATTACAAGTCCCATCAAATAAAAACTACTACTTTGCACACTAGAAATTATTGAGCTTACCAACCCTCGTTATGGCAATTGCCCCTTATTTATCATTTCCTGTTCACTGTGCATGCAAGTTAGTAGTCTTCAACCATTTTTGTGATCTAGACACAGTAGTCTTCGGCTTCACTAGCAAATTGCATGGATTTTTCATTCCTGTAGGTATGTTTATGTTCACGGATAACAGGCTTAAAATTTTGTGTAAAATTTGAGTATGAGTGTAAATCTTGTGTAAATTCTGTTTTGTAAATCTTGTGAGTGTAAATCTTGTGTATTTTCTGTTTTGATCTTAATTGTGTATTTTCTGTTTTGATAGCTTCCTTGCCCAAGCATATTCCAGGTATGGTACAGAGTAGATTTATTGTTGAGAAAATAGATATCACAGAGTTATCCATTGCAAGTTTGCATGCAGAAATAAAGAAGACATTGCAGAAAGTATAAGTAGTAGTTAATTGCAGGACTACTCCCCCATATAAGAATTCATGTCACTCAAAAGATGATATCCTGTAAAGCAGAAACATTATAAATCACAATAGGCTCATAAGTGATTAGAGGGTTTGCAGAACCATCTTTTATATTGGCAAGAGTTCAGAATCAATCAGCCAGTCTGCCCAACTAGCTATTAGAAATGTACAAAGGAAACACCAATAGGTTAAAATAGAGTGTACTCTCTACAGGACAAAGGGTCACTATAGAAATGAATGCCCTACTTTGAACAACTATGGTGCACCAAACCCCTTCCCGGTAAAGCAAGAACATGGGGTATTACAGAATTGAGAAAGCCCATTTAGGCATAGGCCTTGGCCTTTCTGTAGTAGATGGAAGAATATATTAAACATTATTTAGTTGCACAGCTGCACGAGCATTAGCCCTGCCTGTCTTCCTGGTAGTCCATTGAAAAATAAATATCTGAGAAGAACTCTAAGCTTGCGTTATATGACGTAATTATTAAAAAAAAATAAGCTCCTCAACATCAAAAATTGTTGAAAGCTGGGCGTAACATAGGTTTACTTCACCATAGTGTACTACGGGGCAGATCGATACTTGGAGGCTAACACACAATCTACTGTTAATGATGTTACTTTTTAGCCTCAAAAATTGTTGCATCTATACATACGTGTCACATATATACGTTCTTAACATAAAATATATATGGAAGACATACTAGAGGAAGATACTTGCGAGTTTATTAATTTTAATTTTCTATTAAGGTTATCTGTGTAGTGAAAGTTATTAAGAGAATTTTAGTAGTCCAACATATGATGCGAAAAACCCTCAATTCTTATTACCAGCCGTAAACGTATTTCAAATTTAATGAAAAGAACCCTCAATTCATATTACCAGCAGTAAACGTATTTCAAATTTAATGAAATCAATCAAAACGTATTTCAAATTTAATGAAATCAATCAAAATTGTGAGAGGGTGCTAAACCACCCTCGACTAAAATATATCAGCCCCACTAAAATATTCAATTCAAGGGAAAACAAAAATCCACAAGTTTTTAAAATATATGTTTGATATGTATTTTAATGTAAAAAATGTTAAACTGAATGGATGCATTTTGCAATATATACCCAATGAGGAAGGATCTTGTTATTTTGTTTGCAAGATATAGAAAATAAATTGTTTATTGTGTTGAGTGAAATATGTGATTTGAGGAAGGATCTTGTTATTTTGTTTGCAAGATATAGAAAATAAATATGTGATTTGAGGAAGGATCGCCATGTTCACCCGATACGAACGTATAGATCATGCCTTCAACACCCATATCTATGGACACCTTCACACTTCCTCTGCGCTATGATAAAACTAGCACACATCCACGATGTCACTCCCATGCATAAAAAAAACATGCCACGATATCTCCTCACGCCGAGGTCACTGTTATCGTGCAACTAGTCCAAAAAAAATTCTAAGCACACGCCTATATTCACTACCCTTCCTCTACGCCCATGGAAGATAGATTTCACCGATTTAATTTCTCCATAATTGAACAATAAAGAGTTCAGCCATTTCCATGGTCCAACAAACGTGGGCCCAATTCCTTAATAAGCATTGACAAAGGCACATCGAGATGAAATTTCTAGAACACTTTCACGAGAAAATCACCTACACAGACTAGATAGGATATTATTAACTAAAACTTCTTCCTGCCCACAGGGCTAGGCCGAACAGCGGACGTCCCGCACCGGAGGTCATTGACTTTCCGATATAGGGCCCCACCGAGGATCGAAACTCGACTTTCCCTAACCCCTGGCGGCAATGTGATTTGTTCCCTGGTGGCGCAGGCACCAAGCCCCTCAGTTACCGATCCACCTGTATATAAAAAATACTAAAACTTCTTCCTTATGTAGAGAATCACATATGATACCATACTGTATTGACAAGGGCGCTCTATCACTATAAAATGGATCACTGGCTTGATCCATAGTTTGCACTTTTTTTAACTATGGTATTCGACATTGTTCTTTGCCTCCTGGATGACTACTGGGCCACCTGCCTCCACCAAACCTAAATTCCAATTTAAGCAGATACATAATTGACCTATGGAAGAAAACAACATTGCATATAAATATACAAAAGAACGCTCCCTTTGGCCAAACAAGATACCTGAAATACAATGTTGAAGTTTGTGCAATGAAGACATTTGGTAAAACTAATATCTCATCCGGAAGTTGGATGAAAAAAATGTATCTCCATGATCTCTCTAGTTGAGCTAGAAATATCTATCAAATGGCTAAATTTATCACATTTAGATGTTACAAGTGGTTGGTATTTAAAAATAGTAGTGATCTCTTGTTCCAAGTTCATGAATGATGTCTAAATTGAAAAGTCGAAGTCCCGACCTTCGGTGGAGTTCGGTTGCAAGTTTATCAAGCAACAATGGTGGAGGAAACTCCCCAACTATGGATCTAAATCTGCATCATTAGCTAAGCTGCAACGCAGACACCCTTGGAAATGTAATCACTACATAGCTCAAAGATTCACTTTCATCGGCATCATGTAAAGGAAACCTGATCATATGCTAGTGACAATGTGTTAGCACCCATAATTTCTCCCTTGGTTGTGGAGCGTTAGTTCTAAGGTAACTATTTCAAACCAATATTTAGGAGGAAAACTAGTCTTTTTCCTACCAGAGAGGGCTCTCTCAACAAATAAATACAATGTCTAGAGATATTTACAAATGATTGTGTTTTTAAAAATTTTTAATAGGATGAAATACATGGATAACATTGCAATGAGGATTTTTGCAAAGGCAAGGTAGTTGTTATTTCACAGTCAAGTTCTTGTTTGGCAGGTGGTATTTGAAGAAAGAATGACAGTCCATCAATATTAGGCATCAATCATGGATGAATCCAACATTGAATTTAGAGGAAAAATGTGAATACTTTGATCCGATTAAACTAGAGCATAGTTACATGAATTCGGATTTAAACAACACTCTCATCAAAGCATCATGGGAAAACATAATGAAAATAATTTCACTAGAAATAACAAATCACATAAAGGAAGGGAAATTACAGACTGCAATTTAATCAACATGAGAATCTTTGCTCTTCAAAATGTGCTCAACTCTGCATGCCTATCTTTATTAAAACTGAAACAATCTCGATACAAACCGCATGTCTCTTTCACGGGTTCTAACCCCTATTACATTGTAAAAGCATGCATCTATAAATCAAAAGCTCATTGATCTAAACCTAACTGCTTGCTTTCTAAAAATATAAATCTATAACTACTTATTACATCTGTCACAAAACTAAATTTTCATAATCTCCAAAACTGCTGGAAAATAACTGTTGCTAAGTGTTTTGTTCCTGTTTATTTTTTTACATGAGAGATTGATTTGGATGCCCTTCAAATGTTCAACTGATTCCTTCATTTGTGGAACTAATTTCCTAAAAATAGAATGAAGATAACTTGCTTGATTTCTGGGATTGATGAGTTTGATTCTATGCCTGAAATATTTTCCAATCTGAAAAATGTATGCTTGGACACCACACGTTCTAGAAACGGACGAGCTGGAAAAGGTAAGTCTTGTCTTCTTCTAACTGCAGGAAATAGGTCCCAATAATTCGATGAAAAATGACAAATTTAATGTCTTCACGTGCACTAGCCATTTTATACCTTTCGAAAGGTGGTTTCGTAGTGGTGGAAGGTGGTTTCCCTTATCTCTTGGATTCCGAAATGATACGATGCTGACACGTGGAAAGCGGTATGGTATTTCACAACCGCCGTGAGCTTCATTTCATTGCGCATTTTGGGGGTGCGAAATGGATGCTAGCCGTTGATCTATCTACTACTTGACCAAACGACCGTCAATCTTGTCCTTCATTTAACGTCACTTTATTTGACTTTTTGGCAGGCTTTGCCTTCGTTATTCACCTCCCTTTTTCTCTAACGAAAATTCCTTTCCGTCGTTAATCTTTTCCTACATGTTCTAGACCGTTGATTTGTGTGGTATTATGAGGTACTTTATTTAATTCTTTAGCTCTTATTTAGTGTGGCCAATGGTCATATGGATCATTTACTTCGGAACTTGGCGCCTTCCTCACCCAACTTAGGAGATATCAAAACAATTTTTTGGATTGGCAATCTTTCATTCAAATTGGAAAAATACTGTGCCAACACAATGCATGTGACTTCATTGTTCCAACCACTACCAATGCCTTAGAGACCAATGTCAAATTTAACCCTGCTTTAGCAACAACACTGGGAATCGAAACAAGCTCCCCAGTTATGACCCGTTGGAACATTAAAGACCCACTTTAAGCTTAGGATATATTACATTAATCATTTTTATTAATTTCCTAGGTTTAGACTAGGTAGTTGGCCACTATTTTCCTTCTTAGGCACACACTTTCCATCCTTATCCATAGGGGCGCACTTAGAAATATCGTGGATAAGATTCTGCTGCTTTTATGATTTTCCTAAATTAGCAAGAGCGCTTTCCTGCCTTACACAATTTTTTCCTTCTTTTTATGCTTTTTCAGTGGCTAAGGATAAAGCTAGTTGACTAGGCAAACTATCGTTTTTGGCCAACTCGCCCTCATATTTTACTTTTCTCCAAAATCCATGATATTTTTCCTTTTTCTTCACTCGTGAGATGCCAATACTGGTTTCTCCAATTCGTGAGCCTTTAAACTGATTTGGAAAGATATTTTGTCACCTAAGGGTATTTTTTAGCTTTTAGTAAGCCTGCATTTTGTGAGCTTTTCAAACTTGCCTTCAAGGCATTCTATTTTCTCTCCTGAGATGTATTATTTATTGTAGTCTCATATTGATTATTATGGAATTGACATCAATTGTGTTCAATATCACATGTTTCTGCCTTAGTTTTTCTTCTCAATTATGCTAATATCTAAGTAATCTTTTAGTGAGGAATTCTTTGTTTCAAGATCCTTGGATTGTAGAATTTCTTACATGGTATCAAAACCATATAATTCTAATATGGTATTGGAGCTCAGGGATCTCATAACTTATATATAGATGAGTCTTCTAGTATAATTATCAGATTTTATTTTATAGGTACACAAATTCTTCAATGGATTTGAATTCAGTCCCTCCTCCTACACCATTCAATTATGTTGAGTGGAAGCCAAATATGAGTGCATATATTAAGAGCCATTATCTCTTTGATCTGTCTATAGGAGTTGTTGCAGAGCCTAAATCCTCACAATAAAAATATAGTTGGTTGAATTATTGTGACAGCATTTGGAGCCATGTGTCTAGATTCTCCTTCAAGCATGCACTACCTTATTGATTATGTTGAATACCCAAAGGATATCTGGACCAATTTGGATAGATTATTTCGAAAGAACAATGAGTTTCATATCAGCAATATGGAGAGTGAATTTGGCACCTCCTAAAGTGTTCTTCCTCTCTAATTCTCAGCCTCAACCCTCTCTGAAGAAGTTGTCTTTGATGAAGATCAAACTGCAGAATCTTCAACACTAGTTCCTGAATTTGAAGAGACATCCTCTTCTGGTGTGCAACCTGATGTTGTCGATGAAGAAGATACAAGAAATGGAGCTAATTTTGTTGAAGAGACATGTCCATCCATTCTCATATGTTCTCTCATAACTTTTCTATTCTAAATTTTGAGCAAGATAAACCAGTCTATGCTCTAGAATCTAAAGAGGTTTTCGAATCCTCTCTTTGACATGAGTCTGCTGGTGTGCGTAATGATGATATATTGTATATTTTGAAGATTATATCATAATTTCAATATGATTCATTCGCTCTACACGATCACATGCTTCCTATTTCATCCTAATTGATCATGGGAACGTGTTCTCAGAGTTGGATTGAATATGTAGGACACTAGCATTCGCTTGGGTTCAAGTCTCAGACATATTTTGGTGATTTTGGTTCCAATCTCACCCCTAATGGTTCAAAGGAGATATCAAGGAACCATCTACAAATTCTTGGAGCTGATCCTACCTCAATTGGTTCGAATTTCAAGTTCCGGAATGGTATGCATATTCATGGATTTGTTTAGATCAAATTTGGTTCAAAGAGCAAGTTCAGAGAACCTCCAGATTTGCTTGCATCCACTGATGGAGAATTCAAGCACATTTATTTGGAGCATGATCCACTTATTCCCAAGAGGAACGTACCTCCATATATCTGATCAAGTTCACACCTACTTGAGTTTGGAGTAACAAAATTAAATTTTTGGTGTGCACATGTCCATTTTTGAGGGAGAGTTTTATTCCCATGAGGTTTTCCCTAATTCCTCAATTACATGGCATAATAAATGTAATGGCGTGACCATAATCCTATGTTGCTTGGCCCCTACATATACTTTACTCACTCTAATTCATTCTTAAGGAGGGGTGTTGGAACATTAAAAACCCACTTTAGACTTAGGATAAAGTATTAATATTTTTTAATTAATTTCCTAGGTTTACACTAGGTAGTAGGCCAATATTTTCCTTCTTCGGCCCACACTTTCAATCATTAGTCGCAGGGGCACACTTTGAAAGATTCTGGACAAGACTCTACTGCTTTTATGAATGTCCTAAATTAGCAAGAGTACTTTCCTTCCTTACACAGTTTTGTCCTGCTATTTGGTTTTCAGTGGATAAGGATAAAGCTAGTTGACTAGGAAAACTGTATTTGTTGGCCAACTCTCCCTACATATTTTTCTTCTATCCAAAAACCATGATATTTTTCCTTTTTCTTCACTCATGAGCTGCCAATACTTCTTTTTCCAAGTCGTGAGCCTTTAGACTGATCTGAAAAGATATTTTGTCACCTAAGGGGGTTTTTTAGCTTTTAGTAAGCCTTCCTTTTGTGTTATTTTCAAAATTTCCTTCAAGGCATTCTATTTTCTCTCTTTACATGTATTATTTATTGTATTATCATTAATGAATACGATTATTATGGAATTGACATCAATTGTGTTCAGTCTCGCATGTTTGTACCTTATCTTTTCTTCTCAATTATGCTAATCTCTGAGCAATATTTTAGTGACGACTTCTCTATTTCAAGATCCTTGTCTTCTATAATTTATTGCATGGTATCAAAACCATAGAATTCTAATATAACTAGCTACTATGCAACACCAATTGGATAGTTGCTCAAACTTCCATGTTAGCAAAGCAAAAGGGGGTCACAAACCAATCTCCACAATAGTGTCCAAATCGGATCGAAACAGGATCTGATACCAAGCTTAATTTGAAAATGGGCATAACAAAATTGACTCAGTTTTCTCCATTCCAGATACTTTATACAAAATTCCCAATTTCCCATTATTCACAAATAAATTGGCATAATAACTAAAAACTCATCATGAAAACTAAAATTAAACAAGCAAGCACATAAAATAATATGCAAACTAGACTTGTTAATGGAGTTCACTAGACCCCTTGGCTACATCCTTGGGCCTGCTTTAATCGTGCAACCGCTCCATTAATATAATGCAAATCACCCCAAATTATTATTGCCATTACAAGGGATCTATAGTCTACAAGAGAATGCCTTTGGCCTCACTAGGAAGTCAGCAACAACTATGGGGAAAATTCCCCATCTCTTCCCACTCTAAAAGGCTAAAAAATGGCCCATTATCCCCATAATGAGCTTACAAAATTTCTCTCATGAGATGCTTACAATCCCAATCCCACTTCCGCCTCCAAATCCGAAGCTTATATAGCTTTACATGGATGAAAACAACTTCAACAGTCTAAGGAGAAAAGATCTCTCAAGATCCCATAATCTAGGATCTAAGCACAACTCAAGGGATAAGATGAGAGAAAATATCTACATCCCCATGAATATCTCAAGTCTCCATAGGACTAGGAAACTAGAAGACTACATATTAGTTCTCCATTAGTTTCCTTTCACATTTGAGAGGAAAAATACTCAAACTTAGAAATTAAATATTAATTAATCATTTCCTTTTATTCAATTTAATTTTTTTCTTTTTTTTGTGCGGAAATTCCACAAGTGATATCTTCTGCATTTGAAGTCTATTCCACCCCATTCAAGTTACGTTAGAAAGCTCCATACGAGCTCTTTGTTGTGTGGACAACTTCGGAAAAAATGGAGATCTTTTTCATTTTTCGACTGAGGAGATTCTCCTGGATCACTTGGGGGACAAAAAGATGTTCAAATTTCCACTTATTCAGACTTCTCTATTGTTAGATGGTAGCACCTCAAAATGAGGCTTAGGATCTGGTTGATTTTCTGACTGGAAGAAAACCTATTGGTAGAAAATGGGTGTTTAAGAATAGTTAGAATGAAAACGTTAAGGTGGAGAAGTAAAAATATTTCCTAGTAGCTAAGGGATATTCCTAGGTGGAGGAAATTTATTTTTGTGAGGTTTTTTCTCTTGTTGCTAAATTAACTTCTATCATATTTTATTTGTCTATTACTCTTATTTTTTTTAATCTTGAAGTAGAGAATATGGATGTGAAGACATAATCTCTACATGGTGATCTTGAAGTATAAATTTACATGAAACAACAAGAAGGTTTTAGAATGAAAGGAAAGGAGGTTGTTTGTAAGATGGTGTATTCCTTGTACGGATTAAAGCAATCACCAAGAATGTTGTGTCAAATGTTTGACACTTATATATTGGGACTTGGTTTCTCAAAGAGAAAAGATGATCATTGTGTATATCCCAACAAAGTTACTCCTAATTTTATTTATGTGTTCTTGTATGTTGATGATATATTGTTGATTGGAAACAACGAGGAAATCATCAAGGATGTCAAAACCTAGTTGTCTTCTAAGTTTGACATGGCATATATCATTGACAATTTTATTTTGGGCATGGAAATTAAAATATATTAGGCCAATATAAACTTTGGTTTAGTCATGGTAAATATGTTTCAATGGTATTGTAGAGGTTTATTAGGTAGCAATGTAAACTGATAAAGGTTCCCATTCTTGTAGGTGCAAAGTTATTTGTAGACCATTGTCCCAAGACTCAATACTAGGTACAAGATATGTGATGTGTTCCCTATGCTAGTTTTGTTGGAAGCTTGACGTATGCTATGGACAATACCTGACACAACATTTCCCGTGCAATGAGAGTTTTGAGCAGATATATTCCTAAACGAGAGAAGGAACATTTGATGGTAATAAAGAAGGTACTCACACACACATGCATGGCACTTCAAATTATGTAATATTATACTAAGGAATACTTGGACCTCATAGGGATATATATATATATATATATATAGAGAGAGAGAGAGAGAGAGAGAGAGAGAGAGAGAGAGATACGGCTTTGTTGATGTAAACTAGGATGGGGATCTATCTATATATATTTTTAACTTATTTGGTGGTGCAATCACTTGATGATTAAAAGGTAGCGTGTAGTTACACTGTCAACTATAAAATATCAATACTTGGAAACCAGTGTTGGAAGCAAGGAATCCATATGGTTCAAAATATTGTGTTCAAGTACTGGATTTGTTCAATAGTTCAATTGTGGAATCCAAGGCAATGTTCCTCACGATTGCACGATAGTTAGGTATTCCCTCTGGATTCCATTGTAGCCCTGACTCACCTTCGGCTCCACTGGCCGTTAGACGCCTCTCTGCCCCTCTCGGGCTTGACTTGCTTCATGGCCTCCTCTACGGGAGGGACAAACATCCCTTCCCAGGCGTCTCCCTCTCTGAAATCATAGCTCACTAACACTCCCCCTACCGCCACTCTGCAAATTGGATCTGAAGAAATCCCTCTCTCAAGGACTGAGGCACCTTTCTTCTCACTGAATGCCCCCCCAAGTTCGGCCCCCCACAGCGGCCCTTCAGGCAAAAGTACATGCATTTCCAAGATGAGTGAGTTACCTTCCATTGCCCTGCCCACCGAGAGGATCAATGGAAGAGCTCGAAGAATGAGAGATCATGCCTTCTGTTATCCCTAAAGTTGAAACTGACTGCTAAGGTCGAGCTTAAGGAAATCTTAACAGTAGATGTAACTTTATCAGTTGTGGTGGTAGATGAATATATGACAGAGATCAAATAATTCAATAATCAGATGACAGGGAGTACATGGGTTTCAGTACTTAAACATAGATAGAAAATGACTGTGATCATAAATATACAAATGTAAGAGCTCAAGTTTCATTTCATAATAGGGGCATAGTCATATACTGGTCAAGAGAATCACAACATGAAATATTAGGACCATGCATAGACAGAATAATGACAGTATATACTTCATAAATTAAAGTAAGACAGGCTCAAAGATCATAATTTACTTCAAAAACAGTCACTTCTGATAAATATAACATAATACAAGTACAACCCTACCTCGACCCTCTCGACTGGAACTCTACCTCCCTTAGCTATTACAAACTGATGAAATATATACATGACCTTGACTGTTACAAAAATTTAGGAATAAGATAGATACAAACTCGAATGAGATACCAAGAATTGGAAAGATTGCTAGGATTAGAATTTGATTCCTAATTCCACACGTAACCTTGAATGCTCAATGCTGCTGAGTTGGATACAATTATTTTTAATCTGGAGCTTATCTTTAACTGCCAGATAATACAAAGCTAGTACTTGAAATTTGAAATTAAGCTGACAGACTCCAAATACTCTGCCACTTGTAATTGGTTGTTTTGATACCTTAAAATGCTGGAGATGACCTTTTAACTAGCTAAATTCTTGAAACATCTGGGAACGAGAATATCAAGCTTATAATTGTTGATTATATGACTGAAACATCCACCTAGAAATCTGGAATTTGATTCAAAATGAAGATAAAACTTGTTAAGAAGCTCGATTCTGATGATACTCTGTCATCAATTAACCCTGGAATTCTGGAACTACTGAAATGGAGCTAATCTTTGATTTTGAATGATATCTCGATGGCTGGAAATACTAAGTCAATTTCCTATTGCATCACGAATTTGATAACTTGTTTGATTTGCATTGGATAATCAGTTGCTTCCTCGATCCGGAATCCGAGCTGCAGCATTTCCGATGTTTGGAAATTTCGTAGGAAGGAATTCAATAAACCTGTAGAGCTAATACAGTTGTTGTTTTTCTCCTTTTACATGGCATAAATCTCGTAAAGCTGAGATTTCCTGTTTTAGCTTAATTAGCTTAACACGTGCAACAATTTGGTACTTATGTATTTAAACTTGATTCTCGTATAGCCTGACAGGTGTGGCATATAAGAAGGCATCGAACTGAAGGTGATTGGAGTGCTTTTGCGACAGCAAAAAGAAAACCCTTGTAGCTTCAACCTTCGTGAAAGTCTCATAATGATATGGGCATATCTCCTTACATCAAATTGAGGATTATTGAAGACGCGTCCTTCAAATTCATTTGGGTGTCCTGGGCCTCTACCATAACATAACTCATTTTTCCCATTATAAGTGCTATGATTGAAGTCACAGCGCAACTAGTGTCTATACAATATACACCCAAAACAATTGGGCTTATGGAATCTCTGCAATTCTGGCATCTGGATATCTTGCTTCAATCAGAAAATTCTTTGTCTTTTCTGGTGACAAGATCTGGCCTTATCTAGGGATGGCATGCTCCCTGCGAGCTGCCACGAACCTTATAGCCTGTGCCTTATATATTGGGTTATACGGTCAACTCTTAAAAACTTCTGAAATTTGCCACCACTTATTCAAATAAAATAATTGTAAACCTGCTAAAAATCTAATCACTGTGAAAACTGGAAAAAGTAAATGCTCATGGATGAGCTTATTTATCAACACTTATACTCTAATCTTGCAGAGATCAAGCTGATTATGTGTAACTCCATTTCCAATGAAACCAAGCTAAAAATTGATTTAACAATTGAAATCCTGGAACATGCTTCTGTAAAATAAAGATTGAAGAACTGATAGGCAATTCATCATGGATCTGAAGCTCATATTTGCAGCTGAACAAAACTGAATGGTTGGAATTGATAAAAACCTCGAGATAAGCTGCTATTGGATCACAAAAATAATTAAAAACCATGTTTTGATCAGATATCCTTGTTTCTTCTTGAAGAGAAGCAAGTTGCCTCTGGATAAACTCTGACCTCACTATCTCCATAAAACCATCTTCTTCACAATCATTAGAAAACCACTTTTTACTTTCTAAGATATGTAGATTTAATTCTTCATTCAAAGCCACGCACATATCTTCAAAAATGCTTGGAACAACAGCAGTAATACTAACATATTGAAAAAGTCTTTTCTGACTCATATTCTAACTCAAATGCTTTTAAGATTTTCTTCAAAAAATCAATTTTATCTTCTTCACTATAAATGTTATCAGAATCTAAAAAAGAAGACAAATATTTGTCCCATTCATCATCAGAAGACATACTCATCCATTCTCGAAAACCTTGAAGAAAAACATGATCTACCTCAACCCCTGTAGTCTTGGTACAGGAAGTAACTCACTCAGCAACTAAATCTTTCATTTGAAAACCAGTGGAGTCACCGGGTGAATATCGCAACCCCTATGTCACCAGCCTTTGTTCACCATCAAAGTCTAGATATATTCTTTGTCGTACAACCCAGGGAAGTATGCCTTCATTCCTCCGTCCCCGGCAACGGCGCCAAAATATGTTATCTCTAAAGTTGAACCTGACTGCTAAGGTCAAGCTTAAGGAAATCTTAACAGTAGATGTAACTTTATCAGTTGTGGTGGTAGATGAATATATGACAGAGATCAAATAATTCAATAATCAGATGACAGGGAGTTAATGGGTTTCAGTACTTAAACATGGATAGAAAATGACTGTGATCATAAATATACAAATGTAAGAGCTCAAGTTTCATTTCATAATAGGGGCATAGTTATATACTGGTCAAGAGAATCACAACATGAAATATTAGGACCATGCATAGACAGAATAATGACATTATATACTTCATAAATTAAAATAAGATAGGCTCAAAGATCATAATTTACTTCAAAAACAGTCACTTCTGATAAATATAACATAATACAAGTACAACCCTGCCTCAGACCTCTCGGCTGGAACTCTACCTCCCTTTGCTATTCCAAACTGATGAAATATATACATGACCTTGACTGTTACAAAAATTTAGGAATAAGATAGATACAAACTCGAATGAGATACCAAGAATTGGAAAGATTGCTAGGATTAGAATTTGATTCCTAATTCCACACGTAACCTTGAATGCTCGATGTTGCTGAGTTGGATACCCTTATTTTTAATCCGGAGCTTATCTTTAACTACCAGATGATACAAAGCTAGTACTTGAAATCTGGAATTAAGCTGGCAGACTCCAAATACTCTGCCACTTGTAATTGATTGTTTTGATACCTTAAAATGTTGGAGATGACCTTTTAACTGGCTAAATTCTTGAAAAATCTGCGAACGAGAATATCAAGCTTCTAATTGTTGATTATATGCCTGATACATCGACCTAGAAATCTGGAATTTGATTCAAAATGAAGATAAAACTTGTTAAGAAGCTCGATTCTGATGATACTGTGTCATCAATTAACCTTGGAATTCTAGAACTGCTGAAATGGAGCTAATATTTGATTTTGAATGATATCTCGATGGCTGGAAATACTAAGTCAATTTCCTATTGCATCACGAATTTGATAACTTGTTTGATTTGCATTGGATAATCAGTTGCTTCCTCGATCCGGAATCCTTGCAAGTCAATGGCAAATCGTGATAATCACATCACAACAATTAGAAGAATCCGAGCGGCATTCATGGGATAACTTCTTCACTAGAACTCAAAAATATTTTCTGAAACTGGCAACATTTCCAATGTTTGGAAATTTCGTAGGAAGGAATTCAATAAACCTGTAGAGCTAATACAGTTGTTGTTTTTCTCCTTTTACATGGCATAAATCTCGTAAAGCTGAGATTTCCTGTTTTAGCTTAATTAGCTTAACACGTACAACTATTTGGTACTTATGTATTTAAACTTGATTCCCGTATAGCCTGACAGGTGTAGCAGATAAGAAGGCATCGAACTGAAGGTGATTGGAGTGCTTTTGTGACAGCAAAAAGAAAACTCTTGTAGCTTCAACCTTCGTGAAAGTCTCATAATGATATGGACATATCTCCTTACATCAAATTGAGGATTATTGAAAACGTGTCCTTCAAATTCATTTGGGTATCCTGGGCCTCGACCATAACATAACTCATTTTTCCCATTATAAGTGCTATGATTGAAGTCACAGCGTAACCAGTGTCTATACAATATACACCCAAAACAATTGGGCTTATGGAATCTCTGCAATTCTGGCATCTGGATATCTCGCTTCAATCCAAAAATTATGTCTTTTATGGTGACAACACCCTCTTTGGAAAATTTATTGAGATCTGGCCCATGGAGCAGTCTCTTAAGAGCTAGATCATGGACAAATGGAAACCCAAATCCCACTTCGAGCTCCATCTTGTATCAAAGGTATTTTTAACCATCATTTTTCATCAGTTGGACGACAAGGCTAGGGTCGAAGACAACGGCCCATACTTCTTCAACAGCGGGATTGTACCTTCGGAACTAAATGGAAAGATTCATTCCTGACAAAGAATAATTCACTTGGGCACCTATGTGGATACGCATGTACTCCCTCCCGTAGGAGTACCGGGATGATGAAACTCTCAGTGACATAGGTAATACCTTTGGCAGTTATGTCAGATATTCAGAATAGTAAAAACTCAGTAAGTACACTTAATATGCACGAATTTGTGTATACATGCATATCGCTCAGGCCATCCCAGACTCTGTCAGTCTCACGCATGAAGATGCATAATGGATACAACCCATTGAATACAAGCATGTTCCCTTCCGATGTTGCAAATTCCACTAGCATGGACATCTTTACCGAGACTGCCCCTTAAACCAGTTGGCTGCAAATAACGCATCAAGCGGCGACAAAGATGAAGAAGGATTCCAAAAAGCAGGTAAAAAAATAAGACATAACCGCAAGCCCCCTGTTGTAGTCCCGCGGGTCACGTGGTTACGAGAGATACATTATATATTATAGGCAAGCATGCACAGTGATTCAGATATAAGAGACAAGAGACCAATAGGAGAGAGAAGCACAAGCCTTTATTAACCCGCAAGAGCATAATACTACATAGAACATATCAAATCTAGACTAATACATAGCTTGATAGCCTATATATATGTATTTACAAGCGGTTATGTAACCATATGGTCAATTCAACCGACTGACACGACCCGACTGGTCGACGCAGTTGTCGACATACATTCACAATAGGTCAAGCAAGGAGCCTAGTCGACAGGCCGAATTAGGCTTCTACAACACCCCCAATCCCCTTGGGAACATTTCCTCGAAAGGTAACACCACGAGAAATAGCTTTGAGGCTCTACGTGAAACAGAGGAAGGTCCCGCCAAGGGGGGAAAAGCAACGACATTTGAAACCAAGAAACCCCACCTAGAGACCTCAAGCTTCCAAGACTAGAGCCAAGTTGTTGAAGTCTCAACGGCTCCTGAGATAGAACATCCGACAACGAAAAGCGAGCAGGTCATGCTTGAAATGAAAACGCATGTGGAGACAGTCATCACAGTATCAAATATACTAATGGATGATGAAATGGGTGAATCTGATCTTGGAGGCCTCGATCTCCTAAGTATGGAGGATGCATGCAATGAAAAAGAGTATAGCTCAATACCACCAAAGCAGATTCAACTCCTTGAGGTAGCTCTAGCTTGTGCCAAAATGCAAAACAAATTAGGAGTTCACAACTTGCCTCACAAGGACAAATAGAAGGATCATAAAGATAGAAATAAAAGAGGGTGCAAGACGGATCGCCAAAGGGTAAGCATTCTTGGTTCCCGACTAGTACAATTTGGGAAATATGCCCAGCTTACGGAATTCTTCTCCTCCCTCCCCTCTTGTTCCCAATGAAGGTAATCTCTTGGAATGCCAGAGGTCTAAACGGACCCTCAAAACATAGAACCCCGAAGGGAAATACTCTTCAATGTATGCCAACTGTCCTCTTTTTGCATGAGACCAAGTTCTCATGTTCTACTTTTCAAACCCTTATAAATAGATTATGGAAAGGAAGCCAAGGGATTTCCATTGATGCTAGGGGCGCCTCAGGCGGCTTAGCGATTGCATGGAATCCTGCTTATATCACCCTTGGGGACTTCGCCTCCAATCCTCATTCCCTCTTTGCCTCTTTTCATATTATTGGAACCAATCTTCATGTTTTTTTTTTAATATCTATGGCCCCCAAACCCCCACCCTCAAACTCCACATGCTCGACTACATGGGTTGGTTTTCCTCGTCGTACCAATCCTATCCCCTCATCATCGGGGGGGATTTCAACCTAATCACTTCCCTTGAGGAGAAGAAAGGTGGCTGCAGGGTCCTTTCTGCCGAGGACGCTCGCTTCAACACCCTTATCCACAACAACCATCTTGTCGATCTCAACTCCTCCCAAGTATTCTTCAATTGGAATAACCATCAGGGAGGGGATAAGCATATTTCTAAACATCTCGATCGTTTTCTAGTCTTACAGAATGCCATTGACTCAGGAGGCCTCCTAATCGCTTCGGTCCTTTCGACTACTTGGTCCGATCATTGGTCTATTGTGCTCTCTTGGCGAGATATTGGCTATAATATCCACCGCCCCTTCCGATTTGAAAAATTCTGGATGACGCACTCGGATTTCCATGATTCCATTCGCTCTTGGTGGTTGGCGATGTAGTTAACGGAACGCTCTAAGATGGCCATAATGCAACAAAATCTCAAAATGATTAGATCTAAGCTAAGAGAGTGGAATGACACCACCTTTGACAACATTTTCAAAGCTAAAAGTCAATTGGAAAAGGACCTGGAAGGAGTGCAACAAGTCATCGTGGCTCAAGGTCTCTTAGACTCAATCAAATCTAAGGAACAAGCTCTCTCAGAGCAGCTAGATAAATGATGTGAGTAGGAGGAAATTTTCTGGAAGCAGACACCTCGAGCTCTCTGGATACAGGAAGGGGAGCGCAACACGGCCTTTTTCTATCGTACCACTCTGCATCACCGTATGTCAAACCGAATCTCCACTCTCAAGGTCGAGGATGGCACTATCATGGAACACCACAAGGACATCGAACAAGAACTTGTTCGCTTCTTTCAAGATCTTCTCAATGAACCAACTCCTTCCAGATCTCGAGCTATTGAACTAGTCACATCCAGAATCCCAAAAATTATGACTGAAGAGAACAATGCCACTCTTATGCGTCCCATCACTCTTCAGGAAGAGGAAATGGCTATCAACCAGATGGAATAAGGAAAAGTTCCTGGTCCAGACAAATTCACCATCAACTTCTTCCACCACTGCTGAGAGCTGCTAAAAAATGAGGTGCTGGAACTGGTTGAAGAATCGCGTAAAAAATAATGGGTCCTCCCAGAACTAAACACAACTTTCCTCACTCTCATCCCCAAGGAACCAGGTGCTTCTCACCTTGCTAAGTTTCGGCCCATCTCTCTCTGCAATGTGATATACAAAATTATTTCCAAAGTTGTCGCCATTAGACTCAATCCCCTCTTACCACTGTTGTTATCCCCTAAACAAACTGGCTATGTTGAAGGACGTCAATCTATGCCTCTTTATCTATGTTAAAGATGTTCTTCAATCTATGCCTCTTTATCTCTTCTCATTCCTCGCTGCTCCCAAGTGGGTTATCAAACATATCAAAAAATCACAATGGTCCTTCCTATGGGGAGGGGACAATAACTATCCAAAATGGGCCCTAGTCAAGTGGCAGACAGTTTTCCCCCCTAAACGTGATGGGGGCCTGGGAATATGAGATCCAGATACCAACAATGAATTCCTATCGGAAAATAATTGGTGGATATGGATTTCTAACAATGCTCCCCCTTGGGTGGAACTTTGAAATAAAAAATATGCCCCCGCATTGCAAGGCTCACACCTCATTCGATATGACCTCGATCCTCCAGGATCTCTAATATGGAGGGATTCCAGTTGTCAAAAATCTCTCATTCAACAGCATAGTTTTTGGGAAGTAAGAGAAGGGGCACATGCAAACTTTTGGTACGACTCATGGCAACAAATGCCGAGTCTCAGCAGTCAAAACGACGCTTAGGATCTTCATATTTTCATGTAAAACAGAATCAACCTATAGGTCAGGGATTTCAGGACATCGACAAACAAGACCCCCTTTAGACACTAGTTTCCTCCCAAACTATGGGGGTTCTCCGAACAAGTTGACGACCTCTGGAAGGAACTTCAGAAATGAAATATTCATGCCTCTATTGCTCTTGACATCATTCGCTGGGGGCACTGGCCAAAAGGTACCTCTTCCATCAAAGAGTCCTATCACTCGAAAACTCATTAGCAAAGGGTCGAACCCAACCCTCTCTAGGGGTGAGTCTGGAATTCTAATCTCTGGCCAAAAATTTCAACCTTCCTCTAGATACTATCACGCCGAAGTATCCTCACCTGGGACAATCTCATAAAAAGCGACTTTTATGGACCCTCTTTCTATGTTATGTGTGGCAGCCATGGTGAAACCATTGACCGTCTGCTCGATTCATGTGTCTTTTCCAATGAGCTCTGGGATATGGTAGCTTCTAGGTGCATAAGATGTAATGGTGCAAGGGGGGACATTGTTGTAACTCTCCACCAATGGGGAGTGTTATCACTAAATGATGCACCTTGACTGCAGAAGGAGCATGGCTAGTGAAATCTTAATGATGTGGAAAAAGTGGATAGGTATGAGAAACATAAACAAGTAAACATTACAGAGATCGGGCTATAACATGGGACATGATTGCAGCAGATGTACAAATGTGATATACTCTAATAGAAAGACTTACGAGGTATGAATTTATAAAAAGAAGTGAGCCAAACTCTATTCATATCTCTAAAGAACATACATGTGAATCACAAGAATTCCGGTATAGAAGAAGAATACTATACACAGAACAAAATCATGGACAACATGCAATATTTATCAATTCAATTATTAAAACAAAACTTGGCTCTTTCGATTACAATCATTCCAAAGTACTCCTTCATATTAAGGGAATCAAAATTCATACATTCCTGCGATTCATAACAACAGTCTGATCTCCATAATCCTATCTAACCTCGCCTCAGCCCTCGGCTAGAACTCCCTCCCCTGCTCTCAATCTCAATTATGAAATTTATAATAATTTCAATTCCTAAACCTCTTACTACCTTCTTGGGATAAATATTTAACAACAAGCTAAACATAGAAGCAATCTCGAACTGTTACAGAGATCAAATGCTAAAATTCTTCCTATGATGGCTCTGCCACCTGCAGCCTTGAATGCTTAAAACTTTCCTGAAGATGTTCATGATTTCTTTAAAATAGTCCTCAAACTGTTGTTCCACAATTGTTTCCTTTAAATTTGGGATCAACCTCTTAAGATATTGTAGCTTCCAGATGTTCAATTAATGATCCTCAATCTTTGCTAACTTTGATGACCTGTTACAAATTATTTCCCTTGAAACTATGGAATTGAAATGAACTGTGGACTTATGATATCCATGAAGATAAAATAATATTTCAACAACTCATTTGTTGACTCTCGATGAATTCATGCTTTCCCTTTGGTATTTGATTCTTAGAACTCTTGTAGTTGTTTAGATTATCAAGAAGCTTCCCTGTCTGAATAGTAGAAAGCATCCAAAATTGCAACCTGACACTTAGATTTGTCTCGGTGCTTGACATTATGATTCTTGCATGTCTCCTCAGCTCGACCACTTGACATTTGTATGAATACTTTAACACTACGTTGATGCTTAGTTGTTGATCTCGGGTATGGGACTTGAATGACTTGCATGGAAACTCGATGTAAAGGACTGGTGGCAGAACATGAAATAATATGTTGCTTAGAAATCCAAGACTTTTACATGACTTAACTTTTGATATTTGAGAGATGAATCTCAATGAGTGATAAGCTCCATTTTGGATTGATTTTAAATGGCTAGGAGAACTTGGTGTTTTCGACATAAAACACATATTTCATTAAATTTGGAATTATTCAATGGATCTAGAATTTAGAACTTTAGCTAGATTGTGTTCGTTTAAAATTAGGAAAGTCATCGACGTTGATTCCTTACATAATTTCTATTAATATTATTTATAGTTTGTATTGAATGGAAATGCTAAGTTGATGAAGGTTATTTAATGAAATTAATATTATGTATGTTACTATGATTAACCAATTTAATTATAATTTGATATGGTAACTACTATGTATGTGTTTAATTCCTATACTAGTAGAAGGTTGGCACAATTTTAGAATGGCCCATATAAAAACTATTTAATGACATAATACAATTGTGTGTGTTACTTTAACAATTTTAATTCTTGACATAGCAAGTAATATTGTCCACGTTAAGTACCATGTTTTATTATATTAGGAGGTTGGCAACAATTTATAGGCGACAAGAGAAACTATTATATAAGTGCATGCTAAGTTTATTGTTTTAACGATTAAAATCAATTATAAATTAAAATAGAAACATAATTATTTATATTTTCTATTAAAAGTTAAGTTGATCTAGGATTGCATCATGAATAATAAATTGTGCAAGAAATTCTTACATAATTTATTATTAAAGTTATTTAAAGACATTGATGATCAAAGGCTGTTGCTATTACTAACTTGGAGTTTCGTTATAATTTGACATTATGTTAACTATTGTGTCTAGGTTGAGTTATCATAGTAATTCTAAGAGATTGACATCATTTTAGAGTAACCTATAATGTTGTGGAAATATGGAAATATGACAAAATACCAACATTGTATTTGTTACTACAACAATTATAAACATTGTCATAGTAACTATTTTTGTCTTTATAATTTATTATTATTGTTGGTGGTGGTGGTGGTGGTGTATTAAAAACTAAGTTGATGAATGTTTACTTTGTGAATAATAGATTAATGTGAGAAATTTCTTACCTATAAATTTATTTAATGATATTGATGTTAGTAATGCCTCAATTATTTATTAATATTAATTATATTAACAATCAATATCAATTATGAACTAAAATAGTATTGGTGTAATACAATTTGATTTGTTCAAATACAAAGGAAAAAGGGGAAACCAACATGTTGAACTGAAAAGAGCATATTAATATTTCTTAAAACAATGATAGATTTCTTACAATATTTAAATTATCATTAATATTTACATTTATGTATTAAAACAAAGTTTATCAAAATTTGACTCATGAATTATTAATAAATTGTAAAAGAAATTTCTTACATAATATAAAGTTATTTAACGACATATTAATATTGTGTTTGTGACTATTATTAATTTTTTTAATAATTACACTAAGTGTTACTACTTTGAGATTGATTTTATGGATTAAGTTGTGTGAAAGTTTTCAGACCACAGTGAGTTTTTCATGATTCTCTTGATGATGGGTGAAGTGTCCACTCAAAACATTGGTCTTAAAAACTTTCATTGAGCTTAGTCTAGAAAATCAATAGCTTGTAGGTTAAATCAGGCATTATTGAATTTGATTATGCACATTTGATATAGTGAGATGTTAGGTTGATCTAAACAACACATTGAAAAGTTAAATATTGAATGGTGTTATGTAATTTGTATAGAGTATCCTCACATAAATTAACGTTGAAGTTGAACCAAAATTTTCATATATGTAGTAAATAATATAAAATTCCACAAAAAATAACTTGAAGAGAATATTTGATACACTACAAACATTGAAAAGTGTTTCTTCATGTATATTAATAAGTCATTCAAAGAACAAAATTACATTCATGAATCATCTCCACCTAATCTCATATACTCATTGAAGCGGATCAAGTACAACTTCTACACCACATTTATTTATCTTGGTCTTCCTGCAATCTTCTTGCTTTGGCATCCAAGCCCAAACTATGGTATTAATTGGAATAGATCCAAGTTCTATGTCATCGAGAATTGGTACCCAATATTGTTCTAAGTTTGTTCCCTTGTATTTCCTTGAACTAGGCTTCGACCAATCAAACTTTACATGAAGATTCTCACTTTCATCATCTTGGAAGATGTTCGAGGTGGTTTTTTCCATCCAAATCATCTCTCCTTCATCCTCATTTCATGATCTAACTAGCAACATCTTTCCTTTCTCAACATCATTCATAGGATTGAATGTTGGCTTTGGCTTGTTGCACTTGGGTCCAACATATATCAATTCATCTGTCACATTAACAAAATACCCATCCATAATACTTGATATTACATGGACTGCATTACGATCAACATTGACATTTTTCCTTGTCTTGGGCCAAAAATCCTAAGAACAAGAACCACTTCCATCCATTCTTGTATGATCATTGTAGATTCCATCTAATGCATCAAGAACACTTTTCCAATACTCTATCTTTTTATTCCATTCCTCTGTAACAATTGGTGAATTCTCATTGCCAATAGTCTCTTTCCACATTTTTATGTATGTTGTTATTCCTTCCTTTTGTTCTTTTAAATGGACATCATTGTCTTTGGGACGTAAGAAAGATGGCTTCCCTATGGACAACATAGGTCGACCTTTTTCATTTATATTCCACTACTCACTGGTTTTGACCATTCAATGTCTCTGATGGATTCTTTATACCTCATAACTGGAACATCATTGAGTACAAGAAATTGGAAGTACTGGACATTAAGATGTCCAACTAGTGCATTTTTTTCTTCATTGATGTATCCATTAAGAAAAAAATTGAAGTCATACACTTTGTCAATAAGTGTAGTTGGAAACACTCATTTTTCTTCTATTGTGCAATATGTATCCATCATTTCAGGTAAAGAATATATATCTTTACTTTTCAAGTTGGAAGACATTCTTCTGTAGGTTCCATCTATGTCTTCATGGGTGTGCCCCACAAGCAAGAACCCAACCTCAATAGTGATGAAGACACCAAGTGCAGTTAATAGTGATAGAAACATGAAAACATAACGATTCTTATTATCACTAGTTGCATTGTTCAACCGTAACAACAAATGTGGAGGAAGAAGTTTAAAATCAACATTCCGATTTTTTGATCTTCCATAAGATAGAAAATCATCCTTGGACACTCTACATTTTTGAGTAAATAGAGGTTTCAAAGTAATGCATTTGAAAGTGGGTTTCTTGAACTTCCACTCTCATAAAGTAGATCGCCATACATATCAAGGTGTGGGTATTCAAGGTCCCTCAAGCACTTTGAAAGGAATTTAATGGAAAATTGTGATCCCATGTGTACAAATGGTAGGGAGAAATGACCAAAATCTCCCGTGTTATGCCCATGTGTTAGCATTCCTGTCAACGACAAACCCAAGTTTGCTCCTGCAATAGATTTTGATTTGACACATAATACTGGGGTTGAAGTCTTTGTTTTGTCCATTTTATTAGGGATAATGCTCAAGTATTCCTTTGGAAACCACCTGACATAATCCAGTGGGCATAGCAGCAATATCTTCCACATATAACAATCTTGTTATGTTTGTTTAGTCTACCTCTTGCCTTTTCTTCCAGCTCTTTTGTAGTCGTTGACTTCATCTGTGCTTTCAACACAATACATTCACTACATTTACTGACGTCAATGTTCTTTGAGAATGCCACATCTCGAAAATGAGTATTCTGAATCTTAACCAATGTTCTTTGAGAATGCCACGTCTCGAAAATGAGTATTCCGAATCTTACTCATTATTGGTTGTGATATTGATGGATCATTGAGCTTTTGAAGAGCCCCATTGATCTCTTTTAACAAAGAAATTTGGGTCTAAGTTGAAGGCAACAATCTTAAAGGTGCAGACGTTCCATCTTCTTCAACTTGATATGTTTGATTTGGTGAAAAATCTAAATTATCCATGACAATTATGTGCAATATTTCTATGGCTGCCATGGTATGTGCTCGTGCTTTGCATTTGTTGGTGTTACCATGAGTGGCTTTGATCTGTCCATGTTGGAAATAATGTTGGTAGTTATAGAAGGTGCTTTAAGAAATCTTATGTATCTTGTACCATGCTTTCTTACCATTAATATTTCCATTAAATCTCATGCCCTCTACTTTCCTAACAGTAGGAGGTAGGCCATGTCCATGGCTCTTTGACATGATTGTGTTTGAATGGGGTGAATTCAAGACAAATTCCCTAATTCCATTTTTATTTATGAGTTCCATATCCCTTCTAGGAGTTGCAATGGATTTCCTATCTACATGTTGAAGACAATCTTGTTTGCAACTCATCCGCTGCCAAAAGTCATATTTCTTTCTCTTCATCTATCTATGTCTGACAATTTTCAATTTTTTTGTAGCCACAACTCATTTAATCCTTTTATATGGCCCCGTTACATGCATATCAATTGAGTCTGGATCTTTTTCATTATAAATATCCCCATCCCATTTGTTTAAGGGACTTCTGTCCTCTATAAGATCCCATACCACCATTTCCTTGGGTGACTCCTTGAAATTTTCCTCCATCCTTAAAATCTCACCTTCTTCAAACACCAACTTATTTATTGGCCATCTAACCAAACAGTGTATAGACTTATCCCAAATCCTACATCGTTCACAATTTTTATCTGTCTTCCACAAAAGCAACGAATTCCATTTCACCTAGCATTTCACCCTCAACCATGTCATCCTCACAGACATTAACTATGATCCATTTGGAAATGCACATGCTTGCTACTATGCATTCATGTGTAAGAGAAACATTTTTACATGTGAAAGTAAGTCTATCTTGGGGAATATTGGATGATCATGGCAATGAGGTTCCAAATCTGATTATGGGCCAAATCTCATGAGATCTCAATGCACCCCCTAGTGTATTCTCAAATCATGTTGGATGTAGTAGAAGAGCATCATGTTTTAACACCTTCTCAATATTACCACTATGGATGCTTTCTTTACCATCCTTCCATGCACGTTATGGACAATATCTATATTGAATATGGAGCCTTCACCCACCTTCACTCCGCCTTATAGAAGATCTATTTTGTCTCCAACAGAAAATGCAGAAGAGGAATTTGCACCTGTACACCAAATTAAAGAAAATTAGTATTTCCTCAAAAAAATATTCAATGCACTATCAATAACACTTAACACATGCTTCAAAATTTTGATTTACCTATGTTATGCCTCAAATCCATGATATTCCATGGATGTATGCCCCCTTCATCAACATATTCCACAGTTGAATGTGGTTCAATGACATCAATTACCAAAACCATAACATATCATGCATTAATCATTTCTCCACCATAATAAGTTTCAGTGTTTGTAGATTCAACCCTTCCTAGCCCAATAACTTGACCATTAATTAGGAGGTCAAAATAGTCCCCTCTTTTGAAAATTATATTTTACATTGTAACTCCTTCCAATTTATGTAACACAATTGAATTGTAGTTTGTAATTAAGGTTAAACCATGTAAAGTGTGCTCTTATATTTTAGCAAAAATCCAACCTTCAAAAAAGTAATATAGTTGCAATAATTCAAAACAATATGGCAACCATTTTGTATGCAATGAAACATTGTTCCCCGCCATCTTGTGCCCGCTACCGAAAGGGAATTTACATATAAATTACATTAAAATATATATCTGAAGAGATGACAATTATAGACCCAAGTAGTATCAGAGAATAACATATATCAACTCAGATAAAACCAACAAGTTCATATTTAACTTTGGACATTGCACTTATATTATTGATGTATGTGTATGAATCGTGCTTGTAAAAAATCCTCCGACGAAGTCCATGGATATGCTCTCCTGAGGCCTGCTTGGTACTAGTAGTGGGATATATAGCCCAATATTTTGATTGTTTGGCTTGTTGGAGCTGCACAATGATGCATCTCCATTTTGTAGTAAAAGAATGCACACTGAACCTAAATTGCAGTTGGAAAATGATAGGAAATCCCTATTGTCCACACTATTGTACTTTTGAAATCTTGTTGTTTGCAAAAATCTAACTTCAACCAATTTCAAACTAGTGTGTTGTAGGTGAAAAATAAAAGTTTGGGTTTGGGATGCTTATTGCATTGAGAAAAGAAAATTACATTTACATCCCAATGTGGATAAACAAAACTAAAACATAGCTAGCATATATAAACTAAAATGCAAAAATAGATTGATATTTGACATAACTGGCAATTAAAAAAAACATAGATATATTGTAACCCTAGATCTATTAATCATGGAGAGGGATTAAGAGAAACTCATGTGAAACCCTTGGTGAAGCAACTCATGTACAAACCTTGGCACTTATAGATCCTAGGTTAAGATGGAGCTTTGCTAAAATAGAGAATAAAATTCAAGGTAAGGGTGGTCGAACCCTCACTTTTCTCTAAAGAAAAAACAAGTGTTTAGTTGTTTTTATTCGTGTTTTCATGATGATCACCAAGATTCCCTAATGTGTGGTGATCCTTGATGTTGGACTTGCAAAGTAGATAAAATAGTTAAATTCATTAAATTGAGAAAAATACCAATAGCCCATTTGAGGTGTGTGTGTGTATATATATATATATATATCATGATAGTGGTTATGTCATCGAAAATTTTAATGCTGAAGGATTTTTTGTTTACAATTCATCATATAAGCCTTAAGTTGGTTAAACCGTTGTCAATATGTGTCGTGTAGTAGTGTGTGCTTAGAACCGTTTAGAAACTATGTAGCAAACTAGGATACTCTAATATGCACTAATGTTTTCCTCTTATCTATAAGCTCATTGTCATTGAAATATCAGGTGTGAATTCAAAGTTTGTAGCATTCTTGAAGAAAACAGAGCTAAAGTTAAACATCTATACATAGAAGGAGAACAAAGGTATATCAACGGGATTGGCCTTTACATGAAGATTGTATTCAAAGGAAACTTCACGATGTGTGTGTAAATGAAGAAGCAAGTCAAATTCAACTACACTATAGTGTGGTATGTGGTAGATAAAGTGCAATTACCATAACTTGTCCAATTTTGTCATAAAATTTTGGTATATCTCTCAAGGAAATATCCAATGCTAAGGAGGTGATACAATAACACATAAGTGAAGCTAATATTTACAAGAAGTATCATGTTAGAGTCAAATTGTAGGGTAACAATATAAAGTGTTTCGACATTCAAAAGATCATTATCATTCAAGTAAATAACAGTTCAACCATGATATAATAACTCGACATATAATTCCTTGAAAAGGTTGGAATTTTATGTTAGAAACTGACTCAATATTGGAACAAGTATGTGATAGCTAACAAGTATACTATATATCAACATTGAAGACTCAAATATGGAATATGATGCCAACAAGGAGAGGAGACAAATGAATAATGAAGTGCTCAATGAAGATGATCAACAACTAACTGAGAAAAACTGCATGCATAGTAGGAAGGACGACCCTATATTTACATTTAAGTAATGAAACAATGGGAACTGTCATATAAAAAATGGGACATGAACTAAAAATTTGAATAGAAAGAAACATAAAGTTGGGGAAAAAATTTGACAATCCATGGCCCACGGCCATTGTATTAAAAAATAAAACATCAAGATATCAATGGCTACCATCAAAGGGAGAGATGCATTGTTGGTAAGATGTGACTATCATAGTGTTATTTCCCAATACAAATTCCAAGTCTCTATGTTGGTTAATTTTGGTTGAGGAGACTGTCCAAGTTAAAACAATAGTGTTCTATAAATGGAAAGAGTAGTGAGTTGTTGAATTTTCAAAACAAAATGAAATAAGCCACAAAGATTCACCTAATGGAATAAAAAATTGTTGTTGGGACAAGCAAATGGTATGGACTAGGTTTGGATAATATGATCTTAAGAGTAAAATGAAGCAACCAATAGTTTAAGTAGTCAAGGGAGAATCTAATGGCGTGTTAAGTATATTCATCAAGTGAATCCAAGGAAAAATGAAAGCAAAGATGAAGGATCAATCTATCAAGATAATTCACTAGATGCATGGTGTTGAAGCAAGCCTTCTAAGAAGTTTGGGATATTTTGTAGCGATTGTTAACAAAATGGGTAAAGCAATGAAAGTAGAGGGAAACAAGGAGGAGTGCAAAAAATGAGGGTCCCAATAACAAAACTAAAATGGTAGATATAGTCTAATAAACCCATGAAACTAAAATGGTAGATATAGTCTAATAAACCCATGAAACTAAAATACCAAAGATACATTGCAAAGTGCAGTGGTTCCTATTGATAGCATAGTGAACAAGCTAGGTCAAGCAACTAATGCATCAATAGACTAAATATCTAAGGCAAAAATGCAACTCTAATCAAATACTAGGTGCAATGCATCTTCCAATAACCAAATGTGTATTATTTAATGGCCCACAATAATTTCCAAGGTGTTGATTTTCTTGGTAGATATAATGGATATACCTGTTAAGATGGTGCTACTCTTGTAGTTTTGATAAAACCAAAAAAATAGTCCATCATAGTGAATTCTCTGGAATCAACTGAAACTCATACTTTCTAAAACTAGGAT
Source organism: Larix kaempferi (assembly GCA_027924585.1). NCBI lineage: Eukaryota > Viridiplantae > Streptophyta > Pinopsida > Pinales > Pinaceae > Larix > Larix kaempferi. The sequence goes on along the minus strand of BSBM01000378.1, from coordinate 9,170,153 downwards.
GGCATCTACTAGAGGATGGTGAATTTATTAGTGTTGATTTTGGCACATATATCCTTGAGATTTGTTTCTTGAATGTTTCCATCACAAAAATAAGACATCGAGTATTGATAAGGAGTGCTCAAAAATAGAATGAGCCATTAGTGATTGATGAGCTACACATGTTAGCCTTCATATGTTAGCTTTCCATTTAACACAACCACATTGTCATCAAATGTAGTGTACCATGAAGGAAATATAACTCGGGTTAGCTTTCCTTATAACAACATTACATGTTGAATGAAAACTAACGCTTGTTAGCCTTCATATGTAAGCTTTCCATCTAACACAAACACATTGTCATCAAATACATTGCACAATGAAGGAAATCTAACTCGAGTTAGCTTTCCTTCTAACAACATTGAACAGTGAATTAAAGCTAACGTGTGTTAGCCTTCATATATTAGTTTTCCATCTAACACAACCATATTGTCGTCAAATATATTGCACCGTGAAGGAAATCTAACTCGGGTTAGATTTCCTTCTAACAACATTGCTTGATGAATGAAAGCTAACACATGTTAGCCTTCATATGTTAGCTCTCCATCTAACACAACCACATTGTCATCAAATACATTGCATCGTGAAGGAAATATGACTCAAGTTAACTTTCATTCTAACAAAATTGCACGATGAATGAAAGCTAACGAGTGTAAATCTTCATACGTTAGTTTTCCATCTAGCACAACCACATTGTCATCAAATGCATTGCACCATGAAGGAAATCTAACTCGGGTTAGCTTTCCTTCTAACAACATTGCAAGGTGGATGAAAGATAACACGTGTTAGCCTTCATATGTTATCTTTCCATCTAACACGACAACATTGTCATCAAATACATTGCACCATGAAGGAAATCTGAGTCGGGTTAGCTTTCCTTCTAACAACATTGCACGGTGAAAGAAAGCTAACACGTGTTAGCCTTCATATATATGTTAGTTTTCCATCTAACACAACCACATTGGCATCAAATACATTGCACCGTGAAGGAAATCTAACTCGGGTTGGATTTCCTTCTAAAACATTGCAAGGTGAATTAAAGATAATGTGTGTTAACCTTCATATGTTAGTTTTCCATCTAACACAATCATATTGTTATCAAATATATTGCACCATGAAGGAAATCTGACCCAGATTAGCTTTCATTCTAACAACATTGCACGATGAATGAATGCTAACGCGTGTTAGCCTTCATATGTTAGTTTTTCATCTAACACAACCACATTGCCATCAAATACATTGCACCATGAAAGAAATCTAACTTGAGTTAGCTTTCCTTCTAACAATATTGGATGGTAAATGAAAGTTAATGTATGTTAGCTTGCATATGTTAGCTTTCCATCTAACACAACCATATTGTCATCAAATACATTGCACCATGAAAGAAATCTAACTCGGGTTAGTTTTCCTCCTAACAACATTGCACGGTGAATAAAAACTAACGTGTGTTAGCCTTCATATGTTAGCTTGCCATCTAACACAACCACATTGTCATCAAATACATTACACCATGAAAGAAATCTAACTCGAGTTAGCTTTCCTTCTAACAACATTGCACGATGAATGAAAGCTAAGACGTGTTAGCCTTCATATGTTAAATTTCCATCTAACACAACCACATTGTCATCAAATACATTGCACCATGAAGAAAATCTAACTCGGGTTAGCTTTCCTTCTAACAACATTGCATAGGGAATGAAAACTAACACAGGTTAGCTTTCCATCTAACATAACCACATTGTCATCAAATACATTGCACCATGAAGGAAATCTAACTTGGGTTTGCATGATCAATGAAAGCTATCAAATTTTAACCTCCATATGTTAGCTTTCCACCTTCATATGTTAGCTTTCCATCTAACACAACCACATTGTCATCAAATGCATTGCACCATGAAAGAAATCTAACTTGGGTTAGCTTTCATTCTAATAACATTGCACAATGAGTGAAAGAAAACACGTGTTAACCTTCATATGTTAGCTTTCCATATAACACAACAACATCGTCATCAAATACATTGCACCGTGAATGAAATCTAACTTGGGTTAGCTTTCCTTTTAACAACATTGTACGGTGAATGAAAGCTAACACTCCTCAATTTTTGTGCCATTGTACGGATAAAACCCATACTGTACACATCCGTACAGACTATCCCACAAGAAGAAAAACAATGCTTCAATTTTCATGTTGTTGTACGGTTCCCTTTCACCTCGAAATATATGAAATTTTCTATGCGATAAATGTTGTATGGTCTTGGAAAATGTGCCCACTCTCCTGTGGTATGGTCTTGGGAAATGTGCCTCTCTCCCTACTCAAATTTGTGTGCTCCTCCTCTTGTTGCAAGTCTCTCTTCCACTCTTCACCTTAGGATCTTACACTCTCTCAACTCAAAAGTATCCAATTCCTCTTTAGATCTCCCTTTGACTCTTCAAGATGGGTAAATGAAAAGTCACATGATCCAATCGTCAAGATTAGATCTTGAGACCATAAGATCAATTTTTGTGTTATATTCTCACTTTATGGCAACTTAAGTCATTTAATTCTCACCCTAAAGCAAAAGTCGCTTTCATTTTATAAAAATAAAGTCACTTAACTTTTATATAGTAAATGCCTAAAAAATCACTTTATGTCCCCCACATGTTAAGACACCAAGCCTATGTAGAAGACCATCCAATCTAAAAATAACTCAATGCTCCCTCTTAGCGAGGAAGGTGTTTTGCACCACCCCCAACTTATCTCTAAATTTGACAAACTTTCCCCTCGTCAAATCCTTTCTAAGCATGTCCGCAAACTGCTCATTTGTAAAAATATATTGTCGTTATACTTCCCCTCTCTAAACATAATCTCGGATGAAGTGGTACCTAATCTCAATGTGTTTCGACCGGTCATGAAACACTAGATTCTTCGAGAGTTTGATTCAACTCTTATTATTACAGTAAATGACAGTAAGGTGCAACTGCTGACCAAATAACCCAACCAGCAACTTGCGAAGCCAGATGGCCTCACAACTTGCCAAATTGGTGGCCATATACTCTACCTTGGTGAAACTCGATGCAACTGACTTATACTTCTTGCTGAACCACGACACTACTGCCAAGCCCAAACTGAAACAACACCTTGAAGTGCTCTTCCTGTCAACTGCACTGCCGGCCCAATCTGAGTCAATGAGGGCCAATGTAATTTTTGCATTGGGGGATCGAATTCTCGAAACCCCTCCCCAAGAAATTGTGGATAGCTCAATTGCATACGCTACCCCTCGACACACGTTTTGGAATTCGGGGAACTCAATTATGCAGCTCAATTGGAAATCTAGGCCCTTAGAGCAATTGTCCATGTCCCTAAATGAAACTTTGATGCGAGCATCAACTCGCCATAACTTGCAATCTGGGGCTTGGATTGACAAACCGTCATCTTTGTTGGGTTCAGGACATGGGGATTCATCTAGGATACTCCTCTCCTCCCAAAGCCTACGATCCACCGTTCCCAACTGCTCAGTCCGCCACCAAGCCTCATCCACAAACCAACAACCGACACACTGTCAAGCTCACTACCCCAACAACGTTCACAACCGGGTCTGCTTCCAAGGCCAATGAACTTTTCCCAAGCCAAATTAACACTTCGGCAATCCACGCAAGTGTCTCGGCTCACTTGCCTTTCTTCTATGGCTTCAAGTGACTGACGCTACCACAATTCCTTGAGCCCAAACTCACCCCAAACTATCAAGTGAGACCGGCTCACTTCGGCCCCCAACTTCAAGCAACCTTCAATAAATAACCATGTGGCCGTTGCACTATGTAAACAACTTGATCCAACAAGAAACACCAAAGAAACTATCTTACCCAGGCTAACTGTGAACAACTTGATCCACTAAGGCCATGCTCGCTTCAATCAAGCCAAACTGTGAAGTGTGAGATTCTATCAAGGTCTGCGCACTTTCTTCACTGTAGTGTGCACCACTATGCAACTTCGGACGACTTGCATTCAATTTGCGTTGCAATCTATGAAAAATCGGTCACACTGTGTTCAATCCTTAACAACCAATGCAAATTCGGTCTGCCTGAACTCAACTTCAGGGTCGGCACTCAACTTTTGCTCAAGTCGCGCACTTTGCTCACTGTTTTGGTCGACTATGTTCAATTTGCTCAACCCAGACCGACGCACAACGACATGTTTCATAAACTTCTACGTTCAACTCCACTCAAGCCATGCACGTTCAGAAACCCACTTTTCCTCTTCAAAAGTGGGTAGAGTTCTTCATAAGCCTCTTATACCATTTGTGACACAACTAGACATCCTTTCCCTCAACTCAACAAGTGTCCTTACCTAACCAGTGTAGCACGACTCAATGGTGGGCTTGGAGGATTGGCAGTTCAAGTCGCATGTTGACTGACTACGTCTAAAAACAACAAGTTCCTTAAGTCAATCTTCCTACCGCACACCCTCCTACTGCATTTTGCCTCCTGAAGCACTTGTACGCCTGCCTTCTGCAGTGCTGTTAGCCAAACTCATGCCTTCACCTCAATCTGCGTCCTTTGCCCTAGAACTGGCCACAGAGTTAAGTGTGAGTGTGCCTTGCTTGTGTTTGCTTCTTGCACTTCATGAACTTCTTGCAATTATGTATTCACAACTTGAGCACTCCTCCAATTTATAGCCTTGCATCAAACCCAAATGCAAGTCAAGAGTCGATGCACCCCAAACGGGCCTTTTCGACGTCGAAGCCCCTTTCCATTTCTAAGTGGACCAAGCGCACCAAGCCGATGTCTCAAGTTGATGCTTTCATTTGCAAGTCAATCCCCTTGGGTCCACACCAAGGTTGACGTGCCCAATTTCAAACCAAACCTGAGGCCCTTTCCAAGGCGCCTCTCCATCAAGCCAACGGTTCATAAACGCATCGATGCAGTTGTAATCAATCTCAAGATCCACTTTCCAACTGACTTCCAACTTTTCTGATTTTGAACGCTTTGGGCCCACTCACAAGCTCCAGGCCCCAAGTGCATCCAAGTCATCTATAAATCCAATACCTTCCAAACACACTTCACAAGTGTTGAGCCTTGCCATTGCGTCCAAGGCTTCTCCAAGCTCAACAAAATGCTTTCACGTGGTTCTGGGATGCGGTCACATCCCGCTTGACTCTATCTCAGTCAAAGTTTTCAATGCGCAACACTTAGGCAATAGGTCACAAACCTTGGCCAAGTCCAAGGCCTAACATTTATACCTTTCTCATGAATACCTTGGTGATTTCGAAAAGAATACAAGAGGAATCAGTTTGAAATTGGTAAGGAAGATGGGTTACGAAAAACATAGGATAGGCAATAGAAGACAAGGCATCTTGAGCCCCATTATAGAAGGCAAGGCATCCTAAGGCTTATAATAAAAGGCAAGGCATCCTAAGGCACCAATAGCATTTTCATCTGAAGTCTCCACAAGTGCTGCCATCTATGGAGTATACCCCATTCTCTGCGTTATATTTGGGATCATCAAAGATAGGTTTTCTTAGCTTCTTTATTTTTTGCTTCCAAATTCCTCCAAGTGCATCTATTACTTGATGATTTACTTTTGAAGGAATTGTTATCCCTTACATTTTAGGTCATTTTTTAACATTTAGTTTTCCTCACGTTAAATATTCAGATGGTTGGAGCAGCTCGTGAATGAGATAGGGTTTTGTGATGAGGCAATGTTTCGTCATTGGATTAATGAGATAGTTGATCATGGATAGACATGCCCCTGATGCTTAATTGGTTTTGAACATTAATGATTTCAACATAGGTTTTGTAAAATTGAAGATAACATTCTAGTCCATTTGATGACAGCATGTGTATTTTGACAAGTTGTGAGATGTTGGACAAAGGGAGAAGTCATTGTACTCCCATTCTCATTATCTATATCAACCCAGGGGATAAATTTGGGTTTTCTCCAAAGAGATGCCTGATAAGAAGTATTCGATCAGCAGGAGAGGGGAGATCATGTTGTTGATTCCAAAGACAAGGAGCAAACAAGCATTCTATAGACTGCAAGATTGATTGAGATATCATTAAGAAACCAATTGAATGCAACAACTCAACAGTATTCTGTTGAATGACACCACAGTATTGTTTCTTCATCAACGAAGAAGTCAAATATTGTGACATTCCTCACCATTTGATTGCCTTGATCCACTATTGAAACACTTAGCATGGAGATCAATTGAAGGGTATCCTTCCTAGTAACTCAACTAGAGGCTTTCAATCATAGTCACAAGGGGACCATTCCAAGCAACTGTGCTTGATCAGAAAAGGGGAATTCAAAGTATTCTCATCTATAGTCAAGGAGACCTAAACCATGGGCATGACTACCTATTTAAAGACACAATTTAGAGCTAGGACATGCTAAAAGTATAAACAACATGTGGGGTTATAGTCCTGCCCTGTTTCTGGCTTAGATAACAATCTAAATAACCATCCAAAATACTCAAACCATCACAAATCCTATGTCTGTATGAAGAGTACAAGTGTGTTGATCTCTAAATTAACTACCTTGACTTTCTTTATACATAGTAGACCCTCAAATGAAGGTATATTCACTTGATTCTAAGGATTGTGGCTACCATGAAGTTTGTCATAATCAGTATCTTCAAAATCTGGGTATTGTTGGGTGTTTCTTACCTCATATTGAGCATATTTCAAGGTTGTTGGAATAGTTTCTGTGCACAAAAACAAGCAAGTAAATGCACCACATTGACCAGTCAAATAGGACATGTCCAACATATGATTCCAACAATGACATCTATGACGGTGACAAGTCTGAGCGATGATTCCAGTATCCTTCAAACAGTTAAGCAGTGACCATCATGTTTCATCATATTATACTTCTAAAACTCACATAAAAGGGGGTGATTTGATGATGTTTTCAAGAATGTTTCATACCAGTAGTAGCCTTTCTTCTGCAACAACATATATGGCAGCTAGAATGAGATGCCACATGGCATTTGGAGATTAGAAAGAACTTAGTTCAATGCCTTACTTATACACATATGGAGTTTGACTTCATCGCCCTCTTAAGCTAACATGTTTCTTATTTGGCACTGTGACACATGTTGAGGGTGTGATGTTTTAATTAAGAAATCATGGAAGGCTCCCTCATCTTCAACCTTATTCCATCCTTGGAGTTCTATTTCCTTGCTCATATTGAGGTCTTTTTTATAATAGGGGTGCTTTTCTTGCATGGATACCTTACACATGTGGAGGTAGATTTGGTGGAGCATTTTGGTTTATAATGGAGCATTTTTGGCATTTGGTGGAGCATTCTTGAATATAAGAGGGAAGATCAGGTCTGGACAATTTAAACTTGACTCAGATAGTTCTCAATGGGCTATAGTTTCTCTATTAAATGAAACATTAAAAGATTTCAATTCATGAATGAAATTCATATCTTGTCTTGGTAGCTCTTTCAGTGAGATGAGTTGCAGTGTATTGAATTCCTTAACTGCCTCACTATTATCTCAAAATTGCCGAATACCTTTAATAAATTAACCTTTTGTTATATAGCTTGGGCTTAAGAAGCACCTCTATATGTGGTTTCCATTTCGCTAAAGAAGCCTCTCTTATATAAGGTCATCATTTTCTGGGATGGGGAGAATCAGAGAGAATTTCAATCCAAACACAGTTAACAAAGTCGGATAATCAGCATTGTATCTTGAGGCACATCATTTATCATTTCTCACTAAAGATTCTCACCAGTCAACAGGAAATGCACCTGATATAAAAGAGTGAACTAACTTGTAACAATATGCTATGGTAAAACTTGCATCAACCTATCTAATGGTTACAAACCAAATTGTAGGGTCATAAAAATTAAAATGAAATTAGTGTTCCAATTTTGTATATGGGGAGAGGTGGCATATTTAACAAGCATCGGAGACTACATTGTTTCCATCATCCTTCTATCTGTCATCATATAGTTATAAACATGTTTTTCAAAACCTCAGTAGTACCACCCTCAACAACAGATGCCTATTGCAATAAGGAACACAACAAGGTCACAAATGGACAACCAACCAAGCATATTCCATTAGCATATGAAGCTGGCAGTGTTTAGTTATAATTGATCCTTTTTAATGGTACAACAGGACATTAATTGTTTACTAAGATGTGGGACTGATGTTGGAAACTTGGCAGCAGCCAAGAAATGCTAGGCACCGTAATGAATGGCCTCTTGAAAATCTGCTCATATAACTTGCTAAATGAAAAGAACATCAATACCAATCAGGTCTACCTTATGCCATTAGGTACAAAGGTTAGACTGATGGAATTCTATTTTTCAAGGGGTGCTAACGGAGGTCCAGCTGACAATAATTTAGAGAAGCTATATATGATTCCAGAATTCCCTGGGCCATAGAGATCTCTAGGGTTCAATAGAGAATATTGAGTCAAACTAGAATACTTAAATCTAAGAAGTGCAAGCAAAGGCTGATCACAGTCTATTGATATGCAGTCATTCTTTTCAACATTACTACTAGTACTTAGTAATAATATATAGTAATTGCATGTTGGTCCTGGTCTTTCAAACAAAAATTAAGCAGATGGTTCATCTTTATGTGCTTCCTCTCCTGTTTTTTTCTGAAAAAAATAAGCATTTGTATTGTAGCCAGATTCAAATGGAAACATAATTTAGAATTCAATACTTTAAGATGGAGGATTTCTAGCATAGATACTAGAGACTAAGCCTTTAGATGACTGAAAAGGGTAGTAACTTAACAGACAGTATTGCATACCTAATATATATGGAATCTGGATCACTTACAAAGACACTTCAAAGAATATAACTTCCAATCAACTAAATGAAATAGTTCAACTGAGAATGCAAGGAAAATTAGTACTGCTGTTGGATGTATGTAGAAATAACTTTCCTTCTTAATCATGGATTAAACTGATACTGGACTTCTTATGTAGCTTATGTTTGTAATATAAAACAAGTTACCAAGACAAGATATGGATTTCATTTATGAATTGAAATCTTTTATTGTTTCATTTAATAGAGAAACTATAGCCCATTGAGAACTATCTAAGTCAAGTTTAAATTGTCCAGACCTGATCTTCCCTCTTATATTCAAGAATGCTCCATTATAAACCATCAATGCACATTATAAACCATCCCGTTGGCATCCCATTAGATATTTTCAAATCTAAATCTACCTGCTTATCCATTTACCACCAATTAAATTTGTTACTTAATCAACAGCCCCATGTCTGTTTTACTTTTAACCTTTTTGTGTAAAATATCAAACTCCAATCTTCATTTATTCCTATAAAAAGGAAGTTCACAAAATTATCGGTAAGTGAACAGCTTAAAACCTGTTACACTCAACGCAAAAAGAAAGAGCTAAATGTTATGTATTACCTACCCAATCGATATTTTACTATCCAGTTCAATGGTGCACCAAGTCTGATATTTTTATGTTGAAATTTGCGTAAGGTAATGGCGTTTTCAGCTCATATTGCAACGAACCGGGAGGGGCAGTGAAGGAGAAGTCATTATCATTCTGTGTGGAAAAAGTGCAGAAAGGGGTATCCAGAGTCACAAACGATTATTTTCGGTCATCCATAAATTTTAGTGAGACATACAAAATTATTCCAGCATTACCAAGAGGCATATTTCTGTCTACATGGTGGAAAATACCATTTCAGCTGGTTGATTTTGGATTTGGGAAGCCTATATATGCAGACCCCATTGTGAATGCCATGGTGTAGTTTGTGTTGTTTCTCTCCAATGGAAAACACAATGGTGGTCTCAACATCTACATTGCCCTCCAAAATAATCAGTTGGACAAATTTGGGCAGTTTATCTATGATTTTTAAGTTTTCACAAAATATGTGTGGGAATTCATCATTACCTTTAGCACCATGTAAAACCTTACTGAAGTACACAGGTACCATTATTATGACTCTTTGCCACCATGACTGTATAGGAAGGTCACAGAACAAGTAAACAAAGACAGACTCAAAGCTGCAAAATGCTTTACTCTGAATATGATGCACATGCTAGAAGTGATAACCCAATCTCCATGCAAAAGACTATGTCAAATCAGCCATTGAATTGATGACTCAAATTACACCAAGGTCGACATTAACCATGAGGAATTGATATAAATGTCATCCCGTGAAGTGATGGGTTAAAAAATAAATCGGTATAATAATCATTGAGTTCATCCCCATGCTGTCTAGCAAAGGACATATCATACAAACCTGATGTTTTTATGGAATACTCAAATAGGCTCAGACAACAATACCAGTAGGAGTCGATATGTCGTGCCGATGTCCAAAAGAGACTTAGGACCCGCAGTTCTCAAATCACCCCTTTCAACAAAGCAATTGTGATCTCATCGACATCCTTTCTTAATCAGAAATACATAATGTCATATTTTTCTCGTGGAATATTTGACAGGAATTTCTAAAACTTTAACATTACCTCATCATTTTCTCCCATGAAAGGACTAGATGGGTTGTCAATAGCAATTCGAAGACTGCCAACATACTAACAACGATAGATGAATTTTCTGCAGAATGTCTTGTATGAATTCTTTTCCTCGCCAACAAACAATTGTTCATCCTCTTCCTCCTTAACTAGTGCCACCCCTTCCATATTGAGATAGTTGCATAAATGCACACGAATGTTGTAACAATATCTTGTGTCTGAACTCTTCCAACTTCAACAGTTGCATATCCGTAGTTCAATACAAGTGATGTTTATTGGACCTCGATATATGATTTTGGTGTCCTTTCTCATAAATAGTCCAAAACACTTTCAACCTAATCCATATCCATTTTGGCCCCTTCTTCAACCCAATCCATATCCACGTTCAAACACTCGCTTAGAGCTTCAAATAGCATGCAGATTCCATTCATGGAATGACGCAAGTTTGTATTGGCAATTAAACTAGATAGGATCTACACTCTTCCAGAAGGCTCTCAAATCCTGCAATGGTGAGTTCATTAAAGCAACATCTCATATGGTCCTGGGTAACCTGCTATAGCCTACCATTGTAGTGGGCAATTTTGATTTGGGTGAACTTGTAACCTTGTTGCTAGGAGAGAATACCTTTCTGCTGGGAGAGAATAGTAAATACCTTGCCCAGAATAGAACTTGTTGCTGGCAGATAATACTATACTCAGAATAGACATCTGTTGGGCATTGTTGGGTAGTGGACAATGGGCATCGGATATATGTAGACATTACTGGGTACTAGTCTCACAATATTTTACATCGCTGGGCACTTCTGGACTTGTTCTCTTGCTACTGCGTGTCGAAGATTGAGCTGCTGGGTGTGCATTTTCCATTTGGAGGAGCTGAAACTGTTGGCATCGTGATTCATGTTATCTGATATACAAGGATAGATAAATGGGAATACTGAAAATTTTCTTGTTCGTATATATTTAAAAAAATAATTAACACCAATAGAAAATCTACCTGAAGCAGTATGCCTGAAGGAAATTCACAACAATCCATAGAGGGTACGAACGAAAGAGAAAAGAAGAGGAATGCAATTACTTCACTAAATAATTTTTTGTATGTTTTTAATCGATGTAATCCAAATGAAAGTAGAGACAAATCAAAAGCTGCCAGAAATGAGATGGGTTCTTTTCAGAAACCTTGTTGTGGATTGTGCATAGAGAAATCCCTTCAGGAAAAATTGCAATCTTCATTCATTTCAGAAACTATTTAGGCATGATTTGAAATTTTGTTTAGACATTACTTCAAACACATGGCATGCATTCTCAACAAAGATAAACCGATTAGCCTTGATCCAGATTTGAATAAATCGATTCTCTATAGCAGTTCAGCTCTCCATCACCGTGGGTTCTCAACGATTTGTCACCATGGGTTATTTTTGCTGTGTCAACATTTCTGCTATCGCACGGAATATTCTGAGTCACTGTTCATCCCACCGATTCAGTTACAAGGAGTATTCTTAGCTATGGTGTAAAACTCGGGAGGGTAGTTGGGAGGTAGGAGGAGCAGGCGCGGATGCAGAGATCAAAGCAAAGTATTGTTAGCTATGCCGCATAACTAGGGAAGGCAGCTAGGGAGGCAAGAAGAACAGTCGGGGATGCAGAGATCAAGGTAGTAGGGCCTGCATACCGGGGTAGAAGTTTTGTCGTTTGTTGTTTTTGCATTTTGATTTTTTTTTTCTTATTTAATTTTTTTATTTTAATTGTGTTTCTTTCGAGAAGGTTAAACATTTTACATTTTGGACATTTCTTCATTTTTCATTGGTGATTTTTGATTCATGATGATGATGTAAATGATGTTTTATATATATCAATTTATTTAAGATGATGATGATGATGAATTTGATGAGGACAAGGATGCTGACTATATTGACAATTTTGTCTTGATTCTATAAGTACTGTGGAATGTTGTTGCTTGACTTCTTTGTTTCTGCTCCAACACTCTTGGTGTTTAGGTGCTCTTAGACTCCTTTGAAAAAAGCAAAGCCCAGTTATAACTCCACAAGTCGAATTGGGGATCTTCTATATTTTTATCGAGGGAAAAAACTAGATCCATTTAAAGGATACAGTGGTGATGTGGAGAAAAAGCAAATTGAAATTCTGGGTTCTATGTTCACTTGTTAGAGCAATAGGAGTCTTGAGCTTGGTGGTCGACTCTCAGGATCAAAATGCAGTGACCCTTTCTCATATAGAGAAGTCAATATCAAGAGTTGTAGAGACCTTTCAAGATTTCATAATGGAATACAAACACTATAAATTAATAAGAAATTTGAGGATACTTGTTTGCATGGCATAAATTTGAGAATACTTGTTGGCATGGTATCAATTCTCAAAACAGTTTGAGATGAAAATGTCTGTAGTAAGAAGGTAAAATAATCATTTTCAACATTACATAAATAATGAATTGCTAATAATCTCGTTACCATTGCAATGTTACCTCAATTCACACTAAAGGAGCTTATTGCTTCAAGTATATCGGTTGTGAGGGCGCCCTCAAGAGCAATTATGGATCACTGTAGGCATGCATTGCGTTTGGATCGACACTCAAATCAGATCAGTGCCCTCGTTGTTCGGGCACCCTCTGGCTCTTTTAGAAAAAGCAAGGTTGAGTTATTGATTGAATTTGGTCACTCATAAATATCAATATTAAAATTAGATATCATTAAATTATTATTTCTTTCTTTTAAGAAATAATTGGGGCATAACACCCTAGTTTTCATCCCCAACTCATGTCTTCGTCCTTGGTAACAAACCCTGGTTTATGAGACCTTTAAATATTTGCCATCGAAGACTCATAATATTTGAAATATTTATGCTTTGGGATATGTGGTGTGGTCTAAGACCATATGCAAAGTGAGAAGGTATATCCTCTACTTTGACTTGTCCATACCTTTGCATCACAAAGAAAAGAAAAAAATATTACTTTCAAAGTCTTTCACAAATTTTTCCACGACATTGGATGATAGGATTCAAAATTTCTAACATGACTATGATGAATATTTCAACCAATATGATGAGTTGAAAATAGTCACAAGGCTTTGTTTTTTTCATTCAGGGGGATTTTGAGTAGAATACTTCACTCATTTCATTGCTAACCAAATGAATATCTTGACAACTGAACCCCCTATTCTTCTAATATTTAAAAAAAATGGGAAGGATATCATCACCATGATACCAATATTTCTAGGAAAGGACAATGATTTGCATGCATTCACACACACCTGTCCAACGTGGATATGGTGTTGCCTACTAAAGGATTGCCCATTATGTAGAACTATGTTGAATTTCCCTCCCAAGCCAGACATGAGAAATTTCCAACTTTTCATCCTTGAGGATTTTTAGGTATCAATCATATCTCTTGCACTTGCCAATCATTGATCAACCCACATCTTTTAACACCTGAAGTTTGATAGATGGGGAGAGGATGGGAAGGATGAAATGGTAATCGAACTATTGCCTCTAGTTCGGAAAGTGGATATGAAAAAGTATAAAGGTTTTATTTATTAAATAATGTGGTGAAATTAAAGGTTCTTCAAGGTCAGGATCCTCCAAGGATCTCATAAGAATGCAAAGAGAAGCTATAATTTATCCCACAAATTGGGTATGGGGACTGATATCTTCATGAAGAGCAGAAGGTGTTCTAGATGTGTGGTTTTGAGGACAACCATTTCAAATTGCTTATGTTAATGACTCATCTTTTGTTTCTAGAATTGTTTCACAAATTTCTATTATGGACGAGTCGCACTTTGTTCGAAAGAAGTAAACTCATTTTACACTATCATTTTCTTTGCAAATTATTCATTTGTGACTAGAGGTGAGTACTCCTAGGAAAACATAATTATAGAGTATTGTCATTTCAATAAGGATAAGGCCTAGAGATATGAATCATATCATATCATTCAAAAGGATGGGAAAGTATAGTATCATCATGAAGAGAGGCTTGGCACTCAAAATTTGGTCAATCTGGATTCATGCAGTGTCACATGTTGGCCATTTTAGTAGGAGAGGCCCGAGAAAAGGGTAGGAAAATATAAGAGTTAAAATACTCAATTGATCTTGACAAGATCAAGTTATATTGTACTTGTTGCATAAAGTATCCCCCTCTAAACCATACTCAGAAGCTACCTATTCTTCCAAATTAAAATAGACAACATAATGGAGAGGCTACACATTTATCTTATCATAATCCCAAGTCTTGGTGGGATATGAGCATGTGCCTAGGGAAATTGGAAGAAACGCATGAAAGAATTCTTGAATATGAAAAGTTTGTGGAATTGTATAATAAATTTCATGGCAATCAAAACTTGCTATAAATTCTTCCAATGCTAAGAGTCTCCACTAGCACCAAAACTTGCTATAAATTCTTCTGGCCAAAAGGTAAATTATGGAAATCAATTTGCAAAGAGATACCTTAAATGAAATCTCTGCTCATCTCCTAGAGGTAATTTCAATAGCCACCTTCAAAGGAATGACCTTCATGGAGAAGACTATCCTTGAATTGATGCCAAGTAAACTCTAAAATCTAGCCAACGTGGAGAAGGAGGAGACAAATTCTACTCACCTCTCCTAGACAATGATGATATTAGGATATGTACAGATACGGTGTCTTAATGAGTCTCTACTATTTTTTTAAATATGCCTCAACAAAATTTGTTCTCTTCTACAATGACTATCAAATTTTTAAAAAAATGGCAGTTATACCAACTTTGTGAAGCTAAAATACCAAACATGATATTTACCAAGTAATTGGCTATCAAAAGATTAAATACATTTGCAATCACTTTACTTTTTGCTATCCACTACAATTTTGCTTGTTGTCAATATTAATCATAGTAAAATTGACTACAAATTGAAGTCTCTCGTGTAGTACATTTAACACAAAATACCCATAATTCCTAAATTGTTGCATAAGAACTATAATTTAATTGACCTCACAATCTTCGTACTTACATTTTAAATTATAAAGCCCACCAAATATACCTAGCCCCTACATTAGTATGATCTTCGTTCAATTCTCCTGGAGATGGTCTTGTACGTAACTTGTATTCGATGGGTGCATGTGTATGTATATGCGTGGTGTTCTAGGTCCAAAAGGCTCCCTGGGCATACCACTTTCAAAATGATGCAAATGCATTAAGAAAGTTGGTTCATTCAAACCATTGTATCGCCATTATAAGTACATCGTGGCACGCCATTCTTGAATATTATATATCATGTTGGTATATATCATTTTTTTTATTTTGTGGATGTGGATGTAAATATTTCCTACTTAGTATTTCTTAAAAGAAATATTGTATCTTAAATATTTAGGAACCAAAATCCTAAATATTATATATTGCTCATCTTAATGAGTGTCACTTCATAGCTACCTACATATGTTTTGTTTGTCTTTAATTCTTGGCTAAGTGAATGGGCGCAAGTTCATGTAATTGCGTCGAGCAGCTTGGTTAGGCCATGGAGGAGACCCTGCATATTTTTTGGTTTTCCTAACTAGTGCTTAAAATCGGCAGGAACTAGGAGTCTGCCTCCCCCTTTGGGAAGCTTAGTACCAACCTAGTCATCAAAAAGTGGGAATATGCTATTTTTGTCATTTGGTCTCGACATTTTGTATGAGGGTGCATTGTTCTCCTCTGGGTTGGACACAACAAAGTTGTGACACATCCGATGGCATGCAACTATATTAGTCGAATGTCGCGGTCGTTTCCTGGTATGGCTAGCTAGGTAAGGACAATTTAGTTGTTGACCGACGGTTTGGGTCACCCTCGTCACTATGTATGGAACCTAGGGTTTGGACAAACCCTAACTCTCAGGTAGTTTTTACCTCCCCTATCAAGGGCCCCACCAATAAACATGTGAATATTGTTGAGGAGGTTTCAAAATTATATAAGTCACCGCTGTTGAACGTTGGGGTTTCCGAGTTGTCATTTTTGGGCTCGGCTAGCAGCCCTGTCGTTAGGGTTTCTAATAATTGTGGTACTATTTCCCTATCCATGAGGGCCCTGGCCGGGGAGAGAGCCCAGGATCGACGAAGGATAAAACTGGAGAAGGTGAAAGAGGGCCACGCTTTGTGTGTGTTGGGAAAAGACATCACTTTTGACATGGTTGAGGGTTTATCTTTCCAGGGCTTTGATGGGCAAATTTGAGTATATTAAACTCAGTTGATTGGAGATTCTGGAGTGGGTTTATTGAACTTGGAAACCCCTCATAAACTATGTCTTGAGGGTCATTATGTTGGTGAAACGGTACTCGAAAGGTCATTATTTCCCCCCATTGCATTGATATACTTTATTTATCCTCATCATACTGGTACCGGGCATCAAACTTTGGATTATCGTCAAAGGTCACCGTAGAATGGAATGGCTATATCATGATTTTGCATAGAGCAAGTATTAAATTATATGATATGGAGGACTCATTAGTTTAGGATTGGGGTAATGCCAATGGTGTTCTTATTGCAAAAAAAGCTTATGAGACTATTACTCTCAATTAAGCTCCCAATCTTTCGAACTGGTGGGCCAGAGCTATATGGAAATGGCGCATTCCTTTGAAAATTAGATGCTTTTTTTGGTTTTGTCTGGAAAATTAAATACTTTCTTGGGACAATCTACTTAAACATGGATTATGTGGTGCTGGCATATGTTCTTTATGTCGGATGGAAGAAGAATCCGTCTCCCACTTGTTCAATCAATGCCATTTCTTCATATCAGTTTGGTCTAATTTAGGTGCTAGACCACATCACCAGGATGACTGGACTTTAACTAATTTTTAGGATTGTTTTTACAAGTGGTTTCACATCAAATTCAGGTATAAGGAATTGACTTTGTTTATAATTTGGGAGGTTTGGAAGGCAAGAAACAGGTCTATCTTTGAAGACATCAGTCCATCTAGTTGTCATGTATGATCTAAAGTAATCAGCTCCTTTTATGATTTTTTCAAAAAAAGGCGAAATCATAAAATTAGACCTTCGAAGATGCCACATGTGGATGACACTATTTCTGTTTGCTATTTCAATGGTGCTAAGAAGGAGGGCCTATGTGGGGCTAGTATGGTGCTCCGGATCAAAATAAACCACCAATTATTTTTGAGAATGGGTGTTGGTACGGGCACCAACACAAAGGTCGAACTTCTGGCCCTATGGGGATTACTATGGACTGCAAAGAAAAGAGGCATTCTTAATCTCAGGGTCTTTGGTGATTTGAGGGTGGTGATAGGCCGGGCTGCTAGTTCCTCCAAACTTCAGGTCATTCATCTTGAGCAGTGGGCTCACAACATTCATGACATGTTAAGAGGTTTCCCCTTTATGTCCTTTTATCATATCTTTCGGGGACTTAATCAAAGGGCTGATACTTTATCTAAGTTGGCCATTGGGCCTATGGATGATTTCATTCTTTATGAAGATCTCATTGAAGATCATGTGGTGTATTCTAGATCATGTTTTGTCTTCTAATCTTCAGGTCTTTTGTATGTTGTTTTTCCTTTTATTGTCTTTGTATGGAGGATAAGGTCTTTTGGTATTTTTGGAGTTTTAGTCCCTCTAAGATTAGTCTTGACAGGTCTCTTTGAAGTCGACAATTATACTTTTTGAACATGTTTATCAGTATCAACAATATGATGAAGAATAATATGTAACTTTGATTATTGATTAATAACAAATTTTAGCTTTTCAGTTTTGAAAAAAAAAATTGCTTGTCTTAATGTTATAACCCATACATATTTAATGATATATAATGATAGTAATACAAATTTACACATATATATACAAAAAAAAAAAAAATTCTAAATACATGATCTTTTGTTAAACAAAAGTGATGACATTGACAATAGCTTAACAGCCCATCACTGGACCAAACCTAAATTAACAATCGATTAACATCCCATCACCGCACCAACTGTGGCAACCATTGACATTCACATTACACTGCAATGGAGAAAATTGGAGGTTTGGGCACTACAATTCTCGTTGGACTATATTGGGAAAACTGGGTTTGGGTAACAAGTTTTCATCTGTCATGGGTTTAGCGCTGTGTTTTGGGAACAGATCCCTAGACGAGAAGGTAGCTCGGGAAGGGGATCGAAGGATTGTAGAGAGGGTCAAGTTGGGCGCAAGATGAACTATGAGAGCACGGGGTTGCAGGTCTTGAGGGATGCACGATGGATCGGTTAAGGACTGCAGAATGGTTTTCATGATCATGATTTTAGTCGAGCAACAATGATTGCGAATTATGATGAGGGGGATTAATCAACTCTCAACAACCTCTACTGGTGTGAAGGGATTCCAATGGAACAATTTCTTCTTTGCCAGTATTATCAATGATAAGGTACTTAGATGTGGGTTTGATTTTATTGTCTTTTTGGGTATTTCTCTGGTAGAAATGTATGCAAACGTTGGATATTAGAAGATGCATGAAATATGTTTGTTAAATTGCCGAAACAAATATTGTTTCTTTTGAATACTATAATAAGCCGATGTGCATATGATAGGCATGTTGGCAAGGAACCAATTTTCTTGAACAAATGTCTGAACAAAATATTGTCTCATGAAATAAAAATTTACGATGTTCCCCGATTCAGCATCTAAATGAAACATCACAGCAGAAGCAGCAGCAATGGCAACAACAATGATTGTCGCAAACTATTCCTCAACCTATGTCATCCTTTTTAGCATCTGGATACTATTCCTCAACCCCTATCATCCTTTTTAGCATCTGGATACTGTGGATCTCCTCCATCACTGGCTGGACCCATGACAATAAGGACATCTATACCAATTCGCTCAATGCCTTTCCGTTGAAGGTATCATTCATACTTCTTAAGCAATGACACCAATATGGCCTTCTCCACTTCATACTCCACCACCTCTGTAGAGGAAATTGCGATAAACCAAACCCAAGATTATATTTTTTTGTAATCTGGTTGACGGATTATGTTATATTAAAATGTACACAATATACAAAAGTATGCTACTGATGGCTTGCCACCGGGGAAGCCAGGCCAACAGTAACATTCCAGAAATATAAGACTGTCTTTGATGTCTGTGCATTGTAACTATACTGAAGTAAAACAGTAAGATTACTAGATTTACTATAACTAAACATAGGATAATATGAAATAGCAAAGTAACAGAATGGGTGCAGGGCAACCAGCTAACGCTCTTTATCCTCAGAATCCAGGTTGATTGGATTGTTGGGAGAAGAGCCATCTCCATCCTTAGTGAGGATGACTTCAACACCCCATATTTCTCTAGCCAAAGTATCTTGTTTGTGTTCCATCAACTGAAGCTGAGTTTGTATGCCTGTCAGCTACCTCTGAATCTTCATTCCTTCAAACTTTTTCTCCCCAAGGACCTAAGGTAGTAAAGATTTTGTGTTCCAGTAGATTTTTAAAATTCTGTGATACTTTGTATCATGAGCACGACTACTTCCAACGTCCAGAATACAACATAAGGTTTCATCATCAATATTGAACTTGTGTTGCTCTCGACGTTGTGTCCTGACCTTGGTCTCCATGTATTCAACCTCCTACTTTTCCCTCTGCAAGATATTCCGAGTGTAGGCCTCAACACCTTACATATCTTCCTGCAACACACGAGGTTGGTTTCCCTTGATGTGTCTAGAGTGGCTTCCTTTTTTTATTTCTCTCGAGGCCATAGGAATCAGGCTCATAAAAAAACCTTTCCTGTTGATAGCTCATAGCCCCTTAGACCATGTAAATTTTGAACTTCACACAATCTTTGCTCTGTGACAGGTCTGGACTCAATGATAACCTTGGACCCTGTGCACAGTCTTCATCCAGAGACACCAGGACCAACAAATTCAATACCAGCCAATTGAGAACCCAATACCAGCAAATTCGAGACCCTTCGAGCCCTTTACTGAGCATAAATGACAAAGTGGCCACCCAATGCCATGAGTATGCGATCAATGTCTCACCTAGCAAAATTCTTTTGCAGTCAAGGAGCGTTGTTAAGAAGTACAAAGTGGCCATTATGTAACAGAACAAACATAAGCTCTCCTGCAATTTCCAACCACCAAAACCTCTCCACAGTTCACCTTCCATTATTCTCCGCATGCGTTGTGGAGGGTAGGTATTATCCTGCATGCCGTCAAGCTTTAGATGGTATCCACGTGGCCAGTGGATGTGCCACCCGCCTGTATCCCATCATACCAAGTCTCTTCCCCAACATCCCATCTGAGGCAAGCCCAAGTTTATATTGATAAGATAAGATAATTTTATTGATGTTGGAAAAGTGATCATAAATTTATAGGTTAGGGTGGGGTGAGCTAGGGTTTTCTCATTCCGTTTTCAGAGATTTTTAAAGAGTATGCATGTACATTACTTTTCCAAATACATTATGCGAATACTGCTTTTAATCACCAAGGGTTCGTGTATGCAGTTTTGGACCTACATCCTTTTGCAAAAGGTTCATATGCGAAAGGTTCAAGTTTTCAACGATGAAAGAAAACAATTCACATAAGTAAAAATATGGCACAACTTTGAAGTTGATAATGCAGCCACATGAAATATGGCTATCAATGATCAGGAATCTCATCCCCATATTAACTTCCATAAAATATCCCAAAAGTAGGTCAAAGAATTTCATTTGAAAATAAATTATAACAATATATTTCTCATGCTATCGAATCGATATCAATGAGAACAAAGCATCTCTATCCTCCAAGGTCATTTCTCTCCTCTAAAGCAGGGAAGAATCTAGTATTGTAGACTTTCCTAGGAACTATAGTATGAGTCCTCGTATGTGCTATAAAGCTAGGCAAGCAATCTAGAAGCCCTAGTAAGAGGTAATGTCTTCTAGATGTATGAGTATCACCCAATGTTATTAGAACTGGACCGGTGATTGAAATTGTCGATCCCAGAAACCGGAACCGGATCAAAACTGGTCTGGAACCAGTAAAAGATAAAACACAAAAATTGATCGACCAAAAAATACATAAAATATTCAAATGTTGATAAAAAATAACTTCATGTACATGCATGCAAATCCAAACCATTAGACACAAATATGCAAAGTTTACTGATGTATATAGCATTGTAAGGGTGAATATAGCAAAATGGCACCAAATGAAATACATATTCGAACCAAAGGTCCAAAATACAACTACATTAAGGCCCTAAATGGCCTGCAAAGTCCAAAAATAATCATACTATAAGCTATAGACAAACCAAATTACATAATTATTTAAATTTTTTATTTTTTTGGGTGAAGAAAGTGCATTGATACAAACCTGTTGAATCCAACTGGTGCTAACTGGTTTTGGCTTGAATCGGTCGGTTTTGACCGGTTCAAGTCAGTTTTGGAACAGTTCAAACCAAAATCAGCCACTGGTGTTCACTGTTAACACTGGTATCACCAAGATAGATGCTGCACTTATCTTCAGTAATGGTCATATATAGATGCAAGAAGGAAGTAGGAATATGGATTAATATAGATATTCCCTATTTGTCTTTTACAAAATGTCAAAAAAAAACCAGCTCCATTAATTACAACTACAATTATTTGGTTTTCACTTATGAAAATTGCGAGTAATCAACCAACTTCTCCATTGCTACCATCCTCCAATCTCATAATGAACAGTACATAAGAAAATAAAATGTAAGAGAAGTGCTTACAAAAGGTCAATCTAGAGCTTAAGTGGCTTGACTGAAGCAATTATGATTGAGTACATGCTGCATAGAATGGGAGTAAAATGCCTCAAAGGGAAGGGTGAGAACACCAGTTTTGAGCAATTGTTGACTCTAGAATTCAATCCTCCAAGCATGAGAAACTACGCATTGTGCAACTCTAGCTAAAACAAAAATCATGATTAAAGTAATTTCCTTAGCCTGAAATACAGAAATAATGATAATTTTAATTTTTTACAATACTATTATTCATGAACAAAACCAAAGTAAGGGAGAAGATAATGAAACTCACTATGTAGCAGTGCTGCCAGGCTTCATCTAGGAAGGTAATCATAGGAAAGTAATTTCTTGCCTCTCATCCCTGAATAAATGCTCTCAAAGAAACAAGATGCTTATGCCTGATAGTACCCAACTCCTGAATGGCAGGTATGAATTCCAGATTCTCTCTGTTTTTCAGATACCCATCTTGGAGAAGCCAAAGTGCTATTAGACAACCATTATTGAACCTGGCCTTTTTGACAGTTTCATGACTAGATTTTCCCATGACTTCTCTTGTTGCATTCAAAACATCATCTCAAATGCTCAACTCCTTGGAAATTTACTAATTTCCCACTCCCATTGCCCATGCCTTCTTTCATGTCCTTCTTTGAGAGAGTAGATGAAGATCAAGATATGCCAATAACACCTGTGTTGAACATATGATAGCATCCAATTAACAAATTGTTAGATTTTCAGAATTTACTTCAATCTGATCTAGGATCTTAATTGAGAGAACAACATCTACAGCATATCAATCATGGACACAATAATGCAAGCACACAAGAGACACAAAGTTTACTTGGGGAAAACCATAAGGTGAAAAACCCCAATATCTTCCTTAGAGACAGATAGAGCAATGATACAACCAAAGTACAAGAGATAGTCTTCTCCTAGCAATAGAACCTCCTCCTCACAAGTGCGCCACTTTTCGAATGAGAGAAGTGTGTGTAATGAGTGATCAAATAGAGATCTCCCGATCTCTATTTATACTTGTCGTGTCCTACCCAATAAACTAATGGGGCCTACATGTCTAGCTTAACCCATAGTTAACTTAATCCAGGCCGACCCCACACTTGGTGGTCTAATAACCCATTTACCCACATGACTCATACAGGGCCGACCCCATCAAGGTGGTCTAATAACCCATCAAGTATAAGTTATGACACTTACAATATAAATGACAACACTTCCGTATAAAGGAATAATAACATCTCTATAGGAACATAAACACTTTTGTATAGAGAAATAATAACATCTTTATAGGAATACAATATACATGGGTAAATACATTCCGAAGTTACATATACATTAACACTCCCTCTTAACTAGGAAGGTATTTCTCGACACAGATCTGCTAGTACAAGTTTTCTTCTCTGGATCATCATCAACGAATCATCGTCATTGTCACTGCTGATGCTATCTCAATCAATCTCTGAATCTACTCGTCATAGGAAGTTCTACAGAGCCAGTCCTTTTTCATACTGGATGTAGGCCCACCACCTATAGGTCTTCATCATCACTAGTCATACTGTGGAATCCTCATGACTCATCACGTGCATCTGCAAAACCTCGCAAGAGCATCCTAGGCCTTTTACGAGTGCACAACTCAACCTATCGAATCTCCCAGGATCTTTTACATGCCACTGCACAACCTGTCCACGACCACAGAGTATCAAACTGATACTCACCATACATCCACCTGATGTATATCATCACATGATCATCCTGATCATCATCATCATCTGAGCAAGCCATCAAGTAGGTACACCTCAGGACTGATTATACTGCCTTTGCAAAACCTACAAGATCTCTCAGGACTGATTACACTGCCTCGGCAAAACCTGCAAGAGCATCTCAGGACTGATTATATGCCTCTGCAAAACCTGTGTACCAAACTGTCACATCAATGTCTTCAGATCACCACATAGTCCACGGAGCACAACCCGGATGCACACACACAACACTTACACTCACCAACATGGGAGTACCAACCTACTACCATCTGGGAAAGGCTCACAGCACTTACATCAACGACCATGGGAGGACCAACCTACCACCATGTCGGAATTGCACAGCACTTACATCAACGACCATGGGAGGACCAACCTACCACCATGTCGGAATGGCACAAAACTTACATCAACGACCATGGGAGGACCAACCTACCACCATGTCAGAAAGGCCCAGAACTTACATCAACGACCATGAGAGGACCAACCTACTATCATGTCGGAATGGCTTCAGCACTTATATCATGACCATGAGAGGACCAACCTACTATCATGTCAAAATGGCTCTAGCACTTATATCTCACCATAGGAGGACCAACCTACTAGTATGTGAGAATGGCTCAACCCTTACATCTTACCATGGGAGGACCAACCTACCACCATGTAAGAATGGCCCAGTGTGCATCTGTGTCTCCGGACTCATCACTTCCCTCTGGAAGGCATCTCGATCTGAAGTACACCAAGTCTCCCTCTGAAGTATTCAAACTTCACTCTGGAAAGTGGCTTGGTCAACACATCGGCTATTTGCTTGTTTGTCGCAACATACAAGAGCTTCACTGCTCCTCTCTGCACCATATCCCTGATATAGTGGAACTTGACCTCAATGTGCTTCGACTTGTCATGGAACACTGAGTTCTCCGACAACTTCACACAACTCTAGTTGTCGCAATATATACAAGTAGCACTCAACTGGAGATCAAACAAATCAAACAGTAACTTCCTAAGCCATACTGCCTCACAACTAGCTGAACAGGATGCGACATACTCTGCTTCAGCTGTACTCAGTGCCACACAGGACTGCTTCCTGGTAAAGCAAGAGATCACACCTGATCCCATACTGAAGCAACACCCCGAAGTGCTCTTCCGATCAATGGCACTGCCTTCCCAATCCGAATCAACATAACCCTCCAGGTTAAACATTTGATTCGCCTCATACTTGAGCCCATAATCCACTGTACCCTTCAAGTACCTCAGAACATGCTTTGCAGCTATCAGGTGAACATGTCTCAGATATGTCAAATACTGGCTCAAGGTGTTCATCGCAAAGCAAATGTCTGGCCTTGTGTTCGTCAGGTACATCAAGGACCCAATCATCTGACGATACATCGTACCATCAACTGGCTCAGAAGAAGCATCACACAGAAGCTTCAGGTTCGATGCCATAGGTGTGGCCATGGCCTTGAAGTCCATCATCCCAAAACTATTCAGGATGTTTACTGCATACTTCCCTTGTCCAAGGAAGATTCCATCTACACTCTGCCACACCTCCATACCAAGAAAAATAATGCATCATTCCCAAGTCCTTCATCATGAATTTGTCAGCAAGCTTCCACTGCGTGTCGGCAATCAATCTATCTTCACCTGTGATAAACAGGTCATCTGCATACAAAAGTAGTATCACTGGATTGCCTTCCTCAACCTTGTAGTAAAGGTTGGAATCCACTTTACTCTTGGTAAAGCCCAAACTGGATAGAAAGCTGTCTATCCTACCATACCAAGTTCTGCACATATATGACTCCCTGTCATGTGTCTCAGAACCAAGGGGCTGCTCCACATACACTTCTTCTTCAACTACACCATTCAAGAAAGCTGTCTTGAAATCCATCTGGTGTATCTTCCACTTCATCACTGCAGCCAGGGCAAGTACTGATCTAATGGAAGTGTATCTGGCTACAGTAGCAAAAGTCTCTATGCTACCACCTGCAGCATGCTTGATCTTGTAGATCTTCTTGGAAGTCTCTACCGACTCCCCTTGGGACTGCATCCCAAACATCTTCATGATCGACTGGTACTCCTCGATCATGGCATTCTTCCCAGATCCTGGGAATTTCAATATCTTCAATATTTTCAATAGATAACTTTGTTGCTGAACAAATGTTGTAGAGCTTCTTTTGTAGGTGATGGTATACGATCTTTCCCATGTATATTAGTAGTATATTGTTCATCAATGCAACTATTCTAATAAGCATAATACACAACCTAATTCTAGGAACATCAGTATATACATTATTGAATAGTATTAAACAATAAAATATGCAAGGAATGATAATTCAAATACTTATCTTTGTTTGTTTGTTGGGTTGACTCCCTCTCAGTCTTTGCTTCTTTTCTGCAACTCCATTCTGATGTTAAAAGTGGTCAACTCCCTCAGAATATCTGCAT
The DNA here is from genome assembly GCA_027924585.1 of Larix kaempferi. Classification (NCBI taxonomy): domain Eukaryota; kingdom Viridiplantae; phylum Streptophyta; class Pinopsida; order Pinales; family Pinaceae; genus Larix; species Larix kaempferi. Next base: position 9,143,781 of record BSBM01000378.1, on the reverse strand, counting down.
CCTTGCAGAAACTACTCAAGTGTGCTCCTTCTTGATCTTTGCTTCCTTGTATTACATGTCCTTGAACTTATATCCATCACTATGCATGCTTATTAGAATCATCATTGTGTTATATATCCTCGAGGTCTCATACATAATTACACATTCATCAAAACACAATAATCTTAAACATGTATAGTCAGGCAGATTGTCTTCTAGATTCGTAGGTTCCTCTCCTGACTCAATCCTTGATAGATGATCAGGTCCTAAATTTAATCTGCCTGGTTTAACGACTATTTCAAAATCATACTCTTGGAATAGTAATAGCCATCTGCATATCCGCCCCCCTAACACTAGCTTATTGACTAGGTATTTTAATGCAGAATGGTCTATAAACATTGAAAAGTGTGCACCAAGCAAATAGTGCCTGAATTTCTGTAATGCATATACCATTGTGAGTCCTTCTCTCTCAGTAGTTGTGTCATTCTTTTCTGCCGATGATAGCTTTCTGCTCGAAAATGCAATGGGATGATCAATGCCTCCTTCTCCCGGTTGTGCAAGGACAACGCCCAATAGGATGTAGGAAGCATCCACATGTACGTGAAATGGCTTCTCCCAGTCTGGGAAGACTAAGATCGACGCAGTGACCATTTTCTCTTTCAATGTGTCAAATCCTTTCTCACAGTCCTCATTCCAAATGAACGGTGCATCCTTTTTTAAAAGCTTCTCCATTGCTATGGTTATCTGTGCATAACCCTTAATGAATTTTCTGTAGTATTCGGTATGGCCCAGTGTAGTGCGCAGTTGTTTAACTGAATTTGGTGTAGGCAAGTTTACAATAACCGATATCTTTGCTGGATAAACCATCAACCCTTGCTTGCACACAATATGTCCCAGCAGAATCCCATACGGAACACAGAAAATAAATTTCTTTAAATTTAATGAAATCTGATGCTGTCTGCATTTTTCTAGCATCATCCTTAGGTTCGCGGCATGGTTCTTCAGTAACCCAAAAATGGTCCAATAATCAAAGTAAACTTCTAAAAACTTGTGGATGAATTCTTTAAATGTTGCGATCACCACCCTAGAAAATATGGCTGGTGCGTTCTTTGTTGAAATTTTGTCAAGTTAGGGTTTTGTACAGAAAAATAACAATTCAACATATTCTAATGCAGAAAATACATTTAATAAACATTTACTAATATTGAATATTAAATGGTGCAGTAGTAAAAACTATCATAACATAAATTTCATGTCTTTAGCACTCTCAGGTCACTGTGTTAAAGTACTTTTAACACTACCTGTTAGGTCACTGTGCTATGTTAATCTTCAGCAGCATGTAACGTAGAATAAATAATAAAAGAGAAGATACTTACCTGTATGTGAGACCCTTCCTATAAAATACTCAGAAGAGTTACTTACTTTCAGTAAACACTGTGCCTCAGAGAGACCAGTGAAATCTGGAAACTATCAGACCCTACAAGAGGGTAGTACAAACCAGAGAGAGAGAGATGACAGGTTGAGATAAAACCAAGAAGACGATGACAGTCAGAAACACAGTGATAAGACCAACATAATAGATCAGACCTCAATAAGTCTTAGCACATAAATTTAACCACAAACAAGTTCTCAACACAGAGTAAAGACCCCAGATAAATCTCAGTGCATAAATCTGGCCCGAGATAGGTCTCATCATAAAGATCAAATCTCAGTAGTATAGATCTGGCTTAGGGCAACCCTTAATTCAAAGATCTAAGCTAAACAGTCAATCAGAAGGTGTGACCTCATCAAAACATAATAGCAGACTTCAGTAGGATTTCAACATGTAGGTTCAGGTCTGTAAAGAACACGGCCTTCACAACTAAACTATCAGCATGCTAGCACAGTTCAGCAATGCTCACAGCCTTCATACAAATATGCAACCAGCAGACTAGATCAGGCCCTAAATGACTCACGGCCTTCACCAAAAGACTCTCAGCAGGTAGATCGAGGACCAAGAGGGTTTACGGCCAGGTCTCAAACACAGCAAGGATCACGGCCTCCACAAGATAGACCAGATCTGGCCTCTAGGCTTTACGACCCAGTCAAGCAAGTCAATAGGAACCAAATCGGCCCACTATAAAATCTCAGGCACATAGATCAAATCCCAGACAGGTCTTAACAGTCAGATCAAGCTCATGTAAGGGCAGATTAGACTCCTTTCTAGCAGATCGAACTTCAGGCAAATTACAATAAGAAGAACAAACCTTAATAGCACCAGACCGAACTTTCAACAAGGCACAAACAGACAAATAACTCAGCAGTAGGTTACGGCCTTGATCAGCAGAGCTCACGGGTGGCTGGGTAATGTTTCCAGGGCTGACTACTTAGTTCAGGAGCAGCATAAACCCTCAACATTAACTTCAGATCAGGTCTGGTAGGTTTAACAGGTGGGCAGCCTTCAGAAACAAAAGTGAGCAGTAGTGAAATCCTTGACGTCAAGATATGGAGATAAACTAGCTGAGATATATTATGTTAACAATTGATAAGTAATAGATCTTTATTTATAGGATAAAAGAATTATTAAAATAATCCTTTAAACTAGGATTCCTTAGAATTAGGAAAGAATAAAAGATAAAGAAATAATAAAATATTATTTCATTAAATTAGGGAGAGGTCACTTAAAAAAAAATAAAAAATAATAAAAGATAAAAATAAAAATAATAAAAGATAGAAATAAATAAAAATAATAAAAGATAAAAATAAAAATATAAAATATATAAAAATAAAAATAAATAAAAGAACCTCAGAAAGTGGACAAACCCATAAGATCAAAACATCAAGGGTGGTGTAAATAAATAAATAAATAACTCAAGGTCCCCTTATTAACCATAAGTCAAAATCAACAAAATGTAAGGACCAAAAGTAAAACACCCAAGGTGGAAAGGTTCAACCAGTCATCTCTCTCTCAAATGTACAAATGTTCCATATACTACTGAAAGTCCATCATCATTGTATAAGGAAGGGTTCACACAGATGATGTGATCATGTGATCCTCTCAACTGCTCCTTAGGTCAAATGTTAGTGGCTTCCACAAGGGGTGGCCAATCCCTTGAGAAGACCAACCAACTCATCCATCTCGAAGACCTAGGAGAAGAGGACATCACACATCATAATCTTGGTAACTGACCAAGTGCCTCCATTCTCAAGGAATGGCTCTCAGCCCCAGGCTGAGTTCCCAGTCCCAGACTGGGTCAATGTCCTGGTAACTGACCAGGTGCCTCCATTCTCAAGGAATGGCTCTCAGCCCCAGGCTGAGTTCCCAGTCCCAGACTGGGTCATGTTGATCAACCATCTGGTCCATGACCAGGTTCTCCATTCTCCCAGAGAATGGTCCTCAGCCTCAAGCTGAGCATTCAGTCCTAGACTGAATGTTGATCAACCATCTGCAGGACCTAGGAAGTCTCTGTCTCAACCTGCAGGATCTGCTTGGTCCTCGACCAAGAAACTGTCTGGTCCCAGACCAGAATACCCTAGAGACAAATAGGGGCCCTAGCTACATGCTAGGGACTTTGCCATGGCATCCATCTGCTTGGTCCTCGACCAAGAACCCCAGGAGACAGCTGGGGGCCCTAGGGTACCTTCTAGGGTCTTACTCATTACTCTGCCTGGTTAACATGACCAGGAACCCTAGTTAACTGACTAGGGTACCATTCTCTCTGAGAATGGGTCTCGTAGCTGCACTAAAAAATTAACATTCTTCAGGCCAAAAGGAATTATGGTATACTGGAACGAACCCCATTCTATGGCAAAAGTGGTCTTGTGCCTGTCTGTTGGATCAATTCTTATCTGATGGTATCCTGAAAATCCATCAGTAAAAGAGTATGCTTCATTCCCTCCAACGTTATCAAGTACTTCATCAATGAAAGGTGTAGGAAATGGATCATGTATATAGGCATCATTCAACTTTCTGAGATCAACGCAGATCCTGATCTCACCCTTTGTTTTCTTGTCTTGGATGACCATCGGGCTTATCCATTCGGACTCTTCAACTGGCTCAATGATTCCTGCATTGAGCATCTTGTCGATTTCTACCTTAACTCATTCCTTGTAGCGCGGATTTAATCTATATGGTCTTTGCTTTACTGGTTTTGCACCAGGCTTAAGAGGAATTTTCATCAATCCTAAGTCTCCAAAAATTCCTTTCATCTCGGTGAACTTTGTTGGGAATACTTCCTGATATTCCTGTAATATAGCTCTGATCTCTGCAACTGTGTTATCATCCCAGTAGTCTCCTGTTGTTGCGAACTTCGGCTCTTGAGGGGTGCCGATGTTCACTTTTTTGTTTTAACCGGTCCACTCATATCTGGAATTTCTAGTGGAGGTCCCTCTACCTCGCGTAATCCTTATGATTCCTGAATCTTTATGTTGCGCGGGTTCTCCTCATCACTATCTTCAACTTCTTCAGCTATGTTATAGCAGCCTAAATCCTGCTCTATTTGTTCTGACCAATCTGGTTGTAGATTTGCAAGTACATTGTCTGCTTCAAAAAAATCTTCGGCTGTTATGTTTTCCTTCAGGAAATCTTGTCTGAATATGATTTCTTTAATAAGCTGCAGTGCGTCATTGATAGTAGGATGGTCATCTGTAAAGCTAAAATCTTTCTGGAAGCTCGCAGTGAGTATAGACCAATTCGCTGTTTCTCGGTGCAGCTCCGCGTCCAGGTACCATTTCTTTGGAATAGGCTCCTCCAATGTATGCGCAAAGAGATGTGGCCATTCTGTTTGCAGTCTTTCCTTCCAAGCTTCGACACAAGCTGCAATATGATCTGCTGGATCCATCTAACCACTATTTTTCTTAAATGGTAACATAACCTTATTAGCAAACCTGATCTGTAGTTTTATTCTGCAATGATCCGAAGTTGTCAATCTTTTCTGATGTGTTTCCCACCATCTGGCGGGTGTCTCGTGAAGTTCCATATCTAATGTTGAGACGTGATGTTCATCTGCAACTACTGCAGTATATTCTTTGATAAATGAACAGACGTTAGTTGTACCATCATAAGTGGGGATTGGACTTACCTGCTTTCCAATCCAGCGGAGTGATTTTGTAATTGTCGTGCATCTCCTGGAAGATACCTCATGCATTCTTTCTTGCCACTTTTCTAATCCTGCTTCAGAGTCTGATATGCAAGGACTATCGCAGCGCCAGCTGAGCGTTCCATCCGTAGTAGGGTCAATATAATCAACAACATTTGTTGTCATTTGATAGATACGATCAAGGTCTTGAGCGCGGTACTCTTCTTGAATAGGTTCAACATATCGTTCGCCCTGCGAAGGATCCAATGGTGCGACAACCCTTATGTCATGGCCTTCAAATATCATTTTCAATTTCTTTAGATTGATGATGGTAGGGTTCGTCATAGTCCAGTTGATGCGCAGCAATGCTGGAGACGGATTTCTATCATCCACAATTTCAATTACTTCGAAGTCTGCATAACTTTGCACTCCATCAATATCGACAATGGTGTTGGTTAACCTTCCTAGTGGTATAACTATGCCCTCGTTAGCCATTCTTAACTGAATTGGTGACCATTGTAACTTTGGTTTTCCCATCACTTGCCATGTCTGCTTTGTTAGGACGTTCACTTCAGAGCCGAGATCAAGAAAATCTCGTCCATCTCATAGTCTCCTATCTATGCAGTGAACCGCATTTCCCTGCCTGTTCGTTTGGGACTCCTAATGTTATGTACTGTGCCATGTGCTACTCCTTTCTTACTGGATGATTCATACTGATTTATCAACTTTTCAAATTCCATAAGAGTATCCTTGTGTTTTAATAACTTGATGCAGCTGTGCAGAAACTGTGTAATAGAATTAGATGCATCCAGTGCAGTGCGTGTCTAATCATAAGCCAGTGGCATGTCTTCTATTTGTGGTTCGTGACTTCGCAGCGGGATCCTTGGAGAAAACATGTCCCGCGCTTCTTTAAATACTTCTTTGTTTTTCTGTAAGTTTAATGGAGGTGCTTTCCCAGGAGCTTTTCTTATTCCTATTGTTTCTTCAGGCTTGTTTTTAGGATCAGTTGTTCTAGAAGTCGAGGCTTCTGCGCTGTTGTCTTTTCCTGTATCAATGCCAGTTTGCATTACTGCATTGACACTTGGACCTGTACATCTGTTCTCTGATGCGATCAACTAGATGTTAGGGTTTGGTGTTTCTGTTCTTCTCCTTTTCTGCATTTCTACCTCAAGCACCGGGAAATCTTCTATCACGTGATCAAATGATTTACAGTAGTTGCATGTGGTGCATGGATTAGTACAGTCTCTTGATACGTGACCTGGCTGGCCATAGTTATAGCATATTACCTGGCCTCGTCCTCTTCCTTGATTTTGACCAGTATTTCATCCTCTTCCGCGATATCCACCACCGCGGCCTCTATATGATCCTTGATCATAGTGGGGGTTCTCTTGCTTTGGCTGATTTTCCTCTTGAACACGGTACATTCCAGCAGCTCGCATTGTGTCCATATCTCGCTTTCTTTCATTCATCAGCTCATAAGCGCGACAGTTGGACTCATCATGGCCAACTGACTTACATAAATTGCAGTATAAGTTTTTAGGTGTCTTCATGTATTTTTGTATTAGGTAACAGTCTTTAGGTCGGTGTCCTCTGCTCTTACAAATTTCACACCACAGTGCCTGGTTCAGATTCATATTTGTTGGGTTTGATGCGCCACTGCTAAGATAATCCTGAAATAAGGGGCAATGTTCTCTAGTATGGCCCTCTCCTTTGCATCTTGTGCACCAAACTTCATATCGTTGTTCATGTCTTTGTTCCCTTCCGTTCTTCATACCTTGTAATTCTAATGTCAAGGTAGCCAATTGGTTCTGGATCTGTATTATCCCAGAACTATTTTCACCAATTGGTGAGGCTTCCAACTTCATTGCGATCTCCAAGGCCTCAGCTTGAGATACAACCTTCTGTTGCATTAGTGGTTTTCGGATATGGGGCAACAGCGCAGCAATAAACCATTCTTGATGCTATTGCGGAGCTATAACAAAGCTCACTTGGCCCAACAATGTTTTGAATTTTTTGTCGAATTCCCAAACCGATTCAGTGGGTTTTTGCTTGATTTCTTTCAGCTCTGTTATGCACTGTGATTCTGATTTGGGTTTCTTAAATTCTGCTGCAATCGCGGTTTTGATCTCTGCTAGGGTTCTCAGCTGTGCTTGAGAATATTTCATAAACCAATTCAATGCTCTATCTCTAAAAGTAGTTATGAGCTGTGCTCTCTTTATAGCATCATCTGTCACTTGCTTAACACTCCACACGGCTTCGCATAGAAACCAGTGCTGATCAGGGTCTTCTTGGCCCATTCCTTTGAATATGGGCAGTTTTATATCGTTATCTGTCATTATTCTTCCGGATTGTGTACTGTTCTGGAACTGATTCCCTGTGGCAAAATTAGATAGAGGCTGCTGGATTGTACTAGAGATAGTATTCTGCGGAATGTTCTGAGTCGTAGTGCTATGAGCACTTGCTCCTGTTGTGTTACTAGTATTACTGATCTGTGGGGTGGGATGCGCGATACTCGCAGTGGGTGGGTTCTGGACTGATTGATTCTGAAGTATATACGCTGGATTGTGGCTGAAGAGCCCATCATATACATCAGCAAGGAGAACCAATGAATCATGGAAGAAGTATAACTAAGACAAAGTTGAATATCAGAAGACAAACAATCTCAACCAAGGACACTCTAAGGTATGGGTAAGAAAAAATATTTTGCTGGATCTAAATGAGGTTGAGGATCAATGCACAAAAAAAGATGATGGCTGCCATATGGCAAACCATACTTGAAGTCTTTCAAAAGACTTTGAGTATACCTTGAGTCCATGAAATTGGAGGATGAACTCAAGGAATGATCATGACCACTCCAAGCAAATCAGGTCCAAGGATCATGGTTTAAGTATAAATCAAGATATGCATGTGTAAGGGGGAGTTTGTAAATTCTATCTTGAGGATGATGTAGCTGTGGTGGATACAATTCCATGTGGTATGAAGACCCTGACTAGACTTACATTTAGATGAAGAAAATGATATGCATGAACACCAATTCTAGGAGACCATTCAAATTTCGGGGTTGTTTACAAGTATTCTATCAGGATACGAAAAGAAGATTACCTCGCGTATAATCAACCGAAGAGTTTTGATGAATTAAGATAGCTGTAGCAGCAGCTGGAAGTTGTGGTTCTATTTCTTCTTTTAAATTTGGGTATGAAGAAGAAGTGATGAAGCAGCCAGAGCTGAATCCATAGCTTGTAAATATTTGAGAATGTGTGCAAGAGTGACACTATGATGCATAATGAACATATATACAGTGATATGGATCCAATTTGACCAGCAGTGATTGATGTTTGATGAGAAAAATAGATGAGCAGCATGATATTGAACAAACACTAGACAGTGACTGCAATTGACATGATCCTGATAACAATGATGAGCAGCTTGACAAGACTTTATGATGAGTATACGGACAATACCTTTTGATGAGCATACTAGAAATTGTCAGTGATATATATACAATGAAGGTACAACAATACAGTGGTATATTGATAAGACCATTACATGCTACTCTATGATGAACAAACATGCTATGACATGATTCTCTCCCATGTACAAATGACATTCATTGAAAAATATGATCTTCCAGCATATTTTTGAAGAAGTTAAGGATTTGTGAAGTAAACCCCATACACCTGATGCATTCTTGATGTTGTATACCACGAAGTGATGATGCATTTCAGTGATCTCTTTACAGCTGGTGTATAAGTTCCTTGTGAAGCCTGATCAAGAGGTTGATGATGGAATTATGACATACTTGTGCACTATGATAATTTTTTTGGTGTCCTGAAGACTATACTCAGTTTGACAAACTGTTTGATGATAACAACAGCATAAGCTCAGGGGGAGTTTGGAAAACTTGAAACAACTACATTGAAGAAAATCTTATTCAGTTTGAGTTAAGAAGAAATCTAACGACATGTTGATAGGGGGGCCACTTATGTGAAATCTGAAGATGGAAAACTCAGAGAATGATTTCATAATAGCTTTCAAGAATTTTTTTTTGGAGTATGTATACTTCTCAAAACTTGAAGATGGAAAAAACTCAGCAAAGAAGGTGACAAGTGATATATTCAAAGCCATTTTTTTTGACATTGTGAAGCTTTTGAAGGCTAATCATCCCTTTCTCATTAATGTCAAATGGGGAGAAAGAAGTTGGTTGGTTGCCATCAATGACAAAGGGGTAGATTGATGAATATAGTTGTCTATGATTGTCATTGATGACAACATTAATGACAAAGATGAAGTGTGATGACATGACATGAAGCCAAAGAAAGCAAACAAGCAAGATGACATGGCAAGAAAGACTGTGGTGGTCAGTTGAAGATGACCTGGGAATTAGGACACCTAATGAGTCAAATGACCCATACTATGGTCATTTGAAGATGACTTGGACAAGACAAGACAAGAACGAATGACATGGAAAAAAAAAAAGACATTGGGCCAAATGACCAAATAAAGACAAGCAAGAAAGACCAAATGACCCATTCTGAGGTCTTTGGAGTTGGTCCAAATACCCTAGACAAGGATGATGTGGATGACAAAGAAGCATGGCAAGTGACTTGGCAAATGACAAGAAGATGAAGAACACATGGCAAGCAAGACAAAGGAAGATGATGACTTGGACAAAGGACAATGAAGATCAAGCAAGCTTGATGGCAATGACAAATTGATGTATGACAAAGTGGCAAACATGACATAACAAATATTGATGTGAAGAAGGAGTTTACGGGCACCCTCAAAACCTTGACTGCGGGCATCATTGGAGATGGCTAAAAGGGCCCATGCAGGCACCTTTGTGAGGACATGCAGGCATCATTTAATCCATTTAAGAGGTATCCTATTAACTGGCTGCGGGCATCCTAAAGAAAAGCATATGCGGGCATTTTTCAATGGAGTGCCGTGGGCAATTGAGGCAGCCCTTGAGGGCATCCAAGCTGACCCCTTGCGGGCATTTAAAAGTATGCCTGCGGGCATCATTGAGCACTTAATACAGGCATCCTGGAGGCATGCCAATGACTCTCAGTCATGGCATAAAAGTAAAATAAGAGAAAATGATGATGATGTGGAAGTAAAACGAAGATATATTTTATTGAGGAGAACATGCAAATGCAAAAGACATAACTGAGACAAGTCGGCCTTCAAATTTAATGAGTAAATTGTGGAAATAAAAATAGATATATTTCATTTGATAAATTGAAATTGATGAGTTGGCCTCCTTAGAACATGGATAAGAAATGTATATATATAGAAGACAAATTCGTTGTTTTAAAGGTGAGTTTTATGGAGTAAAAAATTCGGTGGAGCAGTGGAGAAATTTCGGGCTAGACAGTAAGGCCATTTTGATAAAGTGGTGATGACAGTATGATGAAGATAAGGTCATGAACAGACAGAATGAAGATGGATGCTCAGAATGAAGACAGAGACATGTGCATGTGGACAGTATGATGGAGACATGATGCTGGAAACAATTTGATGGACAGAATTAAGAGTATGTGCTAGTGATGGTTGTATGAACAGAATGAGGACAATATGTCTATGATGATGTGCTGAGAGAGTTAGTTGAAGCTCTGAGTTTCAGAGATCTGGACAGCAAGCTAAGAATTTATGATTGGTATTTTACGATGTATGTGTCTGTGGCAGACTTTGGAAGAGTCTGATGTGTCAATTGTAATTTGTAATCTGAAATTTTTATAGGGAGGTAGGGTGGAGCTGGGGAAATGGTAAGTTGTAGCTTTCCTGATGTTGTAACATCCCAGTCAGTAGTAGCTGATTGAACCATTCTGGTGGGTGGTGCCACCTTATGGGTTGTAGCCCATAGTGGATATTGAAGTCTCCAATTATATAAAGTTTACATAAACTATATCTTGTGCAATGTGCTGATGTTAATATGTTTTCAAGTTGATAGTTCATTGATGAATATGTTATTGAAGTGATTGTGAAATATGATTTTGATGTGAATACAAGAAGAAGTTGAAATTGTTGGCTCATTGTTCACCCCCCCCTCTCAATGAGCCATTGTGTCTATCAGGGACATTCAACAATAGTTAAGAGCATGTGCCCGAATCCAATATGTCCCAGTTGATTAAATTCCTCCAAAGTTGACATCGTTGCTACGACTAAACAACATGATGGAGCCTGAGATGCCTGTTATATTCCCAAGATCTCCTGCCCTTAAGAGATTGGATTTGCAGTATACAGTTTTGAGCATAGAACATCATTGTCAGTTGTTTGGACTCTATCCTAATCTTGAAATTCTTCAGGAAAGATCCTAACCTAGAAGTTCTAACCACTGCTTTATCTTGTTTTTTGTCTTTATTAATATTAAATGCATGTCTCCTTTACAGAACAAATACTTGCACACTCTCATACACAAACATAGCTTCCTCCATAGCCCTTCAGGAGAGATAACTAATAAGCATTGAAATGTTGGCAATGTTTTTGTCATATAGGAGGGTATAGTATGGAAATTCCTTAGATGTAGGGGTGCTCTTTGTGCATTTATATACATACATTCTCTCTATTTTATTTCCTAATTGAATACATCAGGCTGATTAAAATGAGAACTTAATGTTTGAAAGGCAGGATAACTTTTGATGATTTAGAAAGATATCTAAAGTTATGCTTTCAGGATAATGATGAGTACCTCGAGTCAGTAGGGGCACTTCCACCAAACTGATTTTAAATTCTTACGTCGTTTATACAAACTGTTCGAGTGTGAAAATTCCATTTGACATTACAGTCATCTCATTGTCCTTAGAAATAAGAATATATTAGAAAATGTTAAAGTCAATTCTTTGAATAGATTTTCTATTTACATGTAGAGCAGTAATAGGGGAGATAAATTCCTTTATATTTCTATTATTTGGACTTTTTTTCCATTAGATAACAAGAAAATGTAATGTTGATGGAAAGCACAATTGTTGAAGGAAAGTCCAACTTCTATTTGCTTAAAATTTTAAAATGAAAGATGCAAAGATTGATGATCTATGTTGCTTACACTGGCAGTCTTCATTTATGCCACAACCATCACCGTTCTGTCATCGGCAACAACTTGTGCATGTGCATATGTCATCTTTGTCACCTTATCCACTTCCACCCACACCGAAACTACGTTGCATTCTTCTCCCAAAGTAAATAAGAGACCCAAGAGTCAATAATGTAGGTACAAATCTCAACAGCTCTTGGCATCAGACCATTTCTGAAACATATGTTACAGGAACATAATCATGGGGATCAATACCCAGTTCTTCTTGTGCATATTCCAACTTTTGTTCAAAGGATTCAAAGGAGATAGTCCACTTGATTTTTTACCAACCAAACTTGCATTTGAAAGAGAAGATACACCTGAGAAAACATTGTGCAGACATTGACCTTTAGTTTGTCGATTTTTTGCAAGGCTCTGTCTAGAGGCATGCTAGGATCATATTAATGTCTATTCATTTCCAGCAAGTAATCCAACCTGAGAGATTAAGATGAAGGTTGGGCAATTCTATTTTGTTTTTTTATAATGTCCCTCTGCTGGTAGCAGTACGAAGTTGTGGAGGATGAATGGTAGATTGATGTGTCGGATATAAAATGTCATCTTTGGGGTTATTTGAAAGACAACATGACAACATCCATAGCTCCTTAGACCTCTATTTGGGCTGAGATTTGAAGATTGACATAGAAGCTAGGTTTGGTTGAAGCTCTATGTTAGCAATATTTAATGAGTTAAGAGAATGCTACATTCGGAATGCAACCTTAAAACAATTGCATAAACCAATAATTTAATGTTATAAGCCCATGGAGAAAATTATAGTCTTGTTAGAATCCCATGGAGAAAGATTCCCATAACCATAATGCTTTCCTTTTCCATCAATGCCATGTTTATTCTGTCTACAACTCCATTATGTTGAGGGGTGTATGGAATCCTCTTTTTCCTTTCTAATCTGCACTACTTACAGAACTCCTCAAATTCATTTCCATAAAACTCTCCACCATTATATGTTCTCAACACCTTTATCTTATTTTCTATCCACTTTTCCACAAAGGCCTTAAACTCTTTGAATTTACCAAAAACCTCATATTTCTGTAGGAGGGAATATATCCATGTATTCCTTGAGAAATCATTTATAAACAAGACATGGTATAGAGATGTACCTAATGATGCAATATGTATAGGTACAAACATATTGTAAACTGCTAGGGTAAGAAATGATAT